>OX422214.1:604771164-606167414 GCA_949130495.1 Sambucus nigra | reverse complement strand
AAAATAAATCTACACTCCTTTTAATTAATCACCCGCTAGGATCGATCAATTAAAATTAATGTAAATCTCAGAAAATAAATTTAGAGTTAAAATTCAAGTTATAATACCCCACTTAAGAAACCCCTATCTCTAGTTTGAATCTAAAATGGGTATTATAACTAGAATTTCAATTTTCTCTCGAAAATCATTTACCCTCTCTTGAGGCGTAAATTTAAGGGTGAGGAATCAAAATTAACATTCAAAGGGAAATTTCAAGTAATCAAACTAATTAAACTAAAATAACATCAAATAAGGGTTTCCCCCGCCCCTTAAAAGGGGATTTAGCCTAACATGGTATCAAACATAATAAACAAATATTCAATAGGTATTTAATATAAAAGAGTAGAGAGAAGAATAATCAAACCAATCTCTTGAATTCAATAGACTTCAATCCTTGAATGAGAAGCATACAATCATCCAAGTGAGTGATCAACAAAGATATAAATGGAAAATTCACTCAACTTGAATCTCACACAATTATTTCACTCAATTTAAATCTAAAAAAAATAAAATAAAATAAATTTCTAAACTAAAAAAAATATTATTTCTAACTTTCTCTCTAACCTAACTCTAGGTTTCTCTTATCTTTATTCCATCCTCCTCTCAAAATGGTCTTCAACTCTCTTTAAATAGTAGGTGCCATGGAGGTAGGGGTAAATTGGGTAAACAAAGGTACAAGAGGGTGTGTAAGGTATTGGGTGAGGCTTAATTTAGGAATTTAATGGAGGGTGCATGTGGATGGTATGGTTATGAGAAAGTGGGGATAAGTTGGGGGGCATTTTTGGAAAAGTGAGGTAAGAGGGGTTTAATTGGTTTTAAGTGGCATGTGGGTCAATTTGGTTGACTTGGTCTTTGTTTGTATCTTTGGCAGGTCACATTTTTGCGTTGGGAGGTCAAATGGGTCTTGGTTGGATAAGGTTTCGGATCCGGTTGGATGGGTTGAGGTTTCGGGTTGAATATTGAAGTTGGTTCGTGGGTAAGGGTCGGATAGATTGGTAGAATTTCAGCCATGGGTTCTGGAGGTTTGGGTGTCGCCGGACGGGGCAGTTGTCGACGTCGCTATCGGCAGTGGGAAGGGATGACGTCGGCGCTAGAGGCACTCGGTTAAGCGGTGGTTACGCTGGCCGTTTTGGGGGACGCCTCCAGGTTGAAATTCTATGGATTTCGGTCGGGAGGTCCTCGGCACAGGTAGGGGTGATCGGGTCGAGGGTAGCAGGTTGTCGGGCATGTGGGTGAGTCTTGCTGTCGGGGTGAGAGAATGGATGAGGTGCGAGAGTGCGCCGGTGGGTTGGTTAGGTTTCCGGGTAGTAGACGGCGCCGGAAGGTAGGCAGAAGTGGTCGGAGATGGACAGGTGGGTCCGGTGGGTTAAGTGTTGGGTGATGAGAGAGAAAAGAGATAAGGTGAGAGGTGATGTTGGTTATGAGTTTTGGTTATGGAGGTTAAGGAGAGAGAGAGTGGTGGAATGTTGAAGATGATGCGGGTTTGTTATTGTGTGGGTGAGGGTTCATGGACTAAGTGTGGGGGGTAAGGGGTTGTTTGGGTCTGATGATATGTGTGGGATTAAAGGTGTGAGTAATTTTAGGATAAGGGGAGTTTATGCGTGTGTTTTATTTGGACACCTTTAATAACTTTGTTTTTTGTAAGTCGTTGTTGAAAGCCAAGTTAGTCAAAACCTTAAAATACCTACAAAATAATACAAACTCAAGTGTCGCGGTAAATAAGGGTATCAATCCACTTTCAAGGTTGTAAAGCAAAAGGAACACAATTGTAATTCACTTTTTATTTTCTTTTTGGCTTTTGCTTTTTCTATTTTTTTTTTATCTTTTTAAAATATTAAAACAAGTAGGTGAGGTGAGGTGAAATAACACTAAACTAAAATGTGAGATGAAAACAACAAACTAGAAAGTGACTAAAAGTGAAAAATAAAGTCTAACACTAAAACAAGAGATAAAGTTAGGTAAATAATTGTGAGAACAATCAACGAATGGGATTACACCACAAATTTTAGTTATTCTAATTAATTAATTTAATTATTCGAATTCTCCCAGATTAATATCAAAATTACAAACCAACTCTCGTTGCAAGTGTAATTATAATAGTAATATTTTAGAAAATGAAGTTTCACACCCCACAACTCTAAAAAAATAGATCTACACTCCTTTTAATTAATCACCCGCTAGGATCGATCAATTAAAATTAATGTAAATCTTAGAAAATAAGTTTAGAGTTGAAATTCAAGTTAGAATAACCCACTTAAGAAACCCCTATCTCTAGTTCGAATCTAAAATGGGTATTATAACCAGAATTTCGATTTTCTCTCGAAAATCATTTACCCTCTCTCGAGGCGTAAATTTAAGGGTGAGGAATCAAAATTAACATTCAAAGGGAAATTTCAAGTAATCAAACTAATTAAACTAAAATAACATCAAATAAGGGTTTCCCCCCCACCCCTTGAAAGGGGATTTAGCCTAACATGGTATCAAACATAATAAACAAATATTCAATAGGCATTTAATATAAAAGAGTAGAGAGAAGAATAATCAAACCAATCTCTTGAATTCAATAGAATTCAATCCTTGAATGAGAAGCATACAATCCTCCAAGTGAGTGATCAACAAAGATATAAATGGAAAATTCACTCAACTTGAATCTCACACAATTATTTCACTCAATTTAAATCTAAAAAAAATAAAATAAAATAAATTTCTAAACTAAAAAAAATATTATTTCTAACTTTCTTTCTAACCTAACTCTAGGGTTTCTCTTCTATTTATTCCATCCTCCCCTCAAAATGGTCTTCAACTATCTTTAAATAGTAGGTGCCATGGAGCTAGGAGTAAATTGGGTAGACAAAGGTGCAAGAGGGTGTGTAAGGTATTGGGTGAGGGTTAATTTAGGAATTTAATGGAGGGTGCATATGGATGGTAAGGTTATGAGAAAGTGGGGATAAGTTGGGGGGGATTTTTGGAAAAGTGAGGTAAGAGGGGTTTAATTGGTTTTAAGTGGCATGTGGGTTAATTGGGTTGACTTGGTCTTTGTTTGTATCTTTGGCAGGTCACGTTTTTGGGTTGGGAGGTCAAATGGGTCTTGGTTGGATAAGGTTTCGGATCCGGTTGGATGGGTTGAGGTTTCGGGTTGAATATTGAAGTTGGTTCGTGGGTAAGGGTCGGATAGATTGATAGAATTTCAGCCATGGGTGCCGGAGGTTTGGGTGTCGCTGGACGGGGCAGTAGTCGGCGTCGCTATCGGCAGTGGGAAGGGATGAGGTCGGCGCCGGAGGCACTGGGTTAAGTGGTGGTTACGCCGACCATTTTGGGGGACGCCACCAGGTTGGATTTCTGGGGATTTCGGCCGGGAGGTCGCCGGTACAGGTAAGGGTGATCGGGTAGAGGGTAGCAGGTTGTCGGGCAGGTGGGTAAGGCTTGTTATCGGGGTGAGAGAACGGATGAGGTGCGAGAGTGCGCCGGTGGGTTGATTGGGTTTCCGGGCAATGAACGGCGCCGGAAGGTAGGCAGAAGTGGCCGGAGATGGGCAGGTGGGTCCGGTGGGTTAAGTGTTGGGTGATGAGAGAGAAAAGAGAGAATGTGAAAGGTGATGTTGGTTATGAGTTTTGGTTATGGAGGTTAAGGAGAGAGAGAGTGGTGGAATGTTGAAGATGATGTGGATTTGTTATTGTGTGGGTGAGGGTGCATGGACTAAGTGTGGGGGGTAAGGGGTTGTTTGGGTGTGATGATATGTGTTGGATTAAAGGTGTGAGTGATTTTAGGATAAGGGGAGTTTATGCATGTGTTTTATTTGGACTTCTAAAAAAAATAACATAAAAAACTAAAACTAATAAAAATAAAAATCTAAAAAATAAAAATCCTACTTCTAAAAGAAAGACTCAATAAAAAAAATAAAACTAAAAAGAAATAAAAAGAAAAAATAAAAAAGTAAATTTATTAAACTTAAAAACTAAAGTCCTAAAAAAAGTAAAATCTAATAAAACTAAATCCCTAAAAACTAATCCTGAAAATTCCAATCCTAAAAAAATAAGATAAAATAAAATAAAAATTAAAACTAAAAACTTAATAAAATCAAAATAAAATAAAATTAATAAAAAATAGAAAATCGAACCTAAAAATTCTAAAATAATCCTAAAATTAAAATGGCTCAAACTAAAAATCTAAAAAAATAATAAAAGGGCGCAAACTAACACACACGGGCTTCAGTGTAGGTTAAGGCTAGGTTTAGTGTAGATTAGGGTTACGGAATTGGTAATTAGCTCCATAAAACTGCACAATTGGCTTGAAATTTGCGTTTGAACACCACAACGTGCATTCGGCCTACAAAATAAATATTTAAGCACATAAGACCCCAATTGTCGAGAATTAGCAACAAAAGTAAGTCTATTTGGGGTATAAATTGTACAGTTTTGGGTGCTTATCACACCACCCCCAAACTGAGTGTTGATAGTCCTCGAGCAATAAGATAGAGAGAAAGAGAAAGATAAAAAAACCAAAAGTGTACCACTTTCGCGGGCACTTGCGATTGCACTTAGCATGTGCAACAAGCCTTTAAACCTATAGGTTGCCCTACAGGGTGAGTTGTGTCTCGTGAGGGTTTGCAGGGAATATACCCACAAAATTCTTTATTTTGCAAAATGATTTATTGAAAGGCAGTCAATCTCTTATTCGACATAGAATAATCGCACAATTCATCATGAAGGAAATATTTTGAGAAATACAAGCTAGAATGTGTAAAAAGTTTAGCGAAGTAAATACTCAAGGCACATCCTTCCTAGAACTCAATGTGTGTAGTGTGAATCAGTCAAAACGGGTCGAGTATCACAAGAGTAATTCTTAGATTACCTTTTCGGAATCAACGCTTTAACTTCAAATCTCACGGATATATCTCTCTCAAACGAACTCTCGAGATTTGGGTAAGTGTATCGATCTTGTGTGTGAGGAGGTGAGTAAATGTAAGCAAGTTCAAATGTCTCAAACACACATAAGAAAGAACGAACAATTAGAAAGAAAAATGATCTCATGAAAGAAATGTTAATCACTATAGTGAGAACGTCCAGTTATTCACCACGTCGACTTTCATTTGCCCGAACACCTAGGGGAAAATGGATGATAATGGGTGTGGGGGAAATGAAATGAAAAGGATATGATGTTATGAGGTAGGATGGGGATGTATGGATGAATGATGAGTGATGGATGTGATATGTGACAAGAGTGTATACACTTTAGGCACAAATGTCTTTATTACATAAAAAATAACTACACTCTCTTTTTCTTTTCCTTTCTTTTTCTCTTTTTTTTCTTTTTGTTTTTTGCTATTTTTCTGTTTTTCTCTTCTTCTTTTTTTCTTTTCAAACCAACAATGAAGACATTTACATTTGGAATCTACACTCTTTTATTTGAAAATGAAAGATGGTATATGAATGGAGGTGATAGGTGATGGTGTAGGGAAATATATGGATGGTGAGGGGAATAAATGGGAATATAGTAAGGTAATGGGTGAAATAAATGAGAAATGGTATGAAAAATGGGTGAGCGTATGGATGAAAGTGTGGTGATTGGGACAAACTTCAAGATACGCATTTCTTACAACTCGAAAGAGATGTCGTTCTCAGTGATTAAGCCAAAAATTAATGAAGAATAAGGAGATCATACAACAATTTAATGCGGACCCAAATGAAGTTGAATCAACTTGTGACTCGGAGATTTCATAAAACTCTCTGAAAAGTGAAAGGCGCGAATCTCACAAGCTAAAGTCTCTACTAGTGATCCTTAAGATTCTCTTGGGAATTATAGTACTCCTCAACTATAAACTGTAGTGGCGTGATAAGTGCGCAAATTTTGTTGAGTCTAGAAATTCATAGTGCAACGTGCCTTGTTACTTATTACATAATCTATTTATAAAAAAAATATTCTCTAGCTTGATTCCTAGACTTTGAAAGATGGATGATTGAAATTTCACATCAATGAATGAGACGAAAGAAACTGCACAAAATTTTAAAAATCAGGTTTAAAAATCAAAAATTTTCAAAAGAGGTACGATTTTGATAAAATTCCCCACCCCCAAACAAAAAGGAACATCGTCCTCGATGTTAGGTAAATTGATTTTTAAAATTGAGAGCATAGGGTAGGAAAGATAGTACCAGAATATACCGCTAGTGAAGTGGACAAATGTAGCCAAGAAGAAACCTGAATGAGTGATAAGAAAAATGTGTACAAGTCTATAAACATGGCATAACATAAGTGATGTGAAATACCACCCCCAAACAAGATGAGACTAATACAAGAAACGCGGGCTGCCTCCCGGTAGCGCTAAGTTTAATGTCTTCAGCCAGACCGAAGTGATCTCACCCTAAAGATAGGAACTAGGAAAGCGCGGGGCAGCAGAAAAATGGGGTGATGAGAATCACCCCCAAACAAGACTGAAGCGTCAGTCTTGTTGGATCAGACTAAAACGGGTCAATGCACTTGTATGGCAAAGTGCATCACACGATGCAAAGCATCGGTGGACCATGGGCGGTTAGGTATTAGGGTAAAGGTGAGGGTGGAAAGGTATCGGTCACGGGATTTGTTGAGCTTAAAGGTGAGGGCAACTAGGGCCCTATAAGCATGGTGCTCAAGTTGGTGAGGGAGGAAATATGGTTTGGTAAGTGGAATGGGATGGGGATCATAGAAAGCACACAACCGTTCTATGAATGGGCGATGGTAGTGGTCGCTCCGTGACACGCCAGGGAGCTGTTGAGAAGAAAAATCAACACCACATGGAAGTGGTGTGCAAGGAGGAACAAGCTCGATGTCATGGAAGTAGAAAGTAGCACCACATATACTCTCATGGGTGGTGGATGGTTTCAGGTTAGGATCTAAATATATGGTTGAAAACTTGAAATGTGAAAAATCAAGATCCAAACCAGGTGGTGGGGTGGAAAGGACAATGGGTGGGTCGGGTGGGATAAATGGTGTATCGGGTGGGATAAATGGTGGAGGAAGATGATCCAACTCAAGAGTGGGAGACACACACTCATTGGGAGGAGTAAAGGAATACTCACAAGGGAGTGTAGTTTCTAAGGATAGAGTGGTCAACTTCTCAACAAGAATATCGTCGGTGAATGTGGTGGGTGGGTAAAACGGGGCACCAAGATCGGAGATAGAGGAATCACTAGAAATATTGGGCTCAAAGGGAGCCATGAATGGGGGGACATCATCCATATCCGGATAGTTAGGAGCTATCATGGATTCTATCTCAGGAAAATGGTGAACACTCGTAGCCGGAGCTAACCTAAAAGATATGGGCATGTCAGAGACATATGCAATTGGGGCATAAGGTAAAAGCTCGGGCATATTTTTGGATATCTCGGGAGTGGGAGTTGGATCAGTCTCACTATCGAAAGGTAAGTCAACACAATTGTCGACTTGGGGCCTGGACCATGGGATGGCCTCAACTTCAATAATCTCGAGGTGGTAGGGTTGGTCACACTCAAAATCCGTGTCACAAGAGGACACATCATCATCACACTCGTGTGTAATGATGGGTGGATCCATGGGAATGCCCGACTCTCTCGCACACTCCAATTCACTTAACCTTTGTTCAAGCCTTTGGAGGGCTTGATTTTGAATTTGAGTGTCTTGCTCTTGCTCGAGTATGAACTTTTGCAAGAGGCTTTCGAGAGCGGAGGTGGATGATGGTGGTGGTGGAGTGGTGGGTGGTGGAGGTGGGTGAGGTGGACACAACTTGCTACTATCATGAGTGTATGGAGAATACTCAAAGAAAGTGTGTGGAGTGGGGCCAAGTTCATCATACACGAAAGGATCTCTTTCGTGATGGACAATTGGTTGATACTCATAGGGTGTGCAGTGAGGGAAATGATCATGAACGGGTGCACAAAGTTGCCATGACGACTGTTGGAACGTGTGAGGATCCGCAACATCGGGTTGGGAATCGTATTGCGTGAAAGGGTGATCAGGCCTCCACGAATAGCTCGGGTACTCACACAAATCGGGATTGGGTATATCGGGATAGTAGACCGAGGTGGGTTCCGGAACAGTGCATATGGATACACATGTTCCATGGTGGGTTCGTAGGGATATGACAAGTAAGGAAACTCATGGGACATGTGATCGGCATAATAACACTGGGTGCACAAAAAAGGATGAGATGCGCCGACACTTGACCCCGAGGGTGATGGAATAAGTGGTACGTGCATAGATGGGTCAAGAGCACCAATGGTACTCGTGAGAGAGGTGAGACCACTAAGGATATCATAAATAGACGGCTCAGGATCACTCTCATATGTGTCGCGTGACAATGGAAAATGACCAAAGTAGTCCCGTAAAGGACGTTCTTCGGCCATGAGGAAAGAAATATTTTTTTGATTTTTAAATTTTTTTAAAAGGAAAGAAAATATATTTGGATTTTCTAAAAATAAAGGAAGAAAATATTTTTGGATTTTTTCTAAAATGAAAGAAAGAAAATATTTTTGGATTTTTCTAAAATGAAAGAAAGAAAATATTTTTGGATTTTTTGGAAGAAAAGGTGGAGAAAAATATGGAATCTTGATTTGGACGAACTAACTAAAATCGACCACCGAAAAATGGAATTGGGCACACACAAGTCAAGATAATTTGCTAACTAGCACATAGCCAATTTTTATCTTTAAATTTAGTGAAAGGGTAGTCAAATTATAATTAAGTCCGCGTGCGATAAAAAATCATGAAAATATCTTAGTGATCGCCTTTGCAAAATTTTCTCCTAGTGGGCTACCTAATTGATTGATTTTAAATTTAGTGATGGCTAGGGTAGCACACAATGGTAAGCGAGTGAGCTGGGTGATGAAATCCCTTCTCGTGAGTGACCGGGTGTAGTTCTTAGTCAATTAATTCATCACACCATTTGAAAATAAATGAGAGAATAAAATCAAATAAGAGCACACAAGCACACACAATAATTGACTCGCTAACAGGAGAGGCGCGATTGTTCAAGAAATATACCACCCACAGTTTTTAGGCCGTGGGGTGCCGAAAATTTTGAGTCGACCGAGGGGAGATTACGCCTATCTCAGTCGTCCCCGAGAGTCCTACCGACCCAAGGTAGAGAGGCTACTAAATCCTCGCCAATGGACGCCCAATACAAGCCAAGGATAAAATCCTAATACAAGCCTTCTAAAATAAAGAAAAATGGTACTAAAATGCAACAAAATATAGGAAATAAATGAACAACAAAATTGAATCCGCTCCGAGATTCACGATCCCAAGAAAGGCAACGGTGCCATTTGATAACTTTAACTTTTTATCTCCCCGGCAACGGCGCCATTTGATAGAAAGGACTTTTGAGTGTATATTTTTGTCTTTTGTCGTTGCTTGAAAAGTCCTTCTAATCAAAACCTCAATTACCTACAAAATATAACAACTCAAGTGTAGCGGTAAATAAGGGTATCAATCCACTTTCTAGGGGGTAAAGCAAAGGGAGCAAAATTGTAATTCACTTTTTATTTCCTTTTGGGGCTTTTTACTTTTTCTACTTTTTTTAGCTTTTTCAAATATTAAAACAAATGGGTGAGGTGAGATGAAATAACACTAAACTAAAATGCGAGATGAAAACAACTAACTAGAAAGTGACTAAAAGTGAAAAATAAAGTCTAACACTAAAATAAGAGATAAAGTGAGGTAAATAATTGTGAGAACAATCAACGAATGGGATTACACCACAAATTTTAGTTATTCTAATTAATTAATTTAATTATTTGAATTCTCCCAAATTCATATCAAAATTACAAACCAACTCTCGTTGCAAATGTAATTATAATAGTAATATTTTAGAAAATTAAGTTTAACACCCCACAACTCTAGAAAAATAGATCTACACTCCTTCTAATTAATCACCCGCTAGGATCGATCAATTAAAATTTATGTAAATCTTAGAAAATAAATTTAGAGTTGAAATTCAAGTTATAATACCCCACTTAAGAAACCCCTATCTCTAGTTCGAATCTAAAATGGGTATTATAACTAGAATTTCAATTTTCTCTTGAAAATTATTTACCCTCTCTCGAGGGGTAAATTTAAGGGTGAGGGATCAAAATTAACATTCAAAGGAAAATTTCAAGTAATCAAACTAATTAAACTAATTAAACTAAAATAACATCAAATAAGGGTTTCACCCCACCCCTTGAAAGAGGATTTAGCCTAACACGGTATCAAGCATAATAAACAAATATTCAATAGGCATTTAATATAAAAGAGTAGAGAGAAGAATTATCAAACCAATCTCTTGAATTCAATAGACTTCAATCCTTGAATGAGAAGCATACAACCCTCCAAGTGAGTGATCAACAAAGATATAAATGAAAAATTCACTCAACTTAAATCTCAGACAATTATTTCACTCAATTTAAATCTAAAAAAAATAAAATAAAATAAATTTCTAAACTAAAAAAAAATATCATTTCTAACTTTCTCTCTAACCTAACTCTAGGGTTTCTCTCCTCTTTATTCCATCCTCTTCAAAAAGGTCTTCAACTCTCTTTAAATAGTAGGTGCCATGGAGCTAGGGGTAAATTGGGTAGACAAAGGTGCAAGAGGGTGTGTAAGGTATTGGGTGGGAGTTGATTAGGAAAAATGGCAAGGGAGCATGTGGATGGTGAGGTTATGAGAGAGTGGGGGTAAGTTGGGTAATTGGTATAGTGTGCATGTGGATGAGGTGTGGGGATAAGTGGGTGAGTGGATAGAAATAACAATCTGATTTAGTTATTGGGTAGTTTGGGTAATGGGGTAAAAAGAGGTAGTTGGGGGTAGAATGGGAAAAAGGGTTTAAGTTGATTTTAAGTGGGTTAATTGGTTGACTTGGTCTTGGCTTGTGTTATTTTGTTTGGCAGGTCATGGCTTGAATGGGAGAAATGGTGAAATGGGTTAAAGCTTGAAATGGGTCTTTGGGTTGAATTGGGTTTATTGTTGAAGGGTGGCAAGCGAAATGGGTGTGATTGAAACAGGTCCGGACAGGTATGGTAATGGGGTCACGCCGGATCGGGTTGAGACTGAAAAGGGTAAGGTCGTGGGTGCTCACCGGAACGAGAATGGGTTCGACGGAGGTCCGAGTTGGCAAGAGGTTGAACAACGCCAGAGTTTGTTTAAAATGCAGGTGGGTCACTGCCGCTGCGATTGGAGGTTGACACCAACGGCGGGTTAGCTACTGAGCAGGGGAAAGGTGGTAGATCCGAGATGGGATGCCATCGGAGGTGACGTAGTTTCGACCGGGGAAATTCCGAAGGTGATGCAGTTCGGAGGGAAGTGGGGTTGACAGTCCGCCGGAGGCTGCTCCGGTTTGGGTTCGGGAACAGGGTCGCGAAGAGAGAGAGAGGCCGGAGTTTCTGGGGTAATAGGGGTAAGGTGGGTGGAGGTTTATTTGGGAGGTGTTTGATTGTTTGGGATAGTAGAAAGGTGTGGTGTGGGTTAATGGAGTTTGGAGAGAAAAATGGGTTTGGAAGATGAAGTGGTTTAATGGAGGTTTGTGTTGGTAAGAGGAGAGAGAGGGTGAGAGGTTGAAGAAGATAGTAGTTGGGTTAGAGTGTATGAGGGTATAGGGAAAGTAGGTGTGAGGATGAGGGTTTGGTATTATTTTAGGGGGTATGTGAGTGAGTTTATGTTTGGGTGTGATGATATGTGTACGATTAAAGGTGTGAGTGATTTTAGGATAAGGGGAGTTTATGTGTGTGTTTTATTTGGACACCTAAAAAAATAACATAAAAAATTAAAACTAATAAAAACTAAAAATATAAATAATAAAAATCCTACTTCTAATAATAAAATAAAGACTCAATTAAAAATGAATCTAAAAAGAAATAAAAATAAGAATAAAATCTAATAAAACTAAAACTAAAATCCTAAATAAATGTAAAATCAAATAAAACTAAAAAAATAAATGAAATCCTTAAAAATCTAATCCTAATAAAAACTAAAAACGAATAACAAATCAAAATAAAATAAAATTATACTAATAAAATAGAAAATAGAAAAATAGAAAATGAAACCTAAAAATTCTAAATAAATCTAAAATAAATCTTAAAAATAAAAAAGACTCAAACTAAAAATCTAAAAAATATTAAAAAGGGACAAACAAAACACACACAGGGTTTGGGGTAGGTTTAGGCTAGAGTATGGTTACGGGGGAGGGAATTAGCTCCTGAAATGACACAGTTGCCTTGAAATTACGTGTTTGAACACCGCAACGTGCATTTGACCTATAAGATAAACATTTAAGCACATAAGACCAAATTGTTGAGAATTAGCAACGAAAGTACATCTATTCGGGGTATAAATTGTACAATTTTGGGTTCTTATCATGGCATCTGAAGTATGGCTTTCAGCTTGGCATGATCTTCTTCTATCCCCTTCTCACTGATTATAAATCCCAAGAGTTTTCCCTTTGTAACGTCGAAGACACATTTCTGCGGATTGAGTCTCATCTAATACCTTCGCAGTCGTTCGAAGAAGTTTCGGAGAGAGGGAACATGACCTTATCTATTTTTGGATTTGATAATCATATCATCCACATAGACCTCAACTTCTTTATGAATCAGATCGTGTAGGATGGTTGTGATAGCCTTCTGGTAGGTAGCCCCAATATTCTTGAGACCAAATGGCATAACAGTGTAGCAAAAGTTTCCCCGTGAGGTGATGAACGTAGTTTTTTCTTGGTGATCTGGGTGCATTTTGATTTGGTTGTATCCGGCAAACCCATTGACGAATGACTTAAGAGCATGATTGGTTGTGTTGTCCACGATTATGTCGATATTGGGTAACGGATAATCATCCTTCGAAGAGGCTTTGTTCAAATCTTAGTAATATACACACATCCAAACTTTCCTTCCTGATTTCGGCACAAGCACTATGTTGGCAAACCATGTGGGATATTCGATCACACGAATGAATCCCACGTTCAGCTGTTTGACAACCTTTTTTTTTACTTTGAGCGATGATTCGATGCGGAGCTTTCTAAACTTTTGTTTAACCGGCTTGTAATCTGGGAGAGTGGGGATCTTATGTTGAGTTATTTCAGGATCAATGTCGGGCATATCGTCATAGGACCATGTGAAGACATCCACGAATTCCGTTCGCTATTATTCGAGTTATGTGCTCTCATGCTCGTCAAGGGTAGCCCCTATCCTAATCTCGCGCAGTTGGATACTAGAACAAGGTTAACAATAATAGTTTCTTCTTCATTAACTTGAATGCGGTTATGTTGTTTGTTATTAACCTTATTTAGATCTGTTAAGAATTGTTCATTTGTAAAATCATCATCATCAAAAGCTTAATTAGAATCTAAACAGTTAATGTAAGGCACAACAAGATACTCAAAATCTTCATTTATTTCATTGATAGGAAAAACAACATTGAGAACCTCATCAAATGAGGTCTCGATTACATTTGAGCAACGGTAGACAACAGAAGAAGAAATGGGGTAAACATTGGAATTAGGTGGGATTTTAACAGGTAGAACTGGTGTAGTATGCCAGTTGAGGAGAGGTGTATCAGCAGCTTTAATCAGGCGGGATGAATCCAGTGATGTAGTTCTTGAATTAACCATGCCGAGTGTAAGCCCCAGTGTCTGTAAGTTGAACGAATCCTCGGAGTCACTTTCCTCAGTCTCTTCGGTATCTTTGATGAGTGGTTGTACATGGTGTTGGCAACTTTTGGCCCATGGTTAGCTATCTTGGAAAAAGATCTACATTCCCGGCTTCATCTTCTTATCTATATTGTCATACCATGGTTATGGAAATCCACAAAAGGGGGATTCTTCACCCTCTTTGATGAATAGTCCATTCAAGGAGTCACCTGGGAGAATCTGGGTGCAGTCTAATCCTCTCTTTGGTCAAGATTAACAGATCATTCTGAGCTCTTATTCTGATGGTTTATACCCCAAACCATAAGGAGGGAAAGCTTTCTTCGGTTCAATGGGCTCAAGTATCCCTTGTTGTCTTTGTCCTAGCCCCAGTTCGGGCATGAAGTACATGTTTCTGAACATTTAAATCACGTTGCCGTGAGGGTCGTATTCTGGACAAACCATTTCCTTGAAATAATCCCCTTTCGGGAGTAGAAGTGGCTCAACTCGGAATCCTGATAGGATCATATCATTTGACCCGTGTTGTATCTCAAGGACTGGATTACTGGTACTTTCACCCTCGGCATTATCGTTGTCACCCAAAATGGTGACGACTCATCCGTCGGCAAAGAACTTCAATTTTTGATGGAGCGAGGAAGACACACCCTTGATACTATGGAGCCAAGGTCATCCGAGCAACAGGTTGAAACAGGCTGGGATGTTAATAACTTGGAATTAAATGACAAGGTTTATAGGGCCATCCCCTATTACAAGTTTTACAGATCCCATCACCTACTTATGGTTATCATAGGCACGTACAGCAGCGGAGGTTGGAGAGAGGTCACTTTCTTTCATTCCTAAGCATTTGAAGGTTCTCAATGGGCATACATTCAAGGCAGACCCATTATCAACAAGAGAGAGAGGTATGATCTTCCCCATAACTTCGACAGAGATGTTGAGTGCATGATTGTGGTTTGGCCCAATTCTGGGGATTTCTTCTTCAAAAAAGGATGGCATTCGGGTAGAGGTCAAGGATACGACCAAATTTATTGCTTCTTCTGGTGTGGTAGAAGGGGGAACTATGGGTCCAATGAGAAACTTGATTAGAGCATTTCTATACAGCTGGGAAGATATGAAAATCCTTCATAGAGTGATGTTAGGTTGAGTTTTCTTCAGTTGATCGAGGATCTTTCTCTCCTCGAGGGTTATCTCTGGCATAAGAAGGTTTTCAACGCCCTTCCCTTTGTCATTTACTAGTACTGAGCTTGGGATCTAGTAATGCGTACTAATCTGGTCATGTGTATACTGAAGAAGGTAAGAACATGAACCCTGTTTCCTCATCGATCTCGGGTTATTCTGTCATCTTATTTATTTCTTTGAGGAGTTCTTCATATGATATCATCCCACACATATTGGCTACTAGGCCAATTTTATCGAGAGCTTTCTCTTCATTCGAATCTCCAAAAATTTTCCCCCATTCGGTGGAAACAATTCTGTCTTTCCAGGTAAAGTTAATGTATTCCACAACTTCAATGGCTTCTTCATACAGTTCTTCCCATTCTATGGGGATAAGTAAGGATTAAAGGACCAGGTACCCTTGTAGCTTCAGATTATCAAGTAACTCGGTCATACTGCAAATATTATTGGTTTGCCTGAATAATTCTGCCATGATCTGGACAATGTCATCTAGGCTGACTTCATCGGTTGGTAACACCCAAAGGTTTGACTCTCGGGCCCATTTTCGTGCTTCTAAGAACAGTGTACTGAACCTCTGGGAATCAATGATCATTTGTGAGGGCAATTTTAGCCCGAATTCTAGGAGTTGGTTTAATACTTCTGACAATTCCATACTTCCATTTTTAAAATGGGTACGAACAGCGATGCATGCTCTAGTAAGGAGTGACAGTGCCTAATCAGCGAGGCTAACAGGGTATAGGAGGAAATATGGGCAAATTTGTAGATGTTTAGGAGAGTATATGGGTGTGATTTGAGTTGAGGGATCAAATTATGGGTTCTCTTCTAGAAAAATGGCATTCTCATGATTTGGGAGTGGGTTGTGAGTAGTGTTTGACTTAGGATTGGCTGGTGGGGCAATGGTACCCTGGTCAATTAGACCTTTGATTATGTTTCGAAGGTGAAAGCATTGGTCGGTGGTATGGCCAGCAGTTTTGTGAAAGGCACAATGGGCATCTGCCTTGAATTTTCTTGGGAGTGGATTTGGCAATGGACGGGGATCCAAGGGTTTGATAAGGTTTCAGCTTAACAGGGATTAATAAACTTTGGAGAGGGGAGCATGGAACTCGGTGTATTATTTTCAAACTAGGGCGGGGAGGCTTTTCGGTGCCCACGAGGTAGTTGGTTGAAAGATATTATTGATGGTTGAGACTGTCGCACTGACAGGTTTGTCATATTTTCTAGGGGTGAACTATCCGAAAGCTTTCTCTGGTTCAACTTCTGCTTTAGCAAGAACTTCCTCTATTTCTACTCCTGCTTCTCTGAGAGCTCATAAGTGGGGATAGTATTGTCCTCCCATGGTTTCTCGGACATGGGGTAAGAAGTTCTTCTTCACTATGTTGACTTGTTCTTCCTCGGATGCCCGATTGGTCATGGTGGCTGTTGTTTCCCTCCATCGGGCTATGAAGTTATTGACTGATGCCCCAGGATTCTGTTTGAGTAGTTCTAAATCATGGCGGGTGACCTCAAGCTCTTCGTTGTACTTGTACTGTGACAGGAATTCTTGGGCTACATCCTCCCAGCTATAAATTCTGGACTCCTCGAGAGATAAAAACGATTGGAGGGCGCTATCCTTTAAAGTTTGCTGAAATAATTAGGCCATCACTTCCTCAGAAGCCCCTAGGAGAGTCATAGCACAGTGATAACTTTGTAGATGAACAATCAGGGGGCCACTTCCTCCGAATTTCTCGATATTTGGCATCTTGAACTTCTCGGGTAACCTTGTCGTAGAATAAGGAGACATGTGGGTGTAGTCCATGTAATTATTAAATATTTTGACTTGGTCGAACCTCTTAGTTAGCATATTGATATCTTTTTTGACCTTGTTCAACTCTTTCTCTTTTGGATCAATGATCAAAGGCAAGTTAGCCCGAGGTTGGGCAAGGTTCGGCATCGGAAGCTGGGAAGGCGACAGCCCATTAGCAGGAGGGGAACGTGGAGCATGTTGATACTCTTTGGGAACCCAGATAGGATCGGGTGGACCCATAGCACGAGGTAATAGGGCCTCCGGCTCTTGAGGAATGGGAATCTAGTTTCGTTGCATCTCTCGGACCTCAGTCTGAAGGTTATCAATCTTAGACACGAGCTGGGCTAAGACTGCCAT
The DNA here is from genome assembly GCA_949130495.1 of Sambucus nigra. NCBI lineage: Eukaryota > Viridiplantae > Streptophyta > Magnoliopsida > Dipsacales > Adoxaceae > Sambucus > Sambucus nigra. The sequence continues at coordinate 606,150,441 of OX422214.1, read as the reverse complement.
AAGATCTGGCTGCATAATCGGTACGTGATCTGTGTTCTCCATGGAAAGTGGATAAATTACGGACTCGAAAGAAGTAGCAGGGGAACTGACAGAACTCCGGGGTGATTTTACTGAACACCGAAGCCAATAAGGGGCCAGCACAAGGGTGTGCGATCGACCTGAGAAGGCGTAAAATGGGATTTATTTTTTAGAAAAAGAATGAAAATATTTTTGACATTTTTTTCTTTTTGAGATTGAAAGACAAAATATTTTTGGATTTTTAATAAAGAAAAGAGAAATGTTTTTGGATTTTTGATAAAGAAGGGAGAAATGTTTTTGAATTTTTGATAAAGAAGGGAGAAATATTTTTTGGATTTTTGATTAAAAAAAGGAGAAATGTTTTTGGATTTTTGATAAAGAAGGGAGAAATGTTTTTGGGAGAAGGATCTCTGCATGATTGTTATAATTATTTTGTTCTCACTTATATTAAATTCTCCTAAATGCAAAATGAAATGATGAACGGGACCCGAGCCTGGAAAAGTTGGGTTGGTAATATATGAAAAGCTATGGCTGGACTTCTAACCAGGCTCACGGGTAGGGTCCCATTTTAAAAATGCATAAAAATTTGGGCGGCAGGCCGATCCAAAATTTCGGCAGAGTTTTGGGTCGAAACCGGCAATCTAACATGTGTGTCCTAGGCTTGACACCTATATGCGAGTATGCAGTTGGTTAAGTGAATCGAAAAGGGCTCCCCCCTTTGCCATGACTTCCACGATATACGTCTTGCTCTTGCGGGCAATCGGTACGTGTGGACAAGCCATTTGATATACCTGAGTGTACGTGAATTCCCTCATCATATACCTCGTGGGGATGATACATGTGAGAGCAAATTCGATATACTCGGCGTACGTGAATGAGTTCCTTGTGATATACCTCCCGTCATGACTTCGGGCAAGCGGTACGATGCGGGGGAACCGTTCAATAAACGCCGAAGGTACTTGGCCAATGGAAGGTGAGAGTCATATCGCTTAGGCTAACTGCGCCCTGCCGGACCAGCTCCCATCACGAAGTGACCCTCCAGTTACTGGACAAAATTTGGTCAATAAAAATGCTCTTTGGTGATCTCGTGTGAATCATGCATGATTCTCTTATTAATATCTTATGATGAGAGTATCTTTCTTGATCATGTCAAACAGGGAGCAAAGTGCAAGTACCAATGTTATACCAAGTATGGATGGGTGACGCGTGCAACATATGGATATATGTGATCCTAGGTGCACGTGGTGCGAAGTGTACGTGGATAATCTTCTACAAGTGTGTGAATAGAAGCATAAGCATGAGGTACACACGAATAATAAAAGGGGGACATGCAGAATAGGGGAAAATATAAGCAAATATAATGCCCATGTAAATAGAGTCTAACCCTCAAAATATATCTCCAGCAAAGTCGCCACTGTGGACATCCCCGATCCTCACGGCGGGAGAGAGAGAGACTGAAAAAGAGGGCATCTTCTACGTCGAGAGGATCTTGGTCCCGGGCATCCCTCTTGGGAGCGCTTCCGTCGGAATCGATGATGATGTGAAAAATGTAGAGAGATGGAGTCACTAGTCTATTTTACTCAAAACAGATAAAAGAATAAAGGAAGCCATCCCGAAGGACATCATCCAAAGACATACTGATACATACGACACCAAAAATTATTCGAAAAGGGTCCGGAGGCTAAGTTACGAAATGAGAAGGTGTTAAGCACCCATTTCGCCCTTGCGGTCTCTCATGGGTTGTTGCTATTTTCCTTTTTTTTCTCGTGATATGTGTAAATGTAATGGAGATAGGAATAATCGACTTGTATCATGGAAGAGATAAAGCAAGTCATCCGTAGGAATGTTCCTAAATGTAATATTAAAAAATAGGATATATGTGATTATCCTAGCGTTGATCGTTATAATGGAATGATAACGCCTATAGAATAATGCGCCACTAAGAAAAAATATATGTGTATATATATATAGCCTAAGAGAATTAAGTTTAAAGAATATAGAAAATAGAAAATGAGAGAAAAGTAGGAATAGGACTCGAGTCTCGGGTTTCACCCCGAGACGCCTGCGTAGCCTATGGAGGCATCAAAGTTCACGTAGTTTGTATGAAAAACTAGGGGTGGGATTTATCCCATAAATCCAATCGGAACTTCTCTTATGCGTGTGTGTGTGTGTGTGTGTGTGTAAAAAAGTGTTTTAGTTGTGAGAAAAGTGTGAGAATTCCCGTTTGGAATTTATGAGCAAACCCTCTTTTTATTTTTATTTTTTAGGTTTTTATTTATATGAAAATAAGAGATGTGCAATAATACTAAATAAAAAGTATATTAGGAAATGTGGGATGAGAGAATAAAAGTGCTAAATAATACAACAAATTAATTTCGAATTTAAGAGAATTTGAAGAGAAAGTTGGGAAAGTTGGACATTCTTGAAGATCTTGAGCTTGATCTTGGATATTGGAGAGCAGCCCTTGCACTTGAATGATGATGGACGGTAGTTAATTCACCAAGTTTGATGAAAAATGAAGGTTGGAAAGGGATTTGGGTGTGGAAATCACGCTGACTTCGAGAGACGTTTTCTAAATTCGCTGAGAGTGATAGATTTTAGATCTTGGGTCCCCTTTGCAATGAGGTCAGACCCTCCTTTTTATAGGCCCTGGGAATTTCCAATTGGCATAGCCCTATTACTGCCAATCGGCATGTGTGTTTAGGCACACTACCGATAGGTAGGGTTTGGAACCTGCCGTTTGGAAGTCTCTTTCAGGTTCCTTCGGAAAATCGGTCATAGAGAGAAAACCGTTGATCCTAATCATACATGGGGCAAACTATTGGAAAGGTAATTCAGATACCTTCAAAAGTACTTTGAATTGCTCCCGGGTCCGAAAGTTGACTTTGGCTCAAAAGTGGCTCGGAAGTGCTTGTCGGTCCTTAGGACGGGGGACCGTCGGACGCAAATGGATCATTCGTCTGCATGGTAAGTCAGAATCGTGCATGGGGTGGACCGTTGGAAATGTTAGGAGATGTACTTCGACATTACAAAGAGTTTGACTTGGTTCAAGGAGTTGACTTTGGTCAACCAAGGCCCGAAAGTATTTGATGACCTTTCAAAGTAAAATGGATCGTTCGTCTGTACCGTAAGTCAGAATTGTGCACGGGGCATATCGTTGGAAAATGGTTTCAGTGACCTTTGAAGATTCATTCAACCTCGATCAATATGAAGAGTTGACTTTGGTCAAACGGAGCTCGAAAGCATCTTGTGGTCTCTAGGTCAGGTTTCAAGGAAAATGGGTAATTCGTCCGCCTCGTAAGTCAGAATCGTGCAAAGGACGGACCGTTGGAAAGGGGTTTTGGTGCCCTTTGAAGATTCATTCAATCTAAGTCAAGCTGAAGAGTTTGACTTTTTTGTCAAATGGAGCCTGAGAGCATCCGATGGCCTCTAGGTAAGCACCCGGGGTGTGACTTAAGGTTTGTGGTGATGATGGGAGGTGCTAGGGGCCTAAGGAGAGTTTAGGGGGTGCTAGAATGGGGTACTTACACCTATGCACTCATCTAACTAGCTTTAAATTTAGATTTTAATCTAAGTAGGCTATTAGAATATCTTCATTCATTGGTAATTGGTACTCAATTTAGATTTTAATCTAAGTGTATCAACAGAACTAATGATAAAGAAAGGATTAATCCTACACATTCAACACAAGATAAGTTTATCAAATTTCCATTTCATTAAACCAAACTAATTACATAACTGTGTTAGAAAAACAAAGAGCAAAGATTCATTCTGTAGGACGTTTACCTTCAGCCTTGGAAACAGGATCCATTCCAACATGAGGATCATCTAAAGTATAAGGAGAATTATTGAAGTTATAATCCTGAAGCATTCTGGTATTACTGCTAATAGGACGATCAAGCAAGTGAGGAGGTCAGACGATCTTTAATTCATCATGAAGCTCATAATCTCCCGGGTACTTTGAAATCAAGAATTGAGGAATACTTCGGACAAGAATCCAATTAACATCTAATTTAAAAGGGGGATCATCAAGTTCGAGCAATCTTAAATCATACCAGTCCCATAATTGGTTGTTTTGGTCCACCTTCATCACTGTCAAAGTATACATGATGATTCTAAAAATAGCACCACCGAATCAAGGTGTAGTTGAGCTCAAATAAGTATAACAATGACAGGAAGTAAGAAATGTAAATGTAGAAGGATATGAGGAGAAGGGGAGAAACACACCAATATAAGTGGTCAGCCTAGCTAGGCCTACGTCCACTGTGCAAGTGAGTGATCTTCACTGATAAAATAGGGCTCTAATGACCTTTTTATTACAATGCACTCACTTTCTCTCTCTACTGTGTAGTTTATCAGAGATTCCTCTAGGGTTTATAATGTTCATCTTATTACAAGGTAGGATAAGACAAGCATATATAGTGCTTGAGGGTTTAGTGCACCCCCAAGCATGCAATGAGCATGAGTGTGATGATTTAGACAATCTCATGCGGACACCTGGCTATGTCACATGTAAATAATGATAACCAAATATTCCCTCATGTGAGGAGAATGATTCGGTTATAACGATTTTTTCCACGTGTTCCAAGTCTTCCAAGTGCTTGTGTATGCTCGGACCTATGATGTTATCGATTATAACCTCGGCTCAGCCGAGTACGATGTTGGTGAATCCGATAGATGTGTAGTCTGCCAATCACAAGTATGACCTCGACCTAATTGACTGACTGAGGTTAGGCATTAGGCATAGCTATGGTGTCGACTGAAGCAGAGTACGATGATATAGTGGCCATAGTTGAGCCCATAAAAGTTATTGCTGAACTCGACTTCTGACGAGCCGAGGTTAAACAACATGGAGCTGACCTTATGAAGGATGACCTCTATGATGATAATTATAAACCTCCTGATGAATCGACTGTTAGGTTGGACAATGTTGCTGCTTAGAGGATGAGGGAACACTTTGGGCATATCAATCACCCCTAGCTCTTACCCTTCTATGTGAGTAGATGGCTGAGGGGTATATGTGCTTAGGCGATGAAAAGACATTTCTGCATATTGGGATATGTGAATGACCATTGGGACACATGTCAACCTTTGAACTATCTTACGTGTGTCCTAAGAAAACAACTGATGCGGAGGCACCCTTTAGGGTTTCGAGGTGCAATGATGAGTGTTTTGGTTTTCGTGTCCAATCATCACAATGGTTTAACTGCCATTTTCTTTTTCCTCTCTCTTTCTTCTCCATTTGGTTTCCGGTTTTAAGTTTTTTGTAACAAAAACCCACGAAATCCTCAATAGCTTTTCTACGACCCAAGTTCTATTCTTATTCATCTTCCTCCAATGTCTAACCTCCTCCAGGTATTGTTCTCCACACTTTGTTTTTCCATTGTTGTTTTCAATTCATTATTTGACTTTTCCCTTACGACCAATTTTCCCTCCACCATTAGCTGTCATACACCCTGAGCCTGCCGAGGTATCTGACCCAATGTCTGAGTCGACTGCTTTAGACCCCATATCAATATCTGAGGTTGCTGAGAGCGTAGACTCTTTTAAAGAGGCTATGAATTACTCCCCGAAGTGAAGTTTCTAAGGATAAGGAGGTTTCAGACCGTGCCTCGTCTCACCAAGGTGATGGGCCTTCACGTAGGTCTCCTTCTATAGAGATTTTGGAGCCTAACGTCATGATTCCTCCTCCCATTGATGCCATCCCTCTATCGGCCGCCACTGGTGTTGAGTTTGCAAAGAGGTTTCCCAGTGATGCCCTTACGGGTGCCCAGACCGAGGTTGCTAAGGATGGAGATGATGATGAAGAAAGTGAACTTGATACCTCGGTAGCTACAGAGTACAAGAGTACTGTAAATGAGTACAATCTTCTAGCCTTCAGACATCTTTATTCCATTGATTCCTCAATCAACCTGAGGAAACCTCTTAAGGAAGAGAGGGCCTTTGTTGGCCGAGAGAGTGAAATCTGCGTTTATGATTAGATGTTCAAGTTAAGTTTTTTTCTTCCTATTCACCCTACTATCAGAGCCATACTCTCTTATATAAACCTTTCCCCTTCCCAACTGTCCCCAAATGCTTAAAGAGTCATGATTGGGTCCATCGTCCTTTGGAAGGTCGTTCACCACACCGACCTTCCAGTTAGGGTTTTTATTGGGTGTTATACTCCTTCATCTACCAAAAATCATCCAGTCTACTACCACTTCGTAGCCAGGAAATTCGAGAAGAAAATGCTTCTAGTTACCCAAACTTCCAATCATAACTAGAAACCTCGGTATTTCTTTATATCGGGAGGATGGGAGTTTAGCCCAAATGAGGCTTGTGGGACATCTGATCTATGGACACCCCTGAGATGGATAAAAGTCTCCATTTCGGAAAAATCCAACCCTGGTTTAAGCCAGGATTACTATAAGGACATTGAGGACCTTTGCAATCAAGGCGAGAAGGGTCGTCTCGTCAAATATGAGCATCTGATGACCCCTACCTTTCTCAAACAGGTTTGGGGTGGTCCTTTAGACGATCTTCGTAAGTTTTAATAATTTTCCTTGCTAAGTTATGTCTCGTATTTAATATGTGTAAATTGCTAACTGAGAGACTTCTTTTTTTGCAGAGCGACCAGAAGGCATTTCTGACGACTTTTGGGAGAAGTCGGCCCCCAGACTTACAAAGCTTATGGAAAAATATTATGGTAAGAATGTAACCCCTCCTACCCAAATAAAAAAGAGCGTCGGTACTTTTAAGTCCGGTGTTACCAAGAAGAGGAAGGCTCCTGCTGATCCTTTTCATACGAGGTCGAGCAAGTCTCCTGTTAGGGATCGTGCCATCCCTATTTCAATTGAAAACGCATTGGTTGCATGTCTTTCGCGGCTCAATATAGGAGATAGCGTAATCGTCCATGGCCTGCAAGCTTTCGATGCTATTGGCACCATCATGACTGAGGAGGACAATCGTTCTCTTTAGGCCGTAGATGTCCCTTTATTGGTCGAGTTTACACTTCACAGGGCGGTTCAAGTATTAATTTTTTTTCAAGTGTTGTCTTTGCCCTTTAAAAATTATTATTCATATATCTGATCGTCTTTTGCAGAGTGTGGTGTCTCTTCACCGCCTAGTCGACTGGACCTTGAAGAGGTTGCCCCTTATACAAAAGGGTAAGGATGCTGAGAAAGTTAAGGCCGATCTGAAGACTGAGGTAGAGAGGTTGAAAGGGGATCTAAAAGATAGAGATAAACAGATCACACAGCTGAAGAAGACCATGACAAGGCCCTAAAGGCCAAAGGTGATAGTCTTCATTAAAAGGTTAATGTTGTTGTCAAGGCTGCATTGACCGATGCCTCAGAGAAGATTATTGAAGACTACAAAGTCTCTGATGAATTCGTGGGCTTTGATTTTGATTATTTGGAGAGAGGCATCAAAGCGACCAGTCGATGTGTGGCTATGAAGTAGGATGAGTCTGGTAGCCTGACTGCTGAGGATTTTATCTGTCTCGGCTTTACCAACCCTCGATTTGCTCAGGCTTTAAAGGAAGTGGAAGAAGGTGGTCCAGCCGAGACCAGTCCCTTGGAGTCCATGGAGACTGAAGATGTTGCTCAACATAAAGACGAGGTTGAGGTCAAAAACCTCGACCTCGACCAAAAAAATCCAACTACTGATGGGTCGGATCTTGACGAGGGACAAACCGAGCTTTGAGGACCTCTCCTTCTCATCATTAATTTCTTGTGAAGCTTTTTGAGAACTCACGGTTGTAACTTTTTTTCTGTTAAGTTGAATGTAAAATCTGCAACATCTTCTTACTATGAGCGTAATGATATTCCATGTCATCATTTTTGTTGCTCTTTTACCCTGATGTTTTGTTGCTCTATAATAACATAGGTCACTAAATCAATGATGTTTATCCTCATAACTTCACCAAATTAATGATGTTAAAGGTCTAAGTTCACCCAATTAATGATGTTTATCCTCATTATTTCACCAAATTAATTATTTTAACGTCTAAGGTCACCAAATTAATGATGTCTATCCTAATAATTTCACCAACTTAATGATGTTAAGGGTCTGAGGTCACTAAATTAATGATCTTTATCCTCATAATTTCAAATTAATGATGTTTATCCTCATAATTTCACCAAATTAATTATGTTAAGGGTCTGAGGTCACCAAATTAATGATGTTTATCCTCATAATTTAACCAAATTAATGATGTTAAAGGTCTGAGGTCACCAATTTAATGATGTTTATCCTTATAATTTCACCAAATTAATGATGTTAAAGGCCTGAGGTCACCAAATTAATGATGTTTATCCTCATAATTTCACCAACTTAATGATGTTAAGGGTCTGAGGTCACCAAATTAATGATGTCGATCCTCATAATTTCACCAACCTAATTATGTTAAGGGTATGAGGTCAACAAATTAATGATGTTTATCCTCATAATTTCACCAAATTAATGATTTTAAAGGTCTGGGGTCACCAATTTAATGATGATTATCCGCATAATTTCAATAAATTCATGATGCTAAAGGTCTCAAGTCACCCAATTAATGATGTTTATCCTCATAATTTCACCAACTTAATGATGTTAAGGGTCTGAGGTCACCAAATTAATGATGTTTATCCTCATAATTTCACCAAATTAATGATGTTAAAGGTCTAAGGTCACCAAATTAATGATGTTTATCCTCATACGCTAGTACAAAGATGTTAACAGAACACTGATACTTCTCATTGATATTTACTTCATAATTTGATGCTAGAATTACAAGAAAATAAGATAACTACAACATCATAAGTAATATTTCTTCAAATGTTCGGCATTCCAAGGGTTTGAGAAGGGTTCTCCTTCTAGATTCTCCTATCATTATGTGCCTGGGATGATTTCATCAGTTACCCTAAAGGGGATATGCCAATTTGGATGAAGCTTGTTGGGTTTTTGCCACGTCTTCTTCAAAACTAGGTCTCCCACAACTATCGGCCTCTCTTTCACCCTTTGATTATAAAATTTGGTAGTCCTCTGTTGATAGGCTTCTTGCCTCACCTTGGAATCTTCTCTTCTATCAAATCACGATCAAGTCTTCTCTCTGTTGCATTTCCCTGAGGGTCATACATCGAAACTCTATGAGTGGGAAGGTCAATCTCAGTAGGGATGACAGCCTCTGAGCCATAGGCCAACATGAATGGGGTCTCCCCTGTAGGAGTCTTGACTATCATCCTGTAGGCCCATAGCATAGCATACACCTCTTTAATCCATCTTCCATTTGCCTCTTCTAGCTTATTTTTAATCACAACAAGGATCGTCTGATTTGTCACCTGTGTCTGCCTATTTTCCTGGGGGAGGCTGGGGGAGGAGAAGAATTACTTGACTCTAACTCTTTCATAATATTTCTCCAAAGAGACATTCTTAAACTATGTTCAATTTCCTGAGATTATTGTATTTAGGAGGCTATACATTCAGATGATGTTTTGCCAGATGAACTAGAATGTCTTATGTTCTGTGATAGTGATCATAGGCTCAGCCTCTACCCACTTGGAAAAGTAATACATCGTTGTAATCAAGTACCGATAGTTATTCACAACTCTTGGCAAGGGTCTTACCAAATTGATTCCCCACACTTCAAATGGCCAAGGAGATGTGATGGAGGTCAGAGGTTGATGAGGTTGATGGGAAATGGTAGCAAACCTCTAGCTCTTGTCACATTTCTTCATATATGCTGCTGCTGCATATTTTGCAAGGGTCGGCCACCAGTACCCCTGAGTTATGATCTATTTGGATAATGATCTTCCCCCAATATGGCTAGAGTAGGAACCCTCATGTATATCTTTTAGGATATTCGGTACCTCAGATGGATGGACACGTATGAGGAAAGGTAGAAAAAACCCTTTTTTGTACAAAGTGTCTCCTATAACGGAGAATTTGGCAGCTCTGTACCTCAGTTTTCTTCTCTCAACTTTTGATGAAGGGAGCTCCACCTCTCTGATGTATCTGATAATAGGATCCATCCATGAAGCTTCCATGCTTAGATTCAAGCAAGACTTAAATGTGTCATCTCCCTCTTTAATAGATGGCCTAAGCAAGACCTCTACTGGCACTGTTCTTCTTATGTCGATTCTTATAGCTGAGGCCAACCTCGTGAGCGCATCAGCTCAGTCGTTGTCTAGCAGAGGTATTCTCTTCAGCTTTACCTATTTGAATTTTTCCAACATCGATCTTATTCTATTCAGATATTTAGTCATTGTCCCGTCCTTGGCCTCATATACTCCTAATATTTTATTTACCACAATTCTTGAGTCACTATGGACTAGGAACTGGCCGATATTAAGACCTCGGGTTAAAGATATACATATTACTAAAGCTTCGTATTCAGAGTCATTATTGGAGGCATTTAAATTAAACCTAAGGGCGTACTTTATATTTGTGACGTCTGGTGTTGGCACTATTACTCTAGCACCACTTCCATTTTCGTAGGACGGCCCATCAACGAAGAGGATCCATACATCATCGGCCTTAGATAATTTTCCTTCTGTCAGGGATCCTTGTTTGAAGAGATACCTTCCCTCTTAATTCTCGATTGTCTTTCTTCTGACTATGCCTATCTAGGCCTCGTCCATGGGAGGGACGACATTTCTTTCTGGCTAGCTGACAACAATCTCACATTTTTTTTAACCTCGTCCTCATCCCAAGTGAACTCGGTCAAAAAGTTAGCTAGTTCCTGCCCTTTGATTGCCACCCTTGGCCGGTAGACAATGTTAAATTCTCCTAGCTCAATTGCACAAGTCATTAGTCTCCGTAATTTCTCAGGTTTGTGGATGACCTGTCTCAGCGATGAGTCAGTGAGGATGACCATTGAGTGGGCTTGGAAGTACGGTTTCATCTTTCTAGAAGCATGAATCAAAGCATAAGCCAATTTCTCCATCATAGGATATCTTTGCTCAGATCCTTAAAGGGCTTTTCTATTGAAATACACTGGCTTCTGTATCCCATATTCTTATCACACTATAGCAACGCTAATTGCTGACTCTGATATGGCTAAGTACACATACAACTTTTCTCCTTGTACTGGCAGGGATAGAAGTAAGTGAGAGCTGAGGTAGGACTTAATCTCTTTAAAAGCTTTATCACATTCTTCATTCCATTCAAAAGCTTTTCTAAGGATTTTAAAAAATGGAAGATATTTGTCAGTAGCTCTAGAAACAAATCTATTGAGGGTTGTCACTCACCTAGTAAGTCTCTGAATAACTTTGATAGTATCAAGTGTCTTCATTTCCAGTAAAGCTTTAATCTTCTCTAGGTTAGCCTATATTCCCCTTTGGTTGACAATGAAGCCTAAAAACTTTCCAGCTCTGACCCCAAAGACGCATTTTGCAGGGTTGAGCTTTATCCTATATGTATCCATGGTATCAAAGGTTTTTCCAAGGTCAACACAAGAGTATCGACCTTTAGACTCTTCGTCAGCATGTCGTCTACATAAACCTCCATAGACTTTCCAATCTGATCCATAAATATCTTATTTACCTGACGCAGATATATAGCCCCTATATTTTTAATTCCAAAAGGCATGACCTTGTAGCAATAGGTCCCTTTATCTGTAATGAAGGTTGTCTTCTTTGAGTTAGTCGGGTCCATGAAGATTTGGTTGTATCCAGAATATGCATCCATAAAGTTCATAAGCTTATAAACCGCTGTGGATTTAACCATCTGATCAATACGAGGAAGAGGAAAGCTATTTTTGGGACAAGACTTACTCAGGTCGGTGAAGTCCACGCACATCCTCCACTTCCCATTAGCTTTTGGCACTATGACAGCATTGTACAACCATTCTGGGTAGATGAATTTTCCAATGAACTCGGCTTCTTCAGGCTTCTTCACCTCATTTCTAATAATGACATACTTTTCACAAGAGTATATCCTTCTCCTCTGCTTAACTAGCTAGGCATCATCCACCACATTAAGCGTGTGACACATGATCTTGGGGTCAATACCTGGCATGTCTTCATGACTCCAGGTGAAGATGCTCTGTCTTCTCTTTAGTAATTTAATTAGATCATCTTTGACCTCAGGCTTTAGGGCTTTTTCTACCTAGACAGTTTTTTTTGGCTTGTCCTCATTGAGGATGATGGGTCCCTTTTTGATCTTTGTCTCATCTCTCGGATCAAGAGTGTCAATATTATAAGTAGTGGTTTCTCTTTTGTATGCCTCTCTTTCCTCAGCAGAGTTCAAGTAGAATTCACATGTTGAAGTTTGGTCACCCTGAACTTCCCCTACTCCATAAGGAGTAAGTAATTTTATCATTTGGTGGACCGTTGAAGGCACGACCTCAAAATCTTTGAGGGCCACTCATCCAAGTATGAGCTTGTATGCTGAGAAGACATTCTCATCCATGATAACATTCTCATCCATGATAAAAAAGTTAATTTTTCTAGTTAACCATTTTAGCCACTCATACCCCATTCTTATATCCATCTCATACATCCCCAATGGGTGAACTTTCTCTCTACTGAATCCAATCAGTAGATGGTGGTAGGGGACTAGCCTTGACCGGCTGAGCCTCAATGCCTTAAAACAAGACCAGAGCATGACATCTGCCAAGCTTTCCCCATCATATAAGATCCTCGGCACCTCACATCTATGCACTCTGGTGGTGATGACGATAGGGTCTTCATGTGGGGATTGGATACCCTTGAAATCCTATCTTGAGAAGCCGACTATTAGGGTGTACATGTCCACCTTCTTTCTTTTCTCAGATTTCACGTTAATTGAAGTTAAGAGCACAACCTTAGCATTTGTAACTGCCTTTGCCTCTGCAACATGAGCTTTTCTATTAGCTATCCCAGAGCCTCCTATAACTAGTCCCCCACATATCACACCAACATCAAAGGAGATCATGTTTAAACTCTTTACTGGGATAACGTCGCCATTTAGCGGCAGGTTTGGGTTATCACCATCATCGTTTGAGGGATCATCGCGCAGGGCAGGGGAATATTCTCCACACTTGTCATTCCTTCTCTTCCTAGGGTCATCTCGGCCACCCTGTGAGGCACCTTTATCTACGTACTTCCTTAGCTTTACAGACTTCAACATCTTCTTAATCTCGTCCTTCATGGTGAAACACTTGTCAGTCAGATGGTCGTGGTCTTGATGGAATTCACACCACAAATTTTTGTTCTTCTTATGAGGAGGAGCCTTTATCTTCTTTGGCCACCTTAAAGATCGATCGTTCTTTATCTCATTGAGTATGTGTTCAAAGTTTACCGTCAATGAAGTGTAGTCTGCAAACTTATCATCAGACGACCTTTTCTTCACATCTTTGTTCTTTTTTTGAAACTTGCCTCCATTACTGTTTACTTTCTCATCCTCATACCTAACAGCCATTGCTTCTTCTTCATTCATGACCTTCCCAGCTATTTCCAGCAACTTGGTCATTGACTTGGGAGGGTCTTCAGCAAGCTTCCATAATAGCTTTCCCTTTTGGAGGCCTCCGATGAGGGTTGTCATGTATTACCCCGTACTTTTAAAGATATTTAAATTACAAAGGTGGGCGTAATTTGGTAAATTGAGAAATTTTTGTGAATAGTAATTTTGGAATTTATGAGTGAAATTAAGTAAATTTAATGTTATGAGGTGAATAGTAAATATTAGTTTTCAAGTGTCGGACTAATATTTACATGGATTATATTTTCTTACGAGACCAAGTATATGAGTGGATTATTTTTAATTACATGTCGCAAGTTGGGTAAAGCGACAAAGAAAATATTTTAAATGGAAAAATACGTGTATTGAACGTGTTGGGTCAAAATAGTGAATTTTAGTTAAGTGACTCGGATGAAGATTTCGACTGTGCCATTGGGTTCGGAATGGCCGAGATAGTCAAAATAGAGTACCCGGGGGTAGTATTTGGGTTCCGGGCATTTTTGGACTAGTAGGGACTCGTAAATGAGTACACGAGTCATTTAACAATTGGGTATACACCCAATTTCGGATTTAATAAGAGAAAACCCTCATTTTTGCCCCAAAATCAGATCTAAGAGAGAGAAGAAGAAGAAGAAGAAGAAGGGAAAAGAAGAGATTTTCGGCCAAAATTCGCGGGATTCGACTCGGGGTCGTCGGATTTAATCCACGAGGCAAGTGTTTACTTGCTTTATAAATTTAGTGTGTTTATTTATCATATTATAGTTGGTGTATAAAACTATAAATATTTTTGGGATGAGTTTTTGTGAATCGAAATGGGTTTTTCGGAAGATTAACGAGTAAAACCCAAATAATATCAAATTTGAAAAATTTAGGAATTAATTGAAATAAATTGTTGAATCTGGGTTATAGGATGATTAGAACCAATTATATGTGTGTATTTATGATTGATTGAGGTTGTATGATGATGGGTGAGGAAATAAAAACCTCGGAGGTGTATTAATGGAGGTTTGGAATTTTGGAGAAGACGATGAATAGTAACTCCGTAGCTTGCGGGATAAATTCGGACAAGAAGAGGGCAGATTCAGCTCTCGGTCAAAACACAAAAATTGTAGATATTTTCGATACGGTCGCGTGAGCGCTGACCACGTATTTTTCTAATTTTTCTACGAATCGTTATGATTTTTACAAGATGGCAGCTCCGGGGTGAAACCACCAACTCGGAAATGCACTCGGAAATTTGGAAAAAAAAAAGGGCTAAAATTCTTTGGAGATAAATATTTGGGGTTCCTAAAAATAGTGTGGGGACTTATAAATATTTTTTTTAGTAAGGTGTGTATCTTGGGTTAGATGAAAGTAAACCTCAAAATTTTCCCAAATAGGGGTGTTTAGGAGGAGTAACATTGGGGGGATGTTTAGGTGGACAAAATTTTATATAAGTAATTGTGCGCGTAGAAAACACACTTATATGCCAATTTTAGTTGAGTAAAATCCTATGAGGTGACTAGGATGAAATTTAGGATACGGGTTAAAGAGAATTGAGCAGTCATCTGATACGTCTATTTATGACAATTATTATAGGTGAGAGGAATGCCTATCGTTATTTATGGGACGAATAAATATATCGGTGTTATTGGTATTGTCATCGTGCGGTGAGAAAAGCTCGAAAATAATATATTGAGGATTAGTCAAAATTGAAAAATGCGTAGGATATTTGAGAGATAAATATACTACGTAGGAAATTTATTATACGGGTTGTGCGTATGCCCGAATGTTATTATATACGTGGGTTAAATAATTACCTATGGGGAATTATGTATAGGTGAGATAAATACCTATAATTATAATATGGTTGTGTGAATACCAAATTGATGATATATTTATATAGGTGGAATGTGTACCTATATGATTATTTATTATGTGTATGACATACCTACCATACTTTCTATCACGGGAGGTTGGCGTTCGTGTGAGGACAATCTTATCCTGTGTTGCCTTGGGGGGGATTTTAGATTTGGTACCTCAAGAACATAGGACTATGAAGGGCTTATTTGTGAGTCGATAAGTCTGCTGACTATGGGAGCGTAGGTATGTGCGTGACCCATGGCTATGTGAACTATGTTCGCCTCCAATATGTGTGATTTGTATTGATACGGTTCCTAAGTGATGCATAACGCGTGATCCTCATGTGCACGATGTACAAGGATTTGATAGCAGAGTATGAGTGCACCGCAGCTGAGCCTAGGGGTGCCATATATGTATATATATGTATTGTGATTAACATATATGTGTACTTGAGACAATCCACAGATGCTTAGTAAATGAGAATGACTAATCCACTTATATTATAGTTCAGTGGATGATTAATATACTTGTTGCGTATATTATATTGTTTATATATATGAGATGAGAGATCATATAACCTAACCTTGTATAAAATTAAAAGAATGAATAAAGTGTGATATTACTTTCGGTAAATGAATATCTGGATTTATATGAATATGAATCTTGTGTTCTAATGATAACTATTAATAAATACGGGATGGTATAAATAGGGTATGTACTGAAGGCCTAATGGATACCGATGATCAACATTGTCACGTAGTAGTGTATCGGGGGGGTTCCTTGTTTGGATTTCGCTTCGCGAGACACCCCACGCACGAACGTAATGTAATGTTGGGAATGGGGAGAAGTTTAGTCTTTAGTACTCGAATTCATGAGGATTATTAGAAGGTGGGTAATTACATTAGTTAGGCAGGGTAGCTTAAATAGGTTATTTAAAAAGGTATGCGATAGTTGTGCACTGTTAGAAGAGGGGTGAGGTGTATCTCATGTGAGAGCGATACCAGTTTAAATATGAGAAATAACATGTTTTTTTAAAATATGAATTTTAATGCACTTGCTAAAATGTTTTCAAAACTCGGGCTCTGACCCGTTTCTCTATTTTCCCCTCTCTTGCTATATCTATATATATATAGGTGTCCAGACACAGGGACGCCTGGATGATAATTCTTTCGAGTCAGACGTTTGTTGCAGCAGTTGTGGATGCAAGAAGGTTTATATTAGATGTTTCTATCATTCATATCTAGATAGGAGGTATTGTAGAAACATTCGGGCTTATGGCCCAACTGTACTCATTTATTATTTTATCGCCTTTTAGTGCGGCATTCGATTTGGTTATATTATTGTACCGAGTGTTCGGTTATTTTATTTTATTTCATTTCAGTTGCTGCATATAAATTGTTGTAATTGTTTTATTTGAATGGTTTGGTTAAAAAGATTAGTGAATTAAAAAAAACTGACGCCGGCCTAATAGGATATTAGTAAATAAATTGATTTTCGGCAGTGATGCTAAGAATGAACCATATGAGACTCCTGTTTTAATTTGATATAGGAATGATCGCCCGGTATTTTATTAGGCGGGGTGTCACATGTCATAGCTATGATTTCTTCATAGTCCTCCACTTCCAACTTTTCCTTGTTGAACGTTGCGATGTAGTCTTTTAGACTCTCATTTTTTCCTTGCCTGACATAAAGCAGATGGTCATCTTTTTCTGAGGTCTCACCCCAAAACAGAAGTTGTGCATAAATCGTTCGGCCAACATTTTAAAGTTCTTTATGGAATTCTTTGGGAGGGATATAAACCATACATGTGTGGCCCCAGTTAAAGTGCTTGAGAAATCGCGACACCTCATCTCCTCAGAGATGGAGTAGATATTTGTTGCTGACTGGTACATTTCAATATAATGGATAGGGTTGGTGCTTCCATCGTACTTAGGAGACACTACAGGAGGCTTGAATTTGGCCGGGGTTGGAAAGATGACATTATTTACTACGAAGGGTGAACCCTCTGAGTACCCCATATGCAAGGGGTCTCAGTTTTTTAGGATATCCCCAATATTATTTTCAAGCCTTTAAATTGAGTCATTCCATGGCTTAGCAATGTCGGCATGACCGACGTTGTCCTCTGCCATCTCCAAGGGTTCAATTGGGTGTTCCTTCGCTGCAGCGCGATGTCGGCTATTGACCTCCCCCTGGCCCCCATCTCGGCCATATGGGGCTAGTCCACGATGGGGCCGACAATCTTCTTCTTCTCTTCTGGAGACAACAAGACTTCTTGACCTTGATAAGCTCTCCCTCGGGTCATTAACTGGGCCGAGACTTTCAAAGGTCAACCATCTGCTCAATCTGTCAAACGCTGAGCATCTTGGGCGAACATCAGAATCTCATCTACCACACTGACATCGGCTATGATGAACAAGTCGTACAATGTTGTTGAAAATATCATATGGCTCCCAGCATTCCAATGGAGCATCATCGGTCTCCACATCGTCGTACTGGTCCTCAGGGAAAGGCTATATTTACCTCCCTAGGTGTAAACGCCGAGGGTCAGCAACGTCCCTCCACCGTTAGGGAGGAGGAAGATCTTTGCATGGTGTCAAGGGTGGTCCCCTGGGCTCTTGGTGTTGCTCTTGAATAGCTCACAGAGTGATCATCTCCGGTGAGATTCACGGTTACCCTCATCATCCTGTTTTGGTTGAATTGGGAAAATTGCTCCTTCATAGCTTGTTGACTAGCCACCAAGGACTTCAAGGCTGCTTCCACCTCAGCCATCTCGGATTGCGGTGGTGCGTGGATGGAACTTGGACCTCCACCACCAGCTGGTGGAGGAGGTGGTGGTAACTCTGGTGCCATATGTTTGAGCTGTGATTAAGAGACTGTTAAGCTTGAGAACCTTAATGGATCTCTTTTAATGGTGAAATAACTCCACACAAAAGGGGAGGATTGGCTCACCACCAGAGTCTCCAGTGAGGCCAAGCTATAAAAAGGAAGAGATATACTTTCTCGTTCCCACAGACGGTGCCAAACTGATGATGCTAGAAATAGCACCACCAGATCAAGGTGTAGTTGAGCTCAAACAAGTATAACAATGGCAGCAACTAAGCAATGTAAATTTAGAAGGAGGTGAGGAGAAAGGGAGAAACAAACCAATATAAGTGGTTCAGCCTATCTAGGCATACGTCCACTGTGCAAGTGAGTGATCTTCACTAATAAAATACGGCTCTAATGACCTTTTTGTTACAATACACTCACTTTTTCTCTCTACTGTGTAATTTATCAGATCTTCCGCTAGGGTTCAAAATGTTCATCGTATTACAAGGTAGGAGAAGACAAGTATATATAGTGCTTGGGGGTGTAGTGTACCCCCAAGCATGCAATGAGCATGAGTGTGATGATTTAGCCAATCTCATGCAGATGCCTGGTTGTGCCACATGTAGATAATGATGACCAAATATTCTCTCACGTGAGGAGAATGATTCGGTTATAACGGTTTTGTCCACGTGTTACAAGTCTTCCTTATGATTGTGTACGCTCGGACCTCTGATGTCATCAACTGTAACCTCGGCTCAGCCAAGTACGATATTGGTGAATCTGATAGCTGTGTTAGTCTGACAATCAGAAGTATGACCTCAGCCTAATTTACCGACTGAGGTTAGGCATTAGGCATAGCTATAGTGTCGACTGAAGTAGAGT
The DNA here is from genome assembly GCA_949130495.1 of Sambucus nigra. NCBI lineage: Eukaryota > Viridiplantae > Streptophyta > Magnoliopsida > Dipsacales > Adoxaceae > Sambucus > Sambucus nigra. The sequence continues at coordinate 606,131,490 of OX422214.1, read as the reverse complement.
ACGACGATACAGTAGCCATAGTTGATCCCATAAAAGTACTGAACTCGGCTTTTGACGAGCTGAGGTTGAATAACGTGGAGCAGACCTTGTGAAGGATGGCCTCTTTGATGATACTTGTGAACCTACTGATGAATGGGCTGTTAAGTTGGATGATGATGATGCTCAGAGGATGAGGGTACACTTTGGTCATATCAATTCATCCAACCCCATTTATAGCTCTCATTCTTAGCCTGTAGAAGCTTGTCCTCAAGATGCCCCAGAGCTTCATTATACCCTTCCATCTAGATTTCCCTTAGTTGTTGGTGGAATTGGAAGGTCAATCAATCCACCTGGTGATGTAGTTTCTTCAACACTCATTCATTATCTTGTAATTCAGAAGATCGAGTGGATAGTTGCTGGGACAAGGCTTGTAGCTTCTGAGACATCTCAGTAATGGCTTGATCTTTGGATTTTAATTATGTAGATTGATTGGTAAGGGGTTGTTGGGTCCTGATTTACTCTATAGTACCTCGATCAGGTTTGAATCTAGCTAGATAAGATGAAGAAGCAAGTTTTGATTTCTTCAGGGCCTTCAATTCCTCACTCAACCTTATATTCTCAGCTTCTAAGAATGAATGACCCTCATCCGTAGTAGCAACAATGACAGTGGATGACTTCAAGGCAGCAAGTTCATCTCTTAAATTTTTATCCTCTTCCTCTAGAAGCTTGGCAATGGCCCTTTCTTCCTCCACTTCACGATTAAGCAGAAATTCTTGCCTTCGAAAATGGGAGGCAAATTTATTTAACTTTTGATCAAAGCCCTAACCTTCACTCAGGGCCTGGAACTTCTTCTCATAATCCTCGTGCAAATGTGCCTTAGTTTCCTTGTGGTCCTCCTGTAGCTCTTCAATTATTTCATAGTAGACAACGTTATTGGCCACTACCCGATCAAGAAGACACTTCATATGGACATAGGATTCTTTGGCTTATTCGGATACCCTTTCCCCAAGCAAATTTAGTAGATCAACCTCAGTCATAGATAAATGACCATATTTAAAATCTCATTACACCTCTGGAGTATCTCAGAGTCAGTAGATGAGAAGTATTCCAATTTATCCATAAACTATTTAGAAGAAGAAAACCATCAATCAATAAGGTGCAAAGTATGGAAAAATACAAGCAGAGGAAAAAAAACATTTATCTTTTCATTAATAAAGGGGGAAAGTACAAATACATCTTCAAGAAGAAAAAGAAAAAGTACAACTAGTGAAATATGACAATAAAAAGTTGCTTGAATCTATACCTTCTTCTTATCTGCTTCAGGATCAGCTGAAGTAGAATCAAGGGCAAAAGGAGGAAGAGGATTAATTGTAGAGGGGGCAAAAGAATCAACATCCTGGTGTTGATCGACAGACTCCATCACCATAAGGTATTCACTGGAACCCCCATCATCATCAACTTCCTCATACATGTTTAAAGGGGCCCTAGGATCATATCGCAAGAACAACTCGGAGTCTTTTGGAGTGTCAACCTCCACCAGGGCAGCTCACCAGCCATCCTTAAAGAATTTCTTCTTCGCAAACTCAATTTGTGAAGAAGATGCTCTAATGGCCTTATCCCAGCCTCTGTTGAAGCCAACCTCCCTAACCTTAGTCCTTTTCACCTTTTTAACATCTAAATACTTATGTAGATGGGCGGTCTTAACTTTCTCAGCATCCAAGTCTTTTTATAAATTATCAGTTAGACCCCGAGTAGTTTCAGCAGCTTTCACATTCTCCTCCCATTTCTTCTGTTCATTGGCCAGTGCTTGTTGGGAATCAAGCAGTGACTTTTTCTAGCTCATTAAAAGCCTCTTCAACTTCCCCAAAAGAAGCTCTCAAAGCCTCATCTTTCTCCAGCATGTTATTGAAGTCAATAAGGAACTGCACAAAAATAACAAGGAAAGTCATTATTATAAAGAATTAACAAAGAAACAGAAAAATAAAGAAGGTAAAAGAATATACCAGAGCACGGCTTTGAACAGCCCTGTTAGAACTTTTGGAACGAGGCAGTGCAGTGGTATCACCCTTGTGGCCTAGTAAAGTCCCAGACTTTATTAGTTGTCTTTCCAATACATGGGAAGGGACCATTGGAGAAGCATAAGAAGATATATCGACCAACTCTCACTAGTCAGGAAGGGCAAAAGAACCTTTTGCTAACTTAGAAGGAATCCATTTTCTTATTCTTTTTGGGGGGCTCTCTTTAATTTTCTTAGCAGGGGTTTCTTCCTAGTTTCATCGTTATTTTTTACCCCCCTCATCAACTTGTTTGTAAGGGGAATTGGTAGCTATGTCTCCCAAAATGTTAGGAGATTTCCATTTTCCCATAGTAGCGGTAAGAGGTAAGTTTGAATCTAAGGAAGAATGAGGGTGCGAAGCAACATCACCACTTCCAAATGAATTAACTAAGGAGGTAGAAAGAGGTTCCTGTTCAAGGTCAATGATAAGGGAAATAGTGGCTATTGTGGGACGAGAAATAAAGGAGGAAATCGTATTGTACTACAGCAAATAGGATGCAGACCTAATGTGTTCCTCGCCAATCCTCTGATGAAGTCCCCAAATGAATTTCAACTCCTTGAGGTTCACATCACTCTCCTTTGGTGACCTTCTCTTGTGATCAACTGCAATCAAAATTTACAGATAAACAGTTAGTATTACATTTAAACAACTATGTACACGACATGACAGTTAAATCAGGAATAACCTATCCCATTGCCAAAAGGAGGGCATCTAGTCCCCTGATACTCAGCATTCCAAGTCAAAGGGGTGTATTGCTAATTTTTTACAATAACTCCATGCTCAAAATAATCCTTATTGGAGTCTCGAAGATTGTCTACTAATGCTTTGTTTGCAGTCCTAATCTTTAAATAAAAAGTGGTGTCACTAGTCACCCACTTATAACAAAACATTATTCTCGAAATCCCTATATGGGTTCCATGTATTTTTTTCAACCTATACACTCCATTTACAACCCTCTAGGTATTGAGGACTACCCTAGCTAGGACAACGTCAAAATATTGACAAAATTCAAGGAAAAATGGGTTTGGAGGATAGGTAAACCCACATTTAGCTATAAAGATAAAGGGAAACTAGTGACCCTCAACAAGTGAGAAAAAATCAGTAACCAAAGTAGTGTGTTCCAGATCAACCCCATAGAGAATCTTAAATTCATTTCTGAATTCGTCAAGAGAATTAATAGAGTAAACCACGATGAAGAATAGAGGAAAATAGAAAGAGTTCTTACAGAGATTAAGGATTCAGCAAGAACTGAAGGGCAGAAAACGATCGCACAAGTGATAAAAAGAAAGCTTGAAGACGCAACAGCCAAAAACACTCAGAAAATTTGCGGTAAGAAAAAATCATGGCTTTTCCCGCTCTTTATAGGTTGCCTCTAAAACTGAAAAAATAATGATTAAAAGGCAGTGTCGATTGAACTGGAGGCGGATAAAGGAAAAAAAGATGAATTTTCCCAAAAAGGATTCATTAAAGTGATGGATACCATGAGCATGAAACATTGGGGACTTCTGTTGATACCAAAAATAATCCTGCTATGTGGACCAATCGGATACTGACACCTGCACTATAGTAGAAGGTTAATCCTAGTCAGTAAGGATGAAATGCTAACCTACTATGGGATGTCGACCAACCTGTCATTTAAGCTCGACCAACACCAGGAAGACCGATCAACAATGAAAGTACAATTCCACCAATTGTATACATAAATGATTGTATAGATGTAAATGTCTACGATATAAAGACATTCCATCATTTGATATTCTAACATTTGTACACCCACTGGGGACTATAAATACGTTGTCAACCTTACATCCATGGGACAAAAAAAAAGAGGCAATTGAGAAATCTCAAGAGCAATACATAACAGTTGACTTAGGCTCTTCCTTTAAGCTGAGCCACTTTAAAATCTTTTATGTCTCTTACTTATATATATCTATGATCAATTAATTAGCCTATTATAGTTTTTTGCTTCAATAGTAATCAATTATTGTGACTCACCCATGTCACCTGAAACGACATTCCCTACTTATAAGGATAAATCGATTATTCTATCGCTATTTTCCACCTACCTTACATGGTCAACGGGCCCCTGAGCATAACTTTAGTGCCGGAACTGACCCATTGTTTAGCTGTAATGGTTGCATTTCCAAGATCTCATCTTGTGGTTGCCCTTTGTCCTGCTTTGGTCAATCCTTCCTTATGCGGCCCATCACTTCATAACCGTACAACTTTCTAGAGAAACTTTCTTACTTCCGGCCCTGGACCTACTGGACTCCCTTGCCACCTCCTCAACCCTGACGGTATTGAGGAATAGGAATGTTGTTATTATTGTGGAGGACCTTATTGGTCATACCTAATCCCAATGATTTCTCAGGTTGATATCCTCTGGGTCTGAATCTTTTAGCCCGATTCTTCTACTGGGAATTTATCTCATGCTTCTACTAAGCTCCACTGGCATCGTTTTCATTTACTTTCCTAGTCTGATTGTTCTCACTTTCTCGTCGTGTATCAGTTTAGTTCAGGTGGTTCTACTCACCACACATAGGCCACCTTCATGTGTCATTCCTCTATCTCTGGCCCCGCAGCCATGTCGGGGTGTCCTTCTCTTGGACCTGGTAGTCTTCTCCTCGATCGCTACCCCTGTTGTCTCTTTGGCTCTGCTGGCCCGATGGAACTTGTTACTGACCTTGATGGTCCCGACTGAATCTACCGTCTCTTAGTAAGAATTCAAATGATCTAAAGAATTTAAATGGTTCCCCTACTAGGCAAACCCCCTTTTGGTGACTCACTTGTCACGACCCACCCCAAAATAGTAGTGGGGAACAGGTGTCTTGACATGCCACCAAGGTAACAAATATTCCTAATTAAATCATTTCCTTAAACAAATGATACAGAAATACAATCACAAGGTTACGAATCGTAAAATATTGAAAGTGAAGGAATTACGTCATTAGAGCTTTCTAAAAGGAAACTTCATCTATATTAAAAGTAAAGAGTTACGACGTAAAACAAACTTTTATTATAAAAGAGCCAAACATGATTTATATGATAAAATAAAAATTTTATTTAAAATAACAAAAAGATCTATAAAATCTGAATCTTTAACATAGTCCTTTTATGTTCGCTCCGCGAGCCTACTTATTTCCAGAAAAAATTGGTTATTTATACAACATTAGCTAAAATCCGAGTGAGATTCAATCTTTAGACATTCCTAGGTTTTTTAGAAAATTGAAACCTATTCAAATCAAAAGAGAAGGCATATGCATATATAGATAGGAACTTCCAGTATATAATTTGGAATGATAGTATATAGAAAGGAATAGCTCATAATAGAATGGCTGCAACAAATCATAGGTAATAACTTTTTCTTTCAATCACGTCATTTTCATGGCCAAGTACACTCTAGTACCATATTATTCCCCGGTAGTTAAGGGTCAATCGAACTTGTTCTTCACAACGCCTTATTTAGGGCACACCAGCGATAACCCAACTGGGAAGGTGAGTCAGTAAAAGAGGTCCCTTAGGCCGAATCTTATTTTGAATATTCAATATCATTTTCAATATTCATTTTAATCGGTATGTGTATATGGACAAATATAAACATATCACAAGAAATCAATTATCGGTATCAGATGAATTTTGAGAATAAAAGAAGTTCACAAAATATACATATTTTTTATAATATCATATAATTAAAATGCACAAGGAATGTCGGAGTACTCACCTAAAACAGAAGTTCGAAGGTACAGATATCGAGTCTTGGATCACTATGACGAAACTTCTTCTTAAATTTTCCCGTACTTTTTCTCACTATTTCTCTTTGATATTTTGAATGAATTTCGTATAATAATGATCCTAAAGGCCTTATTTATAGTTTCCCAAAGATATTAGGGTGTTGACACGTGTCTAGCTAACCAAGCTTTTACAATGGCGAGTTAGCTTTTACGTGTCGCATAACGGAGCGATCTTGCAATCTTAATTCACCGAACTGTGACACTTGTTTTAGCTTTTCCTCTAATGACGACACATGTTTTAGCTTTATCTATTTAGATGACATGTGTAAGCACGAGGTGTCAAGCATGAGGTGGAAATGTGTTAGGGGTATAATTGTCATTTTACACATGAATGGCATTATGGTAATTTCACACAATATATTTTCAATATTTCCTAGAGGTCCTTAAAAATATTTTTTTTCAAAATGGTCCCTTTTTATTTTAATTTTAGTCCCTAAAACTTTCTTAATTAAAACCAAGTCCTTAGATTTTCATAAAATTACAACTTTTACCCCAAAACTTTATCATTTCGCTTAAGATAGGTTATAAGATGTGTCATAAAACATCAATTTGACTCATTTTATAGTTAATTCTTCAAATTTAAAAATGAGTTTTATTATATTAAGAATCCAGAATATCACATATGCAATAAAAAAACATTATTAGATAGTAAGTGAGACGAAATTTAAAAAAGACAATTATATATTGGCATAAAAAAATGGGGTCATACCATCCTACCCTCCTTATAAAAAGTTTGGTCCCCAAACTTGACTTACATTAATTTCCGAATAGTATGGATATTTATCCTTTATTTCATCTTCCCACTCCCATGTTGCTTCTTCAATGGAATGATTACGCCGTAACACTTTGACTAGTGGAATTACCTTGGTTCGTAATATTTTATCTTTATGGTCCAAAATTTCTATCGGATGCTCAATGTATGAAAAATCTTCTCTAACTTGAAGAGGTTCGTGACTTAGGATATGCGTTGGATCTGGTACGTATTTCTTCATCATTGACACGTGGAACACATTATGCACACTAGAGAGTTCAGGGGGTAAGGCTATTCTATACACAATAGCTCCTATCCTTTCAAGGATTTTAAAAGGTCCTATGTATCTTAGACTCAATTTCCCTTTCTTTCCAAATCGGATTACTCCCTTTGCTGGTGATACTCACAAGAACATGTGATCTCCTTTTTGAATTCTAGTTGGCGATGTCGATTGTCAACATAACTCTTTTGACGGCTTTGAGCGATTCGAAGTTGGTCTTGTATCAATTTTACCTTCTCTATTGTGATCTGGATCAATTCTATTCCCAACAATTTTCTTTCTCCAACTTATACCCAACATGCAGGGGAACGAAACCTTCTACCATAAAGTGCCTCATATAGATCCATTTGAATACTTGCTTGATAACTACTATTATACAAAAATTCCACTAACGATAAATGATCTTCCCAATTACCTTTCAAATTAAGTACACATGCCTTAAACATATCCTCTAAGGTTTGAATGGTTGTCTCAGATTGTCCATCCGTTTGAGGGTGAAAAGTGGTGCGGAAATTCAATTTTGTTCCCATGGATGCTTGTAGTCTTTTCCAGAAGTGAGACACGAATCTAGGGTCACGATCAGAAAATAATTGAGACTGGGGTTCCATAAAGACTAATAATTTCCCGTACGTACAACTTAGCTAACTTTTCTAAAGAATGGGTAATCTTAATGGAAAGAAAATGAGCAAATTTAGTTAAGCTATCAATAATTACCCAAATAGAATCATTACCATTTGAACTCCTTGGTAAACATGTCACAAGATTCATAGTAATATGTTCCCATTTTTACTCAGGGATAGGTAAGGGTTGCAGTAATCCTGATGGTTTTTTATGTTCAGCCTTTACTTATTGACAAACCAAACACTGAGATATAAATTCTGCTATCTCCCTCTTCATGTTATTCCACCAAAATACTTCTCAAAGATCCATATACATTTTTGTACATCTGAGATGAAATGTAAATCTTGAGTAATGACTTTCCTCCAAAATTTGCCTCTTCAGTTGGGCGTCACATGGCACACACACTCTATTTCCAAACCTCAATATATCATCTCGTATCACAAATTCAATTCTCTTACCCTCGATGACTTCTTCTCTAATCTTCTTCAGTTGTGGGTCATTTACTTGTGAAATTTTGATCCTTTCCATCCACGTAGGTTGTACTTGTAAGTTTACAATTATTCCTCATTTGCTATAAATATGTACATCTATTTCCATACTTCTTAACCTTCAACTGAGCTTCCTGGCTTGTAATAAGACATGCTAAATTTTGTGTAGACTTCTTACTTAAAGCATTAGCTACTATATTAGATTTCCCTTGGTGATAATGATTATTTAAATCATAATCCCTAATCAATTCTGACCACCTCCTTTGTCTCATGTTCAACTCCTTCCGAGTAAAGATATATTTCAAACTCTTATGATCGGTATAAATCTCACATGTCTCACCATATAAATAATGTCTCCAAATCTTAAGAGCAAAAATTATATCTGCTAATTCTAGGTCATGGGTTGGATAATTTTGTTTATGTAGTTTTAACTGTCTCGAGGCATAAGCTACTTCTTTTCCATTTTGCATTAGAACACATTCCAAACCATTTTTAGAAGCATCACTATAAATCACAAATCCCCCTATCTCAGAAGGAATAGTCAAAATTGGGAGAGTTACTAATCAATTATTAAGTTCTTGAAAACTATTCTCAACTTCCTCAGACCATTCATGTTTCACCTTATTTTGTGTTAACCTAAATAGAGGTTTGGCAATACTAGAAAATCCTTCAACAAATCTTTTATAATAACCGGCTAATCCAAGGAAACTACGAATATCCATTACATTAGTTGGTCTAGGACAATCTAGTATAGCCTTGATCTTTTGAGGGTCAACCGACACTCCCTCCTTAGAAATGACATGTCCTAGAAAAGAGACGCTAGGCAACCAAAACTCACACTTCTTAAATTTCGCACATAATTTCTCCCTCCTAAGAATTTGTAACACTATCTCTAAATGCTTTTCGTGTTCTTCAATACTTTTAGAATAAATAAGGATGTCATCAATGAAAACAACTACACACTGATCCAAATATTTTCTAAACACCCTATTCATCATATCCATAAAAGCGGCTGGTGCGTTAGTTAGTCGAAATGGAATCACAAGAAATTCATAGTGACCATATCTAGTACGAAAAGATGATTTTGAAATATCATCTTCCTTAACCTTTAATTGGTGATATCCTGACCTAAGTGTGACACCCCGCCTAATTAAATACCAGGTGATCATTCCTTTATTAAATTATAATCAAGGTGAATAGTTGGTTAATTTTTAGCATCACTGTCGAAAAATAAACTTTCCAATTTAACACCCTAAATAATTAAGCTAAGTGTCAAAATCATTAAAACATTATTTCCATTTCATTTAACCAAATTATAAAACCCTTAATGATTAACAGTTTATGAATCACACAATTTAAAAAGACTAGAAATGAACCCTCAATAATTTAACAATTCAGACAACAAATACCAACTTTAAACCATAAAGGAAAAACCATCCTGACAGTAAATAAATCTCAACGAGTAAAATACTAAAGATAAATGAACATAATCTCTGACCAATCCAACTAAATAAGGAAACGGACGATAAATGCCCAAACTAATTAGAGCTGGAATAAGAGTGGAATCAACAATGAGGTCGTCTAAGCAATGGCCTGCAACTCCCACGTAAGCTGCAACACGTCTAATCCAAAGAACCTAAGCATGACGCCCCTGTGGCTGGGCACCTGTAATATATATCTATATAATAAAGGAGGAGAGTTTTTTGGTCTCCCTCAACTGACGGTTGAGATCAAAAGATAGTGATTTTGGTCTTTATCAACTCACGGTTGAGATTAAATCTCATGGGTATGAATCTAACGGCTGAAATTTCCTCTCTCTCAAAGATTCGTGTTTCCCTCATCAAGTACGGTACGGGTATATTCGATCACATGCGTACACAATCTCCATTGCAGGGCTCAAGACAATAAAGTACTAAAATATGTTCGAAAGAATTGTAGGGCTCAAGGAAAAAAGTAGCCACACACACTTACCCATCTCAATACTCTCTCTACCCATACGGAACCCATTGTCATCTCCCAAACCTTCCTCTTTTCTCATATGCTACCTCACCCGTGATCTCTACACGCCGCCTCTCTCCCTGAGTCCCCTACCTCCACAACTCCGAAGCAAACATCGGGCGAACCTCTGCAGCAAACATCTGACGCCCCTGCCTCCGCTCTACCGCCGCCGGAGCCGGACGCCCCTGCCCTGCCTCTGCTCTGCTGCCGCCTGCTCTACTCTACCTCTCCCTATTTTCTTATATCTGAACTAACTGATCTCCCTATTTTTTTTATATGTGTTTGTTTCTGTATATTTTTTATAGTCTGAAATTCCAGGTATATTGTTTTTGTATCTTTCAGGTCTTTATGGAGAAGACACGGATTTTCTCTAACTACGTCTATATCTCAATGGAAGTTTTGTCATTTTCCCAAGGTTGAGCATTTTGCAGACGAAGCCGACGGCGCAAGATCTGAACTACCAGAGATGCCTCGAGCCTGGATTTTTGTTCGTTTTTTGTTCATTTTTGTAACTACTGCTGGTTTGAGTTTTGGGGTTTGTCTTTGGGTTTACACACGATACAGGGGTTTGGGTTGTGGTTTGATTTTGGCTTTCAATCGTAACACGCATTCCTCTTGGGTATGGTGTGCTCATTGAATCAACATGTCGTGAATGTCGGGAATGGGACGGAGCTGTGGACGTATTTGGACAGTTCCGGGAATGGCGTGGATTGATTTAGTTTTGGGTTTGATTCTATCCTATGTTGTGTTGAAGAAACCCAGACGAGATATGATTCTCCCTATCCTCTATTGTGATGAATAAACCCAGCAGGAAGCAACACAGATGAGATAATCCTATGTTGCATTGATTTAGTTTTGGGTAAGTTATCTTTTTTATTTTATATGTTTCGGATTTTTTTTTGTCTAAAAATGGATTTGAGTTGTAGGGATTTGAGTTTTTTTTCTTCTTAAAAATTATGATCCAATGCCTGCGTCATGGGAGTGTTTTATAAATATGATTTGATTTTTCTTATGAAATCTTATAAATACAACTTTAATGTCTTTGGCAAGCTGCTAATGTAATCTTGGATGTCAAGAGAGTGGATTTGATAGACTTGAGAACAACTATTTAGCTTCATCAAATTAGCACTTTGCGACGCAGTTAACTGATTACATATAAAATCGATTCCCTCACATATAATGCTCACTGATTTAAAACCAGAATTGAACCTAAGGATAAGAAAGTAATCCAATGGAAGCTTACACTACATCAAATAGGTAAGTGTGTTTCATTTCTCTATGTAGCCCCATTTATTCCCATCTTTTTCTTGATTAGTTTTGTATATGGAAATTTATTTAGACCTGTTGAATTTTTCTGACGAATTTTTCTGTTTGTATATTTATTTGTTTTATTTCCACTTTGAATTTGTATTCTATTGGTGTGTAATAAGTCTCTCACAATTCAATTACCACTTTAACACACTTACCCAAAAAAAAAGTACAACTTTTAACAATGATAATAGGATTGCATTAATAGTGATAAAGTGTAGTTGGTATTTTGAATTTTCATTGAGTGAGTGAATAGACGTGTACCCTTAAGTCCATAGAAAAGTTGAAATGATGTCTTTTTTTTCCTTGCCAAAAGCCACGTAAGGAGCACTCCCCCCTACCTTACTCCTAAAGTGAATTGAGAGTGCATTTAGTTTTACCTTTTTTTGTTTGTTTGTTAACATTAGTTGTACCTTCATTTCAAAAGTTTCCATTAAATTTCAACTAGTTCATTTGCATGGAAAAATTTGTATTAACAAATCCTTTTCAATAATTGTTACCAAAAGTGTGGTTTGTATTTGCATACAAAAAAGTGTGGTTTGTGGTTCTATCTTTTAGAATCTTATAATTCATTGGTGATACAATTAAAGAATGAATGTTTTGGAGTTTGTATTGCATTTTTATAATTCATTGCAATGGTTAGTTATATTTCCAATATTTAAGTTTGTATTCTATTTCAATGAGCAAGTCCATGACTAAATAAATTTATTCTTTTTTGTGTAAAAATTATTATTATGTTTTTTTGTAGTGATGTATCGATTTTTTTTGTAGTGCTATTAAACATTTAGAAAAATTGTTGAAGCCTTTTTTTTTCAAGAAACAAACTTTTTATATATCTTAAAAATAATTTTTATCGATGAAAAAAAATATTTTTTTTCTTTGTTTTTGTCCCACTTTTTTTTACCAAAACTTATTAGCCGTAAAAAAATACTTTTCAACATTATAGAGTTATTTAATGTTATTAACCATTAATGATTATTTTTAAATAATATAAAGGTGAACCAGCATATGTGGGTGCCCATGAAATCGCATGCTTACGTGGCCATACGATTTCAAGACGGCCTCAAATGACGGTTCACCATATACAATAAATGATGTGGGTTCGCGCCACTAAAATTAAAGAAGTGTTTTAATTTTTATTAAAATTAAATTAAATAGTTTTTTATTAAAATAATAATTAAAAAAAATTATAAATAGAGAAACGATGTTTACTATTAAAGGGGAAGGAACAACGCCGTCAGAATTAACAGGTATAGTTGTTTACATTTTCAAGGCATGGAGAAGACAAAACAGCCTAAGAAAATCTCTCTTAACACGTGGCCATAGGAGACTCTTTAAAAAAATGTGTGGCGTGGGGATTTGACTAAAAGAACTACTTAAAGGAGTTGTCTATACAAATAAAATCAATTTGCTTTTCATAGAGATTTAAAAAGAATGGATTGGATAATATTGTTATGCATGACTTACGAAAGTCTAGATCACCATTAATTATTTAAATTATTTATATTGGCATCACATGCACCCTCAGTAACAACAACGAGGCATGTCATTATCTTTTATGGTTAAATTAAAATTAAACTACAAAAACTTTTTAACTCTTATTATTTTTCTTATTTACGTCTGAAGTGGGTCACAACACTTTACCAGTTAACTATCTTATTTTATTGGTGTTCACTTATTAACTTGTAACTTCAGGTCAGTTCATATCATGTTATCATGTGTCTTATTTTGCCTAACTTATAACTATTACTAAATATGCCTTGGGTAAAAATCGATAAGAGGGTAAATTGAGTTTGAATAGAGCTTTTGGAAATCGTGAAATATAGATTACGGGAACTAATTTATGACGGGAACAAATTTATCGATGTGCCATTGATACGGGTAGAAAATATTAAGGCAACAAATATATTGTCGTGCCATCGGCACGGGTACAACCTAGTATATATATATAAGAGAGAAGAGATAACAGGAAACGAGTCAGAGCCCGATTGTAAAATAGTTTTAAAATTTAGTTTAGCAAGTATTTAAAATGCTTATCGGCTAATGCAACAATCATGCTAGTATGCGACACTCTCTTGAGAATTCTCACCTCTCATCTAGTGTGCACATTTATCGTACTACTAACCCTCATAAGTCTATCTCACTTCCATAAAGTTTTATCTCGCGAAATAACAGGGTGATAATATTTAGTTTAGAAAACTAATGTCTTCAAGATTCCTTACGCTATTTAAAACAAATCAGCACCATTATGAAGTTCCCGAACATTTAAGAGAGTTGAAACATTTATTCATTTCTTAATTACTTATACGCACAGTAGAAAGTTCCCATGTAAATATAGGTATATTTATTAGTCTCACATATAATATATACACTAACGGCACCCCACATAAAATCTATGGTGCTGGCGTACTCTGCTATCAAGTTCCCGTATCACTCATACTAAGGGAAATACTAGTTCGGAATCACTCTCGAATAGTATTAACACAAAACACATACAAATGGAAGCATAGTTCCCGGTCCTAAGAGGTCAGCAAATACCCTCACGTCTCTTAGGACCATCTGACTATCACTCAGATAGCCTGTAATCAAGGATACTATCTTCTAGGGTACAATTCGTTATCCCCCATAAAGGTCCAATCGGGATAAGCATGTCCCGGCACGGAAACTCCCGTGATAGCAAGTATCTCGGGTACGATTTTTACACAGATATATAATATATGCACAACCACATAGTCACATATATATAAATACTCATATTTCTAGGTTAGGTACGTCTACGACCCAAAATTATAATTATCCGTCCTTAGCGCATTTTACTTGATTATTTCGCATAAAGAACTTGCTATATTTCTATTCTCATTTATATTTCACTTCATACACACTCCCCCTCTCTTGAAGTATCCTAAGTAAAATTTCAGTAGACGTAAACTCACTTATCTTCTGGTCTAACTCTCTTACGAGTCTCAATCTTTTATTTAAACGTTTGCATAATCCCAGATGGGTAAATCACTCCCCGTTAACCCTTTTATTTCATTTTACATTAAATTCCCACTTATTGGGGTTTATTAAAACCCTATTGGTCCTATTTATATCCCAAAATGTTCTAACAATAATACTCAAGGGTTACTACGCATTTTAATCGGAATAAAACATTATAAGAGGAATATGAAATTTTCCAGGTGGGGTCGATCGATCGAGGGAAGGGGGTCGATCGATCGATCAGTTGATCGATCGATACTCTTGGGTCGGTCGATCGATCGATCAAGCAGTTATGGCGAAAACTGCATTTATCCAGTTACGGGTTTGCCTCTCCAACCTTAACCAAAACTGTAGAGGTTAATTGTCCCAATTAAAATCGAATTTCCTTTTTATGTAAACTTAAGAGATGCGGAAGCGTTATAAAGGTGATGGTTCAACAAATAAAACAACAACAAGATTTAATTAACTCAAGTAAATAATCCAACTCAAGTCCTAGAAATTTGCCTAAGTCATGATTATTCATTTAAACAAAGTTAGGCAAAACCAATTTTAGTACGTGACTTGAATTAAACAATTTTTACCCAATATTTAAATATAGTCCAATTTAAATTAGTGTGATTGTTAAACCAAAGTTTATCTTGAAATTAACCTAAGCATGCATTCTAAATTTTGTGCAAGATAAAATAAACAATGTCACACTACGCCGCGATGTACGAGGAAAAACCCACGACGGGAAAAAACCTCGGACGGCCCTAGCCACAAGTCCACTAGATACGGAATTATACAATTACAAGACAAAAGACTTACATCCTCGACTCGAACCCTCTCAAGCCTTGTTGCTCCTTCTTGTAGAAACCTCTTCCTAGCGGACAACCACGGAGCTCCACCGCGATTTCGGAATCCACCGATCGGACTTTGTATAGTCACCGTCACCCAAGCTTGGAGCCTTTCTCCAAGTGAGTAATATCGCAACAAACTTCTTCTTCTTTGTGATGGGATGTAGAAGCAAACCCGAAACGTCGCTTTTTCAATTCGGTAGAGAAAACCGGTGCCAAAACTCCAAGCAATTGATATAAATATAGAAACATGGATAAACACAATTGGGTGTAAACACTAGAGTGGTATATGCATTTTCTTTGAAAAATAACCCTCAAAACTTGAACATTTTCCTAAACTATTTTTGCTCTCAAACTCTCTCTAGGAGATAAACTTGGTTGGAAAAGTTAATTAGAAAAATGTGTTTCCCGTCCTTAATAAGTCTTGAAAAAGTTGGTTAAAAACCAAGTGGGGAAAGTGGGTAAAAACTGCTCAAAACTGTTCCCGCCTGGCATTCTCGTTCGAACGACATTGACACTCGTTCGAATGAGACTTCTAACGAGTGACCAGTCTGGGCTCGTTAGAAACTCGTTAGATACCTCGTTAGAACGAACAAACTCGTTCGAATGACATATCGAACGACTGACCAGTTTAGGTTCGTTGGCAAACTCGTTCGAATGAAACCTCGTTAGAACGAAAAACTCATTCGAACGACATATCGAACGACTGACCAGTTTAGGTTCGTTGGCAGTCTCGTTCGAACGAAACCTCGTTAGAACGAAAAACTCGTTCGAACGAGATTTCGAACGACTTCCAGAAATTTTTCTAAAATTCTATTTTGGCCCAGAAACTTTATATACTTTGAATTAAAGTTCCAATTAAATTATTCTGAAAGTAAAACATGGTTTTTATTAAACCTAACACCCAATAAATATTGTTCCAAGCTCCTATATAAATATAATTGCATTCATACCTTGGGAGCATGGAACCATAGTTGATGACGTAGAAACGAGGCACGCAAACCGGCATATTTGATGAAGCTTTATACTCTTTGCCGCTACGTCTTCAACATACACTTCATAGGCTTGAGAATATTACAATTGAATACTATCCTATGAATAAATGTTTTTTTCCGGAATTGAGCCAAATCTATATATGGACTCAATTGGAAATTTGTGTCCTTACAAATCTCCCCCTTTGGCTATTCCGGGACAAAAACCAAACAAAAATCCTAAAGGGCCGTCAAGCTCTACTTCACTCAAAACATAACCCGCCCAAACTTGACTCAACCCAAGGATCAAACGCTTTGCCATAGAAAGATGCCTCTTTAGAATAATTCCTGCACACTTAAGCAAACTCATCAAATGCATAGGGAATATCAAAATATTAAATGCAATTAATTAATGACTCCCCCTAAATTAATTCTCCCTTTTAAACACATGACCTACTTAGAAAGACGTCTCCCCCTAAGATAAATCTCTCCCAAACTAAGATACAATAATAATAGGATTAGATACCATTTCTCCCCCTATCATCATTCTCCCCCTTTTTGTTCAGGAATAGGCAAAGGATAAAGAACTAATAAACAGCATGTGGAAGCTTAAAGTGATAAGACATGACAGCATATGGGCAATAAAAGCAAGGCAAAGACAAACAAATATCATATATATATATATATATATATATATACTATAAATATACCAATAAGTATTTGCATATATAGATAGATATAAACACACACATGACACAAAATACAATAAGTTTGCACACTCGTATGGCAAAAATGTGTCATATGGAAACGGAAGTGTAGGGGTGTGAACTAGCAACAAGTAAATTTAGACCCAAACACTTAATAAACGTTCATGGAGTTCTCATTTTATTGCAAACTTCATCACATTTAAACATAACCTCATGTGACAATATAGATTGAATTCAATGAACAAACATACACAATGCATACAAGCCTAGCATGACGATGATTCTACAAACCAAATAGAGTCATGACATTAAAGACAACTAGGATAAACGGACATTGTGCAAACCGTTGATATACCATCCAATTCTCCCTCAATAAGCATATATATTCTTTTGGTTTTGAATGAATATATCAAACAAACATAGGCCTTGGCAATTGTTTTCTTTTTAATGCCAAATATTCTGTTTTTAGACCTTTGGATCACGTATTTCTTTTAGATCCAATAAACGGTGGCTTACTATCGCAAAGGATTTAATTCATCCTTTCGTAGCCCTTCCCCGTGCACATAATTATTTATCATGTTTTCATTTTTCACACAAATCTCACATGCAACGGATTTTGACATGCACTAGTCCTCCTAGGTCATAGATATGAAGATGACTAGATTGATAGGAGAACACCTCAAAAAGCTCAAATATAACATGTGACATTAAGATTTCGAAAGAGCTCGTGCATGTGTGAATAGAGGCATATAGAAATAGAATCCATTTAAACAATACAAAATCCAACTACTCCATATAAAACATGGTAAAGGACATTTTAAGGATTGTCAATCTAAACCAAAAGTTCTAGCCACATGGGAGCGTAAACGATGGGATTCAAAACACAAATATATGCCACATAAAGTGTGTCAAACTAAAATACACACAAAATAAAATCTTTTTGAGTTTTTAACATTTTTTAAACAAAAATAAATATTTACTCAAAAAGACAAACAAAAATCATTTGTATTTTTCATTAAGCTTAAATGAAATAATAAAATACAAATGATAAAACAAAAATCTTTTTATATTTTTCAATTAATTCAAACAAAAATAAAATACAAAAAGATAAACACGTCATAATTTCTAGCATATGATATGAAATGAGGCAATGACTAGAAAATGACTAAACAAGCATACATTTAGCATGTGAATATAGCATGAAGTACAAAAACTATTGTATGCAAACACTAACACATTCAACCTTTAAATTTAGCAAGGGAGGAAGGATGTGAAAGTAAATGAGAATCAAAATCCCTATTTTGTAAGGCAACCAAATCGGATTTCCTAACCCAAATTAATGAAGAATGACAATCTTGGGGTGTAGGAACATTAGCTACCGTGGTTACTTTACAATGGGATTTTCTTGGAATTCGTTTAAGATCAAAACAAAATTTCCTAAGATGACCTTTTCGACCACAATGTGAACAAGTGAAAACATGTCGAAAAGATTTACCTAAGGAGTGATCTTTAAATGCATTCCTAGTAGATTCTCCTAAAATGTTGGTTTTGACTTTAGGGTTGAATTCATTACAAGTATTGAAGCCTAAACCAAATGTGTCATTTTTAATTTGGACCGTTCCTAACATTTTATCAAGTTTTTCCGAACGACATTCCAAATCAAATTTGACATTACTAGAATCTTTTAATTTATTTTCCAAATCTAAAATGGTAGATTCTAGTAAAAAATTTCGCTCTTCAAAAGTAAGAAGCTCCTTTTTCAAGGATTCCATTAAACCCCTAAGGCTATCTCTCTCACCTTCTACATATGCTAGCTTCTCTTGAAGAGTTCTCTCACGTGTCCTAAGGTCTTCTATTAAAGCATTTTCATTAACGACCTTGACACTCTCTCTTAAACTCGCTTCTAACTTCAAATTAGCTCTTTTTAACTAAATTGATTCTTTATATAATTCATGAAAAGCATTTTGAAGTTCACTCTCATCAACCTCTTCTTCATTTTCACTCTCTTTTTCTTCTCCACTCTCACTATCATCAAAAACAAGGGAATCATGAACAATGACCTTGGAAGTGGTATGTGCTATCATATCATCAATCGATGAGTTCTCACTATCACTCACATGACTTGCCATAAAAGCCACAAAATTTTTCTTAATGGGGGAATCGGGATTCTCTTCCGTATCACTATCACTAAGGGTCGCATTGTATGAAATGGGTCGCTTACCCTCTTTCCTTAGTTTAGTGGGGCACTCATAAGCCCTATGGCCATAACCTTCACAACCAAAACATTTATTAGACTCGTCCCTATCAATATTTTCATTACTTGGTTTAGGGATCTTATCGGCTTTAGAAATCTTCTCGTTTTTATCATGTTTAGAAGATTCAAATTTCTTAAAATCATTTTTAAATTTGTCTTTGTTGAATTTAAGAAATTTTCTAAATTTACGAGCAAATAAAGCCATATCTTCCGAGTCACTATCACTCTCGCTCTCTACTACTTGTTTAACCTCTTTTCGGGATTTTAAAGCAACGCCCTTTTCGATTTTCTTTTCATTTTTAGAGGGAAACATATCCAGTTCATAGGTTTGTAAATCACCTACAAGCTCTTCTAATTTCGTAGAGGCTAAAGTGGGTAAAGAATTTAAAACAGTCACCTTTGGAATAAATCTATCGGGTAGGGACCTTAAAATTTTCTTTACTACACGGTCGTCAGGTATTTTATCTCCTAAGTTAAAAGATGAATTAACAATATCAGAAAGTCTAGCATAAAATTTATCAAAAGTTTCTTTTTCATCCATTTTGATAGTTTCAAATTGAGTGGTGAGGTTTTGGAGTTTAGAAGCTTTAACGACACTCGTTCCTTCATGAGTTAATTGTAAAATATCCCAAGCTTCTTTAGCGGTCTCACACGTCATAATGCGTCGGAATTCATCCGGTGTGACAGCGCTAAATAAAGCATTTAAACCACGGGAATTAAAATTTGCTAGCTTAAACTCATTTTCAGTCCATCTATCGACGGGTTTGGGAACACGTTCATTTTCAATTAAATGAGTTGGTGGGGTCTAACCGTTAACAACAGACATCCAAACACGTTCATCGATAGATTTAAGTGCCGATTTCATGCGCGCTTTCCAATACGCGTAGTTTGAACCATCAAAAATAGGAAATTTTGAAAATGGGGAAAATTCCATTTTAGCCAAAAATTAAAGGATCTTTAACGAAATAATTTATCATTTTTGGCTCTGATACCAATTTGTAGAGGTTAATTGTCCCAATTAAAATCGAATTTCCTTTTTATGTAAACTTAAGAGATGCGGAAGCGTTATAAAGGTGATGGTTCAACAAATAAAACAACAACAAGATTTAATTAACTCAAGTAAATAATCCAACTCAAGTCCTAGAAATTTGCCTAAGTCATGATTATTCATTTAAACAAAGTTAGGCCAAACCAATTTTAGTACGTGACTTGAATTAAACAATTTTTACCCAATATTTAAATATAGTCCAATTTAAATTAGTGTGATTGTTAAACCAAAGTTTATCTTGAAATTAACCTAAGCATGCATTCTAAATTTTGTGCAAGATAAAATAAACAATGTCACACTACGCCGCGATGTACGAGGAAAAACCCAAGACGGGAAAAAACCTCGGACGGCCCTAGCCACAAGTCCACTAGATACGGAATTATACAATTACAAGACAAAAGACTTACATCCTCGACTCGAACCCTCTCAAGCCTTGTTGCTCCTTCTTGTAGAAACCTCTTCCGAGCGGACAACCACGGAGCTCCACCGCGATCTCGAAATCCACCGATCGGACTTTGTATGGTCACCGTCACCCAAGCTTGGAGCCTTTCTCCAAGTGAATAATATCGCAACAAACTTCTTCTTCTTTGTGATGGGATGTAGAAGCAAACCCGAAACGTCGCTTTTTCAATTCGGTAGAGAAAACCGGTGCCAAAACTCCAAGCAATTGATATAAATATAGAAACTTGGATAAACACAATTGGGTGTAAACACTAGAGTGGTATATGCATTTTCTTTGAAAAACAACCCTCAAAACTTGAACATTTTCCTAAACTATTTTTGCTCTCAAACTCTCTCTAGGAGATAAACTTGGTTGGAAAAGTTAATTAGAAAAACGTGTTTCCCATCCTTAATAAGTCTTGAAAAAGTTGGTTAAAAACCAAGTGGGGAAAGTGGGTAAAAACTGCCAAAAACTGCTCAAAACTGTTCCCGCCTGGCATTCTCGTTCGAACGACATTGACACTCGTTCGAACGAGACTTCTAACGAGCGACCAGTCTGGGCTCGTTAGAAACTCGTTAGATACCTCGTTAGAACGAACAAACTCGTTCGAACGATATATCGAACGACTGACCAGTTTAGGTTCGTTGGCAAACTCGTTCGAACGAAACCTCGTTAGAACGAAAAACTCGTTCGAACGACATATCGAACGACTGACCAGTTTAGGTTCGTTGGCAGTCTCGTTCGAACGAAACCTCGTTAGAACGAAAAACTCGTTCGAACGAGATTTCGAACGACTTCCAGAAATTTTTCTAAAATTCTATTTTGGCCCAGAAACTTTATATACTTTGAATTAAAGTTCCAATTAAATTATTCTGAAAGTAAAACATGGTTTTTATTAAACCTAACACCCAATAAATATTGTTCCAAGCTCCTATATAAATATAATTGCATTCATACCTTGGGAGCATGGAACCATAGTTGATGACGTAGAAACGAGGCACCCAAACCGGCATATTTGATGAAGCTTTATACTCTTTGCCACTACGTCTTCAACATACACTTCATAGGCTTGAGAATATTACAATTGAATACTATTCTATGAATAAATGTTTTTGTCCGGAATTGAGCCAAAACTATATATGGACTCAATTGGAAATTTGTGTCCTTACAAAAACTTCATAGTTGATTCCCAAACTCCCAACAAAAGTTATTACCAGTACCATACACCTAAATACACGATTCTCCACGTAAAATATGTTTCAATTCATCAATTATAACTATACAGTGGGGTAAAATTTGTCTAGACTTCAAGAACCCTAATTTCTCTTTTTCTTTCAATTCTTTCCATTATTTTCCAGATTTCTTACTTCCAAATCCATACTAATTCGTGGTTTATCCTCTACATGCAAATGAGATGTCCAGAATATGATTACTTCTTCAATGGCATGTGAATTCTAGTCTCCAAACTACACTTTCTTCCATGAAACAAGTTCTAAACAACCCTAGACTAACATAATTGAGGCATTAACTAGGAATAGATCAAGATAGATACTTGCTTGGGAAATCTTTGTTTCTGATTTGTGGAAGAAATTGGTGTGGTTGTGATCCTCATCGCGCGATCTACAATTTGGTGGTGACGGCGGTGCAAACGGTGGAGTTCTTGGCCTAGAACTCCTTGGAAAGCTTCTCATCTTCCTCTCCAATGGCCGTCTATTGTTTTTGGTTAAGCTAACCCTAGAAGACAACCCCTACCATCTGAAATAACCTTAGAAATTTCGTGGGTTTCCATGCCCAAAAATACAAAATGTTTAAAACGCCCTCCCGGGATGTTAATTTGACCTAAAAATGCCCCGAGACCCAAACTAAACCCTCGGGTACATTATTTTGACTATCTCGACCCTTACGGACACTTTGGCGCACTCAAAATGGCCATACGGGTGGCTTATAATTTATTTACTTTTAATAATAATTATTATTTAGTCCTGACACGACACAGGCGCGTCCTGACTTAAATTTCCATAATTACCATTTTATTGACACGTGACAATTTTAATAAAATCAATCTTATATATTACTATACTCATTTAGTAATATTCGACAAATTTCTAATAATTACTAACTCTTGTCACGCTAGTAAATATTTAAACAAAACTTTCGGATTAATATTAAATTAATTCATCTCAATTAAATTTAATAATTCCCTAAATTTAAAAGCCATAAAAATACGGGGTATTACATACTTCCCCTCTAATAACGGAATTTTGTCCCGAAATTCAGAAAATAGGGCCTACCTGGCAAAACAGTTCTGGATATCTTATCAGTAGGCAAACTACCTACATAGTAAAGCGCTTAATCATTATAGCCCCCATCTCACAGCGAGCTTGTTTAACATTCTCATTGGAGACACTTCACATTGTGCTCCTATCTGACAACATTCGCATAAGTCACGCCTATACATTATTAATTCCCATCATTTCAATATCATTGGGAGGCCGCACCTCACTACATGACAACTACTCGGGTTTATCTAAACACAAAACTCCCATTCT
This sequence comes from Sambucus nigra, assembly GCA_949130495.1. Classification (NCBI taxonomy): domain Eukaryota; kingdom Viridiplantae; phylum Streptophyta; class Magnoliopsida; order Dipsacales; family Adoxaceae; genus Sambucus; species Sambucus nigra. Next base: position 606,108,431 of record OX422214.1, on the reverse strand, counting down.
GAGAGAAAGCCAACCAACATCTGACCACTCCAGTTCGCCTAAAACAGTCATGGAATTCCACCATAGTCATCGGATTATTCTCGACCGATCCAAAATTCTGATTATCCGCTCACCTCTAAACGTATAGAAGGAGAATAGTTAAGGTTCTTCCACACCAAAACCTTAATAAGCACCTCGTTCACAAAAGTACGAGTGTTTCCACGGAGCTCTACCCTACTATACTTCACTTGCTAGTTATATCCGTTGTGGAAATGAAATGATCACCAAGATTCCAAAATTACCTTCGCGCGGCTACAGTAATCGTTAATCACCGTGCGCCTACTCCTCGGCTATGGGTGATACCTCCTACTCAAAACGAAACATTATCTCCGCTGTTTCCTGAAATCCCATATTGAAGGTGGGATTCACAAATCACATCCCGATTCAGAAAATGATGTCGTGTAGGACCACATACCGATGCGATCCCTTACTTTCAAATGAAGACTAGGGTACACTAGTAATTATTATTAATTACCCCAATGGAATAACAATCATTTCCTTCTTGGGCGACTGGTCCCACCTGTTCGGATGAACTCTTGATCTTGTCTTGGAGATGGCAACCCATCCAAGAAACTTTACCGACCTTACCGGTCTCTTCCATTATAGCAATTGGCGATAGCCTCAAAATTTTCTAGTTGATCCTCTTATTCCAACTGATCTCTATCTATGAGTAGTGCATGCAAAGACCCCTCACTATGTCCCGCTAAACATCGACTTTTACCTGAAATGTCTCACATTAAGTTACACTTAATGTGCACTTCTGGACCTTTTTAACCATACTAACGTCATTACTCTTTGTATGCGCAAGTCGTTCTCACGCTAACGTCATAATAATTAAATTCTACCCTTCTCAAGGAATACCCCTTTTTAAATGGCTTCCACCGCCTTCCAATCAAATTCGGGTGTGCTATTCTAATTGCACATTTATGTATGGATCATCGCCCCTCATGTGACGCTTAATCCACTCTATCACTTCCACCTCGTTATGCTAGTTCCACAAACATATATTCCACACTTCCATTCCCACGCCCCTTCAACTCGAATGATTTTAACATCAGCTAACCAGGATGCCCAAAATTTTATAACACCCCGACCGCCCGGGAAGAGCGAGCGGAGAACTATACATCAAAATAAATACTAGTCTCCTATCTTGTATTTCAAAATTTCTTTCCCAGATAATCCTCACTAAAAATCATCCCAACTCTTTATTTCCCTTTTTTTTCGAATGCGGTTACAACACTGGGGCACTCTCAATCACCCTAGAGATCGAGATTTCATTCCCTTATCATCGTTCCACCCCTCAACTCATGGTGATAAAACAAAACATTCAATGTTTTCTTACCACACAACCGGCTCCACTGGCCTTAATTCATAATTCGACTTCCAATTTACAAACATAATTACCTGTTCCTACTATGACCGAGGAACCAACTAATAGACTAATGACCAAACATCTTCCTATTTCCAACCTTATGCTAAGTTTCATGCGTGGGATGTCTCGCAAAGCGAAATCCAAACAAGGAACCCCCCTGATACACTACTACCTAGCATTGTTGGTTATCTAAATCTGTTAGGCCCTCCATCCATAACATGTACCCCTTTATTACGTCTCTCGACAGAAAAAGTTACATCTCCTCCCGTAGTTAAACTTAACAAAGAACATTTCGCCAATTGTACAATCGTTCAGTATTGGTGGAAATCACATTCTTTAAACCTTGAATACATATAATCGGTATTTGCAAAATCTCATTCCCAATCATATGAGGGTAACTCCCAACTCCCACATCTCTAAAGGATAGTTATATCAACGCGCTCTTCCTATCACCAAATCCTAAGCGCTAAACATAATATTGTGTTAAATCTTTTCGCTCAATGGTAAACCCAGTACACACCGAACCATGGCAACAAGGTCCCTAAACACTTCGGGATTTAAACATTTTGCTACTACTATACACTTCAAAGTCCCTTTAATAGATAATATAAGTACGAGTCCGGCCCTCTCGCAGGCGAGGCCTCGCCAAAACAAAACATGATGTCCTAAGGCAACCACTCCGATAGCCTTGAAATCACTAACCACTATTGTTTAACCATTTTTATAAATCGTAATTAGTATAATGTCATACTCGCATATCACATCACTAATACGAGAATTCTCAATGAAGAATATGAATCACTAATAGTGCACCCATTTTTCCTCCGCGGTGAACGCTAAGGACAATCCCACTTTACCAAGGGAACATATACATAATAACAACGCTATAAATATACGCACTAAATTCTTCTAACATGCGAATCTAGAAATAAAAATATAATGACTTGCTCGTGTCACCTAAAACACGCTTATTGCTCCAAGGATAAAACTCATACTTCTACTTTGACAATCGTCTTGGCTACTTAAATCATTTTCTGGACATAACGCATCTGTATGAATCAAATCAGAAATTATATTAACCATTTCCCTTGTAAGCGCCATGCCCCTGCCCCTTATTCTCACTTCGGAAAATTTTAACTCCTGTGTTTTTACTCTCCACAAAATACCTCAGCACATAACCCACTTATCTCCTGAAATACATTTGAAAACTCACGAACGACTGGAATTGAATCCAGGAGAATCACAATCTCCTTAGAGGTATCCTCTTTTATGTAATACAAGTAGGTGGAAGATCCCCCTTCTGGGCAAGGCATAGCCACCAAAACATCTCCTTACCCACAATGGCAAAGATAATTCTCCTACCGAATCAATTTATCATGGCTCTGTACGTAGCGAGCCAATCCATGCCAATAATAGTATGATTTTAGGTAAAAACAAACTACCAAACTATATACCTACACCCCGATGTATAAAGGAAATTAATGACCCTTTCCCAATGATGAGTCTACGCATGACACCGTACTCTCAGTAGTGAATATCTATGAAACAGGATGACGCCCCAGTATTGAATAAAATGTGTCCCATAGTACTAGAAGGAAGGAACATACCATCAATGGCCGAGGATGGCTGCTGGATTTCAGTATGCTGGACGTCGTACACACATTCGTGTTGTTTCTGCCCCTGCTGCTGAGGTATCTTACTCTTATCTGGGCAATCCTGCCTCCGATGACCCATCCTATCGTAATTGAAGTATCTACCTCTAAATGTTTCATTTTACGGCTCTGTTGGTTTTGTCCTGGTTGTCCGGTTTCACATTTTCCTTGGCCTTGTTAGCCTTGTTGAGTAACGTGATGAAAAATAACATCTGGTTGAGGACAGTCCCTCCACTTATGACCTGCTTGTTCACACTTATAGCAGTGTCCTGAAAGTCTTTGCTGGTCAGGTCGGAGTTCCTCTCCAGTCTGATACGGACAAGTTCGACGTCCATGACCGTCCATTCCACATTTGAAACACCTCTTTATGACTTCACTCTAATCCTGACTTTGTTGGCCCTGACACTTTTGAGTTTCCCTGTGCAATTTGTTACCTTCATTGCTTGTGCGCTCTTGAGGAGTTTGTTGTTGTGATTTTAGTGTCTTCGCACATTTGTTATTTCTAGTCATGATAGATTTACAATACACTCTAGATCTTTTTCTTCTTATAAGTTGTGTGCTGTGTTCTTGATATTGTAAGACCGCAGTGGTAACTGCTTGGGCCACAATACCTGCTAACTCGACGGTTGATATTCTCTCTGGCAACACCTGAGGTGTGAGATGACTTTTCTCATTGACTCTCCCAACGGCATTAGCTTGTTCTTCTTGATGATCCATCTGAAAATTTAAATAACCTGGATGAGTTCATCATTCATATAAACAAATCGCAGAAGCACGAATTCCCAACGCATAAAGAGGGATACAACATTCCTAATATTAGGGCTCTAAATCAAAGACGCTAAGCTGGAAACGAAATAAGCCGTACAGATCCTAAAGAACACTAGAACCTGATGCTCTGATACCACCTGTGACACCCCACCTAATTAAATACCGGGTGATAAGTCCTTTATTAAATTATAATCAAGGTAAACAGTTGGTACATTCTTAGCATCACTGTCGAAAAATAAACTTTCCAATTTAACACCCTAAATAATTAAGCTAAGTGTCAAAATCATTAAAACATTATTTCCATTTCATTTAACCAAATTATAAAACCCTTAATAATTAACAATTTATGAATCACACTATTTAAAAAGACTAGAAATGAACCCTCAATAATTTAACCATTCAGACAACAAATACCAACTTTAAAATCATAAAGGAAAATCCATCCTGACAATAAATAAATCCGAACGAGTAAAATACTAAAGATAAATGAACATAATCTCTGACCAATCCAACTAAATAAGGAAACGGGCGACACATGCCCAAACTAGTTAGAGCTGGAATAAGAGTGGAATCAACAACGAGGTCGTCTAAGCAATGGCCTGCAACTCCCACATAAGCTGCAGCACGTCTAATCCAAAGAACCTAAGCATGACACTCCTGTGGCTGGGCACCTATAATATATATATATATATATATACAAGAGAGAAGAGATAACAAGAAACGGGTCAGAGCCCGATTGTAAAATAGTTTTAAAATTTAGTTTAGCAAGTATTTAAAATGCTTACCGGCTAATGCAACAACCATGCTAGTATGCGACACTCTCTTGAGAATTCTCACCTCTCATCTAGTGTGCACATCTATCGTACTACTAACCCTCATAAGTCTATCTCACTTCCATAAAGTTTTATCTCGCGAAATAACAGGGTGATAATATTTAGTTTAGAAAACTAATGTCTTCAAGATTCCTTACGCTATTTAAAACAAATCAGCACCATTATGAAGTTCCCGAACATTTAAGAGAGTTGAAACATTTATTCATTTCTTAATTACTTATACGCACAGTAGAAAGTTCCCATGTAAATATAGGTATATTTATTAGTCTCACATATAATATATACACTAACGGCACCCCACATAAAATCTATGGTGCTGGCGTACTCTGCTATCAAGTTCCCGTATCACTCATACTAAGGGAAATAATAGTTCGGAATCAGTCTCGAATAGTATTAACACAAAACACATACAAATGGAAGCATAGTTACCGGTCCTAAGAGGTCAGCACATACCCTGACTATCACTCAGATAGCCTGTAATCAAGGATACTATCTTCTAGGGTACAATTCGTTATCCCCCATAAAGGTCCAATCGAGATAAGCATGTCCCGACGCGAAAACCCCCGTGATAGCAAGTAGCTCGGGTACATTTTTTACACAGATATATAATATATGCACAACCACACAGTCATATATATATAAATACTCATATTTCTAGGTTTGAAACGTCCATAACCCAAAATTATAATTATCCGTCCTTAGCGCATTTTACTTGATTATTTTGCCTAACGAACTTGTTATATTTCTATTCTCATTTATATTTCACTTCATACACACTCCCCCTCTCTTGAAGTGTCCTAAGTAAAATTTCAGTAAACATACACTCACTTATCTTCTGGTCTAACTCTCTTACGAGTATCAATCTTTTATTTAAACGTTCGCATAATCCCAGATGGGTAAATCACTCCCCGTTAACCCTTTTATTTCATTTTACATTAAATTCCCACTTATTGGGGTTTACTAAAACCCTACTAGCCCTATTTATATCCCAAAATGTTCTAACAATAATACTCAAGGGTTACTACGCATTTTAATCGGAATAAAAAATTATAAGAGGAATGTGAAGTTTTCCAAGTGGGGTCGATCGATCGATGGAAGGGGGTCGATCGATCGATCATTCGATCGATCGATACTCTTGGGTCGATCGATCGATCAAGCAGTTATGGCGAAAACTGCATTTATCCAGTTACGAGTTTGCCTCTCCAACATTAACCAAAACTTCATATTTGATTCCCAAACTCCCAACAAAAGTTATTACCAGTACCATACACCTAAATACACGATTCTCCACGTAAAATATGTTTCAATTCATCAATTATAACTATATAATGGGGTAAAATTTGTTTAGACTTCAAGAACCCTAATTTCTCTTTTTATTTCAATTCTTTCCATTATTTTCCAGATTTCTTACTTTCAAATCCATACTAATTCGTGGTTTTTCCTCTACATGCAAATGAGATGTCCAGAATATGATTACTTCTTCAATGGCATGTGAATTCTAGTCTCCAAACTGCACTTTCTTCCATGAAACAAGTTCTAAACAACCCTAGACTAACATAATTGAGGCATTAACTAAGAGTAGAGCAAGATAGATACTTGCCTAGGAAATCTTTGTTTCTGATCTGTGGAAGAAATTGGTGTGGTTGTAATCCTCGTCGCGCGATCTACAATTTGGCGGGGACGGCGGTGCAAACGGTGGAGTTCTTGGCCTAGAACTCCATGGAAAGCTTCTCCTCTTCCTCTCCAATGGACGTCTATTGTTTTTGGTTAAGATAACCCTAGAATACAACCCTTACCATCTGAAATAACCTTAGAAAATTCGTGGGTTTCCATGCCCAAAAATACAAAATGTCTAAAACGCCCTCCCGGGATGTTAATTTGACCTAAAAATGCCCCGAGACCCAAACTAAACCCACGGGTACATTATTTTGACTATCTCGACCCTTTCGTACACTTTGGCACACTCGAAATGACCATACGGGCGGCTTATAATTTATTTACTTTTAATAATAATTATTATTTAGTCCTGACACGACACAGGCACGTCCCGACTTAAATTTCCATAATTGCCATTTTATTCACACGTGACAATTTTATTAAAATCAATCTTATATATTACTATACTCATCTAGTAATATTCAACAAATTTATAATAATTACTAACTCTTATCACGCTAGTAAATATTTAAAACAAACTTCCGGATTAATATTAAATTAATTCATCTCAATTAAATTTAATAATTCCCTAAATTTAAAAGCCATAAAAATACGGGTATTACACTAAGGTCAATCTTTGAAAATACTTGTGCACCTTAAAGTTGGTCAAACATATCATCGATACGAGGTAAGGGGTATTTATTCTTAATGATCACCTTATTTAGTTCACGATAATCTATACATAACCTCATCGTCCCATCCTTCTTTCTAACAAATAACACCGGAGTACCCCAAGGGGATACAATTGGTCTAATAAAACCCTTATCTAAAAGATCTTGTAATTGAACTTTTAATTCTCTTAGTTCTAAAGGTTCCATGTGATAAGGTGTTTTGAGATTGGTATAATTCCAGGAATAAGGTCAATCATAAACTCGATTTCACTACTAGGAGGAAGACTGGGTAAATCATCTGTAAAATGTTTAGCTATGGGAATATCTTCTAAACTACGCTCTTTTGTTTGCAAATTAATAACACGTGCAAGGAATCCTTAACATCCCTTCTTAAGAACACTACAACCTTGCATTGCAGAGATAATATGTATGGGAGATAGGATTCCAGCCCCTTCAAAACTAAATTCTGGATGGTTAGGAATTTTGAAAGTAATTCTTTTCTCAAAATAATCTACCTTAGCATGATTTTATGCTAACCAATCCATCCCCAAAATGACTTCAAAGTCTCTAATGTCTAAAACTATCAAATCGGCAAATAGTTTATGACTACTAACATCTATAGGGCAAGACTTATATACTAATGTTCCCGTCAATAGCTCACCCGAAGGAGTAGAAACATATATGCTATGATTCAAGGATTCAGGAATATTAGGAAAGCGATTAACAAAATGTACAGACACAAATGAATGGGTAGAATCGGGATCAATTAAAACTTGAAAAGGTTGTGCACATATAGAAAGTGTACCTGACACTACTGCATTAGAAGTTTTTGCATCATAAAGATTAAAAACTCTACCTTGTCTTCCATGATCCTTGTTGTCATTAAAAGTCTTTGTCGACGCCTTTCCTTTGTTTGGGAAATATCTCATTTTATGTCCCTTTTGACCACACCCAAAGCAACTTCCTGTCTTCTGCTAACATGGTTTCTATCTATGAATATTACCGCACCGTTGGCATCTATCAACATCAAAGGGTTTATTTACAAAAGGTCGCTTTGTATTGGGTATATTCCTAAAGGGTTTATTATTGGGGTTCCTTCATCTTTGTTCTCCTAACTTCCTCTTCCCCTCTCTAACCTGATTATATTCTTCACTATCCTTCTTAGCTATTGTTGCCCTAATCACTACATCATTATATGATGTCAACTTCAAGATGGAAATTTTACTATGAATATTCAACCTCAACCCATGTTCAAACTTCTTGGCTTTTAAAACATCGATTATCACAACATGAGGTGAAAAATTGGATAACTCAGTAAACTCTGCCTCATATTGACTAACCGTCATATTTTCTTGAACCAGACTCATGAAGTCAACTTCTTTTTGGTCTTGCACCGTTTCGAGAAAGTATTTCTCGTAGAAGATCACTAAGAAGTCATTCCAACCTATGGGATTATTACTTTCCTCGTGTATTCTCTAAGTCATTCTCCACCAATGTTCGGCTTCACCTTCTAACATGAATGTTCCAAATGAAACCCTTTGTTCATCTGTACACTTAAGAACATCGAACATCTTTTCCATTTGCATCAGCCAACTTTCTGCTTTAGTGGGGTTAGGAGTACCTTTAAAAGATGGCAGATTCAACTTCTTGAACTGTTCAGTAGTACAACTACTTAGTTCAGGATTCTTTGGTGCTCCATTATTCACCTGGTGCTCCATAATCTTTGCAAGACTTTCAATTGCCTTATATGCACCTTTCAGACCTTCCATACTTTAACCACTAGTTCCTACAGGTGATCTTGTCTTGGTCATTTTCTACAGTCAATTATATTATCCCAAGATTGCAAATTAAAAGGACAATTATATATACACAATTATATAATATGTAAAACATATGGAGGGTTATCACATAAGTCAGATATTTCAGTATATATCCTATGTATGGAAACTTAAAATCTATAATGTTCGAAACGTATGTTTTGTAGTCTACGGCTTCATAACCTATGCTCTGATAGAACCTCTGTCACGGCCCCGCCCAAAATAATAGTGGGGGACGAGTGTCTTCACATGCCACCAAGGCAAAAAATATTCAGAATTAAATCGTTTCCTTAAATAATTGCAACAGAAATACAATCACATGGTTATGAATCGTAAAATACTGAAAGTGAAAGAATTACGTCATCACATCTTTCTAAAAGGAAACTTCATTTATATTAAAAGTAAAGAGTTAAAACGTAAAACAAACTTTTATTACAAAAGAGCCAAACATGATCTATATGATAAAATAAATATTTTATTTAAAATAACAAAAAGAGTTCTAAAAGCTAAATCTTAAATATAGTCCTTTTATGTTCCCTCCGCGAGCCTACATATTTCCTGAAAAAATTGGTTATTTAAACAACATCAGCTAAAAGATGAGGGAGATTCAATCTCCAAACATTCCAAGGTTTTTCAGAAAATTGATACTTATTCAAATCAAAAGAGAAGGCATATACATATATGGATAGGAACTTGCAGTATATAATTTGGAATGACAGTATATAGAAAGGAATAGCTCATAATAGAATAGATGCAACAAATCAAAGGCAATAACTTTTTCTTTCAATCATATCATTTTAATGGCCAAGTACACTCCAATACTATATTCTTCTATCGTATTATTCCCTGGTAGTTGAGGGTCAATCGAACTTGTTTGTCACAACGCCTTATTTAGGGCACACCAATGATAACCCAACTGGGAAGGTCAGTCAGTAAAAGAGGTCCCTTAGGCCAAATCTTATTTTCAATATTCATTTTAGTCGGTATGTCTATATCTATAAATATAAACATATCACAAGAAATCAATTATCGGTATCAGATGAATTTTGAGAATAAAATAAGTTCACAAAATATACATAGTTTTCATAATATCATATAATTAAAATGCACATGGAATGTCGGAGTACTCACCTAAAACAGAAGTTCGAAGTTACAGATATCGATTCTTGGATAACTAAGACAAAACTTCTTCTTAAATTTTTTCATACTTTCTCTCATTATTTCTCCCTGATATTTTGAATGAATTTCGTGTAATAGTGATCCTAAAGGCCTTATTTGTAGTTTTCCAAAGATATTAGGGTGTTGACACATGTCTAGCTGACCAATCTTTTACAATGGCGAGTCAGTGTTTATGTGTCGCATAATGGAGCGATCTTGCGGTCTTAATTCACCGAACTACGACACGTGTTTTAGCTTTTCCTCTAACGATGACACGTATTTTATCTTTATTTATTTAGATGACATGTGTAAGCACGAGGTGTTAAGCATGAGGTGGAAATGTGTTAGGGGTATAATTGTCATTTTACACATGAAGGGCATTTTGGTAATTTTACAAAATATATTTTCAATATTTCCTAGAGGTCCCTAAAAATATTTTATTTTCAAAATGGTCCTTTTATATTTTAATTTTAGTCCCTGAAACTTTCTTAATTAAAACCAAGTCCTTAGAGTTTCATAAAATTATAGTTTTTACCCCAAAACTTTATCATTTCGCTTAAGATAGGTTATAAGGCTTTGATTTAATCCAATATAGAGTTGATTCTTCATATTTAAAAACGTGTCTTGTTATATAAAGAACTCAGAGTACTATAAGTCCCTAAATCTTCATAAAATTATATTTTCAACCCAAAAATTTATCATTTGTCTTAAGACGTGTCATAAAACATCAATTTGTCTCATTTTATATTTAATTCTTCAAATTTAAAAATGGGTTTTATTATACTAAGAATCCTGAATATCACATATGTAATAATACAACATTATTAGATAGTAAGTCAGACGAAATTAAAAGAAGACAATTATATATTGGCATAAGAAAATGGGGTTATTACATCACTGGTACCGTTAAATTCAGTGTTGCTCTTTGTTTAGATTCTCCAATCCTCTTGGCTCTCTTCTCTTGGAAGCATTGATGTACTCTTATAAACGTATGACTTTGACGTCACTGACTCTAGTCACCGTAGTCGTATCTACCATTCATGTTTGGGCATTCTACCCTCGAGTCCATTATCAACTTACGGACCTTTTTTATTCTATGTATACCCTTCTTTGGTTATGAAGTTCGCTAAAAAAATTAACTTATCTTTCACGGTCAGTCTCTACCTGACCTACTTGTGATAAGTTCGTAATTCCATTCGGATTTCTGTCTGAATAGTAAATGGAAGATCTTACGGTTAAACCGCACCTAATCTCTCGTTTAATTCTATATATACGGCTTTATATGTGGTGACTGGCTATCACTGCTCTATGCTATTCCTATGAGCTAAAAATTTTGCCAAAAATTTAATTTTGAGTGTCACTGCACTCCGCCCTACACCATTGCATTTGGATTCTCTCCTTCTATTAGCCCATCACACTTCATATCTTCTTCAAATCATTATAGGAGATTCTTCGAAAGATTTCCCCTGACTCTCTCCTTTGTGGACTATGCTGGGTGAGTCTGAATTTGCACTACTATTATCTACGATAGTGTTTGGGAAGTCATTTCTCCCGAGTGCTTGTCCCTTTTATCATCTTCTTAGACAATAATTTTGTTGACTCCTATCGCGATCACCGTTCCTCTAATACTCCATAGCTCCTACTGTGCCTCTTCTCCTACAGTCCTTCTCACGACCCTCATTGGTCATCCCATATTATTCGATGCACGAAGCCCAATCGAAACTCGCATATAATTTGGATTAACTATACTTAATCGCAGGATAGCATAAATCACATACGTAGAAGAATACAACAATACTATAATAAGGCTCTGTATCAAAGAATGCTAAGCTAAAACGTAATAAGACGCACTGATTCTAAAGACTCTAGAACCTGGATCTGATACCACCTATGACACCCCACTCAATTAAATACCGGGTGATCAGTTGGTTCATTCTTAGCATCACTATTGAAAAACATTTACCTTATTAATCACCTAATAATTAATCAAGCTAGTGTCAAAACTTTTAACCCATTAATTAATTTCTAACAATTTAAACCATTCACCAGATTCACCATTCTCATGAATAAAAAAATAATAATGAATAAGAAACCATCTGACAAAAAGATAAGATTGGAATAAATGTCTCAGTTCAAAAGTCTCAAATACAATAATCCATAATAAAGTTGAATCCCATCAAATTAAAATAAAGGAGTACAATATCTCTCTGAAATAAATAATAATTGAGAATGGGCAACATGCCCTAACTGAAATAACTAGATCAGGAACTGAATGAATAATAGTGGAGAAATCTAATAACGAGGTCCTGCAACTTCCACAACAGTCGTAGCGCGTCAAATCATCTGATAGTCTACGCCTGGCATTCCTGTGGCTGGACACCTAAAATAGTTTGCAAGAGGGAAAAATTGATTTGCAAGAAACGGGTCGAAGCCCGAGTGAAATAGTTTAAAATATTTTAGCAAGTATTTAAAATGCTTAAAAGCATATATTATATACATGTTAGTTATGGGGGCTCTCTCTTGAGAATTCTCACCTCTCAACTAGTGTACACGCCTAACGTACTGCTAAACCATTTTAGTTACTTATGTAACGCCTAACTAGTTCAAGCTCATTAATCTTCAAATCTATTATCTCCTAATAGCTACCCGTATTTCCCACGTAATACGTCAATAAATATTTTCACATCTTTTATCTCGAGTGAGAAAGTTTTCACATTCAAAGTTAAGTGTTCACGTACTAAAGTTATTTTAGATTTCACTATCCATCCTATCTACTAAGTTCACACAGTAGAATATATAACAATTATATATATATATATATTCATCACATGATATTATATATATGCTGATACCGAACCCCTAGGTATAGCTGCGGTGCATGCATACTCTGCTATCAAGTCCCAGTACATCTCATACTAAATAAGGACAATCGGTTCGGTATCTCTCTCGAACCATAAATAAAATCACACATATTGGAGGCGAACATATCTCTAGCCCTTTGGGTTACACCCATACCTACGCACCTAAATGACCGTGCACACCATCGTTCACAGAGATAGTGATCCAACCTAAGATCTATGTTCTGAGGTACCCATCTAAAATCCCCCCAGTGGGCTCATCATTATGAGACTGTACCCTTTTCAAAAACCTCCCACGATAGCAAGCAACGTAGGTATGTCATACACATAAGAATCATACAATAGGTATTCACCCCACCTATTATATCATTGACATAGGTATATACACGTCCCATATCACAAGTCTCATATGTAGTATATGTTGGTGCGCGAGGCCCCCAAATTTAAAACTAATTACCAAAAACTAATTTCCTTCTTAAAGATGCAGAGACGAGATGGTTCAATTTAAATAAATTTTAATTTCTTATCAAATTAAAATTAAACCAAATGAAATAGGAAGAAAAACACACATAATTTTAATTTCACTTAAACCATATTAATTCATCCCAAGTCCCAGAAATTTGCCTAATCAATTAATTGATTCATTTTCTCAAATTAGGCCAAACCAAATTTTAACCAATAAAATTAATGACTTGAATTAAACTAATATTTACCCAAATTGAATTAGCACCAAATTAAACAAGAGTAGTGATTTAAACCAATTTTATCTTTTAATCCTAAGAATGCATCTACGTGATATATCAAGATAAAATAAACAAATAATCACTACGCCGCGATGTACGAGGAAAAACCCACAACAGGAAAAAATCTCGGACGGCCCTAGCATCAAATCCACTAAGTACGGTTTTACAAATACAAGACAGTAAGACTTACAACACTTGACTTGAGTCCGTCCAAGCCCCGATGCTCATTCTTGTATACACCTTTTCCTAGATAATAACCATGGAACTCCACCGCGGTCTTGGAATCCACCGATCGGATTTTTATGAACCCACTAACCACACACGGTGCCTTTCACCGTATGAGAATGCCACAGCAATAAACACTTCTTCTTCTTTGTGGGATGTAGAAGTAAACCCACACACTCTTCCAAAGGTAGAGATGAATCCGATGCCAAACAAACTCTCCAAGCAAGATGTATATATATAGAGAGAGATAGAAACTTGGATTAAAACAAACAATTGTGTGCAAACTTGGTTTTGTTCTTTGATGAATAAATTTGACTAACAAACACCAAGAGGAACTTTTTATGAAATAATTAAGCTCTCAAAAACTCACTAAGAGATGAAAACAATTCTTGGAAAAAATCTGGTCCCGAAATGGATTTAAACTGTCAAAAGTTAGTGGGGACAAGTAGTGGAAAAATGCCAAAAAATTGCCAAAAACTATTCCCGCTGAAATCTCATTCAAACGACATTTTCGTTTGAATGACATTTCGTTCGAATGAACTATCTAATAAAGTTCCAGTGGCAAGTCGTTGGCAAACCTCGTTCGAACGAAAAACTCATTCGAACGACAACTTCGAACGAGCTTCCAAAAAGTTGAAAATTTCCAATTTTAGCCCAGAAACTTTATTTTAAATTTTTAAAGAAAACTTCTGAAAATAAACTTAGTTTAAACAAAAATTACACCCTTATAAATTTATTCCAAGTCTCCCTATATATATATAGAAATGCATTCATACCATTTGGAGACTATGGAATATGATGTTGGTGACGTAGAAACAAGGCACATTAAACTCGACATTTGATGAAGCTTTAATATCTTGGCCGCTACGTCTTCAACTCTTGTATATCATAGGCTTAGAGGATACTCACTCAATCTATCCTGTGTCACAACTGTTTTTGTCCGAAATTAAGCCAACTACATTAAGACTCAATTGGAAATTTGTGTCCTTACAAATCTCCCCCTTTGGCTATTCCGGGACAAAAACTAAACAAAAATCCAAAAGGGCTGTCAAGCTCACTAGACTCAAAAACATCCCACCCAAAATAAAGAGTACAATGCTTGACTCGAATACCACTTTAGAATAAAATGCTTTGCCACTTTAAATAGATGCCGCTTTACAATACATGCACACTTAAGCAACACATTAAACGCATAGTGAATATGAAAATATTAAATGCAAATTAAATAAAGACTCCCCCTTAATTAATTCTCCCCCTTTATCAACTATGATAAACCTATGAAGATAGCGCTCTCCCCCTAAGTTAAATCTCCCAAACTAACATACGATTAAATAAAATTAGATACCATTTCTTCCCCTATCATTCTCCCCCTTTTTGTTCAGGAATGGACAAAGGCTAAAGAATAAAAAAAATTAACTTATCTCCCCCAATTAAAGCATATACACCCTCTAAACTAAACAAGGGATAAATAAAATAGGATAAGGTAAACATGCAATTTTTCATAAAGTGATGAGAACATTAAAGCACATGGGCAACTAAAATTCAACTAATCGACATAAAGATATGAATATCAACTATGATGCGATAACAAAAGATATCAATTGATTGTAGTAATCTAAGCATGTGATATCGAAACAAAATTTGCAACAAGATAGATACCAAAAATAAATCAAAAGCATAAATGAACTAGCTAATCATGGCAAATACTTACAAACAAATAAAATATCATATATATGTCTACATAATAGATTCAAACGAAGCATAGGTACACACATATGTATATAAACACCAAAATGACACACGACTAAATAACATTAGTTTTTCACACTCTTATAGTATAGATGTGTCATATGAAAATGGAAGTGAAGGGGTGTGAGCAAGATACCAATGAATTAAAACCCAATCACTTAAACGTGTTAACGTAGTTCACATTTGATTGCAAAACTTTATCAACTTGAATTTAGCCTTTATGTGACAGGATAAAGTGAACTAATGAACAAACAAAAATAATGCATACAAGCCTAGCATGTTGATGATTCTACAAACCAATAGAGTCATGACATTGTAAGCGCAACTAGGGTAAACGGACATTGTGCAAACCATTGATATACCATCCAATCTCCCTCAATAAGCATATATATATTTTGAATGAATATATCAATCAAACATAGGCCTTGGCAATTGTATTTTTCTTTTAATAACATTATTCTATTTTTAGGCCTTTGGACCACGTATTTCTTTTAGGTCCATTCTAAACGGTGGCTTACTATTCGCAAAGGATAATAATTCCTTTCGGAGCCCTTCCCCGTGCAAAAATTATATATATAATATTTTTATATCTCACAAATCTCACGTGCAATGGATTTTGACATGCACTAGTCCTCCTAGGTCATAGTATGTAGATGACTAAATTGGTAGGAGAACACCTCACAAAGCTCAAATATAACATGTGACGTTAAGGTTCAAAAAGCTCGTGCATGTGTTTAAAGGCATATAAAAGTGAATCCATTAAGCAAGTCAAACTTAAGCTACTCCATGTAAGCATGATAAAGAACATTTTAAGGATTAAAATTCTAACCAAAAGTTCTAGCACATGGAAGCGAAATGAGGATTCAAACAAAAACATATGCCACAAAATGTGTGTAAAACCAAAATACACACAAGATCAAATCTTTTTGAGTTTTTCAAATTTTTAACCAAAAAACTATTTACTCAAAAGACAAATAAAAATCATTTGTATTTTTCATTAAGCCTAAATTACTAAAAGGTGAAACGCAAATGATAAACAAAAATCTTTTTGTCTTTTATATTTAATGCAAATCAAAAGAAATATAATACAAAAGATAAACAAGTCATGATTTCTAGCATGAGATGTGAAATAGAGCAATGACTAGAAAATGACTAAACACGCATACACCTAGCAATGATATATAATATGAAGCACAAAAATCTAGAGTATGCAAACAAAACTAACACATTAGACCTTTAAATTTAGCAAGGGAGGTTTCATGTGAAAGAAAATGAGAATCAACAAATCTAATATCTAGCTTGTCTAAAAATGATTTCCTAACCCATATAGATGTATATTTAAAATGATGGGATTTGGGAACTAATGAAATGCTAGACATAGACTTCCTAGGTCTTCTTTTAAGATCAAAACAAAATGACCTAAGGTGACCTTTCCTACCACAATGCAAGCATGTGTAAACACGAGGAATGTTACCTAAGGTGTGACCTTTTCTAAAGTCCTTGGATAAAGTTGACCCTCTAAAACAAATAATGGTCTTAGCTTTAGCAACGGAAGAATTTGAACAAGACGTGCTAGAACCATTACAACAACTACTCGAGTCTTGTAAATCATTTTTCATTTTTAAAATTTTGAACTCAAGTAATAAATTAGACTCCTAAAATTCACGGGACTCCTTCTTTAAATTTTCAATCACACCTAGAAGGTTATCCTCAATGTGAGCAAACTTGTCCCTAAGAGTCTTTTCTCGACTATCACTCTCTTTCTTGGACATTTCTAAAATATTAAGATTGTAATTTATGTCAATGAGCTTTTCACAAAAAATATCTTTTTGATAGAGTGAGGTTTGCAAAAGTTCAATTCTAGATTTAAAACATAAATTTTCATTTCCAAGAAACTTAATTCTTTTTGCAAATCTCAAATTTAATTCTCTTAATTTTTCATTACACTTATTAAGTCCATTAAATTCCTCTCGAATATCAAAAACTTCATTACTATTAGAAATGGACAAATTATCATTAAGACGTCCCATCGAGAGATACAAAAAAATGAGAGTGAGTAAAAATGAACCACCTAAAAATACAAGGAGCACAAAAATAATAAAAGTCGAAAAATGGATCTTTCACGCGATAAATTAGCGCTCCAGCTCTGATACCACTTGTTGGTTCGCGAGGCCCCCAAATTTAAAACTAATTACCAAAAAGTAATTTCCTTTTTAAAGATGCGGAGACGAGATGGTTCAATTTAAACAAATTTTAATTTCTTTTCAAATTAAAATTAAACCAAGTGAAATAGGAAGAAAAACGCACATAATTTTAATTTCACTTAAACCATATTAATTCATCCCAAGTCCTAGAAATTTTCCTAATCAATTAATTGATTCATTTTCTCAAATTAGGCCAAACCAAATTTTAACCAATAAAATTAATGACTTGAATTAAATTAATATTTACCCAAATTGTATTAGCACCAAATTAAACAAGAGTAGTGATTTAAACCAATTTTATCTTTTAGTCCTAAGCACGCATCTAGGTGATATAGCAAGATAAAATAAAAAAATAATCACTACGCCGCGATGTACGAGGAAAAACCCACTATGGGGAAAAACCTCGGACGGCCTAGCCTTAAATCCACTAAGTACGGTTTTACAAATACAAGATAGTAAGACTTACAACACTCGAATTGACTCCGTCCAAGCCCCGACGCTCCTTCTTGTATACACCTCTTCCTAGCGAATAACCACGGAACTCAACCGCGATCTCGGAATCCACCGATCAGACTTTTAGGAACCCATCAACCACACACGGTGCCTTCCACCGTATGAGAATGCCGCAGTGACAAACACTTCTTCTTCTTTGTGGGATGTAGAAGTAAACCCAAACACTCTTCCAACGGTGGATATGAATCTGGTGCCAAACAAACTCTCCAAGCAAGATGTATATATATATATATACACACATAGAAACTTGGATTAACACAAACAATTGTGTGCAAACTTGGTTTTGTTCTTTGGTGAATAAATTTGACTAACAAACACCAAGGGGAACTTTTTATGAAAGAATTAAGCTCTCAAAAACTCACTAAGAGATGAAAACAGTTCTTGGAAAAAATCTGGTCCCAAAATGGATTTAAACTGTCAAAAGTTAGTGGGGACAAGTAGTGGGAAAATGCCAAAAAACTCCTAAAAACTGTTCTTGCTGAAATCTCGTTCGAACGACATTTCGTTCGAACGAACTATCTAACGAAGTTCCAGTGGCAAGTAGTTGTCAAACCTCGTTCGAACGATATTCTCGTTCGAACGAAAAACTCGTTCAAAGGACAACTTCGAACGAACTTCCAAAAAGTTGAAAAATTCCAATTTTAGCTCGGAAACTTTATTTTAAAGTTTTAAAGAAACCTTCTGAAAATAAACTTAGTTTAAACAAAAATTACACCCTTATAAATTTATTCCAAGTCTCCTTATATATATATATATAGAAATGCATTCATACCTTTTGGAAACTATGGAATATGATGTTGGTGATGTAGAAACAAGGCACATTAAACTCGGCATTTGATGAAGCTTTAATATCTTGGCCGATACGTCTTCAACTCTTGCATGTCATAGGCTTAGAGGATACTCACCCAATCTATCCTATGACACAACTATTTTTGTTCGGAATTGAGTCAACACTACATTAAGACTCGATTGGAAATTTGTGTCCTTACAATATATTTATATCCCGAATATCCTACGCATTATTAAATTACAACTTTACTTTTCATCGTACGCTCCCGAGTATTTCTCACCACTCGAAAGGATATCCTTTATTCTACACATAATATCAGTAGGTAGCTCAATATAACCTACTGGTCAAAGTCATCATTTCCCTCGAATCCCCGTGACCCGAACTATTCTCCAACTTAGGTAATTCTCTCAATTTAACCTAATTACGTGTAGCTCTAAGTTATTCATTATAAGACTAACCCCAACACCCAACCTAGGCCTACTGGTATTCTAATATAATTAAAAATATATTTAAATAATTCCCACAATTTAATCCCAAATGATTTCATGAAGATTTTAAACAAAAGGAGAAAATTGGCAAAAACTGGGCAGCCGAATCAATTCCCTCCCGTACAAAAATCATAACTAATTAAAAACAGTCATAAAAATACGAGGTCGGCGCCCACACGATCATAATGAAAAAATCTAGAAATTTCATTTTTCGATAAAGAGTCGAATCGATTCGAAATTTCTATAAAAAAATTTCTCCAAAACTCCATTACATTTCTCCAAACTCCCAACCAACTTAACACATCATTCATCAAAGGTATAGGGACAACTTTGAACGTAAATAACACAATAAATCCCATAGAAATTCATTCAAGAACCGATTAAAACTTTAATTTACACAAAACCCTAGTTTCTTTATTTTTCTTCACGAACAATGAACAACCCAAATTTCTTATCATTTTAAATCTCCTCAAGATATTAATTTCATCCTACATACAATATATGATTAAACCTATCATTTTTTTATTGAAGATCATCAAATTCACTTTCCAATTTAACCTGGTTGCAATATAATCGTATGAAGAATGTTCCTACACTAACATGGATACATTATGTGCTATAGATTTTCAAGTTTAAACACTATCTCGATATGGTAGGTCTGATCCATTGAAGAAGATGGGTCTAGTGGCGGTCCTCCCTTTCTGATCTATAATCCGGTAGTGGTGGTGGTGCAAGAGGGTGGTTCTAGCCTTGAAATCCCTCTCATCTTCCTCCTATGGCCTATCTGTAGCTTCTCTTAGTTTCTCACATTTCTAACCCTAGTTCCCTTCTCCTATCATACATTTAACACTTAGAAAATTCATAGGTCTAATTCTCCTAAAAATCCAAATGACCATCGGGGTGCCATTATGGCCTAAAAGAGCTCTAGGATCCAAACTAAACTCCCGGTAGACTTTTTGACTATCTCGAACCTTCCGGACTCAATGACGCATTCAACATACCCATTTGGATGACTTAAAAATTAATTATTTTTTATTTCATTAAATAGAGTCCCGACATGACTGACACGCGCGTTCCGACTTAATTATCGCATCTGTCGTATTTCTCACTTGCGATAATTTTAAATAAATCCATAATTATATATTACTTTATTCACTCAGTAATATTCAATATAATTCACATCAACAAATATTAATCCTTGCCTCGCTAATTAATATTTATTTTTATTCCAGATTAATTCCCATTTTAAATTAAATTAGTCCCATCATTAAAATCATCAAATATAGGGGGTGTTACACAAGATAACATTTTATGACTCATATAAATGAAAACATTAAATCTTTAAAAGTCAATAAGTTAAAGGCGCTAACACAGTGCATGAGATTCCTACAACTGCGAGGTACTGGGGGAATTAGAGCAGGCATACTCTTGCATATACAGAGAGACTGTTTTCACTACTCAAACCTGTGACCTCCAGGTCACAATGGGCAACCTTACCGCTCCAAGTTCACCCTTTTAAAAGTCCATAAATTCAAATCTATAAATCCAAAATTCACAAAATTTATATATTTGAAAAATCTACTCGTCGGAATCTATCAAACTATAGACACATTCGATATATTTTGACAAAAAAAAATAGAAAATAATAAACTTATTGTTTGACTAAAACCTCCAATTTTTCCGATGAAAGACCTTCTTCTCCAGCTCTGGTAATGGTGTAGCTGGAGCGAACCAAAAAAAGGAAAGAAATGGACGAAGAGCGAGAGAAATAAGAAAGGAAAAACAATTCGACGAGGATGACTGTTCTAGCGAGGATTTCAGTGGGTGGGGTGAGGTGAGGTTATGTGTTTAGTTTTAAAAAGAGAGTAAATGAGGGTGGGGTGAGGTGAGGTTATGTGTTTAGTTTTAGAAAGAGAGTAAGTGAGTTTTTAATTAACCTTCGGGTTTCTTAATAATGTTAATTCCTTCCCTGAAATATGGTCACTAGTATTTCAGTTTTTAATTAGAATATGTTATTTCCTAACAAAATGGTTCATATTCCAAAACGGTTTATATTAATTAACCTTTGGAACTCTACCTTGATGGACGGTTTATATTAATTGATTTTTGGAATTTTGTCTCTCTCTTAACCTATAAATAGATGCATTACTTCCATCTAAAAGGTATCCACGAAATTCACATATAAGGGTTTATATGCAAGAAGAAAGAAGCCAAAACTCTCCCTTGAAGGACTATTAAGGTGGTCGGACCGACGACAATCAGCGGTGAAAAACAGCGACATCACATCCATGATGATGAAAGGAAGTATTACATTATCCCTATTTTCACATACTTATTAGGTGATTATCATGATGTTCACGATCTTAGGGTTCATGTAAAAAAATTGTTTTACACTCCTATCTCTAAAAGGACCACACAAATAAATATTATTGTACATAGCAATTATATTTATAAATATGGAAACTAGTGGCGTATAAATTCAAATTTAAGGTGGAACATACCTTGAGCCAAATTCTCTTTAAAAAATGAAATATTGATACAATATTTATATTTCTGAGTAATAGAGAAGAACATGGATCTGAACCATATATTATTACAAAACCATACTTAAGGATCTAAACTCATGACCAAAATTTAAATAGAGAAACATCTTACATGCACATTATTTATAATTTTCACATACTCCAGACCATGTAAATTATTCAACCTAGTTTGGGACATAAAGTTTTGCATATCATTACACATGCAATTTATTTAAATAACCATCTCCTCGGGGAACTCCCCCTTGGTGACCTCCTCCTACTACATAAACACCAACACCTCCTCCTTTATCTCCTCCTACTGAGACCCCAACACCTCCTCCTTTATCCCCTCTTACAAAAACCCCTACACCTCCCTTACCTATATAAACTCCAACGCATCCTCCTCCCTAGAAGTATCCATCATATTTTGCATCATTTTTCTTAGGTGCACCTCCAATAGCATCAGCTGCACACATGAACAAAATCTTTTCATATTCCACATTTTGTCTACATTAGTTGCTTAATTGTATTACATTATATATACACACACACACAGGGTTTTTTTAAGGACCACTCAAAATTATTTTTTTTAGTATTTAAAAAAAATTGGTCCTCATGGAGTGGTCCTTAAGTAGGTCCAAGTTGGATTCGCTCCGTATAGAGATGATCCAATACGGGGGCCTCCCTACGGACCCCCATGCGAAAAAAAAATTATAAAAAAATATGTTTTTTTAACCCTAAAAAAATAATCAACACAAAATAATTTTTTTGATATTTTAAAAAAATGGGTTAATATTTAACAATTTTAAGCTACATAAAAACACTTATGATTGAGACAAGTCATGAAAATTCACTCATGTAATGAGGCTCAATTGTGTGAATGAGGGAGTAAAATGAAAAATTGGAGTGAGAGGGGATAATTTATGCTCACTCTTTTGTTCATTTTGAGAGGTCTCAATTGTCACATATGGAGTGGCTAGAAGAGAAACAACAAAGAGAAGATCAAGAAGTATAAAATCCTTCTTTGATCTCATATTTATCACTTGCACAACAACTTTGTTTTGAGAAGCATGGAAATGTTATATCTGTAAGATATATTTTATACATGATTCCCAAGATCTTGAATAATATGATAATCACGTTAATGGACATGTGAAGAGAGTAATTTTATTTACCTCCTTTCGACGCCATGGATTCAGTCCCGCTGTTGAACGTCGCCGTTGAGTGTCGCCAGTGTGATCGCCTTATAAATCCTTGAAGGGAGAATTTGGATTCTCTCTGCTTGCCTATAAACCTTTAGGTATGTGCTTTAATTGGGATGTCTTGGATTACCTTTTGATGGAGGAAAGGCATATATATATATAGGTGGAGAGAGGGATAGAATTCCAAAGGTCAATTAATCTAAACCTTCCATCAAGGTAGAGATTAAGTGGAATTTTAACTCTTTTTTATTCTTTATTTCGTGTGGAATACGAACCATTTATACAGGATATAACATGTATTCTTCATTAAAAACGGATTAATAAAGACCACATTTCGGGGAAGGGAATAAACCAAAGGTTAATTTAATAATTTCCTTACAGTCTCCCACTTGGTCGTTAGGTTAATCCATAAATATTTTTAATTTAGAATCATGATATGCTAAATCCTTCAATCATTGGTTTTCATATGTGCCTTGGTTATTCTAATAGTCAATGGGAGTCATGGTGGTTGCATATCATTTTGTAACATGATTCCTTCCATGTACTACATCATTGACAACCTTCTTAACTAGGCCATAATTATGAGTTTACTTAATGGTCCCATAATGTCTTGAAGAAGATGATTTGAGTGAAATTAACATAAGTGTGTGTTTAATTTAATTTCACGTTGTTTAATTTTAATTTGAGATAAATTAAAATTTATTGTTTAATTGAACCATCTCGCTTCCGCATCTATAAAAGGAAATTGAAAATTGACTTTTTGTAATAAGATTTAAAAATTGGGGCCTCGTGTTCCAACAATGTCCTTGTAAAAAATGCAAAAACCTTTGTCAACAAGCTGAGGAAGAACTATTTGAACACCTAGTCATTCAAGGCTTTGATCCTACGTACAAGAAGTGGGTCCTTCATGAAGAACATTCGACTTCTTTATACTCTAATGATATTGATATTAAAGTTTTAGATTTACATAGAATGTATAGAGATGCTTATGTTCAAGATGCAATTTTTGCAGAAGATACTTTTGAAAGCAGTGATGAAAGTTTTATACAAAAGTTGAAATATGTCGAGACTCCTTTATATTTTGGGTGTACAAAGTATACAAACATGTCAGTAATTACAAGTTTATATAAGCATAAAACTACACACAACTATCTGATAAAGGATTTAATGAACTTCTTGAGTCTATGCATGAAATATTGTCCAGGGATAGCGTTCTTCTTAAGTTTTTGAATGCAACGAAAAAGTTTTTAAAAGAATTTTATCTTGGCTATGAGAAGATAGATGCATGAATTAATGATTGTTGCTTATTTAGAAAAGAGTATGAGTATTTAAATAAATACCCTAAATGTGGATCCTCGCGGTGGAAAGTCGACGAACGCACAAAGAAGGTTAAGAAGGGAGTATCTGCAAAAGTATTGTGGTACTTTCCAATAATCCCAAGATTTAAAAAGATGCTTTTATCATCAGATAAAGAAGAGCAATTACAGTGGCACTGAATTCACATAAGCAAAGATGGAAGGATGCGACATCCAGTTGATTCATTAGCATGGGACACAATTAATAAAAAGTTGTCTCATTTCTCTTTCGATCCAATAAATCTTAGGCTTGGAATTGCAGCGGATGGATTTAATCCCTTTAATAATCTTAGCTCGAGTTATAGCTGTTGGCTTGTAGTTCTAACTGTGTACAATCTTCCCCCATGGTTATGCATGTTGCAGGAACATTTAATGTTTATTTTACCTATATCAGGGCCAAAGCAACCAGGAAATAACATAGATGTATATCTGCAATTACTTTGAGATTACTTAATCGAGTTGTGGAATAATAGGGTGGAGATATATGGTGCATCTAGCCAATTTACTTTTTAACTTGAAAGTTATTTTGATGTGGACGATAAATGACTTTCCCCGAATATGGTAATTTAGTCGGATGAACCACAAAAGGGGATTTTGTACGTCCAGTTTTTGGTCCTAACACACCCTCGCTACAGTTATCAAAGAGTATGAAATCGGTGTATATGGGCCAGAGACGTTTTCTTCCAATGAACCACCCATGGAGAGTTAACAAAAAGAGTTGGTTTGATGGATTTGAAGAGTTGAGGAGGCCACCAAAACCTTTAAACGCCGAGGAAATTTTAGATTCTCTGAAGGGTGTTGAAAATGATTTCAGTGAATCCAAGAAGAGTTAGAAGAAGAAAGTGTTCTTGATAAAGAAGTCAATTTTTTTTAATTTACCTTATTAGCATGTACGTATATTTTACTCATAATCTAATCCGCTAACTTAAAGTACTTTTAAAAGTTTTAGGACTTTTATTTTTCGTATTAATCCTCCCTCTTATATTTCTATAGGCATTAGATTTGTGCCACAATTTGGACGTGATGCACATAGAGAAGAATAAGTGAGAGCCTCATTTCCACATTGTTATATGTAAAGGGAAAATCAAAAGATGGGCTCGAGTCTCGTAAAGATTTGCAAGAATTGGGCATTAGAAAGAAATTGCATCCTCAACTAAAAGGGAATAAATTTTACATGCCGGCAGCACATTACACACTGCCAAAGAAAGAATTTAAAGTTTTTTGTCAAAGTATATGATTTGAAGTTACATGATGGTTATAGGTCCAACATTAGTCATTATGTTTAATTGGAAGAAGGTAAGTTGTTGGGATTGAAATCCCATGATTATCATATTTTAATACAACAATTGTTGTTAGTTACTATATGGAGACGACTACCAAAGGGGCTAAGACAAGTGACTTTTCTCATATCTTCATTTTTAATGAGTTAGGTCAAAGAGTGATCGATAAAAGGAGAATGAAAAAGTTAGAGGAAGTTATGTTAGAGATTATATGCATGTTTGAGAGGCACTTACCTCCCTTATTTTTTGACATTATGGTTCACTTGCCGATTCACTTAGCTCGAGAAGATCGATTATGTGGGCCAGTACAATTTCGATGGATGTACCCATTTGAGAGGTAATTTAGAATGTATTTAATGTTTTTCTTATTAACAAGTTAGATATCTAGTAAGTAGATGTTATATTTGTATTCCTTTGCTATGGTTTGTCATTGGGTTTATGAAGGTACTCAAAGGTTATGTAAGGAATCCTGCACGACCTGGAGAATACATAGCAGAAAATTATTTGGCGGATGAGTGTGTAAGGTTTTTTATCATGTATCTTTAAAAAGTTAGATAGGTGTCCCACAATCTCGAAATGAAGAGTTTAAAGATGATCCAATACTGGGAGGTTTACTTATTTCTAGGGAGAAGCCAATAACATTGTCTGATGACATGTTAAAAATTTTCCATCGTTATGTGTTATTTAACAATTTAGAAGTTGGGCCAAATATAGAGTGAGTAAAATTATGCTCATTATATATATTTATTAAATTTTATTACCATTAATATTATTATTATTAAAATTCCTCTACATTCATATTAGAATGCATTTGAGCGAGCTAAGGGATTTCGATCGAAGTTTATCCCAAGAAGAGACTATGCTACAAAAAAGACCCATCGAGACATTCGCTTAATGGTTTGTGAACAAGGTAGGCCAATTTTTACATTGTGAATTGTAAGAATCTAATGCTATTATTGATATAAAAATTCATTTAATTTCATTTTATGTTCTTATAAACAGATTAAGTTCAATCAAATGCGACCGAAGTATCAACAATCCTGAAGCGGCTAGCGGTTGAGACACCGCGTATGCTAAGTCATACTCAGGTTACGTATTAAATGGAAAATGATTTCACACATTAATAGTAAAAAAAGCCAACCCAAGATAGTGGAGTTTTTCTCAAGGTGGAGACTATTTGTAGATGTAGTGCAAGGGATACCACACATATTGTTGTTAATGTTTCATATTATGGGATTATAAAAGATATAATTTTGTTGGACTTTCACAAATTTTAAATGACTATATTTCAATGTGATTGGGCCAACATTTCCAGTGGTGTTAAATTTGACGATGGATTCATTTCGATTCACCTCCACCAAGGACAAAATCAGCTGAAAAAATATCCTTTTATCCTAGCATCACACGCAAGAAAAGAATTTTATTCGAGTGAAAATGGAACATCAAATTGGTATGTTATTCTCAACGCACCGACATGAGGTTTTCATGAGCTAGAGACGTATGATGAGAGTTCTTACACATCATATTTACCGATTGATGTTTTAAAACTTGATAATAATGAGAGAAATAGTGATGAGCCTCATGTGAGGATAGATTGTGAGGGTGTGATTGTGTGATTGTTATTTATTTTAGCATGTTGACATTAAGCTTGTTTGATGATTATAAATATTAGTATGTTTATGGTAAATTCAACAGTGGATGATTAATAGGTAATGTTTATTTTGTATGCTAATTTGTGTGTTTAACATTATTTGTATCAATTACTTAGCCTAAAGTATGCATTTTGTTACAAAGATCCCCTGAAGTGTGAAATTTTTTTTGCTAAAAAATCCCCAAAAGAGAGTATTTACAGTAAAATGTGTAGTTCAAGGAATTTTTTGCACTTTAGCCTTTAAAAAATATTCGTCCTAGTCGAATATTGGGGAATTCTTCTTTGATATTCAGAACATTTAGGATTGTAAGATCTTTATCTCTTCAATTTGAAATTTCTAATAAATATTATTGAAGTCCATATAGTTTACACTACATTCAATGTATATTGTGTGTATCCAAAACAGGTTGCTAAGGATAAGAGATCGAGACGAACTACATGCAAGGAGAATGAGGGTGCAAGAATATCATGTGAAGTCTCTAACTCACATGTTGTGGATGAAATTTATGCAGATGAAGTACCCAACATTGATTTTGTTGAGAAGGGAAAAAAAAGCGGGGGTCGTCAAAATTGAGCGTAATTGCAACTGGGATAAAAGGTCGTAAAGAGGTAGAATTCAATGAATTTGGGCAACCAATTGGACTCAATTCCATCCAGCTTAGTTCTATGATTGGGATTTTAGCACGAAAATGCGTACCATTAACACATAAAAGTTGGGATAAGGTGATAATTTACATTAAGGATCAAATATGGGAGTTTGTTACTGTGAGTATTTTATTTCTCTACTCAATTCCTTTGAATGTCATGCTAGTATTTTATAATTAGTTTATATATGCCTTTGACCTATTGTGTAATATTTTGAAAGTAACTTTGTACATATTGTATTGTAACTAATATACTGTATTTGTTTCGTATAATGCAATAACAATATAACCTTAAAGGATGTTGAAAGGCCATTGTTTAAGGACAGACGGGCAGAGTTTGGAAAGATTATAAGTCCAAATTATCAACACAAATACGAGAAGAAGCTAAAGAAACAAATTCCACTTGTCATCTTACATTAAGGACCCCGGAATAAAGTCAAATGAATGGGATGAATTTGTTAAATCTCGTTCGTCACCTGAATTTGATGTAAGTGAATTTTATTTTTTATTTTTTATTTTTATCAATAGACTAAATTCCCCTTTTAGTATTCTCTTATTTCTTGCAATTATATATGTTTTCTCTTATTTTAATAGGAAATAAGTGAAAAGCATAAGGAGGCTATAGAAGAACAAATCCATCCACACGTAACTAATCGTAGAGGCTATGCAAGACTTAAGGAAAACATGGTATGTTTACCCCTTTAAAGTTATATACTTCATACATAGCTTACATTATTTGGCAATTCTATGTTCTAAAATTTTGTCGAAAGCTGAAGACCCAAATAAAACTATATACGTCGTGTTGATGTTTGGATAAGGGAACATAGGAGAGAAAATGGCGATCTAGTTAATCAAGTTGTTGGTGAAGCAATAGTAATGATTTAAACACTTACACAATACTTTAAGATTTATTTTTTTAGCTACAATTTATTTATTATATTTTTTTTTAATATGTTGAATCTTATGTTTGTTTTTGGAAAAGATGGAAAAAATTCCATCTCATGACTCAACATCATTGAGAGATGATAAAGTGGTAAAGGTGCTTTGTCCTAAATGTTCAGGTCATGTCTGAGGTCTTGGATTTGGGATAATGCCTACGATGGTAGATGCATCATTACATAGCAATGCAAGGGTAACAGCTCTTGAAAATCAAACTCAACAAGTTCTCGAATGAAAAATGCACATGGAAAGTCGAATGACAGAAGGAAATTAACGAAGAAATGTGGTGTTTTTTTAAATTAAACATGATTCAATACGTATAGTTTTTCCCTTATTTTTTTTTATCTACTTCACTTGCAATTTTTATAGGGTCGATATGAGGGTGGTGGGGATGCCATGCATAATCACGCACATACTCTACATGTTATTGCTAATGAATTATCTGAGTGTAAATTATTTTACTAGTTGCATTAATAATTATTTTTGATTGCTTTCTTTGTACTATTTGTTAGTGTAATCAAGATAGTGCATGTATACAAAGTGTTCCACAAAGTAATTCTACCTGCAAATTGTTACATTGGTTGGGGACTGGAGAAGAAGTGGCAAGCACAGAACTTGATTCTACAGACCCGAAGTCACTAGTGCACCATCAAATCCTTGGACCTGATTGCTATAAAGTATAGGTTGTTGAAATTTTAGTGCCTAAAGTGCCAGTTTTTTGGTACTCGAATGTGTTTTCTACACTTGATGATGCAAAAGAAAATATTGTAGCATGGCCACACCGATACATTCATTTTGACTAATTATGTGAGTAAAATAGTTATAGTTCTTGAACATTATTGTAAGAATTTTGTTTTGACATTCTCTCATATCGATGTTAGGAAGACTTAAAAAATCAAGTGGGTATGATGTTCCTTCATTAATTTTTAGGTTAAAGGTATATTTTTATTTTTAATTCTTTATTACAAGTGTGTTGTTAATTTATGAGAGTATTTATTAAAATTGTTTTCTGAACAGGTACTTATTTTTGGAAGATATTGAAGACATTTTGGGAGGAATGTTTTTTAGGGATGATTTTAGTTGTTTTTTGAAGGGAGATTGCATTTTAACTTGTTAGGTTATGTTTGTTTCATCCTAATCCCATGTTTCTATGTGGCTTGTAACACCCAAATGTTTAGTACTTCTACTATTTCGGGCACGAGTTTGATATTATGGTTATGAGTACATTTTATGACTTCCTCTTAATTATATAATTAAGTTTTAAATTTCAAGAATTGTGGAACTGCCAACTGTGATACCATTATATCAAATATCCCATTTAAATTGGTGATAGGAAGAAATAATTGGTGATATTGTTATATTAAATAATTGGTGATAGCTTAACTTCTGCCAATTGGTGATTAGAAGAACAAATAATTTCATGTCAATACCATGTGCAAGCAGCAGAAGCTAAGCTACTCTTGAATATTTTAAAGATCATTTAAACATTGTTCAATTGGAAAAAGAATTTGAGTTGTTTTAATTCCAATCCTACATTTGTAATGTTGATATAATTAGAATTCCCAATGAACAATGACTTAAACAGTTGGTGTTTTAGGTGGATGGCTATAAGATAGCAGTGCAAGACCTGATGTTTTAATGTAAATCATTTCCCAAAATGTTGGTAGATCATCAAAGAGGACGTTGTTGCTTATAGAGATTTTTCAATATGGGTGCTTTTATTTCGACCTAATTTTTCTATCTACACACACCTGAAAAGCTTTTAAAGTTCAATATAAATGGAATTATAGAAAGAAAATTGGGCTTAAAATAAAAACACCCTTTCAATATATCAAATATCCCTAAAGGTGTGTCTAGCAATTTGATTGTTATTGATCCTGAAGTGGAGAGCAAGGTGTTTACTAAAATCATGGCCCCTAGAGCTGCCAAGTTCTTTGTCAATATTTTTTAACGAACAAAGTGCTTTCATTAATGGGAAAATAATAAGTGATATAATATCTAGATTAGCCATATTGTTCTCGTGTTAAATTGATGCAATTCAACTCCTCTTTTAAAGTGGAACTAAATATTCATCAGCTACCTTTGGCAATACCTTTTCAAATAGTATTGTATCAGCATTTTTCCATTAGCAACCATTGGGTCCACTTGTGAGATTAAGAAGAAGTCAAAATTTTACATCTTCAAGCTAGTACTTATTAAGGATTTTATTCTTCAAGCTCAATCCCAAATGAAATATTAGAGTCGTATAGAAAGGGAACCCTGCCCAGAATGGATTTTCGAAAGGTTGTGATTGGAAACGATGTCGTTGGAAGGTTTTGTCCAACAATAATGGAGAATCTCGTGACGAGCACATTTCGATGTTGACCAATCAGAGATATTATTTAAAATTTTGTTAGGAACTGTCATGAATCGTAACGACTTCTAACAAGCTTGTGTGCAAAAGATAATGGTTTGTAAACATTGGTACAAGGAAGGCAGTATCATCTATCTTTATTCTCGACTCTCTCTCTCTCTCTCTCTCTCTATATATATATATATATATATATATATATATATATATATATGCAAATAAAAAACATCCCCTGGATAAGCTTTGCGATCGGGCGGTCTTCATAATAGAAGAGACATTTGGCGATAAGCTTGTGCTTGTTTGGAGATATCATCATAAATGGTTGAAGTGTGTCATTCATGGTACATAAAATATTCATCCAGAGATGCTCCTTTATAAGGAGCGAGGTATTGTGATGTAGAAAGGGAATCCACCGTTTTCAGCTACCATAATAGTGTATTCCATCGCTCACCTTTTATGGAAAGTAGTGACTATCTTAGCCAAAGAAGATGTTTTTTTACCAATAGCTATATAAACGCATGTTACATTTTGGCCTTGTCGATTGAAAATCGTATATGTTGCTACTGTTGTTTTACCTATCTGTTTTTTTCCCAATAATTAATTCTCTCTGACCACGTCCTATATAGATCATGGAATCAATAGCAATAAGCCCCGTTTGAAGAGGCTCATATATGGAACATCGTGAAATAATTATCGAAGCGGGAGATTCAATTAACCGATTTCATAAGCTAAAATTTCACCCCTACCATCAATAGGTTTATCCGGGGCATGTATAACATGACTCAAATAGGTCTCACTCACTGGTATCTGAGCCATCCTTCATGTTGCTTTTATAGAACTTCCTACTTGTATCATCAAACCATTTCCCATTAATACAACACCAACATTATTTGATTCTAAATTCAGAGCAATGCTTATATTACCCTCTTTAAATTCTACCATTTCACCTGCCATTACTTCATCAAGACCATAAATACGAGCAATGCCATTGCCTACTTGAAGAACAGTATCGGTATTTATAATATTTACTTCTCTATTATATTGCTCAATACATTCACAGATAATATTACTAATTTCGTCGACTTAAATGATTACCATGGTATTTCTTAATTCTTTTTTGAAAAAAACAATTATATATATGCATACAGATAATTAACAAAGACATGAAAAACCACCACCAGAACCTACCCACCGTTATTAAATACCCACTACAAAAAAGATAAAAAAACACCACTTGGTACACAACTCTCAACTCAACTCAACAAAGTCTTTTCCTAATTATTTGGGGTCAGTTATCTAGTACTCACAACTTCAAACCCAAAAATGAAAAACCACCGACATATACTATCATAAAACATCCAATCCGCCCACACTTTAAGAAGAAGAAAAAAAGACAGAGAAAAAGAAGTTGGGAAAAAGGTCATCTCTATACTACTCTAAAATGCTATACAAGCATTTAAGCGCATCAAATTCTTTGCCATTCATGATAACATATAACATGGCAACGCCACATCACCGGCCATCCTTTCAACTTTTAAAATTCAACAGATTCCAAACACCAACGAGTTAAAGCCATCCTTTCAGCTTCTGCCTCTTCTTCTTCCCACCACTCTATAATTAAATCCCTACATCAATCATCCATCTCATCGTTCCAAAGATGCAGCCTCATCTCCAAACGATAAATCCCAACGTTCAAAAGATGGACTGCAACACCACTGCCATCGTCTACCAAAGATGATCTCAACGACTCCACATCACTCTAATACATGTTTTGTTTTGGGACAAATATACAATATGGATTTACAGAGTTGTATCTTTCTGGTATTGAACTGTTGTAGCTACCACACTATCCACTATCATTTGATAGTGTTGAACCTATCTCTTTTCTTGCTGATAATTTTCTAAAAATGTGATATGGAGTTTTGATGTTCAAACAAGAGTCCCTCTACGTGTGGTAGCTAGCTTGCAATGACTTGAGCAGTGAACATTTAGTGGTAATGTTTTATTTTTACTTTTCAAATCTTACGTCTTAAAGTTTATATTTTCTGTTCATTATATTTCAATTTTTCATTTTAAATGTGTTTCACTAAAAAAAAAAATGATTTGTGCCCAACCACTAGAAAAAGAATATACCTAATTTTGGGATTTTTTTTTTTGCCAAGACTACTTCAGCAACCATAATGCCTCCACAGAACCCTCAGAACCACGCACCAGCCACCATCATTATCCCTTTCCTAGCCTAGTTTTAAGCAGAGCAGCACCATCCTAGTCCAGAGCAGTACCTCTCTCTATGGGCTCGAGGCAAGACGAGCAGCCCGCTTCGCTTCCTTCGTCACTACCACTAGCTCAGGAGCCTGTTCCTCCTTTGTTTGAAATCCAAGCAGCTGAGGTCAACCAAGAGGACATCTGGAGGGAGTTGGAGCAGCAGGAGCAACAGGCTCCTGAAGCAGCGCAGGGCCAAATCAGCAGCAGGAGAACTGTACTAACCTGCCGCCGGTGACTTTCTCAAGGCTCCGCAGGAGAAGAAAGAAGGTCCCCCTTACTCCCTATTCTCTCTTAAAGCTTTATAAGGTTCTTTCTGGAATGAAATAGCTGAGGCAATCTCCTAAGCCATAAGAGAGGAGGATAGAGTTAGCATTGATTGGGAAGGAAGGAACTAGTAATCCATTCAAGAGGACCTTAAAAACTTTTATTTTGAGGTACGCATATAAGATTTTTTTTTAAAAGTGACAAAAAAAACTGTGAGACTTTGCGACAAGATAAAAAAAATATACAAAGGACAACAAAGTTGTAAGGCCAACAAAGGTCACAACAAAAATGAGGCCGTTCACATATCTAAAATTATGCGACTTTGAGAAAGGTTTCTTTTTTTTTTTTTTTGCAATTTGAAGAAACTTTTCTTGTTAGTATTATGGTTAAGTAAATGTTAGTAATAGATATTTCTTTTTAAGGGTGTATAATATCATCCATATTGGACACACCAAATTGTTAATTCAATTATGGTTAAGTAAATGTTAGTAATAGATATTGGTGATATTGGTGATATGTTGTCAATATATGAGTCGTAATTCAGCAGTAATAACCTCTAAGTCCCTCACAGGATCCACAATGTCATCAACATGGATAATATCGGGATCTTCAAATGCACGTAGAACATGAAAAATCCCATCAACTACACGAATGTGGGATAAGAAATTGTTTCCCAATCCCTGTCCCTCGTGAGCACTGCAAACAAGTCCAGCTAAATCATCAATTTCTAAGAAAGACGATACCTCACTCTTTAGCATGAATAGTTGACAAACTACACACAACAGAAAAGAAACGAACTGCAATATTATTAAAGTAGGCAATATCAACAAATTTTATTAATTCAACCAGTGTACTACAATAATAGATCTTGTCCACATTGCTACCTCCAATAGTGTGTCCAACCATTTGAATTGGAGTATACTCACTTTCATAAAGAGGTCCACCACCCCAAGTCATAAAGAAAAAAAAAAGAAAAATAAGCGATATCACTAAGTTAAATAAAATTAGTAAAATTATAATGACCATATGAATGAAACAAAACAAACATTGCATTCATATCATACTCCATATGGATACATCATTTTAGAAGGAAATGAGATCATAACCCAAACATAAACATCATTTTAGAAGGAAAATTACCAAGTTTGGGGTTGTGCCATGATAAACCCCCACCCCAACCTATATGGCACATGATGCAAAACAGATACAAGGTTATCTTGATAAGAAGAATAATTGAATAGTTAAAACTGTATAACCATCTCAACCAAAAGATACAAGGGTAACAAATGGAGAAGTGGACATTGTCATCAAACTTAGTAAAAGTAAATGGGATCTACCATCACTAACCATAAAAATGCCACCAATAGAACCCAATAAAAAGATCGTAGAAAATATCTCACTAACCAACACTGTTCCTAAAAATGTACAACCTAAAAATTCACCTCATCCCTAGCCACAATTAAATTTAGGGAAGTTCAATTGTAATTCCAGTTAAAATTGCCATTTACTCAGTAGATAATTGCAATAAAAACATGTGACAACCCGCTATCCGAAATAAAGGGTGGCCATCCCTATACCCCGATAAAATAGGAAATCATGGATAATATCATCCTCAGCATCACGACAATATACCAAGTATAAGGAATAACCACTCTATATTCCAGAAAACGGGTTATCAAAAACTTTAATTTGAAATAAAAAGGAAAACATTTTCAACAACCCATCATAGAAATAGAGGGTGGAAACCCCCACAAGCGCATATAAGAAATCCCGAAAGATACAAAGGACCGAATAAAACTTCGGTCAATACCATCCATACAACATACATATAGTACCAAGTGTTACAGAATAAATTCATTACACATTTACAACAGTTGGGCAACATGCCCGAATGAACCGAACATAACTAGAAACATAAACAGAGGCGTCTACTCAAAATCCCGTGAAACCCGCACAATGTCACGGCTCCTCAAAAACACGTGGAAGGAAAGGTCATTACGGGCGACCGTGCGGCGGAACACCTGAACGGATAATATAGATATACATATACAACAAGAAAAGGAAAACCGGTCAGGGTCGGGTATATGTGATCAATAGATAAATGACAAGTATGATAATGATGCACAATTAAGCATGGATGACAGTCTAGCATGTTAACAGCATATAAGGAACTGAAACTGGTGAAGGACTACATAGAGTGAGATTCATAATAAAACAGAATTAAAAGTGCTTATAAGCCTTTATCATCTTTAATCATATATCAATTTAAATATTCATTTTCCATTCCTTATCAGGAATATAATTGTCATCATGTGCTCTATATGGCACTAATCTCAATAACATGCTCTTTGCGGCATAATTTTGCTCTTTATGGCATTAATGTTCCATCGAGTCCAACTCGATAATTAGAATAGTCATAATTAT
Organism: Sambucus nigra; assembly: GCA_949130495.1. Taxonomy (NCBI): domain Eukaryota; kingdom Viridiplantae; phylum Streptophyta; class Magnoliopsida; order Dipsacales; family Adoxaceae; genus Sambucus; species Sambucus nigra. Next base: position 606,071,999 of record OX422214.1, on the reverse strand, counting down.
AAATATAACGCTTCTAAGACCGCCCGTCCGGGTTTCCCCACTGAGCGCGTCCCTAAATAACCATCATCTTCCAGGGCCTAACATAAGACAACTTGGGATCCTATCGAAAGCGTCGGGAAGCGGCCATGAGCCTGCGTGGTAGCCAAGACCACACCCGGAATCTCCCTACCCCCGCAGAAAAATATACAACCATAAGCGCTCCCATGGCCTAGGACTATATCCACCCTGCATTCATTAGCCAGGGGGCTTCACCTATCGAGCGGACTTCCCTTAAGATGGTATTTAGAGAGGTGTGTAACATCCATTTTATTAATTCCCATTACATGATTAGTAAATTATCATTTACCTTAACAAATTTTCCCATTTTAAATAAATGTATAAGTTAAATCGGGACTACACATGATACGTACCGACATAACATCCTCGATAAGGAATTCAGACTCCAAAGTTATCCCCAAGGCCTCTTTTAGGCTTTAATATAAACCATCAAGTCAAAATGTAACTCAAGTTGAATTCTAAAGTCTCCAAAATTGACCTTAATACATTCTAGACCCTTATAAAACTACAAGACAAAAGAAATGCCTAAGCATCACTTTAAATTCCCCCTTGAATGAACCCTAGATGAACCCTTTCGAGTCTAGGATGTCGACCCAACTCAACTAATACTCTAAACCCTATGTTTACTTCATTTAAGAAGGTCCCTAATCAATAATCCTAAAGAAAAGGGGTTAAAAAAATGAAAAAAGAAAAATTGAAAAAGTGCAGGGCTACCGAATCGATTCGCCCCCTTGGCCGAATCGATTCGGCCAGAAAGTTTGAGATTCTGCATAATAGCCGAATCGATTCGATCAGAGGGCCGAATCGATTCGGACTGAAAATCTGGGTTTCTGCATAACTGCCGAATCGATTCGGAATTCGATCCACAAGACCTGGCACTGGAACTAACCGAATCGATTCGCCCAGGGGGCCGAATCGATTTGGGCCTGAGATTTTGCCAAGAAATGGCTATGGAGTCTTGGACTCCATTTTCTACCCAAACCCAAATTTCTCCAAACCAAACTCATATACCAACACTATAAGAACATCAATGATGCTATTGATCATCTAAAACCTCATGAATCATCTTTGAGTAAATCAAAACCCAAAAATACATAAGAAAACCCTAAGTTTTCTAAACTAAAATCAATACACCATTAGCATAACAAATCATCTATCTCAAGACACAAATAGCAAGTAAAAACTTGCCTTGATTCAGCAACTTTACAGAATTCTAGGTGTAGTAGCAATCTCTCTCAATCTCCAAAGCTTTCTCTCTACTCTTCTCTTTTCTCTCTTAGGTTTAGGAAGGGATTTTGGGGAAATAGAAGACTTAGTAGGCATAAATCGTGACTTAAGACCAAATGCACCACTTAATTAACCAAAAGTGCGATAAAATAATACGCAATAGCATAATTAAAGCACAACCAGTCAAAAATGCCCAAAACTACAAAATACAATATGGTACATTATTTGACTATTTCACACCTTCCGGAATCAACTGCAACCTCCAAATTATCATTTGGACATTTTAAAATTCAATTTAGGTTCCGGTCTCATAATTAAGTCAAATATCATTTTAAATTCAGATGATATTAATAAGCATGACATAGCAATATTTTCCCATAATTATGATATGTATGCAACCTCATAATAAATATCAGCTTTTCTACATTGAATTAGCATTCAAATCATAACCCAACACTGGTCTCTAATTACTATACTAAGTAATTAATATAAAACACGGTCTCATAAGCGAGGGTTATTACATACTCCCCCCCTTATGAGGGAATTTTGCCCCCAAAATTCAGGCGTACCTCATGAGAAAAGATGTGGATATTTCTCCCGCATCTCATCCTCGCGTTCCCAAGTTGATTCGCTTGCATGATGATGACTCCAATGGACTCTCACTAGAGGCACCACCCGAGATCTCAACTTTCGCTCCCCAAACTCAAGGATAGCAACCGGTTGTTCTTCATAAGAAACATCGGGCTGCAACTCAATATCTTCGAAAGGGATGTGCCAAAGGGCACCTTCACACCTTCTGTACTTTTTCAAAGAGGAGACATGAAATACATCATGGATTTGTTGTAAGGGTTCCGGCAAGGCAAGTTGGTATGCTACGGGACCAACCTTTGCGATTACCGGGAAAGGTCCAACAAAGCGGGGTGCAAGCTTTCCTTTCTTCCCAAAACGCTTAATGCCCTTCATCGGGGACACTCGCACCAACACTTGGTCTCCAACTCCATATGTCTCCTACCCGCATCGGCATAACTCTTCTGACGATCTTGGGCTATCCGTATGCGGTTTCGAATAAGCTCAATCTTCGAAGAAGTATCTTGGATCATTTCAGGTCCAAGGAACTTATTATCACCCACTTCCAACCAACAAGCGGGCGACCTACAAGGTCTGCCGTACAGAGCTTCATAAGGTGCCATACTAATGGTAAATTGGTATGAGTTGTTGTAAGCAAACTCAACCAACGGAAGATATTGTTCCCATCTGCCTTTAAAGTCAAGTATGCACATACGAAGCATATCCTCCAACATCTGGTTTACCCTCTCGGTCTGACCGTCTGTTTGAGGATGATAGGAAGAGCTTAACTTCAACTCAGTCCCCATAGCTCCCTGGAAACTCTGCCAAAAGTGGGACACGAATATTTTATCTCGGTCGGAGACAATATTCAAAGGTACCCCGTGGAGTCTGACGATCTCCTCAATGAACAACTGGGCATAACGAGCGGTATCATAATCGGTGCGCACAGGCAAGAAGTGTGCCGACTTAGTCAAACGGTCGACAATCACCCAAATTGAGTCATGACCCTTTTGCGATCTAGGCAAGCCCGTAACAAAGTCCATCGAAATGCTCTCCCATTTCCATACGGGAATCTCGAGCGGTTGTAACAAACCTGTCGGTCGCTGGTGATCAATCTTAACCAACTGACAAGTAGTGCATTGAGACACAAACCCTGAGATATCCCTCTTCATACCCGCCCACCAATACAAACGACGCATATCTTGGTACATCTTGTCCCCGCCTGGATGTACCGTGAACTTCGACCCGTGGGATTCTGCCATCACTGCACGTCTCAAATCCCCATCATCGGGAACCACAAGTCTTCCATGGAAGCGTAGTCCACCCTCAGAGCCTATTGAGTACGACTCCGCTCCCTTAGACAATAACTGGCGTGTATGGTCTTGACAAACTTTATCTCTCTTCTGAGCTTCCACAATCTTTGCTATAATCGTGGGAGTAACCGTCATCACTGAAAGGAATGCTCTCACTCCGGCATCCTCCAGGCTGAGTTCTTTCCACTTAGCTTTCCACACCTCAGCTAAGTCTCCATCAGGTTTTCTACTCAAGGCATCTGCTACCACATTCGCCTTCCCGGGGTGGTAATGAATATCAAATTGGTAGTCTTTCACAAATTCCAACCAACGGCGCTGACGCATGTTCAAATCCTTTTGGGAGAATAAGTACTGCAGCGATTTGTGGTCGGTGAAAAGACTAAACTTTTCCCCCAATAGGTAATGCCTCCATATCTTCAAGGCAAATACAACGGCGGCGAATTCCAAGTCATGCACTGGATAGTTCCTCTCGTGAGGCTTCAACTTACGAGAAGCGTACGCAATGGGTTGTCTCTCTTGTTGAAGAACACCTCCCAACCCCAGAAGGGATGCATCGGTAAAGACGAGATATTCCAATCCCGGCCTTGGCAATGCTAGGACTGGAGCTGAGGTCAGTCTATCCTTGAGTTCATCGAAAGCCGCTTGACATGAACTGTCCCAAACAAATCTTACTCCTTTCCAGGTCAAATTCGTCAATGGGCTAGCAGCCTTAGAAAAGCCCTTAATGAATCGACGGTAATAACCCGCCAAGCCCAGAAAACTACGAACTTCAGTGGGCGTCGTGGGCTGACCCCACTCCTTCACCGCGATCACCTTACTCGGATCCACAGACACGCCTTGGGATGACACCACATGCCCCAAAAATTGAACTTCCTTCAACCAGAAGCCACACTTCTCAAACTTTGCATACAATTGATGATCTCTCAATCTCTGCAGGACCAACCGCAAGTGAGCAGCGTGATCCGACTCCGTCTGAGAATAAACTAGGATGTCATCAATAAATACAATGACAAGCTGGTCAAGGAAATCCCGAAATACCCTATTCATAAGGTCCATAAACACTGCAGGGGCATTGGTTAGCCCGAAGGGCATAACCAAGAACTCATAAGATCCGTAACGGGTCAGAAAAGACGTCTTGGACACATCTTGCTCTCGTATCCTCAATTGGTGATACCCTGTCCGCAAGTCGATCTTGGAGAAGTAGGAAGCTCCCCTAAGTTGATCAAACAAGTCGTCGATGCGAGGCAAAGGGTATTTATTCCGGATGGTGACTTTATTCAACTCTCTATAGTCCACGCATAACCGGAGAGAACCGTCTCTCTTCTTCACAAACAATACCGGAGCGCCCCACGGCGAGGTACTACGTCTAATAAAGCCCTGCTCCAGTAGCTTCTGAATCTGATCTCTCAGCTCCCTCATCTCCACAGGAGCCATTCGATAAGGAGCTTTGGCGATCGGTCTAGTTCCCGACATTAAGTCAATCACAAACTCTATTTCCCGACTTGGAGGTAATCCCGGTATCTCCCGAAAAATATCTTCAAAGTCCCGGACGATTGGAAGAGAATCTAGGGGAACCACGACATCTCCAGATGCGTCTTCCGCAATACAATATAAATAGGCACCCGTGCTTCCTTCCACACAAGGCATGACTACTAGGAACATCTCTTGTCCCGGAATCGCAAAAACTATACTCTTCCCGTAGCAATTCACTATAGCACGGTACTTCACTAGCCAATCCATACCCAAAATTACATCGTACCCGACCATATCAAGGACGAGCAAATCGGCATCAAAACACAAGTCACCAAGGTTAATTCCTACGTTTTTACATACGAAGAAAATCAATGAGCTATCGCCCATAGAGGATTCGACGCTAGTGAAAGTACTTTCAGCAGATTTTATCAAACCTGTAGTCTGAGCAAAACTTCTAGAAATAAAGGAGTGTGTAGCACCCGTATCAAATAGAATTCGACCCATGTGCTCCTGAATGAGAAACTTACCCTCGATCGCCGGTGGTGCCGGAGGAGCTGGAGGAAGCAAAGCCTCCTGAATATGGTAAACCCGACCGTACTGCAATTGCCCCTGTTGAGGAGGAGCAACCGGATTAGGCGCTTGGGGCGGAAACTGTACATACGGCTGCTGTGGGGCCCGAGGAAGATGCCCTCCAACCAACTGAGGACACGCCCTTTTATAGTGGCCCAGCTCCCCACACTGAAAACATTTGATTGTCGTAATATCCTGATTTCTACCGTGGTTATTTCGGAGTTGTCCCGTACCTCGGCCCTGTTGGCCCCTACCACCATTTCCACCTCTACCTCCCTGTGGTTGCTGACCGCCTTGACCTTGCCTGTTATTATTACCGCCAGCATTAAACCCACCGAATCGTTGACGCTTGGACGAATCCCCCTGCTGAGGATCCCTCTCAACCTGCTTGTTCCCCGAGGATTGGGAAGAAGAAGATGTTCCCCCTCCACTCCCAACTCCTCCTTGCCTCACTGTTTGCCCCACAGTAACTACCTTCTTCTTGTTTAGCAGAAACAATCGGTGCTCCTGACAGTGAAGCAAAGCGGCATTCATCACATCACCAAAAGTCACCAGAGATGGATTTCCCAGCAAATGTTGTTTTATTCGCCAGTTCAAACCTCCCATAAACTTGGAGATCCTCTTCGATTATGGAGTTACCTCATCCGGTATAAAACTGGCTAACCGGGTAAACTCTTCTTCATACTCAGCAACTGACCTCTCCCCTTGAACCAAATCTTGCAGCTTCCTCTGCATTTCCCTCTGAACTGCGGGAGGGAAATACTTTCCATCAAACAAAGCCCAAAAATTTGTAATGGACATGGTATCCCTTTGCCCGGGTGTCGTCATGGACTCCCACCAATGTAAGGCCGGTCCGACAAGCTTGAAAGTAACGAGAATCTGCTTCTTCTCCTCACTACATTCCACCATCCTAAGATGGCGCTGCATATCTCTCTTCCACTGGTTCGCCTTGATAACATCCGAACCTCCCTCAAACTCCGGGGGATGTCCCTTAAGGAAAGATTCCCTCACCCGTTCCCACTGAGAAGGTCCCGTGGGAACTTGTGCTTCTTGTCCCCTAACTGAGGCTTGTGGCATTTGTTGGGCCACTGCAGTCATCGCGGCGTTGGCAGCTTGGGCCACAATATTTGCCACTTCAGCGGCACTGATACTCCCCTGCTGCGGTGGAGGACCAAACTCATCCTCAACGACCCTATTACGTCTAGCGGGACGTCCTCTCTTCGGCGGCATCTGAGATAGAGACGAGATAGGGTTAAAACATAATATAAGGCAATCTATTTAGCAGGAGATCGCATATATAGGCAGCAAAGCAATCCTAACATTAAGTTCTATATCAAAGAACGCTACGGTAGAACGTGACAAGTCCGCATAGATCCTAAAGACTCTAGAACCTGATGCTCTGATACCATCTGTGACAACCCGCTATCCGAAATAAAGGGTGGCCAGCCCTATACCCCGATAAAATAGGAAATCATGGATAATATCATCCTCAACATCACGACAATATACCAAGTATAAGGAATAACCACTCTATATTCCAGAAAACGGGTTATCAAAAACTTTGATTTGAAATAAAAAGGAAAACATTTTCAACAACCCATCATAGAAATAGAGGGTGGAAACCCCCACAAGCGCATATAAGAAATCCCGAAAGATACAAAGGACCGAATAAAACTTCGGTCAATACCATCCATACAACATACATATAGTACCAAGTGTTACAGAATAAATTCATTACACATTTACAACAGTTGGGCAACATGCCCGAATGAACCGAACATAACTAGAAACATAAACAGAGGCGTCTACTCAAAATCCCGTGAAACCCGCACAATGTCACGGCTCCTCAAAAACACGTGGAAGGAAAGGTCATTACGGGCGACCGTGCGGCGGAACACCTGAACGGATAATATAGATATACATATACAACAAGAAATGGAAAACCGGTCAGGGTCGGGTATATGTGATCAATAGATAAATGACAAGTATGATAATGATGCACAATTAAGCATGGATGACAGTCTAGCATGTTAACAGCATATAAGGAACTGAAACTGGTGAAAGACTACATAGAGTGAGATTCATAATAAAACAGAATTAAAAGTGCTTATAAGACTTTATCATCTTTAATCATATATCAATTTAAATATTCATTTTCCATTCCTTATCAGGAATATAATTGTCATCATGTGCTCTATATGGCACTAATCTCAATAACATGCTCTTTGCGGCATAATTTTGCTCTTTATGGCATTAATGTTCCATCGAGTCCAACTCGATAATTAGAATAGTCATAATTATAAATATAACGCTTCTAAGACCGCCCGTCCGGGTTTCCCCACTGAGCGCGTCCCTAAATAACCATCATCTTCCAGGGCCTAACATAAGACAACCTGGGATCCTATCGAAAGCGTCGGGAAGCGGCCATGAGCCTGCGTGGTAGCCAAGACCACACCCGGAATCTCCCTACCCCCGCAGAAAAATATACAACCATAAGCGCTCCCATGGCCTAGGACTATATCCACCCTGCATTCATTAGCCAGGGGGCTTCACCTATCGAGCGGACTTCCCTTAAGATGGTATTTAGAGAGGTGTGTAACATCCATTTTATTAATTCCCATTACATGATTAGTAAATTATCATTTACCTTAACAAATTTTCCCATTTTAAATAAATGTATAAGTTAAATCGGGACTACACATGATACGTACCGACATAACATCCTCGATAAGGAATTCAGACTCCAAAGTTATCCCCAAGGCCTCTTTTAGGCTTTAATATAAACCATCAAGTCAAAATGTAACTCAAGTTGAATTCTAAAGTCTCCAAAATTGACCTTAATACATTCTAGACCCTTATAAAACTACAAGACAAAAGAAATGCCTAAGCATCACTTTAAATTCCCCCTTGAATGAACCCTAGATGAACCCTTTCGAGTCTAGGATGTCGACCCAACTCAACTAATACTCTAAACCCTATGTTTACTTCATTTAAGAAGGTCCCTAATCAATAATCCTAAAGAAAAGGGGTTAAAAAAATGAAAAAAGAAAAATTGAAAAAGTGCAGGGCTACCGAATCGATTCGCCCCCTTGGCCGAATCGATTCGGCCAGAAAGTTTGACATTCTGCATAATAGCCGAATCGATTCGCTCAGAGGGCCGAATCGATTCGGACTGAAAATCTGGGTTTCTGCATAACTGCCGAATCGATTCGGAATTCGATCCACAAGACCTGGGCACTGGAACTAACCGAATCGATTCGCCCAAGGGGCCGAATCGATTTGGGCCTGCGATTTTGCCAAGAAATGGCTATGGAGTCTTGGACTCCATTTTCTACCCAAACCCAAATTTCTCCAAACCAAACTCATATACCAACACTATAAGAACATCAATGATGCTATTGATCATCTAAAACCTCATGAATCATCTTTGAGTAAATCAAAACCCAAAAATACATAAGAAAACCCTAAATTTTCTAAACTAAAATCAATACACCATTAGCATAACAAATCATCTATCTCAAGACACAAATAGCAAGTAAAAACTTGCCTTGATTCAGCAACTTTGCAGAATTCTAGGTGTAGTAGCAATCTCTCTCAATCTCCAAAGCTTTCTCTCTACTCTTCTCTTTTCTCTCTTAGGTTTAGGAAGGGATTTTGGGGAAATAGAAGACTTAGTAGGCATAAATCGTGACTTAAGACCAAATGCACCACTTAACTAACCAAAAGTGCGATAAAATAATACGCAATAGCATAATTAAAGCACAACCAGTCAAAAATGCCCAAAACTACAAAATACAATATGGTACATTATTTGACTATTTCACACCTTCCGGAATCAACTGCAACCTCCAAATTATCATTTGGACATTTTAAAATTCAATTTAGGTTCCGGTCTCATAATTAAGTCAAATATCATTTTAAATTCAGATGATATTAATAAGCATGACATAGCAATATTTTCCCATAATTATGATATGTATGCAACCTCATAATAAATATCATCTTTTCTACATTGAATTAGCATTCAAATCATAACCCAACACTGGTCTCTATTTACTATACTAAGTAATTAATATAAAACACGGTCTCATAAGCGAGGGTTATTACAAAACAATCAAAGATCTAATGAAGGGCATTCAAAAAATAGATGCCGGAACAAAAAATATCATCGGCAGCATAGAAGAATAACTTGTGGTGGCCGTACAAGCTTATTGTCGGAACAAAGTGTGTTGCTCCCCATTCACCCATCTAGATTTAAGAAATATTAGTAAAAAAACATAAAATCATATAAAACATTAGAGTAAACAAAGAAGTGGACAAGCCTTCTAAAATTAGTAATGAAGGGAAGTGACTCCACTCGATTTCAATAAATACTTCATTTAACGGAAAGAGTTGACATCATACTAAATATAGACATCCAACAACCTGTTACATTCAATCCAACATGTTACATGATATTAAAAATAAAAAATAAAAAGCTTTTAAGTTTAGAATACTCCAAATATAGATATCCAAAAATTAAATATGCGTATTCGAAGGATATTACAAAAATTGTGTACTCAAAAGAACGATCGTTCACCAAAAAATGTTCAATAAGAGTAAATAAATTAATCAAACTCTCATGAGTTCTACATAAATTGAGTGAACTTAAAGTTAACACAAACAATTGGGGGTGGGGGTGGGGGTGGGGGAATGTAGAAGATGTGAAGCAAAATCTTTATAAAAAGATTTCACATCAAGCAAGTAATTAGACGATGAAAATGGAAAAAAAAAATAATAGAATAATAGACTGACTACATATTCATTTGATTGTGAATTTGAGAGTAAGCAAATAGATTACCCAAAGGTTGTGAATATAAGCCTCCAAACAAGATTACATTGAGATAAAACTGGAGCTCGAAATCATACAAAAAAACGACAACTGTAAAAAAATTACCACACAATTTAATTGGTTTCCATTTAATAATTTCATACTTATGGAAGCAATATCTTTTTTGTATCTTCTTCTCTTTTCTTTTTTTCCTAAAAGAAAAAAATTTGCTTCTAAGAAAATGACAGCTTACCAGCTAGTAATTTGGTAGTAGCTATGCCAATTTTGCCAACACAAAAAAGCAATGAATATCCCTATTTTACCAAGTGTATAGATGATGAGTGAACATTTCTTTCTGCCATATATATATGCAGAATGTTAATACTCGGAGGTAGATGCTGATCCTGTTCATTAAGAGATTAGTTATAGAAACCAGTAAACATAAAAAGGTACAAAAGCATGTCAACCAATTATTCAGATAGGAAAAAGTCATTGAACAACAACTGAAAAAAAGAGCAATTTCAGTAGAAAAGGAAACTGGACAGAATGCGGCTGCTCAAAATGTTGACAGATTCCAGCAACTATAAGTGTAAAACAAAGTAAATAGTGTAAAATTTTAAAGATATTACCTTTTTCAATCGTCCCTTGAATTTTGCAACCACGGTTTTAACCGGAAAATAGCTTCGCCCAAGAAAGAAAACAAACTGAGATGACTTGAAATTTGTCATATGGACAATAACTACATGCAAAGCTGTTGAACAAAATATTAAAAGAGAAAAATTGAAATGGAGTTCAACGATCGGAACCGCTAACATAAACAGAAATCAACACCATCACCACAAAGATATGGAATATATTTGACACTAAAAATTCATGCTTAACCAAAACAATTTTGTGGATGAAAAGGATTTGAATGTTATCTTTCATTTAAGAGGAATGCTTTGAGTCCCAAAATCATCATCCTGACGGTAAGTAGGCTCGTCACAATTGAGCCAAAATTTAGACCTCAAATATCAAAATACAAAATAGCATTAATTTCTTTACTCATCTCAACTTCACAAAGTACATAAAAATAAAAATAAAAAATACTCATAGAAGAGATACATGATGACATTCAACCCAAATCACAGTTCAATTGACCAAAAATTAGACCACCTGCCATAAAAAAACGAATTATAACTGAATTATTACAGAAATAAAAAAACTCCAATTTCAAAAATTAAAACAGATTAGTGCATCCACATTGCTACCTCTACTAGTGTTTCCAGCCATTTGAATTGGAGTATACACATGTTCAAAATGAGGTACAGACCCTGAGTCATCAGAAAAACATAAAAATCAAAGCACTCTCACTAAGTTAAATAAAATCAGTTCTGTTGTAATAACCTATGAATCAAAAAGTTGAAATTTATATTTGTAAATTAAATGATCTGATAACTTCAGCCAACGATATTGAATGTACAAAACCACCATTATCATCTGCAAAACCACAAAAAAAAGTAATATGAAAAAGCAGTTACATCTCCAAAAAGAGTAATATAAAACAGTCAAATAAAAAAAGCAGTTGCATCTTATACTTCAAGAGTCCAAACGAAATGAACTCTATTCAGTTGGAGACTTTGTTGGAGACTTCAAGAGTCCAAACAGTTACTCTTATACTACAAATATCACAATTTAGGAAGGAAAATCGTTACCTCTTGTCTGGAAAAGTTGGGAGACTTTGTTCTAGCCGAACTCAATTCAGCGGATCCAAACGAATCAGATCGAACCACCAATGGTGGAGGTGCTTTAGCCTCAGGCGATTTTTGGACCGGATCTGGGAAAAAAATGGGCAGAAGGGAGGACGTCGGCACCAGATCTGGTTTGGATTTGTACCGACTGATGTGGTCGAGATGTTGTTCGGAGTTCGGTTAGAAGATTGGGTGAGATTGTGGGAGGCTGGGAGCAAAGGGGTTGTGGTGGTGTTGTTCTTGGTTGTCGGAGAAGAGAGAGAGAGAGAGAGAGGAGATGATATATATACAATAGGCAAAGAATCGAACTTGGCACGATACGACTTTTCTGATGTCCCCCTCCATTATTCTTCCCCAACTTGGCACTATTTAAGCAAATATAATATCAAATGATAAACTTTCACATATGAAACTTTCATCAAAGCCATAATATAAAAGCGAAAATGATTTCAAACACTGCACACTAACTGTCAGTTAAATAATTAGGATTCAAAAGAATAATGAGTGGATACATATACAATAGGCGGAGAACAATATAATTGAAATTGAATTAACGTAGAGAGAATTCAAACTCACAGTAATCTCGGCAATCACTCGAGGTTGTCTTAACGGATTAAGAAGATAAGCGAGCAGTCACGTGAGCACAAACACCAAACACATTTGTAAAATGGCTAGCGGAAGTGCATAACAAGGGGATTATCCCCTGGAAAACACCATCAGATGTAGCCTTCATTGGAGGTGGACATGTAACTGCACCATTGCTGGCCATTTTTGGCTGAAAGAACACCCAAACTAACAGGAACAACAAATTTTCACTTCAATACCTGCAAGTTTAGATCATCATTTAACAGCCAGACTACAAATTCTAAGCTCTATCGCTAGCATTTTTAAGAAGTTGAGACATATAGAGAAAAATGAGCAAATATTCAGCATACAAAATATTAACACACACCAATTGCGGATGAAAACATACAATGCCTGCAAAGAATGATACCTCAAAAGAAACTCCACGAAATTTTAACTCAATTCACCGAAAACTTCAGAAAATTATATATGAAAGGTTGATATCAATAAATTTACATTTTAAGATCAAGATATCTTGTACTTAAAAGGCTAAAAAGACAAATCTATATAGAAAGGATAATAATTATACAATACATAAGTTTATGCACAAACAACCTAGCCCAAACACTTCACAATCAGTGCCCTACATAATTTCAATACAACACCGCAAGAAAGGAACCTCATTTGTCTTCTTGACTGCCACATTGATCTCCTTTTTTAAACTTGTGGGGGTAGAATTGTGAACCCAATTCAGTATAAGCTAACACTTATAATATAAAACAAACCAACAAACTAAGATTTTCTAGTCAGTCATCACTAACTTGAATCTCAAATCACACTTAAACATAATCATTTTAAAGCACACATCTATTATATTAGAAGGACAATTTTACTTACAGTCCATGCCCATCTAATAATTTTACTTGGTTAATAATGGTAAAATCACCATTTGATGGTGTATATTTATAAAATGTTAGTTGGAATGTATATTTATAAAATGAATCGAGATTGGCTACACCGGCAATCCTAGGCCATAGATCAGCACATTCCTTCCCAATGAGGCCGGTGATAGCAGACCCTTTCGTTTCTCCCTTTGGATTTACAATAACACCAGCATTATCTTCGAAGTACATGAAACACCGTCCTTTCAGCGCCCAGGTTTGCTCTTCCTGGCGATGATAGCTGGCATGACCTTCTTACGGAGATCAGGCTTTCCCTTTTTGACGGTGGCCATCACCATATCACCCACACATGCAACCTTTTCAATCCCCCCTTGATCCCCTTCACTGATATAATGTACATATTCTTAGCCCCGGTGTCATCAGCATAATTTATCGCTGCTGCAACTGGTAGACCCAGTGACATTCGGAACTTGTTTCCTGTTGATCCTCCTCATCCTCACTTCGACATCTTCGTGTGCTGACTTCATAAAAACATGGCATTAATTTATAGATATACTGTATACAACAATATGAGATAGATTATTTTTTCAATTTAAACAACTCTGTTTTGTTAGCCCTGTTTTAAACTATATCAAATGAACCACTTGACTAAGATTGTATACCATTGCTCACTCAGGCAATAAGAAAATGTTCTATTCAGTGAACCAACATAAAGACACAAACATATACCTTTAAGCAATGCAAATGGTCTAAAATAGAAAAAACATCTAATAACTATAAAATACCTTTAAGCATTTCACTGTGGTTGTCTAGCATAGGCACCCTTCTAATCAGATCTTCCATTGATATGAAGTTGTTGATCCTCATGAGTCATTAATAGCCAACCATAGTCAACTGATTAAACAATTTTCAACAACATTTTCAAATGATTCAATCAACTGAACATTTTCAAGACCAACATTTTCAAGAACAGGGGATTAAATTAAATCAACATTTAAACTTAGATAAACATTTTCAACATGGGATTAAATCAACAACACCTATACTTCGCTGAAAATGAAACGCAGTGAATTAAAAAAAACGAAACAAAAATGAAAAAAACTTGGGGCTAAAACGATTGAGATGTAGCTAAAACAGTTAGCTAAAAAGATTAAGCAAGATTCAAATGAAACCCGATGATTCAATGATTCAAAGATGAAAACCGTACCTGGATGATGGACATGAAGAACGGGGAACCAAAGATGAGCTGAGAGAAGAGGGAGAGAAAGATGGGGTCAAAGAGGGGAAACCAAAGATGAGATGAAATCTTTGGGTACACTTCCTAATTTAGCCTTTGTTTTGAATTAAAGTAAAAGAGGGGAACCAATTAATGGTGAGGCAAAAGAAGGGAACAAAAAATAAAGGGTCAATATAGGAAAATGCAACAAAAAATCTCAACCCTCCATTTCTAACCTTGTTAGGCACCATCTCAACCCCTAATTGTCTTATCTTTTTATTGATATGCGTCACTATTCTGCTCCTTATTATATATATATATATATATACTCACTCGGTACCAAATTAAGAGCGGTTGTCCCAAATTAAGAGTCCACTTTCCCTTTTTGGACATGATTAATGAACCAAAATCAACGATAATGATAAGTATTCACCTTAGCCATTGATTAAGTGTATCCTTAATGCATACAAAAACCAGATAGGAACTCTTAATTTGGGCTGGTGAGAGTATATACATACATACATACATACATACATACATATATAAATATATATATACATATATAAATATATATATACATATATATATATATATATATATCACCAGTTCTAAGAAGAGGAAGGGAGAATGGGAATTGTTCGAAGAAAGATGGAAAGAGAGAGGGGAGGAGGAGTGGTTGTTTGCAACCCCCTAGTGACCCGCAACTAAACTGCTATAATAGGCCATTGAACCAGTTTTGACCCGATAGGAAAAATAGAAAAGAACCGAACAACTTGCTTTGGGCGGGTGATGGGTGGTTTTGTCCTCACCGGGCCAAGTAGAAGAAATTTTGTAAGAGGTCACTCTTTCATGAAATTAAATCTGGCTTTCATAACATGGCTCCAGTTATTATCACCATTAAAAAAGTCCCAAGTGTGCTTCAAAGTTGCATTTCTGTTTAAAACAACTATATTTCTTATACCAAGACCACCATTTTCTTCGGGAAGACACACTTGCTTCCAGGAAATAGTAACAGTGTCTACTCTGTTGACTTGTCCGGTCCATATGAAGTTTATAATCCACCCCTGTACTTGATGTGAATTTGGGTGCAGAAGCGTAAAAGAAGAAGTTATCTACACAACAACTACTAAACTAAAGAAATGAAATAGGTTTCTCTCTCTCTCTTCTCTATTCTCAATATTCAAAGTTGAGTACAAATGAGGTCCAAGGGCCTATTTATAGGAAGAGTTAGCTTGCTAATCAAGCTAATACCCAAAAGACTAAAAAGGCAACTAAAAACTAAAAATGACACATTAGTCCCAAACATAGTAGGAAACTAATTAAAAGACAAAAATAAAGGGAAAATAACAAAAAAACTCTAATTCCCATCATTCTCCCCTACTTGAGAGAACTCGTCTTGAGCGAAAAAAATGTGTATTAGGGCATCATCCGCGGGCTCCCCTACTTGAAAAGGAAGTCGTCCTTTGAAGCGTCCCGCATAACGACTCGCAAAATATCCTTAAAGAGAAACCATAAATTTACGCCATGGCCAATGAATAGGAATGGTCCAAATGAAGAGCTAACACAAGATTGACGCAGAGAGGGCCATTAATGCCAAATTTCATCCAAATTCCTCATGATGAGCCACTGTAGCATCAAATCATGTAAAATGAGTCATGGAGCGCGCCTCATAAGTAACCCAAAAAGGATCCACAAATCCCACACCAATCATGATCACATCACGCAATAGTGAGTGCGAGTCTCCCAACCGTATTCAACAAATAAATCACATAGAAAGTACCCATCATCTTCTACCCCAAAGAAGTCCACAATCTCAAGTGCCTCCAAATCCCTATATCGAGTATGAGTGATCCACCCAACCTACTCGAATATGGGAAAAAAATCACCAGGAAGGAACACGTAGTCACTATCAAGCATCGTCGGGGTCTCAACAAAATCGGAGACATCCTCGTGAACCATAACCGAAGAGATAGTATCATTGGTGTGCCTGGAAATGACATCGGATGTAGGAGGAAGGGCACCGGTGGACAAGTACTCGAAATATGGGACCAAATGTCTCGCTCGTTCACGTGCCCATTGCACATGTGCCATCTCCATCTCAAGATACTCGTTTCGACACCTATTTAGGTGTTGACGGTACATTTCATACTCTCCGATGGAGTAAGCACTATACGTGAATGTTTGAAGCTTTTAAGATAGATATGAATCCATCGCGGCCCAAGAATCTTGAAGACTTGGGAGTTTCTTGATGATGGCACAACTTACCTTGTCGAAATCAGCACATACATTCATATCAAGCCATATTTGGTACCATCCCATGACTATTTGGAAGAAAGGTATCCTTCGGGTGGTGGGGGGATTAAATCGTAGGTTCTTGATAGATTTGGGGCATATTTGTAATTTTTAGAAAATTCAAGGGCTGAATTGTAATTTTCAGAAATTAGTAGGGAATTAACATGTTGAAGAGGTCCGGATGGTGGGAAAATTTGGTTAGGGTTCGTGATGTGGGTGGGAATTACCGAAATTGAATATGAATGTCTATTAAGGTTAGGGTTTTGTGGTAAATAGGGTTTGGAATCAATTTTTTTGTTGCTGAATTTGTTTAGGGTTTGCATTAGAAATGATCTTGGATTGAGTGGAAGTAGTAGGCCATGAATCTTGGTTGTGATTAAGGTCTTCTTGAATTTCCAGTGGTTCTTGGTTTGATCGGGGTTGGTTCTTGAAATTCTGGTGGACTCCTTGAAATTCGGGCTGAAATTGTGTTGAAACTGCCTTGCATCATCCCGGACTGGTCTGAAGGAACTTCCGGGCTGATCCGTGGTAATCCATAGCAAAAAAGATGGGTCGGGCTTCCTGTTGAAGTCGCTGCTGCAGTGCGGTGGATTGTAGACTGTTCGCTGCATTCCAGCAGTGGTTTCAATGGCTTCGGGGGGCAACAGGTGGAAGAGGCGTTGGAGTTGGCTGGTGGCAGAGGGCTCTTCCTTGGGGCTGTGTCGGCAATATTTTCCGGCGAAATAAGGCTATCGGTGGTGGTGATAGTAGGTGTAGTTAATGTAGGGTTAGGGTTCTTGTTTGGAGCTAGGGTTTGGAAGATGTTTTGGGGTTGAAACGAGAAGGGAGAGGGGTTTAGGTGGCGGTAAGGGATGGTGATAACAGGGGCTGATCGGTAGGAGGTTGTTGGACGTAGAATGAAGTCAGGGTGGTTCCAACTCGAATCCGACTCATATTTGATAATCATCCTCGAGCCAAGAACAAACGCGGTTCTACTACCAATTTGATGTGAATTTGGGTGTGGAAGCATAAAAGAAGAAGTTATTCACACAACAACAACTAAACTAAAGAAATGAAATGGGTTTCTTTCTCCCTCTCTTCTCTATTCTAAATATTCAAAGTTGAGTACAAATGAGGGCCAAGGGGCCTATTTATAGGAAGAGTTAGCTTGCTAATCAAGCTAATACCCAAAAGACTAAAAATGCAACTAAAAACTAAAAATGACATATTAGTCCCAAACATAGTTGGAAACTAATTAAAAAACAAAAATATAGGGAAAATAACAATAAACTCTAATTCCCATCAGTACTTTCTTGAGAAGAGAGTAAGGCCATCGATAGACCATAAAACTGTATAGAAGAATTCATTCCACCACAGTTTTAATGAGCCCGACTCTTCCTGCTATCCAAAGAAGCCTACCCTGCCAGCCTTCAAACTTAAACCTTGCTTTATCTGTAATTGCTTGCAAGTGACACCTTCTTAGTTTACCTCTGAAAATGAAAACTCCAAGGTATGTAAAATGTGGGAGCTTAACCTCTGGGAGAAGATATATGTTTGATGTGTTTATTAGCAGCAAAAGTGGACAAGCTTTTGTTAAGAACTTCAGCCAAAATAAAGAGGATGGGGGAAATGGTCCCCTTGCCTCACTCCTCTAAATTAGTTCAAATAGGCAAAAGGAGTGCCATTTATAAAAAATGGGCAGAGTAGAGATCCACCAAATAAAATACGTCATTAAGACTTATACTCTTCTGACAACAAATAGAAATGACAAATTGAGGGTATCAAAAGCCTTTGCAATATCAAATTTGATGCCAATGTTTCCACCCAGAGATTTGTAGTTGAGAAGGTTAAAACAATCGGATGCAAACCCAATAGCACGAGTCATTCTTCAACCTTTAGCAAACCCAAATTGATTTAGAGGTCGTACCTTGGTGCGATGGCAAGTGCCCTCGCCCAAGCTACGGTTGGTCTCGGTTTGGGAAATGGGAATAGCCTCTCCATATATGGAGGAAAGGTTAGCCGACATCTGCCTCTCCCAAACCTTGTGCACTGGGTACGACCTTTTTTAACTTATCAGTGAGATTCAAAAAACACTGTCAGCAAGAATTTTTGGGATGATTTTAATTAGAAAGCTGGCAAGACCAATGGTCCTATACTTATCAATGGTTTCTTCACAAGAGTCTCTAGGCAATAATGCAATAAAACTGGGATTAAAGCCAGGGAAGATCCAGTTCTTATAAAAGAGCACTTTAATGGATTTCGTGAGGTCGTGCTTCTTAATATCCCAAAAAAAATGATAAAATAGCCCAGGAAAACTATAAGGGGCAGGAGCAGAGTGAGGATCAAGATCAAATATAACTTTCCTAATTTCAGTGTCAGCGGGGATATTGGTGAGAAATGCATTATCAATCTCATTAAGAACACAAGGAATTGAGCTTTGGATAAGAGAGATATCATTGCATACCTGGGGTTGGGAGTACAAGTGAGTGAAATGATCCACAAAGTGTTACTGCACCAAATTAGAATAAGTGATGGTGTTGGTCCCAACCTTGATGTAATTTATTTTGCTGTTAATAAACCTTTGAGAAGCCATTTTATAAAAATAGCTTATTTTCGAATCACCATTATATATCCATCCAAGCCTTGATTTATCCCTCCAGTATGATTTTTCAGCTTTAGAAGCATTGGAAAGAATTGATTTGAGCCTCGAGCATTGTTGAGGAGCTCAGTGGTGATATTCTGCTAGTCCATTTCCTGTTGGATGTTGAGGAGATTGCTTTTGGTCTGCAGAACTTTGAGGTGGATATTGCCAAAAAATTCTTTGTTACAGTTTTTAAGGGAATTTTTTAGCAAGTGGAGCTTTTTCTCGATGGTAAATATAGGGTAACCAATGACATTGGTGTTCCACACATCACTGACAAGATTCAGAAACTAGGGTAGTCAAACCAAGAAGATCGAAATTTTAATGGTTTGGGGCCATGGGATTGATAAGTTTGAGCTGAGGAGAAGGGCATGATGATCAGATGAGCTTCTGTAAAGAACATTGGCATTCACAGATGCCACTTTTGTATCCAAGCATTGTTACAGAGACTTCTATCCAACCTTGTGGATTTGGAACCTCTATGCCATGTGTAAAAATTACCAACGGCATCCAAATGAGTAAACTCATATTGATCAGTCACCTTTTTAAGAGCATTATAAAGCTACTCTCAAGAAAATCTTACAACCTTTGTTCTCATGAGGACCTAAAAAAGAGTTTAAACCACCCAAGGCCGCCCAGGGCATGGAGTATTGGTTCTGAAATGAGCAACAATCAGACCAAAGCTCTCTTCTTGCAAAAAGAAGTTGAAGATCACTATTAACCTGATAGGTTGAAGTAATTTGCTGAGATGTACTTTTAAGAAAGGTGAGTTGGCGAGCAGTTTGGGAAGCAAATATCCAAAGTTTGGGGCGGAGAGGATCTCTATTATTATGGTGAAGCAAATTCATACGAATGCTAATTTAAAAGGATTGAGGAATGGCATCAAAATTACAAATTGATTCATCAATACACAATAAGTCAGGTTTGTGTTTATAGCATAAGTTGTAAAAGACTCTGAGTTGGGAGGTTAGATATGCCTCTAGCATTCCAATAGAGCATAATCATTAATATGACTTAGAGATGGATTGAGATGTCCCCTTACTAGAGGTTGTGTCATCACAGTGGTTGCAGCAGGAGTGTTTTTGTCCCTCATTTTTTATCTTTCTTACATTCAGCAACTATGGAAAGGTCTTTGGACCTAATGGGATCTTGGGCAATGAAGTCCTTCTTAAGCTTTTACATTTACTTCTTTTCAGATACCACTTTTTGAAATCCATCAGAGGCTGAGCTTGCAGTCAGAATAAATTTGAGATTGGGGTGTGACTGGAGAGGTATGAGATGAGAGAATGCCTAAATCTTTGCATATAATGGATGAGGTTACTTCACCTTGAAGGAGTTGTATACCATAATTTTGGGCCACGAGGTTGGGAGATATGTAGGATGGAGTGAGGGTGTAATGAGCAACTTCAAAATCATTGTCACACTGAGAATCATATTCTGGCCTGAGTTTGATAAACAAATATAAACAAGTATACCGCTTGTGAAGCGGTGGGAAACGACCGATGGTGATGGTAGAAGAGAGGAAAGGAGGGAGAGAGGAAAGAGATGTTATAAAAAGGAAGAGAGCAGATGTTTTGTGTAAGAGAGAGACAGGAGATAGGGAAGAAATTATTGAACAAGACAGATGGACAATGACAATTTCCAACCCACGGTATAAACAATCCCTATGGTCGTTTGATAAATATAAATAATGATTCTGAGTTTGATAAACAAATGTAAATAAAATTATTTACCATATTTATTCTCAATATAAATAGTCAATTAGTAATTGGATACGCCATGTGATCACCTCTTTTACTTCAAACACAACTGTAAAGATCTAAAGACACAGCCTTAGTGCCCTAATCCACTAATGAACCGACACTAAAATCACGAATTTCTATGTTCAGGGCAAATCCAGGTTTAAATTGCTAACTTAAATTTTCAAATCCGCAATCCTACTTTCAAAATGTCTCACGTGATTTAATTAAGTTAAGGCCTGACAAATGAAACTTTTAAGAGTAATTCTAGTGGGACACGCTTTATTGACACACCGTTGCTAACTTTTACTGACACCTTGATGTGTTTTTAATGCATTGGTTTATGTGTGAGGTTCTCATAACTAATCAAATTTGACTAACCAATACATTAACACATGAGGGTGTCAACAAAAAATTGTCAATAACTTGTGTCCGCACACAATTATTCAACTTTTAAACGACTAATTGGGGCCCTCTCACCAAAATAAGGCCCACGAAATTATTATAAATACCCTTTTATAAACTTAGGCTACCCTGAGGAGTTTTACTTCTTATCGGCGTGGGATTTTATGCAAGGGGTGATGATAAGATCTTTGACCTTGTGGATTTATAGGTTGTTAATTAAGAAACAATTCCATACCTAACCGATTTGGGATAGATCTCCAATATTATTTCACAACGAATGGTCAACCATTATCTTAGTACAGTAGACTGACTTATTATAGATTTTATTTTCTCTACTTTAAACAACTCTATAACAAAACAATCCAACATAAAATGAAGGCTTTTTTATTTAATCCCCCGCAATAATGTCGTATTTTGACATCCCCCGAACGAAAAATTAGAAATAACCCCCCAAAACCAAACAGTCGTTACCTTACCGTTAAAAAATCTCATTTTTGTATTGACCCCCTCATTTTATCATGACAAAATTGCCCTTCTAAAAAAACGTACTAATGTATCTTTTAACTTACCCCCAGTATTTTTTAAGCATGAATACCTCCTTCCCAACTTCTTTTTCTCTTCCTCAAATAAGAACCCTAACCCTAATATTTTAACCTAAAAGATTGTAGAGAATTTAAAGACTACAAAAACATTTGGAAATTAACATTCTATAACAATTATTTGTCCTCTGATTTCATATCCAGGTCAACCACCACTGACGAGCCACCACCATCAAACCACCGTAAAACACCACCAGCCACCACCTCATCACACCCCCATCAACACCCAATCCAAATCGAGCACCAAAAAACTCCACCGCAAGACACGTCATCCATGGCGACACAACCTGTCTTCATCGTTAAAATCCCAAAAAACCTTTAACTCAAATCGCTTTAGAGAGAGAGATGAATTTTGTAGATATTTCCAATTAAAAACCATGAGAGGGAGAACTCAAAAAAGACCTAAAGGTAGACGAATCAAGAGAAACCAATTTTGGCTTGCAAAATGATTAGCGGAAGTAACCAAATGGATTTATAACATATTCGAGTTATGAGTAAATCGAGTCAAATTTTGTATGTGTATAAATTGATTTGGTTTTGATTTTTTATAATGTTTAGGTTTTTAGAACTAAGGTTAATAGCTGTTATGTTTGCGTAATAAGATGAAGCGGGTAAGAAGGCAGTATTTTCGCTTAAAATAAATTAGGGGGTAAGTCAGAATATACATTAACGGAATTTTCATCCTTATAAAATGAAGGCGGGAATCAAAATAAACAAAAGGATGGGATTTTTAACAATAGGTAACATATGTTTGGTTTTGGGGAGATTTATGATTAATTTTTCATCTTTAAGGGGATTATGGCAAAATACGGAATTATGTAAAAGAAATGAAAACACAAAGTTTTGTTTCACCCGCACCCGTATCCGCCATGACACCACCTATTGAGCACCTAGGGCACAACACTGGTATCATATGGGCAATGTAGTATATAGAAAATTGAATGATGAACCATTAAGAATAACTGGTTCTTGATTCTCCATTTTATGCATAATAATTTGAAATGTTAAGGATGAAAAAGCATAAAAGAGAAACAAAAAATATGGAAGAGTACACGTCATTACAATTTCAACAAAATTATATCAAATATGAGATATGTTTGAAACTGAGTTGTAATTGGTTCATGAATCTCCATTGATGAAGTTTAAGGAATGAAGTTACCTTAGTCGCACTCAATAATTCTGGTCACTTCCGTGTACCTCTGCAACATCTAGTGCAACTTCATATTGTTGATGAGATTCAACCTTGTAATTAGTTCATGGCTCTGATGAACATCTGTTTTTTCATGGTCTCGTGAACATATGCTAAAGACTGAAAAAATGTCAAAAAGAAATTAAAACACCAGTACAATTAAACACAAACCGAAACCTTAGCAGACATCAAGTTTAAACACATTCTTCTTTGGCATGCTAGTGGGTAGCCCCCATTGTAAGGTGTGTCACGCTCATGCTTATCGACATCCTCGTTGCAAAAATCCTTAGGTATGATTTATACATAATAAATTTATGCATAAAAGACGACCACCTCATTAATCAAAGATAGACCCACCAATATATTTAAAAAGTCTAAACAAATTTAAATTAGAAAAAAATGACTCACTCTCGCACCACAAAACCACCAATGCACACACCATACACAGCACACAACAAAACCATCGCCATCATACACCGACCACCAAAACACCTAGCCAATATCCATAACTCAAACCCCAAAAATGTAGGGCCAACAAGATAAAAAAAAAATATTCATTCCTCCACACTGTAAAGAAGAAGGGACAAAAGAAGAAAAAACGTAGAATACCAAAGAATTCTATATGGCCCCATTTGATGCACAACCTAGGAGTTGGGATGGGATAACATCCCACTATTTTATCTGGTGCATTAAATGAGGCCTATATATAAAATATAGATATTACACAAAAATACTTCAGAAAATTGTGTATTTACGTATCTAATCTGAATACATCAATTAAAATAAACAAAAAATATAAGCAAAACCCATTAATCAAAATTATTTATACAAGTGAACGAGATGATAAGCATCGATTTAATCTGTTCCAAATAGAGCATAACAGAAAAACAAAGATATGCCTCAAAAAATTATTGAAGAAGTAAATCAAAATTAGTAACCACTTCATATAAATCTAGTCATAATGACACTGAAAAAACTGACATGGTAAGTAAAAACATAAGGTGATTTAACCCACATTATTTCTTTGATACAAAAGATTTCATTTTGAGGTTTTAGCTCCCAAAATTAGTTTAAAAAGTGCAGCTAATAGGCATTTTTGTGTGTCAAAAATAAAAAATATGAGTTCCAAACACCAAAAATCAAAAAACATATAGCATGTTTTTGTTTAATCCCCATGGGTCCATTTAAAACACCAAGTAATGACATTTTAACATCTCAAATTGTCTATCACATTTTTTGGGTCGCTCTAGAATTACCCAAAAAGTAAAAAAGGCATAACACGTCTTAATTTCAGACTTAAATCCAAATTTGAAAAATTCAAAATTAAAACATGTCTTAAAGAGCTTATAAATTTGAAAATTAAAACAGAATTCGACTAAATACTGCCTCTAAATATGAATATGAATGAGCCTAGATTATATTACTACTCTGAAAAAGAGCACTAAAAGCCTTGAATATAACTATACTTGTTTGCATCGTGTAGTAATGATGCTCTTCATTATTAGGAAAATTGTTTATTTATGTCGAATGAAAGTGAGTTAAAGGTGTTGAGCAACATGGTGAAAAAAATGGAGGAATATTAAAAACACAATGGAGGCACATTGATTTAGTATTGCATTTACATATAGTCAATAAATTAAATGGTAATAAAGCTTTGTGGTTTGGAAATTCACAGCTTATAAAGGACTTCCCAAAACAATTCACAACTTACGATCGGTTTGGAAAATCTGATTTTTCTACAAGCAGACCTCACTAGAGGCACTTATATGAAAATGTACGAGATTTTCCAAACCAATACTAGATTGTGGTTCGTGTTGGAAAATCGTTTAGAAGTTAGGGTCGTTTCAGGTTTCAGATAATAAATACACAAAAGCACCTCGTGTTTTCATTTTAGATTGATATGGTAAGACATATTTATTATAATTTGAAGTAAATTTCTAAAAAGAGTAAATTCAGACATTTTTTTACAGAGTGATAGGAAAAAGAAAAAGAACATGTGGTCAATACTTTTTCCCCCATTCAAAAAATCACCTAAAACAAATGAAATAGATTAGCAACAGCCATTAACCAAAACTCTTTAAATAAGTGAACATGGTGATAAACATCTATGCCAATGAGCAAAACAGAAAAACAAAGATGTGCCTCAAAAAATAATCAAACATGTAAAACAAGATTAGTCACTCATATAAATCTAGCATAATGAAACCGAAAAGCACAAAAACATAAATAGTAAAGAGCAGTTATTATGTAAAAACTAATAAACAGCATAAGGTGATTTTAACCCCCGCCATAATGATTTTTATGTTCCACCAGAAGTCACTTTGGATGTCAAAAATAAATCAATGATAACCAAATAAAAAAATAAAAATAAATAAAACATGTTGTATAATCCACATAGGCCCATTTTAAACATGAATTAATGAGTTTTAAGACCTTCAATAATTTGATCTTTAGGTCAGAATTTTTTAGCGACTCTAGAATTAATAAAAAAACTGATAAGACATACATAATGTCTTTATTCCAGATTATTCTGATACCATATGTGAACTAAAAATAACTTTAGCACCATGAACCATCAGCAGCTCTGATACCAAATGTTAGATAGTAGGTACAGCAGCTCTGATCAGGATACCACCAGTAATGTTGAGATGACCATCCAACCAAACATAAAGTGATTAAGATTTTGAGCCCTGTTAATTCTTTAATACCAACTTTGGCTCAACTTTAATTTATGGGGGCTTGACCCCCCAAATGACTATTACATGGCGCCAAAAGTCATTTTCGGTGTCAAAAATGAAAAGTATATAGCCTATCAAAGAATCAATGATGATAAAAGACGCAAAACATAACACGTGTTTTCATTTAATCCAGTGGGTCCATTTAAAACACCAAGAAATGATTTTTCAACACCGCAACTTGTCTGGATTTTAGGTCAGATTTTATGGGTAACTCTTGAATTAATCAAGGTCGTGTTAATTTCAAATGGATCTTATACTTGATGAGAAACGAGGGTAGTTTAGCACCAAGATCAAATATTTGACAGTGCGCACGCCCCCTTAACCTTTCATTTATTGGGGTTTAACCCTCAAAATGACTCTTACGAGCAGCTAAAAGTCATTTTGTATGTAAAAATGAAAATTTTGGGATTATTTTAGAATCAATGGTGACGAAATAGGGAAATACCAAAA
The DNA here is from genome assembly GCA_949130495.1 of Sambucus nigra. Classification (NCBI taxonomy): domain Eukaryota; kingdom Viridiplantae; phylum Streptophyta; class Magnoliopsida; order Dipsacales; family Adoxaceae; genus Sambucus; species Sambucus nigra. Next base: position 606,045,538 of record OX422214.1, on the reverse strand, counting down.
GATTCAAAAACATAAAACATATTTTTGTTCTATCCTTATAGGTCCAATTATAACAATCGCTAATGACTTTTTAATACAACATGTCTCATTTCTTAGTCAGATTTTATTGGCGAGTTTAGAATTACTCAAAAAGTAATAAAAACACCAAACATGCCTTATTTTGAGAATAATTAGACAACATACCATAATAAAAACACAATTCAAATCTAGCATAATGGAACCGTAAAGTACAATAATAAGCTTTGTAGAAAGCAACGATTATGTAAAAAATAATAAAACAATATACGGTGATTTGGAGTTTGACCCCCACTATTTCTTTTATACTAACATTGGTGCCTTAATATTTCATTTGGGGGCATTTAACCCCCAAAATTACTTTTACAAGGAGTAGCTAAAAGGATTTTTAGGCGTCAAAAATGAAAACTTTTGGCACCAAACACCAAAAGATACAAAAACATAGGGCATGTGTTCATTTTAACCTACATGTATCCATTTAAAACACCAACTAATGACATTTTATCACCTTAAACTGTCTTCTTTTCAGCTCGGATTATTTGTCAATCTAGAATTACTCAAAAAGTAATAACGTGTCTTAATTTCAGACTTAAATCCAACTTTGAAGCATCTAAAATTAAAAGGTATCACATTAGTGTATGTTTTTCTTTGAAAAAAGTAGAAACTAATAGTCATTCGTCCTACTAATGGTTAAGAGTTGAGAGAGCCTCTACATTTGCACATCATATCAGAATTAGAGACACCAAATCTAAACATTAAATAAGAACTAGCCTAAATAGACTAAATACATCCACATTGAGGTTTTATTAAGATAAAAACAAAAGAAAAAAAATGGAATTCACATGATAAAGAAAACAACAACAAAAGGAACTTGTTTTCACTTGATACTGTATTATACTAGATGAGAAGTGAGGATAACTTTAGCACCAGGACCCATTAAGAATCATTCAAATCAACCCTATTTCCCTTGAGATCAACTTCCTTGACCCAAAATTATTCTTTTTTTTAAATAAGCAACTTTTATATCAACTCAAAATCAATGATACATCATATCGTAATGAGGGAACGAAAAAAATGGTGCAATCTCCATCATATTTGTACATCAGACAAGTTTTGAGCATATTTGGCTAGAATATGGGCAGGGGCATTCCCCTCCCTGTTTACATATGAGAAATTAAACCCGAAGAATCTTGGACACGTTGATTGGGCTTCTTGAATGATGGCCCCTGTGTCCAAGAGGTCCTCTTTTGTTTCCTATAACGCTTGAATCAATATAATTGTTGATCGAGTACGATCCACTGCAAAAATAGCAATCGGTTTGTTCTGCTCCCAGCAGGGCGGGGCTTTAAAGTTTTAGGCAAGACCTGCCGAGAAATCTCCTCATGAGTCACAAGCTACCACCCCTACACCGACACCATTTTGTTCTTTTAAAATGGCCCAGTCAAAATTGATTTTGATAACCCCATCAGAAGGCGCAGCCCACACCGTAGGATGTTCGGAGACTAGTGAATTGTTTTTTTCATTGGATTCTCAGGAAAACTCCCATTTTCTACTTACGTGGAAAATGATTAGGCAAGGCTTTACAGTCCTATTTTCATGGAGTTTCTTACTCCTACTGTGCCATATACCCCATGCAATCATTGCTACCAGCTCAAATTTCTTTTGGTAATGTAGCATTTACATCAATCAAACAATCCCTTGGACCCACCCAATCATCCCACCTATCCTGCTGAATTAATTTACTCAAATGCCACATCGATTTTGCCGCATGGCAATCCCTTAGCATGTCTAAAATCGATTCTTGACTAACACCACGAACACAGCAAAATCTATCTTTCTGGGTGCTCCATTTCAAAACATTATCCGTTACCGAAAGTATATTATGTCACACCCTCAACAGAATTCGGTATTTTGCAGTACCAAATATTGTTCCACTCTTCATTTCGGGTTCAAACCGATGCTATCCTTGACCGTTGTTGCTGAGTAAATTTCTTTCCATGGTTTAAATTGTTTAGGCCGAGGCATCCATTTATCCTTCTAAATATGCATTCTTTGACCACTTCCAATCCTCCATCTAATACCCCGTGCAAGAACTTTTCAAGCCTCAATGTAAGATAAGTTGCTAGCTTTTTTTGCCTGCCAATAGGAAACACTCGGGTTGTATTTAGCTTTCACAATCCGACTCACCAATGACCGAGGAATTTTCAAAATTCTGCATCCTTGTTTAGCTAAAGGGGCAAGATTATATTCTTTTAAACCCCCAATAACCCAGCCCCCCTTGAGACTTTGGTTTACACATTTCAACTCGACTTTTCCAATTTATCCCCTTTTCTTTTTTTCCATCCTCCCACCAGAAATTGCTCATCAGGCTTCGTAAGTCGTCACAAACATAATCTGGAATTTTAAACACGCTCATAGCGTATGTCAGGCAAGATTGATCTACAGCTTTTATTAACACCTCTTTCCCAGCTTTGGATAGGAGAACCTCTTTCCCCCCTTTAACTTTCCGCAAAACTCTTTCCGGTAAACCTGCAAAAACCTCATTTTTTGACTTTCCCACTATTGATGGCAGACCCAAGTACTTTTCGAAGCTCCAAACTTCTTTTTCACGCAACATGTTAGTGATTTTAATCCTGGTCTCTTGTGGTGTATTTTTGCTTAACATTATTCCACTCTTCTCGTAGTTGGTTGTATATGTTATAAGAATGCCTCTAACGATCGACATCTCTTCAACTATGGCTTTGCCAAATACTATGCTATCATCCATAAAGAGGAGATGACACATCTTAGGCCCATTTCTGCTAGCTGCCAAACCTGACATTGTGCTATTGGAATGAGATTTACCTAGTAAAGAAGTCAACCCCTCTACACAAATCTCATGGGGATAAACAACCCCTTCGAGAAGCTGTTAATCAGATTTGAAAAGGAAACCGAGGTCAGGTAGTTGATAATTAGATCAATCCATTTCATATATAAGCCGAGACTAGTCATGATGTTTTTCGAAAGACCACTCCACACGGTCATACGCTTCACTCATATCAAGTTTTAAATCAAAATTTGATGTCTTTCCACTGTGAGTTTTCCTCTTTAGAGGATGATTAAGCTCAATTTTTTTTTGCTAGCATACCATGAGGTGTACGCGCATCTCGACTAATCATCATTTGCGGTTCGTGGCTTCCACTGGCTAAGCATTATTTTGACTGGAGACCAAACTCAATTCACCCTCAAAATTGTCCCAGTGACAGCCTTATACCACTGGACCAAGAAGTTTGGCCCAGTTGTATAAGCTCAAATGGCACAATAAATATTAGTCTGTCCGGGACAAATTGATTTTTTTAGGTCTATTAGCCAAACAAATATGGCTATGGTCGTGTAAAGGGCATTGCATAGGTAATAGGCCTAAAATGTGAGAAATTTTTTGGGTTTTTTGTTTTCGGTATGATTTAAACTCTCTAAGGGCAGCCTACTTTAAGAATGGATAGAATCATATGTTTAAGAGCGAATAATACCTGAAGAAGCGTCTCATTCACGTGTCTGTATTTGATTCACATACTTAGCCGCTTTTCCTGCAATGTATGATGGAGATGTCAGACTTGTATCCGTCACCGTTTCTTTGGATAATTGTGTAAATGCGATGGCCCAATTTCTTTCTTACGCACAACTCATCTGGATGTGTTTTGGGGCTGGGTCGGGCCTTTTTTCATTTTGAAGTTGAGTTTGGATTTGAGGGTGCATGAGACTAGCCCTGTCAATGAGTAGGATCTAGACCCGAACTCGATTCAAATTCGAGATTTATAATAGGGTATGAGCATATATTTTGGATCCGTGACCTGAAGGCCCGAAAATCCGTTTATTAAACGGGTAGGGTCTGGATCCTATACAAATCCGAACTTGAACCCCGACACGACTTATACATTATTATTATTATTAATTTTTATATATATATATATATATATATATATATATATATATATATATATATATATATATATATATACATATAAATATATCTTATCAATATAACATGTAAGTATTATATATAAAAATATATATTTATGTATAAAATAAATATAAGTAATATATGTTTTATTTATACTAATCATATACTACAGTACATTACAAAATATTTTAATCTAAGATTAAAAAATAAAGAAGGGGGATAAAATAAAACTAAATATAAAATAAATGTATATATCTGGCCAGAGCCGGACCCGAACCCGAAGACCCATTTCGGATCCAATATTGTAGACCCGATGAAGACCCGGACCCGATGAAGATCCGATTAAACGGATATGGATCTCCTTAAACCCGGCCCGACTCTGACTCGTTGACAAGCCTACGTGGTACGATTTTTTTTTCTCAAATTTGGTGATGTGCTAAGTACAAATTGGGTAATGTTTATAACATAAATGGACTCCATTACAAATAACATTCTAAAAAAAGGTCCCAAAATTGGGTCTCACTACTACTATTGTTTTTATTTTCGGTTTGGGCATTCTTAAAACTTATTGAGTTTGGGCTTTGGATATTTAAATTAAAGTGTTTGTACTGTAAGGACATTTTGTCCATCATATATTAGTGTTATGTCGTACGCCATTACACCGTTGAAGAAATTCAAGATTTATATCATCTTCAACGGATCCGAATATCAAAGAAGAGGAGGAACTAAAAGTCTGGCAGGCCGAACCGGTCCTCCCCTTTACCGGACCGATCCGCCTGCTGAAAAGCCAGTACACCCCGGACCGCAAGCGAACCGATGATGCCTATATTTAAAAGAACCGGTCCGCCTTCTCGGACCGATCCGCCTCAGACCCGGACCGATCCGCCTGGGATAATCTCAAACAGATCGTGCAGAGATTTTTTAGGCCAAGTTGCTCCTTTATAAACCCACTACGGGAAGTAGTTTTACAAGACTTCCATACACGATTTTCAGAGTCCATAAACTAAAAGTCTTCATTTTTTTTTTAGTTACAAAACTCATGTTTTGATTCACACAAATTTTCAAATCATTTGTGAATCATTTTGAAACCCTAGAACACAAATTCTTTTGCTGTTCATACCCTTGTGGAGAAGACCGACCTTCTTCTTCATTGCAGCCCTCCTGGAAAGGGAAACTTCCAGCCGCCGACTACAAATCCGACGCCTGAGGGTAATTCTGTGTCACCCTTGTATTTCATTGTAATCCGTGTAAATTGTATTTTACAAAATTATAGTGAAATAAATGGTTTTACCCCTTATGGGGATTTTTCCTCATTTGTGTGTGTTTGAATGCTCTTGCTTGCTTTACATCTTATTCAATCACATCTAGATGCATGTTTAGGATTTAATTGGGTTAAACTGTGTTTAATTATATAATTTCTTAATTTGAACGCACGCGCATCTCTTTCAAATTGGTATCAGAGCCAGTTATACAACTTTACCGTGTAATTTTTCGCAAAATTTTTCTAAGATATCAATTTTTTGAAAAATTGATTTTTGAAAACGAGTGTGTTCATTATGGAGAAATCATATAATAAAATGCCAGTTTTTGACGGGACAAATTATGCATATTGGAAAGCCCGCATGAGGTCTGCTTTGAAAGCCATAGATGAACGTGTTTGGATTCTTGTTGAAAGAGGGTGGACACCTCCCTCCGTCACTGTTGAAAACGTGACCAATTTAAAACCTGTCACTTCTTGGACTGAAAATGAATTTAAATGGTCTTCTTTTAATTCTAAAGGTTTGAGTGCTATTTCCGGATCCATCACTCCTGATGAGTTCCGACGTAGCATGACGTGCACCACGTCAAAAGAGGCATGGGATGTTTTACAACTCACTCATGAAGGACCTAATGCTGTGAAAGAGTCTAAATTGCAAAATTTGACAACTCAATTTGAAACCATCACCATGCATGAAACTGAATGTTTTGATGATTTTTATGCTAGACTTTCTGACGTTGTTAATACTAGCTTTAATCTTGGTGAACATATTCCTAATGCTAGAGTTGTCAAAAAGATTCTTCATTCTTTGCCTAAGCGTTTTATCCCTAAAGTCACTGTGCTAAATTCTATGGGTAATTTAAATACGCTAAAATTGGAAGAACTTGTAGGAGATTTGCAAACATATGAAATTGATATGTTCCCTAAAACTACTAGGTCTAAAGATAAGGGAATTGCACTTAATGCCCAAGAGAGAAAGAGTGAGGGGTCGGCTAGAAAGAGGGTAGAGTCATCTAGAAAGAGAGAGACTGACACGTCAGATTCTGATTGTGATTTTGACTTAGATGATTTGGCTCTTTTTGTAAAAAAATTCAAGAGGATTCTCAAATTTAAGAAAAATGGCAATTTTAAAGATAAAAAGAAATTTGAGAAAAATAAGTTTGAAAAGAAAAATGAAAAAGATTTTAAAGATCCTCCTAAGAAAGAAAGTGAGAGGTGCTTTGAGTGCGATGGTAGGGGTCATAGAGCCTTTGAGTGTGCCACACGTCTGAACAGAGAAAAAGGGAAAGCGGTCCTTAATGCTACCCTTAGCGACGACAGTGAGGTCGAGTCGGTGGACTCAGGAGATAAGTCACCGCATGAGTGTAACTTCACCGCATTCATGGCTAGTCATGTGAGCACGTTGAGTACTTCTCACGACGATGAGAATGCTTCATCACAAGGACACCTCGACACTGAGATCGATGTGAGTGAGGGGGAGGATGACTCAAGTGAGAGCGAGAGTGATATTCAACGCGCCTACGCTGAGTTATATTCTGAGTCATTTAAAACTAAAAAGCGTAACAAAGCGTTAGTTCTTAAGATCACCGTCTTAGAGGAAGACTTAAGAAAAACGAGAGAGAGAGAGAGTCCTCCACCTGCACCGCCCTGAGAGAGAGAGAATATGCTTGTGTTGAGAAAGAAAGTTTGTTTAGAGAGAGAGAGAGCACTTTTGAGAAAGAGAGAGGGGACTTGACTAAACAAGTGGCTAGTCTTACGAGTCAGCTCCATTCCTCCGTGGAGACTCGGAAGAAACTTGAAGCCCTTGTTGCCCAGCTGACTCATGATCTTGAGAAAGCACGGGAAGTCAAGGTACAAATCGAGGACAGATCTGGGAAAATGGGAAAGATGCTCCTCGGCCCCGCTTTAGATTCTGGTGATCGGCAGGGAATTGGTTATGATGGTGCCTCTACGTCCCAAATTGCACCTGGACCAGTCCCTGAGTTTACTACGACTCCTTATGGCCATCGTCAAAAACCTCGAAGGAGAGTTCGACCAATAAAAGCAAACCAAGGTCCGCCTTTGACTGTGTTCTTTTGTACTTATTGCGAAAGAAAAGGCCACCTCAGGGAGTTTTGCTATAGTATGGGTCGGACACGACGTACTACTGCTCCACATCAGCATACTGATGATTTTACTAGTCTGAGAGAGCGAGTTGAGTTTTTAGCTGCCACGTCTCAGAGTTTGATGGAGGAATTCCGACGGATGTCTTTGCCATTAGGAAATGCTTCTCACATTCCAGCTAAAACCAACAACAACAAAGGCAAACAAAAGGTCACCACTTCTTGGGTACCTAAGAAAGATAAAAAGGCCTTCGTTGTTCATGTCGCTCTCAAGGCACATAATACCTCACAGTGGTATTTTGACAGTGGATGCTCCAGACATATGACAGGTGATGCCTCATTTTTTACATATCTTGAGGATTATCAGGATGACAGAGTCACCTTTGGAGATGGGAGCAAGTCTATCATTGTAGGACGAGGTACTGTAATGTTACCAGGATTTCCTAAGCTAGAGAATGTGTTGTACGTCAAAGGTTTAAAAGTAAACCTTATCAGCATTAGCCAGCTATGCAACACTGACTTTGCAGTAAAGTTTGATCGGGACGCATGTAATGTTTACAATCAAGCCGGTAAACTCTTAATGCAAGGGGTGAGGACCGAGGATAATTGCTATGGTACTGTGCCTACTTCCTCACTTGTCTGCAACAGCGCCACGATCACTCCTATGGATCTGTGGCACCAACGTCTAGGTCAAGTAAATATTAGAGATCTCACTCGCTTAGCTAAAAGGGACCTAGTATGTGGCTTACCATCTCTTGGAAGGCCAACTTTGACGGTTTGTGGACCCTGTCAGTTGGGGAAAAAAATTCGTAGTCCTCATAGGAAGTTGCATTCCATTACCACCTCTCGTGTTCTTGAGCTTATACACATGGATCTTATGGGTCCCACTCGTACCGAGAGTCTGGGTGGTAAGAGGTATATCCTCGTGATGGTGGATGATTTCTTCAAATACTCCATTGTAGATTTTCTGAGAGAAAAATCCGATGCTATAGAGTTTTTAACGACCAAGTGTCGTGTCCTGCAAAATCAACACGGAGTCACTATTAACAGGATACGTAGTGACAATGGCACTGAATTTAAGGAAACAAAGGTAGATCTTTATTATGATAGTCTTGGGATCAAACACGAGTTTTCTGCTGTGAAGACTCCTCAGCAAAATGGGATTGTTGAGAGAAAGAATAGAACGATCCAGGAGATGGCTAGATCTATGCTTCTAGGTCGTAAAGTTTATAGGAGATTTTGGGCAGAGGCAGTGTCTACTGCATGCCACACGGTGAATAGGGTTTATCTGCGTCCACACATACTTCAGACACCTTATGAGTTATGGACTGAAAAGAAGCCCAACCTGGCATATTTCCGTGTTTTGGGGAGTAAATGCTACATCCTACGGGATAGAGAGCAATTAGGAAAGTTTGACTCCTGAAGCGACAAGGGAATATTATTAGGCTATTCATCGAATAATAGAGCGTACCGAGTTTTTAACCTGAAGAGCTCTAAGGTTATGGAGTCAATAAATGTCACCGTGTAAGATGACGAACCTCCGATGTCTATTGATCCTAACCTTCAGTGTGAGGATGAGGATTGTTCTGACAGTGATTTACATGTTCCTCTCCCACACCCTGTGGACCCTATTCCTGTGTTAGGGGACACACCCGCTTGGGTTCGCAAGAGTCATGACCCTTCTGCCATTGTTGGTGATCCTACTCTAGGGGTCAAGACTCATGCTCAGCTAGAGAACGTTGTTAGCCATCTTTGTTACACGTCCAAAGTCGAGCCCAAGAATCATAAAGAAGCACACAAGGATGAACACTGGATATCTGCTATGCAGGATGAGTTGCTTCAGTTTAAAAAGAATAATGTATGGGAACTTGTCCCCCGACCTAGTGAGACAAATGTGATAGGTACCAGATGGATATTCAAGAATAAAATGGATGAAAATGGTACCATAATCCGAAATAAAGCTAGGTTGGTCACTCTAGGCTACACACAGATAGAGGGTGTAGACTTTGGGGAGACATTTGCTCCTGTTGCGAGGCTTGAGTCCGTTCGTCTACTACTCGCCATCGCATGTCATCTGCGCTTCAAGTTATATCAGATGGATGTCAAGAGTGCATTTCTGAATGGCATTCTACAGGAGGAGGTTTACGTGGAACAACCAAAAGGGTTTGAAGACCCTCAGCACCCGGAGCACATTTACTATCTGAGGAAAGCCTTGTATGGTTTGAAGCAAGCACCCCGTGCTTGGTACGAGAGGCTTACTTCCTATCTCTTAGCTCGTGGCTTCAATAGAGGGGGAGTAGATATGATGTTGTTAGTCAGGAGAGATGACGGTGCTATTTTGGTTGCCCAGGTCTATGTGGACGACATAGTCTTTGGATCCACATGCTCCCAGCATGCTCACCACTTTGAGGAGGAGATGAAAAGTGAGTTTGAGATGAGCATGGTTGGTGATCTTACATTCTTCCTTGGTCTCCAGGTTCGTCAGCAAGAGGATAGGATGTTCATCTCCCAATCCAAGTATGCTAGAGACCTAGTGAAGAAATTTAGTTTAGACTCTGCTAAGCATGCACGTACACCTATGAGTACCACTACTAAGCTTAGTAAGGATACTTCAGCAAGGACGTAGAGCAAACCTTGTATCGAAGTATGATAGGTCGTCTTCTCTACTTGACTGCCAGTCGTCCCGACATAGCCTTTAGTGTTAGAGTCTGTACACGATATCAGGCGTACCCAAAAGATTCATATTTACTTGCTCTAAAACGTATTATTAAATACGTGAGTGGGACTCTCTCATACGATATTTGGTATTCCTTTGATACTGATAACCGTTTGTCCTCCTACTCAGATGCCAATTGGGCTGGGGATGTAGATGGTTGTAGGAGCACTTCTGGTGGGTGTTTCTATTTTGGTTCTGCTCTTGTCTCCTGGTTGAGCAAGAAGCAAAATTCCATCTCTTTATCCACTGCAGAGGCTGAGTATATAGCCGCCGGGAGTTGTTGCACGCAACTCTTGTGAATGAAGCAAATGCTGGAGGATTATGGGATTTCACAGGACATCATGACCATTTCCTGTGATAACACGAGCGCGATACACATATCCCGCAATCCAGTCCAGCATTCGCGCACAAAGCACATCAGGATACGCGAGCACTTTATACGACAGCTAGTTGAGGAGAAAGTCGTATCCCTGAGTTTTGTTCCTACCGACCGTCAGTTAGCCAATATTTTCACGAAACCTTTAGATGCCCTTAGATTTGAGAGTCTTAGGAAGTCTTTGGGGACTTGCACAGTTGACTGAGGGGTTGGTCGATGTCTAGTATAGGATGCTTTTTCATGTTCATATCATATGCTTCATATTACTAGTTTGTTTTATATGTATCATTGTTTTGTTGTACAGCTATTTATTTATTCTTTTGAAAAAATCCAAAAAGATTTTTGTTTTTGTATATAAAATTTTTGAGAAAAGCCCAAAAAGATTTTTGTATTTTTATTTTTTATGCACCTTTTATGGATGAGCATTTAAGATAGCCAAGTCATAACTTCATTCCATTTATTCATGTGACTGTTTGATAGAGATTTGAGACGCTACATCATTTCATCCATGTGCTTTACATTGTATGGAGTCTTTGAGATGTAATTAGTGATATCTTCCTACATGTTTGACTCCTATATCCTTTATTGCACACATGCACGACTTTATTTGATTATTGCACTTGTCTATCACATATTGGCTTGAGTGTTTCCATCTCAATTTTGTCTATACAATGTACAATATGCGAAAAACTTGACAAGATTGGAATGCATGTGAAAATCGTTTGGTGAGACTGTGTGTTTATTTGTAAAACGGGGAGGGGCGGTGAAAGGTAATTATCTATCCTTTGCGCAAAAGCCACCGTTTAAAAGGACCTAAAAAATGGAGGAATTTTAATATCCGAGGTCCAAAGAGGTTAAAAGAACCCCGAAAAAATTTAAAGGCAATAAAAAGAAATTCATGCCAAATATGGGCCATTTAGGTTTCACCATCAATTCTCCAAAGTTTGAGAATTTAGAATACCTCCATTCAAAATATATATCTCACGGAGTTTGGTTGGAGAATCTTTAAACGGGTTTGCACTTCCTTGAAAGTCCTGAAAAAAGCATGAAAACATTTTGGACGTTATTGGTGTGGAAATCACTTTGAGCTTTAATTCGTTGATTTGAATTAAGTCAATGTCTTATATTGTCAGTCTTTTACACCAAAGGAAGTATTTGAGTTCATTCGCTAGGAATATCCAATATTCATCGTGCACATGTGTCATGTTTGTATGCATTGATCTTCCTATCGAATATTTATCACACCCATTCATTAACGCTATCATCGACTTGGTTGCTTTGTGTTCATTCATGGTGTGCTTTTGTTTAAAAATTTTAAAAAAATTCAAAAATAGTTGTGTATTTCCTTGTGACACCCCGGCATTTCTTATTTGCATTATTTCTCTCATTTGTCTATTTGGGGACATCATAAAAAGGGGGAGAAATAATTATCATATTATGGGGGAGTTTTGAGTTTTTGAGATTTGATAACATATGCTTTCATCATAAATGGTATCTCTATTTATCTCATTTCAAACTCGATATGTCACTTGGTATTTGCTTTGTCTCATGTGTGTAGGCACTTCATTAATGATTTCTTTTTGCACACCCTGATGAGAAAAGCGTTGAAGATTCCTGAAGAGTTGAAGAACAAACGATGAAGTATTATTCAATTGTACCTTTTCAGTTTTTGGGTTCATGGAAGGGTAGATTTGTATAGGCATTTTTTGTAAGTTTGATAATTCGGATTGTTATTATTTATGTATGTACCGGCATGGACATAGGGGGAGATTTGTAAGGACATATTGTCCATCATATATTAGTGTTATGTCGTACGCCGTTACACCGTTGAAGAAATTCAAGATTTATATCATCTTCAACGGATCCGAATATCAAAGAAGAGGAGGAACCAAAAGTCTCGCAGGCCGGACCGGTCTGCCCCTTTACCGAACCGATCAGCCTGCTGAAAATCCAGTACACCCCGGACCGCAAGCGAACCGATGATGCCTATATTTAAAAGAACCGGTTCGCCTTCTCGGACCGATCCGCCTCAGACCCGGACCAATTCGCCTGGGATAATCTCAAACAGATCGTGCAGAGATTTTTTAGGCCAAGTTGCTCCTTTATAAACCCACTACGGGAAGTGGTTTTACAAGACTTCCATACACGATTTTCAGAGTCCATAAACTAAAAGTCTTCATTTTTTTTTAGTTACAAAACTCATGTTTTGATTCACACAAATTTTCAAATCATTTGTGAATCATTTTGAAACCCTAGAACACAAATTCTTTTGCTGTTCATACCCTTGTGGAGAAGACCGACCTTCTTCTTCATTGCATCCCTCCTGGAAAGGGAAACTTCCAGCCGCCGACTACAGATCCGACGCCTGAGGGTAATTCTGTGTCACCCTTGTATTTTATTGTAATCCGTGTAAATTGTATTTTACAAAATTAAAATAAATGGTTTTTCCCCTTTGGGGGATTTTTCCTCATTTGTGTGTGTTTGAATGCTCTTGCTTGCTTTACATCTTATTCAATCACATCTAGATGCATGTTTAGGATTTAATTGGGTTAAACTGTGTTTAATTATATAATTTCTTAATTTGAACGCACGCGCATCTCTTTCAAATTGGTATCAGAGCCAGTTATACACTATCTTTCATCCACTTACTTCATACTTTTGGGCATTTCCACTCTCCAATAATCTCGATTGGATTCTTGCATATATTCGCTAAATTTGAATTTGAATCACACATACGCTGAGATGTTTCATCGACAATACCCACAGCATCATTGGATACCATTGTCATCTTCACCGGAAAGGTTACCGACATATCACCATTAATTTCTCTTTTCTTACATTTTTTTGTTCCAACCATCGCCCCCTTATTTTCCTTATTTCTTTATTTCCTAAATGTCCCTTAGCCAATTCTAATACTAAAGATTACTTTCATCTGCATCATCATCATTCCTCTCATCGCACTCTTGGTGATTGTGGCCTATACACCCACAATAGAAATAAAAAAATATGGGGAGTCTCTCATATTTAAAGAAAATGGTTGTTTGAATGACTCCTTATCCATTCTATTTAAAGGAGAAATTAAATACCCTTACCCCACATATATGTCCATCTAAACTCCATGTCTTGTGGTGCTTTAGATCCATCCAGTTTTTGCATGAGAATGACATTTTTGTTAAACAGACACAACCGCCCATCCAGCGCCCTTCTTTAATCCATGACATGACCAAACTTGAAAATGAACTTTTTATCTCCTATTTTCCGAATTTTTATTCCTTTTCTTGGCTTCCATGTTGCAAACATGATGCTTTTTACCGCCTCATAACTACGTAATATGGCCGCAAATATCTTACCAACAACATACATGCTACTATTGCATTCATCGATTGATTCGGAAATGTCTACTCTTGTCTCTTCTTCCTTTGTCGATCTCATATTTTTCCACAAATTTTACATTTCTTCTGCCATGGTATTTTGAAACTGATTTGGAGATCCTCAACTACCAAATCCCACCAGCTAATCCTAGGGGAAAGAAATATTTTTGCCACAAAACAATAACAAAATTCTTTACGGAAACCAGAATGTAATACCCCGTATTTCTGAATATTTCTATTTAATTAAATTTGAGAATTAAATGAGAAAATACGGTTTAATTTAAATTACGCAAGAGAAGTAATTTAGTGAGTTTTATTAATAATTGTGATTTATGGAGTATTAATCGAGAGATAGATACTGATTAATATTGCCTCATTCTATTTACTTAGCGCGCGTAGTAATTAGTTACTTAGCACGTCTGGACCATTTTGGGGTGAGAACGAGTAATATATTTTTAAGTCACTCAAGTGATAATTTAGAGGTCATAGATGAGTCCGGAAGGTTCGAATTAGTCAAAATAGTATACCCTGGGGTACTAGTTGAGTCTCGGGGTAATTTTGGACTAAACCGAGACCGTTCGGGGGCGTTTTGGTCTTTTATCATGTGAGGGTATTGAGACCTACGAATTTGAGAGTCTTTTATCGGCTGTATGAAAGAGGGGTTAGGGTTAGAAAACCCATGTAAACACCAAGACCATTAGAGAGAAGGAGAAAATCATTCTCAAGGCTTAGAAGATGCTTTTGAAGAGGTTGGGTTTGGATCTTGCATCCTAGGAGCCAAAGGAGGAAGGATTGAAGAAGAGAAGCATTAATCCATCATCAACTCCAAGAAATCAGAACCCCTCTATTAAGGCAAGTTATTTATTACAAAAATTATAAAGTTATAATACCCACGTGTAGGGTTTTTGAATAGTTTTGTTAAATCACTATCTTTATAAGAAAGGAATGATATTTATGCATGTTGGGATAGGAATCTCATGTAGAATGATTTAACATATGTAAGGGAATAATATTCAGAGCTGATTTGACAATTATTTCGGAATAAAAGCTGGGTTTTGAATGAAAATATGGGAAGAACACCATAACTAGGGTTTTAAGAAATTTTGAGTTTAATCCACTATTTCTTTAAATGAATTGAGGTTTTGATGTTTTTGAAACGTTAGAAATTGTCCTAGTATATGTGGGAACACGTTAGGATAATTGGGTCGAAGTTTTGTGTACTATAATGAAGTTTGGAGGTTTGTTAATGGAAGAAGAAACTAACGTAGAAGAAGAACTACGGCTGCCCCAGATCGATCGATCGATCGATCTTGAATGTCGATCGATCGAATCGATCGAACCCAGGAGTCGATCGATTGACTTAAGCTATTTTTCTCAATTTTTTCCTTGGTTAAAGTTTCTTTGATTTTCAGGAATGAATGGGAATCCTAGGATTTATATTATACTTATATGGGAGTGAGGATAAGACTAGTAGGTATATTGTTGAGGTCCAGTAAGGCCATTGGGTGTAGGACTTAGATTATGGACCGACGAGAATAAATCGATTGAGTAGAGCACCGGGAAATTTGGAATTGAGTTACGAGGCGAGGGAAAGTCAATTCAAGTAATAGACCAGTAGAGTAAGTAATAACTACTGAAATTATATGTGAGGGGTAACTAGGACCCTTAGAGTTGTGTGAATACTCGAATTAATACGAAAATGAAATAAATTTGTAAATAAAACAAGTACGGTTAATATAAGAGAATACTATATTACGTGAGGGGTAACTAGGGCTCTTAGAGTTGAGTGAATACTCAAATAAATGCGATAATGAGAAATCGTAAATTGACGAATATGGTTAATATAAGAGAATAATATATTACGTACCACTATGATTGATAGGTCGGGTGCGTACCTACTAAATTGTATGAACTATTAGGTTGAGAGATGTATACCTAAATTATACGTTAGGGTCGATGAAGTATTCCGAACTAACGTAGGGTTATTATATGTTAGGGTCGATGGAGTATTCCAAACTAACATTGGGTTATCATATGTTTGGGGTCGATGTAAAATGTCAAACCAAACCTTCGAACTGGTGGAATGATGAAACAGTTCGATCCAGAATATGTGTATATAAATAATTGGGGTCGATGTATCATTCCGAACCAATTCTCACTTGGGGTCGATGAATCGTTCCGAACCAAGAGTCCTTTACGTGTGTCAAAAGGACATAATAGTAATGACTGATATTTAGTATATATTATGTGTGAAATATATACTTAATGATATTCTACTGGTGTGTATTAGTAGATTGATATATGATGTGTTTAACGATACATGTCAAACTGGTAAGTTAAGTAGTGAAACTTAATTACGAAACGTAACGTTAGATAGAGATTTATCTAATTAGTAATTTAAGTAGTGAAACTCTAATTACAAAAGTGGGAAGATATTAATTGTGAGAATCTTAGAAATTTAGTAGTGAAACTAAATGAGAAGTTTTGAAACATAACATAGGTGAAATGTTACTTGAGAATTAATTAACCTTCGTGAGATGTTAATGAAATGGATGTACTGTATGGGGGGTACGAGAACTTAGGTGTAGATAAGTTTAGATTATTACTTTAGTCCTAGTTAGCTGGGAGATATGGCTAGGTAGGCTAAGAGTAGAACGTTAAGTGTGCACAATAGAGGAGGAGTGAGTAAACTCAAGAGAGTGTACGAGAACCTAACATGTGTAAGTAATAACCGCATTTTATATTGTGATAAACGCTTACTAAATATTTTCAAAATGTTTTGAGTACTAACTTTTGCTATAAAATATTTTCAAAACCTTTTAGGTGTCCAGCCACAAGGACGCCATGTATGATGATTTCATTCCAGGGACTCAAAGCTGTAGCACAGTGGATGCTTACAGGATTTTGATTAGATGATATCTCTCATTCAGATCTAGTGCAAGATCTCACACTATTCTATGTATGGACTTGTGGTCCAGTATCAGTCTCAGATGTTTAGTTTCAGACTAGTGGTTGTTCTATTATTGTTTTGGGATTTTAGTCGATGGTTTATTCGGTAATACTCTTATTCTTTTATACTTATACTTTATTGATTGGGTTATAGTACATGGTGATTGTTGATACCAAATTTAGTTTGCTGACGTGGACCAATCATTCGAAGACACGTGTCAACCTACGTGGTAATTACAAACACTTTCGACGAACAACATACTGCTACCGAGCTACTCAAGCGACTCGAGCAACTCAGGTATACCAAGTAGCTTGGGCGCCCCGAGGAACTGAAAGTACCGAGCAACTTATGTGTACCGAGCTACTTAGGCGGTCCGGGCAACTTAAGCGTACCGAGCAACTTAGGCGGTCTGAGCTACTTCATGAAAATACGGCTACGCATTAAATGCGCATTATTATCATACAGATGTATATGTCTACTGGATAACAACGCATTATTCTTTCACATGTACAGCCTCAAGGCTATAAATACATTGTAACCTCCTCATTAGAAGGGGACTCGGGATCTCTTGGTAAACCACTTATCGAGAATTCCAGGCAAACATTCAGCAATACAAAAATAGTGGACGTAGGCCATTCTCATACGGATGAACCACTTAAAAAATCCTTTTGTCTTATTTATTTATTACTTTATTTATCTGTGATTAATTAATTAGAGGTAATCTAGTTTTTTACATCAACAGATTGGCGTCGTCTGTGGGAAACGACTGTACTTAGCGTTTTCACCAAAATAATTCATCATCAATGGTTGATAATCCGGAATCCAGTAATCGAAACGCTGGGAACCCTCCAAACCCTTATATTCCCCCAAATGTTCAAGATTTGGCTGGCATAATGGCTAATTTAGCCCAAGGGCAAACGGCCATTCAGGAAACTATACATCAACTTATACAAACTATTCAAGGAGGAATGCCGGCCCAATCAGGACAACGAAGTGTTCAGAGAAATACCCGTTTACCCTCTTCACGAACTAGGCAAACGATATTCCCAAAGGAATCTCAATCTAGACGCACCGAATCATATCGTATTGAGAGGTCTAATGATCCTTCTTATCAACCTGGTCGGACTTCATCAGTTCGAGCTACAGATTCTCAACGAAACGTCACTCTATCTCCAGAAAGGAGTAGTACTCTAGAAAGGTTAAGTAGAGTCTCTCCTTTTGATCGTTTGGGCCCTAGGAGGAATATAAGTCCTCCTAGGACTGCGTCGAGGAACTCTCCACGACCATCCGATCTAAGGAAAGGCTCTGCCCAATCACGACCAGCAGCTCGATCCCAAGAGGGAAATTCAACGCGATCAGTTACTCGAACCAATAGGCCCGAGGAGGGAAATGACGCATGGAAGGGCTCTAGTCAAAGGTTGGAGGACAGATTAGGGGAAATGGATAAGGCCAAGAATCCTCTACAAAGAACTTTTATCCAAAGGACACCATTTGTGCAGGCAATTGTGGATTTTCCCACACCATAAAAATTCAAAGCTCCTATGGTGACGCCTAAATATGATAGAAAAACTGACCCTGTCCTTCATATAGAACAATACCAAGATGCTGTCGATATCTATGCAGTTCCAGACGAGATGAGATGCAGGGAATTTTAAGGAACTCTTACCGGATCAGCTCAGATATGGTACAACAACCTTCCTCGGGGGAAAATTGAGACTTTCTTTCAACTCACAGAGCTCTTTATCGGGAACTTCTGTTTTAGAGCGAAGCCAGTCAAACGAGTAGCACACTTGCTAAGTGTTAGACAGAAGGCAGGTGAAAGAACCAGGGACTATATTACTCGTTTCAATAATGAGAAACTTGAGGTAATTAATTATGAGGAGAAAATAGCAATTACTTCTCTGATGAGTGCACTGTTGCCAGATAAGTTGTACTACACTTTAGCCAAAGATTCGCCTAGAACCATGGCAGAACTGATGGCAAAAGCAACCAAAATCATGAATGCCGAGGAAGTTATGGCTGCAAAGAAGAATGCAGACACTAAGGAGACCAAGGTGGAAGATGGTAAAAACGAAAAGAAGGATCAGAAGGCAATAGGAAATCAAAAGGAAAGCAAGTACTGGAGCAAATAAAGAAATTTAAAAATTACATTCCTTTAAAGGTAGATATAAATCACATTCTGGAGGAGATCAAGAATAGCGAGGAGCTAGCCTGGACAGCGAAAATAAAGGCAGATCCTGACAAAAGAGACAAGACCAAATATTGCGAATTCCACAAAGATCATGACCATACGACTAAAAGTTGCACAGCTCTCCAGAATGAAATTGAAGCACTCATCAGACGAGGAAAACTGGCGAAGTATGTCGATCGCCAAAATGGTGGAAAGGCTAACGACCGAAGAAGGCAAAGATCTATGTCTCCTCATCAAGCAAAAGAAGACAATAAAAGAAGTCACGAAGAAGATCCAGAAGATGATCAAGATGACCTCGATCTCCCCAAAAGATCAAGACAGCTAGAACATGGGGTATTTTCAATCCATTTTGGATTATTTGAATGTAATGTTATTACAGGTGGAGATGCAGGAGGTGGAGATCTGGCTGCGGAGAGAAAAGCTTACCTCAATGAGGCTCAAGCTTGCTCGTACATTCAGCGAATAAATCTAGCTGAAGATAATCGCCCGAGAAAGGTGAATAAAGACAAATTAATCATTGGTTTCTCTAAGAACGACCTGACAGGTGTACTATATCTTCATGATGACCTATTGGTGATCAAGATGAGAACGAAGAAAGTAGTAATTTCATGGGTACTGCTGGATAATGGTAGCTCGACAGACATCATGTTCTACCCATGTTTTGATAGTTTGAATCAGAAATTAGCCCAATTGGAGCCCTATCATAGACCTCTCCTCAGTTTTACTGGCAAAAAGGTTTTTCCACTTGGGACGATCAAGTTGGATATGCTTATCGTTACATGGCCTGCTTGTCGAACAGAAAGAGTACGATTTTTTGTAATGGATAAAAATGTCCAATCAGCTTATAATATCATCATGGGAAGGGTAGGTATGAAGAATTTCGAAGCAGTACCATCTACTGTACATCAATATTTAAAATTCCCAACCAACTTTGGAGTAGGAGTGGTGAAAGGCGACCATAAAGTAGCTCGGGAATGCTACTATTCATCTATCGAACAAGAGGAACGCGAAGAATCTAGAAAGAAGACTACCACATATCAAGTGGATGAAATAAAAGATGCAGAGATTAAAATGTTAGACCTTAGAGATGAGTCTCAGCTCGTGAAGGGAAAAGTTATGGAGGCAACCAAAAATATCATTCTGGACGACGAGCATCCAGAACGAACAACTCAAATTGGTGCATCACTGGATGTATCAATAAAATAGGAATTGATAGCATTTCTAAGGCGCAGAAAGCAGACTTTTTCAAGTAGTCATGAAGACATGCCAGGGATAGACCCGAGTTTCCTATGTCATGAGCTCAACGTGAACAAGGAAATCAAGCCAGTAAAGCAACGAAGAAGGGTATTCAGTCCTGAAAAGAACCAAGCTATACAGGAAGAAGTAGAGAAGTTACAAAAAGCCTGCAGAGTAAATAGCTTGGATTTGTCTCGTATTTATGCTACTAACCCCTTTTGGTAAGTATTTCGTATTTTGTGTATTTCTCATATGCTTTATAGGTATTTCATGCAAGTTAGTGCGAAGGAGAACTCAAAACAGTGAAAGAAAGCAAGAAATGTGAAGTTCAAGGGCATTTTCATAATTTTTCAGCCTTAGTCCGTAGGTGGGTCCAATTGGAAAGTTGAAGAGATTCCAATTACAAGAACACTGGAAAACATGACACCTCAATCCGAGCAACGGTGAAGAAGTCACGAGGTTTTGAAGTTGCGAGATAATGAAAAGTCATTTTCAGAACTGAAGAGTCACGACTCTTCGAATTTCTTGTTTAATTCATTTTTATTAGTTGTAAAACGTGGGGAGGCAAGGGAAGAGTCTCATTTAGGTATTATAAAAGGGTAAAACGTGGAGAGGCATGGGAGAAATTATTTTTTAGATGTATAAAAAGGCCAACCCTAGTAGGAAGAAGGGGCTTTTTGTTACTTCACATTGTAGGAGGATAGTAATTAGTTTTTAAAAGGATTCTTGTATTCAAGAACCCTAGTTTGAAGATTCATTGCAAATTGAATTCCAAAATTGAAGTTTTGTTCAGATCTCTGTGCTTTGGTAACGTAATTGATTACTTTCTTCTATTTAATTTTTCTTCTACATCATTCTTCAATTCTCCTTTAGTTTAATCATGATTTCCTGCAATTCAACAATCATTTTCATTACTTTCATCATGTAGGCTAGACTTTTAAAGGTCGGGATACATGAACTCAACCTGATATGGTAGTTGCATGTTTAATCCTCTAAAATTAATCCTCTAAATTCAATGATTTGATTACGATCGTATTGCGTAGAAATGCGACAATTGTAG
This sequence comes from Sambucus nigra, assembly GCA_949130495.1. Classification (NCBI taxonomy): domain Eukaryota; kingdom Viridiplantae; phylum Streptophyta; class Magnoliopsida; order Dipsacales; family Adoxaceae; genus Sambucus; species Sambucus nigra. The sequence continues at coordinate 606,024,323 of OX422214.1, read as the reverse complement.
ATCTTTGGATCTCGTTTGCTTCAGGGTAACCGGGATGCTTCAGAATACAATTCAAGTGTAACTATCGCAATATCGATTTACTCGTCCTCTAATTAAGTATGGTGCGGGCTTGAACCTCATATACGTAATGCTTGGGAGTACTAAATTCTGGGTCTAATTAATCACTTAAATTTACGATTAGTTTTATACCATCAATACACTAAGGTTGAGGGATTGTATTCCCGTCCTGTTTTCTTCATCATATAGTTCAAATTTTCAAACCATTAATCATTAGTATTTTAGATAATTTAAAATAATTTCATTTTTTACATAATTTCAAAACTGCATTTAGTCGTAACCAATTCTCCAAACAAATCAATTTTTCTTTTCTTTTTAGAGTCAGAGTTAGGATTTCTTCATCTATCCAACGTCATTGTCCTATTTCCCTGTGGATACAATCCCGACTTACCGGGTTTATTACTAACGCGACAGGCTTAAACTTGATCCTAGAGAGAACGCACATTAGAGACACTTTCTGAGTGGCGTCAATTCAGAAAATGTCTCTAATGTGCGTTCTCTCGAGGCTCAAGTGTAAGCCTGTCGCGTTAGTAATAAACCCGGTAAGTCGGGATCATATCCACAGGGAAATAGGATAATGACGTTGATAGATGAAGAAATCCTAACTCTGACTCTAAAAAGAAAAGAAAAATTGATTTGTTTGGAGAATTGGTTACGACTAAATGCAGTTTTGAAATTATGAAAAAAAATGAAATTATTTTAAATTATCTAAAATACTAATGATTAATAGTTTGAAAATTTGAACTATATGATGAAGAAAATAAGATGGGAATACAATCCCTCAACCTTAGTGTATTGATGATATAAAACTAATCGTAAATTTAAGTGATTAATTAGACCCAAAATTTAGTACTCCCAAGCATTACGTATATGAGGTTCAAGCCCGCACCATACTTAATTAGAGGACGAGTAAATCGGTATTGAGATAGTTACACTTGAATTGTATTCTGAAGCATCCCGGTTACCCTGAAGCAAACGACATCCAAAGATCTACAATTGTCGCATTCCTGCGCAATACGATCGTAATCAAATCATTAAATTTAGAGGATTAATTTTATACACATGCAACTACCACATCAGGTTGAGTTCATGTATCCCGACCTTTAAAAGTCTAGCCTACATGATGAAAGTAATGAAAACGATTGTTGAATTGCAGGAAATCATGATTAAACTAAAGGAGAATTGAAGAATGATGTAGAAGAAAAATTAAATAGAAGAAAGTAATCAATTACATTACCAAAGCACAAAGATCTGAACAAAACTTCAATCTTGGAATTCAATTTGCAATGAATCTTCAAACTAGGGTTCTTGAATACAAGAATCCTTTTAAAAACTAATTACTATCCTCCTACAATGTGAAGTAACAAAAAGCCCCTTCTTCCTACTAGGGTTGGCCCTTTTGTACATCTAAAAAATGACTCCTCCCATGCCTCTCCACGTTTTACCCTTTTATAATACCTAAATGAGACTCTTCCCTTGCCTCCCCACGTTTTACAACAAATAAAAATGAATTAAACAAGAAATTCCAAGAGTTGTGACTCTTGAGTTCTGAAAATGACTCCTCATTATCTCGCAACTTCAAAACCTCGTGACTTCTTCATCGTTGCTCGGGTTGAGTTCATGTATCCCGACCTTTAAAAGTCTAGCCTACATGATGAAAGTAATGAAAATGATTGTTGAATTGCAGGAAATCATGATTAAACTAAAGGAGAATTGAAGAATGATGTAGAAGAAAAATTCAATAAAAGAAAGTAATCAATTACGTTACCAAAGCACAGAGATCTGAACAAAACTTCAATTTTGGAATTCAATTTGCAATGAATCTTCAAACTAGGGTTCTTGAATACAAGAATCCTTTTAAAAACTAATTACTATCCTCCTACAATGTGAAGTAACAAAAAGCCCCTTCTTCCTACTAGGGTTGGCCTTTTTATACATCTAAAAAATAATTTCTCCCATGCCTCTCCACGTTTTACCCTTTTATAATACCTAAATGAGACTCTTCCCTTGCCTCCCCACGTTTTACAACTAATAAAAATGAATTAAACAAGAAATTCGAAGAGTCGTGACTCTTCAGTTCTGAAAATGACTTTTCATTATCTCGCAACTTCAAAACCTCGTGACTTCTTCACCGTTGCTCGGATTGAGGTGTCATTTTTTCCAGTGTTCTTGTAATTGGAATCTCTTCAACTTTCCAATTGGACCCACCTACGGACTAAGGCTGAAAAATTATGAAAATGCCCTTGAACTTCACATTTCTTGCTTTCTTTCACTGTTTTGAGTTCTTCTTCGCACTAACTTACATGAAATACCTATAAAGCACATGAGAAATACACAAAACATGAAATAATTGCCAAAAGTGGTTAGTAGCATAAATACGAGACAAATCCAAGCTATTTACTTTGCGCGGGATCATAAAAATACTGAAATTAAGGGGATAAATATGAAGAATATGTGCCTAATCACACCCCCTAACTTAGAACTTTGCGCGTCCCGAACAATATAGGAGAAATTAGTTTAAAGTTCAACTCTTGAAAATATTTTTATTGGGATAGAATAGCTTTTTCGCGGGTAAGCGATTGCATTTAGCGTATGCAACAAGCCTTTAAAACCCTAGGTTACCCTAGTAGGACGAGTTGTGTCTCGTGAGGGTTTGCAGTGAATATATCCACAAAATTCGACTCAAAGAAACTTCAAAATACGCACAAATTGTATAATTCAAACTTTTCCATAAAATAATCATCATCAAGTCATATTTGCAAGTCTCAAATCATAGTGCGTGTGTGCGAAGCCAAAAATTTAACCGCGGATTTTCACCGATTGACCATTATGTTACTTATTCGAAAATTCGTTTTGATTTCAAATTATCACGGAATGCTCAATAGTAATAAGCCTTTTTTATTTGTCTTTCGTCTCTCTTTTATTCTCCCAATTTATTATTATTCAAATTCACTTTAGTGGAAGTGAAACTTGTTTTGTTGTAACAACTACAGTAAAATAATGGAACCTGAATTTGCAATGTTATAAGTTTCTTAATTTTTGAAAGCAAAGCAATGAATCGAATAATCAAAGAAAAAATAAGTGTTTTTTAATTGTAAGCGATAAATCGAATAATCAAAGCCAAAACGAGAGTTTTTGGTTTCTATTTTAGCACGAAGGAGATATGGCGTGTAAGATAATAAGTCGACGTATTAGGTACATAAGAATAGGTACTTTTTTCTAAAGAAAAGAAATAAATCTGGAATCAACACGAGGACAGGTTCCTTTTATCAGGAGCGCAATTAGGCAATAAATTAAAGAATTAATGTCAAAATAATAAATTGAGATCAATGGCGGAAGTACATGCATTTTTAACAGGATGGAAGGTAAAGATGATTAGGCGATAAATCAATGCCAGGAGAACAAGTATTTTCTTGAATGGGAAAGCAATAGATCGGGAGTCAACTCCAGTTGGGCAGGTAAGTCTTTTTAACAGGAAGACATTGAAGAATCATTTCCAAACGGTCATTGTATTCTTTTACAAGAGGGAAGGTGGCAATGAATAAAAAATTTGACACCAAAAAAATAAGAATTTGTTTAGATGACGACATAAAGTTGAGATATAGGTATTTGTAGTGATACGTTGAAGAATCGAGGCCAAAAAGACGCGTTATTTTGTTTTTGACACGGGCGATAAATAAATTATTCAATGGCAAAAGGACAGGTACATTTTTTTATAATCAAGTCCAGGTATGACTTAGATTATTTTGTGTTTTCTTCTAACTGACTCCATCTGCTCCAAATTAAGGGTCTAAGTTTCCTTTTTGGAACATCCCAAACTAAGAGTCAACTTTCCTTTTTGAGAAATAATCAATGAATTAGTTTTCAAAATGGTAAACACTTTTTGATTTCGACCATTGAGGCTCTTAATTGGGGATGAAGGGAGTAATTAAAACCTTTTTTTAACTCCGCCAAAGAAAAAAATTATTTTGTATTGCCGGTCCCAAGCCCGGATGAAGGAGGAGGGGAGGAGGTTGTTATGAATTTCATTTGAACTTCATTCAAAATTGCATTCAATATATTTAAAAAAAAGTATCTTTGTAACCAACTTTGTTCCTAACGCCAGTCTAATAATTAATAACATATTTGCATTTTTTTTGTTTCAGGCTTTGTTTGGCTACAAATAATCCAGGATCCATTAGGGACCCTTGGGAAGATTGGATTATTGAGATAGTTAGTGATGAACTTTTTACGTCATTTCTCTCAAGGGTATGTTCAATTATTTTTGGGTATTAAAATTTAGATCGTATATGTGTCCCTGTTACGTGAATTTGAAATGTTTCTCCCTCAATGAGTTTCCTTGTTTGTTCACAATATTGTTGTAACTGGAATAATCGTGTCTAGGGCTGTGTTTCGGCCAGATCGAATCAGAAAATGTTTTTTCGGAAATAAAATAACTATTCCGATCCGATTTTTTCGAAAAATTAAAAAAAATTCCCAATTCGGAAAAATCGGAAAATCGGCAAAAATCGGAAAAAATCGGAAAATCACAAAATATATTAAAAATCGAGAAATTTCGAAAATTCCAAAATTTCAAAAAAATAAATTATGGATTTTCGATTACTCGAAATTCTCATTTTAAAGAAACAATGAAAATGGCTTAACCCAACATGTAAACACATGAGGATTTGGCTCATTTTTCATTTGTGTAGAAGTTAGGAGGATACTCTCCTTTTATAGAGAATATTTTGGAGCCCTCTCCCTCTCCCAACCGATGTGGGATATGGAAAACTTTCAAAAAATCGGAAAAGAAATCGGAAAATAATTCCAAAAAAATCGGAAATAATTCGGAAAAATCGGATCGGCATAGTTTCGGAAAAATCGGATCGGAAAAATTGGAAATTCAGAACTATTTCCGATTTCCGATCCGATTTTTTTCAAAAAAATCGGAAATCGGAAATCGGCAGACTAAAATTTCATTCCAAATTTGGAAAAAATCGGATCGGAAATCGAAAAAATCGGAAAGTTCGGAAAAAAACACAGCCCTAATCGTGTCCATAGAAATTTTATGTACTGGAAAAAAATCGTGTTACAATAAATATGTCCTAGTAATGTTGAGATTGCATTATTTTATTGATCATGTGACTATTATTAATTCTGATGTGTTTTGCATCATTGAGATTCTTGGTGCACCCTTTCATGACTTGCTTGGTTTTCATTATGTTATGTATACCAGATAAATGTAAATCCCTCTCAGTTTCTATTATCCATGCCAAAAAGCTATCATCTCCGGTCTTAGAAATAATATCAATAAGTTTGCTGTGGATTTTGCCCAAAAACGGAGAATAAAGTTGGATATTGATTTTCTTTCACTTTTTAATCCCGTTGTCTTACATCGTGGTTGTGACAATTTTGGTGTTTCAGGTGGCAAAAACTAAATAACAAATTCCTATTATTGAATCCCATATTGAAAAGTAGAAAGTTACTCTTCGGGATAAATATTTTTCAGCGTTATGTTCCAACTCAAATTTCCAGTATATGTCCAAAATATTCGTTTTAAAATCTTTTTTAACACTTAAACTCGGTGGGATTAATTTTCTTTTCTTCTCCGAATTATAATGGATTAATAGACGTGAATTTTGACATCCTAAGGTTCATTATCATATTCTAAGCTAGTTAGTAATTTCGTTGTTTCATAATTTATGAGTGAATGTCTCGAATCTGTAATTGGTCGCAAAATGCTTAATTTTCTGAGTATAGTTTGGACAACACTGAAATGTATTGGAATTTGGGAGTAAGAAGTTTGTCTTTCATTACTTGAGTGATAACATTTAAAAACTTTAACTGTGTTTTAATAAAAGTTTATGCTCAACAATTAAAGGTAGAGTTTAGACCTAGAAATTATGCTATTAACATGTATGCTACTTAAGATGGTGATGGAGAACAATTTTAAGATTCCAACAATATATTTTGTGAACCGTGCATCGTAAAAGTAAGAAAAGGGGGGGGGGGGGGTGATTTAACTAGATAGGAAGCTATGATACATTTTTAAACTGTTGCTACATTAATCTGAAACCAATATAACTAGATGGGAAACTGTTATACATACATGGTTGATGTTCAAATTTTAAGGTACTTGCAATTGCAGTAACGAGATAGTGACTTAATCGCTACACATAACGGAAGAACAATAGCAAAAGAAAATTCAATCTCTCAAGTCAAATATTGTCTCTCATTTTCTCTTAATATTAATTATGAATTACAAGAGAAGACGAGCCTCTTTAAATAGGCATTATAAAACCTGGGCCCAAAGACACCTAACAAAACAGGAAGCTAAAGAGTTATGTACCTAAAATATATCTACTAATTAGATAGTAAGTTCAAATCTCCCTCTTTTTTTCTAGTGGCCCACACTTCTTTTCACTCTTCCACTCAAATGCTTGGCCTCAAATTTATACCTCATTTTTAACCCTTGAAAACAACGACCTTCTTTTATTTCTTGCTCGCATTCAGCCTTACATGTGTACACAACAAACAAAAGTTTTTCGTTTACTTCTTGATCGACATTGAACCATGCACCTGAGCAAAAAAAAATTACTCATAAGATAGGGTAGGAATTCCATGCGTAGGTGTTGCTTTATCATGGGAAATGATCTGACCGGTCCCTCCCCTCATCTCGCAATCCCGTGGAAACTATTTCCACCACAAAATTGCATACCCTTGTTGTTTACAACACTTTCTCTATAGCATTAAGCCAATCATCAAAGGAATCCGAATTGATATTGTTGTATAGAATGGGAATGTCAATCTGGATATCTCCATGAATAGCCTTCTATAGGAGGTTAAGTTGATGCTTATGCTACCCCTCCATATTTACCCATTGCCTATGGACACTCCTCAATGTCCACACCCTTTCCTTCCTCCACTGGGATGTACTCTTCTCTCCAAAATTCAGACCATGGGTGCACTAGGGTACTTTCCTGGGGTCCTTGAATCCCCCATATTTTCCAATTTCACAATCGTGCACCATATGGCTATTTTTCTTTGCAACCATAGCGAGTTCGGTTAACTTGGACAAAAGAAGACTTACTGTCCTTTAGGATTGAGGTCTCATCGAGGGAATTGTGGCCTCCATCGTAAATGACCAATGCTAAAAGTTCGGGTTTAGTTATTGAATCCAATCACATGTATGTTTATTTTGATCTTCTTGTCGAATCTAACGCCACCAATTGTCCTTAAGGAGGGCACACCTTTAACCTTTTACGGGTTCACTCAATATCGTTGTACTCTCATTCCATCAGATCTCAATACAAATTTTATGGTTTCGTGGGCAGCAAGATCATGTAGTGTGAGTCAAATGGTTAGTCTTTTTTGGGGATCCGGACTTTTAATTAGGACTTCATTTGATAGAGGATGGACCACAACGATTCAGGCAAAGGATTATTCCCCGCCTTTTCTAGCCTCACATGTCGAATGGTGTTGAACACTAGAAAGGTAGCATGTATGTAATGTCAATGTTCAAATATAAGCGTCATTGTAGTAAGCAGATGACCCAAATGATTCCCCATGATTCCGGACCTCCCTCCCATTATCACCACAACCTGCGCACGTAACTACAGGTTTTGTTCCTGCTGGTCACAATTTTAAAGGTTTGTTCCATGGACGCGACAAAATGATGACCCAATACAAGAAAAAGTCCAACAAAGTGGGCCCAAAGCTAATCTGATATGTCGTAGACTTTTTAATTGTATCTTATATGTTCATCTCTAACCTTGTTAATTTCAACAATGTTTTTAAAGAATGATCTATGTGCTGCAAACTATTGATCTTGGGTTTCACTTTGAATTCATGCGATGCCTTCACCAACACTCCATTTGCGCCCTTAATTGAATGGTAAATCACAACTTTGTTCTTTCTGTTTGGCTTGTTTAGTGATACCCCTTTTTAAAACATGGTTAGAGGGACACTAATTGGATTCTCTTTCATTTTTGAAACATGTTTAATGATACCCCTTTTCGCCAACTAGGAGAAATACGAGAAATGGAGAGTTAATGTGCCTATTTATTGAAAATGAATTGGGCATGAATTGAACTTTTGCGGACAGTGGCAGTTAGAATCTGGACTGATCCAATTAACTTTAGATTTGGTGGTTCGATCACTACATACATTTTGAAGTGAGATAGATGCTTGTTAAAAATTAAAATAATATTTTCTTTTATCTTATGATAAAAGAAATGCATTTTCATTTGTTAGGATAACAGGTGATCTTATTGTTATTGTGATTGCATTAAAGGGCACTCGGTAAGACAATTTAGAAAAGCATGTGGGGGAACTATGAACTTATTGATATAGTTTAAAACCAACTTTTGTTTAAACCTGAATGAAAAGCATGTTCCTTTAGTAAGAAATTCCTATTCATATTCCCTTAATAAGAAATGCCTATGGTTTTTATTAATAAATAAACGAATGGTGGGAAGAGAGATAGACAATATCCTTGTTATTACAACTACCCTTGTCAAGCATAAGACTTAATTTCTAGAAATGGAGGTTCAAGTTATTTTTCCTTTCTATTTTGACTAACTGATTTATAATATGTTAATGCCTCTAAGGTTACAATTAGTGAAATTTAGATCCCTGTTAGTATATTTGTGATATGTTTTGTTCACGGTAAATATTGTTTGGTTTAGATTATGCTTCTCAACCTTTTTTTAAAACATACAGTTTTTGGTAATGTTCCAAAACAATTATAAATGTGTTACAAAAGGGTTTATATTGTTGACTTAACCTTATTCAACATTTTCTATGTATTTCCTTCCTTGGTAAATTAATTATCCTCGTGACGCAAAGTGATGTTATGAGCTTAATTGTGTGCTCATGTGGCAGTAATTTGAAAGTCTGTCAGGGGTAGGTTTCCATTTTCCACTACATATCAATTTTCCTGTCAGTTTTGAAGGGGGAAAATTAAGTTTACATGTTTTGTCCTTTCATTCCCTACAATAAACCATACATATATATTAAAAAAATTAACTATTAATTCTAATCATCTACCTTTTTAGTTCATTGAAATATTCCTCGTGTTGATCATAAATTATTTGTTTGATTGTGGTATTTCTTATATAATAATTTGTTGTTTCAGTGAAATGATAGAATTCGATGTTCATATATCCACGAAATAAGAATTAGGCATTAAACAATACTTAGATGCAGTTCAGAATCTGTAGAAAGAACAAACCAAATAACGACATTAGTTGTTTCGTACATGTTGGTGTGTAAGAAATAATGTGAGATGAATTCTTACCAAACATGTAATCTTTATATCCATTACAGTAAGAAGTTTTAAAGGAACGTTTTTTTTTTCCTTTTTGTTGTTGTGCGTGTTGGGGTTGGGTGGATGAATTTATTCTTATGATGTTGTTTACTTGTAGGTTACCTTATATTATTTTCTATACACTTAACGAAAATCAGAGGGCTCGATATGTTTACTATGGTTCACATAGTGATCTCCACACATTCTATCGACGAAATTGTATATGGGGCATTGGGGCACTTTAGGACTATAATACATCATGGAGAGAAGGAACTAATTAATATTTGATCATTATATACATGTATGATGAATGCTTAGCATGGATGTTATGTATTTTGTAGATATACATTTACTGTCTATGCTCGCTATTCTGAATTTTGAACATACAGGGAGAGTGTATTTAGTGACTCACAACGAGCTTGGGCATAATATGCACGAACCGATTTGGAATTGAGTATTATGGCTATTTGTTTCTTCCCGTTTTTACTTTAGGCATAGAATGTGTGATAATAAGATTGTTCTCCTTTATCATTGCATTTTATGAAATGATTATGATGAGAATTAGGGTCATTGTCATCTTTTGCCATTTTTAGTCATTTTTAGTATTTCTTTTACTTTTAGTATTCATTGTATTTTTCCTTTTGTTTAGTATTTATAGGAAGGAAGGTTAATTGGCACTTAAGGGCAAAATTGTAATTATATTCTTAGCTTAGATACCAATGAACATCCTTCCTATAAATACCCTTTTGTAGCATCATTTGAGGCATTCTTCCATATTTTGAGATATTGATTAGAGAGAGATTAAGAGAAAAGTATCTTTTCTGGCTCCCATTTGACGTCATTTACGTCAGTTGGTATCAGAGTCTAGTCACTCCACCAGTTGTTGTTGTTGTTGTTGTTGTTGTTGTTGTTGTTGTTATTGTTGTTGTAAAATAAAGACTCGTAAACAATGTCAAGGTGGGTTCAAGAAAGGATGAACACCTTCGCGACAAACCCTTTTGATCAAATCATGGCAGCCCTCAATCCATTGAAGGTTAAAATGGATGAGATGAACGCACGAATTCTATCACCAGAATCCTCCACGGACCGCCCCCACACTGCACCAGTAACATCTCAAAACCCTAATCATAATTCCCTAAAATCAACCCATTCTACACCACTACAACAAAAAACCCTAATTTCACAAACCCCAACCCAAATCACAACCAAGAAAGTTCCATCACAAAAGATGGACCTCTTCCGCCACCTCCCACTGGTCGAACTACAGGGAAAAAGGCAAAAAATACCTCCACCCACCCGACACAATCCCTCCCGCCAACAAAATCTCCATCCGAAACCCACGATCATCAAAACCAATTATCTAATGCCTCGTTACTGCCGAACACTTTCAGAAATCCCCTACCCCCCTCTGGATACAACCTCCACAGCCGACAGACCCTCGCCCAGGCCCAAACAGGTTTATTTCTCCCCTTTTCGGCCCTAGACGCACCTAACGAGCCCGGACGAGACCACTAAGGGTCAGGCGACACCACCGTGGGTCCTCTTTTAGCCACAGTGCAACCTGATACCCTCCCTGACTTGTTCTCTCCTCTTGGTGTTCCAATGGTTCCTCACATGCTCGGAATGAATTCTACGACTATTGCCAATATGCTCCGTGACATCCAACATGCCAAGGGAACAAATCAAACCCAATTTCAGCCTCAGGTAACATTTCCAATATTACATGAACCCTACATGCATCTAGCCGCAATCTTTAAACCCAAACCCTAAAATTTCCAAACTCCCACATCCATAATAATTTCACCCACCAAAATTCACCCCCTATACCTCCCCCTCCACCACCCAACATATCAACACACCATCATATGCCCTCCCCACACCTTCCCCCACCCCAAATTCTTGTCCCCTCTCACTCCATACCACAACATCCACCCAATTATCCCATTCCACCCCCATATGACTACCCCTTGCCACCTATCTCCATCTACCCTCATCACCACCCACAAAAACACCTTGAAACCCCCCTAAATACCCCCATACCCCCTGCTCCACTAGTTACCACACACCCTCACCCACACCATTACACTTTTCTAACACTTCTGCCCCTACCTCTTCTACATACCTCTACCCCACCCGGACACCCTCTACATGTACCACATCATCATCCCCCATAGGATACCCGTTACTTTCATTCCGCACCCATTGATTCCATGAGAGGATACGAGAGTGGATTACCCTACCCCACATGATGGGCCCCCCTCACCCCGACCCCACTTCATTCCAGAATTTGAGCCACCCGCTCCTACGGAGTGACGCACTGATGTTTCCCCTTTTGACTCTCTGGGTCCGAAGGTTACGCCATGTGTACCTCTTTCTGAGCGCCATTGATTTTTGTGTTATCAAAAAGGCCATCAGATTAATCATTGCCCTTACTGCTAGTCATTAGTCCCAACTCCACCTCCTTAACCACCATGAGTGACTTCCACCTCATACATCGCCTCCCCCCGCCCCAGTCCCTCCACCAGCTCCCGACCCCTCTCATCCACCACCTCGGATATGCCCACAACGCGCCTTACTTCCCTAGCCTCCACCAGGCAAGGATGCTCTAGATGTGGATGCCTTGGCCCTACAGGGTGGTGATTCCATTACACAGTCGGCACTTCAGTTACTATCATGGAGTATGCAGGGGGATATTAGATTGGAGGTCCCGATGTTTGATGGGCACTTATAGCCCAATGCCGTTTTGGATTGGATTATAGCCATGGAGTGTATTTTTGAGTATAAATGGCTGAAGGGTCGTCGATGTGTCTTGCTCACCGCGACCAAGTTTCAGGGCTATACCAGTGTTTGGTGGAACGGTGTGGAACAGCGACATGCTCTTGAGGTCCTCCCTCCTATCCAGTCCTGGCCTGAGCTTCGTGCCCAGTTGATGACAACTTTTGTCCCCGCCACTTACGAGCACGACCTATTCTTGCGAGTCCAGTCTCTTCGGTAGGACACCACATTTTTGGACTACACTGAGCACTTCTAGCTTCTTTGTACTCGTGCCCGCCTCGGTGAGAGTGAGGACTAGAGGATCATCTGGTATAGTCACGAGATTCAGAGCTATATCCAGCGCGACCTCGCTTTACGTGACATCACTTCCTTTGCTAAGGCGGTGGAGTACGCTACTAAAGTTGAGTCTTTTTATTAGTCTGCTCCTCCTCCCCGTGGCCGCTCCACGCTAGCTTCTACAGCACGAGTGACTTCTGCTCCTCCTGTGACTCTATCTATGGAAACTACTCCTACTCCCACGGTTCCTCCTCCCACACCCTCTCATCTTGTCACCTTCAAATGCTACAACTATGGGGTGATTGGTCATCGCGCCTCAGATTGTTCTCTTCCCAGTCGTTGCGCTCTCCTCGCTTCGGGAAATCCAGAGTTTCTTGAGGAGGCACCAAAGGTCCCGCACAAGCCAACTCTCATTACTATCCTCGATGGTGACACCGAAGGCCTTCCCCACTAAGTTCAATGATGAACTCTTTCAAGGTGCAAGAGTGATAAGAATTGGGGTCATTATCGTCTTTTGTCATTTTTTAGTCATTTGTAGTATTAATTTTATTTTTAGTGTTCATTGTATTTTTTCTTTTGTTTGGTATTTAGAGGAAGGAAGGTTAATTGACACTTAAGGGCATGATTGTAATTAAATTCTTAGCTTAGAGGCCAAGCAAACTACTTCTTATAAATACCCTTTTGTTGCCTCATTTGAGGCATGCTTCCATATTTTTAGATATTGATTAGAGAGAGTTTGAGTGATAATATATTTCTTTCTCCCATTTGACGTCATTTACGTCAGATTATAGACTTACTAGTTTTATTGGGTATTCTTGTCTGCGATTGTATATGTAATCATCTGTCTGTTTGCATTTGCAAGGATCTTAATCTGAGCATAGTAATGGAGTCATCAAGTCCCTTTTATTCATCTCTCTTGCAACAGTGATGAGTTGTTCCTTTTCCTTTTTTTCTTTAGATTCTCTGCTTTTTAGGGTATTTTCATTTTGGGGTCACATACAAGTTCTTTTTTCCCCCAAGTTCATTTTTTGTCTCTTTGAGGTGTATGGTATCCACACTTGCATCTATTGTAATTTAATCTTCTCCAAATTTAAGATTAATCTAAATTTAATGTTTTTTTAATTATTTTAGCTTTTAGATTTAATTAGAGAGTGCAAGTCAAACTTCAAGATGAACTCCTATAATATACCCAGCATAAAATAACTTGACCATCTAAGCTCCTCGAGTAGAGTACTTTTTATCGAAAACATGTACAATGAAAACATCCCAATTTGGAGAAACTGATTGTCCATTTTAATGGAAGTTCAATACTCTATCAAATTCGCCAAGCGTCCCAAATTTTGGCGACTCAACAAACATACTCAAACAGTTAAATAAATTTTTTAGCAAAGTTATCACCAAATTAAATAACCAAAAACATAACAAAAGCAAACCTAGTTTATGAAGGCACATTTTTCCTGATTTTCCCTGAGCTGTCATCTGATGTAGCAAAGTCCATTAAGAAATTGGTTCCTCCAAAAGTTGCCTCAAGTTGGAAGTATGCTTTATTTTCACTAGGAGATCCGCGTCAGATTGAAATAAACCTCTTTTTCACTACTAAAGTGTAATAATTAGCCAAAAGAAAAAAACTAATATAGTATATGCAATTTCGAAAAATAGTTTTTATTTCTTAAGAAGGGGAGATGTTATAAGCAAAGAAGTTGTTTATCCAATCTCTCTTCCCAATTTAAGTTTATTTATTAATAAAAAGACACATTAGGCCTTTATTTATTATACTATAGAACATGCCTTCCATTCAATTTTAAGAGAGAAAGATGGATTCAAATTGTATCAATTAGCTCATAGTACTCCTCAAGCTTTTCAAATCTTGGTTCCTTAGTACCTTTAATTTTTATTTTTAGTTTTTTTTCGCTAGGAGGAACCTAAGGAATTTATTTCAAAATAGATCAATTAGGCTAATCATAAAGAGAGTATCAATCCACTAAACCTACAACTGAAAGAAAATAAAGCATAAACTAGGGACTTTGTAGAAATAACTCATTTACAATTATATAAGAAGCTAAGGTCTGAAGTAATATAAACCATGGGCACCTTGTAATACATTGTGCTTAATTTCTTCTTGAAGGCTGTTATGACCTTAGAAAAATTGGGTCTGGATGTGGAAGTAAGCATATGATACGAGACATTTGGTTGGACTGCAAGAGCAAGGCTATGTAATGTCTCAATTCATAAATAATTTGGCAATTATTATGAAAAGTTCTCATGAGACATTTCACTAACATATTTGAATTACTTTCAATGTCTGCTACTTCCAAAACATGCTGGCCAATCAGATATAATCAGGTGATGCATTCACTTTAGCTACATATTGATCCGCGTGCCAAAATTAGCTAAGAATGAAACAAATAAACGACCTTGGTGATTTCTAATAACCCCTACACCAGTAGCCACACCATTTCTCTACTTTACATATCGATTGCAACTCAAAAGGCTTATAGGAACCATGAATGTGAATGTATTTGCTTAAATAAAACTGTGCAATAATGAACAAATTGACTCTTACCAAAGAAAAATAAAAATATAATACCAAATGAAATAAAAAAAAGGATTAAATACCATGAAAAGAGTTATTCTTGTAAGAAGGTAACACACAAATTGAAATTGTGAATCTTAAACTATTTTCTAAACCTTCCGAGTGAATTTTTTTTAGTATTTTTCTCAGTCTCGATAAATGGGTATCACTATGTTAGCCAAATAGCACACCTATGGAGTCATTGAAGAAGGCATTGTCAAAATTCAATGTGAAGACCAAGATCAACAGTTTGTAGAAATAGAGATCATCCATCACATTGCTCAAATTTATTTAAAGAAAAATTCTATGACATCTAAAATTAGCTTTGGGCTCAGTTTATGTGCGGAGTCTGAAGAAAAGAGATCATCAAACACAGTGGTGAAATTTATTTAAATCAAAAGTCTAAGGTCTTGTTTGTTTTTACCTTTTAAGTCTGAATCTAAACCATTCAGACTGAAGAGGTACCAAAAAGTGTTTGTTTTTTAAATGATTAAGAGGCTAACGACGATATTTGGCTCTTAATGATTAAGAGGTAGAATTACATTTGAAGTCTGAATCAGTCTAAATACATTCGTTCAAAGGTACATTCAGACATAAAAACAAATATATTTTTCAGATTCAGATTTCAGACTTCAGATTCAGTCTTCAGATTTCAGATTCAAACTTCAGATTCAGATGAAAAAACAAACGCAACCTAAGGCATCTCAGATTATCTTTGGGCTCATTTACGTGTTCTCTCTTGTAATGGGTCATTGTCAAGATTCCCTATGTTGTCACTTATAATATTATAATGGGGTAGGTCTTTACATAAGGCCCTTTACCTTGTATTCCTCTAACCAACACCCTTATTTCAATGAATTTAGATTTTTAAGAGATTTATTTATTAAAAAAAATGATAAATGTGATCACTGTGATTTGATATAATTCACAGTGGGGTGTCATGCTTGTAAAACTAATGGCTGATCTCTGGTTGTGGTTACAACACACACACACACACACACACACACACACACACACACACACACACACACACTCTCTCTCTCATGCTAAATCTGGAACATAGCATCCCCTTTCCACGGGATCTATGGTAGAGTGCAAGGTCGTATTACCCCAATGGTAGTTTGAAACTTTGTCGTGTCTAGGGAAGAAACCTGCCAAAGTGGAAATCGAGGAGGGAAAGACTCGATCGAAAGGAATGAAACCTGCATATGTGTGTGCAGGGGGAACCTGTTTGGGTCGTCCTCTTACTATGATGAGGCCTATGGAAGAAGATAAACATTTTGTTCAGGCTTTCTTTAGGGCGTTTGACAATAATTGATGTGCGAGCCAAGAAAAGGAGGGGAAGAAGACCGTGCCCGAACTGCAACCCTACCAGCTATCTAGGCCCGTTCTTGATGGAAATGGGGACCATTTTAGGATTTTTATTGGATTTTATTTTCTTTTATTTTGTTATTGTACTTTCCTTTATTTTGCTTTTATATTTAGAGGTAAGGAGTAGTAATGGCATTTTTATAATTAGTGCCTTAGCTTGGAGTCTACTCCTCCCCTTCAAATACCCACTTGTAAGCCTCATTTGAGGTAGACTTGAATTTTGATAATAGAAAAGAGTGTTTCTCTCTCTAAGAGTGTGTTAGATATTTTTAGGAGCCTTTTGTCGGGTAGTTTACGTCAAATTTCTATCAGAGCGGGTGAAGCTCCACATTGGTGTTAGTGTATCGATGTATTTTGTATCAAATTCGTGCACTACTCTTCAATGACTCCTAAGAAATTCAAACAACTAAAAGAGGAGATTCAAAAACGAACAAGAGAGTGGGTACAATCACAACAATAAATCTATACCCATTTTCAAAGCCCTAACCCTAACCCTATAAATCCCTACATACAACCCCTGCCCTACCCCACCCTCTACACCAAACTCGCCACCCCGAAAAACCAAATCTTGAGCCCTAGTTTCCCCCCAAACCCAAATTCATTCCATAAACCCTCGATTCAAGATCCAAGATAACCCACTTCTAGGGTTTCACCAACCATTTTACAATTCAATTCATAATTTACAAACCCTAACCTCCAATCTTATAAAATTCCTCCACCACCAACTCGAATCCCCTAACCCACCACCCATTTTTCAAATCCCAATCATAAAGAAAATTACGCGTTCTCCCGAATTAACTCTCGAGGTTCAATTCAAGATCACCGACGACTAGTCTAAGATTGGTTGCTCCACCCAATAATTCTTCCACCCTTACTCACCCAATCGGGTCAAATCAACGATAAAAAATCCCCACCCAATTCGGTTGATTGCAACAAACATAGAAACGACAAGATTGAGGATTTTTTTTGATATTTTTGATGAGGATAGTTGGGTAACTCGCACACACTTTCGTGAGCTGGAAACATTTGATTTGGAATTTTTTGTTTCAATCTTTGAGAGAAGGGATGATGATTTTGTTGAGGTTGTATAGGAGGTTATCTCTCTTAGGGTTGATTTGGATATTGGAGGTGATGTTTTTTATGGTGGGTATGTGAAACCATTCGTGGTACCTCTTAATTAGGGCTTGGAGTAATTTTTTTGCGGCATATCATTAAGGAGGTTCATCGCGGGAATCTTGGGTCACGATTTTGTCGGTTGGGCACATTTGAATTGTGTTCCTATTCTCCCAGGATTTATGGCAAGCCGGTATAAGGGGTGTTTCCAAGTACGTCTCTTCTTCCTAGTGAGGAGCTATTTGATGGATGCGTTGCTTTTTTAACTTTCATCTCCTACACTCGAGGACGAGCTTTTGGAATCCGAGAGAGTGATGGAAATGGGTCCCATTTTAGGATTTTTATTGCATTTTATTTTCTTTTGTTAATTTTCTTTTATTTCGTTATTGTATTTTCCGTTATTTTGCTTTTGTATATATAGGTAAGGAGTAACAATCATAATTTTGTAATTAGTGCCTTAGCTTAGAGCCTAAGATACTCCTCCCCTTTAAATACCCACTTGTAAGCCTCATTTGAGGTAGACTTGAATTTTGATAATAGAAAATAGTATTTGCTCTCTCTAAAAGTGTGTTAGATATTTTTAGGAGCCTTTTGATGGGTGGTTTCTTCAGTTCTGGTCCATCCTCCATCAACCGAAGTCGTTCTAATTGAAAGGCTTACCCTATAAACATAAAGCACCATGTAGATTGTTTAACATGACAAATGATTTTTCCATTCCTGTCTTGCGTCCACCAACCTGTAGGGATGGTAAACACAAGCGATTCTTCTTTTGTTCTGAATAATGAGAGGATGTGTTATACTACCTCTATCCCAAATTAATAGTCGCTATTTGAAAATGATGGTTTTTAAGGATTGACTCAATAAATGGCCACGATGAAACCTTTTTCACTATCTTGAAAGGTCGATTAGGTCCAAAAAAGTAAAATGACTATTTAATTTGGGACGACTCAAAAAGGAAAGCATGACTATTAATTTGGGCTGGAGGGAGTAGTTACAAAGGAAATTGACCACACGACATGAGATTATCCAAACTAAGAATATTGGGGATTCAAGTTACCTATGCAAGTACCATAGGAAGAGAACAAATTTATGGGGACAAAGTTAGGTAACCATGGCTACAGGTTCAAAGAGAAGAAGACACCCAAGGGGAGATAGGAAAGGGTAAGGAGATCAGAAGGACTCGTAGGCAGTGAGTAGTGATGAAGAGCGTAACATAGGCCTCTTGCTTCGCCTCCTAGCGGAGACTCTTAATGTGGATATCCTAAATGACATTTGCCATTTTCATCGCCGAAATGAATTAGGACAACTTCGTTAATTGGTTTAACGATATGGAAAAAGTGTTCGACCACAAGAACATCAACATAGCCACATATATGAAGTTGACCACACTAAATTATAAGGGTATACCTATTGTGTGGTGGGAAGAATTTGTGAAAAAACACACGCCGAGTGGAGTGGAGTCTGTCCAATTATGGACTAAGTTAAAGAAATATTACGCATGGCCTTCCTACCCCATTCTTATGAGTGAGATCCGTTTGCTCGGGTGAAACACTTAGTGAACGATTCAATATCGGTCAATGATTACATATAGAAATTCAATTTGTTATGTACATGGAGAATATTGAATTGAATGATAGCATGAGACAAAACATGCGACACTAATATTTCAAGGGTTATAAATGAGCTACCAAGCAGAGTTGAGTGTTTGATAAATCTCTACACTCCAACAATCAGAGGAATACTCTTTCAAGTTCAAAGACTATTTTTAAGAAAATCATCATTCTTCATTACATACTCCATAGTACAAAAACTCAACCAGTTTCAAAGTTATCAAAGGTATACTCGGGAAAATAAGCATTATGCAGCCAATTGCACAAGCAATTAACTCATTATTTTCGAGATACCTAAATTACTAACTGTATATGGCAATGAAGCTTAAGATGTGAAAATATATCTCATAATCCACTAATCTCATAGCAGAAAAAAACTGAACCCTCTGAGTTTCAGTGTTACCAAAAACCCCAATAGGAAGATTCTGAACGCATACAGAACTTCGGGTTAGAACGAAAATCCCCTCTGTTCAAGACCATCAACGATGTAAAATGCAACAGAATTAATAATAGTGACACAAATGCAGTCTTAAATTACTCGACATATGCATGGCACACTTCTTATAATATTTTGCAATAAGAAAACTTTTAATAGTCGTGTGGATTTCAGCTGTCACAACCTAAGAGAACCCACAAAGTAAATAATTGAGAAGGAATATTACAAGTTCACACAACCATAGTGAGAATATTATCTCCTCATATCCTCACATTACTTAAATCATTAATTATCGATTCTCTTAGCGGTCAAGTAGTCAAATGGGCACCAACAAGTTCTCTCAAATGGTCCCTACTTAATCCAGGATTACAATTAGACAAATAAACCTTGAAACAATAATAACAAAAGACAAAATTTATACTTTTTGTGATGTGAAGAGTTGCAAAAGACCCATTTATCGGTTACAAAGATAAAATTTTATTTTTCTATTCTTCATATAGTGAATGATTACCATGAAGAGAGAGATCAAATGTATAGCATAACAACCTCTTCCCCTCCTCCTTTATCCGGGCTTAGGACCATAATACAAAAGAAACCTTTTCATTAGTGGAGTTAAAAAAGGTTCTTAATCCCAAATTAAGAGTCTCTATCTTTTTGTTTTGTGTGTGTAAATTAAGGATACACTTGATCAAGGGTTAAGATCAAAACTTGTTCATCAATGTGAAATTTAGTTCTTCAATTATGTCCCGAAAAGGAAAGTGGACTATTGATTTTGGAAGTCTAAAAAAGGAATGTATAACTCTTAACTTGGGACGAAGGGAGTAAGTTATAAGAAAACACAAAATAATCTAAGCCATACTTGGCATTGAATCTTTGATCTATTGTCTTCCTGTAACGTACCTCTCCTTTGGGCATTGAGTCTTCGATTTACGCCTCCACTTCAAAGAAAATTACACACCTTTTGGCCTCGATTCCTCGATTTATCACCCTTTTCTATGAAAAAAAATTCCTATGGGCTTTGTACTTAAATTTATTCCTTCCTCTAAAGAAAAATATTGGTCCTTTTGGCACTAATTCTCAACTTATAGCCTTCTTGTCATAGAGAAACCTATTTTTGGTTGCTATTCAATTTATCGCCTCAACGCCTTCCCTCCTATAAAAAAATATCTGCCCTTTTGCACTAAGTCTCAATTTATTTTTGCATTGATTATCCGATTTATCGCATTCCTATTACAAAGAAAATTCCCGTCCTTCTGGTGTTGATTCTTTATTTCTTGACTTGCGGTAAAAAAAATATACCTATTTTTTGTGTTTGATTCTACGATTCATTGCCTTATCACCTTCTCATAAAAAAAACTATACCTACCCTTCGACTTTGATTCTTTAAGTCTTTCTTTCCTGTATTTAAAAAAATAGTTTTTTTGAAATTGCTTCGTCGATTTACCACCTTACCGCCACCGTGTCAAGAAAAAACTCTCATTTTAGCCAACTCTTTGTTTTATCGTCTTCCGATGAAAAAAAATTCTCATTTTGTCTTTGTTTATTTTATTTATCCACATTACAATAAGAAAACTCTCGTTTTTGAAAATAAAAATCATAATAGGTTGCTATTATTTCACCATGCCTTCACACTATTATTGTTCCAACAATCATTCCCAATCCTACTTGCTATCAACAAAATATCCAACATTTGTCAAACTCCCACAAAATTTCCCTTGAGACAAATAACTCATATCCCTCAAAACATCCCTCAATTTCAAAGATAATATTCAGCCAATAGTTTTTATTAACATGTAACTAAATTAACTGGCCTAAATTCTATTCAAGATACAGACCTTTATGCGATAAAAATAAAGGTATTCATAGCACCACTCTCAAATAATCGCTTTAGCAAATTCAGGATAGAACCGTTTAATAATTCCCAGCATTCTTAAAAATACCCATATAAAAAATATTTGGCCCTAGTAGCATTTAAGCAATGTCAGCCTAACTTACTCTTCCTTCGAAGGTCTACCAAGAACTTTTGTTGTCTTAAGAATCCAGTTTAATCTCTACAATCTGAATATCGATAAATTCTTAAAAAATTGTGTCAGCTACTCCACAATTTTTTTTCATTACCCTGAACCTCCATACGAATGATCCCTTTGAACTCTCCCATGCGAGTTAAATAATGGGAAAATTGTGCCAGAGTTACCCTAACACATGTCCCGCTTCAAATCTGGTCGGTAACCACTGAGGGGTATCGAACTCGAGGCCTTTGGCCCAAACGAGTAACCCCTTACCATTGGACCAAACTAGGGTGGATAGAAAAAAACCTCTATTATAAGATATTACAAAAAAGATTACACAAACATTAGGCATCGGAATATAATGTTGTACACTATCTTGGAATATCTAAGAGTGAGTGACGTAAAAAAAATTCATTACAATGTCACATCAATCAATTTGTGTAACTTTTCGTGTCAATTCATTGTAACCATAACATTAGTATTAAATTATACCCCTTGCTCATTCTTTTATTTTTCAAGAGAAGAGATCGACATAGAGAGAAACCGATCAAATAAAGCACAAAATTATCACATTCCTTTCCTAGAAAACGTCAACTAATAGACATGAAATCCAATCATATAAGATCAAAAAGTGGCCAATGATATGAAATTACTAAATATACACTGAAAAAAATGTAACGAAAAAACTTACCCTCAAGTCCCCATAGATCATAACCCTCCCAAAGAGAAATGGTTTTGGGACCGGCTTAATTGCATCGTAATAGCCTACCAACTGACATGGCCACATGAGCTGGCATTGCAAATAAAAGGCCAACAAACACTGTAAGGACAAAAATTTTCAATTGAGTCCTTTGTAGTTTTGACTCAATTCCATACAAAAACATTTGAGTCATAGGATAAAGTTAAAGTTTATCCATTCAAGCCTATGATGTGTTTGTTGAAGACGTAGCGGCCAAGGTATTAAAGCTTCATCAAATGCCGAGTTTATATAGGAGTTTGGAACATTTTTCATTGGGTATATTTTTATTGTATTTTGTGTTTAAACAGTTGTTGTATTTAGAAAGTTTCATTAAAACTTTAAAATAAAGTTTTTGGGCTTATAATTGAATTTTCAGCTTTTTGTTTTTTCGTTCAATATTGTCGTTCGAACGAGAATGTCGTTCGAACGAGGTTTGCAACGACCTGCCACTGGAACTTCGTTAGAAGTATCATTCGAACGAGACTTCGTTCGAACGAACATCTCGTTCGAACGAGATTTGGCGTGAACAGTTATTTGGGTAGTTTTGAGCAGTTTTTCCACCTTCCCACTTGTTTTCCCCACTAACTTTTTGACAGACTTAATATGTGCGGGAACCAACTTTTTCCAATTAACTTTTTCACATCTTTCCATCTCCAAGAGGGAGTTTGAGAGCATAATTCCAAAAGGAAAAAGTTCATTGTTTAAGTGTTGTTGTTTTTCAAGAAAAATCTTTTAAACACTTATTTTACACCCAAAGTTTGTTTATCTAAATTCATCCATATATATATATACTTTTCTTGGAGTTTGGCACCGATTTTTTATCTCTACCGTTTGAAGAGAAGTTTAAGTTTGCTTCTAAATCCCACAAAGAAGAAGATTGTTTGCGTTGTCATACCCACTTAGAGAAAGGCTCCTAGTTTGGGTGACGCTGACCAACAAAGTCCGATCGGTGGATTTCGAGACCGCGGTGGAGCTCCGTGGTTATTCGCTAGGCGGAGGTGTATACAAGAAGGAGCGTCAGGGATTGAAAGGGATCGAGTCGAGTGTTGTAAGTATTATTGTCTTATATTTGTAAAACCATACTTAGTGGATTTGTGGCTAGGGTCGTCCGAGGTTTTTGCCTGTTGTGGCCTAAAATGGATTAAATATTTTGTTTGGCAAATTTCTAGGACTTGGGTTGAGTTAATTTGGTTTAAGTGAAATTAACATAAGTGTGTGTTTAATTTAATTTCACTTTGTTTAATTTTAATTTGTAAAAGAAATTAAAATTTGTTAATTTATTTTTAATTGAACCATCTTTCGCTTCTGCATCTATAAAAGGAAATTATCTTTTTGTGAAATAAAAAGAATTTGTAAAATTACGGGCCTCGCGCACCAACAAGTGGTATCAGATCATTGATTGTGAAAAGCTACCCGTTTTCAATTTAGTATCAGAGCAAAAAATGATAAGTTATTTCGTTAAGATTTTTTTAAATATTTTTGGCTAAAATGGAATTTTCCCCATTCTCAATTTTTCCTATTTTGGATGGTTCTAATTACGCGTACTGGAAAGCACGTATGAAATCGATACTTAAATCTATCGACGAGAGGGTTTAGTTGTCTGTAGTTAACGGGTGGTCCCCACCAACTAATTTAGTAGATAATGAACGTGTTCCCAAACTGGCTGATAGATGGAGTGAGAATAAATTTAAACTTTTAAATTTTAATTCCCGTGGTTTAAACGCCTTATTTAGCGCTGTCACACTGGATGAATTCCATCGCATTATGACGTGTGAGACCGCTAAAGAATCTTGGGATATTTTACAACTCACTCATGAAGGTACTAGTGTCGTTAAAGCTTCGAAACTCCAAAATCTCACCACTCAATTTGAAACCATCAAAATGAACGAAAAAGAAACTTTTGTTGAATTTTATTCTAGACTTTCAGATATTGTTAATTCATCTTTTAACTCGAGAGAGAAAATACCCGACAACCGAGTAGTAAAGAAAATTGTAAGGTCCCTTCCCGATAGATTTATTCCAAAAGTGACCGTTTTAAATTTTTTACCAACTTTAGCCTCTACGAAATTAGAAAAGATCATAGGTGATTTACAAACCTATGAACTGGACATGTTTCCCTCTAAATCTGAAAAGAAAATTGAAAAGAGCATTGCTTTAAAAGCCCGAAAAGAGGATAAACAAGTAGTAGAGAGCGATAGTGAGAGTGACTCGGAAGATATGGCCTTGTTTGCTAGGAAATTTCAAAAATTTCTTAAAATTAACAAAGATAAATTTAAAAATGACTTTAAGAAATTTGAAACTTCTAAGCATGACAAAGCCGAAAGCATCCCTAAAACTCCTAATGAAAATTTAAATAGGAAAGAGTCAGAAAGGTGTTTTGGTTGTGAAGGGTATGGCCAGAGGGCTTTTGAGTGCCCCACTAAACTAAGGAGATAGGGTAAGCAACCAATTTCTTTTAATGCAACCCTTAGTGATAGTGATATAGAAGAGGGACCCGATTCCCTCACTAACCCAACTTTGTGGCTTTTATGGCTAGTCATGTGAGCACCGATAATGAATCTTCTCATGAAGATATACAAACACATGGCACTTCCGATGTCAAAGTTTATGATTCCCTTATTTTTTATGGTAGTGAGAGTGAAAGAGAGAGAGAGAGAGTGAAAATGAAGACGAGGTTGATGTGAGTGAACTTCAAAATGCTTTTCAAGAATTATATGAGGAATCTATTAAATTAAAAAGAGCAAATTTGAAGTTAGAAGCTTGTTTAAGAGAGCGTGTCAAGGTCGTTGATGAAAGTGCGTCAGTGGAAGACCTTAGGACACGAGAGAGAACTTTTCGAGAGAAGCTTGAATATGTAGAAGGCGAGAGAGATAGCCTTAGAGGTTTAATGAAATCCTTGAAAAAGGAGCTTCTCGAGTTTGAAGAAGAAATGTTTTATTAGAGTCTAATATTTTAGAATTAAAAAATAAATTAAAAGACTCTAGAAAAGTCAAATTTGATTTGGAGTGTAGGTCCAAAAAACTAGATAAAATCTTTGGCACGATCCAAATAAAAAATGACACTTGTGGTTTAGGCTTCGATACTTGTAATGAATCTACTCATAAAGCTAAATCCAATGTTTTAAGAGAATCACCTAGGAAAGCCTTTAGAGATCAATCCTTAGGTACCAATTTTCGACTTGTTTTTACTTGTGCACATTGTGGTCGAAAAGGTCATCTTAGGAAATTTTGTTTTGATCTTAAACGAGGTCCTAGAAAAACCCAACATACGGTAACCAAGGTAGATAATATTCCTACGCCCCGAGATAGTCATTCGTCATTAGTTTGGGTTAGGAGATCCGACTTGGTAGTTTTACAAGATAGGGTATTTGATTCTCATTTGCTTTCACATGCTTCCTCCCTTACAAAATCTAAAGGTTGAATGTGTTAGTTTTATTTGGATACTTTAGGTTTTGTACTACATGCTATATTATCATGCTAAATGTATGCTTGCATAGTCATTTTCTTGTCTATGCTTCATGCTTAACCACATGCTAGAATAATGATTTTTGTTTATCTTTTGTATTCTATTTCTTTCATTTTTGTTTGCTTTAAATGAAAAATAAAAAAATATTTTGTTTATCATTTGTTTTTTACCTTTTAGTAGTTTAGGCTTAATGAAAAATACAAATGATTTTTGTGTGTCTTTTGAGTATATATTTTTATTTTTGGTTAAAAATTTCAAAAACTAAAAAAAAAAATTGTGTGTAATTAGTTTGACACAATTTATGTGGCATATACTTGTATTTGAATCCCTACTTTTTCGCTCCCATGTGGATAGAACTTTTGGTTTATATTATCAATACTTATTATGTTCTTTACCATGCTGACATGGAGTAGTTGGATTTTGTGTTGCTTAAATGGATTCTATTTTTATATGCCTTCATTCACACATGCACGAGCTCTTTTGAAATTTAATCGTCACATGTTATATTTGAGCTTTGTGAGATGTTCTCCTACCAATCTTGTCATCTACATATTTGTAACCTAGGAGGACTAGTGCATGTCAAAATCCGTTGCACGAGAGATTTGTGTGAAATATAAAAAATGATGTATCTAAATGTGCACGGGGAAGGGCTCCGAAAGGATTTATTATCCTTTGCGAATAGTAAGCCATCGTTTGTTTTGGACCTAAAAGAAATATGTGGTCCAAAGGCCTAAAAGAAAATATGGCATTAAAAAGAAATAAAATTGCCAAGGCTTATGTTTGATTGATATAATCATTCAAAATTAATATATACTTATTGAGGGAGATTGGATGGTATATCAACGGTTTGCACAATGTACGTTTATCCTAGTAGCATTTTCAATGTCATAACTCTATTGATTTGTAGAATCAACAACATGCTAGACTTGTATGCATTGTGTATGTTTGTTCATTGAGTCCAATTTATATTGTCACATGAGGTTATATTCAAATGTGATGAAGTTTGCAATCAATTGAGAACTCCGTGAACATGTTTTAAGTGATTGAGTTTAAATTTAATTGTTGCTAGTTCACACCCCAACACTTTCGTTTTCATATGACACATTTTTGCCATACGAGTGTGAAAAGCTTATTCTATTTTGTGTCATTTGTGTGTTTATATCTATATATATGTGCATGTGCATCATTGGTATATCTAGAGTATGTATATATATGATATTTTTATTTGGTCTTTGCCTTGCTTTCCAATCCATCTATGCTTTAATTCATAATTGGTATCTATCTTGTTGCATTCTTTGTTGATATCACATGCTTAATACTTTATGTATCTTATTGATATCATTTTTTTGCATCTTAGTTGGTATCCGTTATTCTTTGTTGGATTAGTTATGATTTTGTTGCCTATGTGCTTTAATGTTCTCATCACTTTATGCACTAAGGCATGTTTAGCTTGTTATCCCATTCTATTTATCCCTTGTTTATTTTAAGGGTAATATGCTTTATTTGGGGGAGATAAGTTAATGTTTTGATTCTTTAGCCTTTGTCTATTCCTGAACTAAAAGGAGGAGAATGATAGGGGAGAAATGGTATCTAATCCTATTGTCATCGTATCTTAGTTTGGAAGATTTTACTTAGGGGGAGAGCGCTATCTTCTTAGGTTGATCATATTTGATAAAGTGGAGAATTAATTAAGGGGGAGTCTCTATTTATATTTCATTTAATATTTTAATATTCCCTATGCGTATAATGTGTTTACTTAAGTGTGCAGGAATTCTTCTATATATGGCAACTTTCACTGGCAAAGATATTGATCCTTGGGTTGTTTGAGTCAAGCATTGTATTTTTATTTTGGGTGGGACATTGTTTGACAGCCCTTTAGGATTTTTGTTTAGTTTTTGTCCCGGAATATCCAAAGGGGGAGATTTGTAAGGACACAAATTTCCATTTGAGTCCTTTATAGTTTTGACTCAATTCCGGACAAAAACATTTGAGTTATAGGATAGAGTTCAAGTTTATCCATTCAAGCCTATGACGTGTTTGTTGAAGACGTATCGGCCAAGATATTAAAGCTTCATCAAATGCCGAGTTTATATAGGAGCTTGGAACATTTTTCATTGGGTGAATTTTTATTGTATTTTTTGTTTAAACTGTTGTTGTATTTCAGAAAATTTCATTAAAACTTTAAAATAAAGTTTCTGGGCTAAAAATAGAATTTTCAGCTTTCTGTTTTTTTGTTCGATATTGTCGTTCGAACGAGGTTTGCAACGACCTGCCACTGGAACTTCGTCAGAAGTATCGTTCGAACGAGACTTCGTTCTAACGAAAATCTCGTTCGAAGGAGATTTGGCAGGAACAGTTATTTGGGCAGTTTTTAGCAGTTTTTCCCACTTTTCCAATTGTTTTCCCCACTAACTTTGTGACAGACTTAATATGTGCGGGAACCAACTTTTTTCAATTAACTTTTTCACATCTTTTCATCTCCAAGAGGGAGTTTGAGAGCATAATTCCAAAAGGGAAAAGTTCATTGTTTAAGTGTTGTTGTTTTTCAAGAAAAATCTTTTAAACACTTGTTTTACACCCAAAGTTTGTTTATCCAAGTTCATCCATATATATATATACTTTGCTTGGAGTTTGGCACCGATTTTTTATCTCTACCGTTTGAAGAGAAGTTTGGGTTTGCTTCTAAATCCCACAAAGAAGAAGATTGTTTGCGTTGTCATACCCACTTGGAGAAAGGCTCCTAGTTTGGGTGACGGTGACTAACAAAGTCCGATCGGTGAATTTCGAGACCGCGGTGGAGCTCCGTAGTTATTCGCTAGGTGGAGGTGTATACAAGAAGCAGCGTCGGGGCTTGAAAGGTATTGACTCGAGTGTTGTAAGTCTTACTGTCTTGTATTTGTAAAACCATACTTAGTGGATTTGTGGCTAGGCCCGTCCGAGGTTTTTTCCCGTTGTGGCCTAAAATGGATTAAATATTTTGTTAGGCAAATTTCTAGGACTTGAGTTGAGTTAATTTGGTTTATGTGAAATTAACATAAGCGTGTGTTTAATTTAATTTCACTTTGTTTAATTTTAATTTGTAAAAGAAATTAAAATTTGTTAATTTGTTTTTAATTGAACCATCTTTCGCTTCTGCATCTATAAAAGGAAATTATCTTTCTGTGAAGTAAATTTTTTTGTAAAATTGGGGGCCTCTCGCACCAACATTGATTGTGAAAAGCTACCCGTTTTCAAACACACAAGGCATTTCCTTTCCCGTCTCTAAACAAAACCTAGCCAAAAACCAAACTCCTTTTTTTTTCAAATGATTCAAGCCACCACAGTTGAAAAAAATTGTTTGTTACCAAACCAAAAATAAAGCCTCAAGTTCATAAAAAAGAAAAACATGCGCAATATCATTTTAGTCAACACAAGATCATTCCAAAAACTACTACTGTTTATTTATTTATTTAAAGCTGTTTCTAAAACATAAAAAATGTTTTATGTAAAAAATAAACTATTTTTATAATAATAAAGTGTTATAATTATTAAAAAAAGTGTTTTTGAATAATTTTTTTTATAAAAGACCTATTTTAAAAACTGTTGTTTTATAAGAAAACTTTTTTTAAAAAAACAATATTATTTTTTTCATATAACTAACAGTTTTAACTGTCTCTTTATATATTTTTTTTTAAAAACAACTGTTTTCCTAGTTTTTATACATATTTATAGAAAATAATGCAAGAATGTTTTTTTTATAAAATAGTTTTTAAAAACTTGTACAATGTTTTTTGGAAGAAAATTTGATGTGATTAGTGCCGCTGGCGCGGATCCACATCCATTAAATGACGTGATCCGCCAGCGACGCTAACTAATTGCGATTAGAGACATCAATTTTCTTACCCTTTTTTTGCGACGCGACATAATTTTTTTTTATCTAATATGAACATGATCAAAACTAAAAGTGACACAGCATGAAATTCATTTTTTTTACCAAGCACGAACACCGCTCAAATAAAATGCAACATGACCAGAAATCTTATTTTTTCCCTATCACGGTGTCGACACGACATGAAATCAATTTTTTTTTGCCTAAAACGAACTTGACCAAAATAAAAATGCACAACATGAAATCCATTTTTTGTACCAAACACAAATAGCACCCAAATAGAGAAATCTTATTTTTTACCTAATACGAACACAATCGAATTAGAATGCGACACAACATTAAAATTTATTTTTTTACCTAACATGAACATGACGAAAATAAAAGTGGCACGACATGAAATGCATTTTTTTTACTAAACACAAACACCGACCAAATAAAATATAACCCGACAAGAAATCTTATTTTTACCTAACACGAACACAGTCGAATTAGAATGCGATACGAACACCCTAAAACATAATGTAAAAAAAACTCTCGTGTTCTTGTTTAGTAAAAAAAATCTCCATGTTCGTGTGGCGTTTTAATTTGATTGTGTTCATGTTAAGTAATATATAAGATTTCTTGTCATGTTGCAATTTTATTTGGGGGATGTTCGTTTTTGGTAAAAAAAAAAATGGATTTTATATCGTGTCACTTTTATTTTGGTCACGTTCATTTTCGGTAAAAAAAAATAGATTTCATGTCATGTCGCATTCTAATTCAACTATGTTCGTGTTAGGTAAAAAATAAGATTTGTTGTTAGGTTGCATTTTGTTTGAACGGTGTTCGTGTTTAGTAAAAAAATGGATTTCATGTCGTGTCACTTTTGGTCTTGTTCATTTTAGGTAAAAAAAATCATGTCGTGTCGCGTTTCAATTCAACTACGTTCGTGTTAGGTAAAAAATAAAAGTTCTGAGCGGTGTTCGTGTTTGATAAAAAAAAAAAAAATTTATCGTGTCACATTTATTTTGATCATATTCATATTAAATAAAAAAATCATGACGTGGTGCGCTCTAATGGAGAAAAATATAATTAGTCACTTACTTTGACATGAGATTCGAGTCATCTATAATCAATAGAGAAAAGTTTCGGAAGCGTTCATGAGTCTTTGGTTCTGGTTTATTTATTTGCATGGGTGAATGCTTGCCAACTCAATTACCCACATCATCCGGTGGGATATTCTGGTGTAATTAGCCGGTTCGTATAGCATTCCTCTAACCCAAATCAAGAATGGTCAACCCAAAAAGTTATACACATGTTTCCACGTAGAAACAAGATGATGTGTTTGTATGGAATCGCATCAAATGCATCAATTATAATGTTTATAGCCCGATCATAAGAAAGGGTTGTGATTTGCACAATCTATACTATTATAAGGTTGAATAATGTATAGCTTTTAGATTGAATATTTTGTTACCAAATACAGAAGGCGTTGAAAGAATCTGCACGGACTGTGGGGTTATTTGAGAGACTTTGATTAAGAATTTCAAACTCTTATTGTCAAAATGGTTTCTTTATCTCCAAAGAAAATACATGGACATATTTATGTATAGGTATCATAGTGAATAAATAACCAAATACACTGATGGGTTATAATTAAACATTGTGATTTTCATAATCCATACTATTATAAGTTTTAATATCGTATAGACTTTAAATTGAAATTTTGTTACCTAATACATAAGTAGTTATAGAAGTCTACACGGACTGTGTGTAGACTTGATATTAAGATTTTCATATTCTTATTGTTGAAAAGGTTTCTTGATTTCCAAAGAAAACACATGCCGGCGTATATATATGTATCACAGTTTGTAAAAGAATCACATCAAGGACATGCATTATAATAATAAAAGATTGTGATTAGCACAATCAAAAGTTTGAAAAATATATAGAGCTTGGATTGAATATCTTTTTACCTAATAAAATAGAAGTTCCAAGATTCTAAACGGACTAAGATTTGGATTTTCATGTTGCTTGTCGAAATGCTTTATTACTTTCCAAAGAAAACACATGTATTAGGTATTAGAAGGTTGGTGAGAAGGATCAAGTCAAAATGGTCAAAGAATAAGTTTAGATTTGACTCCAAATGTCAAAACAATAACAAAAGTAAACAAATCATTATTTTCCTTTTTAAAAGAATAATTTTAGTCCAACTTATTTTTAAAAATAATTTTAACCTTTAAAAATAGATTTTTTTATTAAAGTTTAATAAATTGAGTAAGTTATATTAAAATAAAAAATTAATAATGTATTAAAGTAAAAATACTCATTAAAGTTAATAAAATCTCTTATAGTGACAATGAATGGGCATTAGTTATGCTAACATGACAAGTTCACATTACATAGTAATAAAATAATCTAATAATGATATTAGTTTGTGTAATACTCGAATTAGTTGTGCCCACATGACAAGTTGACACCACAATGTCACCTAAAAAATAGTTGGCAAGCTAGAAACGATGATGATGTAACATTAAGACGTTAGTACTTTTCGACAACTTTTCCATCAAGGTCATGAGAAAATGCTAGCATGACAATATCAAGTCATTGTCGGTGCTAGAGTGACAAACCTATGGAGGATTAACAATATTTAATACAATAACGTGTTTTATTGAGTCCATCCAATAATGACAAAACAAGTGATACAATTGATTAAAATTGCCCATTTTATATTGCTACTAAAAACAATTACTTGAAATCAAAACAATACAATTTTATTATGATAAGGGTTGCTTGAATTGTCATCCCACTGTCTCCACATATACAATATGCCAACATAAAAAGTAATATAGTTTTTAAAATATGTTAGACTAATATATTTTTTAAGTTATGAGTAGTTTAATACCTCCACATGTTTATTATTTTGGAGGTTTTTTTTACTCTATTACATTACTAATCTTCAATTTTAAACTTAAATACAAGTTTATCAATTTATTAGAATTTAGTATTTTTTTGTCACTAAAAGACATTTTTCGTCATTAAATGTCACCAAAAATAACTTTTAGTGACAAAAGTTCCACATTTAACGACAAAAATGTATTAAAATCTAATAAATTGATTAACTTGTCTTAAAGTCTAAAATTAAAAATTAATAATCTATTATAGTTAAAAAAACATATTTAAAATTAAGGTGATTTACATATTAAATACAACTAAAAGGATTAGATTAACTAAGGTCATGTGGTCTTAGCCACGTGGCCGAACACGTGGCAAGTCGTGGAAGGAGGGCGCACGAGTAATCGACCTATGATGATTTAGATATAATCAAATCTACAAGATCATTAGAGATAGAGATAAGTATGAAGAAACCCACAAGCATGGGATACTAAGTCTATAAATAGGGGTGATCTAGCTCACATTAGAGGGTAATTGTAACTAGCACGCAATGACCGGACTCTCAGCTAGCAACAATAGCACTCTGATTATTTCCATCCCTTTTTCTAATACAAAACACTCCCCCTTTACCCCTGTGGACGTAGGCCAATCTCACGACAGAACCACGCATATAATTCTCTGTTTTCCTTTTCTGCATTTATAATACTTTTGGGGCAATCCAGCAATTCCAATAGTTATTGTGGCAAAAGTCTCCTACAACAATTATTTTTAAGATCCACATATTAATTAACCCAATATTAAAATAAATAAAACAAGAGAGGAGAAATCATAAATATTGTATCATGTATTAACGTAGTTTATAGTCGAGTCAGTGAATGTAACATAAAAATGAGGTAATGAGGTATGTTTGGGTGAGAGGCTAACTCTTAAGTAAAATAGTTGCATTAATAAAATTGTTTATTTTATTTTATTTTATTTTATTTTATTTTTTAAAAGAAAATGCATTTTAATGTAACATATTTCTTCAAATAAATAAGTGTTGTTTAATGTAGAATGCTATACTCAATTATGCAATTTGGACAATAGACTATTCTGTAGCTGCCACTATCAAAATCAAGTTCATCCCAAGATGGATTTAATTTCATAATTTTGTTCTCATGGTTGGAAAATAGTGTTTGATAACCAAAGTTACTAATTTACATTCATTATTTCTAAAAAATACGTACTAAAAATACCCTCTCAAAATATATAAATAAAAAAATATTATTTAAACTAATCATGGCAACCATAAACGAATACCCCTTATTAGCTAGAATTTCGTGCAATGGACAAGATGATATTTATAATTTTTAACAATTTAAATAAAAAATAGATACTTGTATAATATTGATATAATGATCATCCTTGTAAAAAATATAAAATTAGAACTGAGTTAGTATAACTAGTCATCTCCTCTCCCATTAATGAAATTTAACAACTTGAATAAAATACAATCAAATAAGATATTGTAGCAAATTGCTCATTTGACTCCTAAACTATCACGATTATTTCAAAATGCCCCTAAACTATGAAAAGTGTTAATCCTCAAGCTAACCAAACGGATTTAACAAGTCCCTTATGTTAGTTTGAGTTGTTAACTTTGACAAAAGTGAGTCACGTGACATGCACATGACTCATTTTGAGGGAAAAAAGTCAATTTACTTAAAAAAAATATTAAACAACCCATTATTATGGCACCCTGTAAAATTCATAAATAAATTGATCAGTTCTAATACATAAATTATGAGACAGAAACTATTTAGTAACATTTTTAGTGTAACAAAATAATTAAAACGAAATAAGTAAACGTAGTATTGGAAATATAAAATGATTAATCAAATAAAACATCTTTGATACCATTATACAAACATAAGAAGTAGACTCCAAATCTGGAATGTACGATCTCAAGCCTGACACAAAATAAGTACGATCTCTATAAAACGAAATAAGTAAACGCTCGATTGATCAAGCCTGACACAAAATACTAGGAGTGCTAGAATAATTTATATCATTCTCAGCATCAAAATAAACCAAAAACTATAATAAATAGAAACCATCCACAATAACAACTTAATAAATGATTACAAGAAGGATAACTAAACTAAAATAACTGAACACCAATAAATGAATCCACTATATCAACTCTCTTATTACAATTGCTCAAACGAATAAAATAAAGTACAATCGAAACCTCCTTTGACTTAATACATATGAACAACTATAATGAACAAGTGGCTCAAACTTTATAAATACCTAGCTAGATCACCATAACTACAAATTTGACCACTAATGCTTGTTGAACATGTGTATATACTACTACTACTACTACTACTACTACTACTACTACTACTACTACTACTACTACTACTACTACTGCTGCTGCTCCTCCTGCTCCTCCTACTCCTACTGCTACTACTACTACTACTACTACTACTACTACTACTACTACTACTACTACTACTACTACTACTACTACTACTTTTTCATGCACAGTGTTGGAGGGGGATTTAAAGGCGCCATGAGTATTGACTAAGAGCTCTGATTATTGCTTAAATTACCTAAAGGGTTGAACCTATCGGTTGACAATGCAAGACGAGCATTGCGTGGTTCTTTTGCAAATTCAGGGTGTCGTGCATTTAAAAGTTTCTAAATGAGTGAACAACTTATATGAGGCATGAGATTCCCATCCACCTCGGCTCGAGCATGCCATGTTATGGCCTCTTCTATCCATGGTACAGTGAAAAATCTTTTTAACTATGGCCTGAGGGGAAATTACTTTAATACCTTTTGAACTTGTGAGCACTTGCGAAATTTTATTATGATGTCTTTTCGACCTTCAAAAACCATATATCTCTGCTCCTTGAATACATAACATTCATTCATTAGTTCATGTTTATTTCGGTACAGTATACAATTACACTTGCATGCATGAATAAATTTATACTTCAAACCTAACCCCTTCAAGCTCTTTTTATGCTCGAATAACTATCTGGTAACATGGTATTGGTAAACATATCATGCTTATTTGCTCAACTTCTACTGATTATAAAAACCGAATAGTCTCTTCAATCAATAACGCAAACCTTTTCAAATGCATAAAAGGTCGATTAAAGTGAGTCATGTAGTAATATCTCTATAATAAAAAACCTTGACTTTAATATTTTTCTTTTTCCTAAATGAGGTTCTTAAGTAAAAAGGACAATAATAAAGTTTCCAAGTCCACCCGAACCTCCATGAAAGAATGTGGCTCCTGATGTTTACTTCTGTAAGGATCTATGGATCATTTTACCTCAGATATAACAAAATAGAACGAAAGCCACAACGATAAAAAACATCATGTTAATAATAAAAGAATTTTCAACAATGATCTACAATGATCATTTTACCTATTTGTATGTCACGTCACTCATACTTTGTAACCGAAGTGTAAAAAAAAAATAAACTAATGTAAGAGCAATGAAAAACTAAACTCAGGCCAAGGCAAACATAATTAACTAAAGATAATATAACCAATAAAGAAGAAGAAACTCAAATGTAATAAAAAAATAAAAATAAAACATAAACCATTGAACTAATACAAAACCTACAAAATACAGACATAATACAAATACAAAACAATAAGAAGCGGAGACAAAAAATAATCACAAAGAAATTGTAAAACTAATGAAACAAAAATGAAATTAATAGCAAACTCAAATGTAATAAACAATAAAAATAAAAGTAATTTATTGAACTGATACGAAATATACAAAATAAGGATATGATATAAATAAAAAACCAATAAGAACGGATATAAAAATAATCACACCGCCTAATTAAACATCGGGTGATCAAGCCTTTATTAAATTAAAACAGGTTTCTCAAATGGTTCATTCTTAGCATCACTGTCGAAAAAAATTTCATTACTAGTCACCTACGTGAAAATTAGACCAGTGCCAAATTTTATCTTTCTTAAAACAGAATTAACTAAGCGGAACAAAGTATAACAATCACCATGTACTATAACCCAATCAACAAAAATATAAGTACAAGAGAACAAGAGTATTACCGAATAACCATCGGCTAAAAATCCCAAAATAATAATAGAACAACCACTAGTCTGAGAATAAACATCTGAGATTGATACCGGACCACAATTTCATACATAGAATACTGTGAGATCTTGCACTAGATCTGAAAGAGAGATATCGTCTAATCAAAATCCTGTAAGCATCCACTGTGCTATAGCTTCGAGTCCCTGGAATGAAATCAGCATACATGGCGTCCCTGTGGCTGGACACCTAAAAGGTTTTGAAAATATATTATAGCAAGAGTTAGTACTCAAAATATTTTGAAAATATTTAGCAAGCGTTTATCACAATATAAAATGTGGTTATTGATTATACATGTTAGGTTCTCGTATACTCTCTTGAGTTTACTCACTCCTCATCTATTGTGCACACCTAACGTTCTACACTTAGCCTGCCTAGCCATATCTCCCAAGCTAACTAGGACTAAAGTCATCATCTAAACTTATCTATACCTAAGTTCTCGTACCGTCCATACAGTACATCCATTTTATTAACATCTCGCGAAGGTTAATTAGTTCTTAAGTAACATTTCACCTTTGTTATGTTTCAAAACTTCTCATTTAGTTTCACTACTAAATTTCTACAATTCTCACAGTTAATATCTTCCGACTTTTGTAATTAAGTTTTACTACTTAAATTACTAATTAAATATTCTCTATCTAACGTTACGGTTCGTAATTAAGTTTCACTACTTAACTTACCAGTTTGATATGTATCGTTAAATATGTCATATATCAATCTACTAAACATACAGAAGTAGAATATCATTAAGTATATACTTCACACACAATATATACTAAATATCAATCATTACTATTATGTCCTTTTAACACACGTAAAGGACTCTTGGTTCGAAATGATTCATCGACCCCAAGTAAGAATTGGTTCGGAATGATACCTCGATCCCAATTATTTACATACACATATTATGGCTCGGACTCTTTCATCACGCCACCAGTTCGAAGGTTTGGTTCGGCATTTTACATCGACCCCAAACATATGATAACCCAATGTTAGTTCGGAATACTCCATCGACCCTAACATATAATAACCCTACGTTAGTTCGGAATACTTCATCGACCCTAACGTTGTTAATTTAGGTATACATCTCTCAACCTAATAGTTCATACAATTTAGTAGGTACACACCCGACCTATCAATCATACTTATACGTAATATAGTATTCTCTTATATTAACCATAATTGTTTGCTTTATAAATTTATTTCACTTTAATATTAATTCGAGTATTCACACAACTCTAAGGGTCCTAGTTACCCCTTGTTATATCAATTCAGTAGTTACCCTTATTAACCTACTGACTCAATAAATTTAAGCTCGCTCACCCTTCTCCGTAATTATACTCTTATCATCTCGAATTAGAATATGTCACAATCAAGCCTATGAATCTCCACTTTAATTCTCTCACAAAATTAAAGTCCAACACTCAACCATAAACCTACTTCCATATCATTATTCCAGAAATATATTTCATCAAGGTCCCAAACACTTCCCCGATAAAATTTTAGGCATTTGAGTCTTAAAAAGAAAGATCTTACATTTTCTCGCAGCCGAAACGAATCATAAATTTTCTGACAGATTAAACACCCTCTAGTAAAATTTCGATTTCTCCCTCTACAGAACTCCGATGCCCTGGGGCCGAGGGATCACCTGCTGAGATTCCTCGGGTGTTTCCCATGGGTCGATCTGCGTCTTCTGTTCATTTAAGGGCCCCATCCTTTCTTTGATCGAGGGAACCCATGCTCCCACCATTCTTCTTGTTAAGATCCAGACATCTTCCTCTAGCTCCATGTAAAATGCTGCATCCAGTAGGTGAGCTTCTTCAATCGCGAAGGGCCTCTTTGTGGCCCTAATGGTTACCTCTGTTCCCTTGACATTTGCCTTAGCACATTGGTGGTATGTAGAAGGAACCAGGCATTGGTTGTGCATCCACACCCTTCCTATTAACAGATGATAGGAAGTGGCACTCTCTATCACGTGGAACTTTATATGGGAGATCAAGTTTTGCATCACAATCCCCACATTAACATACCCGATAGATTTGGAGGATTGGTTATCATACCCCGAAATTACCAAAGGCATAGGGACCAACCTTTCTTCTGGAATATTTGTCGCTTGAAAGGAGTTGATTGGCATAATATTAATGGAAGCTCCTCCATCCATAAGAGTCCTTGCGAAGCTAACTCCGTTGACCCTGGCAGTCACATACAGTGGCCTGTTGTGAGGGAACCTTACAACCCTATCTGCGTCGCTGAAGGTTACCTCTGACAAAAACCTTCTCACCAACCTAGCCATGGGTCCCTTCCATCTCAGCGAAGGGGCCGCGTTCTTTTTCAAAATATCAAGTATCTCCTGGGTTATCTCTAGCCTACTCTCCTTTGGAATCCCCACTTGTTCGAAGAACCAAGTGAACTTCGGGGATTTTGAAACTGCCCCATATTCTAAGGTCGGGTCTACCTCTTCGCTTTTGGCATCATATATATCCTCCACATCCTTGGCGCTTGCTTCATCGTAAGCTAACACGACGTTAGCCATTCCCCTGGTGCAAATCTCCAAAGTTTCCTCGTACTCCTCTCCTTCTCTCTCCGCCTCTTCATCATAGGCCACCACGAGATTGGCCCCATGTGCTGGTAGTGGGTTACTGTTAATGTTTTATGGGGGGATCTGCAACGTTCCCGCCTTTATGTACTTGTCAATGATTCTTCTTAGCGTGAAAAATCTCTCCGTTGGATGCTGGATCTTCCAATGAATCTAACAATATTTAGGATCTGCCTTCGTTGCAGCATCAGGTTCTTCCATCGGAATGCCTTTCGAATCATAAATTGTTCCCCCTTGGACCATCGCGTTATAACAACTCACAACCTCTTCTATCGTGCAAGGCAATGGTGGTGGGTCTTCTATGTCTCTTAAAAACTTCCTCTTGTTATCCCTCTTTGGT
This sequence comes from Sambucus nigra, assembly GCA_949130495.1. Lineage (NCBI taxonomy): Eukaryota > Viridiplantae > Streptophyta > Magnoliopsida > Dipsacales > Adoxaceae > Sambucus > Sambucus nigra. The sequence continues at coordinate 605,984,806 of OX422214.1, read as the reverse complement.
GCTTTGCCCCTATCTTCCCCCTCGACGTACCCTACCCCTGGGGGCTGAGACCTCCCCCCGCGGGTTGCATCGGCTGCCTGAACATCATGGGTTCTACCACCGGATTGGGTCGCACCACCAAAGAGATGTTTCTCACTGCTTTCAAGAATGACGCAAAAGTCCCTTCGCGCGTCTCGTTGATAAGATGGCAGATGTATTCAGGAAGCAGCCCCTCTGTGCAAATTTGTAATAACTTGGACTCTGTGGCCTCCTCCCTGACATCGAGGGACCTTTCCCTGAACCTTAGAACATAGGACACCACCTCCTCCCCAGGTCTCTGCTTCTCCCTATTGAGTTGGGTCAAGGTGAACTCATCTTCTGCCAGAAAGAACTTTTGAACAAACAATACATGCATCTCCTCCCACGTAGAAATGTTGTTGGGAGTTAAGTGGGAGTACCAAGTGTATGCCTTATCGATTAGGGATTTGGAAAACTCCCTCAATCTAAGCTTCTTATCATTGCAATGCGCCCCCAAGTGTTCAACAAACCGCTTAATGTGCTCCTTCGGGTTCCCACCTTTCCCTATATATTTTTCAAAGATAGGGGGAATATAGTCCTTTGGGTAAGGCTCATCGTTGTACGCTTGAGGATAGGGTGTTCAAAAGTCATCATACACTGAAGCCACTTCGCCAGCTGATTGCGAGGAAGCCCGCATGAACTTCAACATCTCTTTCTGCATCTCTTTTCTCATTTCTTCCATAGGCGAGACTATCGGGGCAACCAGCAGCGGGGCCACGGGCCGAGCACTCGTTGCAACTAAAATGAACATTACCGGTGGTGTCGTTAAAACTCCCGAGGTTCCCACTGATGGATTTACCATAGAGGGTACGCTTGCTGGGATCGTTCCTGCAATACCTGCACCTGGTGGAACTACTCCTGGTGTTACGAAAGTATTAGCCTCTAATCCTCCTAGCATAGTTGAAGCTACTGGAGCTTGCAAAAACTCGTGAAACTTTCTCATGAGGAGCGTGATCTGGGCGGGTCCCAACCCCGCGCTCGTGGAAGGTCGCGTCGCCCCTGGAATGTCTGACGTCGTTGGAACCGGAGGTACCTCCACTCGAGGAGCCCCAGCCCTCAGGGCCTCTTGCTCCCTCGCGGATTGTTCTTCATTATGCTGGATATCATCAAAGTTGAGTCTTCGAGTGGTATTATCCCGCGCCATACTCCTTACCTAGGAGAATGACTTCCCAGTAGAGTCGCCAAATGTAATAGGGTACTTTAGATTATAGATGGAGGCGTAACCCCTATTTGAGTATGGTAATGATAAGCTAACTTGGCCAAAGCTTTGAATTAATGATAGGACACACAAACACAAACCTAATGAAGATAAACTCAGTTTAAACTCCAAAACTCTCGTGTATAACTCAGGCAATAGTAATGAACCTTAGAAGTAACTTAGGTAGAGGGAGAGAGAAGTAAGCACCCTAGATACACCTTGGTAGGCAGGTAGAAACACACCATACACCCACAAGAAATCTCTGTCAAGTATTAAAATCTTCGCAATAAATAACAATGGTGAGTGGATAAACCCTCTGGTTTCCAATAATTCTCTCTCTGTTGTGTATCTCTATTAATAACTCCATAGTTCTCCTAAAAGATCATGTACCTCTCCTTAGGGGTGGTTGGGGTCCTCAAATAGCCCCCCACACCATCCCCGAGGCAACTCAGTCATTAAAACTATGAAAGACATCCCTCATACTTTATGTCATGCTCTTAAATGCCTGATGCACTAGTTGTCTCCACGTCACAAACATTAAATGCCAAGACATGCCTTCTGCCTAACCACTGTGTGTCAGGGGGCTGTTGTCGCAGAGGTGGCTCACCAACTGCCTGACAGCCCCAAATACCACGGTGGTTTACTCAAGAGCATGTCTGACATTGTTTAGCTGGCTAGTTACATCACCTACAGGAGATGTGACATTAAGTAGAGGGTTGTTTGGTTCACAACTTAAAGCCTAATGGAACTCCAAGTTGCTCCACCCGAGGTTCCACGGTCATGGTCTTTCGGTGTTTTACCAGGTGTATCTAAGATGGTTGGGGCAAGCCCCAACGGTGCCTTACTTCTCAATCCTCCAAACCAAGTCCCTCTAAAGTTCCCACGGTGAGGTCATTCGATAGAGCATGAAAGCTCTCCCAGGCCCTACCAAGCATGGTCTCTCGCGAGTACCGTTTGACCTCACACAAAGTCGTTATCATTCTCGTTACAACATTACAACCGTTATAGCTTATAGTCACCAAGCATAAGAATACAATATGAATAATATAACAAGCTATAGTATGAGTTGCCGCGCCAAGCTGCCTCGTTGAGTTGCCATGCTTGAGTTGCCACGCTCGAGCTGCCTCACTGAGTTGCCACGCTCGAGCTGCCTTGGTTGCTTAATCTCAAATATTATTGCCAATTAGGGAACTATCCCTAATATCAGGATTACCGTTAAGACCCTTCTACAGATTCAGTGAACAATCTTCTTTCATCACTAAATGGTGACTCCTATGCGTGATTTAGGAGAATTTCAATGCTATCTGTGACACCCCGACTAATTAAATACCGGGTAGCTATTCCTTTATTAAATTAATACAAAATGCCAAGTTGGTTCAGTTAATAGCATCACTGTCGAAAACATTTTAAGGATTACTAACCACCTAGTATTTAAAAAGTAAGTTGTCAAATTTTAAATTAAATCTGATTAACATGCAATAAAAGAATTATGAAAGAATAACATAACCATTCACCATAAAGAAGCAATAGAATAACCAACAATTAATAATAAGTCTGGAGGAAATACTCATCACAATAATCCCACAACTGAAATGAATAAAATAGTGTATCCTGAATTAATTACAAACCAAAGTCTGAATAACTGAAATATAAAATGTCTCTAATAAAAATGGGCGACATGCCCAACAATGATGGAACTGAATATGGAATCAAGACTAGAAAATAGGCGTCTACTGTCAAGGCCCTGTAACTTCCACAACAGCTACAGCTCGTCACCTAAATGGAAATACTATGCATGGTGTCCTTATGGCTGGGCACCTAAAAGGTTTTTACAAAAAAAATAGATTTGAAAGCAAACAGGTCAGAGCCCGAAAGTGGAGAGTATTTTAAAAACAACAAGTGCTTTAATAACATTTAAAACAATAAATGCAAAATACATGTTAGAACGTGCTCTCACATGAAATACTCACCTCTCGTCTAACTGTGCACTCCTAACGTTACTGTACCCATTCATGTGTTTCTCATATCTATCTAGTTCAAAAGAGTTTCTAACATTTCTACTCGGTTCATGTTTTTATTTCCAACCTTAACAATTAAATAGAGAGTTCTACTTTAATTCTCGGATTCCCAATTATTAACAAAACCATTTATTGGTATAAGTCCCCTTTTTATCTTTTCATAATGTTACAATAACCATACTCACAATTAAACATAACAAATTCCTTTTTCTTTTAACCGTATATTATTCACATCATAAATATACAATACAAGCACCCCGAGGCTAAGCTGCGGTGCACACATACTCTGCTATCCATCCCGGTACATCACGTACATAAGGATTACAAATTCCGAATCTCTCAGGAATTGTTGGAATAAGCACCACACACAAAAATGGAGGCGAACATAATTCAACATATCCATGGTGACGTACATACCTACGCTCCATATTCAGCTGACTTATTAACTCACAAATAAGTCATTCTCTTGAACTATGTCCTCGAGGTACCAATCTAAATCCGGGCAACACAAAGATTAGATGGCCCTAAGCGAACGTAAACCTCCCGTGATAGCAAGTATGGTAGGTATGTCATACACATAAAATCATATACTAAGCATTCACACATCTTAGATATCTCAATATTAATAAAGGTATACTCTACATCCTTATGCCATTATTCCAATTTTATATATTTTAAGTCTTCCGATAATATAAAATTTAAACTGTCGACACGTCTCACGTCATAGTTTCTTATACTTAAAACCTATCTCAAAGGGATTATTAAGTTTCCTATTATTTCCACATATAACATCATTATTCTTAAGGTCCTTACTTCTGTCCCAAACCTCATTTCATCAAATTATTCAAATTTACTCTTTTAACCCAAATATTATCTCACTCATCGAATTTCATTAGATTTAGAATAATTCCTCAAATTGAATTCTAATTAAGGTCCAAATTTTATAACCATACCTACTGGTCTTCCTTAAGTTTAAGGATATTTATAAAGTCTCCAATGATAATTTTCTAAGGGTTAACATCATTAAAATTTAACTAGGAAAATTTTACTCATTCTGGGAAGGTCGATCGATCGACCTTTACCTTCGATCGATCGATGGTGGTCGATCGATCGACTGATGAATGTCGATCGATCGATCGCACCAGGTAGGCTACGGACTGCTTCATTTTGCAGTTTTCAAATCATCTCAAAACACCATTATAATGCAAGAAACTCTAATCTAACGTTATAATATCATCATACAACCATCCTACAACATTGTTAACGTTCTAAAACCAATAATTCATCAACCAAGGGATTTATTTGGATCAAAACTTCATCAAGAACCCCAGTTTTCTACTTCTTTCAAGAACAATAAAAATCTCTTCTTTAATCCGTTTTTAGATCATCAAGGGTTATATTTTGAATTCATAATTCGTCCAGAATATGTCTACAAGCAATTCCTAACATGGTTCATAGTTTTAGTCCTCAAATTCACGGGTCTACATCAATCTTCCAAGACAAAATTCGATAATTACCTAAACATGGAAGAACACATTCATTGCACTAATTGAAACTAAATCACTTGCCTTATGTTCTTCAGATTTGTTGTTGGTTGAAGATGGTTGAATTCCTCTCTCTCTCTCTGCAGAATTCTCCTCTCTCTCTCTCTACAAGTTCTTCTCAAGATGACAATGGAGGTGGGGGTTGGTTTTTGGCAAGTTTAAAGTTTCTTAACTTCTCCCGTAGCCCACTACCTAGATTGGGGTTGGAAATGGTTTAGTGGGTTAAGACTAAATCAGATTTTTAACTCTAATTTTCGTGGGTTTTAATTCCCAAAATACCGAAATTACCAAACTACCCTTTTGGGTTGCCGGTATGGCCTAAAAATGCCCCAGGACCCAAACTAAACCCCCGGCTAGTGTTTTCTGACTATTTCGACCCTTCCGGACGCGTTGGCGCACTCAAAATGACCATACGGTTGATAAAAATAAAATTCACTTTTTAATTTAAATAATTACCCACCTGACGCGACTGTCACGCGCGTTCCAACAAAATTTCCCAAATTGTCGTATTTCAGTCTCGCGACAATTTCAATATTCTCAATATTTATATATTGCCATATATACACATTACAATTAAATACCAACTCACATCTCGTTAGTATTTTATCCGGATTAATTCTCAATTAATTCACATTTAATTTAATTAATCCCATAAATAAATATCGATAAAAATGCGGGGTATTACACTATCCTACTTCAATTATCCAGGAATGTGGCCTCGTGTCCAACGTATGCAACCCCAACTGATAGATTCTCCACAAGTCCGGGTATGTTTACATAAATACACACATACACACACAAATATATATATACACCTGCACAATCAGGCTCTCCAACATACTTCACTTAACATACCTATGAATATACCCGTTTTTTATAATAGTAAAAAAATTATTTTTTTAACCAAACTCGGTATATATGATCTGCATAGTATAGAGATCATCTACAGAAAAATCATCAAAAAGATTCAGCCTAAAAGTGGATGAGATAATGGCAAAAAATTTGAACGGTCGAAAATATTTATATGTACCCACTTTTCATTTTACCCATTTTTTTGATGATTTTTTTATAGATAATCTCCTTACTATGAAGATCATATATACCGAGTTTGGTTAAAAATACACTTTTGTACTATTTTTGAAAAATGGGTATGTTCGTAGATATGTTGCTAGAAGGTATGTTAGAGAGACCGTGTGTGTGTCACAATATATGTAAATACCAACGGGATAATGCATACTCTAAAGCATACCCAAAACATCCCAATCCCCCATCGTCAGATAGATTATCACATCTCAAGGCATATTAATTCTTAAACCTTATCATGACCAACTTCTAATTTAATGCATCTCTAAACTATGAGTGTTTAGCAATACATTTAGATACATCATCTCGTAATATATAATTTCCTCTTATCGTTTACTTAATAATTTATTGTACGACTTATAACTTCTCAAGACCGGAATCAACCACCTAAAATACCGGAGCTAGTCACTCTCCAAACCCAATGCATATTTACACTATAAGATATCGCTCCCTCGCGCGTTGCCCAATCATATCTCAGATGGAAAAAAAATAGCCCTAAGGTTTTATCGAACCTATTTAACTATCTCAAAGATTACCTAACTCCGATCCCTCGCTAAATTAGGTGTAGTAATCCTAAAGGAAAGTCCCAAATGAAAACACTAAATCCAACTTTGGTTCTCGGGCACCATTTAGTAAAAAAATCATAACAAATAAAAAATAAAAAAATACAAAACCAGCGCCCACGCTTTCGTATTTTGATTATGCACAACCTGGACAAATTTTCAAAGTCGTTCAAATAAGAAAGGTACCTCATTCGAACGAGAATGGTACCTCGTTCGAACAAGAATAGGTACCGCGTTTGAATGAGAAAGACGTCGTACATCATCCCTAATTACGAAAATCAGCCCCAAAACTCCTCAAAGCCTCCATTAAATCCCCACTAAGGTCTCCATTCAAATCCCCATCATACCATAACCTAAAAATAATATCTACGGGGATGAATCCTAATGGTTTCTAATCACAAACAAGGGTTTTCTACATGATTTCAATTACTAATCAAATTAACCCCCAAATCTTTCAAGAATAATTTATAAATACTTAATCTCTTTCAATTTAAGATTTATTAAACATGGATTATATAACAATTCAACCCAGAATCATGGGCTACCCGTAGTTAACCCGGTCCAACCCGATCATTAGGTGTGAAGTGCAACTGAAAAACCTACATAATGTTGCTAATCCAATTTTATTTTAATTAAAGTTTCACTTATTTAGCATGTGATTCCAATTTCAAACTAAAACTATGTGACGGACCCGTGGGAAGCGTTCTCGGAGTCCAAGCATACAAAGCTGCTAACGTAAAACAAAATAAAGTACTTATCTGGATAACGCTTTTAAAATACGAGCCCGAACAAACCCAATCTTCTGCAACAAATATGAGGGTGTGAGCTGAATTCTCTGTGGGAAATATACAAAATGCAGTATAGAAATGAACGACAGAAAGAAGACTCTAACACATACGTGCACATGCAACTACCTTAGATATAAAAAATATATATACTTAATGCATGAAGCCGTTTTTATTTCAAAAAAATGTAATTTATTCTGATTGATTAACCTAACTCTCAAAAAAGAATTTTTTTCTTTCTTAACTTGATATTTATCCCTTTACTTAACACACGTGGTTAAATACTCAAAATAACTACATTTTATTTAACCGAAAACCATTTCTTTATTGAAATTACCCTTATCATTTAAACCAATCTATATTAGTATTTTCATTGAAAATCACCCTTTTGAACACACGTGAACATCGTGTTAGAAAATACTTATTTAGCTTTTGTAACCTTTCGCAAACACACCTTTGTATTAATTATGGAATAAACATTCTTAGGTTGCTTAACTTACCCATTTAACTAATATACTTTATCTTTCCTTTACTTTATGGACGTCAATTTGTGCAAATCTTGTCCATATTAGCCTTTATTAATTCATTCAAGTTAGGTTGTTCCTTTTATAGTTTCACCACACAACCCATTTATTGACATGTTCATTATTACTTTATCTTTTTCTTGGAATCTTCTAATAAATTGCATACTTTAAAGGGCTCCACACCGCCGACAATGCCACCATATGCTCTGTCCACTGATTTTGGGTCTTTCACCCTAGAGCTCCAAGCCTACCTTAATTATCCCAATGTCATTCATGTTCCTTTTTAATGTGTTTAAACATTTTAAAAATGTCCACATTACTTCACTCTCCCTTTTTCTTTTATCCGGTCGAAGCCAAAACGTAGGGTTTGACCCCAACATGTGTTACACTTTGAAAACCATCGTTTCATGTCCTTTGCACTTTAACATTGATTTTATTCCAAAATCACCTTCCTTTAGGAACAATTTGTGTAATACCCTTTCTAATATTTTTATTTCATAAAAAATTTCCACTTTACATAAAATTACTATTTTACCCTTTTTGTTACCAAACTCGTCCTTTCCTCCATTTTTGCTAGTGTTATTTCCCCAAACACCATTAAGTTATCCACACTAACTTCTTAAGTTTTTTTAGCACATTAACACCGTTTTAACTTTGGATTAACATTCTTTCAAGTTGTAAACATCTTTATTCAATTTATTTCTTTTCTCATTTCATAAGTGCTAATATTTCAAAAAATATTATTAAGTTATACAAACCAACTTCCCAATGTTTTAATCATTAACAGTTATTCAACACTTTTACTAACCGCTTTTTCAAGTTAGACATTTCTTTATCCAAGAAACCCAATTACACTTATCACATTTCCAGTACCTTTTCACACATATTAATGGCTGAAATTTCTTTTTTCTCAAATTCATGCTTAAACCCAACAAACCTTTACTAATCTTGTTTTTATATTCATCAACAAAATACTACAAGTTTATATGCATGAAAAGATGGATTTTAACTCCAAAGATCCTATTAAATGGGTTAAACATACATTTCATTCAAGAAATTCATAATACTTGCAAAATGCACTTTCAAGGCATAAAAGACATTTTTATTTCTTCACACTCAACAAATCTCCAACTTTCATAAAATCTACATTTTTGCAAGAAACTTTGGAATATTATTTCACCAAACTTTTTTAGCAGGATCAAAAACATTTTATTTCATAAAATGTTTAGCATCAAATTTCTAGGATTACACCATTTCCATAAAAACTCCAATCTTTATTTAAAGAAAATTTTGAAATATTTACTCATCATTTATTTCAAATAAAATAATATTTTTTCCAATATTTTTATTCCATAAAAATATTTAACACCAAATCTACTAGAAATCCATCATTTTATTCATATGCATTATACTCTTAAATTCAAACAACAATACTACTAATACACAAAATAAAGTCTTAAACTAAGAGCAGATTTTCCCACCTCAAATGGAGCTCCAACAATGGTAGGCATGAAATGTCTAAGCAGATGACAACCACCCACCTCCTAAGGTAGCCTTGGAGAGGTTTCCCAGCTTCACCAAGCTTGTCTCCATGCAAGCTCCATCAAAACCCTCTTTAAGCTTCACACACCATTCATCTTCATCTTCTTAAAAGCCCTGAACAACACCTCTAAAATTCATAACTTTGTTCATCCATGGAGAAAATGGGTTCACTGGGCTTAATATGGTGGAATACAACAAAAATATGGTGGCTACATGGTAGTTTATAGTGGTGGAATTGTGGAAAAAGGCTGAAAATGGTGGGAAAATACTCATCCCCATGCCTCTCTCTCTCTTCTTCCAACTCCAAATAACCCAACAAAATTTCAAATAAACCCTTATAAAATAATTAAAATCTCCATTTTTTCCAATCTGGGCACACCAGAATTTGACGCCTCAATGATCCAAGGGCCCAAAATGTGATAACACATAAAGGGAAGCCAAAATATAAAAATCTGCGTAACCTTGCTCGAACAAGAATTGCCTCTTGTTCGAACGAGAATGGATTCTTGTTCGAATGCCCTTCAAATGACTTAAATTTGTTAGGCAGACGGTCCTCATTAGAACCTCGTTCGATCCCCCTTTTGAACGACTTGTGATTCTCGTTGGAATGACCATTCTACAAGTTCTCCAAATTTCTCATTTTTTCCTAAAACTTCCAACAGTTATTACGAGGACCCCAAAATAGTTAAATAAGGATATAAACCCGATTGACATGATCCAAATTCCAAGGTTCTCATATCATTTCAAATTATATGGGAAAATAATAAAATATTGGGGTGGCGTATTTCATTTTTCCCTTCCTAGGAAATTTTATCCCTTAAATTATCGAGCTGTCAATCCTCAAGATTATGGGGCTCACCAATTTCTACTTTAAATCGTAGGAATCCTTCAAGGAAAAATCATCGAAGTTCTTGTAACACCCTTTTTCTGAATATTTAGAATTTAATTAATTTGGGTATTTTTAAATTACACGTGTGTAGTAATTTAATTAAAATAAAGTGTTGTATGTTTATTAAATATTATGTTTAATATTTATGAAATAAATTTACTAAGTGTGTAGTAAATAACATGTGATAATGATTATACATCATAACGAGTAATATCGACGGGACTATGTTCTATCTTAACCGGGAGTCATGTGTAGGCTATTTATGGTTGAGAAAGGAAATTTATGTAGAGTGACTCAAATGAAAATTTCGAGGTTATAACTAATTTCGAATGGGGCAAAATAGGCGGAATAGAGTACTCGGGTGTATTAATTGGGTCTCGGAGCATTTTTAGACCAACCCGACACCATGTAAGGGTATTTTGGTCATTTAGGAGTCTAGGGTTGGAAAAGCTCCGAAATTCTAAATGGTATACCGACCAATTTGTGATAGAGTCTAGGGCTACAATACTTGGAAGAGAAGAGAGGCCATAGGAGAGGAAAAAAAGAGGAATCTTAAGTCATTCTACACCATTCCACCGCCGTTATCGTCGAAATCAAGAACGGAGCAAGAAGAGGAAGTCTCCATTATCTAACAACAAAATGAGACCCTTTAAAATGAAAGGCAAGTGTTTAAACTTGCATATTCTTGGAGTCCTCATATTATCCATGTTAGAATAGGATAATAATGCATGAAAGCCTAAATTTTGGGATGTGATATTGGGATTTAATTAAAGATTTGATGAGATGTCATGGTTATAATCATCTTACTGTTATAATAAAACAAAATCTGGGGATTGGGTGTGAATATGATGATGAAATTCTAGGTTCTTGATGATGAACATGCAAGAAAAGTGAAACTAAGGTTTCTATGACTAAAGCGGAAGTTTGATATTGTTTAATGTGAATTAGATGATGAATTGTGAATATATTTCATTAGAAACTGTCCATATGCACATATTTAGTGATTGGGTACGTTATATAGGAGTTTGGGAAGGTTTCATGGAGTTTTAATGGATTAAACATGGAAGAAAAATGTAACTGGACGAAGCTGTTATAGAAGGTGTCGATCAATTGATGGATCGATCGATCGATCAATTTTGTCAATCGATCGACCAAAGCTAAAAATGGGTTCTTTATTTAATTTAAGTAGTTTTCTCTACCAATGATTTAAGGGAACTTTAGTAATATTTTATTAACTATGTGGGGACTTATAAAATATTAGTAGACTATAGTTAAAGCTCGGCTTAGTCATAATAAGGGCAAAATGAGATTCACACTGACGAGAGTCGTGTTATGTATCATGAATTTAAAATTGAGTTATGGGAAGCGTAGATGATAGCCCAAGGTTTATACCAATAGGTTGGTGATGTTTTAACTACTGGAATGATTTAAGGGATAACTAAGGCCCTTCGGGTAATGATAACCTAAGGTTTATACCAATAGGTTAGTGATGTTTTAACTACTGAAATTGTTTAAGGGATAACTAGGACCCTTCGGGTAGTGAGTGATACTCGAAAAATAAGAAAAGAATATTAAGTGTGAAACATTAGTATATTGGGTATTCGAGAGATATATACTACGTACTCGATATATTTATCAGTTGTGTGGATACCTATACTGAAGATATTTATAGGTTGTGTGTATACCTATTATATGCTTTATTGTGTGTACGAACATACCTACTCTGCCTGCTATTATAGGAGGTCAATCACAGTGGGAGATCCCACCTTGGAGATGCCACCAAGGTCTAGATGTGTTCCCCAAAACATAGAACTTAGGGTGGAGTGTAGAATAGTGAAAGTTAGCGTGAAACAACTTGATAATAAAGCAACCTTTGATTATTGAAATTTAACCAAGATAACTGAAGGGGGGACCGGTTTAAACTTCTTAACTTAAATTGTTTAGTTATTCAATAACCAAATTAGAGTCCTCTAGTCTATTATTTAACCTAAGTTAAATGATAAGATTATGTACCGGTTTATAAGGTGAGTGTGATACCCCGCCTATTTTAATCACGAATGATCAATCCTTTACTAAAACAAACAGGAATCTCATTTGATTTATTCTTAGCATCACTGTCAAAAACTTTTTAAATTAATAACCACCTATGTTAAATTAAGATGGTGCCAAATTTTATCATTCATTAACATATAACGACATGCGAAAAAATAAATAATACAACTCAACCATCCACACAAGTATAAGATTTTGAATCATCACATGATAAATATATAAATAATAAATACCGAATAAACCATCGGTTCCAAAACTAAATCCAAAACATAGTTTGATAAATAAAACCGAAAGACTGTATCAACTGAAGGGGAAACATGCCGAAATGAAAAACTGAATCATAAATCCTAATGGTACTCTATTCTTACTATCATGATCCATATGAAATCAACCGTGACCTCAAAATCGCCATTTGAGTCGCTCTATATAAATCTCCTATCTCGACCTCATATAGTCTACAACGCGACTCCCGGTTGAGATATAACACAGTCACGTCGATATCACTCGCTATGACGTAAAATAATTATTTACTATTCACTTAATAATTTTATTCCATAAATATTAATCATTATCTCTCCCCGGTTAATATTTAACAAATATGTAATATTTAATTAAATTAAATTACGACAGGAGTGTAATTTTAAAAAATACCCGAATTAATTAAATTACAAATACTCAGAAATACGGGGTATTACAGTGAGTTTCTAATTAGCAATCCTAATAATTTTTAAATATGGGGTGATTTATTACTAGGCAAGTAATTAATGCAGTAAAAAATATGAGACGAGTATTTCTTACGTGGTAAAACTCCCTCCCCCGGGGAGATACATCACGAACCCTCTACCGTCAACCTAAAGTCCACTAATAAAAAAACAAAACAACTTTTACAAGTACAAGAAAGTAACCTAACAGTGATACCTTCACTCATTTTGTCTGATTTTGTCCAGTACTCACTTTCCTACTTATATGATTCCACCGTCTCCACAATTCCCTCTTGGATACAATCTCAGAATTACTCATATGTTGTTATATTTTAAACTAGTGACCTATGTGAGTGAAGTGTCCTACACTATATGACTCTCACACACTAAATGTTACAAACAAAATATAATGCAACAATAAGCCTAATACACCCTTGTTTAAGGTTTTAATAAAATTCATCTTAGACGTTTTAAAAATAATTTACCAAAAATGTTTAGTCAAACTAATTTTATCAAATACCTCATACAATAGTGTCTACAAATTCAGAACTATGTGATTGAGTGTATTGTGACAGAATATAACAAAATATTTTTGTACACTAATAACCTAATGTCCAATGTAAAGACAAAAGGTATATGTGTACAAAAATTAATATATCCAAGACACGTAAGTCGAAATTAGCTTAAAATTTAACAAAAATAGAAAATATCAATTCATAATATAAACTCAAAAAATTGGTATAACATAGCCAGCAATGTAAACCCTTACCGATATATAATCCGAGGTTTATTATCAATAACTACAAATAGGTCTATGTCACAAATATTCAATTCAAAGAAATAAAATCAGAAACTAAAATCAAAGAATTGAATACTGTCTTGGAATGTTCAAATAGCAAAAAGATTTTTAAACAAAAACTATATTTAAAAAAATACCATAAATCTTGTTCTTATCCAGTAGTCACAAAACCAGTGTTAAATTAATATTAAACATGCATGGATTTATATACTATGTTTGGTCCAGTACAAAAACATATATATAAAATGACTTTGTAGACATATCAAGAAGGTTTCGGTGAATCTCTAAAGCATGCACAAGAAAAAGATAGATCTAATCCAATTATTTAATAAATTTGTTTAAAAGGTTAACATAGAAACGCCAAAAATTAAACCGTGTATAGCAAAAGATTAAGCCCGTGCATGAGTTAACTATACAAAAATGAGATCTAACAGGATAAGACAATGAACGTTCTTTTCAATAAACAAATAGAGTACCAAAATAGATCTATACACGGGTACAACATGAGCCACAATTTTTTTTTAATCAAGAATATCGTGTGCTACTCAGATATAGATCTAAACAGAAAACATGTGTTTAGTTTAGAGATAAACCAAAACAACAAGATTTTGAAAAATTTATAATCTCAACACAAAAACAAAACGATCTACAACACTATCAGCGAGTAATAATATGATCTACACAAACAAACCAAGAAGTTTAACAAAAAAACATACCAGAAACCGAACATGCCAGAACAAGATCAAAAATTGGGTTGCGTTTCACCCATCTTTCATCAAAATCGTTGACTGATCTTGTATAAGAAACAACCAGCTGAGTGTTTGATTTAAGAGGAGAATATAGATGTGTGACACCCCGCCTACTTTAACCACTGGCGATCAGTCCTTCATCAAAATAAACAAGAATCTAATTTGGTTCATTCTAAGCATCACTGTCGAAAAACTTTTTAATTACTAATCACCTATGCCAAATTAAGTCGGTGTTAAATTTTATCTTTAATTATTAACAACCTATAAAAATAAATTAAAATAATCAAACCATCCACACAAATATAATATGAATAATCACACGACATATGTATAAATAAATAAGACCGAATAAACCATCGGTTCCTAAAGTACATAATCCAACCAAAATCTTAAATAAATAAAACTTAAATCTGAATATAGTCTGATAAATAATTGAATAACTAAATAGTCTGAGGGGCAACACACCCAATTGAAATACTTAAGAATCTCCTATCTAGAAATGAATGAGTTGGAGCATCTAAAGCAACTCCGACAAGCCTCCACAAGTGCTACAACTATGCATCCCTGGATGGAATCATCAAGCTCGGCGTCCATGTGGTTGGACACCTAAAAGGTTCTGAAAATATTTTTACACGGGTCAGAGCCCAAGAAAACAGTTGAAAATATTTTGTAAGTGTTTAAATAACAATATATCAGTTATTAAATACACATATTAGTTCAATGTACACTCCCTTTACTTTCTTACCTCTCAACTAATGTGCACGCCTAATGTTTTCTACCTAGATATGCTACCCAACCCAACTAGACAAAGTATTCAACTCCACAAAAGCTCTAACTCCCTCGTATAACATATATGATGCTACCACAGTATCAATAATTAATATTTCTCACGTATTATTATTGAGTCAATTATTTAAGTATTTCTGCTTAAATTACTTTTAGATATACACACTCTATCACTCTACTACCACACACAAGTAGACATATCACACTTGTATATAGTTGTATTTATACAAGTGCGATATAGTTGTATATATACAAGCATGATGTAGTTGTATGTATGCAACTATATATATATATATATATATATAAGTGTGATTCAA
Source organism: Sambucus nigra (assembly GCA_949130495.1). Taxonomy (NCBI): domain Eukaryota; kingdom Viridiplantae; phylum Streptophyta; class Magnoliopsida; order Dipsacales; family Adoxaceae; genus Sambucus; species Sambucus nigra. The sequence goes on along the minus strand of OX422214.1, from coordinate 605,969,199 downwards.
CTATATATACAATTGCGATATAGTTGTATATATACAACCATATGCATCATATCCAAACTTCTATACAACTATATCGCACTTGTATATATAACTATATCGCACTTGTATATATAGTTGTATATATGTAAATTCAACTATATGCATCATCTCCAAACTTCTATACAACTATATTGCACTTGTATATATACAACTATATCGCACTGTAAATATATAAAAGTGTGACAATTATATCGCATTTGTATATATACAAATATATATAAAAGTACGATATAGTTGTATATATACAACTATATATACACGTTGTATATATAGTTATTAATATATATAACTATATCGCACTTGTGATCGGAAGGAAGGGAAGGCATCCTCATCACATTAACAACGAAATTAAACTGGCTACTGATAAAGCAAGTGTTTATCTTGCATGTTTTTAATTGAGTTATAATACCCATTTAGTGTAGGGTTTCGATTATTTGATTTAAATGATGCTCTTGACGTGTAGATGTAGAGAACTCGTGAATTGGGGTAGGATTTGCATGTAGAATGAATCCACTTACATAGAAAATTCGTAATCAGATGATGTATGATAATTACCATTTAAGCAAATTTGGGTAAATGCTTATATATAGATGAAGAACAAGAAAGCTAGGGTTTTCATGAAATATGAGGATTTAATCTATTTATGATGAATTTTTGAGAGGTCTTGATATATAAACTCGTTAAAAATTATTGGTATAACCTTAATTAATGTGGGGATAGATTGTATAGAAGTTTGGAGATGATGCATGAAGGTTATAGAGGATAAAAATGGTGAAAAAATCGCAATAGAGTGTTGGAGAAGATGACCTGACACTTTTCGAATCGATTCGTTCCAAGAATTAATCCATTCGGTAGGTGAATCAATTTGGCCCCTTGGGCGATTCAATATGCCAGAATTGTGAAAAATTTCTTTTTAAGCCCTGAAATTGTGAATAATTTATGGGAATACTTTTAGGATATTCTTAAACTATAGAGAGGGATAGAATAAATTTCGTAGGCTAATGTTAGGTTCGAGGGTTACCCAAGTGAGAAGAAATTGAGGCTAGGAATTATTAGGCATGATTTGGTGTTTAATGATTTCATAAACATCAACATAGGGTTTTTAAAATTGAATCGATTGTAACGTAATTTTGAACTACACAAATGAGTTCATGGGAATAAGATAAACTCGGACTATCACACAGTGATATCAACAATTGACGTAACCAAAAGCATTGTGTGAAATAATATTGAATAAGAATCACCTACTTGTTAGGTCTTTTAGAGTTAAGTTCGGGTTGAATTGGTTTAATGTCGGGGTCCGGGAAGGTTTGAAATTTAGAAAAGAATCTAAGTAAGGTCGAGTTTTATAATACTATGTTATTTATAAAATATAGTTGAAAATAACTTTCTAGGGTGTAATATGTAAATTAATGTTTCTAATTCCTTATTGTTTTGAATTTAGTGGTAATAAATTTTTTTGTTCATAAAGGTGTCAAAATCATTGGGTGAAGTTGGAGGCAAAAATTCAGAAGTTGTAAAAATCAGGGGTTTATATGTAAAAATTATTTCGAATTTTAAAATCAAAGTTTGGTGTTTCTTGGAATTGGCTTTCTGGTTGATCAAACAGGTTGTTGTAATATACCATTTTGACGAGAAGAATAAAATAAAGTTTTTGAAAAAAATTCAGTATTTTCTGATTTGACATTCGTCCTCATGCGCTGAGTCAAATTTCCTACGCACATATTTTGACCTCACTCGCGCGTGTGTTGACCACTTCATTTTCAACCTTCAAAATTTTGACTTTAGGGTTTCAAACTTTTACATTCAATTAAATATAATACATGATACCATTTTAGATGATTCAAAGGTCATTCTTTCTGATTTTTCCCAAGAAATTCAAAATATAACTTTCATGGATTGAGGTGAAGTGCGGCCTCATCTCCATGTACTACAGATTTTGGAAAATTTTAGTTCGATCTTCGTGGATTCACAGTATAATTCGAGTTATGGCAATTATATGGTTTTGTTCCTGAATGATTTTAGAGTAAAATGGTTTTAGTTTGAGGCCATAATTTATAGTACAAGAGGAGAATTTATATTTTGAAATTTCTACTGCAGTGATTGAAAATCTAGATTTTGAGGCGTATAACTATTCTATAATCAAATTAAACATTGCACATGAGTTACTTAAGGTTTAAAGAAAAAAATTATTACCTTGAAACTGGTTTAAGGTCAGGAACACATAATTCACCATTGAAGCTCAAACTTTAATGGTGTTTTATCAAATTTGATCCTTATTAGCATATTTCTACGCGAATTAATGCATGGAAAAACATAAATGGAACCTATATAAGTGTAAAAACTATGTAGAAATGATGAAACTTAATATAAGAGTACTCAAAATTCTCAAGTTTTGGAACTTTTTACTAAGGCTAAGTGATGGTTTATGAAGAGGTTTGTTGTGCCTTTTATAGGGGTGATTTAGGTTATTTTATTGGTACAAAAAGAGGTGAAATTCAGGAGGTTATAGGCTAGTTTATTTTGGAAGATAAGAATAGGGAATGTGTTTACATGTGTTCACCCATGGGTATAAGCTTATATGGAAGCTTATGTGGATTTCTAGTTAGCTAAGTTGCTGGGGAGTTGGGTGGAGTTTTAGTTCTAGGTCCTTGGTAAATTTATTTATAGTATATAATACATTTATTTTCATACTTTTTTAAAAGTTTAGGGGCTAACATGCAATTTTCTAAATTAGGTAGGGTATTCTTAGTGTCTCGTTTATAATTTAAGATAGTTAAGAAGTCATATATAGAAAACGTTTGGGGTCCATAATTCATTTAAGAGGTTTAAATGCTTTATAAAAAGTTTAGGGGGCATTTTACAATATTTAAAACTTTAGGACTATTTACTAAGTTAAAGTTTTTCAAGGTTCGTCTAAGTAGTGTTTAAGATTTTCAATTTCAAGTGGTTTATACATGTGTATGGGATACATAGTGGACACACACACACACACACAACAAAGTTTAAGACTAGTTAATGTTTTACAGATCTTACAACATCGGACTTCGTTATCACTTCGTCAAATAACTTTTGAATTATGGGGTGTTAACACTTAAGAAGATCCAGAAAAACATGAATCCAACCAATGTTAGCGAAGATAGTGACTACAGATAAACTGAAGTTGTGCTCAAATTTAGTGGTCTTCAGGAACGAAAGACAAGAAAGACTCACATCCCATTCACTGATTCAAACAGATTGAGGATGAGCAAAAATGTTGCAAGTCGTGGACTTTTCTGAATTAGTGTTCAAATACGCTAATTAACAACTTGGTGACCAAGCAAACGTGGTGACCAATTTGGAATACTTAGTTCTCAAACGTATATAGTGGCTGAGTTTCAATGGGAAAGGCCTATAAATTATATATTTCAGTTCAAGCCAAGATGTGTCCAACCCAAACAATGCCACAAACATCATTACCAACATCAAGTAGCAGCAACAGTGGTATTAGAGAAACACTCAAGAGTGTTCAACAGAGAAAATATAAAATGAGTATTTCTAAGGTGGTGTTGTAAGTGTGAGCCTAGTGCGTATTTTCAGAGTTCTAGTGATATACTAAAAATACGAAGTGAGTATTTTGAGAGCGGCGTTGTAAGTGAGAGCCAGAAAATACATAATGTGTATTTTCAGAGTGCTAGTAATACACATAAAATACAAAGTGAGTATTTTCAGATTGGTATTGCGAGCAAGAAAATATAAAGGTTGTATTTTTAGATTAAATGTACCTAATAAAATACATGGTGAGTATTTTGAGAGTGCTAGTGATACAGAGTTTGTGTTTTGGAAATAACATTATTATACTCACAAAAGCGTATGAGCTGTGGACGTAGCCAAATTTGTGAACTATGTATATTTTAGTCTTGTGTCCGTGAACTTATTTTTTTTAACTGTGTTATTTTTTTCTGCGATATATTCTTGTTATTTTTCTTGACGTGTGAATTCCAAGGTCCTGACAATATTATTGGCACAGAATTTGCAACATATAATTTTCCCAACATGTTTTGTGTTCTTTTTGAGTCACGTTTTATTATTATTTAACTTTATGATTTTTTCAATTTTATTGATTATTTTATAATTGAATTTTTTTTAAAAGCTTATTAGGAACCCTAATGTAACTTGGCTCATCACATAGTATTATAATAAAAAAATCATATAGTCTTAAATAGTGAGTAAAAATTCAATTTATTGACTTAAAATAGTTTGTTTATATGTGCGAGGGACCCCATATTTTACGTTTTCATTGGGCTCCCAAATCCTTGTGGTCGCCCCTGTTTGTGGTGATTAGGTAGGGTGTAATGGTTGTGTTTGTTATTCGGGAGAGATCTTCATTTTAAATTTTTTTTTATTTATATTTGTTATGTTCTTTTGATTGTTTTTATTTCAAACTTTATTTTGTTTACAGTTTATTTGTTCAAGATGTTTTTTTGAGTTTTAAATTATATTAATTAAAAATTCCATGAGACGATTAAAGGATTGCAAAATGTATAAAATCAAAAAATAATAATGAACTAAAATAACAAAAGTAGAAAAAAACCCCAATATTCATAGAGGGTAAACAAAATACAAGAGGAAGGTTGAGATAGACAAATTCATAAATTAAGTTAGGTACACTTATAATAGAATTCCTAACGCGCATTATAAACTAACTTATTGGGACAAAAAAATTACAATGCAATGAATATACAGGTATATCTAATTGCTGGTATGTATGAGACTTAAAATTTGTTAGCCCAATTTTTCTAATGAAAAAGATTTTTCCATTTGAGAAGCCAACCTTATTTTCTACACAAGAACAAATGATCCGTTTGGTTTTGGGTGTGAAGTTTTAATTCAATTTGCATTTGAACTAAAATGTCAGTCGGAAAACAATTTTTCGGTTTGAGAATAGCCATCCAAATGATGTCTTTTTTCTCACTTTTTTAATGATATCCCACAATATACCATACCAATGTAGATGTAAAACGCTCGGAATGCTCTAAGATAACATATTTGTTCGTTCAATTAATTATTATAGTTTGTTTCCATAATAGTTGGTAGCTATAAACTCCATCTTCATTTTTCTTACACACACACAACCTAAATAGGACACGAAGAGATAAGAAATCACACACTACCCAATTAGATCATGCCACAGATCGATTTTTTACATAACATAATTACGACCCAAAAGAAAATGACATAACACAATCACATATTATTACCTATCAAACATGACCCAATAAAAACACGATCGACACGACGCGAAATCTTTATTTTTTTTAATTATCATGAATACGACCCAATTAAAACACGAACTATACGAAGTGAAATCTTTATTTTTTTTAACTAACACAAACACGACCAAAATAAAATGCAAGAGGGCATAAAACCATATTTTTTTTTACCTAATACGAACACGACACAATAATAAATCTTATTTTTTGGGCCTAACTAAAACACGATTCAAATAAAACACAACATAATATATTTTTTTTACCTAACATTAACATGCCGACTAAAACATGACGCACAATCATTTTTTACCTATACCCGACCTAATTGAAAAATGACACAATATGATTTCTTTTACCTAACAGAAACACAATACCACAAAATTTTTTGTACCTAACATGAGCACGACCTAAATAAAACGATTTTGTATCGTGTTAGGTAAAAAAACATGTCTTGTCATGCGGTGTTTCAATCAGTTCGCGTTCCTGTTAGTTAAAAAAAGATTAATGTCTTATGGATTTCATGTGGTCTGGTATTTCAATTGAGTTTACAAAGATTTCATTTTGTTGTTAGGTTTTAACAGTAGTTTGATTGAACGGTGGTTGGAATTAAATAGTTTACGGGCTCAATTAGCTATGTTTAGGGGCTCTTTTGTTCTTAGGGGTGAAATGAAACAACTTTCACAGTTGAGGACGACAAAAACTCATGATAACCCCTATGTTATCTTTAGTATATAGATATATATTATATATATATATAATTGTAGCTTCTCACAATGGTATGAAACGTGGAGATCTCTTCTTAACAATTAATAAGGGTAAACTTCAAATGTTTACCCTTCCCCTTCCCACTTTTCTTCTCCCCGACTCCCATATCCTTACCCCACCGCATCATTTTCTTCTGCGTTGTATAGTATATATAAGCTCTCTTATTTACGAGCTCTCCTATTTATGAAGTGGGAGGTTTTGTTTCCGCAATCAGAAGTAGGTACTAAATCCAGTTTCATTTCTGTCACACACGAGATGAACCCTAAACCGTAGATATTAAACATGTGTGAGCTCCCGATTGAGATAGTCACGGACATCCTCTCCCGTGTACCCATTGAACCCCTTCTACGTTTCAGGTGCGTATCTAAGCCATGGTGTTATCTAATTAACAGTCCAGATTTCATAAAAACCCACCTTAATCGATCAATTGAGAACCACACCAATTTTACTCTCATTCTCAGAGAAATGGATCCCGACCCATTCAACATCAATCTCTATTCACTCCACTTGGATACACTCCATATACCCATTGCATTTCACAATCAGCTTAAGAATTATAATCTCCTAGCTTCTTGTAATGGTTTGCTTCTTTTAAAAGGAGGAGATTATGACCAACTTGTATTGTTAAATCTATCTACGAGACAACACCGGAATGTACCCACAACTTCAATTGAGTATCATTCCTTGGATGGTTCTCTAATCGATAGTTTTGAAAAATATGGGTTAGGGTATGACTCATGTAATGATGATTATAAGGTTATTAAGATTGTTGAGATCCGTGATTTCCATAAATGGGTCAAGACTAAAGCTAAGGTTTATAGTTTGAAATCGAATTTGTGGCGAAAAATTCAAGATTTTCCTTATTATCTCCCCCTATTTAACAGGTGGGGCACTCCCGTTAACGGCGCGTTGCACTTTCTTGTCAGGGAAAGTTACAATTTTGTTTCGCCCAAATTGATTGCAGCTTTTGATGTTGGGGATGAGAAGTTTTATTTGGTCCCGAAACCTAATTTTCCTAATAAAGAAGAAGCTGGTATGGCAGTGGATGTTTTGGGTGGGTGTCTTTGTTTGATGGGGTCTTACCAGGATTATACAGTTGTATGGCTGATGAAGGTTTATGGAGTAAAGGAGTCTTGGACTAAATTATTGTCTATTTCGTCACTGGAGGTTAGGTCTTATGTTTGGGTGCGTCCTTTAGGTTATTCAAAGAGTGGCAATGAAGTTCTCTTGAATCTTGATAGAAAAAAATTAATTTGGTATGATTTGAAGAGGAGAGAAATTAGGAATGTTGAGGTATGTGATTTGCCGGAAACGCTTTATATAGAAGTTTGTGTGGGAAGCCTTGTTCCCATTGATGGCTATGGGGAAGTGGTGAACCCAAGAAGCAACATGAGCAAGAGAAAAAAAGAAGAGAAAAAAAGAAGCAGAAGATTAATAATTGGAGGTAACTTATTTGGATGTTTGGCTTTAATTTTATATTGCCTAGCTTTTTTGTGTCATGTGAATAATTATAATTCAAAATCATGAACCCCTTTGCGTGGCTTTACACGCATCTTGTCTTGTTACGGACACATTTGATTTTTTGAAGAATAAATTGAAATGTCATAAACTTTTTGATAGGTACTCTTATTATGTTGCCTATCATTAACTTTGTTATTGAATGCCAGAGCAAGGCTAAGAAAGATGACAAAATATAGTCGAAAGAATTATAGATATTAAAAACATGTGATGAATGAAGTTTCCATTGTGAAAGCTAAAGTTGTGTTTGTGTCCAGACTATTGACACGAAATGTTGTCGAAATATGTATCCGTTGTTAGTCGTTTTCGTGTTGTGTTTACTTAGATGCCAAAATTATGAATTGTGTTTTAAAATCAGTCTTGTTCGAGTGAGGTAAAAACAAGATATTGTGTCTCGCCTGTTCAATTCTAATAACTCTTTGTCATTTTCTGTCGGGCCAAAGTGGCTAGCTTTTAAGTTAGTAAGTCCAAATGTGGGAATATTCAGATAGTGGATAATGAAGTATCTGATTGAAGCTTGTAAGAGAGCGATTTCTAGTTTAACTAAACAAATTGTAAATTTTAGAGTGTATAAAAAATCCAAATTTAAGGGGTATATAATTCTTTTTTTCAAATTTCAAGGTGTGGAGGCGTCAACCTAAGAAAAACAGGGATAACGACAACTGTTACTTAGTTATAAAAAAAGCTAGTTACTAACTATTGCTCAGTATACCAATTTTATAGTCGTGTGTCTAAAAAATTAACACAATTACCATTATTGTCAGTACCTCACTAAAAGATTGTGTATGACATCCAAACTCAGCCATTGGTGGTAGTATTGGCAACACGTTGTGTTCAGTAGTGCTCGTGTAATTTTTTTATCGTGTTAAGGTCTTATCAGGTTTGTTTTTAAACGGGTCTTTTTTATTGTGTGATAAAACCATACCCAAATACCATGTGTTATCTTAACGGATCGTGTCGTGTTTACCCGTTATTATATTTTTTAGACATTGTTTTATTTTAAATTGTATACAAGTTAACACAAAACCATTTAGACCCGTTGATTTATCAACATTGCCAAATTTCCTATGGGTTTGGCTAAATGCACTCAAAATGAGTACTCTAGCATTTCAAAATGATAGATAAGAACATTATATCATGATCTTTTGTGGAAATGTTATACTTTTGATGACACTATTTATTACTATAGCACCCATTTGGATTGCATTTAATTCTACCCTTTCTTACTTCTTATTTACATAAAAAGTAAGTCTGACTTCTTATTCATTACCAATGTAGTTTAGTGCCTTTAAATTATTGCATCCTAACGTATTTTTTCTCAACACCAAAAACATTCATTAAGTACACTCATTAGCCAATAACTTCGTATTTGGTTCGAGTTACTCTCATTTTAACGGGTATAATTGGTGGTAATAATCCCAAAGAAAGTTGTTCAACTGAGGACATGGTTTATATTATACTTTAGGAACCTTGCGAAATGACACTAGTACGGGGCCTCCGGATCCATGCTTCATAGCTTGGAGTCAATTTGGACAACAAGGGGTCTATAAAAAAATCTAGCCTTACTTGGTCGGTTGGAGCATGTTCCCTTTTGTTCCTCCTTTGTGTTCTCTACTCATTGATTATGCCCTTTACTGATACATCTTTGAATGATGAATAAGCCACCCTCCAAAGGAATTGATAGTAAGAAGCATTAGTATTAATGACAATTTTTTCACCCTCTTATGTTACATGCAACACTGAGATCTCCATACAAATAGATGTTTGAAGGGCATTTATTGACGTGTTGTGTTAATGGAAAGAACCCAAGTTGGTGGTGATCCCAAGCTACTCATCCTCTCAGGTTTGACCACGAGTGGATCTAGTCCATGCCAAAGTCATAGAGCATTGAATTCACAGAAGCAAGTTTCATGGAAAGGAACTCAACTTGATTTTGACTTTGTAGGGATTGGACATAATTAATTATTTCATCCAACATAAGGGCCTTGTCAGTTACCTCGTCACACCTAAAAACAAGAGATTGTACCAGTTTGATCCACTCATTTTTTTTTCTCCTTACCCTCTCTGCAAGGCTGTGACTGTCTGTTGTTTGCCCCCTTCTTACTCTAGCATGAATTTAGCTAGTTCAATTTTCTTCACAGACATGCTTTTGACCTTTCTTATAAACTTTAGGTTTATCGTCTGTAACATTTTTCTTGCCTACATTGCTTTTTTTTTTCTTTCTTGATTTTCACTTCTATTCCTTAGATTGCACAAAATGCAAGGAAGACCCATCTTAAGTAAGTTGGTCACAACTTTCAAGTGTATCCTAGTTAGGTCTGGTTAGTCTTCCAAATGTGCCTAATGATTCTTGTTCCTGATGTGTGCTGGGATTTATGTTATTTATGTCAGTAGCCATAATCCAGGCAACTCCAATTACCTGTGCTTGGTTTTCACAGGTCTATAATTAATTATTTACTTCAAATGCTCTGTTTAGAGCAGTTTTACTCGATCAATTGGTTTTTTGAAGTCTCTAAGACTTGAAGAATGGTTCGATTCCCAGTTTGTTTGAAAACATTTTGATTTTTTGACTTATTTTATATTTATATATATATGTGTGTGTGTTGGTGTTGGGGTCAACAATGGTAATTAATGGCATTAGCAGTTTTATACACACACAAAAAAAGAGCTCCTACAAGTTAAATAGAGCTTCTCCTACATTTTAATGATTTCACACCATTAGTGAAGGAACCCTCCCCCCTCCACACATGTAGGGAAAATTAGTCAACCACATTCATAATTGTGTATCTTGGAGGTATGGTGTTTTGCATTTATTTCTATTGACATCATCAAAATCCATTAGAAACAAAAATATGAAACAAAGGATCAAAACAAATACCTAAAATTGCAATTTAAATATCCAACCTAAGATTAAAAAAACATAACTAATTACTACATAATTGGCAATGAAAATACTAAAATATTAATCAAATCTTGAAGCAATACCAGAAAATGAAGATAATTTTGATTAGTAAAACTTATGTGAATCAAGAATTAGGGTTATAATTGGTATTTTTAGTATTTTATTGTTTTTTTGTTATTTTCTTTTATTTCCTTTATTTGATATATTTTCTTTTATTAGTTGTTTGTTTAGTATTTAGAAGAAGAAAGGTTATTGGCTCCTAGGGACATAAATATAATTAGATTCTTCGTTTAGAGGCCAAGCAACCTCCTTCCTATAAATACCCATATGTAGCCTCATTTGAGGTGTTCTTCCATTTTGAGATATAGAGATTTGAGAGAGTTTGAAAGAGCGTCTTTTACATCAAAAACACTAATCTTGATATTTACATGAAAACAAAGAATAAGAAAAAAAGTAAAGCAATCAAAGATAGATATACAACTGCAACAGATTACAGATCAATCAATATACAAAATCCGCTTTGCCAATTTTTTAAAATCTGATGACACGGTACTTATTACTAACTAGAAATTCTAAAATTTACTTCATTTAATGGTAGAGAAATTGGGCGTCTTTCTCCCTAATAAACCTCGACGTCACTAATCATATCAGATTTGGTCGGATTCATTGTCACATTCACCACACGCATTTTTAATGCGGGGAAAGAATGGATTTGTGGGCAGCTTAAATAGAATTTGTGAATGTGGACAAGGCATCACTCTCAAGAAGTGAACAATATTAACTTATCTAGAAGGGAGTTAAATAAACTAAAGCCAATTTGAAGTTTCATTTAGCTTGTGCAAAGGTTTATTGGAAGAAAAAATCGACTATTAAGTCACTAGAATAGGTGGATAGCAATACAAGATTCTTCCATGCACATTGCTCTAATAAAATGAAATTCTTTGGGGATTTTGAAGTTAAAGGATGAGGATGGTTCTTGTGTAGAAATTTAAGTACACCCATTAATCGATAGTTCTGTGTCTGATTTCAGTCGCTCTCATTTTGCCAGGTCTAATTGGTGGTAAGTTGGTAATAATCCCATAGAAAGTTGTCAATGGTTGAGGACATGGTTTATATTATAGCTTTAGGAACCTTTGAGAGAGAAGGTATGAATTGGACTTGTTGCTCATACTGTTTTGATGAGAGTAAGCTTCCTTGCAGAAGACATTAGTTTTGATTTATATAATTGTTGAGTATGTGCTTCTATTTTAAATGTGAATATGTTAAAAGTTACTATCAAAAGATTCCTTGATTAGTTTATAGATCATCACAAGACAAAAATTCCACATCATATTATACTCTCCCTTAAAATTATATATAATATGATAAGAACAGATATAGACATTATTTATCTTAACAAGAATTGCGTAATGACTTTGAATTTTTATCCATGTGTGCTGGGTTTTATGAATTAATGCATCAATCAACTTTAATGTTTGGAAAGAATAATAAGAGAACTTATTCTAGCGAAATTTATCAACCAATAAACGGTGAAGTTAATATTAATTGAATACATGTGTAATATGTGAATATCTCCTGATTATTTCCTTTGGTTGTTGACTCACGTTGCTGAATAATAAGGGTTGTCATTTTGTGTTGCTGGAGAATAAATTCATAATGGCTTTATAAAACATACACAAAACACTTACCTTAATCATAAATAGTTAGCATAAAAACCCATTGGATCTATACAAATTAATAATAACTAAAATTCGTAATATATTAGGTTAGACATTACCATAAATTTAAACCTCTTGTCAAATTTATTGGCTAATTCCATTAGTCGATAGGTCCGGGGGTTATATTTGTATTCAACTTAATGACAAATGACGGATATGAATATTTCTAAAAAATTATCCATTTTCAATAGATAAATTTATACAATATAATAACATTATACTGTATGCCTTGTATTAGTATTCAATATGTTCATGGAAAAGTTTCCATTGCCTCAACAATACAACACAATCAATAATGACTTGTCAATAATTTCAAAAAAAAGGAAAAATGTATAATAGACGTTTAATATAAAAAAATCTCCGAGGATATAACGAAAAAAATTCCTTTTTAAGACAAGATGTAATAAGAATTTCAATATTCATGGTTGAATTGAAAAGGCAATATTCATCTATCCTATTTGATGACATTAAACTTTTTGCTATTTGGAAAGGAAATACAGTCGCCTAAAATACCCTTAACGTCGGGGGTGCGCTTTTTCTTTCAAAGTTGGTTTTTAATAGAATTTCAATATGATTTTATCGAATGTTGGAATGCTATTTTTAGTTTCCATTTTTTGAATTCTGATTTTTCCGGAGTAATTGGTTTGGAATTGGGGATATTCACTGAAAAACTATTCTGATCCTATTTTTGGGAGAAAAACTGTTTTTTTTTCACCTGAAATTTTGCAAGTACGCAGATTTTTCAAATTTTTCCATTTTTCATCTTTATTATTGATATCTGATTTTTCTGATACTGGGAAAAGATAGAATTTCTAAAAAATCGGAATTGGCAGACAAAAATCTGAATTATTTCTGAAAACCCATGCTGAAAGGCTGCCCTACTCATGTTGAAGATTACTTTCACTATATCTTCAATGATTTTGTCTCATCAATTCCATTGTCAAATGACACTGCATTATATACCTGTCTTTTTTCCTCATCTTTTATGTTTCATATGTGAATACTTGTCTTCCCCCTTTTGTATTTACAGTTGCATTGAAGATTGTGTGTTATGGTATAATCTGAAATATAGGTGTTTGTTTGCGCCATTTGATGTGTTTCCTATGTATCATGTATATGACATTTTTTCTCCCTCAGGGCTAACGTTGGACGCACAGACGGGGGCAGCAGCAGCCGAGTGTCACGGCATTTGGGAAAATGTTAGAAGCTTGTTTCGCTCCATATTCTAGGTCATTTTGTGTAGTAAAAAGACCCATTTGTTTTACTTTTGAATTGAAACAGGTGAACGCTACTTATATCAATTAAAATTATGTTTATGGTGTGAACTTTTTTCCTTTGATGGTTGTTTAGTTTTAGTTTCAAAATTAAAGGATTCGATACTTTGACTCTTATTCAATGTTACTTCTTGAATCGAACCGAAAGCGAAACCTAATCAAATTGAAAACTAAATTTTGAGGTATTAGTCGTTTTAGATTATTTGAGTTGAATCTCTTATTAAAAGAAAACATTTTCATTCAAGACCAAAGAGAAACTATTGGACAACTCTAAAGGTTTGTTTTTCATTCATTTGAATTTACATAGTTTTGGACCGTGAACTTGCCTCATTTCTTTTTTATTTTAAAGCTAGATGGTGGATATATCACGGTTATGGTTCTTTTCAAGTCAATAAACTTTCCCAGACTAGTTCATTCACTACCTTAATTCAGCTAGTTTTATTACATTTTCACCTTTTTGCAACATTTTTTTGTTATAAAACGGTGTGGTGTGAATTCAAAAAAGTGTAAAGACTTTGTTCTCTCATCTTCATTCTCAGTAGAGTTTTATTACCCATTCATCAATTAAATGAATATATGATGAAACTCCCAACACATCGTATTTTTTTGAAATAATAATTAGGCTTGTGAAGTCATTGAAAATGAGGTGCAACATCTTCATATTATATATCCAACCTGAATATGAGATAAGAGGATTTTATTACGACTGTCTACGTGAGATGTGATAGAGGATATCTTGAAGTTTTGTGGGAAGCCTTTGGTGATAGATATTGAATGGTTAGTGACTTAAATCGTTTTTTAGGTTTGATGAGAAACTTGGCGGTAAAGTAATGATGTGGCGCCGTTGGTTACTTTCACAATGTTGTGATTCATGAGGTTCTAATGCAAATTTCTTTCTAGGATTTGGTTTCACGGTGCAATAATCGTGATGGCCAAGCTTGCATTTCGGAGTTTCTAGATAAGATTTTATGTAATTCTCAGTGGTTTTCTAAGTTGGATAACACCGCGGGGGCACATCTTAATCAGCTAAATTCAAATTGTCGTCCTTGGGTTGTCTCCATATAAAACTTTAATGAAATATCCTAAGACCCTTTTTAGATTTTAGAATATGTGGACTCGTCATCACGGGTTTAATCAAGTAGTGAGATATAGTTGGGAGCAACATATCGTGGGTAACCATTTACATATATTCACTCTTAAATTAAAAAGGTTTACATGTTGTTGTGACATTGGAATTTAAAGACTTGTAACAGGGGATTAGGGAGGCACGAGACTTGGTTCTATCGAAGAAATTAATTTGGAGAGGGATGGATCTACTTTGGTTAGGGAAGAATATAGTTTAACTAAATTGTTTTTACAATGAAGGCTTGTGAGTGAAAAGATGTATTGTCATCAAGTCTCAGGTTAAATGGTGGAGGGAAGGTGACTCAAATGAAAGGTTCTTTCCATTGATGGTAAATTGCAATCATAACAGGCTCAAGATTCATCGCATAAATAATAAGGAGAGGCAATGGGTTTCAAATGAGGTTCAAATCGGGGAGGTCTTGGGAATATATTTCCAAATCTGATGAATGTGGAATCTGTCCAGCTTGTGGAAGAGGAGATTTTGAGTTCTATTATGTGCCTTGTGAATGAAGAGGAGACTGTCCAGCTAACTAAGAACCCAATGTTTGAAGAATTGAGATCTGTGGTATTTTAAATGGATGGTGATCGTGCGATAGGCCCTGGCGGGTTTTCGGGATGTTTTTACCTAATAATATGCTAGAGCAAGAGATGATCCAAAAGCTTAATAGAAATGTTCGGGGATATAATATAGCCCTGAAACTCGATACGAGGTGTGTGATCACTTTTCATGGGTATTCTTCTTCAAAGTCATGAGGGCATTCATGTTTGATGAAATTTTGATTGATATGGTGTGGGGCTTATCTTGAATTGTTGCTACTCTACTATTATTAATGGCAGAAGCTCAGAATTTTTCAAGTTGAATCGTGGAGTGCATCAAGGTGACCCGCATTCTCTAGACCTGTTCGTTATTTCTTCTAAGGTTCTTATATGGGAATTCAATGATTTAATGTTAAGTGGAAATGTTTTGCCCTTTTCTCACCCGCGTTGTTTCCTGTTCGTTATCTTTCGCAGATGACACCTTAATAAGTTTAATGTTAAAATAAAATCACTTCGGAACCTCATAGAATTTTTAAGTATTTTTGGAACTAATTAGGTACAACTCATTAATAAGGACAAGAATTGTTATGTACTCTCCGACTAGATCATTCATTAGGATGTTCTATTACTGAGTATGCTACGGGTTCATACATAAAGGGGGATAGCAACTTAGCTAAAAAGGAGCTAAATAAAACTGGAGCAAATTCGAAGTTTCATTTAGCTTGTGCAGAGGTTTATTGGAAGCAAAAGTCGACTTTTAAGTCACAGGAATAGGGGATAGCAATACAAGATTTTTCCATGCTCATTGTTATACTAAAATGAAATTCTTCGGGATTTCTGAGTTAAAGAATGAGAATGGTTCTTGTGTAGAAAATTAAGTAGACCCATTAACCAATAATTTCATGTCTGGTTCGAGTCGCTCTCATTTTGGCAGGTCTAATTGGTGGTAAATTGGTAATATTCCCATAGAAAGTTGTCCATGGTTGAGGACATGGTTTATATGATGGATTTAGGAACCTTTGAGAGAGGGTATGAATTGGAGTTGCTGCTTAGACTGCTTTGATGAGAGTAAGCTTTCCTTGCAGAAGACAGAAGACAGTAGTTTTGAATTATAAGTGGTCTGAGTTGAGGAGTGAATTTTTTGGGTTTTTTTGGGGGTAAAATTGGACTTCTTGTTGCTGGGATATGAAGGTTTGGGAAAAGGTTTTGAATCTTACATAAAAAATTCTACTTTGAGGGCATTGTTGATGGCGGCATGAAGTGAAGTGTACTGGTGGGTAGCTTCTGTTCAAGCAGTTAATAATTCTCCCAACAGTGTGATCTTGAGATTACGATAATTCGTTTCTAGAGAGCAATCGAGAGAACTCATCCACATATTGTTGCACAAATTGGTTGCCTTGATGACAATTTTGTAAATTTATGAACAAAGTCTGAATGTAATCGGGTGGAAGATACCTATTTTTCAATAATTATTTCATTCGAAGCCAAGATTGAACAGGGCGAAGATTTTGATGTATCTGCTTTAAGTCGATATTGAAAGGGTTGGTTATTGTCGCGGTTCCATTAATTGTATTGGTGAGGAGGGAGGAGAATATCTTCAGCTTTATCATAATCGTCATAAAGTGGATATTGCTGGTTGTGGGTGGGAGGAAAGGACCGTGTCTAGAGTTTTGATCACGGTAAGGAGGTGGTAAGTTGGATTGTTGGGTTTGAGGACCGAATGGAGGGTTTTGGTTGCTAAAGTTCTGGGTTGAAGTATGATATTTGTATCCATATGAAGGACTTTGGACACCATGGTTGGGGTGAAGGTGCGCAGGCTGATGATCAAGAGGGGTGATATATGAATCAATAACTTCAAAGTATGAGAAAGGGTTTGGCTGATAAGCTAGTTGGTTGGGTTGTGGTTGAATTTGGGAAGTTTCATCATAAAAGGGTGCATGATGGGGGTAAGTATCTGCAGTGGCATGATGGGTTACAGTTGTGGCAGATTGGAGTGGAGGGGGTGGGGATGGAGGAAGGGGAAAAGATTGAGAACATGTTACTATATTTTCTATATCAGATTGATGCAGAGCTTCTTCTCCAAGCTCCTTCTTCCTATTCTGCTTCTCAAAGACAGCAAGGATCATGTCTTGCATAGATTTGATCAATCCATATTCAAATTCTTTGAGCCAGTGGTCCAATTGATCATTAATAACAAAAGTTGTTTCCTTCAACCATGTTTTTCGGAGGCCCTCAAGCAAGGATCTAATACCACTTAACGCAGGCGGAAGTGTGATTTAAATACAAACTAGAAATTATAGGAAAAATCTAAACCAAAAGGTACCATTGACAGTAAACTAATAACCAAAATTGGATAACTGAATTAGTCTTGAATAATAATCTGTAGAATGTACCCCAGGCCCTTTATAGGCTCATTACATCTAAATCTACCTGAATTAGGAAAAAACACAGATTCCAACTGGAAATAAAACAGACTTCTACTTCATATAGGACTAGAAACCTACATTGACTAGTACTCCTACTTCTACACATAATTTGACTTAGACTTAAGAATTAAACTTATTTAAAATAAAATTTCGAGCTTGATTGGACTGTTGACTTGATTGGGTTGACCGAGTCAAATTGAGTTGACCTGGTCAAAAGGACTTGACTTGGTTAAAGTAGCATACTGGTCCTCCATGAAATCTAATGCATCATGTTCTACATCAGGTTTCCCATAGGGTAAAAACTTCTGTTTTTGGACCGTGTTTTAGCTCCACACTACGTGGTACGACATTGAGTGATTTTTACCTGGCATAGTTATCAATTGTTAACTTATGTGTAAGAAACTAGAGATTTAAAGAAGTTCCTAATTTTCACACCAATCTAAACCCAGCAGGACAAAAAGTATGAAAAGGCGCCACGAGAGAAAACCTATTTGCACGAGATTGTTTAGACTTGTATGATTAAATAGTAGGTGTATTTGGGGCCTTTGCATATGTGTCAAGTAAACAGAGGAGGTAGTAAGGTGCAGGTGATGAATGATTATGGAGTGACAGATTTGGATTAAGTTGTTGTCGTTTGTTCTACCAATTCCGGTCCTAAAACTAGAGTTTATTCTATAGCTTTTTAAACGACCAGTGGCGAAATTCTTTTGAATTGCAATCAAACAAAGCTTATTTGGTACGATTTGGTGACAAAGACTATTAAGGATGCTCCAGTTCATGTTTTTTGTGCAAACAAGGAAATGAGAGAGGCTGAAGAAAAGAAAGAACGAGAAGAGGTAAAACAACTTAAAAATTCATCTTGAAATAGGTTTTTGATCTTTCATAATGGTAAATAATTGTCTTTTTGAGGTTTGTTCCCTCTTCTAGAGTTCTTGTGCATATAATTAAAATAATAGTAGAAAAGAGGCAAGTTAGAAGTTCTTTTATATCATTTATGTTGATGACTGCTAGGTTCTTATTGATATCTCTACAATTGATTCCCATGTTGGCTTGCTTGAGTTCAATGATGAGAATGGAATTAGACTAAAATTAAGCCATTCCTGTTAATTTTACTTGCTTGATCTTAAATACTAACATGGTTTGCGAAAAAAATATTTTCTCAAGATATATGAACAGAAAGAAAACTATAATTTATGTTTATTTTTAATTTTGTAGTGAAGGAGACTAGTATTATGTATGATTCTCACAAGAAGTAGAGAGAATCGTTATAAATATCTTTCCATGAAAATGCAAATTGTGAGTGGGAGCTTCGGTATTATTCTGCACATTATTAATTTGAGCTTTCGATTTATAGTATACATATTGTGTGTGAATCTATATATGTAGATATATACTAGGTTTTGTAGTATGTGTTTGAATTGGAGGGATGAATGACTAACAAGCTTAATAAGTGGAATCATTGGCTTTCCTGTGATGATAGAAGAATGTTTTTTATAGTAGGTTAGTTAGACGTGGCTTCCTTTCAGTCTACAGAGGTTAAGCAAATTTGAAGAAATAGATGAGCTTTGTAGTGGCTTGCTAAAGATTGGTCACAACTTGTCGTTCATTGATGATGAATGGAAGTTGTGTATGTTATTTAGTTAAGGGTGTTATTAAAGTTAAAATCATCAACTGTGAACACAGAGCTACAAAAATGTGAGATAAATAATGGTTTGATTATGGATAATTTGTGGGTTAATCTAATTTTGTGAAAATGCGTTGGCATTAGCCAACGTAGTATGTGATCAAAGTGTAGCGCTTGGTTATATCATAAACTGACATCTCCCCAGCACCTCCCCTTTGATAGGCAACCATTACAACTCGGTATCTGGTCATTTACCAAAAACACAGAAATCCAACACCCAATTGTTGATAAGATAATAAAATTAAGTTCAACACTTAAACACATAAGAAACACAGAACCAACTAACTTGATATTTATGAATTCTGTAACTTTTATGAATCATGATATATGAATTCTTAGACTAGTATTTGCATGCAAGAGCTTGCATGTTCCCATTGTTTGCCAATATTATTGTGGTGGTTTCAGTTTTAACTGTGTAATGGTTTTGAATTGTAGACGTAATGTAAAGTATATTTTTACACAAACATCTAGATATTCCAACTGAAACAGATTGTCTAATTGAAAAATACAATTGAAAAATTATGATGCAATGTGCCCAAATTTATTTTCTAAAGACAACTAATTGGTGTCTATTTAAAATTATAAAATATTTACCCATACGTGTGCATTTGGAGTCACTAATTACAGGCTCATCATCGGGTCAAACGCTGTCGCAGTTTTGAAGAGTTTTTTTTAAAGACAAAGCTCAAAAGTCTAATCAGGCTTGACACTTGGTGGTTAAGTCCTTTTGAGTTAAAACTTCACACCATGGCTTGACACTAGGTGGTTAAATCATTGAAAATATCAGTGGCTAGTAGAGGACCTGAGAGTGGTATCAGAGCGGATGGTTCGATCAGTAACATCAACGGACAACACTAAGGGCCATGTTGGGTGCCTCAAGTAGTGCTAGCAGACTCAAGATTTGAGCACGATGCCCCATAGTGGAGCTCAAATTGGATAATTACGAACATGTAGTTATGTTGGATGCTTGTAGACAATTGGGTTTGATCCAAGGTGAAGTGTTAACTATCTTATGTTTCAATTATTGTACCACATCGAAAAATATAGAGTCCAACATACAATACTTAAGTGGGATGGATCCTTTAACTAGCACCGAGACTTTATGCGTTATAACCCCACACTTGGGATTGACACATGGTGGTTAAGTTGGTGACAATATTGGTGGCCAGTTGTGGGTCTGGTACTTGACATAAACACCAATGATTAAGCCAAGTTATATTTTTTTTTGAAAAGTCATTATAATACTTGTTTGCAAGATCATGGCTAATCTCAAACCCTAACTACCAGTGAACGAGGGGGATAACAAATCCATACTCTATTCAAAATTAGAAAATTAGCAATTGCCAGTTGTGCAAAAAGAATATTACCAAGGAAATATGTTAAAGTTTTTTACAAAATAAGGTATCGGGTTAATGTTAATATTCTTGACAATAAATCCTATGAAGGGAGTGTAGGGATCAAGTAGATATAACTAAAGCTTATGATATCTTGAGATTGCTTTTCAGAAATTCGGGTTTAATGTGACTTTTATATGGTGGGTTAATGTTTTTATAATAGATGAAAAACTGAAATCGAGCATGGTAGGAAAAAATAGATGACAGCTGAAATTCTTCTTCATTCGAATAATGTTTACAGGCGAGAATTACAGACTTATTTAAAGACAAAAAGGAAGGAAAATAAAATCCCTTTAATTCAGGGAACAATAAATAGAACAATAAATCCCCTAATAGAAGCCTAGAAAATAGGAGTTAATATTTAAAAATAAGTAAGTCAACTAATCAAATTGATTAACTTGATCTCTGTTGGAGAGAAACAACCGAGATACTTACCAAATAGTCGAGATACTATCTTGATTTTAACAATCCCTCTCAAGCTGAGTGATAAACATCGAACATCCTCAGCTTGTCAATCATCTTCTCAAACAATGGTCTCCCTAGGATTTTAGTAAGGAGATCTGCAGGCTGTTCAGAAGAGGTAACATAGGAGACACAAATTGTTCCATCTTCAATCTTCTCTTTGAGGAAATGACGATCCACTTCAACATGTTTGGTTCGATCATGGTGTACTGGATTATGCGATATACTGATTGCTGCCTTGTTATCATAATAAAACTTCATAGGCTGACCTCTTAGTATTCAGAGTTCTTACAAGAGCTACTTCAACCATATCATCTCACTTACTCCATTAGCTAAGGATCGGAGTTCTGCTTCAGCACTACTTCTTGCAACAACCAATTGCTTCTTGCTTCTCCAAGTCACCAAATTTCCCCAAACAAAAGTACAGTATCCTCTGATGTAGACTTTCTATCCACAAATGAACCCAGCCCAGTCCGGATTTGTAAAAGCTTCAACGCTCCTTATTTCACCTTTCTTGAAGAACAGAACTTTGCTTGGACACCCCTTTAGATACTTCAAGATTAGACCACATGTTGTGCCATTTGGAGGGTCAAAATAGTAAATGCACCAATGCACACTACTGGAATATTCATAATGAATATCCCCTTACTCTAATAATTCTAAAACAACAAAGCCAAGTGAAAATACAATCAAGATAGTTCCACCTAGGCACCAAGAGTTTTACACATACGGTTCAGCTAAAGCACAATTCCAATACTTGAATTGCGCACCTGATACACACTGGAGTCTTTTAAGTCTAGTTATTTAACACTTCAATTTATAGTGACAAGACTATAATCTTGTGGCTTAAAATACATCCATAACTCCTTAGAATGCTTCTAAATTTTAATGCTTTATGGTTTAAAATACATTTATAACTCCTTGGAGTGCTTGTAGACTTTCGTGTTTTGTTATGATCACAAGGAATTGGGGCCCTGTAAAGATTTTTGCTAGTTGGAGGCATATATTGCTTTTTAGTAAGTGGCCTTATACTCCAGCCATGATGACTATGCTGTTACCTCACATTCCAAGAATGACAATGCACACGTCTACACAATAATTGAATTAAACCAAAATTTTCAGTTAAAAATTAGTGCCACATAAAAGCTCTTCAAGCAAGCATGTGACATCAGCTTCTCACCGCAAGAAATTAAGACATATAAACTGACCATTGAACTAAGCAGAGGATTGCAATATATATGCTACTAGGGATTTATGACGTGGTAGTGAATATTACTAAATTAGCTTGACTCTCAGATGCAGACAGTAATGCATTAATTAGGACTCATTTTCAAGAAAAACTGGTTCAACAAAATCCCGAACTCAAACTAAATTTGGTATTAAACTCCAGTAAAGTTATAAATTACTGAAACCTTATCTTGTTATATATCTAAAAATAACCCAAATACTTGTTTACAAGATTATATCTAATCAGAATCCGTATCAATGAGTGGGATTATATATCTGTATCATAATTAGCAACAATGTGTCAGTTGCGCAATAAGAATTCTTCCCGAGATCAATTTGACGTGTCTGGAAAACTAAAGGATTGGGTACTTGTGAATAGTGAATGAAATTAATATGCGATCACAATTGGAGTAACATTTTGACTGGAAGACCTTGCATTGTAGTTTAAACTAAGACTAAATAAATGAGGCATGAGAATATTGGGTGATGTCATACTACGAAAATTGAATGTAAATATGTCTGCTATGAGAGATTAGGTAGAAAGCAATCTGCTATGGAGGATTATTTCTGCACCAACTCCACTCCATGTGGATTAAAAACCAATGCAGATTCGAAAGGGCCAAATGAAGGCCATGAAATTCATTTAATGTTATGTAAGATATGATTACTCAAGGCTAATGCTGGACAGACAGAGAAGTACTCGAGTGTGACAGAGTTCGGTAAAATAATAGAAGCTTGTTTCTCTTTATTGTTGGTCATTTTGCGTAATAAAAAGACCTGTATTTTCACTTGAGAATTGAACTATGTTTCGGAGCTTAGTACACTTATATGCGATTCCCACCTCTTATTTATGTAATGTAATCTACAAGTCATTACTTTTTTATTTTATGTGCATCTATTTTTCAGTAACAAGGGGAATTAATTGAAATTGGAGAACCCTAATATTTCAATTAAAATTATGTTTGTGGCATGAATGTTTTTTTTCCTTTGATGGTTGTTTGGTTTTGATATAAAAAATTAAGGAGTCAATACTTTAATTCTTGTTCTGTTTTAGCTCTTGATTTGAAATGAAACTCAAACCTTATTAAATTGAAAATTGAGTTTGGAGGCTTTGGTCATTTTAGACTATTTGGATACAAGGGGTGATGTTTTGCAAGGTTATGAAGGAAAAAAAGGTAATATAAGCTGGATAAAAGTGTTGTTTCCTCCTGGGTTGTTTTATATAGTCCATAGAGATTTATTTTTTTGTTCTTTATTTGGGGAAGTATAGTAAATGACCCTTCCTCAATAAATGCCACCATAGAGTCTCTCTCTCTCTCTCTCTCCAATATAATTAATAAAATGTGTGTGTGTGTGTGTTGGGGGGGGGGGGGGGGGGGGGGTCAGTCCCTTTAAAACTTTACGTTCTGTATCCAAAGATGATAAAGGGGATGGTTGGTGAGTTGCCGTTTCCTCTGAGGGTGGCAGAGATGACGGCAAATCATCAATGATCTTGGTTCTGGTCGAAAACATTATGAGGTGTTTATTTGAGCGATATAGTATTCACAATATCCAATTGGGTAACTTAGGGGAGGCAATTTGATCATGGGTGGGTTAACTTTCAAATTGATATAGGGTGTGTCTTTGATAAAAAATAAATAAAAATTCCAGGCTAAAATTTCATCATTGGTTTTTCTTGATTGTAGTTGTGTAAAAAGATGGAAATGAATGGGTTTATTTAGGCTAACAAATCGTTAGTTAACTTGGGAAATTTTTCTTTGGTAGGGGGTAAGAACATAAAAGTGTGGAAACGCACATTTTTAAGCTTCGTCAAGTTGTACATACTGGGTGGATGGAAAAAATTTCCAAGGAAAATTTGTGTAATCCAACATATTGAAAGTTAGTCAATATGGTATATGCCATATTTGTCATGGATAAATCATTTCGGTGAAATAATTAGGTAGTCATTTTTTATTCGGTATAGGTTTCGTGTGAGAGAAAATGGTACATCATTTAGAGATCAAAATATTTGTATTCGTATGGTTACTTGGGCCATTTGGCATGTTGGCTCGACGAGCACTAGTATTTCAGCTATTTCGGTAAAGAAACTAAGTTCATCACTTGACTGGCACGGTTTCAACCGGGTCACTGAACCATGCTTAGATGTTTTGGGGTTCTGTTAAATTTGGGATGAATTGGTAGGCTACTGAATGTTCCCATCTAAATGTAACTTGTATCTCTAACTTACTACAGGTATGGCAAATAGGCAACCAATTTATTTGCATAAGCAGCCTAATCATTTAGAAATGCATTGATATGTGTGGAGACACATTTATTATCAACAGTGACATGCAGATTCAAGCACTACTAATGATAGATGATATATGTGCTCCAGTGGGAACATCTATTTATATGCTAAATGATGACCCATATAGCTTTATATTTTTAAAAGAGTAATGATTGGAGGCTTGGAGCTGCTAGGTCCAGTGATTTTGTAAAAAAACTCCTCCACTAACAAAGAACTGTTGAAATTAAAACAAAATCATATAGTCTTGTTAAGATAAAGCTAAACAGTCTGAATTAATTTATTCAATGCACTACTTAAAATTTTAGTCTTGTATACGCATTAAGGCTACACAAATGACTTTCAAGTAGTTGGTGCACGTGGGTCATGGGGGTGGAAAAATGACACGCCCACAACATGGAACGACCCACGTGAGTTTATAACGTATTTTATGTGCAGCGTTAACAAATTTGGGAACTAAACGGGTGGACTACTAAACGCAATAACTAAATGAGTTGGGTGTGGGTTTAGCCATTTAGTGGAAATACACAAACAACTCGTTCATATGGAGCTTCAACACGAAACATGATAAGACATGAAATGCTTCACTGACTGAGTTTGAGTGGAGGTGATTTTGTCACAAACCGATAAGAGTCGACACAAAACGACACAATATGGCCCATTTCCACCTCTAGTCATGGCTGCTACGTAGTTTAAATTTCCATTCAAATTTATTAGCATTCAAAGGAAAACAATCTCTAACATTCAACAGTAGGCAAAAAAAAGTTGAAATTTATTAAATAATTCCCATGAAGGCAAAGGGATTAGACAATATTGCATGATGTATTGATATTGAATTCAGAAGGAGCGGTTTAAGAGAAAAGAAAATTCTAATGCACCAATCTATCCATTTAAATCTAAAAATATTTGTTAAAAATCATGAACACAAGATTGGCTTTGCCAAATGACAAATTTGAAAACTATACGTGTTTATAATTATAATATATATAAGCTTTCATTGTAGTCAGAGCACATGTTCAGAGAGGTGCCGATTTGGTCACAGGGAAATTTAATCATGTATAAAGTTCATCATATAAATGTGCTGAAGGAAGTAATGAAGTTTCTTAAAAGACTACCTTGAGGTTGCAGCACCAAATATTTAGCCACCTATTGTGCAATGTCCAACAATACATTGGCGTTGGCTCCACGAATTTCTAAAACTTATCAGCCTGCCATACGAACCTATTTAGTATATCTAATTGAAGGGAGAAATAAACAATCTGTTCTTGAAGGAGGTCATAAGAGGCTAAAGTAATAAGTCAAAGTTTCACTTTCAGTTATATGGAAGTTAAAAAATGGGTGAGACCTGCTGCACCATTAATAAGATCAGCATTAGAAAATGCTCTTTAATTTGGCAAAGCGTGATGATATAAGAGTTCATTGTTGTAGGCTTAGGACGTTAGATCTTATCAGAAAAGGTTAGGTTCTTCTCCTTTATGTCACCCCCTTGCAACGTTTTATCTGTTTTTTATCAACTCCATATGACTAGGTATAACCCAAATATGACTCGACTGAGTTGCCAAATTTTAAGAAGCTATGAAAATATCACCTAATTAAGACTATTTAATCAGAGTTGGACAACTTACGAAAAAATATTAGACTCAATCTGTCCATTACTGAACCGAGTCAACTCAGTCAAATTCGACTTGACTGTCATCGAAAAAATATTGGTTTCCTCTTCTTTACGTGACCCCAATTGCATCCTTTCATCTGTTTGCAACAACTCACTTAACCTCAATATGTCTCAACCGAGACGTGAAATTTTCAGAAGCCACGACCAAGATTTCACTTAGTTAACTTGTTTAGTCAGATTTGCAAACTTCTGAACTGCATATCAGAGACTCGATTTGGACACTGCTGAACCGAGTCTACTCTATATAATCTGAGTTTACTTGTCCATTGCAAGAACGATATGCCTGCAGATCATTCTATGTCATCAAGGCCAATACCCGTCCACAATTAATGCTCAAACCTAAACCCGCGAAACATATAAACAGTAACAATTCCTGGTAATGGCACCGTCCACAATGGAGGAACGGCACCTTAATAGCCACCAAAATCATCCCTTTCGCTACATAATGAACATATTTACCAACAGTGTACATCAATAAACAAGTACGAATAGTAAAATTAGTGAACTACTACAAAATACACCGTTTCATTAATTTTTCATTTTTTGGGTTAATTTCCTTGGTCCACTTGTAATGCATCATTATAAGATTGGGGTCCAAAGTTACGCATGTTATGGGGTTGGTGTTCAAAAGTGTCATAGATACATTTTATGATTCTTTTTCATGATCTTTTATGACACTTGATGCAAAACTCATAATAAGTTGGACCCAGACCTTTAATACCAACGCCTGTCGTTTTATAGTGATATTTGTTTTTCAAATTTGGTTTAAGGATTTCGCAAGGAAAAAGAAAAGTAACTTTCTAAAACAATTTGGGGATTAAAAGAAAGGAAAATTTTATTCATAAACCAAATTGAGCCTTAGTTTTTGGCATTCAATGTGTAATCTTAAAACAACCTCACCCCAATCATTCTATATCTAAACTTTCTACATGAAATTACATACTAGTGCATATCCAGTGATTAGTGATGTTTACATTAGGTAAATACACACATGTACATATATATTGTTAACATTATTTCCATAATAGAGGAAAGGCCACAACCGTATAGATGAACCCATTATACTGCTTGTGTTGACAATTATTATATGTAGTTACTTTCAAAGAATTAGTGCAATAGACAGAAAAATAATAATTCAACATCAACAATTGTGTCGCCAAAACATAACAAGTCATAGTCATCTGTTCAAATTGTGTAGATTATGCAAATCCATAGTAATATCATTTTTTTCATCATTTGTAATGACAATGTAACCAAAATCTCTGGAATCTCTATCATGAATTGGGAAAAATCATAAAGAGTGTATTTAAATTAGTTAAAAAGTTCAACCATAGTTTCCAAAGACCTAACCTTTTTATGCAATTTGAATCCTAAGTCACTCATCTACATTAGGCCTAAACTACTTCGAACCCATTCTTAGAGTAGAGACTGTACCTAAAGCGTAAGTCTAGGTCCCAGAACATGTGGAATATTCAGTAACTAGTGGAACAATTAGAGAGATTTAGACACAAGCTCAGTAACAAACATGTCATACCAGAATACGGAGAAAAGAACTAATGCCTTCTTGTAGCTACTATGTCCTGAAAAACTCAGAGAGCTTTATTGGATACATAAAGTTTGAGTACTTGTTACTTGAACATAAAAATACTAGATTTTTAACTTTCAATTGAGTCAAATTGTGTATTGCTAATTTGATTGAGACCCTTCAAGACTTGGGGAAAATTAAAGATTATAAAATCAATCTATGGTAAGTTCATAAACCGTCCTTTTCCTACAAATAATCCTAAGAAAATTCTGAAATATTTCATGTTTGTAATTTTCCTTGCAATTTAACAAATCCTAGCTGCTAAGTTTTGCATATATTATTTCTATTTTTGGTAATTGTTTTCAAAGGAGTCAGATCAAGATAATATTTTTATTTGGACTCTTATGCGTTTAAATGGTAAAAAAGACTTTCATGGAGCATGGATACAAACTTAGGGGAAATTAGTCAACCACATACATATGCATGTTTCTTTGTACCTGTCCACTTTCTTTATACTGTCTTATAAAAATCCACAAGAAACAAAGGATCAAATCTGAAAGACTAAATTGATCTTTGCAGCCCCACATAGCTAGCCACCTATGTGCAATGTCCAACACTACATTGACCTTTGCTTGAGGAACGAAACTGCAATCGTCATCATGGGCCTAGGACGGTAGGTCTTATAAGAAAAGGTTAATTTCTTCTTTTTGTCACCCCCATTGCAATATGACTAGGTATAACCCAAATGTGACACGACCGAGTTGCCAATTTATAAGAAGCAATGAACAAGATATCACCTAATTAAACCTATTTAATCAGATTTGACTAACTTATGATTGCATATTAGACGCAATTTGACCATTGCTGAATAAGTAAACTCACACAAAATCGAGCTGACTTGGCTAGCAAAAAAAAAGATTGGCTTCCTCTCCTTTTCATGACCCCAATCGCAACATTTTATTTGTTTGTATCAAGATCAACTCACTCAATCTTGATATGACTCGATCGAGTTGTAGATTTTTTAGAAGCTATGACCAAAATAGCACTTAGTTAAGCCTGTTTAGTCAGATTTGCCAGACTTTGAACCACATATCAGACTCGGTTTGGCCACTCTTGAACTTAGTCAACTCTGTATAATCTGAATTGACTTTGTCATTGCCAGGAACCATGCCTGCAGATCATTCAATGTCATCAAGGCCAACATCCCTTCCAATTGTGCTCAACCTAAACACACGAAACTTTTAGACAGTAACAATTACTATTTACGGCACCATCCACAATGCACGAACAGAACCTTGACAGCCACCAAAATCGTCCTTTTCACTAAGCAAATAACATATTTACCAACAGTGTAAAACCAATAAACAAGTACAAATAGTAGAATAAATGAACTAGTACAAAATACGATATTAACTCTGCTATCATTGGTTTTTCTTCCTTTTGGGGTTATTTGCTTATAGGTCCATTTGTTATGCATCATTATGAGGTTAGGATCCAAAGTTATCTATATTATGGGGTTGGAGTTCAAACATGTCAAATAAATCTCATGACATTTTTTAGTATTTATGACACTATGGATCCAAAACTCGTAATATGGAAATCCCTGGACCCCAAACTTTGATACCAATGCATGTCGCATTATACTGATCTCTGTTTTTCAACATGGTCTATTTGGTTCATGGATTTCGTGAGGAAAAAGAAGAGTAACTTTCT
This sequence comes from Sambucus nigra, assembly GCA_949130495.1. Taxonomy (NCBI): domain Eukaryota; kingdom Viridiplantae; phylum Streptophyta; class Magnoliopsida; order Dipsacales; family Adoxaceae; genus Sambucus; species Sambucus nigra. The sequence goes on along the minus strand of OX422214.1, from coordinate 605,939,682 downwards.
AAAACTAGCTGGGGATTAAAAGACAGGTAAACTTTTGTCCTAAACCAAACTGAGCTTTAGTTTTGAGATTTAATATGTAATCTTAAAACGACCTCTCCCGAGCCAATCTATAGCTAAATTTTCTACGTGAAATTTAATACCAATCCATATCCAGTGATAAATCGTGAGGCATACATTAGGTCAACACACACGTCCATATATATTGGTTTGCAATATTTCCATAATAGAGGATACGTCATAACCGTATACGATGAACCCATTATACTGATCTTGTTGACAATTATTATATATAAAATATTTCAAAGAAGTTAGTGAAATGGACAGAAAACTAATAATTCAACATCAATAATTTTTGTCACCAAAACATCTCAACTTCAACATTTCATAGTCATTTGTTCAAATTTTGTACAAAATGATCATGCAAATCCATAGTAACACCATCTTTTTCATAATTTGTTGAGATAATGTAATCAAAATCTTTAGAACTCTATCATTAGTTGGGCAAAATCATAAACAGTGTATTTAAATTAGTTATTTGGTGTAATCTAGGGTGCGGAAGCGTAAAAAGAAGAAGTTATCTACACAACAACAACAACAACAACAACTTGGAAAATGGAAGAGGGTTTCTTATTTCTCTCTCTAAACTTTCAATCTCGAAATGGCAGAAGTGTTACAAAAGGAGACTATTGGCCTATTTATACTAAACATGCAAAAGGCTAAAAAAGAACGAAATAAAAGAATATTAAAAAGGACACCCATGTCCCTATGTTCCTGTATCAACTAAGTTCAACAATAGTTTCCAAAAGCACTAAACTTTTTTTGTGAAATTTAAATCCTAAGTCACTCATCTACCTTAGGCATAAACTACTTCAAACCCATGCTTAGAGTAGAGTTGTACCTAAAACGTTAGTCTAGGTCCCAGACTATCACAAGTGGAAGATTCAGTAACTAGTGAAACAATTAGCGGGATTTAGACATATGTTGAGTAACAAACATGTCTTACTAAAAATACATAGAAAACAACTAATGCCATCTTGTAACTACTATAGAGATTTAGACACATGTTGAGTAATAAACATGTCTTACAAGAAATTCATAGAAAACAACTAATGCCATGTTGTAACTACTATGTTCTGAAAACTCAGTGACGTTTATTAGATACATTATTGAGTACCTGCTACTTAAACATATAATCCTAGAATTTAACTTCCAAATAAGTCAAACCGTATATTGCTAATTTGATTGACTGCAAGACTTGGGGAAAATTAAAGAGTATAAAATCAAGGTATGGTAAGTTCATCAACTGTCTTTTCTTACAAATAATCATAAAAAATTATGAAATATTTCATGTTTGTAAATTTCCTTGCAATTTAACCAATCCTATCTGCTGAAGTTTTGTCAACGTTAGATCTCTTTGTGGTTTTTGTATTCAAAGGAGTTGTATCAAGATCATATTCTTATTCGTTTAAGTGGTGCCCTCTTGATATGTACAAATGAATTATATTTCAAAAAGTTACCTCTGGAACAACTAATGATAAGGAAACAAGTGTAGCAATCAAGGACTGAATCTACAGATGCTTACATAACAATGAAAGTACAAAATTATCTTAATCAATTTCTTAAAATTGGATGAAATGATATCTAATACTAACTAGAAATAATACGACTAATCCAGTTAATGGAAGAGAAATGAGGTTTCTTTCACGTGGAGGATGTTGCAATTTTTTTCTAATTGTGGGAGAGATGATGTGAATTTCATCTCTTTGTTATTTCCCTTGGACAATTAGAGATGACTTTAAATGGGAGAAAATGAGATTCAATCAGGAGAAGCTTCATATTTCAATTCATCTATGCCATCTCCTCTAGTGACTTGGTGGATGTTGAACCGGAAATGACAACAAAGAAAGTCTAGCTAGAATATGGGATTAAATAGAATTTCTTTCGATGTGGAGTGATGGCAGTATTTATGTTCTACAAGGGTGATGGTTTCATTTTTTCAATGCCTAAATTTAAGAACAAATTTAAAACCACCAATTAAATTAAAAGTAAATTAGGCAAAAACTTAACCTTAATTAGACCATTCATTCTCATAAGTTTTTACAGTTATATGAATCATTTCAGCGAATGATTTTGGTCTCTATAACACCGTTAAATTAGTAATATAACACGGAAGGCTAATTAACTTTCCATTTTGGTTAATCTCCATCAGACACCATAAAGTTCATTGATTAAAATGGAGGCGAGGGAAAAAAACCTCTCCTTGAAGTCTACAAGAGCTATCCAGGCGGGACATACCCCAACAACTCAAAACAAAAAACAAGTAATAAATATCAAACTACCTAAAATATCTACGTTATCTACACCCATCGATCTTGAGGTTAAACTCAATGATCAATTCATAATTTGAACGCTTCGCCTCTTGAAGATCAAACGCAATGAATAGTATGACATCCGTCCATGAACATATTTTTAAGAACAATTTTATTTGAGCTTTCCAAATTTCTCAAATGACAAGGGTAGGGATATTGACACACAATATAGATGAGGCACTACCAGATCCTGCAAATAACCATCAAGATATGAACTTGGATCAAATAGAGGAACGTTGAACTTTAATCCCCAATCGACCTTCAAAATGCGTCCAGACATAATGGTGTTTAATTGATAGTACAAATAAATAACAGTTCAAAAAATTGCCTCTCAAACAACTTGTGGATAAGGATACAAACAAAGCAATCAAGGACTGGATTTACTGGTTAACCAAAGTACAAAATCCTCTTAAACCAATTTCTTAAAATAGGATGAAATGATATTTAATACTAACTAGAAATTCTACAATTTAAGTCAGTTAATGGAATAAATTCATGTCTCTTTCCCTTAAATGATGTAACACAAGTCTTCTAATTGTGGGAGAGATGTTGTGAATTTCTTCTAATTATTCCTTCCCTTTGGATGATCGGGGGTTGCTTTAACTGGGAGAAAATGAGATTCATTTAGGAGAAGCTTTATAATTCAATTCATCAATGCTATCTCCTCTAGTGGCTTGGCGGATGATGGATTTACTTGGAATCACAACCAAGAAGGTGTATTAAATAGAATTTCTGTCGATGTGGGGTGGGTATAGTATTTTTGTTCTACAAGGGTAAAAAATTTGAATAAGACCAACTCGGACCATTCTCCATCGATGTTTTTTCTCAATGCATAAGTTTTAGAACAAAATTAAAACCACCACTTAAAATTTAAAAGTAAATTAATCCAAAAATTAACCCTAATCAGACCATTCATTCTCATAAGTTTTTGCTCATTTCAGTGAATGGTTTTGGTCTTAATAACACCCTTAATTTACTAATATATATATAGCTTCCCTTCATCATCAATGGGATGCTAATATATTTTCCATTTTGGTTAATCTCCAACAGACACCATATAGCTGATATATTTATTAAAATGAAGGTGGGGAGAAAAAGCCTCTCCTCCATTTCCTACAAGAGCTATCCGCACGACACACCCCAACACCCCAAAACAAAAACCATGTAATAAATATCAAACTACCTGAAATATCTACGTTATCTACACCTATCAATCTTGAGGTTAAACTCAATAATCAAATCATAATTTAAACGCATTGCCCTACCCTTAAATGGAAAAGCTTGAGGATTGAACGTAATGAATAATTTATCCTTCATCCATGCATATATTTTTAAAAAATAACTTTATTTTGCGCTTTCCAATTTTCCCAAATGGTAAGGGGAGGGGTAACGCCAAATAATATAGCGGAGACTCCCTGTCATTTGGGAAAATTGAAAAGTTCAAAATAAAAGTTATTTTCAAAGATCATATATTAGATCCAGGCTCATTTCTTTGTGTTTATTTGCAGGATTCAGCAATATAGAGGAGACACTGACGGATTCTGTAAATAAACGCCAAGAGATGAGCTTGGATCTAATAAAGGACTTTGATTTGAACCTTAATCCCCAATTCACCTTCGAAATGTATCCAAACCTTCTTTGTAATAGAACTATGGACTAAAAGATTATTCATTTGTTCATTTTGGTGATACTCAAGACGACACTGACATTTTGAGGGAATTTGTAAACCAATACTGCAAATAACATCTTCCAACGGAATTTTCAGTGCAACACCTTCCGAATACAAAATGCCATCTTTAGCGGGATAATTCTTTTCCATGTACGTTTAAATGAGAACACAGGTCGTAAAAAAATTCCAAGCCAAGGTTGAAGAAAATGAGTTCAGGTCTTTTAACCATTTAAGATCTTGATCATTTTAAATTAATACTAAACTCCAAACATTTTGAAATCTTAAGGGTCTTAGGATATTTTCATTATGGTTTAATATGGAGACCCCCAAGGATAATGATACCAATTCAACCGATTAAGATGTGCCACTGCATTATTATCAAACTTAAAAAACCACTTAACATTACATACAATCCTGTCTAGCCTCTCCCAAATGCAAGCTTCGCCATCACGGTTGTTGCACCAAGTGAACCTAAATTCGAATAAGGAATTTGCATTATACCTGCCTCACAGCATTGTGAAAGTCCCTAACACATCCAACGTCAGTTCCATTACCACCAAGTTCCTCATCAGCCTCAAGAACAACAATAAAGTCAATACTGACCATCCAAGAGCCAAGGCTTCCTACAAAACCTCACGACCTCCTCTCATATTTCGAAAAGACAGTCATAACAAAAGCCTCGTCTCTAGCACTCGGGTGGGATAATTTAATATGAAGATGTTGGATCTCATTTCCAATGACTTCACAAGCCCAATTATTACTCCAAAGTACCCAAATTGAACTACAGGTGTTAGCCACAACGGTCACGAAATCCAGTAGCTGATGTATTCTGATCTCCTCTATTTTTTGTTCTAAAATCACAACAAAATCAATATTATTTATTATTATCTACCTCGAGAAGTGAACAACGCCAACTTAGCTAGAGAGGAGTTAAATGAAGCAAGAGCCAATTTGAAGTTTCATTAAGCTTGTGAAGAGGTTTATATGATGCAAACGTGCAATTTTTTTAAACAATCCCCAAATTCTTAAATATCGTAATTAGTAACTGAATGATCAAGCTCTTAATTATTCTATTGATTTAGAGTACTGAGATCTATTGTAGGCCATTTCAACCATAGACGAGAGAATTGAGAGTGTGAGACTATACTTCATACAATAACAATGAGTAAGCTCTCTAAATCCTATAGAAGAAACATCGTATTACATGTACTCTTAAGGTTATTTATCTCATCCATGGGATCAAAGTATTCCTGCTATTTCTTGGTTTTGACTGTATCAAGACAAAACCTTTTCTTAACCTTAATTGATCACCAACATGAATAATCAGTCAGATTTCTTTCTTCTTATCTTTTTCTTTTTGGGTGTGGATGGGGTTGGGTTGGGGGCAGAGACTAAAACTTATTAGATGCACTAGAATGAGCAATGTCGAATCGAAGAATTACAAATAAATCTTTAAAATGAGGTAAGTGAGTGATTAGAAACTTGACGTTGCTATCACAAGAATTGAAATATTATGAAGAAAAGAAACAAGCTTCTTCCATGTTCATTGCTCTAATAAAAAATAAATTATAGGGGATATCAATACAAACTTCTTCCATGTTCATTTCTTTTCTAAGACATTCTTGAGGGTTTCTAAGTTAAAAGTATGAGAATGGTTCTTGGGTGGAAAATGAAGAGGACATGAAAGGGAAAGGCAGTTCGGTATTTTCAAATGTATCTCCCTAGTTATGGGATTTGAACATAGATTAATCCTTGTTTAATCTAATTCTTAAGTTATTGACTCGAAGGAAAACTGACTTGCTAACTGCCAGCCCTAGCATGGAAGAGATAAACAAGCAGTTTGTGGGTTGAAGGGTGATAATGCTTCATGTCCAAATGACTTTAATGGGTATTTTTATACGTTAGCAAATTATGAAAGAGGTTCCCTTTAATTCCATTACTAGTTTCATTAATGTCCACTGCATTACAAAAAGTTGGTCCAGTACCATAATTTCTCTTATCCCTCAAATCTAAAATCCCAATCTTGAACTGAACTAAGACCAATAAACCTATGCAATTTTACAAATAATATTATCACCAACATCTTATCCCTTTTTATAGCACCAATTGGTATTTGTGAAAGTCACAAGCATCAGTTGGGTAAGTTCGAAAGAAGATGCTATGTCAAGGGGGGCTTGCGAGTTAGGAAAATGGGGACCTAGTGTCAGCCTTCAGAATAATAATATTGGTTGTCAGTTTAAATTAAAAGTACCATATTTTCATAATTTATGCTCAATAAGAGAAATATCTTTTTTTCTGGATACAAAAATCTCGAGGTTATGTCACATATGGTTAAACATGTGTCTTCTTTTAAGAACTTAGTGATGTTTTCTGTGTGTGTGTGTGGCAGCATTATTGTCAAAACACGTTGATATTAAAACTAAAAGAGTATTACTCATACATTTAGTGCTACAACCAATTAGTTATGCTAAATACGGTAAAACTAAATATGAAGTTACAACTATTATCATGATAATTGACTTAATTTTAATGACAAACTACTGCTCAATACCTGAAGTCAAGTAGATATAGTAAGTAAAAATGAACCTTGCATTTTGTCCCATTAACGTATCATTAAAGACAAGAAAGCACTTTGGAAATATATCCCATGAATTTGCCTTCTTTTTTTTACCTTTAAAGAAAGTGTCCATATGAAATGTTGAAGTAAAGTGTCTATTACAATTAATCATTAATTCGCAACCAGACAAGGGATCAACCCAACACATTTCTCTCAAGCCATAAGGCTTGAGAACATGTGAGATATTTATATAATGTTTCATGTTTATTCTATACATTGTTTTGTTTCAATGCTCACTCGATTCGAACTCTACTCAATACTTAAACATGGGAGACGATGGATTCACGATTGTAAAAATTCCAACCTTTTACAGAAATGCAATGCAAATTTTTTCTCAGAAGTTTCAACTTGAAGAGTTTAAGAGGGCATCTCGGAAAGTGGAATAGAAAAACTTTTATAAACGTGTTTTGAGTCTATATGACACAAGTTTTGTTCCATGGGAGGGGATAGCTCAAGAAGTGACAACACCAGCTTAGCTGGAGAGGAGTTGATTGAAGTTAGTGAAAATTTTAAGTTTCATTTAGCTTTTTTTTTTTTATATAAACTTGGTGCACAAAACGAAAGGCTACACTCCATCAGGCTTGATTGTCCAAAAGTTCTTGTACTCTTCCAGAATATCAAGAGTGAAAATAGTAGATGGCAGGTTCCTAACATATACGGGTTATGATTCACCTTCTTCTTCTTGTGATAAACCTTGTCCACACTAGAATTAGGCACAAATGACAACGGAGGGCTTAATGGTTGAACAGTGGACTGTGCAGTCTGCTGAGTAGCAACTGATGGTGCGGATTTTCCATTAGCAGCTTGCAATATAGAAGCATAAGTTAGCTTTCTAGGCTTTCCAATAGGTTCTTCCACAGAAGGAAGAGGTTCTTGCTCAGTGTGAATAGTCCCCACATTTTGTGGAAAACCATATGATTCTTCTACAGGAGTTTCCTCCTCCTCAGATTCAGCCACGGGGAACTGTTACTTCTCTTATTGTTGCTGCTTCTACTTCTGGTGCTGCTCATGGAGGCTTTAATCATCAACTGGATCATCTTCTATGTGAACCGAATTCGAATTTTCACTAGCTTCCACCTCGAACGCATAACTGTGAACTGGCGACTCTGCAAGAGGAGTAGACGAAGATAGATGGGAACCAACTCTATTTTCTACTAACATGGGATCTGGATGCTTGTGGATGAATTCCTCACAAACAAATTGAAAAATATCACTCAAAACATAATAACAATTCTCGAGGAGCAAGGAAAAAAGTTTGCACAAATTTCCTCCAGCCACTAAAACCTTTGGATTCGACTGGACCAGAAACCACAACTAGGACACCTCAACTCTAAGATTCAAGAGTATTTATTGTTGGCTAGTCTAACAATCTAGTCTCAGTCCTCATTATTAGGAGTTAGTTTCAGTCAACATTTTTTAAATAGTAGTTCAGCAGATTGTTTTAGTCTTCCTTATTTGTAGAACAAGTTTGACCTAGTTTTTCTCCTTATTTTTAGAGATGTACAGTTAGATAGTTGACCTAGCTATATATACGCATGCACAATCATTTTTAATAAACGAATAAAAGAATATCTTCAGCAACTTACCTACTTTCAAGGTATCAGAGCTTTCCCTACTGGGATAGTTTTCGTTTGTGGTTAGATATTTTTTTCTTTCCCCATTCTTTCTGTTGAATTGTTTGAAATAATTCAATGGACATTGGAGGAGAGACCTTACAAACCTCTCAAAAAAATCAAAATTTTGTTGAGAAATCAGTTCTTCAGTGTTGGAAGAGGTTGTTTATATATTTAGGGGAGGGAGCAAAATATATGAAAAAAGAGTGGAGAACTATTTGGTGAAAGGAACTATTTTATTGGAACTCACTAAATTTTGCTTGATACAAAATGTGGAGACCACACCCCTATTTATACTATCCTCCAACTCAAATGAATGGTGGAGATTAAATTTACATCAAGGGTCAAGATTGAATCTCTAGAACCTTCCACATCTATCTACCATTTCTTACACTCTCCACAATACACAAGATGGATCTAGAATGTTCTTGGCAAAATATCACTCTTAATGGGTCTAACTTTATAGAGGCCCAATACTAACTAATTAGACAACCCAAACATTTAACCCAAAAATACAAACTAATAAAGCCCAATTATTTTAATTTCAAAAACAAGTTTAATTTTCAACACCCCCTCTTAAACTTGGTTTTGCAACTCCAAGTAGTCTTCGTAGCTTGTGGAACACTTCATGCTTAAGTGGTTTGGTAAAGATGTCGGCAACTTGATCATGAGACTTTACGTACTTCAGTTGTACCTCCTTCTTTTCCACACATTCACGAAGGTAGTGATACCTTGTGTCGATGTGCTTGCTTCTGTCATGGAAAACTGGATTCTTTGCTAATGCAATCGCCGATTTGTTGTCGACGCATATCTCAACCGTATCTTCAGGTATGTTAAGCTCTTTCAATAAATTCTTCAACCAAATTGCATGACATACACAATTTGTTGTGGCGACGTATTCAGCTTCACAAGTGGAAAGGGTGACAATAGGTTGCTTCTTTGAACTCTATGTGAATGCAACGTCTCCCATGTAGAACACGAACCCACTTGTGCTTTTTCGGTCATCTAAGTCTCCTCCCCAATCACTATCACTGTAGCCAACAAGCTTGAAACTGTTAGAGACTGAATAAAATAATCCATAGTCAATCGTTCCTTTAACATAGCGAAGGATCCTTCTTGCAGCCTTCAAGTGTGTTATTGTTGGAGTTTCCATATAACGACTGATATGTCCAACTCCATAGAGGATATCGGGCCTTGTGCATGTTAAGTATCGCAAGCTTCCAACGAGGCTCTTAAAATATGTTGGATCCACTATTTCTCCTTCTTCATGCTTTGACAGCTTGGTTCCACATTCCACGGGAGTGCTTACGGGCTGACATTCATTCATCTTGAATTTCTTGAGAACTTCCTTTGCATAGCTTTCTTGAGAAATAAATATTCCTTCTTTCTCTTGCTTTACTTCTATGCCAAGATAGTAGGACATGAGCCCAATATCGGTCATCTCGAATTCTCTTGTCATCACCTTCTTAAACTCCTCGATCATCTTTGCATCATTTCCTGTGAAGATTAAATCATCCACATACAAGCAAACAATTAACATATCTTTATTTCCATTCACTTTTGTGTATAGGGCATGCTCATAAGGGCATTTTTTGAAACCATTTTTATGAAGATATTGATCAATTCTACTATTCCATGCCCTTGGTGCTTGTTTTAGGCCGTATAATGCCTTGTTCAATTTTAACACCTTATCTTCGTTGCCTTTCACAACATACCCCATGGGTTGCTCTACATATACTTCTTCTTCAAGATGGCCATTTAAGAAAGCAGACTTCACATCCATTTGATGGATTTTCCATCTATTTTGAGCTGCTAAAGAGATAATTAATCTTATAGTTTCAAGACGAGCAACTGGAGCAAATACCTCTTCAAAGTCAATTCCATACCGTTGCTTAAATCCTTTGGCGACTAATCTTGCTTTGTACCGCTCCACTTCTCCTTTAGCATTCTTCTTGGCTTTATACACCCATTTGACTCCAATAGCTTTGTGCCCTTTGGGAAGACTTGTCAACTCCCATGTGTCATTCTTCTCAATTGCTTTTATCTCATCATCCATTGCATCCTTCCATCTCTTGCTTTGTATGGCCTCTTCAAAACCTATAGGTTCACAATCGGCAAAAAGACAAAAAAGAGTTATATCATTTTGATTTTCAGTTACCTCATATATTTCATCCAAGCTTCTGAAACGTGGGGCTCTTTCATGTGAACTTTGACTTGATGATGATGATGATGATGGATCTCCATGAGTGGATGATGGTGGTGATGGAGGTGGCGTAACAGGCTCTTCAAACTCTCCATTGCTGCTATCTTCATCTTCTTCTTCAAACAAAGGAAGAAAGTCATAGTTTTCCTCCTGGGCATCCCACTTCCACGAGCCTTCTTCATCAAACTTGACGTCTCTACTCGTGATGACTTTTCCACTAATTGGATTGTACAACTTGTAACCTTTGGAGCGTGAATCGTAGCCAACAAATACGCATTTTTCACTCTTGTCATCAAGCTTTGTCCGCTTTTGATCTGGCACATGAGCATATGCAATGCTCCCAAATACTCTCAAATGAGAAATTCCGGGTTTTCTCCCGCTCCATGCTTCTTGTGGAGTTTTATTCCACACACTTCTAGTGGGGCTTCTATTTGACAGATAAACGGCACAATCCACAGCTTCGGCCCAAAATTCTTTTGGCATTCTTTTACTTTTCAACATGCTTCGAGTCATATTTAAAATGGATCTATTTTTTCTTTCAGCAACTCCATTTTGTTGAGGTGAGTATGCAACCGTTAAAGGACGGCGTATCCCATTTTCTTCACAAAACTTTTCAAACTCTTTAGAGGTGAATTCTCCTCCTCTATCGGATCGCATAGATTTTATTTCATAACCACTTTCTTTTTCAACAAGTGCTTTAAATTTCTTAAAAGAACAAAATACTTCTGATTTTTCTTTTAAGAAATAGACCCATGTCTTTCTACTAAAATCATCAATGAAAAGTAGAAAGTATCTATTTTTGCCAAAAGAACAAGGAGTAATAGGGCCACACACATCGGTATGAATGAGTTCTAGGGGCTTCTTTGCTCTTGTAATTGACTCTTTTGGAAAACTCATTCTAGAATGTTTTCCAAGTAAGCATCCTTCACATAATTGATCCGGATGACTAATGGGAGGCAACCCATTAACCATTCCTTTGTTATGCAATAATTTTAAGCCACCAAAATTTAGATGCCCAAACCTTAAGTGCCAAAGCCAAGACATGTCTTTAAAGCAAGCATTTAAACACATTGCACCTTCACTTTGAATGTTTAGCAAAAACATTCTATTTCTTGCCATAGGTACTTTAGCAATTAAATTCATTCTTTGGTCTCTTAAAGAAAGACTATGATCTTTCATGTGGATATCATAACCTTTCTCTAAGAGTTGCCCCAGACTCAAGATATTTGTTTTCATGTTTGGCACATAGTAGACATTTGAAATAAATTGGTGCTTCCCATTTTTCATACGAATCAAAATTTTACCTTTTCCTTTCACCGGCACTTTTGATTCATCTCCAAAAGTAACATTGCCCTTTACCGATTCATCAAGTTCCACGAACATGTCCTTTTTTCCACACATATGGTTGCTTGCTCCCGTGTCAAGATACCACACCTTGCTTTCTCCATTATGTTCTCCTTTGTATGCTAATAACAATGTCGAATCCTTGTGCTTTTCCTTTTCAACATAGTTAGCCTTCTCCTCCACAATAGTCGAATTACTTCTGCATTCCGAAGCATAATGGCCGAATTTTTGACAATTATAACACTTAATTTGAGATTTTTCGTACCTTGGTCTCGTGTTGCCTTCTCTTCCACGTCCTCTTGCTGGATATGAGTTTTGCCTTTCATTATTGAAATACTTCACACCGCCTTTTCCTCGAAATTGACATCTGCCTCTTCCTCTTTGGCTCCATTCGTTGTTGTATTCTCTTCCTTCTTTTAGAGTAAGCTTTGTTTGAAGAGCTTGCTCTAAAGTCTCCTGACTTTTCCTGTTAAGTCTCTCTTCATGGGCTTTTAAGGAACCCATGAGTTCATCAATCCCCATAGAATCTGTATCTTTAGATTCTTCAATTGCTACAACAACATAGTCAAACTTGGAACTTAAAGAGCGGAGGATTTTTTCTACCACCCGTGTGTCACTCATATTTTCACCATTAGTTTTTAATTGATTGACAATAGCCAAAACTCTAGCAAAATAATCTGAAAGTAACTCGGAATCTTTCATATGCAAAGACTCGAACTCACCTCTAAGTGTTTGGAGACGAACCTTCTTTACCTTCTCAATCCCCTTATGAGAATTTTGTAGAGTCTCCCATGCTTCTTTGGCGGTTGTGGCAAACGCAATTTTCTCAAACGTACCTTCATCCAATGCTTGGTGAATGAGAGTGAGGGCCTTTTGATCTGTCCTCCTTGCTTCTTTTAATCTATCCTTTTGAGCTTGAGATAGAGTGGCTTCATCTTGAGGCTCATTGTAGCCTTTTTCAACGATCTCCCAAACATCTTTAGAAGCGAGTAACACCTTCATCTTGATACTCCAATGGTTGTAGTTGTCTTTGGTGAGTTGGGGAATTTGGAAAGGAACCATACCATTAGCCATTTTAGAACCTTGGCTCTGATACCACTTTGTTGGAAGAGGTTGTTTATATATTTAGGGGAGGGAGCAAAATATATGAAAAAAGAGTGGAGAACTATTTGGTGAAAGGAACTATTTTATTGGAACTCACTAAATTTTGCTTGATACAAAATGTGGAGACCACACCCCTATTTATACTATCCTCCAACTCAAATGAATGGTGGAGATTAAATTTACATCAAGGGTCAAGATTGAATCTCTAGAACCTTCCACATCTATCTACCATTTCTTACACTCTCCACAATACACAAGATGGATCTAGAATGTTCTTGGCAAAATATCACTCTTAATGGGTCTAACTTTATAGAGGCCCAATACTAACTAATTAGACAACCCAAACATTTAACCCAAAAATACAAACTAATAAAGCCCAATTATTTTAATTTCAAAAACAAGTTTAATTTTCAACATTCAGATTATAACTCAACTTCTTAATGAATTGAATTACCTCAGGTGGCCCCAGTCAGTGAAACTTTTCATCACTGGTCCGTGGGAAAATGGGGTACTTAACTGCTACAAAAACAGCTCCGGAGAAAAAGGATCCGGGTTATGCAACCTGGTGTTCAGATAACAGCATGATTATTTCATGGTTGATCAATTCAATGGAGCCTGATATGGGTCATAATCATATGTTTTCCTACTGTTAAGGAAGTTTGGGATTCTGTACATGACACCTTCGCTGACTAAGGAACTTCTGCTCAGGTGTATGATCTCAAGACCAAGATTCGAAGCACTAAGCAAGGAGATTGTACCCTGACTAAATATTACAATCGGCTCCAGGGATTATGGCAGGAATTAGACCTGTTCTATGATCTGGAGTGGAATTGTTCCACTGATAGTTCACAGTATAGCAAGGTGGTTGAGAAAGATCGGGTATTTGATTTCTTAGCTGGATTCAATGCAGATTTAGATGATGGTAGAGGTCGAATTCTTGGGAAGGTACCACTTCCTTCTGTTAGAGAATTTTTCTATGAGGTTAGAAGAGAAGAAAATAGGAAAACAGTGATGACGGGAGCTTTATTCAAGTCCTCTTCTACTGTTGAAACCTCAACATTATTAACTTCTCAGTCTCATAATGCATCTGAAGTTGGAATTGCTGTTGTGAGCATGAAGAAAAAGGGAGATGAGAAGGGAAGACAGTGTGACTACCGTAACAGACCTCGACACACTAGAGACACTTGTTGGAAACTTCATGGAAAGCCTCTCAATCTCAAGGGACAAAGGCCTGCTAATGAATCCAGAGGAGTTCAAGCACTAACTGAGTCAAGTGGTAAAGAGCCCTCTCTGTTTAGCAAAGAACCATTCGAGTTCCTTAAGAAAATGTTCAACAAGCCTTCTCAAAACTCGTCATGTACTTATGCACATCAAGGTATTATTCCTAGGGCTTTTAGTTCTAATTCTTGTCATGCACCGTGGATTATTGATTCAGGTGCTTCTGATCATATAACCAACAATTCAAAAATATTTTCTTCTTATACTCCTTGTTTTGGGAATTTGAGAGTTTGAATTGCAGATGGAACTTTTTCTCCAGTCGCAAGAAAAGGTTCCGTGTTTCTTTCTAAGAATCTAGAGTTAAAATTTGTTCTCCATGTTCCTAAATTCTCTTGTAATTTACTATCTGTTTGTAGAATTACTCACGATTCTAATTGTTCTGTTGTCTTTTCAAATTCTGGCTGTATTTTTCAGAATACACCTTCGAGGGAGATGATTGGCAGTGTTAAAGAGGTTGATGGACTCTATTATTTCAGCTAAAGTTCCTCAAATGAAAGACAAGGCCAGATTGCTAGTAGTACCATTTTTTCAACTGAAGATCAGATTTTATTATGGTCTTTTAGATTAGGACATCCAAGTTTTTCTTATATGAAACATTTATTTCCTGCCTTGTTCAAGAGTAAAAATTCTAAGTTGATTCAATGTGAAGGTTGTCAATTGGCCAAACATAATCGAAGTTCTCTTGCTATTCAACATTACAAAAAATCTCAACCATTTACTCTTATTCATAGTGATATATGGGGTCCTTTTAGGGTTGCAAATGTAACTGGTTCTAGGTGGTTTATTACTCTAATTGATGATCATACTAGACTGTGTTGGGTGTATCTTTTAAAGGACAGATCTGAAGCAGAGAAAGTATTTAGGGAATTTTATAATCTTGTTCAAACTCAATTTCAGATTTTAAGGACTGACAATGGAAAAGAATATTTCAACTCCATTCTTGGTTCCTTCTTGAAAGAAAAAGGAATTATTCACCAATCTTCTTGTGTTGGTACTCCCCAATAAAATGGAGTTGCCGAAAGGAAAAATAAACATTTGTTAGAGGTTGCTCGGGCTCTCATGTTTACTATGGGAGTGCCTAAGTATCTATGGGGTGAAGCTATTTTGACAGCAACATATTTAATAAATCGTATGCCATCTAAAGTTTTACAATTCAAGACACTTCTAACATGTTTTTTAAGCTTCTTTCCTCACAATAAGTTGACTTATTCAATTCCTTTAAAGATATTTGAGTGTGTATCTTTTGTCCATATAAATAAACATTTCAGATCCAAGTTAGATCCCAAAGCTACCAAATGTGTTTTTCTTGGCTACTCTCCTAATCAAAGACGGTTCAAGTGTTTTGACCCTGTTTTAAAGAAATTTTTTGTGAGTATGGATGTTACTTTCTTTGAGAATAAGTCATATTTAAAAAAAAATTCTCTTCAGGGGGAGTTTTTCAGTACTAGTACATGTATGGAAGAGAGTAATCCTGGTTTTAATCCTGAATCTGAAGTTGTTCAGCCTGTTGTGTCAGTTGATCCTGCTCCTATTATGCCTATGATAGAATCTATTTCAGTGGGAGAATGTGTACCTAGTACTGAGCTACATGTCTACGCTAGGAGGAAGAATGGTAAGAAACAACAGGCTCCAGCCACTGTAGTCAACCAATCATCTGATCAAATTGTTGATAATACTATAATACAGTTTAGTACTCTATTCCTCATTTTGTTTCATCTCATCATCCTGACAGTGCTTTAAATCCAACCTCAGATGTTCCTATAGCTGTTAGGAAAAGTACTAGAACAGGCACTCAACATTCTATTACTAAATATGTGTCTTATCACAAGTTGTCTTCCAACTTGAGGGCTTTTACTACTAATTTGTCTAGTATTGAAATTCCTAAGGATATACAGGAGGCCGTATGTGCTCCCAGAATGGAAAAATGCGATTCTTGAAGAAATTAAGGCATTGGAGAAGAACAAGACATGGCACTTGTGAGCAGGCCACCGAATTTAAAACCTGTTGGATATAAGTGGGTTTTTTCAGTGAAGTACAGTCCAGATGGAACCATTGAAGGTATAAGGCAAGGCTTGTTGCCAAGGGCTTCACACAAACTTACGGTATTGATTACCGAGAGATATTTGCTCCTGTTGCCAAATTAAATACAATCAGCGTTTTGTTATCCATTGTGGCAAATCTCAATTGGCCACTTCATCAACTCGATGTTAAAATGCCTTCTTAAATGGGGAACTGAAAGAGGAGGTTTATATGGATATACCTCTAGGTTCTGAATAACATTGTGGAGGTAACACAGTTTGTAAACTGAGAAATTCACTCTATGCTTTGAAACAATCACCAAGAGCTTGGTTTGATCGTTTCTCTATGGCCATTCGAAGTTTTAGATTCAAGCAAAGTCAAGCAGATCACACTATGTTTTATTGTCATTCTAAAGAAGGTAAGATTGCAATCTTGATCGTTTATGTGGCTGATATTATTCTAACTGGTGATGATCAAGTATGTTTTGAAGAATTAAAAAAATATTTGACTAAGAAGTTTGAGATTAAGGAGCTCGGGTCCCTTAGGTATTTTTTGGGAATGAAATTTGACGGATCTAGGGAAGGTATTTTTGTGTCACAAAGGAAGTACACCCTAGATTTATTAAAGGAAACTGGACTGTTAGGATGTAAACCAGTTGAAACTGCAATTGACCCTACTTGCAAGTTAGGAGAACATCCGGGCAGTAAAAGTGTTGATTTGGAGAGGTATCAGAAATTGGTGGGAAAGCTCATTTATTAGTCACATACTCGAACGGATATAGCCTTCTCAGTGAGCATGATAAGTCAGTTGATGCACTCTCCAAAGGAAGAACACCTTCAGGCAGCTTATTGAATTTTGAAGTACCTAAAAGGGAGTCCAGGGAAAGGTATTATGTTCGAAACAACAATAAACTCAATATAGAAGCCTACACCGATGCGGATTGGGCTGGGAGTGCCGTTGATAGAAGGTCTACTTCAGGATATTGCTCATTTTTTGGAGGTAATTTAGTAACTTGGAGGAGTAAGAAACAGTCCGTTGTGGCAAGAAGTAAAGCAGAAGCTGAGTTTAGAGCTGCTGCCCATGGTATTTGTGAGGAGTTATGGCTTAAAAAATTGCTTTTTGATTTAAGAATACCATGTGAAGCTCCTATAAAGTTGTATTGTGACAACAAAGCTACCATCAGCAAAGCTCATAATCCAGTTCAACATGATAGAACTAAACATGTTGAGGTGGATAGACACTTTATAAAGGAGAAACTTGACAGTGGTTTGATTTGAATGCCCTATGTTCCCACCAAAGAACAAATTGTCGATGTTCTAACAAAGGGGCTTTACAAAGGAGTTTTTTCAGACTTGATTGGCAAGCTGGGTATGTTGGATATATTCAGTCCACCTTGAGGGGGAGTGTTGGCTAGTCTAACAGTCTAGTCTCAGTGCTCATTATTAGGAGTTAGTTTCAGTCAACATATTTTAAATAGTAGTTCAGCAAATTATTTTAGTCTTCCTTAGTTGTAGAATAAGTTTGACCTAGTTTTTCTCCTTATTTTTAGAGCTGTACAGTTAGATAGTTGACCTAGCTATATGTACCCATGTACAATCATTTTTAATAAACGAATAAAAGAATATCTTTAGCAACTTACCTGCTTTCATTTATCATCTTAATCTCAGCCCTGGTAAAATTTAGTGACATGATCACTGTATGAATTTGCAGTAACGCGGAAGCCGAGTTACTGGAGTCCCCGTCAATCCTAACCATAGTGCGGACATCTTTGTAAATATAATAAACGGAATATGGTGGTTGTTGAAGAACCTAATAGTACTGTTGAACAAAGTACAAACCAACCTGGTGAGAACCGAAGGAAGCAAGGTACGAACTCACCAGTCTCACTCTATAAGAGATGGACAAACAATTATCAAAACTTGGTATTGTTAACAATCATTGTCAACTTCGACCACATCACGTTGCTTCACAATTCATTTAATTCTTCGTATTGTTAACAATCATACTACATCACCTTCCTGACCCGTGATATCAGCCACCTGCTTCTTGTCTTTCTATTGCCATTAACTAAATTGATATTACATTTACTTTTTGGTATGTGATGAACATTATCGAGTCACCTTCAGTGATTTTTTTCTTCATTTGTATCATATTCCAATCAGTACAGCAGATTTCTCAACTAAAGTTGTGGCGGGATGAATATAATGTCTTTAACTGAATTTTAAAATTGTGGAAATAGTGTTTAAGCATATCATTTAGGTCTTCAGCATAATTGTTTTTTATAATAATCCGTTTAAAGTTTGTAATGACCACGTGCCACGTTTTAACTTTGTTTCTGTTTTCTTCTTTTCACAATTGTAAAGAGTATCCCAATCCAAAGTTACAATTTCAACAAGCACTAATTGTTCACATCAGTAAAAACCTCCAATTTATTTTTTCATACAGCTCTAATTGCAACAAGCCTTTACAATTGACTTTTTATATAGGAATGTGACATAACATATCTAGACAATCCCAAATAACTAATGGAAGGTTTGTGTTCCATGTTGATTAATCCTAGATTTATATGAATATTATCAAGACAAAGAATAGGAAAACAACATAATTATGTTTGTTGATGAGCTGAAGATCCGTGGGGAACTTGAGGTGGATGTAGAGAGATTTGGAGGCATAAAGAAGGGATGGAATATATCATCTTAATCTTAGGTTGCACCGGGTTTACCAGCACCATAAGGAAGAGGTCAACTGGCAAAATATATCCAACCCAACACGTAACGAATGGTGGGTCCCAGTAGTAAGATGATTGAGTGAGAAAAAAGTCTTAGATCAGCAATAGGTCCTGTTGTGTTAACTCAAAATAAAAATAATAATTTGCGACAAAAGAAATTTCTTAACCATGGTCCAGTTGTCAACAAAAATACTAAAGACAACAAGGTTAGAAATAAATCCTGAGGTGCCTTAGGACAGGAGGGGGATTGAAGTCTTTGAGAGGAAGCTGATGGAAGCAGGAAAGAGAGAGTGCGACTTTGGTATGTTAGCTACTAGTTTGTCGTGGCTTATAGCTGGGGATTTTAATGAGATCTTAATTGATAGATAAAAACAGGGAGGGAGCTATGAGAGATCAAAACATGATGCATAATTTTCGGAATGTCGTGGATATGTGTGAATCAATGGAAATGCAGCGTGTGGGCCCTTATTTAAAGGCAGGGTTTTAAAAAGCGCGGGATCGCTTTTTTTTTGCCCAAAAACGCGACATAACCCACTCTATTTTGCGGAAAGCACAAATCATGTTCGCGGTTGATGACATGGCACGCGATTTTGACATTTTTTTCATGCTATTTAGCGCGATTAGGTCATATGGCATTTTAATGCACCAATTACAAAACAATGTCTTTTTTTTTCATTGTTTTTTAAACCTTTAGAATGCAAAGCAATATCTTGAAACACTAAGGGCTTGTTTAGTTGTAGAAAATAAGGTTGTTTTCCAAAAACAAATTTTAAAATTTTTCCACAGATATATGAAAATCTGGAAAATGAGTTCAAATCTATTTTTCCAAATAAAAAGCTCGAAAATAGTTTTTGTGATTTTCCTGAAAATTGAAAAACTACTTCAACATGTTTTCAACAAATTTTCAAAACATCATTTGTTTTTGAAAATTAAGTTTACACTTTGCAAATTAATGTTTTACCCCAAAAACTTTAAATAATTACATTATATGCCGAAATTTTATGAAAAACTGACAACTCCAAAACTTTATGTGAATTACATTTTGACCCCTGAAATTTCTTTAGCATACATTCTGGTCCCTATACTTTCTTTTAATAAAATTTTGGCCATAAAACTTTTGGTAAATTACATTTTAGAGATCAAAGTTTCAGTAAATTATATTTTGACTTTCAAATTATCTATAAATCACATTTTAAAGATAATGTTTTGTTTCTAACAAATGAATGTGTATCCCTAGTTTTCTATATTTCTATATAAAATGAAAATAAAAAATAGAAATGAAAAACTGGAATAAAAAATTAGAAAATAGATTTTTGTTGGAAATACGGTGCCTTTACTAGAAATTATGTAGTACTTTATGAATCTAATACTTTATTTCAAATGATATAGTATTCCTTTCATGATTGATTGTTTGAACTTGTTTATTTATTATAAAATCAAATGCATGAATTGCTTACGCGATGCATGACGCGATTTACACGATGTGCCCCCAGAACTAAAACGCGACACCTTGCGCGATTGCGATTTAAAACATTGTTTACACGGGAAAACGGACGATATACGTGAGTATTTGTGCAAAAAAAACTTTATCGAGTTTTTTTCACTAAGAAATGGGAAGATTTATACCCACATTCTGTGGCATTTCTTCTTGAGTCTGGGTTTTCGGATCATAGGCAGATTCTCATTCATCTAGACCATGGTGTTGAGCAAAGGTAGACCCTAAAATCTGATTGTATCGAGATTATAAAGAGTTCTTGGGCTTGTGCTCAGGGAGGATATTGTCACGAAGCTTGATGAAGCTACAAAGGCATGTGTGACTGCTCTATCGAGCTGGGCAAATGCGACATATGCTACAAAATTCAAAACGAATTTGCTAACTATGAAGGGTAAGATTAATCTTCTTGAGACGCTCCCGGTCTCTGAGGACACAATGCAACAACTAAAACAATTAGAAGGGACTATATGAAGCTTATGGAAGAGGAGGATTTGCATTGGAGACAACAATCCTAAGTGAATGGCTAATACAAAATTCTTCCTCCAGAAGTTTAATACTATCACTACACTCATCTCACCTACTAAAGGTTGGATTCATGATTAAGGTACAATCTCAATTGATATATGTGATTTCTTCACATCTCTTTTCTTCTTCAAACCCCTCTTCCAAAGGCTTACCTTCTGTGTTGTGTCATGTCGTCCCTATAATCACTAACGAAATGAATTAACTTTGATTAGACTTGTAACTGCAGATGAAGTTAAGGTTGACGTAACAAAAATGAGTCCATTAAAATCCCTTGAGCCCAATGGGTTCCCAGCATTATTTTACCCGAAATATTGGGATGTAGTGAGCACTGATATTTTAAAATTGTGTTGGGAGTTTTTTCACAACGGATTAGATATTGAGGTTTCAAACAACACTCATCGTTCTCATCCCGATGGTCAAGAATCCAATCACCGTTGTTGATTTCAAGCCCATTAGTTTATGTAATGTGGTATACAAAGTTATTTCAAAGGTTGTGGCTAATAAATTAAAATGTATTCTCCCCTATGTAATCAAAGCATCCCAAAGTCCTTGTGTTTATGGGAGACAAATAGTTGACAATGTCTTAGTATCCTTTGAGATAATCCATCACATGAAGAAGAAGAAGAGATGTCTTTGAAGGTGAACTGAGTAAGGAATATGATAGGGCGGAATGGATCTATATCCAAAAAATTATGGAAGTGATGGGATTTAACTCAATATGGATATAATGGGTTATGAAGTGCAATGCTTCTATTCAATATTAGGTGCTTATAAACAGAGTTCCTGTTGGGAATATCAAGCCATCTAGAGGTATCTGGCAGGGTGACCCGTTATCCCCGTACCTATTCATTTTGTTCCAGAATGGGCTTTATCCCCGTGATCAAGTCAGCAAAATTGAATGGTAGATTGAAAGGGATCTCAATTGCTAGAAACAGTCCTTCCATTTTTCATTTGCTATTTGCCGATGCTAGTCTATTGCCGATGCTAGGCTTCTTCGGGACAAACTACTAACCTCAACAAATCATCCATTAGTTTCAGCACCAATGTCCCCCCTCCCCCCCTCCCGGATTGGGAAAGAATTTCTCAATACTTAGGGATCCACGAAGTTAACTAGCATTAGGGTTGACAAATCCTATGGGAGAAATAAGCGGAGAGCCTTTAATTTTTTGAAGGATATGGTATGGAAGAGGTTTCAAGGATGGAAAGAGAAACTTTTTTCAAAAGGTGGGAAGGAAATCCTCACAAAGGTCATGCTTCAGTCCATCATGTCATATTTCATGAGTTGTTTTATAATGCCAACTGGTTTTGTAAGGAACTCAACATCTCAATTGATAGGGAATTACTGTTGAGGGACGAAAAATTCATTGCATCTCTCAAAAACATTGTGTCGTCCAAAAGGGGAGGATGGTCTTCATTTCAGATATGTTGGACCATTCAACCAAGCTCTTTTGGCTAAACAAGCACAGAGAATTCTAAAAAACCCTTCGTCTCTTATTAGTCAAGTTTTGAAAGGGAAGTAATTCCCCAATACTCAATTTATGGAGGCTAATGTAGGACAGGATCTGTTATATACATGGAGAACTATATGGTGGGGGCAGAGAGTTGTTGGATAGAGGATACAGATGGAGGGTTGGCAACGGTTACAAGATTTTTGTGTATCATGATAAATGGTTACCTCTGAACTTTTCTTTCAAAATTCTCTCTCCAAGGCTTAATAGACTTATGGGAATAGAAAGCCCAATTGATTGAGGATTCATTTGTACCTTAGGAAGCCTCGAATATCCCCACTTCAATCGGGGGCACTAATCATCGAGATTCGATCATGTGGCACTTTCTTTCATGATTTATTCCTAAAAAGGGGGTATAAAGTCACCTGCAGCCCCAAACGGGATTAACCATCTTCTTCGAGTTTTGTTTTTTCATATATGTGGAATTTTCTTTTGAATCTTAAACTTTCTAAAAAATCTTATTTTTTTATGGAGGGTCTCTGGTGACTGGCTCTCTTCCAACTCAATATATGGCATCGTATAATTCCTATATTTATAAGAAATATCACCATGATATTTGGCATTGTGCTAAAGCTCGTATTGCTTAGGAGACAGGCAATTGGTTCATATCGATATGGATAATCACCATCTAAAGTCCATGGATGCTTTGAGCTCTATAGCCAATTCAGATAACAAACACCATATTAATTTGGCGGTGGTTATAACATGGATGTTATGGTTCGTTGGAATAAAGGAGTTAATGGGGAGAATCGATGCGATCCAACTATTATTATTATATATACAAAAGCGGAAGATTTTCTTTGCTCTTATTACCAGGTTCATAGATCATCGAGTTTCGAGAATAGCAGTCGTCCATGTCCGAAATGGAGAGCTCCACTAGTCAAAACTCAAAATGAACACAGACGTTGTTATTGACACAAAGACTGGAATAGCAGGATTGGGGGCTACTGTGCATGACTCTGGTCACTCAGTTATATTTGCAATGGCAATGAAGATCCCATACTTAGTGGATGTTGATTGAACCGAAGCTTGTTCCATAGTTGAAGCTCTAAATATTGCACAAGAATTAGAAATTGATGTCCACGAAGTGGAGAACGATTCATTATCAATTATTCAACATATTATTTCCATGTCACTTTCAAGATGTTAAGGGCTTGTACTTTTACTTTTCGATGATTGTTTTTAAATTTGCTACCCGTGGGAGCAATGGAGCAGCCCACATTTTAGATAGGGGGACTTGGTTTGATAGTTTTCCTAGTTGGCTCTGTTATGTTGTATCTTTGAACATTTCTCAGTAATATTATTTTATCTGTTTTCTTAAAAAAAAAGGTTTATTTTTAAATGTATGAATCTAAATATGCTTTTTTTAAGATTTTTTAATATTTAATAAAGAAGATTATTTGAAAGGAATCAAATTTCATCCAACCTTATCGCGTATCAAAAGGGCCAAATTAAATTAGATAGAAAATAATAGGTATCAAAGTAAGAATAATCGTAAAAAATAACAATCTCTCACTGGTGAGGTTGGCATGTATAACGGTTGGCTTCGGTTTAATGCTCAAATTTAATTAACTATCAAGGAGAATACCCACTAGAAGTACACACCAAAATTTAACATTATTTAAAAAGCACACAAAAATTTCAGTATTCCATCTTTGATATAGTGCTTGGGCTGAACTTTAATTTTGTATTTTTTCTATTCATATTTGCTTTGCTGCTAGGTCAAATTATTATCATTTTCCCTAAATTTGATCAAAAGATTTAATTAGTATCTCTTACACCAAAGAAAATGGAAATGCAAGATCTTTTCAAGCGAGCTGTTACCTGTGAGGACAAATTTGATTTAGAATAATTTGATAGGCCCTTCTCTTCATTTCACCAATGTTAAGAAAAAAATGGCCAATCTTACGAGTTATCAAATGTTGCCATTTTTATTTTATTTTTGCGAGTTAATCATTTGATAATTACCTCGTCAAATTTGAGAAAAAAGAGGCTAACTTTGTTAGTTGTAACATGTTATACAATAACATTTTAACTAATTAACTTTGATAAACCACTCTAAATACACTAAATTTAAGATTCGGCATCTAAACTTTGTGAGTTTTCACAATGGTTAATAAATAATTCTCAATTTGCTGGATTAAGTAAATGCTAAGAATAAATTTGATAACCATCATACCAACGAGTTGCCGTGGTAGTCAAAATTTACTTCGAGTGAATAATAATATTAATAGAAAAAACATTAAATTTGCGACTCGCACCAAACTTGTGAGTTGACATATGACCCAATCCTTAATAACATTTTAGTGGGTCAACTTTAACGACAAGTCACTAATTTAAGATAAAGTACCAACCTTATGAGTTGTCACATATAGCAAATTTATCTTTTGTGAGTTATTTAATTTTGGCAACTAACTCATTAAAATGTTAACTTTGTGAGTTGTGGCATGTCGCAAATATATTTTTGCGAGTCAATTCATACTAACAGCTAACTCATTAACAAACAACGTGAAAACTTGTGAGTCAATTTCGTCAATTGACTCGTTAGATGTTGGAGAGAATGTGCCAACATTGTGTTGTCATGTGTCGCAACTTTTTTAGGAGGTAAAGAATATTTCGTATTTAACTAATAAAATTAAATTTGAGACCTCAAATATTTGAGAAAAGACTTCGTTGGGTTGAGTTAAATTAAATTTGAGAGACAACGTGAAAACCTTTTGAGCCGTCATATGCCACATAATAGCATTTTAATGAATTAACTTTGATAAACTACTTGTTAATATTGAGACAATGTGCCAACCTAGTGAGTTTTCGCACATCACATATTAATATTACAGCTAGTTTACTCTAGTAAATCACTCATTAACTTTATAGTCGACCCGGCGTCAATATTATACTCTCAAGCCAGATCTACTCTATAGTAATGGGGTATGCCTCTTTTAAATACAACGGATGATAGCGGGTTACTTCTGTGAGTGAGGTGGCAGATGGGTGTAAGCTGTTGAATCTGATAGGGGCTGAAACACCAACTGTATCGACTTGCCCTTGGGCATAGTAGAAACCATGAAATTATATCCAACCAAGCTAGACCTAGTTGATGAATAATGTGTTTCTTCCTTAATTTTGACGTTGTGACATTTTTCTTTCCTTAATTCCAAACAAAAATGCTTTTAATAACATTTGACTTGACTCTTAATTATGTTACAATTCAGTGAGGAAAATGAAGATGCGTGTTATTCCCACAAGTTGGTAACTTCTAAATAAGGGGTTGCTATTATGAATTAAGGGGGCTCTATAAAGTGGTTACCTTAAAATATTTGTACTAGTCATTACACGAAGAATAACCAAAAAAAAATTATATTTTCAAGCCCATCGTCATAAAAAGGGACCAAATTTCTGTTCAAAGTGGCCAAGTATGCAAAGTAAAAATTAGCATGTCAAGCTTGTAAAAATTGCACATACTCTGTTTGAAGTGAACCGGAATATTACACAAAATTCGGTGTACTTCAAATGATTGTATACTTCTTCACATACTTCATTTTTATCCCTGTGCATACTTGACAACTTTGGTTCGATACCACATACTTGACCAATGTTTTTTCCTGTGTAACTAAGATGTATGCTTTTTTGAATAATAATTAAAGGAATTATGCTGGGAAGTTCAAGGCTTCACATGAAAGTTGGGGAAGGAGAAGTAAGCTGAGGAGATGACTGTTAGGTAGAGTCTTCAAAACTTTTTTTCGGTACTTGTGATTATGTTATATCTTCAGAGAACCAATGAAAGGGATGGAAAATCATATCAAAGCATACTGCCTTTAATTTTTAATTGACAAAGCATCTCAATTGAGATGCAATAAATTCCAAATTCTCAAATTTAGCTAAAAGTTAACTATGTCAATTATAATTGTCGTTCAATAATCCCATTGATTTAGGAAATCCCACAATTTAGTAATAAATCACCAATGAAATATGAGAAATTACTAAGATAAAAAGCTCAGACATCATATTATTAGTACTTTTACCTCCAATAATATGATCCAAAATTAGCAGAACTCCCTCGTTCGACATTGAAGGGACTTAAAACACCCTATGCTCAACTATACATGACCATACATAGGATTGATGTTCAACCCCTCATTACTGGAAAAAAGCCTATTTGTTTAGAGTTGTGTAGCCTAATAAATACATAAATATTGATATACCATGTAAAGTTTGAATGAAAACAAATGGTGCAAATTTTCAAACAATTTGAATTATAGGGTTGCACAAAGATCATTTTAGAGCAGCCCCAAACTCCGCAATACAGGTCTTTTAAATATAATTTTTATGCATTGTGTAGTGTTGTGGGCAAACTTTATGGTGGCTTTGATAACACCCAAACCAAAATTTTTGTAGGATTCCGAGTGGGAGGGATAGATGATTACTTAGTTACTTTCATGGCTAAAGTGCCAAATATTCCTCTGGAAAAGCATTTGTAAAAAAAGATTAAAAAACAGAACATTTTTTATGCAAGAAACCCTCCTCAGTTCATGTTGCAAAGACCCCGTGTTTGGATAAAATTGTCACTAAAAAGTCCCTAGAAGAAAGCGTTGGACTACATAGTTCAGGGAGGTTCCTTGCACGAAAAATAACTCTTCAGTGATTCTTTCAAACACTGAAAAAATTCAGGAAGCCTTTTTGCACTTACCTTGCTTTTGATCAAGACCAAAGTAATGACAACGCATAATTAAAACAAAATATTAAGTTATAAAAGGGGAGATACCGAGACATTACAAATATTCCAAAAGTGAAATTGTTCATTTGTACCCCCAAACACACGGGTCTAACAGAATTCAGCCTTTTGAATACGATAGCTACTCTAGTCTTGGGCTTTTTCATAATAGAATATGAAAAGTGATAGCGATAATATGATCTCTATCAAAACTGACATCTTCACCTATAAAATTCATCAATATTTGAATTAATGTCCCCTCAACTGAATAAGGGTGTGCATCACTTACAAATAATCATAATATTACAACACATATTAAATTTCAAACCACATTATAACAGGTGATGATTACTCGTTCACCTCATATAAAACTGATATCACTAATGACAATTAGATGCACACAAAAAAGGGATAATACTCATAAAATTACAGTACCTAAACATGATGTGGGCATAATATGAGAAGAGTACTTAGCTCCAAACAAACTTCAGTTCAAAAGTTAACAATAGGGGTCTTTTTACTATGCAAAATGGCTGAGAATAAGCAAGCTTCTAATTTTTTCCCCGAGCTCAGTTCACACTCAGCTACTGTCCCTTCGATCCAGCATTGGTCTGGAGGGAGAAAACATGTCATATACCATGTTTTAAGGGTAGAGAATAACAATAGTTTAACAAAATCACCTAATATCATAGCACCAAATTAGCATCCTGCATGTAACTATGAATTGAGATTAAATAAGTTGCACAAAGAAATCAAAAAACAACTCTACAATACTACCGTGTTTAATGATTCTGAAATTAAGTGAATTCGAAAAGAATGCATTTTCAAATTAACAATGAATAAGAAAATAATGCGAGGTAATACTGATAATTCATGGTAGACAGTTTAAATATGATTTTCTCGCAATTATGTATAGCTCAATTGTCACATTGGATTGTAAGACAAACCTGTTTGTAAGTATGAACAAAACGCAAATTCTATCAATGAAATGTTGTAAACTTAAGAGGAGCAACATCAGATTTTATCACAAAGTTAACATCATATTTTATCACAAAGGTGAAAGAAAAAGTCTATGGAGATGGTCTTATGCTTTATACTTAGCGTCTTACTAGTTTTAAACTTCTTATTTTGCACTCTGTATCCAGCCTAATATAATAGAAAAAATTAAGTAGTGTACTAGGGGTGCCTTTAAATCTAAAAACTATGGTGGGTGATTTTTCTAGTTAAAACAGGGGTGCTCAACATAAGATTAAAAAATACTCAATTAAAGTCATGAGTATAACTATATTTTTTTATGAATCAACTTTCATGGCCCATAAAAATAATTAACAATCCATTCAAAATACAGATCTGACCCATTGCAGGCCATAACGAGAATAAATTTATCAAATGGTATCACATCTTCTTTCAAAGTGTTTTTTTTCCACAAATGAATGCAAGTGGATGTGTGTACTCAAAGCTCGAATATCAAATTATACAATGATCAAACCCAAAGTTACTACAACTTAAATGCAAATCGGATTAAGAGAGACTAATTTCCCAACTAGGATAAATATTAGCCAACATACATATATAGAATGTTATTAAAAACTACGAGACAAGTGCACCACATTAGTTTTTTTAAGAAGATGTTAAGCACGGTCATTGCAAATGTTGGAATAGTTTTTCCTGTAAGTTACATTTTCAAACAATCACATTTTAACATGGTTATGTTTACACCAATAATGCAAATTAGACATAATGGAGAATTGACCTCAACTCCATTTTCAAACAATCACATTTAAACATGATAGTGTTCATTCCAATCATGTTTTTTTAACTCACATAAACATGTCATAGGTGTTGGTAATATATGCAGAACATGGGTTAGCAGTTCTGGGTTAGTAATGTGGGTGATAGGGGTTATATGTGGAAGTTAGTTTACTTGTTAGTGGGCTAGTGTATGTTAGTTTTCTACTTGTATATATATTACTCAGTATCAATGAAAGTGGGGAAGTTTTAGTCCAAATATCATGTGGTTTTATTCTTACCCAAAAGGAATTCTCATGGTTTTATTTCTACCCCAAAGAACCATTTGTTATTTTCCCTCGGGATCAATCATCTGGTATCAGAGCCATGGCGCCCACCAAAAAAGAGAGGATCAAAATGCTTGAATTTGGTGTTCATGAAATTTCAGAAACGCTCCATAGTCTTCATGTCAAAGCACAAAATTCTGACCAACGGTTTGATCATTTGGAAGAAGATATACTTGAGATGATGACAAATTTTACCGGCTCTCGTTCTCCGCATAATGCCACCACGACGACGACTGCAACGAGTGGTTCTGCCAATGGAATTATTAACACAACGCAATTCCATCCTCGATACACTAAAATGTTCAGACCCAACAGAGTGGCTTAATAGGGCCAGTCAATTTTTCAAGAATCAGGACATCCCGAATGACCATCGTGTTACTTTGGCATCTTTCCACCTCGAAGGTGAAGCCAACCAATGGCTTCAATGGTTGCAGAGAACCTATGAAGTTGAAGGCACTGCAATTACATAGGCAACTTTCATGACAGGGCTGCTGACACGTTTTGGTTCCATGAAGTATGATGAATTCGATGAATCATTGTCTAAACTTTAGCAAACGGGGACTCTTCGAGATTATCAATGTGAATTTGAGTTCCCTAGCCAATCTTGTGGTGGGTTGGCCACAAAAGGCAATGATTGGCACGCTCCTTGGTGGATTATAGGAAAAATTTACTGGTATGGTTAGAATATTCAAGCCTAAAACTGTGCGGGACACAATCGAGTTTGCACAACCAAAAAATAGTTGTGCCAGAAGTTGTAGAGATCGACATTGGTGCACCAGCGGTCGGCCATGCATATAATACTCCTTTAAAAAATTGACTTTTGAAGAAATGCAGCGTTACCGAGAAAAAACAAAACTTTGCTTTAATTGTGATGAATAGCTTACGCCGGGCCATAAGTATCATGCGCTGACTTTATCAATAATTGAATCGACCACTGAAGATACCGCTGGAGACACTGACAAGACTCTCAAATTACAACATTCCCTGACATAATCTCGAGGGCAAGGTTATCCTTGTAAGAGGGAAGAAAGATAGTTGTGGATAATATATGCAAAACATGGGTTAGCAGTTATGGTTTAGTAATCTGGGTGAGCAGGTTCTATGTGGAATTTTTTTTTGTGTTAGTTTACTTCTTACTGGGTTGGTGTGTGTTAGTTTTTCTAATTGTATATATACTACTCTGCAGCAATGTTTTTTTTTGGTGGGAGTCCAAATTTTATTCCTACCTGAAATCAATTCTTGTGCTTTGGTTTTTACCCCAAAGAGGCATTTGTTATTTTCCCTTGGGATCTATCAACATGACCCACTTAAAACACAATTCGGCCATTTTAAGTAGTAAAAAGCCCTTATTTATTCTTTTGAATTGAACCATGTCTAGAGCTAAGTACTTAGCTTAGGATGCTCATGTTTAAGTGCTGTAATTTTATCAGTTTTCCCCCCCTTTTTGTCTTCATCTTATTTTCATTGGTGATCTCACTTTTACAGCATGTGAAAGGGTAATCAACGTTGGTTCACTTTTCATTATAGTTTATTTCAGTATATTACGAAAAAAATTTCGGTCGTGACGATTTTGTCTTTAGAAATTTGATGATTATTTATAAAAGGCATAAATTCCCTGCAAAAATTTTAAAATGTGATTGGGATCCTGTTTTGGGTGTAATAATGTGTTTGTACTACCCATAATGAATTAAAGCATAATTAACAAACAAATAGGTTAAGTGAACATTCTGATAAGCTTTTGATTTATTGTCAATAAACTTTCATATGATAGTCTTAAAGCCATGGTTTTTGAGAAATAAGAATTACTTTGTCAACAACCATTTTGATAATATAGCACTTTGCACCCATAATATTGAAAAATATGTCAGTAACAGAATTTCCCCCCGGACTGAAAATTCAGACTCTGCAATACCTATTCCCATAATTCAAGAGGCTACACAAATATGACGGAGGTCTCTAGTATACTACATGTAGATAAATTTTATCTAGTCATTTCAAGGTAATTCCTCGTGAAAACTAGTTATATTAACGTCCTTTCATCAATTGATTGTGGTTCCTTATATTTGAGGTATTTTAAATTTGCTTGGCCATAACACAATAAGGAATGAAACGCACCTTGGTCACAAGGAGTAATTGTACCAAAATGTTACAAGAATCTACATTTACTTGCCACATCCACTTGTTGGCTACCAAAGCATTAACATCATGCCTATACATTTTATGGGTTTTGCTATGATTCCACTAATCATTAGTATAAAGCATTGAAGACAAAATATGTGTGGATCTGTTCTGAATAGCTGTAGCAAATAGGTGGGTCGGGTCAATTTTGGGTGGGCCGAATTCGAGTTGGGTTGAATTTGGGCGGGTCAAATACGGACTGGTTGAATGTCCGGGTTGGGTTCGCCCGGGCTACCCATTTTTGTAACGAAGTTTATTCAACAAGAGGTGGATCTAGTACGCAACCTTATAAAATCTCCTGTCTACATTGGCGATATCAGTCCCCAAAGAAGACATCCATCATCAACTCACCTTTCTTGATTTAGTATGGAGAGGCAGCAGATCCGAAAATGCAAACAAATGTCTTTAAGGTATTAGCAATCCAAAAGAGAGATGCTAGGGTAACTTTAAACAATATAAGTGTGTCAATATTGACCCACTTATTTTAAGGCTTAGACCCATATTTGGCTAGCTAAATTTAAAATTTGGGCCTCGTATTTTGAAGTCTGGGCTATTATGGGTGGTTGAGTTTTATGGGCTTGTTTTTGCCGGTACTAGTTCTGAAGCAAGAGTTTACATATTGAAATTGAATTTGTGGTGAAGGATTCAAAATTTCCCTTTTTAAATAAATCATGGTATATGGGGGATTTACTTTAAAGGCACTTTGAACAAGATGTTTTCGGACAATTAAGATTGTATCTTTGATGTTTGAGTTGAGATATTTCAATTATTTCCAGTCCCTGATTTCTCTGATGTGGTCTTGTATGGTATAATATTTGGTGTTGTGGGTCATTACCATGTCTTAGTGGAGATTACTTGAAGGGAGTGGTGAGATATACATGATAAAATAGTATTGGATTAAGTTGATATTGTTTGTACTTCCAATTATTGATCCTAAGACTAGTGTTTATCTTATATCTTATTCAAAGACTAATGGTGAAGTTCCTTTAAATTACAGTTTCATGAAGCTTAATTGGTACAATCTGATGAGTGCAACTATTTGGGATGTTCCAGTTCGTGGTTTTCCTCGAGAATTTAATGTTGGTGTTTGTGTGTAAAGTATTGTTCCTTTAGGAAACAACAACAAAATTAGAGAAACGAAAGAAAAGGGAGAAATAGAAGAGGTAACATATTATCTTGTATTATCTTATTTTGTTATTGAAGTAGGTTTCAAGTCCTCTCTTCTAGCAAGAATATGATTGATAGTCCTTGTGTTTCTAGAAGTAAGGAAAGAGATCATCATCCTAATTTCTTTACGCTAACTCGGATGAAAAACAATGAAAAGGAGTATGGGAAACTCTGGGGAAGATGGCTGAAACTAGGCCTGTCAATGGATCAGATTTTATCTGAATCCGATTCATTTAAGCGGATATGGACCATGCCTAAAATCCGATTATCCGTTTATTAAAAGGAGCGGATTTGGATTCATATACTCTAATCCGATCTGATTAATATTTTTAATATATAATATATTTTAATTAATATATATTGTATTTACTAATATTTTAAATATATATTGTGATTGTTATTTATAATATTATAAAAAAAATCTCGCTCGTATAAAAGAAAAAAGACACACACACACGACTAAACCTAAACCTAAATCTCCCCCGGCGCCTCACTCATCTCACACACCCAAACTCCATCCTCTTCTCCTCTCCCACACTCATCCGATGCCGCAAAGTTGGTTAAATATTTGGGGGTTCTGTACATTAATGTTCTGTTCTCAGTTTGTTGGTGTTGTGGATGAATCAAATTTGTTGTTGTGGTTCTGTACTTTAATGTTCCATTCTCAGTTTTTCAGTTACGAATTAGGAGGTTTGGTACCTTAGTAAATCATGATGTTATGTTCTTAGTAAATCATGCCTGCTTCAGTTACGAGTGTTTTTATGTTCTCAATTATCCCAGTATCAATTGATTAAAGCACAAACGAATTTCAAATAAATGATTTTTTTCAGTTTTTCAGATTGATGTTCTGTTCATTTTCAGATTAATGAAAATTATTATAAAAATATATAAAAAAATTAAAACTAATCGGATCAGATAAACGGATTTTTAACAAATTGTATTAGGAACCCTAACAGATAATCCGTCGGATAATCAGATTGGACCCGAATCCGTTTAACATAAACGGATATGGATTTGGATTTTCCTAATCCGGTCCGAATTCGATCCATTTACAGGCTTAGCTGAAACCGTGAACCTTTCGTGCTGCGTTGTTGGGGACGTAAATATTATAATATAAAAAAAGTTGAAGAATTTCATGACTCTATAATTAGATAACTGATAGTGTCTTAGCTAATGTTAGGTGGATTGAGAATTTGTCAGAGACTCGAGTAGCTCACGAAACTATTAGAGGCTCTGATTAATTGTCCGTTGATTGTCAATTTAACCCCTACCCGTAGATGCTTGAAAGATGATTTCAGGTTTGAATCTATGAGGGTGGGACTCACCTCTGTGAGGATACTACTAAGGATGGTTGGAGAGAAATGTTCAACAGTTGAAGCATGTTCTCCCTTACCCAAAAGCTGAAATATGTGTCTTAAAAGTTAGTGACTGGAGGAAAATGCATTTTGAAAATAATAAGGAAAAAATTAAGATTCACAACACTCATTTGACTGATAGGCTTCCTGACATCAATAGCAAATAGAGTTGTGAGAAGAAATTTTTAGATGACATGGACAAAATCTTGAAGAGGGGGGAGAAGTATTGGCACCAATGATCTTGAGTTAATTGACTCAAATTTGGGGATCATAACAATTATTTCTTTCAATCGATTACCATCCGAAGGTGCCAACGCAACTGCTTATGCAAGCTTAAATTGGACAGTTGTAGATGGACTCAGGATGGAGGGGACATAAGAACCACGATCCTGGACCATTTATCAACTATCTATAAAAGTAAAGCTAGTAGAAATTGCAGAATGTTCTGCGTGTGGTAGAGAAAATAGTGTGTCCCAATATGAGCACTAACTTGTGCAAACCTATTACTGATTCTAAAATTTTTAAGAGGGTGAAACAGCTTGGAGGTATGGAAAGCCCTAGGTCCGGATGGTTACCATGGATTATTTTTTCAAGAATATATGTAACACTGTTGGTCAAGACTTGTGCAAGGCTGTAAAAGGATTTTTTATGGTAATTTCATTCACAGAGAAATGAATTGAACCAATTTGGTGCAGATTCCCAAAGTTCCTCCCACAGAAAGCCTAAATCAATTCAGGCAATTAGCTAATGCAACTTTTCATATAAAGTCATCGCCAAAACATTGGCAAACATACCTGAACCCATTCTAAATCACCTAATCTCCCAT
This sequence comes from Sambucus nigra, assembly GCA_949130495.1. Taxonomy (NCBI): domain Eukaryota; kingdom Viridiplantae; phylum Streptophyta; class Magnoliopsida; order Dipsacales; family Adoxaceae; genus Sambucus; species Sambucus nigra. Next base: position 605,904,898 of record OX422214.1, on the reverse strand, counting down.
AATCAGGTTTCTATTATCCCAAAATAGGCGCACGTGACTTCTCATTATCTTAAGATCCGGAAGAAAGGGGAAAAGGAAGAAATGGCCTTAAAATTATATTTTAATTAGGCATATGATCGAGTCGAATGGGATTTTAACCCCGGAGTCCTGAAAAAAGGGGATTTTGTGATAAATAGGTTCATTTTATTTCTCGATATATATGCACAGTTTAGTTTTCAATCAAGGTGAATGGGGATTTTTTTCGTAAAATCAAGTCAGGGAGAGGTTTAAAGAAAGGAGATCCAATGTCCCCATATATTTTCTTATTTTTTATGATCACTGAAGCTGTTGAAGATAAGAGGTTTTTGGTATAAAATTAAAGAATATTTTTTTCCGCTATCCCACTTGTTCTTTGCATAAAATCTATTTTTTTAAGAAAATAAAAGCGAATGTTTAATGGTGAAGGATATTCTGAAAGGTATTGGGAGACCTTTGTCCAGCACATAAACTTTAGTAAATCTGTGACTTTCGTTTTAGCCAACGCTAATGCTGCTACTAAATCTTTAGTAAGGGATTTTTTTTCAAGTGAAACCCAGGGACCCAAGCTCTAGATATCTAGGGTTCCCCTCTGTTTGGGGCAAATAAAAATGGAAACGTTTTCTTTTGATCTTAAGAAAGGATCCCTCAAACTACGGGATGGAAACAATCCCTAGCTGGGAGAGGGACTCTCAGGTAGTCATACAGGCCGTACCAAGTTATGTGATGTCATGCATATTACTACCTAATAATATTTGTTATATACCTGACTCTATGGTTCAAAGATTTTGGGGTGGGTGTGGGTGGGGGTGGGGAGTTCTCCATAAGAGAGGTCTAAAATATATCAGAAGAAATGGGAGATCTTGTGTTCATCAAAATATGAAGGGAGGATTGGCTTTACAAGCTTCAGAATCTTTAATTTGGCTTTGCTGGCCAAGAAACCTCGAGGTTAATGAAGATTGATCATTCCCTTTGGGCATCCATGCTCAAAGCTATATACTTTCCTCGAGGAATTTCTTGTAGGCAAGGAAATGGTACAGACCTTCAGCCATTTGGTCTAATCTAGTGGAAATCAGGAGGCTGATAGAGAGAAGGATTCAATGAAGTATCGAAGATGGACAGTCTTCTAGCATTTGGGATAGTAAGTGGGTGACACTACTGAAGACTATGAAACCCTATATGACTAGACCTCCTAACGCTAATGGGAATAGGGTAGTAGATCTAATTATAAGCGCGGAGAGGAGATGGAACGTCCAACGTTTGGGAGAAGTCTTCTTTATTGAAGAAGTGGAGGCCATTAGGTGTATTCTCATCAGCTCTACAAAAAAATGAGTTAGTTTGGCATTTTATAAACAATGGAAAGTATCCAATTTAAGAGTCTCCATCCTTTCAAAAACACCAGAGTTATGAAAAGTTGTTTGGGATATGGATGCCCTCCCCAAAATTAAACATTTCAAGTGGAAAGCTTGCAGCAATGCCCTTGCAACGACTAATAACTTCTTCTCAAGGAAATGTGGTAATTCCCCCCACGTGTAAAACATGTGACAATGACCAGTAATCAATAAAATATATGATGTTGGGTGCAAGGGAGAGAGAGAGATGGAGGGAATGTGGGCTATATCATATATGACGGAATGCATATGGTCACTCTATTATGTAATGGTTGAATTATGGTATTAAGTACCCCCTACCATCTGGTAGGAACTAAAAGTTTATCTAGCATAGCCTTTGTCTATGCAGCATATGGAAGAGACGAAACAATTTTATTTTCAATGAAAAAATGATAAAACCTTTTGTAGTGTCAAATGAACACTACAAATGGACTACTGGGGGAAATTAATGAGCTTAAATTGGAAAATAGATCTGAACCCATACAAAGTATTGAGACTTTGTCTTCTAGCACAACTGGTAGATGGATTTCCCCTCCGAGGGGCAGAATTAAGGTACATATTGATGGTTCTTTTGTGTCCCCAAGGGGTAACGCAACATCGGGTGCATCGCTAGGATCTTAAATGGGGATTTGATACATGGCTTTCGCAAAAATCTGTGGTCAAACTCTCCCATTGGCTGTGAAGCATCTGCGGTTAGAGTAGCGCTCTGGCACGTCCAAGCCTTACAAGGTAGAGCTTCTATAATTAACTTTTGTATAGGGAAAATTGAGGCTCCAAGTACAATTGTTGCAATTATACAAGACATCTCCCTGCTGAAGGCAACTTGGGATATGGATATCACATGCGTTTGTAAAAAGATCAATTTTGGTTGCCCACTGGGTTGCTTCTTCCAAAGCTGATTTGGTGTTCTCAGGTGATTGGTGGTTGAACTCCCAAGTTGAGCTAGAAAATATTTTGCTTAGTGATTTCTTTGCTTGAATGGTCTCTGAGAACTTTGTATTGTGCAAAAAAAGTAGGCTTTTCTATCTTGCCTACATATAGATATTTTATCTGGCTAAAGTGGTTGTTCCTTTCTAGATTTCTCATGTGATAACCAAACAGATATTTCAGCAGTGGTTAGTAAGAAGTTGCAAGTGGATGTAATTAGGTAATATTAGAGTTTGTTATTTAGGTGGTAGTTAGACAGGCTGTCATACAGCTATTAAACAGTTGTAACAAACTCTGATCACTATATATATAATATTTCACGCTCTGATCTCAGATTAACGAGAATAGAGATTTTCTCTCAACACAAATTTTATCTTGGTATCAGAGCTCTCTAAGTTTCTCACACTTTCTTACAATCCAATCACGTTTATTGTTTGCGATCCATTCATGGCGTCATCTTCTTCTTCTTCGCCAACTCTTGGATCTGCTACTTCTTATTTTTCTGTTTCATAAATGATCAATCATTCTCTTTCTATTAAATTGGATCGATCAAACTATGTTCTATGGAAATCGCAAAAGGACAATGTGATTTTTGCGAATGGTTTTTAAGATTTTATAGAAGGAATTTTTGTTTGTCCTCCTCGTACTCTAAGCACTGGATCAATTAATCCAGAATTTGTGGCTTTGAGGCATAAAGATTGGATGATCCTAAGCTGGATCTATTCATCTCTCACTCAAGAAATAATGGCTCAAATCATCGGACATTCAACTTCTCATTCTGCTTGGACAAGACTTGAGAAGATCTTTGCTTCTTCTTCACGATCCAGATTTAAGCAACTTCGTCTTGAATTGCAAACTATGAAAAAAGGCTCAATGTAGATGATCGATTATATGATGAAGATCAAAGGGATCATAGATAATCTTGCTACCATTGGAGATATTGTTTCTGAGCAAGATCAGATTATGAACCTCTTTGCAGCTCTTGGAGCAGATTACAATGCTTTTGTTACTGCAATTAACACCAGAGATGATAGAATCTCTATTGAGACTATTCAGAGTATGCTCCTCTCTTATGAGCAACGCTTGGAGAAACACGAATCCGTTACTGAAGCATCAACGATAACTGCGAACTACGCTTCCTCTCTCAGGTCAAGGAAGTGGTTTTCAGAACTCCAATTTTTGTGGTCGTGGAAGGACTAGACGTAATGGCCAAAGAAGAAGAAACAACAGTTTCAACTCAACCAACAAACTGCAATGTTAGTTATGTGGCAAGTTTGGACATACTGTTCACACATGTTACCATCGCTTTGACATTTCCTTTCAAGAAGGACAAGTTGAGAACAGTACTTCCACTACCAATTCATAAGGAAATGTATCATCTATGGTTGCCTCACCAAGCACAGTTGGAGATGACACTTGGTACTTAGACCCTGGAGCTAGTCATCACCTCACACATGCTGCTGGTAATATGAACAATGCTACACCATACACAGGAACTGAGAATTTTACTGTTGGTAATGGTAAGAAACTCCATATCTCTACTCTTAGCTCTCATTCGTTAGTTTCCAATTCTCATTAGTTCAAGCTTAAGAAATTTTATCACATTCCTTTCATATCTTCCAATTTGATTAGTGTAGCAAAGTTTTGTTCAGATAACAAACCTTTATTGAATTCTATCCTAACTCTTTTTGTGTGAAGGATCAACTTACGAAGAGGGTTCTCGTTCAAGGCAGGCTTGAAAATGGCTTGTATAAGTTTCCTGTTACCAAGTCAGAACACAGTTCATATCATACTTCTTTCAATATCTCTATATCTGCTTTCACTTCTATGGTTAATAAAGAAGAGTTGTGGCATTATAGGCTAGGTCATGCAAATTCTGAAATTGTTCATAGAATTCTATCAGATTGTAATATTTCCAGTACCAATAATAGAACTGTTGTTTGTTCTTCCTGCTAACTAGCCAAAAGTCATCGTTTACCTTTCAAACTTTCAAATTCTTGTGCTTCTAATGTCTTAGATTTAATTCATACTGATATTTGGGGTCCTGCTCCCATTAAGTCTACATCTGGATCAAGATATTTTATCCTATTTGTTGATGACTTTTCTAGATTTACATGGTTTTATCCATTGCAAACCAAAGATCAGGCCTTACATATATTCAAACAATTCAAAGTACTTGTTGAAAATCAATTTGACAAAAAAAATCAAATGTTTATAATCTAATAATGGTCGTGAATATAGATATTTTCTTTCCTTTCTGACTCAATCTGGTATATTACATCATTTTTCCTGTCCATACATATCTGCTCAAAATGGCAGAGTCGAAAGAAAACATCGCCATGTGGTTGAGACTGGACTAGCTCTTCAAGCTCATGCTCATATGCCCTTACGGTACTGCAGTATGCTTTTCAAACTGATGTATTTCTCATCAACAGACTGCCTACAAGAGTACTTAAGTTTGCTTCTCCTTACTCTAATCTTTTTCATAAACAACCTGATTATACTCTTTTTCGTGTTTTTGGTTGTCTATCTTATCCTTTCATTTGACCATATAACAATCATAAACTTCAATATAGATACTTGGAAGTGTTTATTTCTTGGTTACAACTCTATTCATAAAGGATATTCGTGTCTTGACAGCAACTCTAGTCGTACATATCTCTCTTCTCATGTTGTTTTTGATGAAAATCATTTCCCTTTGCTTCTCATAACGAAAATTCAATTGTTGCTGCTGTCTCTGAATCTTGTCATACTCCTGCCATTATTTCCGATTATTCTCCATCAAATACTTTATCTTCTCTTCCATAAAAATGTCCTGACTCATACTTCTACTTCAAACACAGACTCTGATCCATTATCTGTTGGTGACTCCCCAGTTCCTGTGTTAGCATCTACAGAACCAGCAGTTTTCCACTTTAACCAGTCCTCGAGCTTCTGTTACTGTTTCTCCAGTTGAGAATGTTGCACCACGAGTTGTGACTCGCGCTATGAATGGGATAACAAAGAAGAAGACACTTTTTTCCTTAACTACTGTTAAACCAACTGAACCGAGTACCTTCAAACAAGCACAGAAGGATCCTAAGTGAACTAATGCTATGCAAGAAGAGTATGAAGCCTTGTAACAAAATAACACTTGGGTTTTAGTTGCCCCTCCTGCTGGAACCAGTATAATATGTTGCAAATGGGCGTATCGACTGAAATATAAAGCCGTAGGCACTATTGAATGACACAAGGCACGCCTAGTTGCAAAGGGGTACAATCAAACTTATAGTATTGACTATTTTGAGACATTCAGTCCAGTAGTTAAACCAGCAACAATTCGCATCATTCTCACCATTGCTTTGTCTTACAAATGGACTGTTAGGCAGCTTGATGTCCAAAATGCATTCTTGAATGGTGACTTAGAAGAGCAAGTTAACATGTAGCAACCTCCTAGCTCTGTCAGTAAGCATTTTCTTGATCATGTTTGTCAACTAAAGAAGGCCTTGTATGGTCTTAAACAAGCACCACAAGCTTGGTTCCATAAACTCAGCTCAGCTCTTCATTCTTGGGGTTTTATGTCTTCTAGGACTGCTAGTTCTCTATTTTTTATTTATAATAGAACCTCAATTCTAATCGTCTTATTTTATGTTGATGATATTCTGATTACTGGGAGTTCAGCGGGAGTTCAGCAGCTCAAGTTTCAAGCTTAATAGCTGAGCTGCATAATACTTTTGCCATTAGGGACTTAGGTGTCTTATCCTATTTCCTTGGTATTGAAGCGACTTATTTGCTTGACAAAACAAGTATATAGCTGATTTGCTTGCCAAAATAGATACGTTAGACTGCAAACCAGCGAAAACTCCCGGTACTATTGGAAAGTCCATATCTCAATATGATGGTGAACCCTTTGAAGATGTTACTTTGTAGCGAAGTGTGGTTGGTGCTCTACAGTATGTTACCATGACCAAACCATCTACCTCATTTGCTGTTAACAAGGCCTGTCAATTCCCCTTTTATTCATTCTCCCTTTTAGTCATTAATATAGGAATTAGATCAAATAATGGTTCATCTAAGCATAAATTCCCTTCACCAAAGAGCTGCTTTTAAAAAAAACTGAATCACTTACCTTTCTAGATCCTCTTCACTTTCCACCCAAAAACTTTCTTTTCTTTTTACTTAGACCCAAGAAATTCTTTTTCATAGAGCAATGAACATGGATGAAGATCATGTCTATTCCTAGCTAAGATATTACGGTTTTTGTCATCACTCTATTAGATCCTTTATTTGATTTATCTATAATTTCTTCGATTTCACATTGCTAGGACCAGTAAATCTAAGAAATCTTAATATATCCCCCCCCCAAGGCCCTCTACCCTACCATTTCTTGCTAATGATAATTTAGGATAAGAAGATGTTCCATCTTGAGGTTAACCCCTAAACTAAGTTCTAATGTAGTCCTATAGATGAGATAATTCACCAAGAGAGTAATATATTACCATGATATTTTCTTCCAAACAATTCAAATAGCTTACTCATGTTATTGTGAGAATTATAGCCTCTGACTCTCGATTCTCTCCTTCAAGGTTGAAATGTCATAGAGGAGAACTCAGTGCTCTGAATCAATAGGATAATTAGGAGCTCCATATGTAAATTTTGGAATGTAGTTACTAATAACAATATAGTTAAATTTGGTGCCTGTATGGTAATTTTGGACTTTTGCTTCATATAAACCTGTCCACATGCTTAATGAAATTTCAAATTTCGTCTAGCTTCATTAATACCTCTCTAGATGAATTGGTGGTGTTCACTTCTTAATCTAGTGAAGTATTCATAAAATTGATTTTGCAGTGCATTTGAAACAAAAAAATATTGTGGAAATCAGCATCAATAAGCTATGTTATCATATTGAATGAATCTCTCAATAAAGAAAGAAAGATTACATTTGAAGAGGAGTATCTCACAATAGCTATTTAAACACGTTTAAAGGAAGAGAGGTTTTTTAATTATTGTCAAGGACTACGCATCTTTCATGTGAGGGTCAAAATGTTCTTGCAGAATTCTGTTCCATATGAGAAATCCCTTATACTATAAATATGGTATTTCCTGTACTTAGTTGTCATTTAGGGGTAAATGTGAAAATTTTGTCTTAATTTCCTGCACATGTTCAATTTCCTAAAGATAGATGCAATTGTAAGGAGTATCTATTGTTTACTTGCAGAAACCTTTTATGAAGGCACTACATAATCTTCATGATTGAAATATGAGGCCACTTATTAAAAAATCATCATCCAACTAGTTAATATCTTGACAGGAGCAAACCCAATCCAAACAATCTGCCTAGGTATATGCAATACAAAAAAGTCTTCATGTGGCCATTCCCACTACGGAGGTTGCTTAACAGAATTAGAAACATCATGTATTCATTATTAAGTTTATAATGATAAGTTCTCAAAGTGGAAATTATTTTCCTTCAAATGACCCATGAGAATATTGAACTCTTAGAAAATGGAGATGATAACAAATCGAAGACCATGAGGCAGAAGAAAATGAAATCAATGGTTCTTTGCTAATATTCATTCACAATTTACTCTTATAAGTGGTAATAATTTTCTTAACTTCTCCTATTTCTGGATTTTATTCTCAGATATTCTTTGCCCATCGCTAAGGACTTCACCGATATATCAGAAAACAGACTGACAATTGAGTATGTCAAGCAATTGAGTATTAAACACTTGAACATATCCAGGGATAATGCTTCAGTTTTCTTGTTTAAGGATCATACACCGAGATTTGATTTACCAGGATCATGGGAACATTGTTTACATCCTTTCTTTTGATACACTGACCTACCACTTTTGTCATCATTTTCTCCTTTTTCTGCTTATGTAGCATGATCAGATGGAATTTATCAATTTAACCTAGTGATGAATTACTATGACTATCATAGTTAATTGACTAACCCTTCCCACCTACATACTAATTGGATTAGATTATAATAAGGTCCCAGAAACCAAGAACGAGTTGAAATGTTGTAAAAATTGTAGAAAGCTAGCTTGAAGTTACAACCAAAGCTTATTCAATCAGTAGACTACATTTGAAATCACACTTATGTCCCACTACCCCTCGTAGGCATGTGCAATTAGGATCAATGTCACCATGACCCTCAAAGAAAATAAACTCAATATATTAATTGATTTTCCCCAAAAGAGGTGTACACTATATATAGGCCTAGGAAGAATGTTCTAGAAGCCATATTCCTACTACTAGGGGAATATTCTATCATCTATGTGATGTCATTTGTGACATCATTGAGCGATTCTCTTTCATGATATCACATGATCTAGAATATTCTAATTAGAAAAAGTACTGAAGTGACTCTTATAGTAATCCAAATAAATATTATAAATGTATACACGGGGAAATTCCATAAAAGGATAAAAAATAGTAAAAATTATGAATATTATCTTTGATTCACATCGGCACATTGTACGCAATTGTGCCAAGTACATGGTACATTTGGGGATGGGTTAGTTAAGATGCTATTTTGATTCGTATTTCTCGTGGAAGCATTAATTTGATCGTTTTGTGTAACGTAAAAAGCGTGTGTACGTATATAAAATACTCAAACACATACTCATTCTTCTTATTTAAATTTAGATTTTGTATTAGGCATTTAGTAATGGAGTAGCTAAGTTTTTATTTATCTTCTCAGGAAAAGACAATCAAGAGGTTGCTTACTTTCACCTATTTGTTTATTTTCTTCTTCTCTACAAAATTAAAGCGGGCGCAAGATTCAGAGATTCAAACGTTAAAATAACCTAAAAGGAGATGCAAGATCTGGAACTTGCTACTCAAGAGGTGAGAGGGTATCCGGTAACATTTAATTGGATGTTGGTAGATAGATTCCTATCTACATTCAAGAGTTTATCATATGCATCTTCCTATAAATGTTGTTTGTGTCTACCGAGTATTCAATGGGAGGGGTATTTTGTAAGAAACATGATGTATATTGTTCCAGTGTGATGTTGATGCTAGGAGTAAGAGGAACATTGAATTTTTTTACTATGATAAAAATTTACCTTCTTGGCTAAATCCACAATCAACACCTTGACAAGCATTCAAATCAATTTTTCATTTGGTTCCGTTAATTTGATTTGACCAAAAATATCATTATTTCAAGAATAAAAGTTGTGATATGAAGTCATATGGTTAAACTTATTGAATGAGAATTAGCTAGATCACTTTTTCCGTCACACATAATAAGATGCATGTGTGTGGGACTTCTTAGTGATCAACATCAGATAGGCCAACCATGTCTGCTATAGTATCATGCAGTGAAACACAACCCACACACATTTTTCAAAGGTTGTTGGACACTTGGTCTTAGATTGGAACACCACAACATATGCTCTATAAATGGGATCACTATATTGATGACTGAAGGACAATGGCAGATTACAAACTTTTGTTGTGTAAATCATGGATTTCTCACGACTTAAGAATTATTCTCTAGGTACAAAGTTTTGTATGCTGAACTTAGTTAGCCTATGATATTTTCAATATATAACACACGCCATGTAGTTGGATCCTTGGAGGTAGTGTGGTGTATGCAGACGAAAGGGGCAACAAGCCTTGGAGCTATTTCTGTGTAGATTGTTTCAAATAATTTTCACAACAAGAAAATGTGGTTAAGTTAGTTCACTGCTTAGTTAGATCATATCTAACGATGATGTTTAACTCATTTTAATTGACATTAGCTAACATAATTTAATTGACATTAGATACAACATAAAAATTATTTTATCAACAAAAAAAACACACCCAAAAAATGTGTTAAAACTGTTTTTTACAAAATAAAATATTACCTAAAAAAATTACTACCGAAATAATTTATGTTGCGGTATGTCGTGTTTTAATTAGGTTATGTTCGTATTTGGTAAAAAAAAATCATTTTTTATCTCATTTAATTGGGTCTGATTCGGGTTATTTTAATTTAGTCATGTTCGTGTTCTTTTTTTTATTTATAAAAAGACAATTTTTTTTTATAGAAGCACAACTTTTTTTTTATTATAAAAATACAGTTTTTTTTTAGAAAAACATAATTAATTAAACAAATGAGGTGCCTGCTGGGATGGGGGCTTTCGGTTTGGAACGAGGTTAGAACTTTCGGGGAGTATAGCACTACTCTTTGTATATATATCACCTGTAGCATGCGTAAGAAACTCAATGAGAATAGTATCTTTCTTTGTTCTACATTCCTTTTCATATTTCTTTACAGTTCTGCAAATTCATTTAAAGAGTGTTATAACTCTTAAAAGTTAAAACTCTTTACGGATAACTAAGAGTCATTTCATGTGAATAGAAAAAAAAACTCTTCACCTCACCTAATTAATATACGAAAAATCCTTGGTTTCCTTCCTTTAATGCCAATATGTCTCTTAGCTTCCCTAATGTCATAACGTTTTCTAAAATTTTCACTATATAACCATATCTCTGTCACTCCATTTTTTATCAAAAAACATGTCTTCCGGTTTGAAGCTTGTTCTCACTTTGTTCGTAGCCTCTCTCATGGGGTCTATGGTCATGGCACGGCCAATGACGTCGAGCTCAAACCTAGCGTCTCGGCTAAAGCTAGGCGAACATGGTGCATCAATTTGTTGGGACACTTTGTTTCAACTTCAATCGTGTTCGAGCGAGCTAATTCTTTTTTTCATGAACGGAGAGACAAATATCGGAGCGGGATGCTGTAATGCAATTCGAACCATTCAACGCGATTGCTGGTCCACGTTGCTCGGGTCAATCGGATTCACGGCCGAAGAAGGGAACATCCTATATGGATTATGTGATAAATCCAAGTAGAACATTTCCACCACGTCCTATCATTTGGTCCCATAGTTTGATGTCAATTTTATAATAAATGGGAGTTTTATTAATGAATAAATGAGATTATCTTTTATCTCTAGTTTCAAATTCCTAGGGGTGTAAGTCGTCTAATGTTTTTGAATGCATGTTATGTTTTGAAGTATGTCACATCTCTGTGATTGATGTTGTCTTACCAATCTTTCATAAGATGAATGGTTAAAGTGAAACGAAAATCTCATTTTAATTTTTACAATAAGAATAATTATAGCTCTGTAAATGATACTCAAAACTCAACTAAAATTACACTTGCAGTAAACCCCGAGAAATCTCAAATTTTCTAAGATGTGTAATTACATAAATGTTTTTGTTATTTAATTGTGTTTAATTTAACAATTTTTTTCTTTTCTTTTAAGAGATAAAAAAGTGCATGTTCCCTTTGTCTATTGTATAACTAATTTTTCAATAATATACACGTGAAATTTTGTAATGCATACATGGATATTTGTAATGTTTATACAACTTTTTTGTAATTTATATGTCAAATTTTATAATGTGTAAATAAAGTTATATAATGATAATGTGTTACCTTTGTGTACACCGTAGCATGTAAGATATACCCATTACCAAAAAATGTGTTAAAGACAATCTTATTGATCACAAACTAAATGGAGGGACTCTAAAAAATTGTTAAGTTATTCAGGACATTTAGTGGTTATTTGAAAAATAAAAACTAGAATTTCATTTCTCGGACATTAACCAACATAAAACAAGACCTACTCGGGGTGTATGTAAATGACCGGGATTAGGATAAAATATTTTAGAAATTGGAAATATTGCAATTAAAAAACAGATCAAAAACAAAATTTTAATGTTTTGGGGAATGTGAATTATTAACTTCAAAAACTGGCCAACAACCACACGTGCATAGTCTGTTTTTTTTTCAAGTTTTTTCTTCTGTCTCTCAGTTTTTACTTTCTTGTTTATATTTTGATAAGAGTCGAGTCCTATCAATTCGGTCGGCAACTCAGAACATCACTTGTAAATTTCCGTTGTTTTAATTAAAGTTTTGTGCTGACAAAAAAAAAATTAGTGGCCACAAAATAAATAAAGGATCAAATACCAAAAAGTCCATCGAATATTTTTATATACACATTTAGTCCAAGCCTTTTATTTTGTACTAAAGAGTCCCTTAAACACCCATTTAACTAATATTCTCCTATTTTTAATGGTCCGCATCAGCGGCACGGTGAAGGACTTTTTGGTGCAAAATAAAAACGCTTGGACTAAACATGTATTAAAAAATGTTAGATGGACTATTTGGTATATACTCCAATAATAAAGACACGATTGAGTTTTGAGAATCATCTTTTTTTTTTCTAATTGAACATCCATTCAGTTCCTTAGGCTCCAATTTTAGATATTGACTCAGATGGCCGAAGTTGGGTCTTCAGTAATTTACAAGTACAAACATAATGCAAGGCAAAACAAATAAAGATAAATATGTCAAAGGAGAAAATAATATATCTATTTTTATTTTATCTTCTTTTTCTTGAAGACTTGAAAAATTGCCCCTTCTGTTCTCATTTGTATTCCATTTATAGCTTTGAATAGTTTCCTGTTAAAATAAAATTAGTTCTCATCATTAACATCGAATTTGTAAAAATTGTTTATTTTCATTGAGTGATATTTTTATGAGGAAATTACCCTTAGGTCCTTCACAAATAAAATTTAAACACTAAAGGAATTTTGATAAAATTTAAAACACTTAGGTCCACTAATTCTCTTCTCTTCCTGTACAAGTCCACGCTAGTGGCATAACAAGTGGATCTAATTGTAAATTGTCCTTAAATGTTTGAAATTTGTTACAAAGGGACCTAAATGTAAATTGCCATATTTTTATTTGCATATTTAAAAAAAGCAGAAACATGAATTCGCATAGGGTGCAAAAACTAATTCTTCCACGGTTCGCCAAATTTTGGTCCCATGGCTCCATAATTGCGATCTCACAAATTGCGAGCAAAACTGGTTTAAATTTGAAATTGTAATTTTTTAGTGTACACTCTTATATACCCAGCAAATCAACTCTTATTCTCATTCGGGTATCAAAACACATTGCCTAGTTAAAGAATTGAGGAGACAATTTTGCTTCTTTGTAACTTTAGGGGGCGCGAGCGCGCGCACACACACACACACACACACATTGAAAGAGTGCGCGTGCGTTCAAATAGAGATATTATTTAATTAAACTCAGTTTTTAACAATTAAATCCTAAACATGCAACTATATGTGATTGAACAAGATGATAACTTATGCAAGAACATTCAAACACACATATGTGAGGAAAAATCCCCCAAAGGGGCAAAACCATTTATTTTCATTATAATATTGTAACATACAATTTCTCGGATTACAATGAAAATACAGGGACACAGAATTACCCGCAGGCGTCGGATCTACAGTCGGCGGCTGTAAGTTTCCCTTTCCAGGAGGGCAACAATGAAGAAGAAGGACGATCTTCTCCACAAGGGTATGAACAGACACACGGATGTGTTCTTGGGTTGCAAACAGATTCACAAGGGTTTGAAAATTTGTGTGAATCTAAACATGAGTCTTGGGACTCACAAAGATGAAGACTTAGAGTAGTTAGGACTCTGAAAATAGTCTATGTAAGTCTTAGAAAACAAATCCCCGAAGTTGGTTTATAAAAGAAAAAATTAGCCCTAGAAAATCTGAACACGATCTGCACGATTTTATCTTAGGCGGATCGGTCCGCTTATCGGTCCGACTTGAGGCGGTTCTTTTTCCAAACTGGCAGATCGGTCCGGTGCGGACCGATTCCTTTTTAAAATAGGCGGACCGGTCTGACTGACCAGAAAACTGATTTCTTGAATTCTTTGATATTTGGATCCGCTGATGATGATGTGATCTTGAATTTCTTCAACGATGTAACTGATTATGACATACACATAAATAATGGACAAAATGTCCTTACAAATATCCCCCTATGTCTATGCCGGTACATACATAAAAAACCGAATTATCGAATAACAAAATTGCCTATACAAATCTACCCTTCCATGAACCCAAAACTGGAAAGAGACAAATGAATAAGACTTCATCGTTTGTTCTTCAAATCTTCATAACTTTCAAAGCATTTCTCATCAGGGTGTGCAATTCAGTGATCATCAATGTAATACCTACACACATGAGAAAAAGCAAATATCACGTGACATATCGAGTTTGAAATGAGCTAAATATAGATACCAATTTAAAATAGATCCTCTAACTCAAAACTCACTCCCCCATAATATGATAATTCTTATCCCCCTTTTTATGATGTCCCCAAATAGACAGATATGAGAAGCAGAAATAGATGTATATGGAGAATGTCACAAGGTAATAAACCATTATTTTTGAATTTTTCAAATTGTTTCACACAAAGAATATAAACAAAGAAACACACCATGAACGAGCATAAAGCAACCAAGTCGATGATAGCGTAAATGAATGGGTGTGATTAAATTCGATAGGAAAATCAATGCATACAAACATGACATATGTGCACGATGAATATCGGATACTCCTAACGAATGAACTCAGAATCTTCCTTTGGTGTAAAAAGTTGGAAATATTAGACATTGACTCAATCAAATCAACAAATCAAAGCTTAAAGTGATTTCCACACCAATAACGTCCAAAACGATTTCATACTTTTTCAAGACTTTCAAGGAAGTGCAAACCTATTTAAATACTCCAACTAAACTCCCTCAGATGTATATTTTGAATAGAGGTAATCTAAATTCTCAAACTTTGGATAATTGATGGTGAATCCTAATGTCCCATATTTGGTATGAATTGCTTTTTATTGCCTTAAAATTTTTCGGGCTCTTTTAACCTCTTTGGACCTTGGATAATAAAATTCCTCAATTTTTCAAGTCCTTCCCCGTTTTCAAATAATCACACAGTCTCACCAAAACGGTTTTTACATGCATTTCAGTCTTGTCAAGTTTTATCGCATATTGTACGTTGTATAGACAGAATTGAGATGGAAACACTCAAGCCAATATGTGATATACAAGTACAATAATCAAATATAGCCGTGCATGTGTGCAATAAAGGAGATAGGAGTCAAACATGTAGAAAGATATCACTAATCACATCTCAAAGACTCCAAACAATGTAAAGCACATGGATGAAATGATGTAGCGTCTCAAATCTCTATCAAACAGTCACATGGATAAATGGAATGAAATTGTGACTCGGCTATCTTAAATGCTCATCCATAAAAGGTGCAAATAAAATACAAAAATCTTTTTGGATTTTTCAAAATTTTATTAAAATAAAATCTTTTTGAGGTTTTCTAAAATTGTTATAAAAAGAAAATCTTTTTGGATTTTTTCAAAAAAATAAAAAGCAAAACAAAATAAAATAAAACAGATGATACAATCTAGCAATAGGTATCAGATGATATGAGAAAAATGCATCCTATGCTAGACACAGACCAACCCCTCAGTCAACTGTGCAAATCCCCAAAGACTTCCTAAGACTCTCGAATCTAAGGGCATCTAAAGGTTTTGTGAAAATATTGGCTAACTGATGGTCGGTGGGGACAAAACTCAGGGATACGACTTTCTCCTCAACTAACTGACGTATAAAGTGCTCGAGTATCCTGATGTGCTTTGTGAGCGAATGCTGGACTGGATTGCGGGATATGTGTATCACGCTCGTGTTATCACAGAAAATGGTCATGGTGTCCTGTGAAACCCATAATCCTCCAGCATCTGCTTCATCCACAAGAGTTACGTGCAACAAATCCCGACGACGATGTACTCAGCCTTCACAGTGGACAAAGAGATGGAGTTTTACTTCTTATTCAACCAAGAGACACGAGCAGAACCAAAATAGAAACACCCACCAGAAGTGCTCCTATAATCATCTACATCCCCGGCCCAATCGGCATCCGAATAGGCGAACAAACGGTCATTGGTATCAAAGGAATACCAAATACCATATGAGAGAGTCCCATTTACGTATTTGATAATACGTTTTAGAGCGAGTAAGTGTGACTCTTTCGGGGACGCCTGATAACGCGCACAGACTCCAACACTAAAGGCTATGTCGGGATGACTACCAGTCAAGTAGAGAAGACTACCTATCATACTCCGATACAAGGTTTGCTCTACGTCCTTGCCTGAAGTGTCCTTACTAAGCTTGATAGAAGTACTCATAGGTGTACATGCATGCTTAGCGGAGTCTAAACCAAATTTCTTCACTAGGTCTGTAGCATACTTGGATTGGGAGATGAACATCCCATCCTCTAGCTGACGAACCTGGAGACTAAGGAAGAAAGTAAGCTCACCTACCATGCTCATCTCAACTCACTTTTCATCTCCTCCTTAAAGTGGTGAGCATGTAGGGAGCATGTGGATCCAAAGACTATTTCGTCCACATAGACCTGGGCAACCAAAATATCATGGTCATCTCTTCTAATGAACAATGTCATATCAACTCCCCCTCTCTTTAAGCCACGGGCTAAGAGATAGGAAGTAAGCCTTTCGTACCAAGCACGAGGTGCTTGCTTCAAACCATACAAGGCTTTTCTCAGATAATAGACGTGCTCCGGGTGCTGAGGGTCTTCAAACCCTTTCTGTTGTTCCACGTAAACCTCCTCCTGTAGAATTCCATTTAGAAAGGCACTCTTGACATCCATCTGATATAACTTGAAGTGCAGATGACATGCGATGGCGAGTAGTAAATGGAAGGACTCAAGCCTCGCAACAGGAGAAAATGTCTCCCCAAAGTCTACACCCTCTATCTGTGTGTAGCCTTTAGCGACCAACCTAGCCTTGTTTCTAATTATGGTACCATTTTCATCCATTTTATTCTTGAATATCCACCGGGTACCTATCACATTAGTCTCACTAGGTCGGGGGACTAGTTCCCAGACATTGTTCTTTTTAAACTAAAGCAATTCATCCTGCATAGCAGATATCCACTGTTCATCCTTGAGTGCTTCTTTGTGATTCTTGGGCTCGACTTTGGACGTGTAGCAAAAGTGGCTAACGACGTTCTCTAGCTAAGCATGAGTCTTGACCCCAAGAGTGGGATCACCTAAAATGGAGGCAGGATCATGACTCTTGCAAACCCAAGAAGGTGTGTCCCCTAACACAGGAGTATCCACAAAATGTGGGTGAGGGACAAGTAAATCACTGCCAGAAAAGTTCTCATCCTCAAACTGAAGGTTAGGATCAATAACCGTCGGAGGTTCGTCATCTTGCACGGTGACGTTTATTGATTCCATAACCTTAGAGATCTTCAGGTTAAAAACCTGGTATGCTCTACTATTTGATGAATATCCTAGCAAGATTCCCTCGTCTCTCCGGGAGTTAAACTTTCCTAATTGCTCTCGATCCCGTAGGATGTAGCATTTACTCCAAAAAACATGAAAATATACAAGGTTGGGTTTTTTGCCAGTCTACAATTCATAAGGCACCTTAAGTGTGTGTGGACGCAGGTAAACCCTATTCACCATGTGGCATGCAGTAGACACTGCCTCTACCCAAAATCTCCTGAAATATTACGACCTAGAAGCATAGATCTAGCCATTTCCTGGATCATCCTATTCTTTCTCTCAACAATCCCATTTTACTAAGGAGTCTTCACAGCAGAAAACTCATGTTTGATCCCAAGGCTATCAAAGTAGAGATTTACTTTTGCTTCCTTAAATTCTGTGCCGTTGTCACTACGGATCCTATTAATAGTGACTCCGTGTTGATTTTATAGGACACGACACTTGGTCGTTAAAAACTATACAACATTGGATTTCTCCCTCAGAAAACCTACAATAGAATATCTCGAGAAATCTTCTACCATCACGAGGATATACCTCTTACCACCCAAACTCTCAGTACGAGTAGGACCCATAAGATCCATGTGAATCAGCCCAAGTAATCGGGAGGTGGTAATGGAATGAAACTTCCTATGAGGGCTCCGAATTTGCTATCCCAACTGACAAGGTCCACAAACCATGGAAGTTGACTTTCAAAGAGATGGTAAGCCACGTACTAGGTCCTTTTTCGCTAAACGAGTCAAATCTCTAACGTTTACTTGACCTAGACGTGAGTGCCACAAATCCATAGGAGTGATCGTGGCACTGTTGCAGACAAGTAAGGAAGTGGGCACAGTCCCATAACAATTATCCTCGATCCTCACCCCTTGCACTAAAAGTTTATCGGCTTGATTGTAGACATTACACGCGTCCCGATCAAACTTTACTGCAAAGTCAGTGTCGCACAAGTGGCTAATGCTGAGAAGGTTTTCTTTCAAACCTTTGACGTACAAAACATTCTCTAGCTTAGGAAATCCTGGTAACTCTACAATACCTCGTCCTAAAATGCTAGCCTTGCTCCCATCTCCAAAGGTGACTCTTCCTTCCTTATACTCCTATAAGTAGGTAAAAAATGAGACATCACCTATCATATGTCTGGAGCACCCACTATCAAAATACCACTGTGAGGTATTATGTGCTTTGAGAGCAACATGAACAACAAGGGCTTTCTTATCTATCTTAGGCACCCAAGAAGTGGTAACCTTTTGTTTACCCTTGTTGTTGTTGGTTTTAGCCGGGATGTGAGATCATTCACTGACGGCAAAGGCATCTGTCATAATTCCTCCATCAAACTCTGTGATGTAGCAGCTAAAAACTCAACACGCTCTCTCAGACTGGAAACTCATCAGTATGACGTGGTGGAGCAGTAATACGTTGTGTCCGAACCAAACTATAGCAAAGCTCCCTCAGGTGGCCTTTTCTTTTGCAATATGTACAAAAGAACACATTCTTAAGCGGACCTTGGTTTGCTTTTCTTGGTCGAACTCTCCTTCGTGGTATTTGGCGATGGCCATAAGGAGTTGTAGTAAACTCAGGGACTCGTCCAGGTGCAATTTGAGACGTGGAGGCACCATCATAACCAATTCCCTGCCGATCACCAAAACCTAAAGCGGGGCCGAGGAGCATCTTTCTCATCTTCCCATATCTGTCCTCGATTTGTACCTTGACTTCCCGTGCTTTCTCAAGATCATGAGTAAGCTGGGATACAAGGGCTTCAAGTTTCTTCCGAGTCTTCACGGAGGTATTAAGCTCACTCGTAAGACTAGCCACTTGTTTAGTCAAGTCCCCTATCTCTTTCTCAAAATAACTCTCTTTCTCAACACATGCAGACTCTCTCTCTCTTAAGGTAGTGCAGGTGGAGGACTCTCTCTCTCTCACTTTTCTTAAATCTTCCTCTAAATAGGTGATCCTAAGAACTAACTCTTTGTTACGCTTTTTAGTTTTAAAAGACTCAGAATATAGCTCGGTGTAGGCACGTTGAAGATCACTCTCGCTCTCACTTGTGTCATCCTCCCCCTCACTCACATCGATCTCACAATTGAGGTGTCCCTGTGATGCATCGTCCTCATCGTCATGAGGAGTACTAGAAGTGCTCACATGACTAGCCATGAATGCGGTGAAGTTACAATCATGCGGTGACTCATCTCCGGAATCCACGGACTCGACCTCACTGTCGTCACTAAGGGTAGCATTAAGGACAACTTTGTCCTTTTCTCTGTTCAGCCTAGTAGCACACTCAAAGGCTCTATGACCCCTACTGTCGCACTCAAAGCATCTCTCACTTTCTTTCTTAGGAGGATCTTAAAAAACTTTTTCATTTTTCTTTTCAAATTTATTTTTCTCAAACTTCTTTTTATCTTTAAAATTACCATTTTTCTTGAATTTGAGAATTCTCTTGAAATTTTTAGCAAACAAGGCCAAATCATCCAAATCAAAATTACACTCAGAATCTGACGTATCTGTCTCTCTTTTTCTAAATGACTCTCTCCTCTTTCTTGCCGACCCCTCACTCTTTCTCTCTTGGGCATTAAGTGCAATTCCCTTATCTTTAGTCTTAGCAGTTTTAGGAAACATATCAATTTCATATGTTTGCAAGTCTCCTACAAGTTCCTCCAATTTTAGCGTATTTAAATTACCCATAGAATTTAGCACAGTGACTTTAGGGATAAAATGCTTAGGCAGAGAACGAAGAATCTTTTTAATAACTCTAGAATTAGGAATATATTCACCAAGATTAAAGCTATTATTAACAATGTCAGAAAGCCTAGCATAAAAATCATCAAAACATTCAGTTTCATGCATGGTGATGGTCTCAAATTGAGTTGTTAAATTTTGTAGTTTAAACTCTTTCACAGCATTCGTACCTTCATGGGTAAGTTGCAAAACATCCCATGCCTCTTTTGATGTGGTGCACGTTATTATACATCGGAACTCGTTAGGTGTGACGGATCCGAAAATGGCACTTAACCCTTTAGAATTGAATGATGACCATTTAAATTCTTCTTCAGTCCATGAGGTGACAGGTTTTAAATTAGTCATATTTTCAATAGTGAAGGAGGGAGGAGTCAACCCTCTTTCAACCAAAATCCAGACACGTTCATCAATGGCTTTTAATGCAGATCTCATGCAGGCTTTCCAATATGCATAGTTTGTCCCGTCAAAAACAAGCATTTTATTATATAATTTCTCCATTATGAACATACTCTTTTTCAAAAATCAATTTTTCTGAAAATTGATATCTTAGAAAATTTTTGCAGAAAATTACACGGTAAAGTTGTGTAACTGTCTCTGATACCAATTTGAAAGAGTGCGTGTGCGTTTAAATAGAGATATTATTTAATTAAACTCAGTTTTTAACAATTAAATCCTAAACATGCAACTATATGTGATTGAACAAGATGATAACTTATGCAAGAACATTCAAACACACATATGTGAGGAAAAGTCCCCCAAAGGGGCAAAACCATTTATTTTCATTATAATATTATAACATACAATTTCTCGGATTACAATGAAAATACAGTGAAACATAATTACCCGCAGGCATCGGATCTGTAGTCGGCGGCTGGAAGTTTCCCTTTCCAGGAGGGCAGCAATGAAGAAGAAGGACGGTCTTCTCCACAAGGGTATGAACAGACACACGGATGTGTTCTTGGGTTGCAAACAGATTCACAAGGGTTTGGAAATTTGTGTGAATCTAAACATGAGTCTTGGGACTCACAAAGATGAAGACTTAGAGTATTTAGGACTCTAAAAATCGTCTATGTAAGTCTTAGAAAACAAATCCCTGAAGTTGGTTTATAAAAGAAAAAACTGCCCCTAGAAAATCTGAACACGATCTGCACGATTTTATCTTAGGCGGATCGGTCTGCTTATCGGTCCGGCTTGAGGCGGATCGATCCGTTGGCGGATCGGTTCTTTTTCCAAATTGGCGGATCGGTCCGGTGCGGACCGGTCCGGCTGACCAGAAAACTAATTCCTTGAATTCTTTGATATTCGGATCCGTTGATGATGATGTGATCTTGAATTTCTTCAAAGATGTAATGGCTTATAACATACACATAAATAATGGACAAAATGTCCTTACACACACACACACACACACACACACATATATATATATATATATATATATATATATATATATATATATATATATATATATATATATATATATATATATATATAGAGAGAGAGAGAGAGAGAGAGAGAGAGAGAGAGAGAGAGTATGAGTTGGCATTTTCAACGTACATACCAATTAAAAATAATAGTAAAAAAATTATATTTTTAAAAGAAATTTGGTATACATTATTTCCATAATGAAGATATCATCTATATATTTTTCAACGAAATTTGGTATACATCTAAGAGAATTTTATTGTTCAAATTGAAACTTTGGATCTTGAATTGAAATTGTCCTCGAACATTATGTTTTAATTTTTTTTATTTCCCTCATTATAGTTCTAAAAAATTAAAATGTTATATGTGACATTAATTAAACAAAAACATATAGACATCACATTAAATAGTTGTGTACTTTGGCAAAGTTAGCCATATCGTTTGTCATTTACGATGACACAACTGAATTCAGTAATTCATATAGATGGATTTCGCAAGAAGGTTGACATTGGATGACTTATCAAATTCAGGGTCAAAATTAAAATAATTAAATGTTTAAAACTCATATTTGAAATGACATTATGATGAATTCTTCATTTGTTATCATTTTTTGTAAGTATTACACGAATACCCCAAATTTTAGGAAAAAAATAGAACTAATAGAATTCAAATTTACCTCAAACAAGGGAACTTGAATTCAAGGTTAACATTAAAATAATAATAGAACTTTATGGTTCCAATTGAATGTGACACCTCGCCTAATTAAACCTTGGGTGATCAAGCCTTAATTTAATTTAAAACAGGTTTCTTAAATGGTTCATTCTTAGCATCACTGAAGAAAGCTTTTTAAATTACTAACCACCTAAGTGAAATTAAGCCAGTGCCAAATTTCATCTTCTTGAAACAGAATAAACAACTCATGCAGAACGATACAATTCAAGCAGTACTAAACCAAATCGCATAAACACTGAATAAAATAAAGTCTTGCCGAAAACCACGGCAAAGAAAACTAACTCAAAATCCAAAATCATAATAACTGTAAAAGTAAAGATTGGACAACATGTCCCAACTGAGAGCACTAAAACTGAGATCCTGCACTAAATCTGAAAAAGAGAAACGTCTAAACAATCCATGCAACATCCACATGTGCTGTAGCTCCCAAATCCCTGGAATGAAATCATGCTAGGTGTCCCTGTGGCACCTAAAAGGTTTTTAAAAGATTTTTACATAGCAAGAGTTAGTACTCAAAAACATTTAAAAATATTTTGCAAGCAGTTATCACAATCATGAGTTATTGATTACGCATATTAAGACTTCGAACACTCTTTTGAGCTTCCTCACCTCTCTTCTATAGTGCATGCCTAACGATGGTACTTAGCTCACCTAGTTATACTACCCAAGTTAACTAGACTAGAATATCCCACTGAATGTACTTCCTCGCTAAGTCCCCATAACATACTCACCGTATTTTAATAGTACATATCTCATATGTTATAAACGTAGATAACTCACTTACCTTTTGTTATTCTTATTCTTATAATAATTACTTCACACTACTTAATTATTACAAAGAAATTATCAATCTATCTTATTATCTACTATCTTAAGTCAGTAGATTATGCATATGGAATTCATTTATCACACAACATGTATTAAATATTAGTTCTCACTAATATGTCCTTTTAACACACATAAAGGACCCTTGGTTCGGAATGATTCATCAACCCCAAGTGAGATTTGGTTCGGAATGATCCATCGACCCCAACTATTTATATAAATACACATATTCTAGTTCAGGACTCTTTCATCATGACACCAGTTTTAAGGTTTGGTTCGGCATTTTACATCGACCCCAAACATATAATAACTTTATGTTAGTTCGGAATATCTCATCGACCCTAACATAATTAATTTTAGGTATAATTCTCTTAACCCAAAAGTTCATACAATTTAGTAGGTACACACCCGATCTATCAAATCATGCCCGTACGAAATATTTTTTTTCTTATATTCACCGTACTTATTAATTTACGATTTATTTCACTATCACATTTATTCGAGTATTCACGCAACTCTAAGGGTCCTAGTTACCCCTTCCTTAATTCAGTAGTTAAACTATCTCTAACCTATTGGTATATTTCCGGAATTGACTCTCACTCTTTCCGTAACTAAATTCTCTCATTCCCGATATACGACTCAATCGACTACTTCCCATCGGTCCATTTCCCCAAATTTTACACTCAATCATTTATGAAGAAATCTCACGGTACACCTACTGGAATTCATTAAGTACCTACATAGGTAAAATATCATCAGTAAGGTTCCCATTAAGTGACAGTAATTGAAAAGAAATTTATCCACAAAATTCTCTAAAATACAGCCTGGATCGATCGATCGATGGGATATGGTCGATCGATCGACTGCTCGATCGATCGACATTCAAGGGTCAATCGATCGATCGAGCAGTGACAGACCCATATCGTTTTCTTCATGTGGGTTACACCATTTTTGTCTATCCATCTCCCATGATAATTCACCACACTTGTAACTAACAATTTCTAATCATTCTTACATACCCTGGGATGATTACTAACGATCTGAAACAACATAATCATTACAAATTTCGTCTAGACTAACTCAAAATCTTCTTTTTACTCAAGAACCCTAAAATACAATCTTTCCATATTTTCATCCAGAAGTCCATATTTTTTGTTCGATTTAATCATCAAGTCTTCTATGATATCAGATTATTTGGAGATCTAAAATGTTCTACATGCAATCCCTATCAATCATGTAACATATTCAAGTGTTTGCATCCAAAAATATCATAAAAATCATGTTCTTCATAAAACTTATATATGGGTATTATAACTCAATTTATTTTGCAAATAACCACTTGCCTTATGTTCAGTAGGGTCTGATTTCGTGATTGTTGTTGATGATTGATGATCTTTATCCTTCAATCCTTCTTCCCAACAAGTTGGTAGTGAAATCTCCTTTGAATTCTTCCTACTTCTTTCTTTTGCCTTAGGAATTTCTTCTCTCTTCTCTCTAATGGATATGGTGCATTTTTCTTCTCTCTAACCCTAGTCTCCAACTCTTATAATCTGACTTAGAGTTCCAAAATTCGTAGGTCTCCTCACCCTTAAATGTAAAGAGACCAAAATGCCCTCGTATGGTCCTGGTTTAGCTAAAAAATGACCCGACACTCAACTAGTACCCCCGGGTACACTATTTTGACTAATTCGATCCTTTCAGAATCATCTGTGGACTCTAAATTATCTTTTGAGTCTCTTAAAATATGTTTCTCATCTCACCTTCAATTTTGTCTACGCGCGACACTCGATTGAGATATACTCAGGTACGTCCATATAAATTGCTAGGCCGTACATATCAACTTTTAATATTTACTATTCACACTTAGTAAATTTTTAATCGTCATTTTAATCAGTGTCTGGCTCTCAATAATGTCTAATAGCCATAATGATTAATTAATCACTTAATAATCATAATTATTATTACATCACACTAAATTACTCTACTCACCTAATTTAATTTAAAGTGTATCACATTAAATTTCTCTACTCACGTAATTTAATTAAAACGTATTTTCCTTCTTAATTTTTAACTATGCAGAAATACGGGATATTACATACTTCCCCCTTACAAAGGAATTTCGTCCTCGAAATTTAGAAAATACCTGCGGTGAATAATTCTGGATATTGTTCTCGCATATCCTCTTCCCGCTCCCAAGTAGACTCATCCATATTGTGATGTCCCCACTGTACTCACACTAATGGTACCACCTTGGATCGTATTTTACGCTTACTATAATCCAGAATAGCCACGGGTCTTTCCTCATACGAGACATCTGGCTGCAAGTCGATCTCCTCAAGTGGAATGTGCCAGAAGGCTTTCTCGCTCCTCTTGTATTTCTTCAGCGATGCCACATGGAATACATCGTGTATTCGCTGAAGATGTTCGAGGAGTCCCAATCTGTAAGCTACCGGACCCACCCTCTCAATAATAGGAAACGATCCCACATATCTCGGTGCTAACTTCCCCTTCTTACCGAACCTCATAATCCCCTTCATAGGAGAAACCCGAATTAACACCTGGTCGCCTACATCTAGTTACACGTGTCTCCTACCGACGTCCGCATAACTCTTCTGCCTATCCTGAGCTATTCGAATACGTCCTCGAATCAACTCTATTTTTGAAGAAGTCTCCTGTATCATCTCTGGTCCTAATAGTTTGTTATCCCCCACTTCTAACCAACAGGCGGGCAAACGATAAGGCCTCCCATAAAGTGCCTCGAATGGCGCCATACCGATAGTGAATTGGTAAGAGTTGTTATATGCAAACTTTACCAAAGGAAGATATTGTTCCCATCCTCCCCCAAAATCTAGGACACACATCCTCAACATATCCTCCAACATCTGGTTTACCCTTTCAGTCTGACCATCTGTCTGCGGGTGATACGCCATACTCAACCGCATGTCGGTGCCCATGGTCTCCTGAAAGCTCTGCCAGAAATGTAACACAAATATTTTGTCTCTGTCAGACAAAATATTAATAGGAACTCTGTGCAACTTAACGATCTCTGAAATGAATAGATGTGCATACCGCATCGTATCATAATCCGTACGAACTGGCAAGAAATGAGCTACCTTAGTCAGTCGATCCACTATCACCCATATGGAATCGTGACCCTTCTGCGACGTTGGTAATCCAGTAATAAAATCCATCGAGACACTCTCCCACTTCCACACGGGAATCTCCAGCAGTTGTAGCATCCCTGAAGGTCTCTGATGGTCAACTTTTACAAGCTGACATGTAACACACCTTGAGACAAACTCTGCAATGTCTCGTTTCATACCTGACCACCAATATAGTCATCGCATATCCTGGTACATTTTGTCCCCACCTGGATGTATTGAAAACTTTGACCCGTGCGAATCCGTCATTACAGCATGCCTCAAATCATCATCCTCGAGTACTATCAGTCTACCATTAAACCGTAGTCCGCCCTCTGAGCTGATGGAATAGGACTCTGCCCCCTCGGCCAGTAACTGCCGTACTCTGTCCTGACGAAATGGGTCCTCGGTTGTGCCCTCACTACCCGCATGACACTCTCGGGAGTGACACCTAAAACTGCCATGTATGCTCTAGCTATCTCATCCTCGTGTCGAAGTTCACTCCACTTCGCCTTCCAAATTCCTTCCAACCCTCCGGTAGGTCTTCTGCTTAACGCATCTGCCACCACGTTAGACTTACCAGGATGATACTGTATATCAAACTGGTAGTCCTTCTCGAGCCACCACCTTTGCCTCATGTTTAGATCCTTCTGAGTGAAAAGATACTGGAGTAACTTATGATCCGTTAATAGAGTGAACTGCTCACCCAGAAGATAGTGTCTCCATATCCTCAATGCAAAGACGACCGTTGCCAACTCGAGGTCATGGGTGGGGTAATTCTTCTCATGTGGCTTTAGCTTTCGGGACGCATAAGCTATAGCTCTTTCTTCCTGCTGTAACACACCTCCAAGCCCCTGTAAGGATGCGTCAGTATAGACTCGATACTCCATTCCGCTCCTAGGCAAGGCAAGAACGGGTGCGGATGTCAACTTGTCCTTTAGCTCATCAAACGCTAACTCACAACAGTCACTCCATACGAAGGTCACTCCCTTCCAAGTCAAGTTCATCAAAGGATCGGCAATTTTTGAGAACCCCTTGATGAAGCGACGATAATAATCAGCCAACCCCCAGAAGCTGTAAATTTCAATCGGTGTCGTGGGATGTCCCCACTCCCTTACCGCCGATACCTTACTTGGGTCAAGAACGATGCCTCTGTCGGATACAACGTGGCCTAGAAACTGAACCTCTCGAAGCCAAAATCCACACTTCTCAAATTTGGCGTATAGCTGATGGTCCCATAATTTATGTAGAACCATTCGTAAATGTTCGGTGTGTTCCTCCTCTGTGCGAGAGTAAATCAGAATGTCGTCTATGAATACAATCACAAACGGATCCAAAAACTCCCTGAATACTCTGTTCATGAGATCCATGAATACTGCAGGCACATTAGTGAGACCAAACGGCATTACCCTAAACTCGTATGACCCGTACCGCGACAGGAAAGCGGTCTTAGGTACATCCTCTTCTCGAATGCGCAATTGGTGGTAACCCGACCTCAAATCGATCTTTGAGAAGTACGCAGCCCCTCTTAACTGATCAAACAAGTCATCAATCCTAGGTAACGGATACTTATTACGTATTGTCACTTTGTTCAGCTCCCTGTAATCTACACACATATGAAATGAACTATCCCTCTTCTTTACAAATAAAATCGGTGCACCCCACGGCGATGTACTCCGCCGAATGAAACCCTGTCCTAAAAGTTGCTGAATCTGCTCTCTCAGATCTCGTATCTCCGAAGGAGCCATGCGATACG
Source organism: Sambucus nigra (assembly GCA_949130495.1). NCBI lineage: Eukaryota > Viridiplantae > Streptophyta > Magnoliopsida > Dipsacales > Adoxaceae > Sambucus > Sambucus nigra. Next base: position 605,876,761 of record OX422214.1, on the reverse strand, counting down.
GTGCTCTGGCAATCGGTCTCATCCCCGACGCTAGGTCAATAACGAACTCTATCTCCCTGCTGGGTGGTAACCCTGGTATCTCCTGAAAGACGTCCCCGAAATCCCTCACAACTGGGATTGAGTCCAGAGAAACGACCACCCCATGTGAGGTCTCCTCCTCAATATAATATAAATGAGTGCGCGATCCTCCCTCGGGGATAGGCATCACCATAAGTAACATCTCTTGTCCCGGAATGGAAAACACAATAGTCCTCTCATAGCAATCTACCGTTGCCCTATAACTCCCCAACCAATCCATGCCTAGGATGATGTCATAACCCTCCATATCCAGCACTAGAAGGTTTGCCGCTAGACTCAATCTCCCTACCATAATGTCCACATCCTTATAAATCGAGTGTATAAGGGACCCACTACCCATCAGTGACTCCACGCATATAAGATGAGTGTCGGTCGTCACTAAGAGGCCGGCTGCCTGTGCAAATCTAGTGGAAATAAAAGAATGTGTCGCCCCCGTATCAAATAATATAGTACCCTCTAGTCCATGGATAGGAAACATACCCGCGACTGCCGGTGGTGCTGGAGGTGCTGGTTAGAACGGAACATCACGAACGTTGAACACACGCCCGTAGTGTATCTGGCCTGGCTGCGGGGCCTGTGCTGCTGCTGGGGTTAACGGAGCCTGTTGCCCCTACTGGGCACCCTGTTGTTGTGCCCTGTCTTGCTGTGGACAATTCCTACTCTTGTAACCCTGCTGGCCACATGTGAAACACTGGCCCTGAAACTACCTCTGTCCTTGGACCTGTTGGCCCTGATGTTGGCCCTATCGGCCTTGGCCTTGCTGTCCTCCTCCTTTGTTCCCTTGGCCCTGTCGGCCCTGAGGAACTGGCTGCTGGGGGCCCTGCTAGACCTGGCTGTCAAAGTGATGCCTCCCATGCCTAAACATCTTGGAAGAGTTCCCCTGTCGGTAATCTTGCCCTAGCTGGCCCACTTCTTTCTGCTGCGGTGTGCTGCTGCCACTACTTCCATCCACCTTGCCCGGTTGGCTAGGCTCACCTCTCTTGTTTCCCTTCGCATGAAAGCGATGATCCTGACAGTTTAGTAGAGTGGCATTAATGAGTCTTTATAAGTTACCAATGCCGGATTACCGATCAAATGCTGCCTGATTCTCCAGGTCAAGCCATCCATGAATTTTGAATTCTTTCGCTCTTCATCGCTCACCTCGTTTAGCACAAAGTTAGCCAAACGGGTGAACTCATCCACATAATTAGCAACCGAGCGATCACCCTAAGTCACTTCGCTGAATTTCTTCCTTATCTCTGACTCTACCGCTGGGGGAAAATACTTGCGGTCAAACCACACCCAAAACTCAGAAATTGCCATTGCGTCCCTTTCCTCGGCGATGATAACTGACTCCCACCACTGTAAGGCCTGTCTCGACATACGGAAAGTATCTAGAATTTGTTTTTGTACCTCGGTGCACTCTAGCATGCGCAAGTGGCGCTGGATATTTTTCTTCCAGTTGCTCGCCTCCACAACATCGGTACTACCCTGGAACTTGGGTGGATGCCCTTTCTGAATGTCTCTCTGACTCGCTGCCAAGTAAATGGCCCTATTGGGGCCTGAACTACTAGTGCTACGGGAGGTGGTACTTGGGGCTGAGGAAAATGGGCTGCCATGGCCCTCATCGCTGTCTCGATTGCCTGAGCCACAATCACTGCAACCTGAGTAGTGGAAATCAACTTGGCTGGGATTTGTGGCAGCGGCACCTGTGTCTCCTGACGAGCCTCCCTCACCTCATTCCTAGCTTCAGCCCTCTCCGTGCGCTGTCTCCTCGGTGGCATCCGAAATTAGATCAAATTGTATAAGTACACTGTTTATACAAATTTTAAGAGCAGATGTACGATATCCCAAAAGAGAAAAATGAATCAACAGTCCTAATAGTAGGGCTCTAATACGACCAAATGTTACGCTGAAATATAGTAAGCCGTACATATCCTATGGATACTAGAACCTGATGTTCTGATACCATCTATGACACCCCGCCTAATTAAGCCTTGGGTGATCAAGCCCTTATTTAATTTAAAACAGGTTTCTTAAATGCTTCATTCTTAGCATCACTGACGAAAGCTTTTTAAATTACTAACCACTTAAGTGAAATTAAGCCAGTGCTAAATTTTATCTTCGTTAAACAGAATAAACAACTCATGCGGAACGATACAATTCAAGCAGTACTAAACCAATTCGCATAAACACTGAATAAAATAAAGTCTTGCCGAAAACAACGGCAAAGAAAACTAACTCAAAATCTAAAATCAGAATAACTGTAAAAGTAAAGATTGGACAACATGTCCCAACTGAGAGTACTAAAACTGAGATCCTGCACTAGATCTGAAAAAGAGAAACGTCTAAACAATCCCTGCAATATCCACACGTGCTGCAGCTCCCAAATCCCTTGAATGAAATCATGCTGGGTGTCCCTGTGGCACCTAAAAGGTTTTTAAAAGATTTTTACATAGCAAGAGTTAGTACTCAAAAACATTTAAAAATATTTTTCTAGCAGTTATCACAATCATGAGTTATTGATTGCACATATTATGACTTCGCACACTCTTTTGAGTATCCTCACCTCTCTTCTATAGTGCACGCCTAACGATGGTACTTAGCTCACCTAGTTATACTACCCAAGTTAACTAGACTAGAATACCCCACTGAATGTACTTCGTCGCTAAGTCCCCATAACATACTCACCGTATTTTAATAGTCCATATCTCATATGTTATAAACGTAGATAACTCACTTACCTTTTGTTATTCTTGTTCTTATAATAATTACTTCACACTACTTAATTATTACTAAGAAATTATCAATCCATCTTATTATCTACTATCTTAAGTCAGTAGATTATGCATATGGAATTCATTTATCACACAACATGTATTAAATATTAGTTATCACTAATATGTCCTTTTAACACACATAAAGGACCCTTGGTTCGAAATGATTCATCGACCCCAAGTGAGAGTTGGTTCGGAATGATCCATCGACCCCAACTATTTATATAAATACACATATTCTGGTTCGGGACTCTTTCATCTCGACACCTGTTTTAAGGTTTGGTTCGGCATTTTACATCGACCCCAAACATATCCATCACAAAAAGCGCACTCTTTCTGTTCGACAAGCAGGCCATGTACCGATGAACATATCCAACTTGATCGTCCCAAGTGGAAAAACTTTATCGTCGGTAAAACCAAGGAGGGGCCTATGATATGGCTCCAACTGGGATAGCTTTAGATTAAAATTATCAAAATATGGGTAGAACATGATATCTGTCGAGCTACCATTATCTACTAATACTCGTGAAATCACTACTTCCTTCATTCTCATTTTGATCACCAATGGGTCATCATGAGGATATATCACACCTGCGAGGTCATTTTTGGAGAAACCAATGACCAGTTTATCTTTGTTCACCTTCTTCGGGTGATCATCTTCATCTAGATTTATTCGTTGAATGTATAAACAAGCTTGAGCCTCATTGAGGTAAGCTTTTCTCTCTGCAGTAAGGTCTCCACCTCCTGCATCTCCACCTGTAATAACATTGCAATCAAATGATCCAAAACGAATTGAGAATACCTCACGTTCTGGTTGTCTTGGTCTTTTTGGGAGATCGAGGTCGTCTTCTGGATCATCTTCATGATCTCTTTTCTTATCTTCTTTTGCTCGAAGAGGAGATTTAGACCTTTGCCTTCCTCGTTCTCTGGTTCGACCACCGTTTTGACAATCAACATACTTGGTCAATTTTCCACGTCTAATGAGTGCTTCAATTTCATTCTGAAGAGCTATGCAATGCTTGGTCGTGTGACCATGATCTTTGTGGAATTCGCAATATTTGGACTTGTCTCTCTTATCAAGATCTGCCTTTATTTTTGCTGGCCAGGCCAGTTCCTCGCTGTTCTTGATTTCTTCCAGAATGTGATTTATATCCTCCTTCAAGGGAGTATAATTTCCGTATTTCTTCATCTGTTCCAATGCTTGCTTACCCTTTGATTTTCTATTACCACTGTTGTTCTTTTGCTCCTTCTTTTCAGTTTTACCATCTTCTACCTTGATTTCCTTAGTATCGACGTTTTTCTTCGCAGCCATGGCTTCCTCGACATTCATGATTTTTGCTTCTTTTGCCATCAGTTCTGCCATAGTCCTGGGTGGGTTTTTGGCTAAAGTGTAGTATAATTTATTGGGCAACAATCCACTCATCAAAGCAGTAATTGCAGTTTCTCCTCGTAATCAATTACTTCCAGTTTCTTGTTATTGAAACGAGTAATATAATCCCTGGTGCTTTCACCTGTCTTTTGTCTAACACTTAACAAATGTGCTACTCGTTTGACTGGCTTTGCTCCAAAACAAAAATTTCCAATAAAGAGTTCTGTTAGCTAAAAGAAGGTTGCAATTTTCCCCCGATGAAGGTTATTGTACCACATCTGAGCAGATCCAGTAAGGGTTTCTAAAAATGCCAGACGTCGCATCTCTTCTGGAACAGTATAGATATCAATAGTTGCTTGGTATTATTCTATATGGAGAACGGGATCGGTTTTGCCATCGTATTTTGGTGTTACTACTGGGCTTTGAATTTCGACGGTGTGGGAAAGTCCACAATCTCTTGTATGAATGGTGTTCCTCGGACAAAGGTCCTTCGTAGAGGATTCTTAGTTTTAGCCATCTCCCCTAATCTATCCTCCAACCTTTGAATTGAGCCTTTCCATGCATCATTTCCTTCTTCGATCCTATTGGTTCGAGCAACTGATTGTGTTGAATTAGCCTCTTGGGATCTTTTCTGACGAGCAGCTGGTCGTGATTGGGTAGAGTCTTCCTTCATATCAAATGGTCGTTGAGAGTTCCTCGACACAATCTAGGGGGACTTCTATTCCTCCTAGGACCTAGACGATCAAAAGGAGAGACTCTACTCAACTTTTAGAGAGCACTTGTCCTTTTTGGAGATAGAGTGATGTTTTATTGAGTGTCTGTTGCTCGTATCGAGGAAGTCCATCCGGGATGATAAGAAGGATCATTAGATCTCTCAGTACGATATGAATCTTTAGTTCACGAAGAGAGTGAACGAATATTTCTTTGAACACTTCGTTGTCCTAATTGGGCTGGCACTCCGCCTTGAACGGTTTGTATGAGTTGACCCATGGTTTCCTGCATAGCCGTTTGCCCTTGGGCCAAATTAGCCATTATACCAGCCAGATCTGAAAAACTTGGGGGAGCAGAAGGATTTGGGGGAATCCTAGTGTTTTGATTACTGGATTCCGGATTATCAGCCATTGATGATGAGTTGTTTTGGTGAAAAACGCTAATTACAGTCGTTTTCCACAGACGGCGCCAATCTGTTGATGTAAAAAACTAGATTTGATCTAATTATTTTAATCACAGATAAAAATGAGTAAAGAAATGAGACAACAGATTTTTAAAGTGGTTCAGCTTTAAGAGAATGGCCTACATCCACTGTTTTTGTATTGCTAGGTGTTTGCTTGGAATTCTCGAAGAATGATTTTTTCCTCAATTTCGATCCCCTTCCAATGAGGAGGTTATAATATATTTATAGCCTTGAGGCTGTACAAATGAAAGGACAATGCGTTGTTATGTAGTAGACATGTATATCTATATGGCATTAAATAAGCATTTAATGCGCAGTCGTCTCCTTGATTATCCTGATTAGAGTGCTAGGCTGCTCGGACCGCCTAAGTAGCTCGACACGCTTGAGCTGCTCGGGGCCCCTGAGCTCCTCGTGGCTTCTTAGTTGCTCGGTGATCTTGAGTTATTTGGAGTATAGTAGTTCCTCGGGGGGTTGAGTAGCTCGGTATAAACATTTACAGTTGCCACATAGGTTGACACGCGTCTTCAAATAATAGGTCCATATCAGCAGAATAAATTTGGTATCAACAGGAATCATAAAACCGAACAACCCTTATCACTTTATAATTATCATCAAAGGAATCATACCCTAACCCATAGTTTTCAACTAGAGACTTCACACTAGCATCCTGGTACTTAATTGTAGTTTAGGGGTAAATTTTGATAGCGTCTCATAGATGGATTGAACAATACAAGTTGGTGATGACCTCCTCTTTTTAAAAGAAAAAACCCATTACAAGAACCCAATACATAAGAATTCTTAAAGTGGTTGTCAAATACAATGGGAGTATGTAGTGAATGAAAATGGAGTGAATAGAGATTGTTTTTGTTTTGGGGTTTACCCATTCCTCCGAGGATTAGTGTGTGATTGGTGTGGTTCTCAATTAATCGATTGGGGCGAGTGTCAATTAGATAACACCATGGCTTAGATACGCACTTGAAACGTAGTATAGATTTTACTGGTAAATAAGAGAGAATGTCCATGATAATCTCCTTCAGGAGATCCGACATGTAAGTAATCTAGGGCAAAGGATTTTATTTTTAATTTAGTTTTTATAGGATAAGGACAGAGATACAAACATAAGATGGGTAAATTTTGTAACTTAATAAACGGGTGTGACTTGGACCTTATATTAGAAAGGGTTGATGATATTATGTATCCTAATGTCAAACAAAACTCTCTCCATTGTTATTTTAAAACTTAAAACATATATCAATAAGTTATTAGATTCTTATTAAAAATAGTATTTTTAGTTCTTATTAGGATTCCGACTTGTTTTGTACGATTTATTAACGTATTATCTCTACATTGATTCACATGTGGATTTCATTGAGTATCATTTAAAAAATAAACTGTTGTAGACGTAATACGTCAATGAGTCGTAATCGTTAGTCGCCGTAGAGTTACTCTTTATAGTTGCAATGCATTCCCAATTTAAAAAAAAATTATAATACACCTCTATTTTATTAACTATCAATCCAAATAATTAATCAGTAATAATTATATCGATATTTTGGGTTTCCTCTCACTTTTATGATCAGTTTTGTAATAAACTATCACTTTTTCAAAAATTTGCAATATACCCCAAATCTATCGACTCTAAAAAATTGTTTGGAAAAACTTAATCGACATAAGTTAGAAAATTCCAAAAAGGTCGTAAAAAATTGAAAATTTCAAAAAAATAAGAAATTTCGAGTAGTTTTCTACTTTAAAAAGAGTTTTGTACTTATTATAACAAACTTTTTATTTTTTTAAAACATTGGTTATAGAAATAAAAATAAAACTTTTCAAAATAATTAAAACAAACTATTTTTATAATATAAAGATCTTTAACTTTCTTAAAAAATAAAAATTGTTTTAACTCTTTTATGATTTTCAAAAAATGTTTTAATAGTTTTATAAAATATAAAAAATCGGTTGTTATTGTCAGAAATTGGTATACTAATTATCCTCTCTAAATACATCAATTACCATTAAATAACTAATAAGATATTGATTTACTAAAATATTAACACAAGCGTAAATGATAAAGAGGTGAGAGAAAGAGAAGAAGAATCGAATTTACGACATTTAACCCAAATTGGTGCCTACATCCACGGGTTTAATTGTATTGATCACTAGGAAAATGCCTTTAGCAAGTATAGGAAGAAAGATCTCAAGTTTTCTCTAAGTTTTAGCAACATAAGAGTAAGAAAAATCTCATAAGTTACCAACATGTAAGTAGTGTAATACATATAGGCTGTTAGAGGAGAGAAAAAAGGACACACAACTTACCTTTATAGGTTAGATAAGTACACACTTTTCCTTTTTGATTTGTGATTTTTCTAAAAATTAATGTTGTTGTTGTTGGATTATTATTAATTGGTGTGGTTTAACGCTTTAGGTTGTCCTAGGTTATAGTAGTGTTTAGGATTTTTCTACCAAATTTCTTATCCACTAACAATAAATATATATATTGCTTCAATCTTTCTCCCGAGTGTACGCCTTTTATGAGTATTAATTCGTAGATTTATAATATAAATATATATTGCTTCAATCTTTCTTCAATCTTTACACAGATGTAGAATTTTGGTGTAGTTTACACTCTTTAAAAGAATACAAATATAGACTTGAGTGTTTCTTATATCACACAAATAAATCAGATGATGATTGTTGATACCAAATTTATTCTGCTGATATGGACCTATTATTTGAAGACGAGTGTCAACCTATGTGGCAACTGTAAATGTTTATACCGAGCTACTCAACCCCCCGAGGAACTACTATACTCCAAATAACTCAAGATCACCGAGCAACTAAGAAGCCACGAGGAGCTCAGGGGCCCCGAGCAGCTCAAGTGTGTCGAGCTACTTAGGCGGTCCGAGCTACCTAGGCGGTCCGAGTAGCCTAGCACTCTAATCAGGATAATCAAGGAGACGACTGCGCATTAAATGCTCATTTAATGCCATACAGATATACATGTCTACTAGATAACAACGCATTGTCCTTTCATTTGTACAGCCTCAAGGCTATAAATATATTATAACCTCCTCATTGGAGGGGGACCAGAATTGAGGAAAAAATCATTCTTCGAGAATTCCAATCAAACACCTAGCAATACAAAAACAATGAACGTAGGCCATTCTCTTAAGGCTGAACCACTTTAAAAATCTGTTGTCTTATTTCTTTACTCATTTTTATCTGTGATTAAGATAATTAGATCAAATCTAGTTTTTTATATCAACAATAATCTTGCACTATGAGTATTTGCTATTGTAGATTTCGTAGAGTATGTTGCACTTCAAGATTCAGATTTTTCTTTTCTTGAACTTTTTTGTTGTATGAATATCTCAGTCTCTTGTCTGCTTATGTCTTCACACTTGTGATATGAAATAGATAAATATGACTCTTATAAAATGAACGTTGGAGAGAGTTGATATGAAGGTTGGAGAGAGGTGAGTGTAGCATTAAATGCTCAAGATTTTAAAATGAAACCGTATCTTATCATCCATTTTTTTTGTCTAAGAAATAAAATGCAAACCGATAGAGAGATATAGAGATGTTAGGTGGGGGTGCATGTCGCTCGTCATGGTGTACCACTAAAAAATTGAAACCGGTAATTAACAGGCAGGGATCTTGTGTGGGGTTGCGAAAGGGCCATGGTGTACCACTAAAAAAATTAGGTGGGAGTGCAGGTCGCTCGTCAGATATACCATTTTCTTCAAGCTTCCTCGTGAGTCTATCCACCTCATTACTCCAGTAGTTATTAAGATGGATGGTTGCACCTAGAGCGGTGAATCTCAAGGACTGCCAATAATTTATTAATTCCTGATTACTTGATAGGAGGTCATTGTATTCTGGCATTGCTTCTTCGTCGACCTGGATCCTATCCGATCGTGGAACTGGAATCAATATGGGTGCACCATCATGACTGTAAAAGGGTATATCCCGAGTAAGAGGGGGTTCAGTGGTACGTACATGACCTGTGGTAGTTTTATAAGGGTCAGGTGCCTGTGAAGGGACAGTGGTATTTGGATGTGGTATGGTAGTGCATTGGGGCTTATAACATCCATGTTGACGGCTCGATAGTGGGGTGGGATAACATGACCTAGGGACACTTGTTTCCCGTAACGGCCATACACGTGCTGAGATAAAATAGATACATTTGGGTTCGTCTCCTCAACAATAATCCCATGCCTATCAGGGTGAAAGGGTAGCCTCAACATTTGCGGGGGAGGTTCATTTGGTATGCAAATTTCACCGGAGATTTGTCTCCGGCATCGATCACCCAAGTAATATATCTCCCTTTGCTGAGGAAATATAAGAAAACATCATTTGAATGAAATGTACTTGGCGTGTTAAACATAGGCCTTCATCTCCACAATAGACCCCGAATAAGGTAGTGAATTGATTGAACCCGGTGACCGCATTTCAATCTAACTTTGCACGGTGGGAAATTATACTGTATTGAACCCTTTGTCTCCTTACGAGTAAGCTGATTTTGTTCTTCCACCGATTAATCCTAGGCCAGCTGTAACTAGTATCTATCCTCAGTAAAGGACAAGCCCGTTGTATGTACTCAAACCCAAAAAACTGTAAAACAATAATGAGTATTAGAAAATATAATATTTCCCTAAATAATATATTAAATACGGAGGATTTCACTTATCAACACTTACCAAAATGAGTTGCCAAAAACAATTCAATGAGTCTATGCGTTGTCTTGACATAACATGAAGAGAGTAGTAAATGCATGTTAGAATTGGTGAACCCCAATCGTACGACTCCACTATATCCAAATCCTCCAAAGCGGACATGCAACCTATTAGAACGTTGTCTTTTGCGGTGGGGAAAAAAATATGACCGACAAAAAAAAAAATAAAAACCTCGGAACAATTTCCTCAGCCCCAATGTACAAATTATTTAACTTATTAATGGACTCAAACCACTTATTCTGGCTAGAGACTTTCACCCCACAAGAATCGGTACAATTTGGTTCAATGCCGGGAAAATATTTATGTATAATGTCAGCACGAATCTGAGTTTTTCCGTCAAGTACGAACAAATACTTTTCCATCATTCATTGGAACCATAGGACCACTTCCAACGAGGATACCTGGGAGATGGTAACGACAACAATCAATTGAAAATTATATGCTTATTCCAACATTATTATTAATTATGTAATTTTTTAAGAAAATAATTACCTGTTAAAACGATAAAATTGTATGGAGTTATTGTTAATTCCCCGCCCGGTAGTTAGAACGTGTTGGTTGTGCCCCCCCAACGTTCACCGAGTGCTTGTACCAACGCCCAACTTGTCTTGGGAATTTGAGCGTCCAATAGTTCTTCCCAACCGCTACGATGTATTAAATTAATGACATCAGGATTTCCTTTAAAGTGTTGGTACGTGGCTCTAAGACTTTGCCAATTACCACGCATTTTTATTGTATGGTTTGTGGCTGTATCCGGAGATGCTTTGATGTGATCTTGATCGTCCACAATATAGTTTTCAAAAACGATAGGGTGCTCGAAAGTTGGATTTTCATGCTCGGGTCGTTCTTCCCGTATTTTTAAAAGCCTTTATAATCCCAATCGCCCGTCTAATTTTTTCTTTTCAAGTTCTTCCAGTTTTCAATACTACAATGCCACGTCTAATTATCAATTTCGGAGCAAATAGGCTAAAACTTTATTTTTTTTATAAACAAATCATGGATACAGATTTAAACATGACATACATTATTTGTTAACAATTTAATGTCATAAAAATATGGCTAACATATTGTCTAGATTGATTCATTATTACACAAATATTGGATAAAGAAGTAGACGTGACAAAAATTATTGGCTAACAAATTAATGGCATAAAATATGGCTAACAAAATTAACTTAAATGAAAACAAATTATATAAAAAAAATTATTGTAATTTATGGTGAATACATGACTACAAAAGGTGAGTTTTGTATTTTTACTAACAATTTATGGCTTATGAAATAAATGTTATATAATTTTTTCGGTTAACTAATTTATGGCATAAAATAAAGATAACAAATTTGCTAAAATTTATAAAATTTAAATAAAATTTGTTATTGTTATTTTAAGGTTAATTAAAAATAGGTGAGTTTTAGATAAATTTCGTGACATAAAATTACTAACAAACTCACTAAATGAAATAAAAATTCTATAAATTTTGCTAGTGTAATTTTGGGTGACATGAATTATTGGATAATTTAATAGACAAATTAATTTTGTAAAAAAATTAATGACAACAGTTAGAGAGTTGTGATTAAGATCATCCGCAAATAAATTAATCAGTAACCAAAACAAACATAATCATAACATGAACAAAACAATACAATCTCCCCAAACATTATAGAATAAAAATTACCTCAAAATGTTGATACCCGAGGTTGAGATGTTGAAATGTTTGGGTGATAGAAGCAGTGATTTTGGGAAGATAAATAGGGTTGATAAATTAGTTAGTTAGTTGGATGGTTGGTAGGTGGTTGGGGTATTAATTAAGGGTCATTTGTTAATTTAGAGATAAGTTGTGGGGAGGAAATGGAATATGAGTAAAGTCTTAAACGGAACATCTGGTTCCACCCAAGCCCTTAAACTAAACGTCATGTGTATGTAATTTTCGGTGTATGCAATGTATATTTGTTTTTACTCGTGGCATTTTTCTTATTTTATAGAAGATATATTTGCATTAATAATATGTATTTTTACATTACCCATTACACATAAGGGTTGCTTTTAGAAGGAAAATGAAATATACAATGAACTAAATCGTTTGGTGAGAGATACAATCCACTCATGGTCATCGAACATAGAGCAAGCAATCTTGACCAAGTCAGATATTAAAAAAAAATACAGATGTAACCATTATCTGTTGATGAAAGGATTAAAAAAATGAGAGAAATTTTATCAACAATCTAGGTACAGATAGATGTGATTGACTGAGTTGGCGTGAGAAGAAAGGCTTTTGGTACCGAGTAAATACACCAGTTTTATCAGCCGGATGATGTGGCCTATGACATGGCAGCCACTCACACCATTTAATCAGCCAAAAAATTCTATTTATTTTTTGGCATATATATAACCATTATTTATTTTTACAATATATAACTTTCAAATTAAAAACAAAAGCCCTATGAGATGGCAGCCACTCACACCATTTAGTAAGTCAAAAAAATCTATTTATTTTTACAATATATAAACATTATTTATTTTTACAATATATAACTTTCAAATTAAAAAAAATCATTCTAATTAAAAAACATAAATACAAGCTATATATAAATATATGTATAAAAATATATATATTAAAACTATATGTGTTAAAATACAACAAGACGCCACGAAATGATTTTTTTTTTACTTAACATAAACTAATTAAAAAATTACACAATGCGATTATGAATCTTTTATTTTTTAACAAACATGTTCACGATCCAAATTAAAACGTGACACGACATTGAGTCGTACTTTTTTATACCATTCGCGCTGACCATTTTTTACTATTTAAAAAAATCGTTTTACTATATTTAAAAAAATGGTCAGTTCCAGCAATATGAATATGCAGTCCGACCATCTATACATATCGCTGGCACGTATCATTTTTTCTAATATGTTGGTCCACGCCAGCCGTATGCATAGGTAGTCCGACCACCTATACATACTGCTGGCGCGGACCAACATATTAGAAAAAACGGTCAGTGATCGGTTATAGTCGCTGGCGCGGATCCGCATCGTTTAATGGATATGAGTTCATGCCAGCGACAATAACAAATCGATTTAAAATTTTATTTTATATTGATAAAAGTTGTTTTTTAGTTTTCGGTAAAACTGCTTTTTTTTTGGGCTAAAATCTACTTTTTTGTGTTAAAGCTAGTTTAAAAAATGGTTTTTTCATTAAAAAAAATCTTTCGTTTTTGCTAAAATTGTTTTTTATTGTTAAAAACATCTTTTTGCTAAAAAAAATGTTTTTCTTTTGTTTTTGTCGTGTCATGTTATGTGTCGGTTGCGACACGCTGACATGACATGAAGTGTTATATGTTTTCTTTTGATTTGTTTTTTCTATAAAGATATTTTTAGTGCCGCTTTTTATCGCAATTGATTAGTGTCGCTGGTGCGGACCCATATTCATTAAGAGATGTGGGTCCGTGCCAGCGGTACTAATCAATTGCGATAAAAAATGGCACTAAACAAATATCTTTATAAAAAAATCCTAAGATGTTAAAAAAATATTTTTATACTTTAAAAAACTGTATAATTATTTTTTTTATAAAAATAATTTTTTTAATCACAAATGAGGTAGCTTAAAATATTCACTAAGAGATATGTCGACCTCTGTGTCGACGTAGTTTTTCTCAATAAAAAAATATATTGTGATCGTGTTAGATAAATAACATAAAAATTGTATTGTGTCGCATTTTAATTGGGTCTTGTTCATATTTGGAAATAAATTTAGAGTATTTTAAGATAATTTGTTTAAAATTAGAATTGAAAATAAAATAATTAAAAACTTAAACCTTTTTAATTATATCCATTATCATCCTCATCCACCTAGATAAAGAACTGTTGAGTTGTTTGAGGTGGAGCTGCCAACTCATCTAGCCATTGCAGTAGCATTCCTCGTGTGACTAAGACCTAAGAATTTAGAGTAATAACTTATTGTACCATATGATTTCTATAGTACATGGTACAATACTTATTACTTCTCCACACAATTTGGGAGAATTTTGATGAATGAGTTTGGGATTCATATTGTAAGGACATTTTTGTCCATTATCATTTCGTATGTCTTAAGCCGTTACATCGTTGAAGAAAATCAAGATCGAATCGTCATCAACGGATCCAAATTTCAAAAGAAGAAAGGAATTATTTTTCTGCACAGCCGGACAGGTCCGCCCAGATTAAAAGAACCGATCCGACCCCGGACCGGTCCGCCCCTCTACCGGATCGATCCGCTTGCTGAAGATCCAGTAGACCCCGGATCGAATGAGAACCGAATAGGGGCTTTGAGAAAAGGAACCGGTCCGACCACCAGACCGGTCCGCATCAGAGGCAGACCGATCCGCCTGGGATAAAGTTGAACATATCGTGTTCAGATTTTTTAGGCCAAGTTATTCCTTTATAAACCATCTTCGGGGATTGGTTCGGCAAGACTTATTCACAAGATTTTCAGAGTTCATAAACTCAAAGTCTTCACCTTTGTGAGTTACCAAACTCATGTTTTGATTCACACAAATTTCCAAATCATTTGTGAATCATTTTGAAACCCTAGAACACAAACTCTTTTATTGTTCATACCCTTGTGGAGAAGACCGACCTTCTTCTTCATTGCTGCCCTCCTGGAAAGGAAAACTTCCAGCCGCCGATTACAGATCCGACGTCTGCGGGTAATTCTGTGTCACCCTTGTATTTCATTGTAATCCGTGTAAATTGTACTTTACAAAATTATAGTGAAATAAATGGTTTTGCCCCCTTTGGGGGATTTTTCCTCATTTGTGTGTGTTTGAATGTTCCTGCATGCTTTACATCTTATTCAATCACACCTAGATGCATGTATAGGATTTAATTGGGTTAAACTGTATTTAATTATATAATTTCTTAATTTGAACGCAAGCGCAACTCTTTCAAATTGGTATCAGAGCAGGTTACGCTAATCTATCGTGTATTCCTAGTTTTCGCAAAAATTTTCTAAGATATCAATTCCTGAAAAATTGATTTTTGAAAAAGTGCGTGTTCAATGGAGAAATCATATAATAAAATGCCAGTTTTTGACAGTACTAACTATGCATATTGGAAAGCCCGCATGAGGTCAGCTTTAAAGGCCATAAATGAACGTGTTTGGATTCTAATTGAAAGAGGGTGGACACCTCCCTCCGTCACTCTTGAAAACGTGACCAATTTAAAACCTGTCACTTCATGGACTGAAGATGAATTTAAATGGTCGTCTTTTAATTCTTAGGGTTTGAGTGCTATTTTCGGATCCATCATTCCTGATGAGTTTCGACGTATCATGTCGTGCACCACGTCAAAAGAGGCATGTGATGTTTTGCAACTTACCCATGAAGGAACTAATGCTGTGAAAGAATCTAAATTGCAAAATTTAACAACTCAATTTGAGACCATCACCATGCTTGAAACTGAATGTTTTGATGATTTTTATGCTAGGCTATCTGATATTGTTAATACTAGCTTTAATCTTGGTGAACATATTCCTAATGCAAGAGTTGTGAAAAAGATTCTTCAATCTTTGCCTAAGCGTTTTATCCCTAAAGTCACTGTGTTAAATTCTATGGGTAATTTAAATACGCTAAAATTGGAGGAACTTGTAGGAGACCTGCAAACATATGAAATTGACATGTTTCCTAAATCTGTGAAATCTAAAGATAAGGGAATTGCACTTAATGCCCAAGAGAGAAAAAATGAGGGGACGGCAAGAAAGAGAGTAGATTCATCTAGAAAGAATGATACTGAAACTTCTGATTCTGAGTGTGATTTTGACTTAGATGATTTGGCTCTATTTTCTAAAAACTTTGAGAAAATTCTCAAATTTAAGAAAAGTGGAAATTTTAAAGATAAGAAGAATTTTCAGAAAAATAAGTTTGAAAAGAAAAATGAGAAAGATGCTAAAAACCCTCATAAGAAAGACAGTGAGAGATGCTATGAGTGCGACGGTAGGGGACATAGAGCTTTTGAGTGTGCTAGTCGTCTGAATAGAGAAAAGGGCAAAGCTGACCTTAATGCTACCCTTAGTGATGACAGTGAGGTCGAGTCGGTGGACTCGGGAGATGAGTCACCGCATGAGTGTAACTTCACCGCATTCATGGCTAGTCATGTGAGTACTTCTAGTGCACCTCACGACGATGAGGATGCTAGTTCACAGGGACACCTCGACAGTGAGAGCGATGTGAGTGAGGGGGAGGATGACACAAGTGAGAGCGAGAGTAATCTTCAACGCGCCTACGCCGAGTTATATAATGAGTCATATAAAACTAAAAAGCGTAACAAAGCGTTAGTTCTTAGGATCACTGCTTTAGAAGAAGAGTTAGAAGAGACGAGAGAGAAAGTGTCCTCCACCTGCACCGCATTGAGAGAGAGAGAGTCTGCCTGTGGTAAGTTAGAAAGTTTGTTTAGAGAGAAAGAGAATTGCTTTGAGAAAGAGAGAGGGGACTTGACTAAACAAGTGGCCAGTCTTACGAGTGAGCTCCATACCTCTATGGAGACTCAGAAGATTCTTGAAGCCATTGTAGCCCAGCTTGCTCATGATCTTGAGAAAGCACGGGAAGTCAAGGTTCAAATCGAGGACAGATCTGGGAAGATGGGAAAGATGCTCCTCGGCCCTGCTTTAGGTTTTGGTGATCGATAGGGAATTGGTTAAGATGGTGCCTCCACGTCTCAAATCACACCTGGATGAGTCCCTGAGTTTACTACTACTCCTTATGGTCATCGCCAAAATCCACAAAGGAGAGTTCGACCAAGAAAAGCAAACCAAGGTCCGCCTTTGACTGTGTTCTTTTGTACTTATTGCAAAAGAAAAGGCCACCTCAGGGAGTTTTGCTATAGCATTGGTCGGACACGACGTACTACTGCTCCACCTCAGCATACTGATGATTTTACCAGTCTGAGAGAGCGAGTTGAGTTCTTAGCTGCCACGTCTCAGAGTTTGATGGAGGAATTCCGACGGATGTCTTTGCCGTCAGTGAATGCTTCTCACTTTCCAGCTAAAACCAACAACAACAAAAGCAAACAAAAGGTCACCACTTTTTGGGTACCTAAGAAAGATAAAAAGGCCTTTGTTGTTCATGTCGCTCTCAAAGCACATAATACCTCACAGTGGTATTTTGACAGTGGGTGATTCAGACATATGACATGTGATGCCTCATTTTTTACATCCCTTGAGGATTATCAGGATGGCAGAGTCACCTTTGGAGATGGGAGCAAGTATAGCATTATAGGATGTGGTACTGTCGAGTTACCTGGATTTCCTAAGCTAGAAAATGTTTTGTACGTCAAAGGTTTGAGAGCAAACCTTCTCAGCATTAGCCAGCTGTGCGACGCTGACTTTACCGTAAAGTATGACCGGGACACTTGTAAGGTCTATAATCAAACCGGTAAACTTTTAGTGCAACGGGTGAGGACAAAGGATAATTGCTATGGGACTGAGTCCACATCCTCACTTGTCTGCAACAACGCCACAATCACTCCTATGGATTTGTGGCACCAATGTCTAGGTCACGTGAACGCTAGAGATTTGACTCGTTTAGCCAAAAAGGACCTAGTGCGTGGCTTACCATCTCTTAAAAAGTCAACTTCCACGGTTTGTGGACCCTGTCAGTTGGGAAAGAAAATTCGGAGCCCTCATAGGAAGTTACATTCCATTACCACCTCCCGAGTTCTTGAACTGATCCACATGGATCTTATGGGTCCTACTCGTACCGAGAGTTTGGGTGGTAAGAGGTATATCCTCGTGATGGTAGACGATTTCTCCAGATACTCCATTGTAGGTTTTCTGAGAGACAAATCCGATGCTGTAGAGTTTTTAATGACCAAGTGACGTGTCCTGCAAAATCAACACGGAGTCACTATTAACAGGATACGTAGTGACAACTACACTGAATTTAAGGAAGCAAAGGTAGATTTTTATTGTGATATCCTTGGTATCAAACACGAGTTTTCTGCTGTGAAGACTCCTCAACAAAATGGGATTACAGAGATAAATAATAGGACGATCCAGGAAATGGCTAGATCTATGCTTCTAGGTCATAATGTTTCAAGGAAATTTTGGGCAGAGGCAGTGTCTACTGCATGCCACACGGTGAATAGGGTTTACATGCGTCCACACACACTTAAAATGCCTTATGAATTATGGACTGGAAAGAAACCCAACCTGGCATATTTCTGTGTTTTTGGGAGTAAATGCTACATCCTACGGGATAGAGAGCAATTAGGAAAGTTTGACTCCCGGAGCAACAACGGAATATTGCTAGGATATTCATCGAATAGTAGAGCGTATCGGGTTTTTAACCTGAAGAGCTCTAAGGTTATGGAATCAATAAACGTCACCGTGCAAGATGATGAACCTCCGATGGTTATTAATCCTAACCTTCAGTGTGAGGTTGAGGACTCTTCTGATAGTGATCTACTTGTCCTTCACCCACACTCTGTGGACCCCACTCCTGTGCTAAGGGACACACCTGCTTGGGTTCGCAAGAGTCATGACCCTTCTGCCATTGTTGGCAATCCCATTCTAGGGGTCAAGACTCGTGCTCAGCTAGAGAACGTTGTTAGCCATCTTTGCTACACGTCCAAAGTCGAGCCCAAGGATCACAAAGAAGCACTCAAGGATGAACACTAGATATCTTCCATGCAGGATGAGTTGCTTCATTTTAAAAAGAATAATGTTTGGGAACTTTTTCCCCGACCTAGTGATACTAATGTGATAGGTACCCGGTGGATTTTCAAGAATAAAATGGATGAAAATGGTACCATAATTAGAAACAAGGCTAGGTTGGTCGCTAAAGGATACACACAGATAGAGGGTGTAGACTTTGGGGAGATATTTGCTCCTGTTGCGAGGCTTGAGTCCGTCCATCTACTACTCGCCATCGCATGTCATCTGCGCTTCAAGTTATATCAGATGGATGTCAAGAGTGCCTTTCTAAATGGAATTCTACAAAGGAGGTTTACGTGGAACAACCGAAAAGGTTTAAAGACCCTCATCACCCGGAGCACGTCTATTATCTGAGAAAAGCCTTGTATGGTTTGAAGCAAGCACCTCGTGCTTGGTACGAAAGGCTTACTTCCTATCTCTTAGCCCATGGCTTAAAGAGAGGGGGAGTTGATATGACGTTGTTCATCAGGAGAGATGACCATGATATTTTGGTTGCCCAGGTCTATGTGGACGAAATAGTCTTTAGATCCACATGCTCCCTACATGCTCACCACTTTGAGGAGGAGATGAAAAGTGAGTTTGAGATGAGCATGGTAGGTGAGCTTACTTTCTTCCTTGGTCTCTAGGTTGGTCATCTAGAGGATGGGATGTTCATCTCCCAATCCAAGTATGCTAGAGACTTAGTGAAGAAATTTGGTTTAGACTCCGCTAAGCATGCACGTACACCTATGAGTACTTTTATCAAGCTTAGTAAGGACACTTCAGCCAATGACGTAGAGCAAACCTTGTATCGGAGTATGATAGGTAGTCTTCTCTACTTGACTGCCATCCGTCCTGACATAGCCTTTAGTGTTGGAGTCTGTGCGCGATATCAGGCGTCCTCGAAAGAGTCACACTTACTCGCTCTAAAACGTATTATCAAATACGTGAGTGGGACTCTCTCATATGGTATTTGGTATTCCCTTGATACCAATGACCATTTGTCCGCCTATTCGGATGCCGATTGGGCCGACGATATAGATGGTTGTAGGAGCACTTCTGGTGGGTGTTTCTATTTTGGTTCTGCTCTTGTCTCTTGGTTGAGCAAGAAGCAAAACTCCATCTCTTTGTCCACTGCGGAGGATGAGTACATCGCTGCCGGGAGTTATTGCACGCAGCTCTTGTGGATGAAGCAAATGTTGTAGGATTATGGGATTTCATAGGACACCATGATCATTTCCTGTGATAACACGAGCGCGATTCACATATCCCGCAATCCCGTCCAATATTCGCCCACAAAGCACATCAGGTTACGCGAGCACTTCCTACGTCAGTTAGTTGAGGAGAAGGTCGTATCCTTGAGTTTTGTTCCTACTGATCGTCAGTTAGCCGATATTTTCACGAAACCTTTAGATGCCCTTAGATTTGAAAGTCTTAGGAAGTCTTTGGGGATTTGCACAGTTGACTGAGGGGTTGGTCCGTGTCTAGCATAGGATGCATTGTTCTTATCATATCATCTGATTCCTATTGCTAGCTTGTATCATTAGTTTTTTTTTTACTTTTTACATTTCGTTTTAGAAAAATTTCAGAAAAAGCACAAAAATATTTTATTTTGCTAAAATTTTTGAAAAATCCAAAAAGATTTTTATTTTTTACACCTTGTATGGATGAGCATTTAAGATAGCCAAGTCACAACTTCACTTCATATATCCATGTAACTGTTTGATAGAGATTTGAGACGCTACATCATTTCATTCATGTGCTTTACATTGTTTGGAGTCTTTGAGATGTGATTAGTGATATCTTTCTACATGTTTGACTCCTATCTCCTTTATTGCACACATGCACGGCTATATTTGATTATTGCACTTGTCTATCACATATTGATTTGAGTGTTTCCATCTCAATTCTGTTTATACAACGTACAATATGCGATAAAACTTGACAAGATTGGAATGCATGTAAAAACCATTTTGGTGAGACTGTGTGTTTAATCGAGAACGAGGAGGGGCTGCGAAAGGTATTCATCTTCTCTTTGCTCAAAAGCCACCGTTCAAAGGACCTAAAAAATTGTGGAATTTTATTATCCGAGGCCCAAAGAGGTTAAAAGATCCCCGAAATAATTTAAAGGCAATAAAAAGAAATATATGCCAAATATGGGCCAGTTAGGTTTCATCAACAATTCTCCAAAGTTTGGGAATTTAGATTACCTCTATTCAATATATAAATCTGAGGGAGTTTGGTTGGAGAATTTAACGGGTTTGCACTTCCTTGAAAGTCCTAAAAAACATGAAATCATTTTGGACGTTATTAGTGTGGAAATCACTGTGAGCTTTGATTTGTTGATTTGATTAAGTCAATATCTCTTATTACCATCTTTTTACACAAAAGGAAGTATTTGAGTTCATTCGTTAGGAGTATCCGATATTCATCGTGCACATTTGTTATGTTTGTATGCATTGATTTTCCTATCGAATTTGATCACACCCCTTCATTTTCACTATCATTGACTTGGTTGTTTTTGTGATCTTTCATGGTGTGATTTTTGTTGGTTTTTACTTGAAAAATTTTGAAAAATTCAAAAAATATAGTTGTTTATTCCTTGTGACACCCCGACTTTTCTTGTTTGATTGTATCTTCTCATTTGTCTATTTGGGGACATCATAAAAATGAGGAGAAAGAATTATCATATTTTGAGGGAGGAGTTTTTGAGTTTTTGAGATTTGATAAAGTATGCTTTCATCTTTTGATATCTATGTTTCTCATTTCCAACTCGATACGTCACTTGGTATATGCTTTGTCTCATGTGTGTAGGTACTTCTTTGATGATCTCTAGTTTGCACACCCTGATGAGAAAAGCGCTGAGATTCCTGAAGATTTGAAGAGCAAACGATGAAGTCTTATTCATTTGTATCGTTCCAGTTTTGGGTTCATGGAAGGGTAGATTTGTATAGGGCATTTTATTATTTGATAATTCGGATGTTTGTTTTTATGTATGTTCCGGCATAGACATAGGGGGAGATTTGTAAGGACATTTTTGCCCATTATCATTTTGTATGTCTTAATCCGTTACATCGTTGAAGAAAATCAAGATCGAATCGTCATCAACGGTCCGAATTTCAAAAGAAGAAAGGAATTATTTTTCTGCACACCCGGACCGGTCCGCCCAGATTAAAAGAACCGATCCGACCCCGGACCAGTCCGCCCCTCTACCGGACCGATCCGCTTGCTGAAGATCCAGTAGACCCCGGATCGAATGCGAATCGAATAGGGGCTTTGAGAAAACGAACCGGTCCAACCCCCAGACCGGTCCACATCAGAGGCAGACCGGTCCACCTAGGATAAAGTTGAACAGATCGTGTTCAGATTTTTGAGGCCAAGTTATTCCTTTATAAATCATCTTCGGAGATTGGTTTGGCAAGACTTCTTCACATGATTTTCAGAGTTCATAAACTCAAAGTCTTCACCTTTGTGAGTTACCAAACTCATGTTTTGATTCACACAAATTTCCAAATCATTTGTGAATCGTTTTGAAACCCTAGAACACAAACTCTTTTGCTGTTCATACCCTTGTGGAGAAGACCGACATTCTTCTTCATTGCTGCCCTCCTGGAAAGGGAAACTTTCAGCCGCCGACTACAAATCCGACGCATGCGGATAATTCTGTGTCACCCTTGTATTTCATTGTAATCCGTGTAAATCGTACTTTACAAAATTATAGTGAAATAAACGGTTTTGCCCCTTTGGGGGATTTTTCCTCATTTGTGTGTGTTTGAATGTTCCTGCATGCTTTACATCATTCAATCACACCTAGATGCATGTATAGGATTTAATTGGGTTAAACTGTATTTAATTATATAATTTCTTAATTTGAACGCAAGCGCAACTCTTTCACATATGCTTTCCCTTTCCCCCCGGATATGTATACACTTAAATACACTCAACATGGTTGGGCACAGTTCAAGGTGGACAGTTGTGTTAAATAAAAGTGACGCGATGCAATATGAAATTAATTTTTTTACCTAACATGAAAATGGCTAAAATAAAAGTGACACGATATGAAAAGCATTTTTTTTATTAAATGCAAACACCGTCCAAATAAAATGTAACATGACAAGAAATCTTATTTTTCGACCTAATACGAATACAGTCGAATTAAAATACGATACAAACACTCTAAAACATATTATTAAAAAATGGATTTTATGTCGTGTCGCTTTTATTTTGGTCATGTTCATTTTAGGGGAAAAAAATAGATTTCATATCATGTCGCGTTCTAATTCAACTGTGTTCTTGTTAGGTAAAAAATAAAATTTCTTGTCATGTTGCATTTCGTTTGAACGATGTTCGTGTTTGGTAAAAAAAATGGTTTTCATGTCGTGTCACTTTTATTTTGATCATGTCGTTTTAGGTAAAAAAAATCATATCATGTCGCGGTTTAATTCAACTATGCTCGTATTAGGTAAAAAATAAAAATTTTAGTCATGTTATATTTTATTTGAGCGGTGTTCGCGTTTGATAAAAAAAAAATTGGCGTGTCACATTTATTTTGATCATATTCATATTAAATTTTAAAAAAATCATGACGTAAAGTGCTCTAATAGAGGAAAATTTAATTAGTCTCTTAGTTTGACATTAGATTTAATTAGATTTCATGTCCTTGTTTAGCCTAATAGCTATATGACGTGGAGCGCTCTAATAGAGAAAAAAATCGTGTTTGGTGCAAGAGTGATGGCAATGCAAAAGAGAGGCTTGCCAACTCAGTTTGCCACATCAGCCGGTAAGATATTTCGGTGCATTTAGTCGGTTGCCATAGCATTTCTCGAGATTTTAAAAAACGTGAGGTGTGATCGAGGCATGGAGGTTAAGCCTTAAGCCTTAAAAGTCTAGGCGGGTTTAGGCGTAAAAAG
Organism: Sambucus nigra; assembly: GCA_949130495.1. Taxonomy (NCBI): domain Eukaryota; kingdom Viridiplantae; phylum Streptophyta; class Magnoliopsida; order Dipsacales; family Adoxaceae; genus Sambucus; species Sambucus nigra. The sequence goes on along the minus strand of OX422214.1, from coordinate 605,853,071 downwards.
ACGTTTAGGGCTTCTTAATATATTTTAATATTTTTTAACCATAACAAGGCTATTAAAACACTAAAATTGTACATATCTTAAAAATATGTCTGAATATAAGAAAATTAAAATACATTTTTGAATATTTTGGGTGAGATAATGATCTAGTTAGAAAAAAATTCTTTAAAAGGCGATATCGTTTCACTAAAGCATTGTTATTTTTACAAAAAAATACGCCTTAAAATTTTTACTAAGAATAAAAAATAAAAAACTTAACAGTAAACGTTTCTTCCAAACTTTAAGCGTAGACGTACCTAAGCGGATACTAAACGATTTTTTTTAGAAAAGTGGCGTTCCTCAAGACAAAATCTGTCAAGGCAAAGAAAGTTGTGATTGACCTGAGTTGGCGTGAGATATCATAAAATTGTACATATCATAAAAAACTGTTTTAAAGAGTTTAAAAAAACTGTTGTGAATGTTTAAAATTTGTTTTGTAATATTTTAAAAACTGTTTTTGATATTATAAAAAATTGTTAAGAGAATGTTTTACAAATTTTTTAACATTTTTGAATATAATATAAAAACTGTAATATAAAAATATTGCAAAAACTATTTTTAACATTTTTGAATATAATATAAAAATTGTTTTTAAATAAATTAATTGGATTGATTTTAATTTCGCCTAATGTTATTTGATAGCGTCATCTGAATTTGCCTAGACAAATTTTACCTAGGCAAATTTTACCATGCTCACGTTTTTCCCCACTAACAACCAAACGAAAAGATGTGAAGGCAAAGAAACTCTCCATATTAGATATATTATATATAGATCTTTTACTGACAAAAATCTTTTATCACTATGTCATCAGGTGTCCCTTGGACTGACAACCAACTTCTATCAACGCATAAGCTATGAAGAAAAAAAATAGCTGACATTTTAGAGAATGAGCGTACAGTTGCTTGATTAATACCATTTGGATCTATAACAAGTTTTGACCTTATATAAATAAAAATAAAATGCAGGCGTTAAACAAGAAGAAAAAAAATTATCAGTTAACTGATTAAAAAAAATTACGTTATAAAAAAATAAATGTTTAAAAAATTACGTTTAAAAAATAAAGGATTCTTCAAAATCGATTGTTTTGTACGCAGGTCTATAACGAGGTAATTTGCTTAGCTGACAAGGAAATCAAAGGTCCAAAAATCAAGTCAATTGGCTCAAATTGGCTCCGTGGTATAAAATTGTTACCGGAATAATTTTGGGAGTAGATTGGATTTGTTCCTTAGTTCGATTATTGATACTGTCAAAATAATACCTCGCCAGTAAAAATCATGAACTGCGAGCGAAAATTAATCGAGGTGCGTTTAAAATTAATGAGAACACCACGTGATATGATACAAAACAATATAAAAAAGGTCCAAATTCGAAGACTTGGGTCCCGTGGTGTCACTTTTAGTACATCTTCAGTTGAAAGATGTAAAACAATATAAATATAGATTGTTTGGATTACATTTTGAGTAAAGATACGGGACCCAATTCGTGGACACATTTTCTAAATTCAGTGACGTATCAGATACGGATTGGATGTGTTTTGTAATGGACCTCATATGATGTAAAAATCCACTCAATCCATATCTGACACGTCACTGAATTTAAAAAGTATTCTCCTGTATCATCACCCTTACATTTTATAATGTGTTTTTTCATAGTGGGAGGATACATTTTTAGCTTTGGGCAGCGTTGTTTTACCCGTTCAGCTGTAGACTTGCACATTTAGCGTCTTCACTGACCTAAAGAAATAGATGGGATCTTAATAATAAACAAATGTGCTAGACCAGATAGATTAGGACAATAGTGGGCGGCTCATGGCTGAGGATTCAGCTAAAAGACTATGAGTAGTGCTACGCTTCCCGACAGCTCTATCCCTATTCCAAACCGAAAGCCCGCCCCCATCCCAGCTGCCACCTCATTTGTTTAATTAATAATTTTTTTATAATAAAAAAAACTGTATTTTTATAATAAAAACTGTGTTTTAATAAAAAAATAAAAAAACTGTTTTTTATGGAAGAAAAAAAAGGAACACGAACATGACTAAATTAAAATAACTCGAATTAGACCCAATTAAATGCAACAAAAAATGATTTTTTTATCAAATACGAACATAACCTAACTAAAACACGACATGTCGCAACATAAATTATTTCAGTAGTAATTTTTTTAGATAATATTTTTTTTTGTTAAAATCAGTTTTAACACTTTTTTGTTTTTTTTTGTTGATAAAATAAGTTTTTTGTTCTATCTAATGTCAATTAAATCGTTAGCGAAGGCACGATACAATTTTTTTTTTTGATAAAATCAGTTTTCATAAAAAAAAATAACTTGTTAATTTGATGTTTTAGATTCGAGATTGATTAGTGCCGCTGGCACGGACCCACATTTAATAAATGATGTTGGTTCAGGAATGTAGGTTCACACGAGCGGCACTAATTAGTCGTGAATCTAAAATATTAAATTAAACAGTTTTTTTATTAAAATTAAAGCAAATATTTTTTTTAAATAAAAAAACCATGTTTACTATTAAAAAGTCCCTCACGACAAAAATAAAAAAAACTATGTTCCAAATAGTCACTCACCACATAAAAACACTCAATGAGTGCCGCTGACGCGAACCTTTAAAAATAAGAGAATATTAGTTAAATTAGTGTTTGAGTACTTTTTTGAACAAAATAAAAGCACTCAAAGTATGTGGCTCGCGCGGACCTTTAAAAATAAGATAATTGTTGATGTAAAAAATTAGATTATCTCTAATTATTTAATCACAGATAAAAATAAATAAGACAAAGAATTTTAAAGTGGTTCAGCCTTGAAAGAATGGCCTAGGTCCACTATTTTTGTTATTGCTGACTGTTTGGAATTCTCGATAACAGGTTTTTACCAAGAAATTCTGAGTCCCCTGCTAATGAGGAGATTACAATGTATTTATAGCCTTGAGGCTGTACAAATGAAAGGACAATGCGCTGTTCTCTAGTAGACATTGAAAAAGCAAGTTATTTCCTAAGTATGTAAAACTCAATAGATGGTGCGGAAGCGTTATAAAGGTGATGGTTCAACTTCCAAAAATTAACAACAAGTTTTAATTTACTTGAAACAAATTAAAATCAAACTCAAGTCCTAGAATTTGCCTAAGTGATGATTTCCATATTTAAACAAAGTTAGGCCAAACCAATTTTAGTACGTGACTTGAATTAAAACAATTTGTACCCAATATTTAAATATAGTCCAATTTAAATTAGTGTGATTGTTAAACCAAATTTTATCTTGAATTAAACCTAAAGCATGCATTCTAAATTTTGGTGCAAGATAAAATAAACAATGTCACACTACGTCGCGATGTACGAGGAAAAACCCAAGACGGGAAAAACCTCGGACGGCCCTAGCCACAAGTCCACTAGATACGGAATTACAATTACAAGACAAAAGACTTACATCCTCGACTCGAACCCTCTCAAGCCTTGTCGCTCCTTCTTGTAGAAACCTCTTCCTAGCGGACAACCACGGAGCTCCACCGCGATCTCGGAATCCACCGATAGGACTTTGTATGGTCACCGTCACCCAAGCTTGGAGCCTTTCTCCAAGTGAGTAAAATCGCCGCAAAATGTCTTCTTCTTTGTGGTGGGATGTAGAAGTAAACCCGAAACGTCTCTTTTTCACTTCGGTAGAGAAACACCGGTGCCAAAACTCCAAGTAAAGAATATGAATATAGAAACTTGGAATAAACAACTATTGGGTGTAAACTAGAGTGTGTATGAATTTTTCTTTAAGAACTAACACTCAAAAACTTGAACTTTTTCCCTAAATGAATTAGCTCTCAAACTCTCTCTATGAGATGGATATGGAATGAAAAAGTTGATTGGAAAAATGTGTTTCCCGCACATATTAAGACTGGAAAAAGTTGGTTAAAAAACAAGTGGGGAACATGGGTGAAAACTGCCAAAAAACTGCTCAAAACTGTTCTCGCCTGGCATCTCGTTCGATCGAACTTGACTCTCGTTCGAACGAGACTTCTAACGAGCGACCAGACTGGGCTCGTTAGAAACTCGTTAGATATCTCGTTAGAACGACCAAACTCGTTCGAACGACATATCGAACGACTGACCAGTTTAGGTTCGTTGGCAAACTCGTTCGAACGAAACCTGGTTCGAACGAAAAAACTCGTTCGAAACCTGGTTCGAACGAAAAAACTCGTTCGAACGAGACTTCGAACGACTTCCAGAAATTTTTGATAAATTCAATTTTTGGCCCAGAAACTTTATGTACTTTATTTTAAAGTTCGAATTAAATTATTCTGAAAGTAAAACATGGTTTTTATTAAACCAAACACCCAATAAATATTGTTCCAAGCTCCTATATAAATATAATTACATTCATACCTTGGGAGCATGGAACCTTAGATGATGACGTAGAAATGAGGCACGCAAAATCGGCATTTTGATGAAGCTTTATATTCTTTGCCGCTACGTCTTCAACACACACTTCATAGGCTTGAGAGTATTACAATAAATCACTAACCTATGAATAAATGTTTTTGTCGGAATTGAGCCAAAACTATATATGGACTCAATTGGAAATTTGTGTCCTTACAAATCTCCCCCTTTGGCTATTCCGGGACAAAAACCAAAACAAAAATCCTAAAGGGCCGTCAAGCTCACTAGACTCAAAACATAACCCGCCCAAACTTGACTCAACCCAAGGATCAAACGCTTTGCCATGAAAGAAGCCGCTTTTAGAATAATTCCTGCACACTTAAGCAAACGCATCAAATGCGTAGGGAATATCAAAATATTAAATGCAATTATATTAATTACTCCCCCTAAATTAATTCTCCCCTTTATCTAATTCTTCCCTTTATCAAACACACATGACCTACTTAGAAAGACGTCTCCCCCTAAGATAAATCTCCCCCAAAACTAAGATACAATAATAATAGGATTAGATACCATTTCTCCCCCTATTATCATTCTCCCCCTTTTTGTTCAGGAATAGGCAAGGGATAAAGAACTAATAAACAACATGTGGAAGCTTAAAATGATAAGACATGACAACATATGGGCAATAAAAGCAAGCCATAGACAAACATATATCATATATATATATATATATATATATATATATATATATATATATACCAATAAGTACGTGCATATATAGATAGATATAAACACACACATGACACAAAATACAATAAGTTTGCACACTCGTATGGCAAAAATGTGTCATATGGAAACGAAAGTGTAGGGGTGTGAACTAGCAACAATTAAATTTAGACCCAAACACTTAATAAACGTTCATGGAGTTCTCATTTGATTGCAAACTTCATCACAGTTAAATATAACCTCATGTGACAATATAAAGATTGAACTTAATGAACAAACATACACAATGCATACAAGCCTAGCATGACGATGATTCTACAAACCAAATAGAGTCATGACATTAAAGACAACTAGGATAAACGGACATTGTGCAAACCGTTGATATACCATCCAATTCTCCCTTAATAAGTATATATATTCTTTTGTTTTTGAATGAATATATCAAACAAACATAGGCCTTGGCAATTGTTTTCTTTTTAATGCCAAATATTCTGTTTTTAGGCCTTTGGATCACGTATTTCTTTTAGATCCAATCAACGGTGGCTTACTATCGCAAAGGATTTAATTCATCCTTTTGGAGCCCTTCCCCGTGCACATAATTATTTATCATGTTTTCATTTTTCACACAAATCTCACATGCAACGGATTTTGACATGCACTAGTCCTCCTAGGTCATAGATATGTAGATGACTAGATTGATAGGAGAACACCTCAAAAAGCTCAAATATAACATGTGACATTAAGATTTCAAAAGAGCTCGTGCATGTGTGAAAAGAGGCATATAGAAATAGAATCCATTTCAACAATACAAAGTCCAACTACTCCATATAAAACATGGTAAAGAACATTTTAAGGATTGAAAATCTAAACCAAAAGTTCTAGCCACGTGGGAGCGTAAAAGATGGGATTCAAACACAAGTATACGCCACTTAAAGTGTGTCAAACTAAACTACACACATAAAAAATCTTTTTGAGTTTTTAACATTTTTCACCAAAAATAAATATATATATACTCAAAAGGATAAACAAAAATCATTTGAATCTTTCATTAAGCTCAAATTATCAAGAGATAAAGTCCAAATGATAAACAAAAATCTTTTTGTATTTTTCATTTAAAGCAAACAAAATGAAAGAAATATAATACAAAAGATAAACAAAAATCATAATTCTAGCATGGGATAAGCATGGGTCAAAGACTAGAAAATGACTAAACAAACATACATTTAGCATATGAATATAGCATGAAGTACAAACGCTAAAGTATGCATACACTAACACATTTATCCTTTAGATTTAGCAAGGGAGGAAGCATGTGAAAGTAAATGAGAATCAAAATCCCTATTTTGTAAGGTAACCAAATCGGATTTCCTAACCCAAATTAATGAAGAATGACAATCTTGGGGTGTAGGAACATTAGCTACCGTGGTTACTTTACAATGGGATTTCCTAGGAATTCGTTTAAGATCAAAACAAAATTTCCTAAGATGACCTTTTCGACCACAATGTGAACAAATGAAAACATGTCGAAAAGATTTACCTAAGGAGTGATCTTTAAATGCATTCCTAGTAGATTCTCCTAAAATGTTGGTTTTGACTTTAGGGTTGAATTCATTACAAGTATTGAAGCCTAAACCAAAAGTGTCATTTTTAATTTGGACCGTTCCTAACATTTTATCAAGTTTTTCCGAACGACATTCCAAATCAAATTTGACATTACTAGAATCTTTTAATTTATTTTCCAATTCTAAAATGTTAGATTCTAGTAAAAAATTACGTTCTTCAAAAGTAAGAAGCTCCTTTTTCAAGGATTCCATTAAACCCCTAAGGCTATCTCTCTCGCCTTCTACATATGCTAGCTTCTCTTGAAGAGTTCTGTCACGTGTCCTAAGGTTTTCTATTAAGGCACTATCATCAACGACCTTGACACTTTCTCTTAAACAAGCTTCTAACTTCAAATTAGCTCTTTTCAATTTAATAGATTCTTTATATAATTCGTGAAAAGCATTTTGAAGTTCACTCTCATCAACCTCTTCTTCATTTTCACTCTCTCTTTCTTCTCCACTCTCACTATCATCAAAAACAAGGGAATCATGAACAATGACCTTGGAAGTGGCATGTGCTATCTTGTCATCAATCGATGAGTTCTCACTATCACTCACATGACTTGCCATAAAAGCCACAAAATTTTTCTTTGTGGGGGAATTGGGCTTTTCTTCCGTATCACTATCACTAAGGGTTGCATTATATGAAATGGGTCGCTTACCCTCTTTCCTTAGTTTAATGGGGCACTCATAAGCCCTATGGCCATAACCTTCACAACCAAAACATTTATTAGACTCGTCCCTATCAACATTTTCATTACTAGACTTAGGGATCTTTTCGGCTTTAGAAATCTTCTCGTTTTTATCATGTTTAGAAGATTCAAATTTCTTAAAATCATTTTTAAATTTGTCTTTGTTGAATTTAAGAAATTTTCTAAATTTACGAGCAAATAAAGCCATATCTTCCGAGTCACTATCACTCTCGCTCTCTACTACTTGTTTAACCTCTTTTCAGGCTTTTAAAGCAACGCCCTTTTCGATTTTCTTTTCAATTTTAGAGGGAAACATATCTAGTTCATAGGTTTGTAAATCACCTACAAGCTCTTCTAATTTCGTAGAGGCTAAAGTGGGTAAAGAATTTAAAATGGCCACCTTTGGAATAAATCTATCGGGCAGGGACCTTAAAATTTTCTTTACTACACGGTCGTCAGGTATTTTCTCTCCCAAGTTAAAAGATGAATTAACAATATCAGAAAGTCTAGCATAAAATTTATCAAAAGTTTCTTTTTCATCCATTTTGATAGTTTCAAATTGAGTGGTGAGGTTTTGGAGTTTAGAAGCTTTAACGACACTCGTTCCTTCATGAGTTAATTGTAAAATATCCCAAGCTTCTTTAGCGGTCTCACACGTCATAATGCGTCGGAATTCATCCGGTGTGACAACGCTAAATAAAGCATTTAAACCACGGGAATTAAAATTTGCTAGCTTAAACTCATTTTCAGTCCATCTATCGACAGGTTTGGGAACACGTTCATTTTCAATTAAATGAGTTGGTGGGGTCCAACCGTTAACAACAGACATCCAAACACGTTCATCGATATATTTAAGTGCCGATTTCATGCGCGCTTTCCAATACGCGTAGTTTGAACCATCAAAAATAGGAAATTTTGAAAATGGGGAAAATTCCATTTTAGCCAAAAATTAAAGGATCTTTAACGAAATAATTTATCATTTTTGGCTCTGATACCAATTTGAAAAAGCAAGTTATTTCCTAAGTATGTAAACATCAATAGATGGTGCGGAAGCGTTATAAAGGTGATGGTTCAACTTCCAAAAATTAACAACAAGTTTTAATTTACTTGAAACAAATTAAAATCAAACTCAAGTCCTAGAATTTGCCTAAGTGATGATTTCCATATTTAAACAAAGTTAGGCCAAACCAATTTTAGTACGTGACTTGAATTAAAACAATTTGTACCCAATATTTAAATATAGTCCAATTTAAATTAGTGTGATTGTTAAACCAAATTTTATCTTGAATTAAACCTAAAGCATGCATTCTAAATTTTGGTGCAAGATAAAATAAACAATGTCACACTACGTCGCGATGTACGAGGAAAAACCCAAGACGGGAAAAACCTCGGACGACCCTAGCCACAAGTCCACTAGATACGGAATTACAATTACAAGACAAAAGACTTACATCCTCGACTCGAACCCTCTCAAGCCTTGTCGCTCCTTCTTGTAGAAACCTCTTCCTATCGGACAACCACGGAGCTCCACCGCGATCTCGGAATCCACCGATAGGACTTTGTATGGTCACCGTCACCCAAGCTTGGAGCCTTTCTCCAAGTGAGTAAAATCGCCGCAAAATGTCTTCTTCTTTGTGGTGGGATGTAGAAGTAAACCCGAAACGTCTCTTTTTCACTTCGGTAGAGAAACACCGGTGCCAAAACTCCAAGTAAAGAATATGAATATAGAAACTTGGAATAAACAACTATTGGGTGTAAACTAGAGTGTGTATGAATTTTTCTTTAAGAACTAACACTCAAAAACTTGAACTTTTTTCCTAAATGAATTAGCTCTCAAACTCTCTCTATGAGATGGATATGGAATGAAAAATTTGATTGGAAAAATGTGTTTCCCGCACATATTAAGACTGGAAAAAGTTGGTTAAAAAACAAGTGGGGAACATGGGTGAAAACTGCCAAAAAACTGCTCAAAACTGTTCCCGCCTGGCATCTCGTTCGAACGAACTTGACTCTCGTTCGAACGAGACTTCTAACGAGCGACCAGACTGGGCTCGTTAGAAACTCGTTAGATATCTCGTTAGAACGACCAAACTCGTTCGAACGACATATCGAACGACTGACCAGTTTAGGTTCGTTGGCAAACTCGTTCGAACGAAACCTGGTTCGAACGAAAAAACTCGTTCGAAACCTGGTTCGAACGACTTCCAGAAATTTTTGATAAATTCAATTTTTGGCCCAGAAACTTTATGTACTTTATTTTAAAGTTCCAATTAAATTATTCTGAAAGTAAAACATGGTTTTTATTAAACCTAACACCCAATAAATATTATTCCAAGCTCCTATATAAATATAATTACATTCATACCTTGGGAGCATGGAACCTTAGATGATGACGTAGAAATGAGGCACGCAAAACCGGCATTTTGATGAAGCTTTATATTCTTTGCCGCTACGTCTTCAACACACACTTCATAGGCTTGAGAGTATTACAATAAATCACTAACCTATGAATAAATGTTTTTATCCGGAATTGAGCCAAAACTATATATGGACTCAATTGGAAATTTGTGTCCTTACAGACATGTATATCTGTATGATAATAATAAGCATTTAATGCGCAATCATCCTCTTAATTATCCGGATATAAATGCTCTGTACGAGATGCAGCTCGGACCGCCTAAGCTGCTTGGACCGCTTAAGTAGCTCGGCATACATGAGTTGCTCGGTAGAATAAAGTTCCTCAGAGAACACTTGCTGCTCGGAGCGCCTGAGTTGGTTGGGGAGGTTGAGTTCCTCGGAGTCAAGGTGTTGTTAAAAAATGTTTGCAGGCGCCATGTAGATTGACACGTGTCTCCACATAATTGGTCCACGTCAACAGACTAAATTTGGTATCAACAGAAGCCCCCAATGTTTCGTAGTTTGATGTTGAAGAAAAGTATGGAACATTCTACTGTCTAGACTTTATGGATTTTAGACAAACTTTCGTTTTTTACGATTCCTTTTTTGAGTGCATAGTATGGGGCTTTTAAAGTATTTTGAATTTCCATAACCGCTTTGTTTTTCGTGCCTTTTTCTTCTTTTTAGCAGCCGGATACGCAATCGTCCATCCTGGTAATCATTGTCTTTCTCTATTCCCGAGATAAAGTATTTAAACGCTTCAAAAAATTCATCCGTCTTTTACTTTTTCAAATCTGCATCTTAAAACTTCTTCATTTCCTCTCTATCTTGTGCGTTCATTTCTTTCATTGTTCGTTGTCAACTGATTCACCCTTTTCCTGTAAGATCTTCTTCCTTATCTTTTATTTTCTTTGTTCATCATGGTTTACCTTGTTGAGTCGCTTGATAAGTTTTGCTCTGATTTTTCTATTCCTTCATGGGTCACTTTGGAAGAACTTTCTGAACCTTCTCACTATTTTCGTCTGGCTGAGGGACATTGGTTCCCCAGTCTCTTTGTGGCTGAATGCGGCTTTTCTTTTCCTCCAAATCCTTTATATTTGGAGTTCTGTCAGTTTTTTGATGTTGTTCCTACAAAAATAGCGCCAAACACTTGGAGAATAGTTAATGGAGTTCATATGATAAATCAAATTCATGGAACCCGTTTAGGAATTCTAGAAATTATTTTTTGTTATAGATGGGTCGTCAGCGATAGTACTTTTTATTTAAAAACTAGGTTTTTAAATAGGGCTTTAGTTTTCAATCTCCCAGATGCCAACAGGGATTACTTCGAGCATGGGGTTGTTATGAAAAATTGGCAACATGCTCCATTAAATGGAAATGATGTGTATCAGGGTCCTAGATGCCCTCCCTATGGCAATGGGATAGGTCGTTTTTATTTTATTTTATTTTTGAAATTATGTTTTCTTTGTGTTTGATAAAATGCGTCATTGACATTTTAGTTTTGGTTTATTTGCAGTTGACAGCAAAAGAAAATCCCCCAAAGAAACTAATATCAATTTGAGACACTTTAAACTTATCTGGAGTTTGCACCAAACTGTTGCTGACGAACACATCAGATGAGCTTCTTATTTGTTGCAGTACAAAAGTTATACTTCATCCTTTACTGCTCGTCCAGTGGTGGGTGACATCGACCCATTGCTAGCTTCTGAAGGTTCCTCTCCTGAATCGAATATTTCTCTCAGTGATAGAATGAAGAGAAGAAAAGCTCCCGCATTCTTTGATAATTCCGCCTCTACTGCTGGAGAGGCAAAGAAAAGTAAGCGAAATTTCCCAGAAGAAGGGACAAGAAAAATTTAAGCTCCCCTTCCTGCTGCTGCTAAGCAGATTGTTGAGAAGCCCCCTGTGGCTCCGAGCAAGGTTGTAGCTGTTTCTCCTCCAAGCGAGGTTATTGTTATATCACCGACCAAGACAACATCCTTGGTTGAGAACGTTCCTGCTCCTACGAGGAGGTTAAAGAAAAGTTATGTGGAGAGACCAATAGAAGCAGTCTCTCAGTATTTAAATATTGAAGGTGGTATTCCCACCTTCGTTCCTCCGAGCTATGCTATGAGCTCGGTGAAGTCTTGGATTATCCCCGAGATCCAAGGCTTTAAAGATAGTCTTTCTCGGGATAGGGTTACCACCTTGGCAGCTCAACATATTGTCTCGATAAGTATTACTAATCTAAGCTTTCATTCTTCAATGTTATGTCCCTTCTCTGACTTACAATTATTTTCCTTTTCCAGCTGGTAACATGTTTCAACACTATTTTTAAGAAGGATGAGGCCATCAAGGCTTCGAGCTCCTCGGGAGGTGTGGAGGAAGCTTTTGTGGGTTTGACTCAGTCCTTAAAGGACTCTCGTCAGAAATATGACGAAGATAAAGTTTCTTGGGAGAATCAACTAAAGTCCATCGAGCAAGAGAGAGAGAAAGCTGTGGAGGCCTCTCAGGAGTTGGAGAGGAAAATGAAAGAATTTGAAAAGAAGAATAATGAGCTTGAGGAAAAGCTCAAAAATGCTGGAGAGCTTAAAACTAAGCTCAAAAATGCTGAAGAGGAACTCGACAGACTCCATGAAGCTGATCGTCAGAGGCAGGACCTAGAAGGAAAGATGAAGGTTGCTGAGGAACTTTTTTCTGAGAAGATTTCCTCGGAGAAGGCAAAGAGAAAAATTGCTATTAAGAAGTCCTTCAGCGCTGGTTGGGACAAAGGTTGGAATAAAGGCCTAACTACCACGTCTTCCCAGATGGAGTTCGCTAGTGTTAAATACTTCAGAGATGGATGGGTTGCAACTCTGCAGGAGATGAAGGTCGCTGAGACTTCAGACTTATTCCAGCGACATGTTCATGGTCCTCCTCCTTCTCCTGGAGAAGAAGAAGAGGATGAAGCTACCTCAGAAGAATCTTCGATGATAGTTGGGGATCCGGTTCTTACTGTTTAACTTCGCTACGAGCAGCCCCAACCAACTATTACTCCTATCGAGCAGTTTTCTCTGCCCTCCGAGTAACCTACCTCTTCATCCCAGCCTCCCGATGAAGTCTTAGGAAGCAAGGAGAAGGTGTAGAGTTGTTCGAACCTTTCTCTTTGATTTTTTTTGTTGAATGTAATTTTGGGCCATGTACTTCTTTTGTGATGTAATAAAATTTGAAGTTTTGGTTGTTCACGCTGACTCTCTTTCTCTTGCTCTGTCCTTATTATTGATCCATTTTATTCTTCTTGCTCTGTCTGCTTTCTTATTGATTCTTTCTATCTCTTCTTTTTGCTAGTTCATGGACATGATGGAACTATTATCATCTCATGATACAAAACTAATGAAGAAATATAATGAGTACTTCACATCTGGTCATGCAGACTTGAATGAAGCTCTAATCATCGACATCCTTGGCCCAGATGCTTCTGAACGAGCAGTAAAAGCCTACCAGTATCTGAAATGCTTGCTCGACCGTGCAGTTGCCAACAATGTGGCATATTATGAGATGATTGAAGACCTTCAGGGTACCATCAAAGAGCTTCAACAATAATATAAGGAGTCTACTGCCCTTTTGCACCAGGGGTACAAGAAAAAGTATCAGTAACTAAATGCTGACAAAGGATATGATAAGTTCGTCGCTTCTTATGATAATAAGGAGAGGACTTTGAAGACCGAGGTTGAAGAGCATAGGCAGATCGCGAAACTGTTGGAGCAGGAAAACAATAAATTGCGAGGAGAGATATCCCAACTGAAATCTACAACATTTACCTCGGGAGCCTTGGTCCCTGTTAATGACGAAGGTTTCTCTTTCTTGGAGGTGGAGAATGCCAATTTGAGAGATGAATTGGAAACCTTAAAGAGGATTGGAACCTCTACTTCTTCTTGCGAACGAGCAAGGGCTACTCAGATTTCAATTGAGGAATAAAGAACTCAATCATCCTTGGAGAATCAGGCCTTCGAGTTGATGACGAAGAATTAGGCATTAGCAGAGATGTCCAAGAAGATTCAAAACCTCGACGAGCAACTTTTTGCACGAAATTCTGCCTTGGAGAATAAAGAACTTTTAGTGAAGAACCTCCACGAGCAACTGGAGACCAGTTTCACAAAAAACCCAAAGAGTTTTGGATGGCTGGTTATAATGAAGCCCTCTACCATCTCGATGATCGGATCCAGAATTCAAATAACGAGGGTTACAAGCAAGGATGACTAAATGCGATGGGGGTATTACAGTTGGAGCAGGGCCATTATCTCTGGGACTACTATGATCCTGGGTTGCTCGAGTTGCCCGTGCTTCCTTTTAAACTGGATATAAGCTGGATTCCAGCTCGGGCGATTCCACAGTGCTTAATCTCCAAGTATTTCGGAGACTACAGTCTGCATTCTAATTTTGAGATATCTCGCCCGGATTACTTACTTGATCGGCCGTCAGTAATGAATGTCAGGATGCTTAGAGACATAAACTTCATAAACTCTCCTTATGCCTTAGACGATCCTCCTGCTGGAGTAGAACCTGTTTAAAAGGCAGAAGGGAAAAAGCCAATAGAATAGGACTTTTGATATAATAACTTCTTATGTAATATGTAATTTGTTCTCTATGTAACTTTTTTTGATTTTAATGAAGAAATTTTTAGTTTTCCCTGCGATATTGATTGTCATTACTTTATAAAACATCTATTTTATTCACTGATGAATGTGTATGTAAATCTGTAAAATGTCTTGTGTTATTTTAAATTGCCGACCAACTGGAGTTGGTGAAAATTTATTGTTAACTATCCTGAGTTGGTAATAATTATTTGACGACCAACTTTTGATATATCACAAGTAAAGAAATTCTGTTTTATTTTTTGATTATAGTGACTTATCACTTTTTAATTTTAAGCCATGAAACGACTTTCATCCCATGATCCTGCTTTGTCTAACCAAATGTTCCCGACCAAGCAGAGTTGGTGGATTTCTATTCCCGACCAACCGTAGTTGGTGGATTTCTATTCCCGACCAATCGTAGTTGGTGGATTTCTATTCCCGACCCACCGTGTTGGTGGTTTTTTATTCCCGACCAACCGTAGTTGGTGGATTTTTATTCCCGACCAACCGTAGTTGGTGGATTTTTATTCTGGACTTGACTTTATGCGTAGTATGTAGCACTAGTATTCTCGAAAAATTTCAACAAAAGGAGAGAATTGGGGAAAACATCCAAATCTTTATTTATATTGAAGAAACTTCATTACATAGGGATTGAACTACTGATAATATTTGCGCAGATGCTCTACGTTCCATTCATTCTTAAACTCCTCTCCTTCTAAGGTTTCAATCCTATATGTCCCTGGTCGAACAACTTCTGTTACTCTGTAGGGTCCATGCCAGTTAGCTTCCAGTTTGTTGTGTTTTTGAATTACTTTCTTTAGCACATAGTCCCCTTCTTTCAAATCACATTTCTTTACACTCCTGTTGTAGAACAAAGCTGTTCGTTGTTGGTATGCAGCATTCCTGATTGCTGCTTCTTCTCTAACTTCCTCGAGCATATCCAAATCTAATCTTCTCATCAAGTCACTGATAGGAGAATTGAAATTCAGTACTCTATGTGTGGGGAGACCCAGCTCGACAGGTATAACAGCTTCACTTCCAAATGCCAGCATGTATAGAAATTCTCCTGTTGCTGCTCGTGGTGTAGTACGATAAGCCCACAGCACAGAATGTAGCATATTGATCTAATTTGCCTTCGCATCATCCATTCTTTTCTTCAAACCATTCAGCAGCGTTCTGTTTGTCACCTTAGTTTGTCCATTGCTCTAGGGATGGCCTGGTGTAGAGTGGGTTTTCAATATGTTCGACTGATGACAATATGCATCAAACTCCTCGTTGTCAAATTGGGTTCCATGATCAGTAATGAATGCATGGGGAAGACCATATCTACAAATGATATTCTTCCAAATAAATTGGTACACCCTGTCATATGTAATATCAATTAGAGGCTTCGCCTCCACCCATTTAGTAAAGTAATCCACCGCTACTACGAGATATTTAAATCTTCCCCTGGTCGTTGGAAGTGTCCCGACCAAGTCAATTCCCCACATGGCAAATGACCAAGGGGAAGTAATGGGTGTTAACAATGCTTGGGGAGTTCTTCGGATAGAGGAGAAGCGTTGACATTTGTCACATTTTTTGGCATAGGCTATACAATCAGCCCTCATCATTGGCCAATAGTATCCTTGCGTCATTACTCTTTACAAAAGCATCCGACCTGCTATATGGGCTCCACAGGACCCTTCATGGACCTCTTTAATCAAGTCTTTTACCTCAAAAGGATGCACACATCTTTGCAGACCTGCTATAATTCCTCGTCTATATAGAATACCATTAGTCAATACATAACGAACATCTTTAAACTTCATTTTCTTGGTTGTGAGTTTATCAGTTGACAAAACCCCTTCTTCAATAAATGCCCTGATGGGATCCATCCAAGATGGTCCTAAATCGAGGGTAATAAAGTTCATCATCAGATCTTTATCGATGTTCCTACTAGCCAAAATTTCTATTGAGATTGATCTTCGTAGCTCGGTGCGTGTGGCTGAGGCTAATCGATCTAAAGCATCTGCTCTGGCATTCTCCGATCTTGGTGTTCTAATTAACTGCACTGCGTTAAAGCTCGATACAATCTCCATTACTTTCGCATAATACTTGATTATCTATTCTCCCTTTATTACGCACACTCCCAGTATTTGATTTACGATTAACTGTGAGTCACTGAATACAATGACCTGCTCTACCCCTATGGTTTTTGCTAAACTAAGACCTGCAATCATAGCCTCATATTCAGCCTCATTATTAGAAGCCTTGAATTGAAAATGCAGAGCATACTCCACATCGATTTCATCCGGGCTGTTTAAAATAATCCATGCCCCACAGCCTGTACTGCAAGATGAGCCATCCACATATGATTCCATATAGGTACTTCATCCTCAAATTTTTTATCAGATAAAGTTCCTTGGTGGAATATTTGTTGTTTCCTTATGTCCTCTCCTAGCACTTCTTGCTGCTCGTTGACCATCTCCTCTTGCTCGTCAACCAACTTAAGTTGGTCGGAGTTTAAATTTGACGATCCTATAACATCCACAGGTTGGTCGATATTCAGCTTTTGCTCCTCGGGGGTGTCAAGATAGGTGAATTTCGCTATAAAATCTGCTACTGCTTGCCTTTTAAGCGACGATCTAGGCTCATAAACAATGTCATATTTACCAAGTTCTACTGCCCAGTACATCAATCTCCCTGATTTTTCTGGTTTATGAAGAGCTTGCCTCAATGGCATATCGGTATACACAACTATGGTATGAGCTTGGAAATACGACCTCATTCTTCTACTTGCTTCGATCAACGCTAGTGCCAACTTTTCCAGTCTTGGATATCTGATCTCTGCTCCCCGGAAGGCCTTGCTAGTGTAAGAAATTGGTTTTTGCACTCCATCCTCCATTCTTATCAATGCCGAGCTAACTGCATTCTCCGAAACTTCCAGATACAGGTACAATCTTTCTCCCATCACTGTCCTGGACAACAGTGGAGGTGTTCCCAGGTATTTTTTCAACTCTTGAAAGGCCTTCTCGCATTCATCATTCCATTCAAATGTTTTTCGGAGTGTTTTGAAGAATGGGAGACATCTATCAGTTGCTCGCAATACAAATCTATTAAGTGCTGCAACTCGCCCTGTGAGACTTTGCACCTCCTTCTTCATCGTTGGAGATCGTAGTCCCAATAGAGCCTTGATCTTTTCAGGATTTGCTTCAATACCTCGTTGGTTGACAATATACCCGAGGAACATGCCTTCTCGCACTCCGAATATGAATTTGGTAGGGTTGAACTTCATTTGATATTTATCTAGTTGATTAGGGGTCTGGCCTATGTCAATTAGATGATCAACAACTTTCTTGCTCTTCGTCAGCATATCATCAACATAAACCTCCATATTGTGACTGATTTGCTTTACAAACACCTTGTTCATCAGTCGCTGATATGTTGCATCTGCATTTTTCAAACCAAAAGGCATAACATTATAACAATAAGTTCCCCTAGGGGTAATAAAAGAGGTACTCTCCCTGTCTTTAGGTTTCATTTTAATCTGGTTGTAGCCAGCATAAGCATCCATGAAGCTCAACAACTCTTGTCCCGAGGTAGCATCCACTAATTGATCAATTCGGGGCAAAGGAAAATGATCCTTTGGGTATGCCTTGTTGAGGTCGGTGAAGTCTACACACATCCTCCACTTGCTGTTCTTATTTTTTACCATCACCACATTAGCTAACCAGTCCGGATATTTGACATCTTCAATAAATCAAGCTTTCTGGATCTTCTCGACCTCCTCTTGTATAGCTTGGTTCTTTTCGGGGCTGAACACTCTTATTCTCTGCTTCACTGGCTTAATTTCCTTGTTCACATTAAGCTCGTGACATAAGAAATTTGGGTCTATCCCTGGTATATCCTCATGGCTCCATGCAAAAGTTTGTTTTCTGCTTTTTAGGAAAACTATCAATTCCTGTTTTAATGAGGCATCCAATGACGAACCTATTTGATTTGTTCGTTCCGGGTGCTCGTCGTCCAGAATGACATTTTCAGTGGCTTCCACCACCTGGCCTTTTACGAGTTGCGACTCGTCTCTGGGATCTAATGTTTCAATTTTTGCACCTTCATCCACTTTATAGGTAGTAGTCTTTTTCCTAGATTCCTCCAGTTCTTCCTGCTTGGCAGATGAATAGTAGCATTCCCGAGCTACTTTTTGGTCACCCTTCACAATTCCTACTCCAAAATTGATTGGAAATTTTAGGCATTGATGTACAGTAGATGGCACTGCTTCGAACTTCTTCAAATCTACCATTACCATGATGATATTATAAGATGATTGGACATTCTTATCCATCACTAAGAAGCGCACTCTTTCTGTTCGACAAGCAGGCCATGTACCGATGAACATATCCAACTTGATCGTCCCAAGTGGAAAAACTTTCTCGCTAGTAAAACCGATGAGGGGCCTGTGATAAGGCTCCAACTGAGACAACTTTAAATTTAAGCTGTCAAAGCATGAGTAGAACATGATGTCCGTCGAACTACCATTATCCACCAGTACTCTTGAGATCATTATTTCTTTCATCCTTATTTTGATCACCAATGGATCATCATGGGGATATATCACACCTGCGAGGTCGTTCTTGGAGAAACCGATGACCAGCTTTTATTTGTTTACCTTCCTCGGGCGATCATCCTCGGCTAGATTTATTCATTGAATGTATGAACAAGCTTGAGCCTCATTGAGGTAAGCTTTCCTTTCTGCAGTAAGGTCTCCACCTCCCGCATCTCCACCTGTAATAACATTACAATCAAATGATCCAAAACGAATTGAAAATACCTCACGTTCTGGCTGTCTTGGTCTTTTGAGGAGATCGGGGTCCTCTTCCAGATCATCTTCATGATCTCTTTTCTTATCTTCTTCTGCTCGACGAGGGGATCTAGACCTCTGTCGTGCTCGGTTGTTATTCTTTCCTTCATTTCTACGATCAACATACTTGGCCAGCTTTCCTCGTCTGATGAGTGCTTCAATTTCATTCTGAAGAGCTATGCAATTTTTGGTCGTGTGGCGATGGTCTTTATGGAACTCGCAATATTTGGCCTTATTCCTCTTATCAGGATCTGTCTTCATTTTCTCTGGACATTTTAGCTCCTCGCTGTTCTTGATTTCTTCCAGGACGTGGTTTATGTCTACTTTCAAATGAGTATAATTTCCAAATTTCTTCAATATTTCCCATGATGGCTTTTCTTTTGTTTGCTTGTTACCACCATTGTTCTTCTGATCCTTCTTCTCAACCTTCTTGGCCTCAACTTTGGTCTCCTTAGTGTCCATGTTCTTCTTAGCAGCCATAACTTCCTCGGCGTTCATGATTTTGGCTGGTTTTGCCATTAGTTCTGACATGGTCCTAGGCGGATCTTTGGTCAAAGTGTAGTACAATTTATTTGGCAATAGTCCACTCATCAAAGCAGTAATTGCTGTCTTTTCCTCATAATCAATAACTTCGAGCTTCTCGTTATTGAATCGAGTTATGTAATCCCTGGTGCTCTCACCTGCTTTTTGTCTAACACTTAACAAGTGTGCTACTCTTTTAGAAATTTCCAATAAAGAGCTCGAACAGTTGAAAGAAAGTTGAAATCTTCCCCCGAGGAAGATTATTGTACCATATTTGAGCAGATCTGGTAAGAGTTCCCGAAAATTCTCTGCATCTCATCTCATTTTGCACGGCATAGATGTCGGCAGCAGCTTGATATTGTTCTATATGAAGGATAGGGTCAGTTTTTCCATCATATTTAGGAGTCACAACAGGGGCCTTAAACTTTGATGGTGTGGGAAACTCCAGAATTGCCTGGATAAAAGGTGTCCCTTGGACAAAAGTTCTTTGCAGAGGATTCTTGGCCTTAGACATTTCCTCTAATCTATCTTTCAACCTTTGAATAGAGCCTTTCCATGCATTATTTCCCTCCTCGGGCCTGTTGGTTCGAGTAACTAATCGTGTTGAATTTGCCTCCTGGGATCTTTCATTACGAGCAGTTGGTTATGACTGGGCCGAACCCTCCTTTAGGTCGGATGGTCATTGAAAGTTCCTCGGTACAATCCTAAGGGGACTCTTATTCCTCCTAGGACCCAAACGATCAAAAGGAGAGACTCTACTCAACCTTTCAAGAGCACTTGTTCTTTCTGGAGATAGAGTGATGTTTTGTTGAGTATCTGTAGCTCGTACTGATGAAGTTCGACCAGGTTGATAAAAAAATAATTAGATCTCTCATTGCGATATGAATCGGTACGTCTGGATCGAGATTCCTCTGAGAGTAACGTCTACCTAGACGGTAATCTGGTATTTCTTTGAACGCTTCTTTGTCCTGAATGAGTAGATACTCCACCCTAGACAGTTGGTATGAGTTGCCGCATTGTTTCTTGCATGGATGTCTGGCCCTGGGCCAAATTAGCCATTATTCCAGCCAGATCTTGAACATTTGGGGGAGCAGATGGATTTGGGGGGTTTCCAGCATTTAGATTACTGGATTCAGGATTATCAGCCATTGGTGATGAATTGTTTTGGTGAAAAATGATAATTTCAGTCGTTTCCCACAGACGGCGCTAATCTGTTGATGTAAAAAATTAGATTATCTATAATTATTTAATCACAGATAAAAATAAATAAGACAAAGAATTTTAAAGTGGTTCAGCCTTGAAAGAATGGCCTACGTCCACTATTTTTGTTATTGCTGACTGTTTGGAATTCTCGATAACAGGTTTTTACCAAGAAATTCCGAGTCCCCTGCTAATGAGGAGGTTACAATGTATTTATAGCCTTGAGGTTGTACAAATGAAAGGACAATGCGTTGTTCTCTAGTAGACATGTATATCTGTATGATAATAATAAAAATTTAATGCGCAGTCATCCTCTTAATTATCCGGATATAAATGCTCTGTACGAGATGCAGCTCAGACCGCCTAAGCTGCTCGGACCGCCTAAGTAGCTCGGCATACATGAGTTGCTCGGTAGAATAAAGTTCCTTGGAGAACACTTGCTGCTCGGAGCGCCTGAGTTGGTCGGGGAGGTTGAGTTCCTCGGAGTCAAGGTGTTGTTAAAAAATGTTTGCAGGCGCCATGTAGATTGACACGTGTCTCCACATAATTGGTCCACGTCAGCAGACTAAATTTTGTATCAACAATAATATTGGTTAAATTAGTGTTTGAGGACTTTTTGGAACAAAATAAAAACACTCAAAGTGCGCCACTGGCGCGGACCTTTAAAATAAGAGAATATTGGTTAAATTAGTGTTTAAGGTCTTTTTGAAACAAAATAAAAATGATTGGACTAAATGTGTACTGAAAAATATTTGAGGGACTTTTTGATAATTGATCCATTAAATATTAGGTTAATTTAAAATTAATTTAACTTTAAAATAAATCATAACTATAGTTATTTATCAATTTAAAATAAATTTTAAAAAAATAAATTTTAGTTTTAGTTTAAAATAAATCATTAACTCTAGAAATATAATACATTATTTTTAAAAATTAAGCTAAGATCAAGATTATTTTGGAATGTAATGGAACCAATGGTTGAGATTGTTGGGTATCATTTCGGTAGCTCCCCTTTCGGAGAGTCTATCATTATTCAAAGAATATTTTGTCAACACCTATAAAGGTAGACCTTATCGAAAAAATATAAAAGATATTCAATGAGGCAAAGTGTCAACCGAATGTCATTTCGTGACAAATCTTTAGATATAGAGGTATGGGATTAAATCTTGTTCAATAAATTTATCCATGTGATGGTACACGTGATGGAGAAAATTTTAACTAATATAATATTTCAGAACAATTTACAATTAGTTTTTGAAATTATTTTTAAAATATTTGAGGATAATTTAATATTATGTTCACTTGTTATGCTACTAGTGTAAACTTTTGTAATAAGAGAATTAGTGAATCTAAATGTTTAAAATTTGTCAAAAAAAATTTAGTATTTAAAATTTACTTGTGAGGGACTTAAGAGTATTTTTTCCTTTATTTTATATATGAACGTTGTTTATCACGAAAAAAAATTAACAAAAAAAATGTGAGCAATTACTATAACACAACTAATACAAATACATCTTAACACAACTAAAGCAAATGAATTAATAAAATTTAATAAATATGGGGGCGGCTATTCGCGCTCCATGCAAATCATGAGTCGCTCCACTTGGATTCCTAATTTTTGAAAATGACCAATGAACCCTGGCTTCATCACTTCATCTTTTATCTATTCTCTCTCTTCAAATCGGTGCTTCTCTTTTATCTAAAACATGCCGACTCGTCTCTACTTTTAAATAATAGTTTTAATAAAAAAATCTTTTAAATAACTTTTGTTTTGTTCGTAGAAAAATATTTATTTATTTTTAAATAAATTAAAAATGTAATATTTAATGTTTAATTCACCTTGTTTTTAAAATTAACAAAAAGCTCAATAGTGATGTTAGTCCTACATCCTACGAATTTTTTAATCGAAAAATAGATAAGTGATTTTTTGAAACATTAAAAAAAGACCGACTAAATGTACGGTAAATTATAAGATTAAAGTTGAGATTGGCTCGCATTTAATATTTTTATCCAAATTTCAAATTACAATATGATGCAAATAGGAAATTATCTTTCATTAAAAGATGAAACATGTAAATAGAACCGTGGAATAGACACTTTGATCACTAAGGGTCCGTTTGATACTCCCTTTTTTCCCACATATTTTTCATGTTTTGTAGTGTTTGATAAGAAAATTTGCGAAAGGCAAATTTTGCCCAAACTTGATCACATGACCCTTATTTGCCAACAAAAGTGGAGAAAATTTTCTTTGGTCATTGGGTGGGAATTATTTGTCGGGTGTTTTCATCACCTAATTTACGACTTCACGTTCTATGATTTTAGGGACTTAATGCAAGTGGTACGCAAGAAAAGTCAAAACAGTGAAAGAAAGCAAGATATGAAAGTTCAAGGGCATTTTGATAATTTTACAGCCACCGTCCGGAGGTTCGGTCAACTGGAAAATTGAAGAGCTCACCGTAATGAAGATACTGGAAGAAACGACACCACAATCAGAGCTACGGTGAAGAAGTTATGGCCCTTTGAAAATGGAGAACATTACGAGGAAAACTCTTGGAAAAAATGCTAAGTGTTTAAAGCCCCACATTCTAGTGAATTTCTCCGAACGAAAGCCAAACCGGTTCGGGGTACCTGTACCTGGAAGAGTTTTAAAATCGTGAAACTCTTTATTGGTTTCCCTATAAAAGCCAACTTCGGGGGAGTTATTTTACAAGAGTTCCTGTACATATACATTTGTTGATCAGTTTCATTGATGTAGTCTTCATAAAATGAAGTTAAATTAGCTTGATTTTATAAATATTGTATTAAAGAAACTAATCAACAAATGTACATGTAAAAGAATACGTTGGGGGCTCCAGGATCAATTTGGTCTAATCACACATTCAGAAGACTCTATTTAATGGCCTTCTTGGATCGCAGGAATCAGGTACTCTTTACTTTAACAGAAGTAGTTATATAATTGATATGCACTATCTTTTAAATCTATTAGATGAAATAAAGAGTACGAGATAATTATTAGTTTTGTTTGGTTTGGTTATTGGATAATTATTGGTTGTTGGCTTGTTGTTGGATAGTATATTAGAAGAAGTACAGGATAATTATTGGTTGTTGGCTTGTTGTTTGTTTTTGGCTATTGGATAATCACGGGACCCTCGGTTTAAGAACATGACATTAATTTCAAAATATCTAGACTTAGTCTTGAAAACATGTCGTTAGGACACCTCGCATGGGAATTTTTCCCTTGTACTGCAAACTAAATACCCCTTTTCTTGGGGTTTTCCCTTTCTGAAGTATTCTCTCTTTGACTAGAAAATAGGTCATCTTTGGCAAAAAAATCTTCCTTTTCTGTCCTTGCCAAGTCCAGCGTGTTGTAGAGCTCATTGGAATTATTCTGGAAAGGAATCCCGGATAATATGATGCATTTTCCCATTTGGAGTTTCATAAAGTATTCCAAATACGACTCCTCTCATTACGGGGAGTGTGGCCTTCATCAAGATCCACCAATCCATGACACTCCAATAGTATTTACCCCCATTATTGATATTTCTCATTTACAACACTCCTTTTCCCTTTATTTTAATGCTCTTTCGCCGTGATTTTCTCTCTGAAAAGCTTCTCATAGAAATTATAGCTTAGTCCCATGACGCTTTGGTCTCTCTGCCACGAATACCCCTTCGTCACGCCTACAACTTCTTTACTAGAACACCTTTTCTCTTGGAGAATCTTAAGATTTATATTTTCATTTCTAGATTTGTCAAGATTATTAAGGTTATTAAATGGGAATTTGACTTTCCATTTTTTGTCAAAAAATGGAAATTTGAAAATACTCGATTCATAACCTCAACAATCCTAAGAAATATGGAAATGAAAATATAGATCTTAAGCTTCTCCAAGAGAAAAGGTGTGCGAGTAAATAAGTTATTCGCATGACGAAGGTGTATTCGTGGCAGAAAAACCAAAGCGTCCAACGAGTAAGCTATAATTTGTATGAGAAGATTGTCAGAGAGAAAATCACGGTGAAGGAACACTCAAAGAAAGGTAAAAGGAATGTTGTAAATGATAAACATCAAGAATGGGGGAAAATACTATTAGAGTGTCCTGCATTGGTTGTTTTTGATGAAGACCATACTCTCCGTAATGAGAGGAGTCATATTTGGAATACTCAATCAAACTCTACACGAGAAAATGCATTATATTAACCAGGACTCCTTTCCAGAATAATTTCAATGAGATCTACAACACGCTGCATTTGGTAAGGCTAGAAAAGGTAGATTTTCTTACCAAATATGCATTTAGAGGGCGAAAATCCAAAGCACCCCCCAAACGACCCCATGAGAGGTGACCCCGTGAGAGGGGCAAACACCTCTCATGGGACCAATGTAACTCGTAGGAACTGAACGCATGGTCACGGGACCCCCAGTTTGAGAATATGATGATAATTTGAAAATATATAGACTTGGGCTTAAAAACATGTCGTTAGAGGGCGAAAAATCAAAACATCCCCCAAACGGCCCCATGAGATGTGCGAACACCATGCACGGGACCAATGTAACTCGAAAAAACTGACCGCGTGGTCACGGGACTCCCAGTTTGAGAATATGACCATAATTTGAAAAAAAATCTAGAATTTGGCTTAAAACATGTCGTTAGAGGGAGAAAATCCAAAGCAACCCCCAAACGGCCCTGTGAGAAGCACGATCACCTCGCACGAGACCAATGTAGCTCGCAAAAACTGACCGCGTGGTCAATGGACCCTTGGTTTGAGAATATGGAAAAAAATTGAAAATATCCAGACTTAAGCTTAAAACATGCTGTTAGAGGGTGAAAAAAACACCCCCAAAAGCCCCTTGAGAGACACAAACACCTCCCACAGGACCAATGTAACTCACAGGAACTGACCACATGGTCACGGGACTCCCGGATTGAGAGTATGATGATAATTTAAAAATATATAGAATTAGGCTTAATAACATTCCGTTAGAGGGAAAAAATCCAAAACACCCCCCAAACGGCCCCGTGAGAGGTGCGAACACCTCGCACGGGACCAATGTAACTTGCATGAACTGATCGCGTGGTCACGGGACTCCCGGTTTGAGAATATTATGATAATTTGAAAATATCTAAAATTGGGCTTAAAAACATGTTGTTAGAGGTTGAAAATCTAAAGCACCCCCCAAACGGGCCCGTGAGAGGCGCGATCACCTCGCACGGGACTAATGTAGCTTGCAGAAACTGACTGCGTGGTCACGGGACCCCCGATTTGAGAATATGACAATAATTTGAAAAAATATAGACTTAAGCTTAAAAACATGCCGTTAGAGGGCAAAAAATCAACCCCCCCAAATGGCCCCGTGATAGGCTCGAACACCACGCACGGGACCAATATAACTCGCAGGAACTGACCGCGTGGTCACGGGACTCCCGATTTTGATGATAATTTGAAAATATCTAATAACATGCTATTAGAGGGCGAAAACCCAAAACACACCCCAAACAGCCTTGTGAGAGGTGTGATCACCTCGCACGAGACCATTGTAGCTCGTAGGAACTGACCGTGTGGTCACGGGACCTCCGATTTGAGAATATGACAATAATTTGAAAATATCTAGACTTAATATTAAAAACATGTCGTTAGAGTACAAAAACCCAAAACACCCCCCAAATGACCCCATGAGAGGCACGAACACCTTGCACGGAACCAATGTAACTCGTAGGAACTAACCGCGTGGTCACGGGACTCCCGATTTGAGAATATCATGATAATTTAAAAATATCTAGAATTAGGCTTAAAAACATGCCGTTAGAGGGCGAAAACATAAAACACCCCCAAACGCCCCCATAAGAGGCGCAATCACCTCACACGGGACGAATGTAGCTCGCGGGAACTGATCGCGTGGTCACGGGACCCCCGGTTAGAAAATATGATAATAATTTGAAAATATCTAGACTTAAGCCTAAAAACACGTCGTTAGAGGGAGAAAACCCAAAACACCCCCCAAAATACCTTGTGAGAGGCACGGACACCTTGCCCGGGACCAATATCCGATTGTTTAATAATATGTGGAATAGTTAATTGTTGTGGTAGCACATAGGATTCTCAATTTCTCCTCCCATATCTCTCTAATTAATGTCCTATTCGCAATACTCTTGAGCTCTAAAAAGTTGCAAAACTCTTAAGCTCTAAACAATTGCACATGAGGTGTTCGTGACACTCGCGATGGCATTTGGGTGACGCTGGGGGTGCCCGCCCCCCCACCCCGCAATATGTCTTCAAGCCTAAGTGTGGTTGTTTTTGAATTTTTTTATATTTCACACACACACCTTGATACTCTAGACAAATAGTACACTAACTTTTACACTTTCCCAAGTTTCCAACGACATACCTATTATGGAGAATCCTGAATATGATGTGGAGTACAAATCAATCTTCGACGATGCTTGGTACACCTCTCGACTCATTGTCCATGATCAATATCTAATCGTGAAGCTCTTAAACATCCCTGACTCTTGCGATGAGAAATTCAGTTTCCACCATTTTAAAACCTCACAAGCCATGGATGACTTTTGTCAGAGGTTCAGGCCTATATCTGGACAAGTATAGGAAAACCACTGCTCCAAAATAATCTAAGGCATCACCGACAGGAAACAGTTCATCCATACGGGTATCGATGTATGTTGGAATTTTTTCCTGATGCTCATATGGAGGTATGGACGAAGTATTTCCTATCAGTGATGGTGGGCACAGTATGGACGAATTGTTTCCTTGAGAAACATGGTGGGCACTGTATGGAGAAATTGTTTCCTAGATAGACATGGTGAGCACTATATGGAAATAATTCGTCCATACGAGTATCAGTAAAAAATTTCAACATGCATACATACTCGTATGGACAAACTATTTCATAGCGGTGATGCCTTTGATTATTTTGGAGTAGTGGTTGTCCTGTACTTGTGCGGATAGAGGCCTGAACCTCTGACAAAAGTATTTCACGGCTTGCCAGGTTTTGAAATAGTGGGCACTGAATTTCTCATCGCAAGATTTGGTGAAGTTTAAGAGCTTCACGATCAAATATTGATCACGGACAATTGGTCGAGTGGTGTACCAAGCATCGTCGGCGGTGGATTTGTACTCCACGTTATATTCGGGATTCTCGATCTTAGGTATGGCGTTAGAAACTTGGGTAAGTGTCAAAGCTAGTGCAGTGTTTGTCTATAATAGCACGGTGTGTGTGTATGTGTGTGAAATACAACAAAATTCGAAAACAGGCACACTTGGGCTTATCGGAGTTGTCCACCCCCAGCGGCACCCAAACGACACCGCGAATGGCACAAACACCTCGTGCGAAAATATTTAGAGCTGAAGAGTTTTGTAACTTTTTAGAGCTCAAGAGTCTTATGAATAGGACATTAATTGGAGAGAGATGGTTGGAGAAATTAGGAATCCTACGTGCTAGCTAAGATGGTATGGGACTCCCGATTTGAGAGCACGACAATAATGTGAGAATATCTACACTTAGGCTTAAAAATATTGCGTTAGAGGACGAAACCCTAAAACACCCCGCAAGCTGCCATGTGGGCGGGGCCCACACCTCGCACAGGACCAATGTAACTCATAGGAACTGATCGCGTGGTCCCGGGACCCCTGGTTTGAGAGAACGATGACAATTTGAGAATACATATACTTAGGCTTGAAAACATTGCGTTAGAGGTCGAAACCCCGAAACACCCCCCAAATGGCCCCATAAACGGCGCCCACACCTCGCACGAGACCAATGTAACTCGTAGGAACTGATCGCATGGTCAAGGGATCCCCTATTTGAGAGCACGGAGATAATTTGAGAATATCTATACGTAGGCTTGAAAATATGGCGCTAGAGGGTGAAATCTTGAAACACCCCCAAACGGCCCCGTGAGCGACGCTAACACCTCGCGCGGGACCAATGTAACTCGTAAAAACTATCCGCGTGGTCACGGGACCCTCGATTTGATAGCATGGCGATAATTTGATAATATCGTTGTGCTCTCAAACTGGGGTCCTATGACCACATGGGCTTTTATAATTTATTATTTAACATTATGGCCATGCGGGGTTTACATTACGCACGTTTTAGAATGTTGAGAAAATAGAGAAAATTTTGCCCAATTTTTTTTATTATATTTAAAAATGGCCACGGCCAAATTCCATGAATTATTTTTGTCACCCATAAACAGGGTCACGACCTGGGTCGTGACCAGAGCCGTGACGATTGTTATATTCAAATGGATGGGTCACAGTCGTGAGTCATGACCAGAGCAATGACCATTTTCATATTCTGAAGGATGGGTTATGGCCTTGTACTGTGACCACAACCGTGACCGTTTTAATATTCTAAAGGATGGGTCACGAACTTGAGTCGTGAGCATTCGCATATATTAAAGGATGGGTCACAACCTTTGGTCGTGATCAGCTATGTGTATGGGTCACGACTTTAGTCTGCGACCATCTATCGTAACCCACAAGGTCAATGACCCTTCGTTTGGTCAGGGATTTAGGCCGTAACCCACGAAAATGGTCACGCTCGAAGTGGTCACGGCCCTTGTCCACGACCCAGAATCCTGGTCAGGGACTTTAGTCGTGACCATTTGCTTAATATGGTGTAATGACATTTCAATAATTCTTGCGTTTTGCCGGGACATTCCATCCTTAGACATTTCATATCACATGCTCATTTATCATTGTCATTTTAACATGTGTTTATTCACTCTGAACTATTACTCATACCCCAATTACCCCACCCTTGGAACATATCATTTAGAATCATTAAAATTTTTTTTGTTCCGTTTTAAAAGGATCCAGGGGATTAGTATCATTACATAAGACTTCTTATAAATTAAAACATTTAGATATGGATGTATTAAATTTATTGAAGTTTTTATATCCTCACAACTACCCTTCTCTAAACTCCGTGCGTGGGACATCCCACCAGAATGAAATCCAATCAAGGCCTCAATACACTTACGTTTGGATATGAAAGTTGTTAAGAAAAAATAATTAGGATTATTTGTATGAGAGTAAAGTAAGGGTTTAAATATATACGAGTGAAACTCTCTGACTAATCCAACACTATTATTCAATAACCAAACAACCAACTAGAAATCTCTCGTACTCATTCTATCGTATACGTGACAAAAACTAATATCCACAATAATAGGGTCTCAAGTAGGGCTATTGTGGTGTTTTTGCATAATAGGATATGTAACTATTTTACAAGAGTACATTACATCATACGGGGTTAATTAATATATTTAAAGTGTCCCAAGTCAATCAATAATATTTTTGCATTTGTTCACATAACATGAATGAAGTCTTCATGATAAATATCATCTAATAAATACAAGCCTATAAAAAGTACTACTTTTAATTCACAAGGTACAACCCTACTAAGCTTCCATTATTTTAAAAAAGATTTAAGTCCAAATTTAAGTTCGTTTCACATAATATGAAAATTCCAATCGTCCAATTCTACAAACAGGTCTAAAACTTATACAACAATCTTTCGTTTTTTGGGCCTATAATTAAGGAATAATGCTCAACAGGTAATATAGGATATTTATAGGATATTTGTAGCTACTTATATTCAACTAATTGGGATGTAGTTAGGAATTCATAAAATCCTAGGGGTTACTAATTAATTTTTAACGTAAAAATTAATGTAAGTGAAATTTACCAACTATGCATATAAAATGCGAAGAGTGGAAAGTTACTTCCTTCCAAACGCGACCTAAGAAATCTTTGAAATTGACTTCGAAATTCCTTTTGAAAAGTCTTCAAATGCCCTTTGGAAATATTTTAGGGTTTGGTTCTGAATTTAGGAAATATTTGGGTGGAAGATGGAATTGATAGGTGGTTTAGTAACCTATAGATAATAGGGATCAAGGTGCCAGTGAAAATTATTTCTAATAATAGGCAATAATTTAAAAATGAAAAATAAAAGGAAAAGTGTCCCCAATGATATAGGCTATCGGTAACTCCAATGCTAAAAAGGAAAATTCCACGCTGCTAATTTCTCTCTCTCTCTCTCTCTCTCTCTCTCTCATCCCCGCTTTAATATCCCTTAACAACCTCTCATTCCTTCCTTCGATTGCAGCGTATGCCCCCCACTATTCTCAATGTTTCTATCACTCTATTATCGTACCACCCCATCCTATAACCTTAAACCACAAAAGAACCTACAACTCTTATAATTAAAAAAGTGACCACTCCTAAAAAGAAAAGGTGTGCCGAAAAGGGGTAAAAGGGGATTCACCTTCATACTATAAAAGCCAAATCGATGCCTATATTCTCTCTTTATAAAAAATAGCCTATACTCCTTCCAAAAATAGAGAAAACACACACACACACACACACACACACACACACACACACACACACATATATATATATATATATATATATATATATATATATATATATATATAGAGAGAGAGAGAGAGAGAGAGAGAGAGAGAACATCACAAGCAATCTTGTTCGTATGTAGGCCCATAAGGTATTTGATTTATGTTAAATATTGCATTGTATTATCCTTTTTACTATGCAATATTGTATTCTCATGCTCGCTAAACGAACGCGTAATACTCATTTACTGTATAACCTTAAATATTCATGGATAATTTCTTTTGCAAGGTTTATTTGACTATTTATAGGTTTTATAATTCTGATGATGAATTTTGGAAGCGTTCTAAGAAAGAAACATCCATAAACACACTTCAAATGGAAAAATGGTAATTTTACAGGGGAATTACCGGACTTAGACTATCCACGAAGATTATTGACCTCAAAACAAGGAACGTGTGGGTTTAAATGGCGCGTCAATCGGATCTCAAACGAAGAAGTTCTCAAGAATAAAAGTTTGAAAGTGGAAAAAGTCAAAAGTAAAAAATCTGGGCAATACAAAAGTAAAACCTTATGGCCAGAACATTGCTGAAAGTTTGTTGACGTCAACATGATGGTCACATCGATTCAAGCGGTGCATGAATCCGAGGTCGTATCAAGAAGTTTCAAGGTTTGGGCTTTAATGTGCAACTATAGAAATTTGGGGTATATACTATAATTAATGAACGATTGGTTGGTTCGGTAGTTGAAAGAGGAACGGATAAACTTATAAACTAGGGTTTGATTCCTCCTAGGCTAATTTCATTTTTACAAAGCAAAATAAAATAAAAATAATACATTTAAATTTCTACTTGCGAGGGGACTCGAACTTGAGTCTCACCCAGCTTCCCTTAACCATCAAACCAACCACATATTTTTCAATTATACTGAAACCAATAATATATAACCCATATTTTGTGCAGAGATATTATTTTTTCCTAATTCCTTTTTCTTCTCTCCACATGTGGGTCCCACGTGCCCATTATCTCCCATTTTCCACCCTTTTTCTTCAATCAGCTATCCGAGATTCTCTTTTTATTTTTCATTTCTTCTTTTGTTTTCTTTTAATCTTTTTTTTTCTTTTCCTTTTTATTATCTAAACAATTTTCACCCTCATTCTTTTTGTCTTTACAGCATTTCCAACCTTTAGACCATCCCCCCACTTGTCCATGTGATTGTCTTCTAAAATGTTTAGCAAAAAGAGATTCCAGTTTTCACCCAGAAATAGGGATTAACACACCATTTTATGACACATCCAATATTAAAGAGATTTCTTAGGGTTAGTTTGGTCTAGTGTAGTCCCAAATTTTAGTTTGTTATTTATTTTTAGTTTTAATAAATTCTTCTCTTAATTTATTTACTTGCTTTATAATTAGTTACATACTTTATAATTAGTTCGCTTAACTTAAAATTATTTTTTTCTCATTTTAAAATCACTCTCTCTTAGACACTGTTTTATTTAATTAATTAAAAATACTTTCTAGGTAATTTTTATTAAGTTGAGATTAATGAACTCATTTCGATTTTGTACTTGCTATGATATGGTATGAT
This sequence comes from Sambucus nigra, assembly GCA_949130495.1. Classification (NCBI taxonomy): domain Eukaryota; kingdom Viridiplantae; phylum Streptophyta; class Magnoliopsida; order Dipsacales; family Adoxaceae; genus Sambucus; species Sambucus nigra. The sequence continues at coordinate 605,820,138 of OX422214.1, read as the reverse complement.
CGAATAGACCATTTTTAAGGGGTTGATTATTTTTGAAATTACACCTATGGACCTTAGTGTTGATATCATAAATGCGCCATAGTTGTGACACTATGTGTTTAATTTTGGGATTATTGTTGATGCCAAACTCGTATTTAGACTTTTATGAAAATTTGAGGAGTGACACTCCGAGTTTATTAATTTTTCAAACGATTATTAATCGTGTTTTAAAACGTGTCTAACCATGTAATCATTTATACTACGTAGTTCGAAATGACGAATTTAATTCTCAGCCTATCTTTTTATAGTTTTGAACTGATTTAGTTTAAATATTCACCTAGATAAATTATAGTATTAAAACAGTAAAACTCCAAAATCATGTTTTGCATTTTCTTTTAAAAGTAATAAATTAATTAAATTTTAAACGACATTCCCTGTGAATTCGATACCCGAACTCGTCGTTATATATATAAAATATGTGTAAATTAAACTTTAGGTTTTCTGTATTGCGCTGCAAAATCGACGACAACGACAATCGTATTTACAAGATGCTCGATTTTTTCTTTATCAAAATGGCGCCATTATTGGGTAATGATTTGTATTTAATCTTAATTGATTTATTGCTTTGATCCCGACAATGCAGTTATCAAAATAGCATCGTTATAGGGCAATGTTTTGGTTTAGAATTTAATTAATTAATTAATTTATTTATTTGCACATATGTGTGTGTGTGTGTGTGTGTGTGTGTGTGAGTGTTACCAGTCATGAACAACTGAGCTTCAAGGATTGTCAATCTCTCGATCGCGCACAGCTTTTAAAAAAAATTCATTTACGGATCACTTCAAGTAATTATGCCTTATACTTGTATTTTCGTTGGTTCTAATAGTTTTGTACGTGCACAATTTTATCATAATAATAATAATTTTCAAATCTCTCCAAACCTATGAATTTTGACGAATACTTGTAAAATAGAAATAAATAAAAATTGCAATATAACCTTAGGTGAGTATTTTCATAAATGAAAATGGTTTAGGGACATAGAAAAACTAATCTAATGACAAAATTTCTCAAAATTATTATTATAATGATATTAATAACTATTGTGATAACAATTCTCCAATATATTTTGACAATAATTCTTACAATCCTTATTCTAATAATTTTGAAAATAGTTACGATAATACTTCACAAATTTTTCTTTTTGGTAAATTTTCTCTACCGCCAAATTCATTTGGTGCATATTTAGAAAATAAAAAAATGGGAATTTGATAATTATTATCTTGAAGAAAATTAATATAGAGAAAAAAAATTATATGTGTTATTTAAGCCCAATTATAATTTTTCTTTTAATAGCTTAGAAGACGAAGAATGTTTTGAACTAAATGAGAAATTCGAGGACATAGAAGATATTTCTACTTTCGAACAAACCATTATTCCTCTCACCTAATTGATAAATGAGACTTCAAATGTAGAGGGTATGGAAATTCAACCCATGCTTAATAATAATAAATCAATTGAAGTTGAATTTCTATCTTCACCATTTTCACTCACCGTTATTGAACAATTAAAATACTGCAAGAACTGAATGAAAGTTTTAAGGACTTTGACTCGATTCGTGTTAACGAATACTTTTTCAAAATTATTTCCACGATGGAATTTTCACTTGAGCGTTCCCCACCTCCCATTCTAATCGAAAACTCTTTGGAAGAAAATTTTGATTTCCTTAGAATCGAGTTGTACTTGTCCCCCATTATATCCGAACCATTATCATCCAAAAATATATTTATTCCAAAATTTGTGATGATTAATTTTTTTCGCCCAATGCATGCCCGTTATTGCATAAACGGAACTCCTATTTCCTAGAAAACATGAAAAATTGTGGGAGTCCACCGTTAATCCCACCAATTCAACGTGTTTTTGGGTGGACTTCCAAAAATTTCGTCTTCCAGTTTATGGTAAATTAGAAGATGATATTTTTATTTTGGACATATTTTATTAGAACAAATTTTTTTTTTTTTGTTTTTCTTGTTTCTAACGTATTTTGCACGATTATTGAACTTGATATTTGGGGATCGCCCCATATTGAATTATATCTCTCTATAACTTGAATTGAATACTGTTATTAATGTACATTAAGAACAATTTAACGTTTTAGTTAGGGTGTGTCATAATGTATTTTCACACATTTCTCGATGAAACCAACTCTAATCATTTAAATTTAAAAAAATTAAAAATTTATAAGTATTTTCTTTCTTTTTAAGCATGTTTCGAATTTTTTTATTTCTTCTCTTAGATTTTACTCTCTAAGTTACCTCATTTTTTAAAAAAAGTATTAAAGTTATCTAAGAATTAACTTGTCTAAATAGTACTTTAGTTTATTTACCATCACTATTATGCTTTATTAATTCATATGATTCGTGTATTGAGACTCTCAGCACATCACGAATTATACTTACGTAATTTTTAAAAGAAAAAAATTGGTAAATTAAAAGATTTATAGGTATACTTATCATGTGAGCTCTTTGTTCTCTTCCATATTCTGAATGATGTATACATTTTTTTTACCCTAAGAATGGTTTGGATCGAAACGACTCTCTTGTTAAATCCGTTCTTCGTTATCTCAAAGGTACCCTTTGGTTCGTTCTCACTTTTACTGCTCGGTTGTTTGAAAAATATTTAAGTCGTTGGTAATCTCAATATTCTTGTTTTGAATGATGACTAAAGAATGGTGATATGATCTTTTTTGACGAAAAAATCAAAAATTATATTTTAACCTAACTTTTGATCAAAGGCAATTCATTTCATCATTTCATTCGTTTCACCAACACCTTGAAAACTGATTGAAAAACGATGAAAAGTGAAATAGGGACTGAACATAAATAAAAGAATAGAAGAAAAAGGGAGAAACTAAAATAAAAATAGAAATAAAAGAAATCAAAAAGAGCAAATAATTTCATAGAAAATAAAAAGAAATTATCTTCAAAAGTTCATCCTTTCTTCAAAAATTCAAAATCATTTTGAGGTGTTGACTATTTTCATCCATCTTCATATTTCCCATTTTGAAAAATCCTTAAATGATCATAGGGTTAACATGATTTTCTTAGTATTTAAAAGATTATATTTTCACATTCTACAGAAAATAATATCCTATCACGAGATTACATTTTATTGTGTTATATATAAACGTCTTTCACCACTAACATGTACAGGACTTTATTTCCAATTGCATTTACTTTTTGTGCCTATATGTCCAGAGTGACTTACACTAATTTAGAGTGGTTTCACTTTTAAGTGTAATGTAACACCCCACTCATTCCTGGAATTGACTGCCACCAAGACTACGCCGGGCGTCACTAAATAAATCATTCTTAGCATGTGACAGATATAGGATACATAAAATTTTCATCCACAATAGAATAATCAAATTAATCCAATAAATAATCATCCATGCAACAATTTAATCCATCACCATGCTAAATTCCAAAAATAATCCAACTCCATAACTTATTTAAAACGCCAAATGAAATAATCCAATAAAGTAATTGACTGAAATCGTAGACAACTTTGGAACCGAAAGGCCCAATCAAATCCATAATGAAGTCGCATAATGTAAAGAGACTGAATAAATAAGCCTATACTAGTAAAGCGAGTAAATAAAATAGAACTCCAGTTGCACCTCCAAAACGATCTCCAATAACTCCTATGAAACTTCTCTAGCACAACCTGAAATGTCAGTCAACGCAATGTGTCGGAGCACACCGCATGGATACCAGCTACTTCTCTCAAATAGGGTCCTTGAACCCAGACAATAGAATTATACGCAATAAATACAATAGTAGAATATTTTAAATTAATTGATATATATTCATTTTCTATCCATAAATAAATCACTATCTACCCCCAACCAAGTCCACCTAAAATCCAAGTCCTATTATTTAGTTTCCAACAACTTCCTATTTTTAAATTAATTAATTTAGTCAAATTTACTATTTTTCTCATTTTATAAATATCAGTCGCGGTACTCCCGCATAAAGTCTTATACTATTTTAGTTGTGGGACTCCCACTAAGTTTTAAACCACACTCATTCCCCTCATTATGGTCAGTCAGCCCGGTTCACTGCCAACTTTGCACACACACGTGAGGTTCCACACACGAAACGTCACTATAGCCCCTCAACCCATTTAACTGTCAGCCCGCACATACTCGTAACGCCACACACACCCCTATCGTTATAGGCAATCGACCCGTTTAACTGTCATCCTTGCACATACTCCTACTGCCAATATCTTTTAATACCCGTTTACTATCTTAGGCATTAATTCTCAATTTCTCAAGTTTTCTCATTTTACTCAAATTAGCCCCACCCTTTTATCGATATAAAATCCTCGAAACACCCTTAGTACCATACCTAAAGGTCTCCACTACACAAGTATTTTCTAGCCTATTATCTAGGAATAAAATAAAATAATCAACACAACTTAGCCTCATTCCTTGGCTTGCTAAACCAAGGAACAACGTAAAACTCAGCCCCACCCCGGAATATCTATTCGTAAACTATCACCACTATCTAGTCCCATACCTAAAAAGCGATAACTATATAAAGGTATACTAAATAGTCTCATACCTAGAAAGCAACCCAAATAAAGGTGAGTTCCCTATGTTGTAATAACCCGTACTTTTATAGGTATTTAAATTACGTGAGTAGGTGTAATTTAATACTCGAAGAAATGATTTGAGAATTTTAAGTGAAAGAGAACTTGAAGTGCGGGTTAAATATTAATTGGAGGGTTTGGGATTATTATCGATGTGTTCTATATTTACTTACGAGAATAAGTAAATGAAGTTGGATTATTTTATATCATGTCGCGATAGGAAAAAAGCGACAAGTAATAATATTTTATTTGGAAAATACGTGCGGAGTTGTATTGGATTTAAAAAGGTGAATTTTTGATAAGTGACTCGGATGGAGATTTCGAGTGCACGGTTGATCCCAAATGGGACAAAATAGTCAAAATTAATTACCTTGGGGTAGTGTTTGGGTTCAGGGACTTTTTAAACTAGTAAGGACTCGCATTTGAGTGTACGAGTCAATTTTGGGTTTAATAAGTGGAGAACCCTTATTTCTCTCTTATCAGGCCACGAGAGAAAGAGAAAAAGAAGGAAAGAAAAGAAAGAAGGAGAGAAAGAGAAAGTAAATGAGAACTATGGCCAAGCTCCGACGGATCCCGGCACGATGTCGTTGGATTTATCCAATGAGGCAAGTGTTTAACTTGCTTTAAGTATTTATGTGGGTTTATAATTCATATTATAGTTGGTGAAAACTATATGAATTTTGGGTTGGGATTCTTGAATCAAAATGGAGTTTTTGGAAAGGATTTCATATAAATTGAGGTGATATTAACTCCATATAAAATCTGAAATCAAATCCATGTTAATGGTGTAATTTTTGGTGAAAATTTTGGAAAAATGAGAAATAGTGAGTTTAATTAAGATAGGGTTTAAATGTTAGTTAAATTGATAAATCCCATGAATAAATTATTGTGTTGGGTAAAAATAAGTGTGTAGATGTTTACAGTGATGGTTGGTGATGTTAAAAACCATAAATTTTGGAGTTGGAGAAGATGATGAACTCCCAAACTGATCACGTTAGATCGATAAATTGCGGTTCGATTAGGGCAATCGGACCGGTTCATTTCTTTGGTCATCGGTTTGATTCGTTCGTTTGAGAACCAGATCGGTTCATTTTTGGAGTCATCGATTTGGTTCGCATATAATAGTTAAAATTGAGAAGTTTTCTTGGACTTAAAGGATTGAAGAGGAATTATTTTTGGAGATAAATATTACGGGATCCGAAATAGAGTGTGAGGGCCACTAAAAGATTTAACGAGTGATATATAAATCTCAGGTTAGCGGGAATAAGATCCGGGTGATAAATTTTAGGAGTGATTGGGACGAACAACACTCAGAAATATTATTTCGGTGGGTATATATATATATTTATGCGTGTAGAATATATATGTGACGATAGTATATGAGTGAATCCGAATGTGTGAGTAGGATGAAATTAGAATACTAGCTGGATGTGTTAAGCTAATATTCAGGAATTTTAAGACGTGAGAATTGTATCATAAGTGAGTGAATACTTATGGGATAAAAATAAGTGTGTGTATACTTATGAATTAATACGAATTGGTATATTCGGGATTATAGGCTAATGCCACGTGAGATAAGCATGAATAGCCGGATTTGATGATATATATATATATATATATATATATATACGGGTATAGAGACATTATATATATGATATGATTATAAATATATTTGTGTGTGTATGATATATTTATGTGAAACATACCCCTCTAGTGCTATCATGGGAAGTTGCAGGATGTGGGTAAATCCCCTGGATTGAGTAGCAGGGTCAGTATAGTCCCCAGGTCATAGCATCCAATAATTTATGCAGTGTGTCTCTTTATCATGGGTGAGACGTCTTGGGTATGATTGAGTCTCACTTTCAGGTGAGGAACTATGACTGCTTCCCCTACGTTTGTGATATGATTTTATCAGGTCGGTGTAAGACCCCGACCGATAGTACCCATGATGAAGTGTGTTCCCTGGAAGACGATAGCATTCTAGAGACTGCATCCATTGAGTTATTGCTCCGAGGGATTTCAATTATACTTATATAGTGTGTGATATATAAGTATGGGTATACTTGATGTGTGTATATATATATATATATATATATATATATATATATATATATATATATATATACGGACAAAATAAAGAATGAGATGTGGAATCCGGGAGAATAAAATCTGGAATAAAATGTGAGATACGTATATAAAGATGAGAATATTATATATGAGACTAATAACACTAAAATGTGAATAGTGTATTATAATTGGTGAAAGTTATTCATAATGAATGGATAAATTATAAGTGAGAAATTAAAATACATATGCTCACGCGAAAGCTTAGGATATTACATACGCGGGGTATGAGATAGCATACGGTGACTTAGAGATTTTGAGAGACTAGTTAGGTTGGGTAGTGTAACTAGGGTGTTTAAAATACATGCATTAGGTGTGCACTGTTGTATGAAAGGTGAGGGGTATGTCATGGGAGTATGACACCGGTTTAAATATGGAGAATATCGTATTGTAAATGTTAAAGTATTTTAAACACTTTCTAAATATTTTCTAAATGCTTTGGGCACTGAACCGCTTGCAAATATTTTTTTAGAAAAAAAACTTTTAGGTATCCAAACACAGGGACGCCTGGATGATATTATTCCTCCGAGTTAGACGATATTGCAGCAGCTGTGGATGCTAGCGGGGATTGTTTAGACACTTCTATCCTTGTGATCTACATAGGAGGTACTGTTAAAATATTCGGCATGTTGCCCAACTATTGTCATTTATATTGTTTGACACATTTTCATTTGCGCCTATTCGATATGGTTGTATTAATGCTTTACCGAGAGTTATCGGTTATTGTTTTATTAATTTCAGTTGTTGTGTATATTATTGTGTGGATGGATTTATTATGTGTTTAAGTTAACAAGATTAGAAAGTTTAAAATTTGTCATCGGGCCTAATAAGATATTAGTAATTAAATTGGTTTTTGACAGCGATGTTGAGAATGATCCATATGAGAATCTTGTTTTAATTTGATAAAGGATTGATCAACCGTGATTAAAATAGGCAGGGTGTCACATATCTATCCCATAACCCCGTCGTTCCCGCAGTGTCAAACGTATTGAAATAAATAAGTGGCATGAGACTAAATTTTCATTCATCACACTAATTTTATCAATTTAATCCGCACATCATTAATTTATCAATTAATGTTCGTTTAATCATAATATTAATTAAACCATACTTTATGAATGCTATGTGATATCGATTTAAGAAAATTCGCAAATTCTAATTTTAAACTTATTTAATTGAAGTCAATTTTTAATATAAATTAATTAAAACCTAACACATACATCTAGATGTTTAAATCATGCCATCACAAAATTGCTAATTAGCAGATTTCAGGAAAAAACCCAAAGGGAAAAACCTTTTATTTCACTATGAAAAGGTAAATCGAAACTTACATACACAATGAATTCTACAATGAATATCCACAGACACTCATATAGACCTCACCCTAGAATCAACAATGGATTAACTACAACGAACCCCTAAGAACACACAGCTCCAAATCATCCAGGAACACCCGCAAGCACTCCCAATGACACGCAGTCGTAGTCAGATGTAGATATCTTCTCTACAAGAGAAACTTCACGAAAGTTGTATCTTGGGTTCCAAAACAACTCACTAAAGCTATTGGGATTTTTGTGAATTGAAAAACAAATGTTTAAACCCTAAAGAAGAAGACAAACTAATTCTACAGTTTGTAGTTTTCGTGTATCAGAAAAACTCAGGTTTTCTTGAAGAAAATGGACTCATTTAGTCAGCTATTTATAAAAAATCTGAGTCGTTGACTCCGCTCGAACGAGAACCTTACTTTGCTCGAACAACTTGTGATTTCATTTGAAGTGACTTCGTCCGACATATCAAACAATTTTAGAAAACTAAAATAGTAGCATGTCGTTTGATAAAATGCTTCAAACGAGCCTTCGCGTGACATAGTTTGTCGCTTGAACGACTTTGTCATGTCGTTTGAACAACATCAACGAAAAATAAATTTTATTAAAACTCTGCCTCATGACTTAGAAAAAAATATTTTGACGAAAAATAATGCCTCAGATGTTTAAAAACATTTTAGAAAAATTATTCCAGCACTTTAAATGAACCATTAAGGGACTTAAACACAACCTTACAAAAATCTATATCGCAGAGGCTTTTCTGTTAAAGAATGTTAATATTCAGATCCGTCTTGATGCATGATCAAACTTGAACTTTTCTTCGATGGTTTTAGAGGTATATGACATACTCTAATGTAAACAGAACTATGTAAATTATGTCCTTACAAATCTCCCCCTATGTCTATGTCGGTACAAATAAAAAACATCTGAATCATCAAATCAAATGTCCTATGCAAATCTAATACCCTCCCATGAACCCAAAGCTGAAAAGGTACTAAAAATGCAAGTCTTAAACTTTCTTCAAAAATCTTGAACTTCAAATCTTCAAATCTCCAAATCTCTTCACTTTCCTTTGTCATCATTAGGGTGTGAAAAATATGATCTTCAATTTTATACCTACACACATGAGACAAGAAACAAATACCTTCGTGACGTATTGAGTTTGAAATGAGATAACCATAAATAAAAAAAACATCAAATCTCAATTCACTCATAATTAAAACTCCCCCATTAAATCATAATTCATTCTCCCCCTTTTTATTTGTCTAAAATACACAAGGAAACGAATAAACAAAATAAACATGGAGTGTCATAATGAGCAGCAAAACAACTACGATCATTAATGTTAATAAACTTGAAAGCATTCACCAACTATTTTTTCTTTTTAAATTTTGTAAACACAAATGTAAAAAATAATTTACAAAAATCACACACTATGAATTTACACTAAGATAACCAAATCATGAAAACGGAATGAATGGGTGTGAACAAATTCAATAGGAAAATCAATGCAATCAAACATAACATATGTGAACGATGAATATGGACACTCCTAACGAATGAACTCAAAATCATACTTAGGTGTCAAAATGTGAATTTATATGACATTGACTCAATCTAATCGACACATCAAAGTCTAAAATGATTTTCACACCAATAACGCCTAAAACTGTGTAATAGTTTTTCAATACTTTGCCAGGACTTGCAAACCCGTTGTTTAAATTCCAACCAATCTCCCTCATAAATAATCAGTCTTTTATTTTTATAATTGAGGTGATCTATTTTTCTCAACTTAGAGATATCCTATTGGCCCCATTTTTGGCATATTTATTTTTTATTGCCTTAATTTTTTTCTTGGGCTCTTTTAAATGGTGACTTTCAAGACATGATTATTATTCACTTGCAGCCCTTTCCCGCATTCACTCATCATTTTTTTCAAATTTTAAACAAATCTTCATGGGCAACGGTTCTTACATGAACAACTTTCATTGTCAAATTTTATCGCATTTGGTTCATTTTAAAGACAGGATTGAGATGGAAACATTTCGACCAACAAGTGATAGACAAGTACAACAATCAAACAAATTCATGCAAGTGTGTATTAAAGGAGACTAAGAGTCGAACATGTAAAAATTCATCTCAAATTATATCTTAATGAGACATGGATATCGAATGATGTTCTGACTTGGTCATCCTAAATGTCCATTCATAAATGGTGTAAACAAAATACAAAACTCTTTTTGTCTTTTTCCAAAAAGTTTATCAAAATACAATCTTTTTGGCTTTTTCAATTTTTCTAGCAAAATAGAAAATCTTTTTGTATTTTTCCAAAAATTTTCAAAAACAAAAATCATTTTGGTTTTTCGAAAAATATATAAAAAAAGGAAAATATAGATACAAAAATGGTACACACTAGCAATAGGCATAAAGTATCATCATGAAAATCATCTTATGCTAGCAAACAAGTCTAAACCTCAACCATAAAATGCGATGGAGTTTTTCAAAGGTGGTGAAATCTTATGAAAAGCATCCATCAAGTCATGTGAAGTTTTGACAAAAAACTTAACTTGCTCCCTACTATGTGCAAACTCTCTTAGTAATCATCCGGAGCATCATGTGTGGGTGGGGTGTGTGGTAACATGTGGCAAAACTCTATAAGACACACTACCCATCTTAAAACAAAATTCCCTAAGTTGTCCTCTCTTCTTGCAATGGGTGAAAACATATATGGGCCTAGGAACACCTCTCTCAAAACGTCTACGGTGCACTCTCCAATCCGGAATGGGATGCCTAGGTGGGTTGGGTTGAGATCCATATGGATCAATCACAAACTTGAGAACCAGTTCGAGTGCTACATGGGAAGTAGATGCACCGTCATGACCTATTCCTGATCTCTTAACATTACCCAAAGCGGGACCGAGGACCATCTTTCCTACCTTCTTCGATGTATCCTCTAAAGTGACCTTTACCTCCCGGGCACGTTCAAGATCTCTCTCTAATTATGACACACCGGCTACATGTTCAGTCTTTTCCCGATCTACGACGATCAACTGCTCACTCAAAGTAACCTTCACCTTCACCTTCACGAGTTGACTCGTCGATGCCTCAAATCCCCTCAAAATCTCTATCTCTCTCTCAAAATGTAGCACCTTAAGACCTAATTCCTTATTCAACTTCTTTAAGGTCTCGATGTATAAATCTCTAAACACAATTTGGAGCTCACTTTTACCTTCACTTCCACACTCACTTTCACACTCACTCTCACACAAAACACTCAAACTATCATCAGGACTCTCACGTGCACAAGTATCCTCATCGTTGTGGGACAAACTAGGTGTGCTCACGTGACTAGCCAAAAATTCTACACACATCCCATGTGAAGACTCGTCCTCAGAATCATTCACCTCTTCCTCACTATCGCTAAGAGTGGTTGGTATGGAAATCTTTTTGCCCTTTCTCTTTAGCCTAGTGGGACACTCAAACACCTTATGCCCCTTGCCTTCACATTCAAAACATCTCTCCTCCTCCTTATTATCTTTCTCTTTCTCACCGCTTTCTTTGGCCTCATCTTTCTTTCTATTTTTCTCAAAAAACATTTTATTTGAAGAATTTTCTTTGGAAAATTTGAGAAACTTTTTAAAACAAATTGCAAGAATGGCCACATTATCAAAATCAAACTCGCCCTTAGACTCGGACTCACAAACTTTTGTATTATTTTTCTTCTCTCTCTTGGGAACTTCCTCTCCCTTCCTAGACTGGGATCTAAGTATTATCCCTTAATCCTTAGGCTTGACAGTGTTAGGAAACATGTTAATTTCATATATCTTGAGGTCTCCTACCAGTTCTTCTACCTTTAGATTGCTCAAATTACCTAAGGAATACAAAACAGTCGCTTTCGGGATAAAACGTTTAGGCAATGATCTCAAAATATTTTTAACCACTCTTGCATGAAGAATGTAATCACCAAGATTGAAACTAGTGTTGATAATATCAGACAAACATGCATAAAAGTCATCAAATCACTCAGATTAAAGTATGGTTATCGTTTCAAATTGAGAGAATTTGGCAGAGTTTGGTTATTCTATTATTTCCTACTAAATGAGGAGTGAGACCTCTATTTATAAGAGTTGGCTGGAGCCTCAGGGGCGGCACTGTTCACGTGACTTATAGAGAAGAGGGAATATGCTTAGAATGTGGACATATGGTAGTCCATGGGCTAATGTGAAAAGCAGGCATCCTTCATTATTAAACTTGTGCTGAGGAGTAAAGTCTGCAGCCTGCAAAGGTACCAGGTTGAGGCCTTATTGGCAAGTCGAGGCCTTTTATTGGCTCTCGATCATATGTTTATGTATTTGGTCATACTTCCTTGCTATGTTTCATTCAGGTGGTTGGCGACATAAGAAGATGTGGGGGATCTTTGGCATAAGAGGGTGGTCTTGTGAACTTTAGAAACCTTAGCAAACTTTCTAAGAATGAGCTCATTTGTGACCTACCTTATTTTGAGTCAACTTCTTCATGCATATGTCAAATTTGTCAAATAGGAAAACAAATATAAAATCCATATAATAAGTTGAATGTGATGTATACCTCTTGAGTTTTATATCTTCAGCACATAAACTTTATAGGCCCACTGTGTACGGAGATCATAGGTGGTAAACATTACGTCTATGTGATCATATATGATTTTTGTAGGTTAACATTTATAGGATTTTTGCATAGTATGACCGATGTTAAGGAATTATTCATTACGAAGTGTAAATAAATCCAAAATTAGAAGGGTTGCACCATAGTTCGTGTCCATAGTGATTATTGGCAAGAATTTCCAGGAAGCAATATTCTAGAATGCTATAGTGATGTTTGTATACACTATGAATTTTTTTCCCCTCAAACACCTCAACAAAGCATGATTTTCAAAAGAAAAAATGGAACTATCCAAGAGATGGGTAGATATATGTTGGTAGGCAAGGGTGTACCTAAGTGTTTTGAGGGAAAATCTATAAACACGACCTATCACACCGTGAACGGAGTCTATAGGAGTTATGGTTGCTATAAAACCCCCTATGAGATTTTGAAAAGCAAGAATAGCACACTCAAGGAAATAGTGTTATATACCCAAGGATCATGAGTACTTGACTCGAGAAATGATGCTGGCATCTTTCTTCGATATTCCAAAAATAGTCATGCCTATCGCATTTATAATTGTGCTTAGCAAAAGATGATAGAGTCGGTAAATGTCATCATCATTGGTAATAATTCCTATGTATTTAATGAAGACAATTGTGAAAGCACATATTCCATGTTTACTTATGTTGAAGAATAAATATAAAAAGGAACGACTGAGTAGTTTCATGTACCCACACCACCACAAGTGTTTCTTGAAATGGGTGAGACACCCTTTTTTGTATGAAAGGAGAATGATTTGACCAAAATCATTGTTATCCCTAGTATTAGAGTAAAGACCCATTTTGAAATCCATAAAGCATTTAATGTTATTTGTTATACTTCTAGACTCGAACCCAAAAATGTGAAAGAATCCTAGTTAGATGAATGTTGGGTCAATGCTATGCAATATGCATTAGAACGATTTGCAAAATAAGATGTGTGGAGTCTAGTTCCTTTGCCGAAATATGTTTAAATTTTTGGTACCAAATGGTTTTCAAAAATAAATGTGATGAATAGGGTACCGTGTAGAGAAATAAGGCAAAACTAGTGGCTTCAGGATACACCCATGTTGAAGGTGTTGACTTTGATGAGTGTTTTTCCCCGGTATCTAGGATAGAGTTAGTTAATTTTCTCTTAGACATAGAATGTGATTTGGTCTTCAAGATCCATAAAATGGATGTCAAAAGTTACTTTTAATGTCACTCTCCAAAAGGAAGTATATGTTTAACAACCAAAAGGCTTTAAGGACCCTGGGTTCCCTATACACGTTTTATGACCCTCATCAAGCCCTACGAGATTGGTATGAGATAATTACCTCATATATATTGGGCAAAGGTTTCAATTGAGTGATTGTGGACAGGACTTTATTTTTTAAGTCTTATGGGAAAGGCATAGTGGTATCCCAAGTCTACGTTAACAATATCATTTTTGGATCCACTTGTGAAAGCCTTGCTCATAATTTTGGTTTTCTTACAAAAGGAGTTTGAAATAAGCATGGTTGGGGAAGTAAAAAATTTACTTTCTCTTCAAGTGCTTAAAATGAGAGTGGAACCTTTATTTCACAATTAAAATATGCAAAATACCTTGTGCAAAATTTTAATATTAACTCTTCTAATAATAAGGACACTCCCATGAGTCTGTCTGAAAATCTAGAAAGGATGTAAATGGAAAATATGTAGACAAAATGCTATGTCAAAGCATGATAGATAGTTTATTATACGTCACGGTTATTCATCCCGTTATATCCTTTAGTGTAAGAGTTTCTTCTCTCTACCAAACATGTCCCAAAGATTCCCATGTAAAATCCATTAAGTGTATCATCAAGTATATATTGATGGGACAGTGGGCTTTGGTAATTGTTACCCCCGTAGTACCAATACTTCTTTGTATTCTTATACTGATATTGGAGGGGAGATGTATTATTTCTGGTGGTTTCTTCCACTTAGGAAGTTGTTTGGTTTCTTAACACGCCAAGAAGCAAAATTATTTGTCTTCTTCCACCGCTAAAGAAGAATATATTACGGATGGTAGTTATTATGCTAAATTAATTTGAATAAAACAAATATATTAGAGGATTATAGTATTGATGCATATTGCATGGCCATATATTATGATGATAGTAATGAAAAATCCCATTCAACATTCATGCATGAAACACATTAACACTAGCTATCGTTTTATTTGAGATCTTGTTTAAAATAAGGTGGTGTCTTAAGTCAGGTTTCAATTGAGGATTAATTAGTCAATATATTAACCAAACCTATTGATTTTGAATAGATTTGAATATCTTTTATCATCATTAATTATTTTCATTATCGATTGGTTTCATAGTAACATGCCTAGGATTTATGAGTTCCATCTTTATATTTGATATAAATATCATTGCATGACTTTGTTCAAGTTTGATTGTATATCTTCCCATCAAATATTTTTTATACAATCATATATGCTCTTTAGATTATGTACTCCTTTTCCATATCTTGTATATCAAACGATTAGTTTTTATCACTTTTCCTTTTTACAGAATATGATGTATTCTTCATGAGATGAATTTTATTTTCTTTTAAGTCTAATAAAATTTGAGAGAATTGTAATATGGAACTCATCTCATATATTATTTCACTCTACACCGCACTACACATTGATTAGATGACACTTTATAAGGGATGTCAAAGATTTATGGTCTTCTAAAAGCATTCAAAGTATCTTAAGACTTGTGAAAAAGTGTCTAAACTCCTATAAATGTGTATGTAAGGATGTTTTTTTTCATGATTTGTCTAAAGTTTAAAAATCTTATGTTACTATGAAGTTGTTAGGTTATATAAGATTAGAATGATCTATTCTACCTTTGAAAATTGGAAATAGTATCATGTCTCTGTTTTGAGTTAAATCTGCCACTTGAAAAATAATCTGAACTAGAGGCAATGTCTCAAAGATCAATATATATCAAAATTTTGGTTACATCGAGGATATGAGACTAAAGGTTTTAGCTAATAAATTTCTTATTTGATTAGGGGGGGGGGGGGGGGGGGGGGGGAATGGTAGTTGAAAAAATTCTGAAAGGTTGTTGAAATTTCACTAAAGACAAAGTTATGCGTTCTTTGTTTTATTATTTGTTAATTATAATTGAACTTGATCTTAAAGACTTCACTCAATGGTGTTCATTATTTTATTTTTGTACAAATGAGATATGATATAATGTTCTTGGTTGATAAATCTCATCATGTTATTGTCCTTTTAGATAACCTTTCCTCGATTATGAACATTATCGTAAACTCACTTTTGGCAAGTACGATAAATTATCCTCATACTTTTCATAAACCAAAATGATGTAGGAGTTTGTACCTCTTTATGCATATCCTTGAGGTTACCTCCCTGTAAAACTGTTTTATTTTAGATTGGTAATGTGAAAATATATCTATCTTTCTATCTCAACCGTATGATATAACTCTCTCATATTTACTCATGTTTACTATATATTGTGTGTACCTAATTTTATATTTTAATGTTGATTCCTTACATTATTTCTTTTGTATATTTCTTGACAAAATGGGGGAGAAGTTTGTACTAAGATGTGGATTATGTGGGAGTGTTATCTTATTTAAGGAGAATATTCATGAAAGTATATAGTTAGAATAAAATTTATGACCGTGCAATATTGCATATATCTTTTATTACTCATGTTATATTTTTAGCATAATTTTTTCTTTACACATAGGTATATCGATGATCTTAAAAGTGTATGTAGGAAAATATGGCTCAATCGATTATTAAAAAGTTGAAGATCATCTTGATTCCGTCAGATTCTTGATTTTCTTTTATTTCTTTATGTGCTTTTGTCTAAAATTTCATATGTAATAAGTTTCTTTATTTACTTTTTATCTTGGGTTATATAATTTATCATGGAATAAACAAAGGGTGAGATTGTAAGAGTATAATATACTCATGTGCCTTCTCTTGTTGGATTGTTTTATTTCGGTTTCCAAAGAACATTTTTGAGTTTGTCTCTAAGGTCCTTATTCTATTGAAAATCTTCCTTAAGAGTTCAAGATCTTGAAGCCATTCCCTTTTCATACCTGAAACCACATCTTCTCCTTTTATGATGAAGGTAAATTGATCTAGAGGACTTGGGATTTTAAATGGTTAAGAAAAAAAATTTATAATATCATTTGCAAACCCTTTTTCATGTTTTTCTTCTGCCAAATGTCTTAGTATGCTTCTCTATAAATATTATATCTTTAAAAAATACATTTGTGTAAAATGTCATAAGAGAAGTCATAGTCACAAATCCTTCTCCTAGTGGGTTACGAATCCTTCAAAGACGTGGTGGAAATACTCTGGTGATATGCAGAGTTCTTTTGTAGATAGATCACAATCGTGAAGCATATCTTCACGTCTGCGAACTTCATGTCACTCATCGTGCCATATCATTTTATCTCGGAGAAAATCATTATCTCCATTCATGACCTTGTGTCGCTAATGTTTATTGCCATGAAGACTTTGGTCGCACTCGTGACTTTCTAGCGATGGCTAGATGATAAGATCTCCTTTTTAAAAAACCAAAGATCTTTAAGATATTCTCTTTCAAATCACCTGCGAATGGGACTCATTTTCTTACACTCTTACATCCTAACATGGTGTATGCGTGGGGCTTATCTCAACTTGTGTTTTTTTCATCATTTCTTTCATTTACACAAATTTCACATGAACCCCATTTTTCTCTTCCTTTCAGTTTAAGCTTAAATATTTCAAGAGAGAATATATCCAGGAGAAAATCCAAGTCTTTTGTTATTCCTTTTAAGAACTCAAAAGATAATAAGGAAAGGAAATCCAGGTTTAATAGTTGTTCATCTTTTTCTTTCTTTCGCTTCTTTTCACTTGATCAACCTTTTATTTATTGATCAATAACAAAGAGGAAGAAAAAAATCCATGAGCCATCAACTACTTTTCTCAACATTAATCTTTTCAAACTTATGACCTTTATTCCTTGTGAAATTGTTGTGATAGTATGGTTCATTAAGATATTGTTCACATATAAACAAGACAAAGTCCGAATTGGTTCAAAGGAAACATTGTTTATTGCTTGATCAAGAAATCAAACATGTTGAGATCCTCGTCGACATTACAAAGGTCTTCATTTTTCTAGGGAATGGTGAAAAAAGGTGAGGTATGAGTTAGAGCGTTGTGTGATTGTAAGATGTTTATCCCCTTTGTAAGTTTTTACCATGTTTTTTGAGAGATTGTTGTATTAATCTGAGGTAGTTTATCATTAGTGGGTTTTTCCTCTTACATCCGGTGTTATGTGTTGATTTACTTTTTCTCGTGATTTATAACTCAAATGTTTAATTAAGATTAAAATTTGACTTCTTGTTATATCATTGTTAAATTTTATCACAAAAACCTTTAGGGTGTGCTCTTTGACTAAGAACCAATTACAATCAATAAAAAAACTGGTGTATTCTTTGTTTAGTCCTTTAAACACACTTTAAACATATAACTAAATTCACATATATCAAGCACATTTGGTGATGAAGTTCAACTCTAATGTTGAATGATTAGACTAAGGCATAACAGGGATGGCCAACCACTAACCAAACAATGTTAAAACATACCATGTAGGTTTCTTTAAATATTTTCTCAATTATATCATTAGCGGGTACAATATTTCTAATAAATTAGTTAGGCTATGAGTTTCATTATGAATTTTATAGTTCCCATAAAAGGAAAGATTTTGGTATTACAAAATCCTCCTCAAAATAAGCTTGTTATAATATTTTATAGAGAGGATTAGTTGTTCTTATGGGGTGATGGACCAAAAAGAAACCGTCATTTGTCACGGTTTGTAACCATAAAAATGAAGGCAAAAAAATTGTAATAAAAAAGTATGAAATTTAGTAAATTGTAATTATTTTAACATTAATCGATTAATTGCTCTTATTTTTATTTCATTTGTTATGGAAAAAAACTATGACAAACAACAGTGCATTTTTCGTCCAAAATTACAACAATATCAAGATAACACATTTGTCATTCCAATAGTCGCAAGGGTAATACCATTATTAAGATCACCATAATTGTAAGGACAAATTTTCAATTGAGCCCCTTGTATGTTTTTGACTTATACTCGGAACAAAACATATTTTTGAGTATTTGTCACGATCCCACACAGTATATGACATAGAGTTTGTTAAAGACGTTGTGGTCAAGCTTTAAAGATAAATTATGTCGAGATTTTATTGGTACACGTTTAACGTCTTCATTGCATTCCGAGATCACTCAAGTATGAATGCGTAATGTTAATGGAAACTCGAAAAATGTTTTAAAATGTTTAAGGATGTTATTTTATTAAAGAAATATTTTTAAAAAAAATCTAAAGTGTTTTAAAATGTTTAAAGTTCATTTATTCTGAGATAAAGATGGTTTAGATTTGTATTTAAAACAAACTCTTTTTGATCAGTCGTTCAAACGACCTTAACAGTCATTCAAGCGAGGTACCAATGTCGTTCGAGCGACATGTGTATTTCGTTCGAGAGACATGAAGATCCCGCTCGAAATTAATCTCATATAACTTTATTTGATTTGATATGCCAAATGAAGGAGAAGTAAAACAACATGTGCCGCTAAGAGGCCGCAAAGGAAGAGGCTCAGCTAGAGCCGCAGGCCACTCAGGGGACGGTGACCGCAGCAAAGGTCGCCACTATTATTGTACAGGCGGTTAATGTTTTGATGATTGTGTTAGCACATCATTCTCCCTAGGAACAGTCACAGAAGACAGTGGCACTAGTTCAGGCTCACCCAGTGTCGTCAGTTTGGGAGAGAGCCAGAGAGGCCTTCCAGAAGGACCATCCATCAAAGTTCTAGGGGAGTGTGGACATTGTAGCATCTAACCAATACAAGAAGGATATCTTAAGGCATTTGCATATTTTTTTAATGCAACAACACTCAGAAGAAGATACTGGATACATTTAATCTAGTAGGAGCACCACTTCAGTAGTGGGAGTCGATCACTACAGCAGAGGAAAGAGATACTATGACGATATATGAGTTTTGGTTGCGGTTTTAACGCAAGTTCTTTCCGTCAGCAGTTTAGACGGAGATGAGAAGGAAATTCTTAGATATTTTACAGGAAGGTCGGACTATGGTCGAGTATAAGGAGTTCACTCTCCTATCAAACTTTGTGCCAGAAGAGGTGAACATTGAGGAGATGTGGGTCCTCAAATTTACAGACAGGCTTACTTGGAGGATTTTCCAGCATTTATTAGAGAACTTGGCATTACGGACTTACATCGAGGTCGTGAATGCCTGTTGCTCCACTGTTTGGATCATCACTTCCATCTGAGGGGAGCGAAGAGGACCGAAGAGTCTAGCCAGCAGAGCAAGACTGTGGCTAACGGTGCCAGCGAGGTGCCATAGCAGCAGAGTAGGCAGCAGGAGCAAGGTTCCCAGCAAGGGGACTGGGCTAAGAGGTTTCGACTGGGTAATAGTAATTATAGGCAGTGCCATCAGGGCTAGAAGCATACCCCTTAGGGACAGCAGGGTCAGGGGAACCAGACTAGAGGCCAGTTGGGCTGGGGTTATCAAGGCCAACAAGGCTAGGGATAGGGTCAGTAGGGACAGAGGCAGGAAAATATTATAGGGATATGTTTCGTATATGGAGAGAAATGACACGTGTGGCATGCATGCCCGAATAGGGATAAGGGTCAACGACTGGATACCCAATAGGGGCAACAGTTACAACAGCTTATAGCCCCACCAACAGTTTCATCATTTCCACCTCTATAGGGATTATGGTAGTTTGGGCGTGTGTTCAACGTCCATGGATTAGCTTTACAGTTAGAGTCGTTTTGAAGGTATGTTTTCAGTTCATGAGCACTTAAGGCAGGTATTATTTAACACGAATGCATCACAATCTTTTGTTTGCACAAGAATTCGTGTATGAGACGGGTTTAGTGGATATAGCGCTAGATATTATTATGATCATAGATTTACCATTGGGTTGCGGGACTCTCATTTGTTCCATCTACGGGGGAGCAAGTGTGGACATGGGGAGATTATGCTCATTTTAGTTATGTAATAGTATGATGTTATGCTGGATATGGACTTATTAACAATGGTTAGAGCGATAGTTAACTATTATAGTAAGATTGTAGTGATTATTATTCCAGGGAAGGATATATTTATTGTGGTGTTGCCTCGTTCTAAGGGAGGGTCGAGCACACATTTATATTTTAAATCAAGGATGAGACTTCGTAGAGTATAGTTGTCTCATTAGATCCGATCCCTGTGTTTAGGGACTTTACTGATGTGATTCAGAGAATACCATGGTGACAACCGATCGAGAGGTTGAGTTGTGATAGACTTAGTGTCGGAGAATAGGCGATGGCGCGAGCGTTGTATTGTATGACTCCTTTAGAGATGCGAGAGTCGAGAGTTCAGATTTATCAGCTTTTGGCACAAGGTTTTTAAGTGCCCCAGTACTGTGTCTTGGGCCAACGAATCTCATTAATTGACAAAGCTAGGCGATAGTGTGCAAGGGGGTTTCTTGTTTGGATTTCGCTTGCAAGACGTTCCACGCATGAGGTTTAGCAAGTTTCGGGAGTTGAAACACATTAAATTCCAGGGAGTCGATTTAATACGTTAGGCATTACATGTGTAAAGATGTAACGCGTCAAGCAATGAACTATTGTTTAAGGCTAGTGGAGCCAAGTAGTGCTATGTAAAGAGCACTTGGGGACGTTTGTACCACTAGTTAAATTAGTGGGACAATCTTAAGAAGAGTTGAGTCATGATTAGTAGGGAAATTGAGTATACCTTTACAGTAGGGTCACGCATGATATGTGTGGTTGATTTTTGGAATGTATGTGAGTTGCACAAGTGGTAATTATGGTTGTGTACACGTGGTATAAGGTGTATTGGAACCTTAGTCAGTTTGTTTTTCAGTATCATCCGAAAAAGGCTAACGTGGTGGCAAAAATGTTGAGTCGTGTGCCTATTGGGCAATTGGTAACAGTGTGGAAGAAGAAGTGGGATAAACTTCTTTAGGAAGCGAAGTTAGTTCGGGCTTATATGGCAGTGATGACCGTCACACCCGAGATAATTATGAAGGTTGTGAAAGCACAGGAAGGGGATCCCCCTTGTCAATAGAGGATATAGAAATTATTGGCAATGGAGCAGAGTCTTACTTAGTCAGTGACGAAAGTGGCTTACTCTTTAATGGGAGATTGATTGTCCCAGATAACAAGGACTTATAATGCGCTTATATGGAGGAGGCGCACAAGTCACGATTTTGGTGCATCCCGAAAGGGATAAAATGAGTCAAATGTTGAGGAACTAGTATTGGTGGGCCTATGGGAAGCAAGACACAATAGAGTTTGTCTCAGGTGCTCCACTTGTCAAATGGTGAAGGTTGATCATGGGTGACCACCCGGGATTTTGTAGCACTTTGGTGTCGGATATTTCATATGAGGAGAGATCTGTTGTCATTTTGGGTCGTAATGAGCGAAAACTTTGGTCAAAGGTGGCACCGTTAGTGTGTGTACAGTGGGGGCACCATAATGTCGGCGAGTCGACGTGGGATTGCGAGCATGTCGTGTGGTAAAAGTATCCAAAGATTTATGGCAGTTATGTTCAAATTTCGAGGACGAAATTCCGTTGTTAGAGGGAAGAATGTAATACCCCGTAATTTTATTATTAATTAATTTATGTGTGCTTTATATTATTATTTTTAATGGAGAAATTAAATTGAATTTTTAGTAAATATTAATCAACGAGATAAAGGATTGATATTTATTATAATTATTATTTACTTGTGTGTGATAAGTAAATAGTTATGTGATTTATTGTATGTCGCATATGAGTGATAGTGACAGCTTATTATTATATGTCGATTGTGTTACATCGACGGATTGGTATAATTTATGGGTGACCCATAGGATACGTAATAGTAGGGCCCGATTAATAATTTGCTATCACATTTGGAGTTGGGTGACTCATATGACCTTTTTGAGTGCACCAGTGATTCGAAAAAGGTTGAAATGGTTCTGAATAGGTATTCGGGGGTTATGTTTGGATTCTTGAGGCTTTTTAAACATAACAGGACCCATATAAGGGTAGGAGGGTCATTTTACATTTAGGGCTAAGAAGAAAAATGGGATTAGGTTAACTAGAGGGATATTTAGTGGTTGAGAAGGTGGATGGTAGCCCACCTTTCATATTTTACACGAGACATTGAGAGAGAGAGAGAGCCCCGAAGAAGAGAAAAAGAAAAAGAAATAAGAGAAATGCTAGGAAAAGAGGGAGAAAAGCTATCTCCAGATTCAACCCGCCATCAAACATGTAGAGAACATCGGGTTTAATCCACCAAGGCAAGTAGATACTTGATTTATGTCGCAATTTATAGTAGTTATTTATTTTCATGATTAGAGGTAGAAATATAAAAATTAAGATGTTAAAGATTAAAACTTTCTTAACTGAAATAGAGATTTAAATGATAAAAGACTAAGGTTTGTAAATGAATCATTAATAAAGATTAATCATATGTGAAATTCGAATATATTTTGAGATTTAAATGGATGAACGTGTAGAACTTTTATATAAAGATTAGATCTTTGATAATCAATTTAGGAAAATTTTGTGTTGAATTAATTGGAAGTTTGATTTAAAATTCTAGGGTGGATTTGATTCGGGATTTGGGGATAGTTCTTTGATTAAATATATCTGGAATGTTAGGGTAATGTTATAAGAGTTAATTTTTGCATTTAGAGTAGGTGGAAACCTCCATTGGAGGGTTTAAAAGATAAAAACTCGAGGAAGATGTTCATAAAACTGAATTGGTTCATTACCCTAGCGAATCGATTTGCCTTTGGAAGTTGGATAAAGTTGTGCAGAATCGAATTACGAAGGCATGGGCGTAGGTTTCGTATTTTTCTGATTTTTTTTTAATTTGTTATGAATTTTCTATTAAAAGATGCGCGATTTCGAAATTTTAAATTAGTGGTTTTGGATTGGACTTTCTTTCGGAAATTTTGACTTTGGGGGCAGCGAACCGATTCAGTTTGCTGGCTTACCCAATTTTTGTTCGTGTGTCGTTTTGACCCATTAAGACTTGGGGATTGACCGTAGGGGCTTCCGAGGCATTGTGAGATTATTAGCGAAGACTTTATAGAATTCAATACATGTGATAAGCCAACGGTAGATGGGTACGAGTGAGGGGAATCGAGGATCCAAATGAGTGAATTTCAGATATTAATCAGAAAGTTGAGATTGAACTTTAAGATTGGTGAATCGTAAGCTACACACACACACACACACACAGATATATATATATATATATATATATCAGACTGATGAGTATAAATATTGAGAACGTATGCGCTTGCGTTCAAATGAGCAAATTATATATTCAACACCTTTAAACCCAAACAGATCCTAAACATGCAACAATATGTGATTGAATAAGATGATAATCTAAGCAAGAACATTCAATCACATGCAATTGAGGAAAAATCTCCCAAAGGGGCAAAACCATTTATTTTCATTATAATATTGTAACTATACAATTTCGGATTACAATGAAAATACAAGTGACTAAGAATTACCCTCAGGTGTCGGATTCTGTAGTCGGCGGCTGGAACTATCCCTTTCCAGGAGGGCTGCAATGAAGAAGAAGAACGGTCTTCTCCACAAGGGTATGAACAGCAAAAATGCGTTCCTGGGTTGCAAAGAGATTCACAAATGTTTGGCAATTTGTGTGAATCAAAAACCTAGAGTCTTGATGCTCAATAGGTGAAGACTTAGAGTTTTCTATGCTCTGAAAATCGTGTGTATGAGTCTTAGAAAACCACTTCCCGTAGTGGGATTAAATAAGAAGTCTTGAGCCATAAAAATCTGAACACGATCTGAACACGATCTGTTTAAGTTTATCCCAGGCGGACCGGTCCGGGTCTGAGGCGAATCATTCCGGTTGACCGGATCGGTTCTTTTATTACAGGCGGATTGGTCCGGTTGACCGGATCGGTTCTTTTATTTCAGTCTTCATCAGTTTTCTTGCGGTTCGGGGTATACTGGCCTTCAGCAGGCGGATCGGTCCGGGTCTGAGGCAGACCGGTCCGGTTAGCCGGATCGGTTCTTTTATTGCAGGCGGATCGGTCCGGTCTGTCAGACTTTGGTTCCTCTTCTTCTTTTTATATTCGGATCCGTTGATGAATGTGTGAATCTTGAAATTCTTCAATGGTGTAACGGCGTGCGACATAATAAATTGTTAATGGACAAAAATGTCCTTACAAATCTCCCCCTATGTCTATGCCGGTACATACATAAAAACAAACATCTGAATTATCAAAACAACTAAAAAATGCCTATACAAATCTACCCGTCCATGAACCCAAAATTGGAAAGATACAATTGAATAAGACTACAGCGTTTTCTCTTCAACTCTTCAGGAATCTCAACACTTTTCTCATCAGGGTGTGCAATCTAATGATAATCCATGTAGTACCTACACACATGAGACAAAGCAAAATACCAAGTGACATATCGAGTTTGAAATGAGATAAACATATATACCAATTTATGAGCAAACTCAACTTTCAAATCTCCCCCATAATAAGATAATTCATTCTCCCCCTTTTTTATGATGTCCCCAAATAGACAAATGAGAGAAACAAATCAAATAGGCAAGTGCGGGGTGTCACGAGTATAAAATCACACCATGAATGAACACAAAGTAACCAAGACGATGATAGCGTAAATGAAGTGGTGTGATCAGATTCGATAGGAAAATCAATGCATACAAACATGACATATGTGCACGATGAATATAGGATACTCCTAGCGAATGAACTCAAATGATTCCTTTGGTGAAAAAGTATGACAATATAAGATATTGACTTAATCAAATCAACAAATCAAAGCTCAAAGTGATTTTCACACCAATAACGTCCAAAATGATTTTATTTTTTCATCCCACTCTACCAGTATTGTCGCCTCATATCCTGGTACATCTTATCTCCCCCAGGATGCACCGCAAATCGGGACCCGTGAGACTGGGTCATCACTGCATGACGTAAGTCTGCTCCTTCGGGAACCACCAATCTCCCATCAAACCTCAAACCTCAAACCTCCATCGAAACTAACAAAATAGGACTCAGTACCCTCAGCTAAAAGTCATACAATCTGCTTTTGGCAAAATGGGTCTGCTGCCTGTGCCTGTATTACCCTCATAACAATCTCGGGTATCACTGTCATGACAGATATGCAGGAATGGGCTACTGCATTCTGGTGACCCAACTCTTTCCACTTTGCTTTCCAGACGTTCGCTACATCGTCTACTGTTCTACGGCTCAACGCATCAGTAACTACGTTGGCCTTCCCCGGATTATACTGTATGTCGAACTGATAGTCCTTCATAAACTCTAACCACCTGTGCTGATGCATATTCAGCTCTCGCTGAGTGAACAGGTACTGCAGTGACTTGTGGTCTGTGAACCAGTAAAATTTCTCCCCCAATAAGTAGTGTCTCCATATCCTCAATGCAAAGACGACCGCTGCTAACTCTAGGTCGTGTGTAGGGTAGTTCTTCTCGTGCGGCTTAAGCTTGCGGGAGAAAAAAGCTATAGCCTTCTCCTCCTGCTGAAGTACACCCCCAAGTCCTCGTAAAGAGGCGTCGGTGCAAAAGAGATACTCCACGCCCGGCTTAGGTAAAGCAAGGACCGATGCTGAAGTAAGCTTGTCTTTCAGCTCGCCGAAAGCCAATTGATAAGCATTATCCCAAACGTATGGTACCCCCTTGCGAGTCAGGTTCATCAATGGACCCACTATTTTAGAGAACCCTCGAATGAATCTCATGTAGTATCCGGCTAACCCCAAGAAACTACGTACTTCTGTCGGTGTCGTGGGCTATCCCCACTCCCTCACCGCTGACACTTTACTCGGGTCAACTGCTATCCCCTGTTCAAAAACAACATGCCCCAATAACTGCACTTCCCATAACCATAACCCTCACTTCTCATACTTAGCATACAACTGATTCTCTCGTAGAGTCTGAAGAACCTGCCTCAAGTGCTCGACATGCTCTTCCTCAGAGTGTGAATATATAGGGATGTCATCTATGAAGACGATGACAAACTGATCCAAGAACTCTCTAAACACTCGATTCATCAAGTCCATGAATACGGCTGGAGCATTTGTGAGTCCAAACGGCATTACTCTGAACTCATAGGATCCATATCTCGTCAAGAAAGCAGTCTTCGAAACATCCTACTCCCTAATACGTAGCTGATGGTATTTTGATCTCAGATCTATCTTCAAAAAGAAAGTTTCTCCCCTCAGCTGGTCGAACAGATCATCTATTCGAGGCAACGGATATTTATTCTGTATCGTGACCTTATTCAGCTCCCGGTAGTCCACACATAGCCTCAGTGAACCATCTCTCTTTTTCACAAACAAAACTGCAATGCCCAAGGTGAGGTACTCCTGCGAATGAAGCCCTGACCTAACAGCTGCTCTATCTGATCTCGTAGCTCTTGCATCTCCGTCGGAGCCATATGGTATGGAGAGCGTGATATAGGTCGAGTATCCGATATTAAATCTATGACAAAATCTCTCTCTCGACTGGGGGGTAGGCCTAGTATCTCCTGAAATACATCAGAATACTCACGAACAACTGGGATCGAATCTAAGGGAATCACGACCTCCTTAAAGGTATCCTCCTATATGTAATACAAGTGAGCGATCGAGCCTCCCTCTGGGAGAGGCACCGCCACTACAAACATCTCTTGCCCCGGAATGGCAAAGACAATACTCCCACTGAAACAATCTATCATGGATCTGTAAGCTGCGAGCCAATCCATACCAATAATGACGTCGTGCTCATGCATATCTAAGACTAACATGTCTGTTGGTAATATCAAGCTACCAATATCTACTCCCACACCCCGGCATATAAAGAAAATTAACGATCCATTTACCAGTGGTGAGTCTACATATGTTACAGTGCTCTATGTTGTGGCTAATAACCCTAAGGCCTTCGCAAAATGGGTACCTATAAAATAGTGTGTCGCCCCAGTATCAAATAAAACTCGACCCATAGTACCATGGATAGGAAACATACCCTCAATCGCGGGTGGCGCCTGTGGAGCTGCTGCCTGGTGGACGTTATAGACACATCCGTACTGTAACTTCCCCTGCTGCACTGGAGTGGCTGGAATGGCTGGTAGGGCTGGTACCTGAGCTGGTGCTGGGAGGCCGATTGGAAAAAGTGGCCTCTGTGTCTCATTACGGGCACCCTGCTGCTGTGGGGCCCTATCACCCTTTGGATAATCCTGGCGCCTGTGGCCATTTTTACCACACCCGAAGCATCGACCCCTAAAATTCCCTCCCCTCTGTCCCGGTTGATTACGTCCCTGATGGCCGTTACCACCCTGCCATTGGCCCTGCTGAAAATGTTGTTGGCCCTGATGGCCCTGCTGATTAGGCTGGCCCTGCTGACCCTGCCTAAATCCCCAAAATTTCTGCCTGGAATCATCTGATCAGAACCTCTTGGCAGGGTCCCCCTGATGGGAACTCTGCTCCTACTGACGAGTCTGCCCCTGAGATGTCGGTGCTCCACTAGCACCACTACCCCCTGTCCTACCCTGCTGGCTGGACTTTCCTGCTCGCTTACTTTCCTGTAGATGGAAGCTGTGATCCTGGAAGTGTATCAAAGCAGCATTGAGTACATCTGTGTAGGTACTCAGAGACAGATTTCCTATAAGGTGCTAATGGATCCTCTAAGCTAACCCATCCATAAACAATAATATCTTCTTGCCCTCAGTGGGTGCCTCATCTGGCACTATAGTGAGAAGTCTTGTGAACTCCTCTTCATACTCAGTAACGGTCGAATTCTCCTGCTTTAGACTCAGTAATTTCCTCCTCATCTCAGTCTCCACGGCGGATGGGAACTATTTACTGTCAAACCGCGCCCAAAACGACTGAATAGTAATAATATCCCTCTCCTCCAAGGTGGTAGTGGATTCCCACCAATGCAAAGAGGCCCCCACTAGCTTAAAGGAAGCCAATAGCTGTTTCTGCACGTTCGTACACTCGTACATGTGCAGATGTCTGTGGATATCTTTCTTCCATTGGCTGGCTACAATAATATCTAAACCACCCGCAAAATATGGGGGATACGCCTTCTGAAAGGCATCCCTAACTCGCTCTCATGCAGATGGAAGTTGTGCCGGTACTGGAGCCACTGCCTGAACTTGGGGTGGAGCCTGCTGTACTACCACTAGCGCGGAATTCACCGCCTGAGTAGCGATAGCGGCTACGTCATTTGCATTCATCGTTCCCTGAGCCGGAGCTACTAGCTGCTCGGCTTAGGCACGTCTGTCCTTTGGTTCACATCTCGGAGGCATCTGAAACATGAAGAAATTTATTAGTCTACAGTTATCATCAAATCTCAAATATCTGAAGACGTAATCGTAAAAGCAAGAATACAATAATCCTAAAATAGGCTCTATAGCAAGAACGCTAAGCTGAAAGTAAAATAAGCCGTACAGATCCTAAAGGACACTAGAACCTGATGCTCTGATACCACCTGTGACACCCCGCCTAATTAAATACCGGGTGATCAGTCCTTTATTAAATTATAATCAAGGTGAACGGTTGGTTCATTCTTAACATCACTATCGTAAAGATAACTTTTCCAATTTAACACCCTAATTAATTAAGCTAAGTGACAAAACCATTTTTATAAGACATCAATTTCCAAATTTCAATTAAAAACCAATATTTAAAACTTTACATAGTTCATAAATTAAGAATCACCTAACAACTATACTGGAATAAACAATCCAAATAATTAAACATCCAACTAATTAATTCCAACTTTAAAACTTAAAGGAAAACATCCTGACAGTAATAAATTCCAAAGTATAAATACTGGAAATAAACGAATCACAATCTTTGATAAAACTACTGAATAATGGAAAAAGGCGACACATGCCCAACTGGATAAAATAGTGCTAGAAGTGTAATAAAAAATTAGGTCGTCTAAGCAAGAAGCCTGCAACTCCCACCTAAGCTGCAACGCGTTCCTTCCAAAGGATCCTATGCAAGACGCCCCTGTGGCTGGGCACCTATAATATATACATATATACAAGAGAGAAGAGAAAATAGGAAACGGGTCAGAGCCCGATTGTAAAACAGTTTAAAATTAGTTTACAAGTATTTAAAATGCTTACCGGCTAATGCAACCAATATATTAGTGCGGCACTCCCTTGAGAAATTCTCACCTCTCTTCTAATGTGCACACCTATCGCAGTAATCTTCCCAATAGTTTAACTTATCTTATCTTAAGTTACTCGTAAGGTTTCAAACCGACAATTTCAAATGTTTAAGAGGTTAATTTTATTTAACATCAAAGTTCTCACATAAGCCTTATATGATTATAAAGTTTCTCAGTAATATAACGTACTTTTCAAACACTTATTCCCAAGTTGAAATAATTATTCATTTCTTACATACCATAGTAACAGTAGGTATTTCCCAAATTCCAGATTTAAATATATATATTAAATACTCATATAATACATATATTCTAACAGCACCCCACATAAAATTTATGGTGTGGGCATACTCTGCTATCCAGTCCCCGTATCACTCCTACTAAGGGAAATACAAGTTCAGAATCACTCTCGAACTATATTAACACAAAACACATACAAATTGAGGCGAAGCATAGTTCCAAGTCACTAAGAGGTCAGCACATACCCTCATGTCTCTTAGGACCGTCTGACTATCGATCCGATAGCCTGTACCAAGGATTCCTATGTTCTAGGGTACGAGTCAATATCCCCCATAAAGGTCCCATCTAGATAAGACTGTCCCAGCGCGGTAACCTCAGGGATAGCAAGTAACACGGACATGATTTTTACACGTATATAGTATATGCATAAACACAGTCATATATGTATACTACTATTTTCATATCAAATTTAGGTATACTCTCACGACCCATAATTATCATATTTATCCTTATTACTCATTATTTAGTTATCACGTATAACGGTTTATCTCTTATTCTTATTCATGGAATTATTCCAACTTACTACGTAACACTCGTGGATTCCTATCTCCCCAAGTGTAATTTCAGTAGGTACTCATTTATTTTACAACATAACTTCCTTACGAGTATCACCCTTTAACACAAGTTCCCATTGTCCCTTGTGTGTAAAACACCCCCCGTGAAATGTTAATCTCGTCTCACATTAACGGGTCCATATATTTCTAAAGTCCTACTGGTCTTCTTTATATCCCAAAATATTCTAACATTAATATCCATGAATGTCTAATCATTTAAGTTGGAACGACCTATTAAAAGGGAATATGAGTTATACAGGAGGGATCGATTGATTGATGGCAGGTGTTCGATCGATCGAATCATCGATCGATCGATGATCTAGGGTCGATCGATCGATCAAGCAGGTATGGAAAAACTGCAGAATTTCCAGTTACGGGTTTCCTCTTCCAAAATCATCCAAAATGATATATTTGACTACCAAACTCCCAATAATTTATGCTACAAGTATTATAATCTCAACTAAGTGATTTCCTACGTCAAGCATGCGGATTTTCACTATGAATAACGAATTAAAAGGGCATAATCCATAAAAACATCAAGAACCCTAATATTTCTTTTGTTTAGTTTCTTCCCATTCTTTTACCAGATTTCATACTCTTTATTTACTGTAATTTCGTGGTTCAATCTCTACATATGAATTGGGTTTCCAGAATACATCTATTTCTCATACAACATGCGAATTCAAATCTCCAAAATAGGTTTTTCTTTCACAAAAACTAGTCCTAATCAATCCTAGGCTAATATTATTGAAGCATTAACTGAAATAGAGCAAGATAGATACTTGCCTGAGAATTCTTGGTTCAGATTTGTGGAGAGATTTGTGTGGTTGTGATCCTCGTTGCACGATCTATCGTTTGGCGGCAACGGCGGTGCAAACGGTGGAGTTCTTGGCCTAGAACTCCTTGGAAAACCTCTCATCTTCCTCTCCTATAGCCGTCTTTGGTTTATGGTGATTCTAACCCTAGAAGATGACTCTTTCCATCTGATACACCCTTAGAATTTTCGTGGGTTTTCATGCCTAAAAATGTAAAATGTCCAAAACGCCCTCCCGGGGTGTTAATTAGGCCTAAAAACGACCCGAGACCCAAACTAAACCCCGAGTATATTATTTTGACTATCTCGACCCTTCCGGACACATTGACGCACTCGAAATGACCATAAGGGTGACTTATAATTTAATTACTTTTAATAGTCCAAATTTAATCTCGACACGACACAAGCGCGTCCCGATAAATTTCCCAAATTATCAAATTAGATTCTCGTGATAATTTTACTAATCATAATTACACCACTTACTTTACCCATAAAGTAACTTATAACAAAAATAATTACTAACTCTCATCACGCTAGTAAGTTATTAAATGATTTTTCGGATTAATATTAATTTAATATCTCTAATTAAATTTAATAAATCCCAAAAATTAAAAGGCATAAAAATACGGGGTATTACACCTTACACGCATACCTTGGAAAGCCAGCGTCGTGCAGCTGGCTGATGCTAAGAAGGTTTGCCTTCAAACCTTTGATGTACAACATATTCTCTAGCTTTGGAAACCCTCGTATCTCTATAGTACCTCGTCTTACAATGCTAGACCTGCTCCCATCACCAAAAGTGACTTTACCTTCTTTGCGATCCACTAGGGAGGTAAAAAATGAGACGTCACCAGTTATGTGTCTAGAACACCCACTATCAAAATACCACTGTGAGGTATTCTGAACTTTCAGAGCAACATAAGCAACAAGAGCTTTATTGTCATTTGTGACACCCGCCTAATTAAATACCAGGTGATCAATCATTTATTAAATTAAATCAAAGTGTCCGATTGGTTTATTCTTAGCATCACTGTCGTAAAACAATTTTCTTTATCAATCACCTAATAAATAATTAAGCTAAATGTCAAAACATTTATTATTATTTATTAAACTCCATTGTTAAAATCTTATATGCATAAACCCATTTATGAATACTGCTAACGCTGAAAAATCAAACCATTCAAGTGAAATGAGCCAACTAAATTAGTCCATCCAAATAAGTATCTATATCTAAGGCCAACGTAATAGATGAAAAAATCCCAAGTAAAAACTGAATACTAAAACAATAAAAGAGTACAAAATCCCTATCAAGTCTAAACTGAAACTGGAAATGGGCGACACATGCCCTAACTAAAAAGACTAAATCGAAAGTTGAGAAGTCAAAGGAGGAATCATCTACTGCAAGGACTTGCATCTCCCACACAAGCTGCAGCACGTCCACTGACCAATGAACTACACCCCTTGTGGCTGGGCACCTGTAATATATCTATATATATACACACACACAAGAGGAAGAAAATATGGCAGGAAACGGGTCAGAGCCCGAGTGTAAAACAACGTTAAAATGGTTTAGCAAGTATTTAAAATGCTTACCAGTTGATAATACATACATGTTAGTACCTCGACACTCACTTGAGAATTCTCACCTCTCAACTAGTGTGAACGCCTAACGTACTACCGAATTAACCTAGTTAAGTCTAACCGGTTAACTAGTCTAACCATATCTTCATTCACTAGGCCTAATCCCAGTGATCGCATAACCATAGATTATATTTGTTGACCCTATTAGGAATATTTTAAGCAAGTTATATTCAGCTCAATACAGACTTAAGTTCTCAACCACTTAATTCATTTAATATTAATTATTCAATTTTGTCTACTTAAAAGCACAGTAGATTAATCACAGGTACATATATTTATCACTCATAATATATATACTAATAAGGCACCCCACATAAATCTATGGTGTTGGCATACTCTACAATCAAGTCCCCGTATCTCTCGTACAAAAGGGAAATACTAGTTCGGAATCACTCTCAAACTGTATTAACACAAAACACACATATTGGAGGCGAAGCAAAGTTTCAAGTTAATAAGAGGTCAACACATACCCTCATGTCTCTTAGGACCGTCTGACTATCACTCTCGGATAGCCTGTACAAAGGATGCTATGTTCTAGGGTACAAGTCAATATCCCCCATAAAGGTCCAATCGAGATAAGACTATCTCGGCGCAAAACCTCCGTGATAGCAAGTAGCGTGGGTATGATTACACACAAATATACCATATTATATATATATTCACCCATACATATATTCACGTAATTCAGCTAGGTAGGCCCACGGCCCATAATATGTTCTAGCTATGCGTAGCATATAACGCTCGAGTCCTACGTACAATTAAATTATTATATTCATTCTCTCAATTACTGTAATTTCGTAAGTACTTCTCGACTCTCGAAGTGTACCCTCTCGATAAATATAAAATCAGTAGGTGTACCCTCATTACCCTACTATTATAAGTCTTTCTAAATTCTTCCAAGACCTACTTTAACGTACACATGATTTATCACTCAATTTATATCCCCGAAACTTTACGGTTAAATTTCACATAAACTCGTCTTACCCGGACTCTACTTATACCCTACTGGTCCTTCTCATGTCCCATTATGATATTTAAATTATGTCCAATGTTCCTTACACATTTGAAATTGGATTAACATAAAAGGGGGAAGAATTTTTAGTTTTCTGGAGGAGTCAATCGATCGATGAAAAGGGGTCAATCGATTGATCCAGTCGATCGATCGACATTCTTGAGTCGATCGATCGATCAAGCAGGTGTTGGCCCAGTTTCTACAATTCTAACCTACGGGTTTCATCCAGTATAAATCCTCAAACCTCCACTAACATGTCCCAAACTCCCAACCAAATATCATGAATGTTCACTACACCAAAAAGTCTAAATTGACAACCTTTAGCCGGCCAGCCTTGTCACGGTCATTGATCGTGACAAAAAAATGCATCTTTTGTCACGGTCAATGACCGTGACAAGGCCGTGACAAAGACTTGTCACGGTCATTGACCGTGACACGTCCGTGACAATTTGTTCAGTAAAAAATGCCCTACGCTTTCTTTTTTTTCCCATCGTTTTTGGTGTCCCCTCTCTTTCTCTCTCTAAGCGATTTCGAGCTCTCTCTCTCTCTCTCTCTCTCTCTCTCTCTCTAAGGTATGTTTTTTTCCTCTCTTTCTCTTTCATTTCTATATGTGTGTGTATTTGTGTGTATATATGTGTGTGGTGGTGTGTGGTGGGAGGAGGGGGGTGGTGGGGGTGGGGTGGGGTGTGTGTGCACATGTGTGTGAGCGTGTGTGGTGGGGGGAGGGGAGGGACAGGGGCTGGGTGGGGGGTAGGGGGTGCTGGTGTGTGTGTGTGGGGGGGGGGGTGAGGGGGTGAGGGGTGGGGTGTATGTGTGTGTGCGTGCAGGTGTGTGTGTGCAGGTGTGTGCGTGTGTGTGGCGGGGGGAGGGGGCAGGGGGTGAGGTGGTGGTGGTGGGGGTGGGGCGGGGGTGGGGTGTGTGTGTGGTGGGGCAATCCCAACAATTGTATAGCTTTATTAATAAATTGTATATCTTTAATTGTAACTTTAATTGTATAGTTTTATATGAAAGTAAATTAATAATTATTGCCCATTCATATGAAAGTAGGATTGCCCCTCATTGTAAATTAGTAAATTAATAATTGTATACTTTAATTTTTAGTTTAATTGATGAAATGAATTAATTGAGTAGATGAATTAGAAGGAGTATGAGATACACATTTGTTGTTGACATTGTTGTTGGATTATAGTGGATCGATGTTGGTTTGTTTAGTTTTAAAAGTGGCATGACCACTGGATTATTGTCCATATGGGGGTGGGATTTTTCAACTTTTTTTGAAAATTACTTTGTATATCGAACAATATATATATAGTATGATAATTAAATGAAACATACTTGAAATTACATATAGTGCGCATAGATACTAGCCTTCTAGTTCTTATGCGTACGCATTCAATAGCCCTTAGACCCGTTCGAGAGTCATTACCCCTGTAATGAGATCTCTCGAATTGTCCCGTTTGGATAGTGCGGGACTGCATAATTTATGTATAATATTCTTAGTGGCTTAAAGTTGTTACTTTTGTAGGAAGTTCTGCAGTCGTATCCTAATGTTCTCTGGGTACATACTAGATTGACAAGTGTGACTGTTATTTCAATTGATCAATTGAAATAACACTCACACTTGCCAATCTACGTCGTGTACTTGGAGAACTACGGGGATATGCTGCCGAATTTTTTCAAATCGTAACAATGTGCATGAGATGTTAAGTATATTACAAAAAAATGCGGTCTGGAATGGGATATGACCACTCACCCTTTAGAGGAGATGGAGGAAATAGAAACATACTATAAATTGGCGGTGACCGAAGCAATTTGTGTGTTGGAGAAGTACTTTCCCCCATCATTCTTTGACATAAGTGTTCACTTGTTAGTACACCTACGTGACTAGACGCTTCTTTGTGGTCCAGTTAGATATCGGTGGATGTATTCATTTGAAAGATTGATGAAAGTTTTTAAAGATTATGTCAAGAATACGCGATACATTGCAGGATCAATTGTAGAGGAATACATAACTGTGGAGTCATCAATATATACTCGGGAATATATGCCTGACTTGACTAGCGTTGATGACACATATGAGTTCGTCGATGATGGTGGTCATGTGATGGGAAAACGAGTGAAATTAACGAGTTTGCAACAGGAATAAGTAACTCGTTATCTATTTGACACACTTGAAGATGTCAAAGAATGAAAAATGTAAGTTTCGATTATTATAATGTTTAACATTGTTTTAGATTATTTTATACATGATTAATTTTGTAATATGCAGAAAATATGAAGCATGTGAGAACAATAAAAGACAAAAAATAATGGTACAATCAGACAGCGAATTTAGGATGTGGTTGACACAAGAGGTAATTACAATGAAAATGGTTGTTCTATAACGTTACATTACACTCAAATTTTACAACTAATATAATTAATTTATCTATATTCTCATCTCTTAAAGACAGGTGATGCGACATCAAGGCTTGCTCATCTAGCCACTGGACCCTTATTCGTGGCACAAGATTACAAAAACTATCGATTGAACGGTTACATTTTCGGCGCTAAAGTGTACGAGGAAAGTACAAATGTACAGAACTCGGGCATTTCATATAAGGCTCTTACTTTCTTTCGAGCGAGCGCAAAAGATAAAAACTTTATTGAAGCTGAAATGACTTACTATGGTGTAATCCGAAATATATTTGAATCGGATTATATAAGCTTCAAAGAAGTTGTATTTTACTGTGACTGGGTAAGAGTTGAGGATAAAAATGCTTGTAAAGTTGATCCTGTCACCAATTTGATCATGGTTGACTTCTCCAAGTTGAAGAGCAACGACCACTTGAGCGATGAGCCGTTTGTTTGTGCATTTAAAAAGGTTAACCAAGTGTTTTACTCGGAGTATATCAACAACGAGTCATGGTCAATTGTCCAACACGCGCCAAAACGTCTAAATAGTAGTGTGGATGACTTGGCTGCCCCTACCGAATATCAATCCATTTTTTATGATAACCCGAATTTGAAATAATTTTTCAAGTTGTAATAAATATTCCAATTTGTACCGAAATATTTCAATGCGTTTGGACAGTTTGGGACAGCATAATTTCTATATAATATTCTTAGTGGCTTAAAGTTGTTACTTTTGGAGGAATTTTCTATTATAAATTGAATTTGAATTTGAATTTGAATTTGAATTTGAAATTTAAGTTTTGTTTATACTAATCCATGAATATACGCTTCTTACCTTTAATAGGTGATTAGTACATAGTTATTTGGGGTGTCCTATTTGTGGAGAGGAGACTGAATCTCTTCGTCTATCCTTTATATCCGAACACTAAGAAATGCCATAATCCTATGGAGTGATGATCTGTAAATTCCTTCCAACCGTTGTGTAGCCAAACATCACCAGTTGAAGTTGTCAATTACACTTTCCATACCCCACCACTTGGAACCTCTAGCAAAACATGGGAAAATATGGAAAGTGGAATTGACAACTTTAACTAGTGATGTTTGGCTACAAAACGATTGGAAGGAATTTGCAGAGCATAACTCCATAGGATTATGGCATTTCTTGGTGTTCAGATATGAAGGGAATTATATTTGACATGATTGCCCGGGGTACATTAGTTGCAAGGAGGTTCCATATGAGCTCAAGTTAGCTGTTTGGGTGGCACTACATGTAATGTATTTATATTTATATGAATATTTAAATTTCAATTTCGATTTCAATTTTTATGAATATTTGATTGTTGGGTGGCACTACACTCTTGTGCAGTGGCTGATTCTTATAGTGGAACTGGAATTGGAAATTGGTGCTGGATTTTCTCAAAAGTTGTCCTCTTCTAGACGTTCTTATCTTTGAGGTAAGTCAAGGGTTTATAACATCGCTTCCAGCTAATAGTTTGTAGATCTTAGATAATTGATGGTGATGTTGTTTCTTCTTATATTAGGGTTTTTCATTTTGTTGTGAAAAAATCGGGACATCATGGTTGGAATGGTATGTACCTGATTGTTTGAGATCACACCTAAAGACAATCAAAATTACGGGATTAGGGTCGAACAATGGAGTTGAACAGTTGAGGTACTTTGTGGAGAATGCCAAAGTTTTGAACAGGTACGGGATTGTTTCTATTTTGAATGTATATTTTCACTATCTTTATTTTATCTAGATATATAATGTTTGAACAGATACAACGTTGCTATAACAAGTACAACGTTGCTATAACAGGTACATATATACTGTTGGGCAGTGGTAGTGGCCATACTGCCCAACATATTTTTTTTCAATTCTGCTCAGAATTGTCACGGTCATTGACCGTGACAAGTCCGTGATAAAAAAAACTTATCACGGACGTGTCACGGTCAATGACCGTGACAATTTTTTTAAACACTATCACGAATTTTTCACGGCCTTAAACCGTGATAAATTTTGTCACGGTCATGAACCCTGACATGACCGTGACAATTCTAATGAACTTGTCACGATCAATGACTGTGACAAAAATAATTGTCTCGCCCAGAATTGTCATGGTCATTGACCTTGATAAGTCCAACTTGTCAAGGTCAATGACCGTTATAATTCGACAGATTTGGTGTAGTGGTTATATAAAAAATATAGAAGATTTCTAACGTAAAACATTCAAAAATTCATCAAGAATCGTCATCAAAAGGGATTAATTCAAGAATTTATCATATAACCCTGGTTCATCCAATTTTCTCAAGAATTCATTTAATTTCTAGATGTCTATATCTATTGGGCATCAATTTCGTGGATAATATTCTACATATGACAGATATCCATCTTAACATGGTTTCTACTCCAAATTTACAATAAAAATCTCCCAAACAACATTTTATTTTCATGAAGACATAAGAGAATTAATTCCTACACTAGAATGGATGTTTTATCAACTAAAAAATAGAAAGTTTTATACTTGCCTAGAAATCAAGATCTGGTCCGTCAAATTTGAGTGGTATAGGAACGTTTCTCTTCACCCGATCTACGCGTTGGTGGTGGAATTGATGAAAGTGGTGTAGGGTTGGTGGCTTTCCTCCTTGGAAGCCTTCTCTCTTCTCTCTTTCTTAGCCTCTCTGCAACTCCAAGGTTTCTAACCCTCTAGGAATCTAACTCTCATCAGATATAACACTCTAATTTTCATCCATAATTAAGGCCTAAAATGGATAATTATGAAAATGCCCTCCCGGGTTATCGATTAGGCCTAAAAACATCCCGAGACCCAAACTAAACCCCGAGTACACTTTTCTGACTATCTTAACCCTTCCGGACACATTGTCACACTCTAAATGACCATGCAGGTAACTCATTATCAATTCACTTTTTATTCCATTAATTTAGTCCCGACACGACACATGCGCGTCCTAACTTAATTTATGTAATTGTCGTATTATTCACTCGCGATAATTTTAATAAATTCAATCTCATATATTACTTTACTCATCTAGTAATATTAACATTATTCTTACCAATAATTACTAACTCTCATCACGCTAGTAAATATTTATTTTAAAATTCGAATTAATATTAAATTAATTTATCCCAATTTAATTTAATTAATCCCATAATTAAATGCCATAAAAATACGAGGTATTACATCATTCTTAGGTACCCAAGTTGAGGTAAACTTTTGTTTGCCCTTGCTCCTAGTGTAACTAGTCACAAAGATGGTAGTATCCATAGACGGTTCAGATAACCGTTAGAATTCTCCCATTAAACTTTGGGAAGTAGCGACCAAAAAATCAAGCTGCTCTATCAGTCTAGTGAGATTACTCATGGGGTGTGACGGCGCATAAGTACGTATTGTCCGACCCAAACTATAGCAATACTCACTAAGGTGTCCTTTCCTCTTCCAATAAGTATAAAAGTACATAGTCTGAGAACTACCTCAATTTGCTTTTCTTAGCCGCCGAAAAACTTTCTTGGGTTTTGGTGGATTACCATACGGAATCGTCGTAAACTTAGTGGCTGGTCCAGGTGCAATTTGTGAAGTTGACGCACCATCAAAACCAATTCCCGACCTCTCACCAAATCCTAAAGTAGGGGCAAGGAGCATCTTCCTTATCTTTCCAGATAGATCCTCAATTTGAACCTTGACTTACCATGCTCTCTCAAAATCGTGAGTGAGATGGGCAACAAGGGCTTCCAGAATATTTCGAGCCTCTTTCGATGAATAGAGGTCTCTCGTTAGATTAGCCAATTTCTTTGTCAAGTCCCCTTTGATTTTTTCAAAACACTTCTCTCTCTCCAAACAGACTCTCTCTTTCTCAAAGTAGTGCAAAAAGAGGACGCATTCTCTCTCATCTATCCTAACTCTTTCTATAATGCTGTAATCCTAAGAACTAAAGCTTTATTACGCTTTTTGGTTTTAAAAAAATCAACATAATCTCGGCTTAGGTCACTCTCGCTCTCACTCCCTGCATCATCTCTCTGTCACTATGTCAAGGTCTCCATGTGAAGAGGCATTTTCATCGTCGTGAGGTGTATCAGAATCACTCACGTGGATAGCCATGAATGCGGTGAATTTGCACTCATGTGATGATTCTTCTCCTGAATCCACCGATTCGACCTCGCTATCGTCACTCAAGGTAGGATTAAGAATAACATTTTAGCCTAGTAGCACACTCAAAAACTCTATGACCCTTACTGTCACACTCATAACATCTCTCTTCGTTTCTCTTGGATGTGTTTTTATTTTCTTTTTCAAAATTCTTGACATTTTTATTTTTCTCAAATTTCATTTTATCATTAAATTGACCATTATTTTTTAACTTGAGAAATTTCTTAAAAAATTTCGTAAACAAGGCTAAATCATCTAAATCAAAGTCAAAATCAAAATCTAAAGTATTTTCCTCAATTCGTTTAGACGATTCTACTCTCCTCCTGGCTGACTCAAAATTCTTTTTGGCTTGGTATTTAAGTGTGATCCCTTTATCTTTTGCTTTAACAACTTTAGGACACATGTCTATTTCATAGGTTTGAAGATCACCTACTAATTCTTCTAATTTAAGAGAGTTCAAATTTCTTAGAGAGTTTAACACTATGACTTTAGGGATGAACCGCTTAGGCAAAGAACGTAAAATTTTCTTAACTACACGAGCATTAAGGATGTGCTCACTGAGGTTGAAACTAGTGTTAACAATATCAGATAACCGTGCATAGAATTCATCAAAACACTCAGTCTCAAGCGTAGATATAGTCACAAATTTTGTAGTTAGGTTCTGCAATTTAGATTCTTTAACATCGTTCATGCCTTCATGGGTGAGTTAAAGAACATCACATGCTTCTTTAGACGT
Organism: Sambucus nigra; assembly: GCA_949130495.1. Classification (NCBI taxonomy): domain Eukaryota; kingdom Viridiplantae; phylum Streptophyta; class Magnoliopsida; order Dipsacales; family Adoxaceae; genus Sambucus; species Sambucus nigra. Next base: position 605,778,512 of record OX422214.1, on the reverse strand, counting down.
GGTATACGTCATTATGCGACGGAACTCGTCAGGAGTGACGGAAATAGAAATGGCACTAAGACCATTAAAATTATACGTTGACCACTTAAATTCATCCTCGGTCCAAGTAGCCACAGATTTTAAACTTGTCACATTTTCAACAGTGACGGTGGGAGGAGTTCACCCATTTTCAACAAGAATCCACATACATTCATCAATGGCTTTAAGGGCGGATTTCATAAGGGTTTTCAGTATGCATAGTTAGACCCGTCAAAAATTGGAATTTTATTAAATGATTTTTCCATCTGAACAAATGCCTTTTCAAGAAATTAATTTTTTAAATAAATTGATTTATAGAAAAAATTTGGGGAAAATTACACGGTAAAGTTGTGTAATTGGCTCCGATACCAATTTGAGAGTGCGCTTTATGTTCAACCGGAGAAACTTATTTAATTAAACCCAATTTTTAATTATCCATATTAAAGTACTCACCTAAACCATGCATCTAATGGTGATTGATTAAACAATAAACATATGCAAACCAAGCACGAATCAATCACACACACCAAATGAGAAAAAATCTCCCAAGGGGGAAAAACTATTTATTTCAATATGATTTGTAAACAGTTACATAATAAAGAAATATATTTGATAAACGAAGACCCTAAAGTGCCGGTTCGTTGTCGTCAGTAAGAGTTCCCGCAAGACGCTCCAAGATCACCATTGTAGAAAACCTTCTTCTCCACACAAGATGCTCCACAAATGGGTATGACTAGTTTTAGAGTGATTCACACATATAATTTTGAGTGTTTGTGAATCTCAAAGTGTTTGGTCTTGAAAAATACTGAAGACTTGATGTATTAGGTCTTAAAATTGTTCCCTCCAAAGTTTTAAACAAAAACATCTCTGAAGATGGATTTATAGGAACTGTAAAAAATTTGGTGGGCCGAATTTTTCTGAGGTCGTCGGACCGGTTAGAAAAGGATCCGAATCAGTTCATTTTTTCTTCTCACTTAATCGGTTCGCCGTTAACAAAAAATAAGCCAGATCCGGATCGATTCGTTTTTCTTCAGCTCCTGATCAGTTTGGTTTTAACTTTATTTTTTTTCCTGTATGAGAAGCCTTATGAACAGAAAAAACATTACCACGAACACACGATTGTAGATAATGAGCACGACGCACGATGTTGGTGATGATGGGCACGTGAAACACAGAGTTTGAATTAAGGCTGTCAAAATATGATCGTGCTGAGATGAGCCGATTATAGCGGTATATGATATATATACTGAGATCTAGAATAAAACTGAAATGCCTAGATACTAACCCGGACATTTATAAAACATGTCCTTACAATGGTACATTATTTTCCCCATGGAATGTTCGTATCTTTTAGTCTCGTGACATACCCGACCTTAGGAAATGTAATTTAAGGTCTTCCAAATACTTAAATTTAGCATTCATTCAATGGGTGCACGGGCATGGAATCTTATCACTATTAAGATTTCTATCTGCGTATTTAACAAATTCGCAAGGCCCTTCACAATTACCAGAGACTATGCTACTCTCTCCCATCCACTCATTGTATTATGTTAAATCCATTAAAGAGTCTTTAGAGTTCAATTCACCTATATATATAAGTTAAAACGGGGGTCAACTTGCACACAAGAACTCTCACTCGAACATAAAAAGTCCAATTTTCATTCATTTTAATTAAATTAATACTAAAAAAAATATGCATCCACAAATGTGCAAGACCTTTCACCTAAGTGGAGGGATGAACACGACCATAAAAGTTCACCAAAAAGATATATGCACGAATATTCATTCGCAAATTATCAACATCAACTAATTATTGTTCCTCAATTAATCAATCACACACAACAAGTCCAAATTTAGTTCATTTTAAATAAACAAATCCTAAAATTACTATATGTTCACCGATGTCCAAGCCCTTCACCCAAACAACAACTACCTAATGAAATGGTGAACATGGCCACGAGGGTTAACCAACAAGATATATGCACTAATATTCATCTGCACAATATCAACATGAACTAATTAATGTTTTCCATTTAATCAATCATACACAAGAAGTCCAATTTTATTTCATTTTAAATAAATCAATTTTATAATTACTATGTATCCACCAATGCGCAAGCTTTTCCATTAATTTGTGTTCACCCAAGCAACAACCATCTAAGAAAGGGCTGAACACAGCCACAATAATCAATAAATAAGTTATATATATATATATTACATAGGAAAAAAAGATAAGAAAAACTACTTAAATAAACGAAGCAATTAGAATCAGTTGAGATCTGTTAATTGTTCTCCAATTTCATGTGCACATGGTACGAGAAGAAAACATGTCAACTTCTTATCCAATTAGGGTTCGATTTACATTATTAGTTACGGATATGGATCGTGACCCCCACGGTCACGGATGGGAACCGTGACCATCCAACATGACCACTTCCAATTTTTAGCATAGTGCATGATTGGGTGCATAGGATTATGAAGAATCTAATAGTTAAGAATTTAATGGGATGGGTGCAGGATTAAATTTATACCCTGTGATGCTCATGACAATTGGTTATAGGTTCATGATCATAATAGTCACTTCACCAAAACAAGTCCATTGTAACGGTCAAAAATCGTTATAAAAAATATTTGTAACATATTAAATCCGTTAGAAAATTGGTGGTCTTTATTTTACTAACGAAATTTGGAACGGATAAAATCCATTAGAAATTTACAATTTGTAACATACTAAAACTGTTACAATTTATTTTGTAACCAATTTGGCAATGGTACACGCCCCCATATGTTAGTAACGAATTTACTAAATTGTAACGGTTATGACCCGTTACAAATATAAAATTTATAACGGATAAAAATCATTACAAATGGGAGTGTCATATATTTGTAACATATATTTTTATTTGTAACGATTAAAGTTTGTTAGCAATGTTATTATATTTTGAAAAAATATTAATTTCTCATTAAACAAATAAATATAAATACACAAGTAATATCTAGACCTAGCAAAATGAGGCACAACACGATAACACGACATGACATGAAATTATAAGTTAATGGGTTTAGTCTTATCGGGTTTGGGTCATTAACGGGTCAACACAGTAGATCCGTTATCATAACCAATTGGGTTTGGGTTTGTACTCTTATTGGAAAACAATTTTCTTAATGGGTAATGGTTTACATAACGGGTTAATTATAACATGACCCGAATCCACCCAACCAAGAATTTTAGTTGTTCGGTTCATGTCACCCGTTAATATTATTGGGTCGTGTTCTGGCTTAAATTTTTAAAGCCGTTAAGTTAACGGGTCGTGTTCGGGTTAGTGTGATTTTACACTAAACCGTTAAAACACGACAGGAACACGACTCGTTGTCGGGCCTAGTAATATCTCGTGCTCAATCAATGGAAATACAGAATCAATGCCCACAAATTTTACTCAAAACATAATTTCAAAATACACGTGACAAAATGAATGACATTACATTCCGGTGATATTAAACCAATCTAAAACTATATTTCATTCATAACCATTAAAATTCCCAAAACAAATGTAGTACAAGATAAACCATAATGTTTTTAACCATAAACTTGCAAAGAAATCTAACATCATTAAAGTTCTAAATATATGATTCTTACAATAGTTGTCTTCATGATATTCCTTGCAAAAGTAGACTTCATTCTCCTAAAAGTAATCTTCATATTTCCCAATAAGAACCTGTTGAACAAAACCAACCTTAGTAAATGTGTAATCATAAATGAGAAAATAACATAAAACACTAGTACATTTACATGCCATTAGCACACATGTAATTTTATTGAGGAGTAATCTATACACAACAAACGGTCATATTTACTTTTGTATCGTTTGATGTGTTTGTACCTAATGTTGTACCGAGACTCCGATGAGAACACGGTTAGTTTAGGTAAGTTACTTTAGTATCACTTAATGCGTTTTTACCTAAATCTAGGCAACTAGGTTGTTGTTTACAGTTTTCACCCCCAACACCTATTTTTAACCCTAAAAAGAAGCGTATACTAGTCAATTTGGCTTACCGAGATTCTGATGATGGAACGATTAGTTTAGATAAGTTACTTTCATATCTCTTTATGTGTTTGTATCTATTTTAGGGCAGCTAGATTGTTGTTTTTAATTTTCGCCCTCTAATGCCTATTTTTAAGCAAAAAAGAAACGTATGCTAATCAATTTGACCAACCGAGAGCCCGATGTGGACACGGTTAGTTTAGACAAGTGTATTGATGAATTTAATGTTTCAGCCATCCAATGAGATGGGAGGTCATCATAACCCCCTCTTTGAAGAGGTAGAACAAATTTGCACTTCAATGAAGGTTGTGAGGATGTCAACTTTATTGGCTCTCATTAATGAGTGGATTGAAGTTTGGAGGATGATATTTCTTTTATTAGATTTCATTTTGTGTTCAACTGAATAGGCTTACATCACTATATACTTTGTTAATAAAATTTTAGCACACGTGATAATGCAAAATCCTATATGTATTGTGACTTGAATGTTATTTATGACAAAATGACAAAATTGCTAAAGGAAATAAGTTGTTATCAAGAATACAGGTAATAATATTTGAATGGCTGAAATATATTTTCATTGCATATCCTCCATTAATTCTTTAAGACTACATGTCATTATAATGACCAGAATATCATTAATTATAATAAGGGCAATATAAAATGATGAAATTTCTTAGGATTGCTTTGTCAGTCGGGTATGAATAAAACTTCCTTTGTCATTTGGTGTAGGCCACTTGTCAAGAGTTGCTTGAATATACTGAAACTCAATTTTTTTGCGTCATGCTTGTGGGATAGTTGTTCCTTCAGCCTCTTATTATAGGATAAATTTACATTACATTGATTTGTTTACTATAATTCGCTTTACTTGTGAGTGTGAGAATGCTCTTTACTTTTTTCTCTGGTAGCTTTTAAATTGTGGATTAATCTTGCACTTTTATTGTTATAAATTGTATTGGCAAGTTTGTGGTTTTGATTTCTACATTTAAAAAATCTTTTAAGGTTCCCGAATGTGAACGTGTATGGATATCTCAATCAAATTTGGCATATTACTAGACTACTAGTATAATTCAGATGTACGTTTGAGATTATCATTCATTCATGCTTTTCTTACTTGTAGGATGGTCATAAGATTCACGTTGGCTATTGTGCATTGTTCAAGCCACCCCAAGATTCCCCCCCTTTCGTTGGAATAATTCATAAGTTAATTATTAGCAAAGAGGAAAGTTTAAGTTTGCGTGTGAATTGGCTTTATCGACCTACTGACATAAAACTTGGGAAAAGCGTTGTGCTGGAAGCAGCGCCCAACAAGGTTTTTTTATTCCTTTAACAAGGATGATATACCTGTTGCATCGTTACTCCATTAGTGTAAAGTCGCATTCCTTCGTAAAGGAACGACTAGAAAAGACCCGACTAGAAATGTATGGAGTTGTGCATTCAGGAGGTCATTCTTCGAAACCTATAACGGTTCCTTAAAGTCTGGTCCAGATAGCGTACAAAATAGTTCCTCCTCGTTTCACTCTCAAGTCAAGGGGAAGAAGAGGGAACTGGGTGGTCAAGGCTCTAATCCTGTAAAATGGGAGCGTACAGAGCACGTGTTAAAATCTGAGATTGGTAAAATAACTGATAAAAGTGGCCTAGTAGATTTTAAAGGGGTTGAGAAATTAGCGCAACTTATACAGCCTGATGGTACTGATAAGAAATGAGATTTGACTTTTAGAATCATGCTTGTTGTGGTAATATCTGTCACAAATCGGTTCGATTGCCTTGGACATTTTGTTCACCTTAGGGGGTTGCATGTATTGGATGAATGGATCCAAGAGGTTCACAAAGGGAAAATTGGTGATGGTGGTACAAGTCCTAAGGAGAGCGATAAATTTGTGATGAATTTATGTTCGCATTACTCTGCGCATTGATGCTTCCAAGTTTTCAGTTATATCCTCAGATTTTCCTCTCACAACAATTAAGGAGGAGAAGAGTAAAAATTCTAGTCAGTCTCAGAACAATAGCCATTCTTGTTCTAGTGATCATGCAAAGACGAGGTTTTTTTAAGGAAGATGCCCGGAGCTCCACTGTTGGGTCTATGACTGTGAATAAGATCTTACGTAGTTAGAAGTCTAGCAATGGTCTGTCACGGGGGTTCAAAAGGAGGATGGCTTTGGAAAGGTTAGTTCTTTAAATAGGAATTTTTCTTCTGAAAAGGCATCACCAACTAGGGTTACATCATAGAGAATACTTTATGTGTTGGATAATCTAAATAGCCAGCGACTCATCGTCAGGTTGCCAAACACGGGTAGGAGTCCCGCACGGAGTGTCAGTGGGCGATCTCCTAAAAAGTTTGATCACCACGATCAAAAAAAGGGGAAAAGTGATGCCCTGCGGGTAAACGGTGCGTCAAACGTAAACGTGGATATGTGTGATGGCAAAGATGGATTGACTCGTTCGGATGAAATTGGTCTTCATTCGGATGAGCGGAGTAGGGATGGTGAAGTTGGTGAGAAACTAAAAGATGCATCAAAACTTCAAAAGTTACTTGTTCATCATCCCATTGTTGTTAGAGGCGAACGGCGCACCAAGGGGCTAAGGTCATCGTGGATCCTAGGGGCAGGGCGCGCGCCTGATCCAAATGAGGTGCAAAGTCTATATAATCATGAAAAGTTATATATTTATAATAATAATATCATTTAAGAAAACGCGAGGCCCCCAATTTTAAATTTTTAAATAAGAATTTCCTTTAAGTGCGCAATAGAGATGGTACAACTAAACAACTACATAAATTAAAAATTAATTTCTTCACAAATTAAAACTAAAGTAAAACAAATTTTAATTTTCTCAAAATTAAAATTATACTAAAAATCAAATTTGTGAATTTTTACTTTAAGCCCAAAAAACAATTTTATACAAGTCCTAGAAATTTGCCTAACAATATTAATGAATCCATTTTTGCAATTTTAGGCCAAACCAAAATTTATCAAATTAAATTAAAGAGTCGAATTAAATACACATTACCCAAATTATTATTTAGCACCAATTTCAGTAAGTAGTGATTTAAACCAAATTTTATCTTTTTACCTAAGCATGCGTTCTCGGTGAATTTTGCAAAAGATAAAATAAACAAATAAATCACTATGCCGTGATGTACGAGGAAAACCCACAACAGAAAAAAACCTCGGACGACCCTAGCCTCAAATCCACAAAGTACGAAATTTATAATTACAAGCAAGATGACTTACAACACTCGACTTGACTCCTTCAAGACCCGACGCGTCTTTTTGTAACTACCTATGCCTAGAGAATAACCACGGAGCTCCACCGCGGTCTCAGAATCTACCGATCGGCCTTTAGGAACCACCGTCAACCACACATTGTGCCTTTCACCATGTGAGAATACCACAGGCAAAACAAACTTCTTCTTCTTTGAGGGATTTAGAAGTAAACCCAAACTTCTCCTCAATGTGGTAGAGAAAAAACTCGATGCCAAACACTCCAAGCAATGATATATATATTGAAACTTGGAATAAACAATATGGGTGAAAACAAGAGTGTTTAATGATTTTTCTTAAAAAAATAGACACTCAAAACATGAACTTTTTCTTTTAGAATTTTGCTCTCAAACTCTCTCTTTTAGATTGATGATAGTGAAAAAGTTTTGTTGAAAAATTTGGTTCCCGTACCTCTTAAGTCTGTTCAAAAGTTAGTGGAAACATGGGAAAAACTGCTCAAAACTGCGAAAGAAATTTCCCGCCTGAAATCTCGTTCGAACTAGATTTTCGTTCGAACAAAGTCTCATTCGAACGACCCTTCTAACGAAGTTCCAGTGGCCAATGGGGAAATCTCGTTAGCTAACACGTTCGAATGAAATTCTCGTTCGAATGATAAACTCGTTCGAACAACAATTTTGAACGAACTTCCAGAATGCTTAAATTACGATTTTTAGCCCAGAAACTTTATTTTAAAGTTTTAATGAAACTTTCTGAAAATAAACAACAGTTTAAAATAAACTTACACCCAATAAAAATTGTTCCAAGCTCCTATATATATTTAAAATGCATTCATACCTTAGGAGTAATTGGAACTATGTTGGTGACGTAAAAACAAGGCACATCTTCAACTAACACATCATAGGCTTGAAAGTTACAACTTGAGCACTATCATATGACTCAAATGTTTTTGTCCGAAATTGAGCCAAAACTACATTATGACTCAATCGGAGAATTGTGTCCTTACAAATCTCCCCCTTTGGCTATTCTGGGGAAAAAAATAAATAAAAATCCTAAAGAGCCGTCAAGCTCTACTAGACTCAAAGCATCCCACCAAAACTTGACTCAAGACCCAAGGATCAAAATCTTTGCCGGTGAAAGTTGCCACTTAGAATAATTCCTGCACACTTAAGCAAACTATCAAACGCATAGGGAATATCAAAATATGTAATGAAATTAAAGAAAGTACTCCCCTTTAACACATGTGATCTACCTAAGAAGGTCGCGACTCCCCCTAAGTTAAATCTCCCAAACTAAGATACGATTACAATAGGATTAGATACCATTTCTCCCCCTATCATTCTCCCCCTTTTTGTTCAGGAATAGACAAAGGATAAAAATAATTTAAACATGAAGCTTAGATGATAAGAGCATGACATCATATGGGTAACAAAATCATAACTAATCCAACAAATAATAATGGATACCAACGAAGATGCAACAAAATGATACCAATGTGATACATACAATACTAAGCATGTGATATCAACAAAATATGCACCAATATAGATACCAATTATGAATTAGAAGCATAGGTGGACTAGAATTGATGCAAAGAAAACATACCATATATATGTAGACATAAAGAATATAACTAACGTGCACACACATATACTAGGTATAAACACCTGACACAAAATAAAATAAGCTTTTCATACTCGTATGGCAAAAATGTGTCATATGGAAACGGAAGTGAAGGGGTTTGAACTAGTAATAATTAAATTTAGACCCAATCACTTAAAACATGTTCATGGAGTTCTCAATTGATTGCAAACTTCATCACATTTGAATATATCCTCATGTGACAACATAAATTGAACTCAATGAACAAACATACACAATCCACTCAAGCCTAGACTTTTGATGATTCTACAAACCAATAGAGTCATGACAATGAAAGGACAACTAGGATAAACGAACATCGTGCAAACCGTTGATATACCATTCAATCTCCCTCAATAAGCATATATATTTTTGAATGAATATATCAATTAAACATAGGCCTTGGCATTTGTATTTTTCTTTTAATGCCATTATTATATTTTTAGGCCTTTGGACAACGTATTTCTTTTAGGTCCATTCTAAATGGTGGCTTACTATTCGCAAAGGATAATAAATCCTTTCGGAGCCCTTCCCCGTGCACATATATATAATGATTTTTATATCACACAAATCTCATGTGCAACGGATTTTGACATGCACTAGTCCTCCTAGGTCACAAATATGTAGATGACAAGATTGGTAGGAGAACGCCTCACAAAGCTCAAATATACATATGAAGTTATAGATTCAAGTGAGCTCGTGCATGTGTGAATTGAGGCATATAAAAATAGAATCTATTATAACAACACAAATTCCAACTAATCCATGTAAGCATGGTAAATAACATAATAAGGATTGACAATCTAAACCAAAAGTTCGAGCCACATGGGAGCGAAAAATAAGGGATTCTAACACAAGTGTATGCCACATAGAGTGTGTCAAACCAAAATAACACACACAAAAATCTTTTTGAGTTTTTGACTATTTTTAACCAAAAATAAAAATATTTACTCAAAAGACACACAAAAATCATTTGTATTTTCATTAAGTCTAAATTATAAAAGGATGAAACACAAATGATAAACGAAATATTTTTGTATTTTTCATTTAATGCAAATAAAAATGAAAGAAGTATAATACAAAAGATAAACAACAATCATAATTCTAGCATGTGATAAAGCATGAAGTATAGACTAGAATAATGATTAAAATGAGCATACATTTAGTATGATAATATAGCATGTAGTACAAGTATGCAAATAAAACTAACACATTCAACCTTTAGATTTTGCAAGGGAGGAAGCATGTGAAAGCAAATGAGAATCAAATACCCTATCTTGTAAAACTACCAAGTCGGATATCCTAACCAAAATTAATGATGAATGACGATCTCGAGAAGTAGGAATCTTGGCTACCTCGGTTGCCTTATGAAGGGATTTCAAGGACCTCGTTTAAGATCAAAACAAAATTTCCTAAGATGACCTTTTCGACCACAATGTGCACAAGTATAAACACGTCGAAGTTTGGTACCTAAGGATTGATCATTAAAGGTTTTCCTAGGTGATTCTCCTAAAACATTGATTTTGACTTTATGAGGTGATTTATTACAAGTATCGAAGCCTAAACCACAAGTGTCATTTTTTATTTAGACCGTTCCTAATATTTTATCTAATTTCTTCGAACGACACTCCAAATCAAATTTGAATTTGCTAGAGTCTTTTAGTTTATTTTCTAATTCAAGGATTTTAGACTCTAAAAAAACATTTTTCTCTTCAAACTCGAGAAGCTCCTTTTTCAAGGATTCCATTAAGCCTCTAAGGCTATCTCTCTCGGCTTCTCTATATTCAAGCTTCTCTCAAAGAGTTCTCTCACGTGTCCTAAGGTCTTTAACCAACACACTATCATCAACGACCTTGACACGCTCTCTTAAACAAGGTTCTAACTTCAAATTAGCTCTTTTTAATTTAATAGATTCTTCATAAAGTTCGTGAAAAGCATTTTGAAAATAAGAGTGTTTAATGATTTTTCTTGAAAAAATAGACACTCAAAACATGAACTTTTTCTTTTAGAATTTTGCTCTCAAACTCTTTCTGAGGATAGTGAAAAAGTTTTGTTGAAAAAGTTGGTTCCCGCACCTCTTAAGTCTGTTCAAAAGTTAGTGGATAAAGGTGAGTGGAAACATGGGAAAAACTGCCAATGAAATTTCCCGTCTGAAATCTCGTTCGAAGTAGATTTCGTTTGAACGGAGACTCGTTCGAACGACCTTCTAACGAAGTTCCAGTGGCCAATGGGGAAATCTCATTGACAAACACGTTCGAGTGAAATTCTCGTTTGAACGACAAACTCGTTCAAACGACAATTTCGAACAAACTTCCAGAATGCTTAAATTACGATTTTTAGCCCAGAAACTTTATTTTAAAGTTTTAATGAAACTTTCTGAAAATAAACAACACTTTAAAATAAACTTACACCCAATACAAATTGTTCCAAGCTCCTATATATATTTAAAATGCATTCTTACCTTAGGAGTAATTGGAACTATGTTGGTGACGTAGAAACAAGGCACATCTTTAACTAACACGTCATAGGCTTGAAAGTTACAACTTGAGCACTATCCTATGACTCAAATGTTTTTGTCCAGAATTGAGCCAAAACTACATTAAAACTCAATCGGAGAATTGTGTCCTTATAATTTCTTATCTGAAATTTGAAATATATAGCATATATTACTATTATACACGGTTGTTTTGTGGAAGATAAATCTTATACCACCATATGGAAAATATATTTTTAAATATCAAATTTATATAACAATTTTATTATACAATAATCGGCAAAAGAAAATATATTAATATATATATGAAAAAAGATGCTCCAATGTGTGAAAAAAAATTCAAAATCAATATATAAGTTGTTCTATGATGCAAGACTCTTGAAGTTTAAATTTGTTTATTTCTTGCCTAATTAGGGACTAGTGAGAAAGATAAAGTTTCACTAGGAATCAAGGACTTACTTTGGTTAGCTTTGGGTTGAGGAATCGTCTAATCATCCATATTCTATTAGAAAATATGTAAAATCAGCATATCAATTGGTCCATTCTTGTATTGGGGGCATTATCCAAAAAAAATTAATGAGGTGTGCCTAAATCGTGCCTTGAGCCTGGAGCCTTGCCTGAGTGAGGCACGGTGCCGACGTCGAGCTTAGGTGAGCCTAGAGCCTAGGCGTGCCTTTAATAACTATTCACCATCCATGATTACAGCTAGCCCAAGGAAGAAATCATATGAGGCTTTTTTCGGCTCTATAAATGCACTGGTTGAGAGTTGTGTCAAATTCTCTGAAGCTAGTGCATCTGCCTCTGTTAGGGATGATATCGGGATGAATTTTCTGGCCAATGTGGCTACTGGATAAATATTGATATCTTATTTCTCACCATCAAGTTCTCCTGTAACAAAATCACCCATACGAGAATACTCGTGCTCTTGAAACGATGTTAAATCAAGGCAAACAAATGAAGACAGTATTGAAAGTGAAAGTCAACCAGATGAGGGGACAAGTGGTGCTGCCACGTTAGATAAAGGTCGTAATGCACAATCAAATTCTTCTAGCATGGATTTGGCACAAAATGAAAATGGTTCATTTTCTTCTTCTGAGGGAAATATCCCTGAAATAATCCCAGATCCTTGTGCAGCCAAGGCATCTGCAAGCTCTAGACAAGAGGGTATTTCCTAGGGTGTAGGAGCTGATCAGTTTCATGAGTCAAGAAAGTCAGTTTCTTCCTTGATAAGAAGTAATAATGCCATAAATTCAATACTTAAAGCGACAAGTCCCTCAGCTGATGAAGATACGGGTCATTGGCCATTCATTATATTCACTTTACTTTTAAATATGGATGAATGAATGAGAAAGAGAGAGAAACATATTATTTCAAATGTTGTTGTGAAAATGATTCGGCTTACATCATTTACAGTCTTATAAAATTGTGAAAACAAGAAGACTAATTTCATATTATCTTACGAGGAGTGCAAATAAGAGAACTAGAATTTACCTTCATGCAAAAGGATGCCGCAAAAGTACTATGTGGTGATATTTCTTCTACTTCTTAGGCCTATATTTTTCTTGGAGATAGACTTCAATTCAGTTTACAAATATCTACATTATACACAGTTCTTGATTAATATAAGTCATACTCACTTGTGAAAATGATGTTTTCTTCTCAAATGTTGCACTCTTCGCAATTAGAGCTTCAAGTATTTCATCCACGGCCACATCCTGTCAGCATGAAAGTAATACGTTAGCCATAGTATATGTGAAAACTAAGCATAACATAAATTTGGAAACAAAATACAAAGGTGGACACAATTCACAGAAAATAACTACGAAAATTCTAGGTAACAAAGTGGTTCAAAGACTAAGTCATTAAGATTTTTTAGATTGAGGCTGAATTCATGACTTAGTTGAGTATAAAAGGTTTAGGTGACCAACATTACAAATCTCTGTAAAAAATGATTTAATCAAGCAATTGTCAATGTCAAAAGAGCACCTATTGAACCTCCACTAAAAGTATAATAATAATACAATACATAAAAAACATATTTTATTTTTACAATACTTGGGCTATAATATATAGACAATAAAATATATGACTTTCTAACTTGGAAATGAAGCACAACGTAAATAAAAACAATACTTGATGTGTTTGGATGGGCATGTTTCACATTATTTTAAACAACAAGATTCCATATAAGAGGTAACGTCTGAATCTCAACAATAATTAATGGTTAGTCTAGAATTACCACGAGTTTATTACATAGACATTTTTTAGCAGCAAAATTCAGCTACTTTTAACTTCAGATAATAGACACCAAGTCAATGATTAGACTTTTTTAATCCCACCCATTGGAATGACCCGACACTCCCCCTCGCCCAGATGTACCTCTTTATGTCTTCTGGTACACCCATTAATAAACATACTCTACCAATGTTTTCTTCTTGATGATCCAGCCCAGTAAAGTTATCCCACTTTCCCCTCAATGCTCATTTTACAATTTCATCCCCCTTTGATGCGCGGGATGTTGAAGGTGACTTCAAGCGCGAGGTTTGCGAATCTGTTTATCGTCCTCCTTAATTATTTAAGACTATTATTCTTAGGCACTATTAAGGTGTTGATTTTGCTTCGAATGGACAACCTATTATAGAAGCCCAGCTGTACGTGTAGTTCATGAGAAGCGGCTGCCTCCTTTTGTTCCCTTGTTAACTAAATTCGTTCCCGTTATTATTTGAAATTTTGTAATTACTGTGTTAACAAAAAAAAGTACGTGTAAATATAAATCAAGGGGCTTCCATCAGTAGATAATATACCTATTTAGGTGCCTTGTGAACTAACTTATGTTATTGACTTGTATCAGTAACCTTATAAACAGAGCAATTAAATATTCCCAAAATGAATTCAAGAAAGGAAAAAAAACACACAGTTAGAATACAGAGCTCTCAGTTGAAACAAATTAAACAAAAACTTTTGCTAACGAGTGGCACCCAACTTGGCATCATCAATACGCATGTCACTTTTAAAACACAACAAATGATACACAAATCATCAATTTTAGGAACATTTGATCAAGTTAAGATACTAGTAGTTTGTGGCCACCTAGTTCTTGTTTTAAGCCATCATCAGCTTTTTATGATCAACTTTCCTTTCTGCAGCTTTGGATTCATATGGAGCTTTTTCCTGCCAAAAAAGATCGATCACATAAATCAGTGATAGCACCGCAATTGTCCTTTCTTCACCCAAGAAAACATACATTGGATAAGGACCTTAGTCTGTAAATAAATGTTAGCAAAATGTGACTTGTATTTCACTGGACTGGTGCATATTCTCAACTTCATAAATCAATCTTTCCAAATATATAAATCCTCCAAATAGTTCATTAGAAAGCTTCTAAACTATATGTAATTCCAGAAGACATTAAAGAAAACCGCATTATTGTTGCATAAATGAAAAAAATAGAGTACAACTCTAATTCATCCAAGGTAAATTCATGTACTATAGGATACCACTAAGGTACTTACAACGGGAGACATAGATTTTGACTTCTCTCCACCCGCTTTCCCAACATTTAAGTGAAACATTTAAAGAGAAAATAGATGCATTCCTCATAATCAAATTGTAATAATGGAAAATACATAATATAAAAATGAAATTCAATGCCTATGAATTACTCACAGCAAAGAATGCCTTCACATTAGGATTTTCTTTCTTGAACGTTTTTCTAGATTTTTCACTGTTCCAACATTAATAAAATTATAGGCAATCTTCGTAAACTACAAGATTTGCCATGCTACCAATGAAGTGTGATGTCGATCACAAGTAAATAACATGTAAAATATATCAAACAATGTCTTTCTCATGTTCTGTAAGGACATTTTTCTCATGTCCAACATGTTATATTTGTGCATGTCATATGCCGCTACATTTGGCACGTCACCTCAAGATCTCACACGACAGCCTCAATCCGAATTTCAGGAATCTAGCATTCAACATCTCCATTATGTGTCCCACATCTGCCTCAAAGACTTCACGTTCCATGATTTTAGGGACTTTATGCAAGTGGTACGCAAGAAAAGTCAAAACAGTGACAAAAGGCTCGATAGGGAAGTTCAAGGGCAAATTGGTAATTTTATAGCCATTGTCTAGAGGACCGGTCAACTGGAAAGTTGAAGAGCTTGCTGAAACAAAGATATTGGAAGAAACGTCACCTCAATCCGAGCTACGGTGAAGAAGTTATGCCCCTTTGAAAATGGAGATATTTCTAAGAAAAATCCTTGGAATTTTTGCTAAGTCTTTTACCCCTTTTCCAGCGATTTTCCCCAAACCGAGGGCCGAACCGATTCGGGGGGTGAACCGATTCGCAGGGTACCCGAACTGATTCAGGGTCCCTATACGCTGGCAGTCACTACAACAAAAAACATCATTTATGTCAGTTCAAAAATTGACGTTATGTCAGACAAATGTAAATTGACATAAATAATATTTATTTATGTCAATTTGGCTTTAAAAGTACATTTTTATTTCAATTTAAGTAAAATTGAGATAAAAAAATAAATTATTTATCTCATTTTTACGTATAAATGGTATAAATATAATGTTAATTATTTTAGCTTTGAGTCAAACTTGAGATAAATGGAAAAAGGAGCGGGTTTTTTTTCGCACTCCCGCTCCAAAAAATTTTCCTCAAAATTATTTAGCAGGTCTCTCATTTAGGGCTCTCTCGTACAACTCTCTCCCTGTCTCTCTCTCGCACGACTCTCTCTCTCTCGCGCACGTACAGATCTCTGGCTCACCTCCGGCGCCGGTGAGGCTCCATCACGCAGGTACGAAAAGCTCACGATTTGTTGATTCAATTTGTGTGTGTGTTTGTGTTTGCGCGATTTGTGTATATGCAATCTGTTCTTGATTTGTGTGTGTATATTTCTGTTTGAAAACCTTCTACTGCCTTAGATTTGGGAGTTTATATATATGTGTTTGCCTTACAAGAGACCATCTGAGTTTCCTTGCCAAAAAAATGGTGTAGTTTTCTCATATGATTTTATCTGAAAAAATATCATCACAGCCATATACTTAGAGAGAGAGAAAAAAAAGATTTGAACAAACTCCAAATCAAATAGATATATAGATTGATAGAGAAACATGCCTTTGGAATGGCCTGATTATTTATGTGTGTGTGTGTGTGTGTTTGTTCAAATCTTTTTTTTCTCTCTCTCTAAGTATATGGCTGTGATGATATTTTTCCAGATAAAATTTTACCTAAAAATCTCCACCAAAGCCATCAGGACCTGGGGAATTTGAAGGGTCTAAGACTTAAATAGCTGAGTATATCTCTTCCTCTGTGGGGAATTTGATAAGCAAGTCATTCATTTCTTTGTCATATCGTTATCAATTAAGGATAAAAATCATTATTATTATCCTTGTATTCAGCCTCCCAGAGGTTTTGAAAGTCACTAATAAAAATCTTGTCTATCTCTCCACTTAACTCTTTCCATTGATCATTACTGTTATTTATTTTGATGATGGCTAATCTTCTTTTTCTAGTTCTGACTGAGGCATGGAAAATTTTATGTTGAAATCCCCTTGTTGCAGCCTTTTGAGGTGACTCTTTTGGTGCCAGTAGCTTTGTTGCAGCCTTTTGAGGCAACTCTCTTGGTGCCAGTAGCTTTCTTTCATTTTCAAAGCTAAGTTAAACTGAGCTCTAGATTCAAAAAACTCACTTATAGTTGATTAGTTTGGATTGATCTCAAAAGCATTCTCTTTAATTAGAATTGTGTCCTCTAAATCTTTCACTGACTGGAAAATATTTTTAAAATGGCCTTTGTTCCAATTTTTCATCTTGGATTTCAGGGCTTTCAATTTAAGGGAAAATTGGATCATAGGTGGGGAATTTATTTTAGAGGACCAGGCTTCTTCTATGACATCTTAGACATTAGAATCTATGCACCACATGGAGAGGAATTTGAGACTCTTTAGGCATTGTTCCATTGTGCTTTTGATGGACAGCAGTAAGGGGTTGTGATCTGAACAAGACCTATAAAGGTGAGAAATGTTGGTGCTTAGGAATTCAAGAAGCCAATGGTAATTTTCCAAACCTCTGTCCAATCTACAAAATATAGTTCCATTGATTCTGTTGTTGGTCCAGGAGAATCTTGAGCTAGAAAATCCCCAATCCAATAGAGAACAAGCAGTTATTATATCTTCAATGGCATGGAACTCAATCTGATTACCACCTATCTTTTCATCTTCATTAGTGACCACACTGAAGTCCACAATTATCAACCAACATTATTGAGCAGAGTTGATTATAGGTCCTTTAGACAAGACCAGAGCTGTCTTCTTCCCACTGCTGTTCATTTGGCATAAACTAGCACTAAAAATACTGATATGTTTAAGAATTCAATATCTATTTGCAGACATATCAGTTGATCTGCATTACAGGTCATCTTCACTTGAAAATTATTATTCCATAAGAACCATATCTTATTTGAAATATTAAAAACACCATTTGAAAATTGCCATTTGAATTGGTATTTAGCAATTGAGGAGGCTTTAAGTTTAGGTTTAAGCAGAGCTAAGGCAGGCAAATGATAGTCTTTAATCAACCTCTTAATTATCTTGTTAATGGCTTTATTGTCCATTCCTCTAAAATTCCAGCATATGAAATTTAACATTGAATAGTTGAGGATTTATTTATGGGTTTTGACTTACCTAATGATCTTGTAATCCTTCTAAAAAGGGATCAAAAGGAATGGGCTTAGGGGGCTTACTTGAGTTTTCAGAATAAGGAATTACATTCTTGATGACATCTTTTTTTGCTCATCATATCCATTCTAGCTTTCAAAGTTTTATGCATTCTCCATTTTACATCAAGCCAAGAGGCAAAATTTTATAGTTCTTCAATAATTGGCACTGGGGTGTCTTCGTCCTCTTTATCTGAATGGAAGCCCTTTTCAAGATCTTGGTGTTTTTCATAGTCTGGCAGGTCTGGGCCTCTAGGTGATAAGTTGCATTTGTCCACTATCATCACTTCTTGTGTAGACAAATCACCATAATAAATCTTTTCAATGTGTTTTTGGATTTTGTCTTTGTCTTGGTCCTTTCTCTGTAATGATACTTGTCCAAATCTTAGGCTATGAGTTTTAGATGATTGATACTGGTCCTCCTCTAAAGCTGCTATATTAGCCTGCTCTTTTACAGTTGAGTTTTTTTTGCTGCTTTTTTGGATTGAGCTTCAATTCTTGGATGCTGATGATCCCCCACTAATGATTCTTGATTATTATTGACTACTTCTCTTGATTTATCATCTACAATAATGGATTTCTCTTCTTTTCTTATTGACCACCTTGGTATTTAGATGCATGAACATGCACTTTGATTCATTGTGTCCCTTTTTCATGCAATACCGATAGAATGAGGGAATGTTTTCTTATGAGATTTACTGCCGAAAACCTCTAGAACTACAACTAATCCAAATTCTTTGAGGTATCTCTTGTAGGAGGTTGATTTCAACACACACTCTAACAATACTAGGTCTTGACACAGAAGCTGTAGAAGCATCCATCTTTAGTGGTTTGCTGTCATATTGGTATACATGTTTAAATCATACAATGTGTACACCAATTTCTTATAATGAATATCAATAGTGTATCTCAAGCTTTCAGCAGTGTGTATATAAATCTAACAACAAAGTGTGTTCCGATTTAAACACTGTGTATATGCTTCATTAATTGTTTATGATGCTACATTGATTGAGTTTTACTCACCTAAATGCAGAGCCTACAATTCACTTCACCCAAATGCAAACTCTGCAAATGCTTCAGTAAGTGTGTTTCGATTTAACCGTCTTTAAACCCCAACCATGTTCATGCCACTACTAGCAGTTACAATTCCTTCAAGTTTGATTGTAATTTCTTATTTGATTCATTATTAATATTCAACATTATATACATGTGTTATCTTATGGACCTTTTGTTGGGCAGGTATTTTCATTGACTGTGAAGGTCCATTACTTATTGGCATCCTATCTAAAATTTGCGAGGTTTTCTCCTTTCATCAGTGGATGACTATGCAGCCTAACAATTTTTACAAAATTGCGAGCTCTTCAAAAATATGTATATAAAAGAAAGATAATATGCTGTTGCTTATGGAAAGAGGAAAACTCAGACTGAATCAAGAAATTCCACGGGCCAACGAGCGCTTAGCCTTGGCAAATGATGATCATCAAAAAATCTACCAAGGTTCAAACCCGAGGTGATAACTGACTTTGGGTCAAATGAAGGAGCTCATCGGGCTGCAGCTAGGAAGTAAAGGGGTAATATTAAAGCCAATTAGTTTCTGGATTTGGCCTTGGATGCTGTAGCTGATGGAGAACCCAAACAGCAGGTTGAGCCAGAAATAGAGATTGTACCACATGCTTATGTAGTTATATTTAGGTACTCATATTCCTTCTATTGATGTTATGTAACTTGATGCTTTGTAGTTCTTTTCCAGTGTTCTAATTGAGGATGTTTGAAGATGATATGTTCAGCTCCAATATAAATTGCAAGTTACTGAGCGGAGGTATTCAAAACACTATGCAACTGTAAGCTGGTGCATTTTGTTTATTAACCGATAAAACTAATGTTGTGTATTATGAAATGTTTATTAACAATTTTGATGTGATTTTGTAGTCGTCCTCCATTTGATATGTACAGGTAAAGGTTAATAGTATTTCAAGCGGTGGAGTTGTTTTCCTAAATTGCATGCATAGAAGAAGAGTTTGTAACCAAGAGCTTTTAAGAATTGCTCTTTGAAGCTTCAGTGTAAGTCGTCGCTATCTTAGGTATTCCTTTATTTTCTGTAGTATATAATTTCTAAAGTGTGAACATTTCTTTTCTAAATGTTTATAATTTCAATGTTGCGATGTATCATGTTGGATGTTACATGAACACTAATAGCTTACAAAGGGCAGCTTGGTGACTATTATTGCGTGGCAGCCAAGTCTGCAGGGCTGCCCTGTCCAGACTATAAATGCATGCGCGAGGGCTTTATATTTGCATAAACATACATGTCTAGAAAACATCCATGTGTTTGGTCATGAAGATAATATGTCCAACATTATATGGTGGAAGACATGTACAAAAGCATTTGAATGAGTTCATAACAAAGTTATCAATCACATGTCGCGTGTATCTGACACAGCACATACGTATAATAGACACGTTATGTTTTTATGTTTAAGTTGATGAATTTTGGGGTTATTTTAAATAACATAATGTAGCTCTAAATTTTACTTGTGTTAAACAGTTAAATGTACTTATGTTTATTGAGCATGTGACGTTGAGTCATTATTTTATCGAGCTTGGTATTTGTCCCTTTCTTTCGATAAGGTCCTTACCATGTCTTCCAATACTAATTCGGTTTTTAATGTTGTAGATGTAGCTATGAAGAAAGGGTGAGACGGGTTGAAGATAAGAGTGCAAAGCATCAATGTGGAAATTTAGAAAAATAAGTCATGGGATCTGAGATTCAATGCGTAGCTGATCCCACAACCACTTCAATAAGCATACGACACAAAAGTTAAGTTCCAATTGGTAAGGTTTTAATTATACATTAGTGGTTACATCACATTACATTAAATTACATTTCATCAATCTGTACTCTATTTTTAAAGTAGATTCTTCGACATGTATTAGATGCATATTGGAGTGTTTGGGACTACTTCAGGGAAAAGTGTTTGGGCCTTTAAAACATTATTCTTTCCACCTGTAAAAAGCTTCTTAGCATTATCCTTATATTAAAGAGCCCCCTCAATCAGTTGAAGTCTGAATTTGAAGGCCACATTGTTTGCATTATCCTTATATTTAGTGTATATTTGATTGCACCACTTTACATCTACCTAGGCATATTTGATTTCATATTTGAGGCATATATCTACCTTCATTCTAAGCAGAGGTTCATAGAGGCTTTGAATGAGGCAAACACTATGCAACCTTCATTATAATTGAGGCATACAATGTGTAGCCTTCACTCTAATCTTAATGGTTCACCAGTTGATTACACACTGTACACAATGTATGATCTTTCCAATTACAAAGTGTATTCTCTGTTAATTAAACAATACATGTTCAAGTTTAAACTTTCAATTACACAGTTTATGGATCATGCTTTCATCAACACCATCATGTATACTCTCGGTTACCCTCTTTTACTTTTAAATACATAGTTTATGTATTCATCTTCTAATGCTTACTTATATGTTTAATTTTTTCTCAGGTAAGGATTCTGCAGTTTGTGTATTCCATTTTTACCCATTTTTTTATTTGTTCGATTTTACTGGCTCAAGATTAACCCGATAACAAATGGGGAAGAACGGGCCAGATAACAAATGGGGCAGAATGAACCAGCAACCCAATGACTGAAATCAGACCAACAGCAGCAAAACCAAGCACTACCAAGTGAAACCAAACGGACCAAGAACTGCGAAGTGAAAATTGACCTAGCACTGCCAAGTGAAAAGGGACCAAGCACTGCCAAGTGTTGATTCAAATATGGTCGCAACTACCTTTTGTAGGAGAATTTTTAAAAGGTTGCCCAGTATTTCAATTTTACATTTTGTTGGATTGGTTGTTACCCTTTGGGTGGATAGTCCAATAAATAAAGGAGACTCTGTCCATTTTTTTTTTTAAATTGAGATTTTTTTTATTTGAGGCACAATGTAATTTTGTTTAATGAATATTGTATATTTCAAGTTATATATGAATTTGTTTGATGAAATCTAGACTATTTGAATATTGTTCGACTATTTATTATCTATTTACAAGGGTTGATTTAACTATAAATAATAGTTGTTTATTGATGGAGTAATGATTTTTTTTTTTAATTTTTATATCAATATTTATGTCAGTTTTGATAAAACTCTCATAAAAATTACTAAAATTGACATAAATGTGATGTTATTTATATCAGTTTTTGTGAAAATGTGATTAAAAACATGGTGAATACTGTAGTTTTTATGTGTGTTCTTAAAAACTGAGATAAATGTGATATTATTTATGTCAGTTTTACGAACATTTATGTCAGGGCTTTATATGTCAGTTTTGAAAAATTCTAAAACTGACATAAATGGTCATTTATGTCAGTTTTTGACTGACAAAAATGATCATTTTTCTTGTAGTGAGTGTTTTTATTTCGTGGAACTCTTCATTTGTTTCCCTATTTAAACCAACTTTGGGGGAGCTATTTTGCAAGACTTGCATAGACAAATTTGAGAGTCCTATCACCTCAAGTTTTCATATTTTTTAGTTCCCAAACTCATGTTTTGATTCACATATCATTGCCATATCTTTGTGAATCCTTTTCAACCCTAGAATACATCCTTGTATTTGTTCAACCCTTGTGGAGAAGTCGTCTCTCTTCTTCATTGCTGACCACCTGGAGTTCCCGAGGGAGATTCCAGTCGACACTGTTTCTAGCCATTGCTTTAAAGGTTTGACAAAGACACCATGTGTTACACTTGTGGGCGATTATCAGGTTGTATGTAAGTCAATGGTCTTGTAAATTATTCAAAGTTACAGAAATAAAAGGTTTTTCCATGCGGGGATTTTTCCTTAATTTTTTGTCGCATGCTTTATTTGTTTATGGGTTCAATCACGCTCTTTAGATGCATGTTTAGGAGTTGAAATTAAATAAGTGTGTCAAATTAGAAATTTGCAAAGTTAATCAACTATCACACAGTCATACGACTTTTCAAATTGGTATCAGAGCAGGTTACGCTAATTTATCATGTATTCCTATTTTCCACAAAAAATTGTGTGATATTGATTTTTTTAAATCAAGTTTGTGAATAGTCGCAATTTTTCTTATGGAGCACTTATATAATCAGATGCCTATTTTTTACGGGTCTAATTATGCCTAGTGGAAAGCTCGTATGAAATTG
Organism: Sambucus nigra; assembly: GCA_949130495.1. Taxonomy (NCBI): domain Eukaryota; kingdom Viridiplantae; phylum Streptophyta; class Magnoliopsida; order Dipsacales; family Adoxaceae; genus Sambucus; species Sambucus nigra. The sequence continues at coordinate 605,755,187 of OX422214.1, read as the reverse complement.
ATTTTAAAATCTATTGACGAGCGTGTTTGGTTGCTTTACGAAAATGGTTGGACTCCTCCCACGGTCGCCGTTAATAACATCACCACTCTAAAACCCGTGTCAGCCTGGACTGAAGATGATTATAAATTTTCTAATTTTAATTCCCGTGGTCTGAGTGTTATTTCTGGTGCTATCAGTCCAGATGAGTTTCTCCTAATTATGACGTGCACCACATCTAAAGAGGCTTGGGATGTTTTGAAACTGACACATGAGGGTACGAACGCGGTTAAAGAATCAAAATTATAAAATTTAGCCACCCAATTTGAGACTATTACCATGTATGAGTCTGAATGCTTTGATGATTTTTATGCTCGTTTATCGGACATTATTAACACATGTTTTAATTTGGGTGAGGTGATTGATAACACGCGTGTCATTAAAAATATTTTGAGATCTCTTCCAAAACGCTTTATTCCTAAAGTCACAGTTTTGAACTCTTTGGAAAATTTGAAATCACTTAAGTTGGAAGAACTTGTAGGAGATCTTCAAACCTATGAGATTGACATGTTTCCCAAAACCATTAAGGCTAAGGATAATGGCATTGATTTAAAGACTCATTTTAAGAAAAAGAAAGAAAAAGTTTGTGAGTCTGATTCTGAGGGAGATTTTGATTTTAATGATATGGCCTTGTTTGCGAAATTTTTTAAAAAGTTTCTCAAAATGAATAAAGAAAATTCTTCCAATAAAAAGAGTTCTTTTGAGTCAAATAAAAAGAAAGTGGAGGCCAAAGATAGTGACAATGAGGATGAGATCAGGTGCTTTGAGTGTGAGGGGAAAGGGCACATAGCTAGAGAGTGTCCTACTAGGATAAGGAGAAAGGGCAAAGAAACTGCTATGCCTGCCACACTTAGTGATAATAAGGATGATGAGATATATGAGTCTGATAAAGATTTAGCACATGGGATGGTTGTCGCCTTTTCTAGTCGTGTGAGCACAATCACTTTGTCTCACAAGAGTGCACACGAGAGCGATAATAGTGATTTGTGTTCTTCGAGTGAGGAAGAAAGCGAGGAGGAGAGTGGAGATGAAAGTGAGCTACAAAAAGCTTTTAGAAATTTGTACACCGGGACCTTGAAAACAAAGAAGTATAATCGAGATTTAGGTCGTCGAGTTTTAGATTTGGAGAGAGAGAAGGAGGTTTTGAGAAAGGAGAAGTGTGATTTGACCAACACGTTGTGTAGTCTGACGACACGTGTATCCTAACTCGAGAGTGATCTCGAACGTGCCAGGGAGGTCAAAGTCAAGTTTTAGAACGCACCTAAGAAGGTTGATAAGGTGGTTCTTAAGGTTAAAGGTGAGAATTTAGGAATAAGTCATGATGGTGCTTCTACTTCCCAATTAGCACCCGAGCCAGTTCCCACTTTAGTGTTAGATTCATGTGAGTCTCACCCTAACCCACCTAGGCGTCCCATTTCTATTAGGAGAGTGCTTCCTAGAGTTTTTGAGAGAGGTGTTTATAGGCCCATTTATGTTTGTTCACATTGTAAGAGGAGAGGTCGCCTTAAGGAATTTTGTTTTAAGTTGGGTTATGTGTCACGCTTTGCTTCTACACTTGTTTCTGGCACACATGCACCCACACATGATACTTGACATGCTCCCGAAGACTACATTAGAGAGTTTGTACATTTAGGTGAGCAAATTAAGTTTTTAGTCAAAACTTCACAAGAACTGATGGAGGTTTTTCATAAGTTGACACCACCTTTGAAAAACCCCTTCGCACCTAACGATTGAGGTTTGACTTGTTTACTAACATAGGATGCTTTTCATGATGTTATTATATGCCTATTGCTAGTATGTATCATTTTTGTATGTTTTAATTTTTTTTTGGAAATATTTTGAAAAATATAAAAAGATTTTATTTTGATAAAATTTTTGAAAAATCCAAAAAGATTTTTGTATTTTGTTTGCACCGTTTATGGATGGACACTTAGGATGACCAAGTCACAACATCATTCCATTATTTTCATGTGACTATTTGATAGTGTTTTGAGTCAATAGGTCAATTCATCCTTGTGCTTTATAATGTTTGGAGTCATTAAGATGTAATTAAGTGTTTCTTCCTATATGTTTTACTCATAATATCTTTTAATGCACACATGCACGAATTTGTTTGATTATTGTGCTTGTCTTATCACATGTTGGTTGGGTGTTTTCACTTCAATCCTGTCCTTAAAACGAACCAAGCGCGATAATTTTTGTTATAAGGAATTGTGCATATAAGAACCGTTTTGTGAGTTTGTGTGCTTTGTTTGAAAAACGGGGAAGGTCTGCGAAAGGTTCATTTTGCCTTTGCGAATACTAAGCCACCGTTAAATTGGACCTAAAAATGGAGGAATTTTATTATCCAGGGTCCAAAGAGGTTTAAAAGAGCTCGAAAAATTTAAAGACAATAAAAAGATATTCATGCCAAATTATGGGCCATTTAGGTTTTTGCACCAATTCTCCAAAGTTTGAGAATTTAGATTTCCTCTAAAAGAAAATATTTATGAGGGAGTTTGGTTGGAGAATTAAAACGAGTTTGCACGTCCTTGAAATTCTTGAAAATACTCTATATAGTCTTGAATGTTATTGGTGTGGAAATCATTTTGACTTTGATTTGTTGATTTTCATAAGACAATGTCATATAAATTCAACAATCTTTACACCTAAGGATACTTTTGATGTTCATTCGTTAGGGGTACACATATGCATCACGCACATATGATTGATTGAGTTGATTTACCTATCGAATGTGTTCACACCCACCATTTTCATGACTTGGTTGTTCGAGTTTACTTCCATGGTGTGTTTTTTTTTATCATGTTTTACATATTTTTCAAATTGGTATCTTATTTTTTTTGTACGAAAAATTTGAAAAAATCAAAAATAGTTTGTGAAGATTTTTTTTTGCATCTCCTTTCATGATCACGTTTTCCATTTGATTGATCCTTTGTTTTGAATACCGTGTCGCCCTGATTTTTCTTGTTTGATTCATTCTTCTTATTTGTCTATTTGGGAACATCATAAAAAGGGGGAGAAAGAATTATCTTATTTTGGGGGAGTTTTGAGATTTGACTTATGCTTATCATTTATTGGTATCTATGTTTATCTCATTTCAAACTCGATACGTCACTTGGTATTTTTTTTTCTTTTTGTCATGTGTGTAGGTACTACATTGATGATCATACGTTACACACCCTGATGAGAAAATATTTGAGATTCCTGAAGATTTGAAGAACAAACGATGGAGACTTATTCATTTGTACCTTTTCAAGTTTGGGTTCATGGAAGGGTAGATTTGTATAGGCAATTTGATATTTGATAATTCAGATTTTTATGTATGTACCGGCATAAACATAGGGGGAGATTTGTAAGGACATTTTTCTCATGTCCAACATGTTATATTTGTGTATGTCGTACGCCGCTACGTTTGGCACGTCACCTCAAGATCTCACACGACGGCCTCAATATGATTTCTAGGAATCTATAATTCAACATCTCCATCATGTGTCCCACATCTGCCTCAAAGACTTCACATTCCATGATTTTAGGGACTTTATGCAAGTGGTACGTAAGAAAAGACAAAACAGTGCAAGAAGGCTCGATAGGGAAGTTCAAGGGAAAATTGGTAATTTTACAGCCACCATACGGAGGACACTGAAAAGTTGAAGAGCTTTCTCCAACAAATATACTGGAAGAAACGGCACCTCAATCTGAGCTACGGTGAAGAAGTTATGCCCCTTTGAAAATGAAGATATTTCCAAGAAAAATCCTTGGAATTTTTGCTAAGTGTTTAACCCCTTTTCCAGCGATTTTCCCCAAACCGAGGGCCGAACCAGTTAGGGGGGTGAACTTGTTCGTAGGGTACCCAAACCAATTCGGGGTCCCTGTACGCTGGCAGTGTTTTTATTTCGTGGAACTCTTTATTTGTTTTCCTATTTAAACCAACTTCGGGGGAGCTGTTTTGCAAGACTTGCATAGACGAATTTGAGAGTCCTATCACCTCAAGTCTTCATATTTTTGAGTTCCCAAACTCATGTTTTTATTCACATATCATTGACATGTCTTTGTGAATCCTTTTTCAACCCAAGAACACATCCTTGTATTTGTTCAACCCTTGTGGAGAAGCCGTCTATCTTCTTGATTGCTGACCACCTGGAGTTCCTGAGGGAGATTCTAGCCGACACTGTTTCTAGCCGTTGCTTTGAAGGTTTGACGAAGACACTGTGCATTACACTTGTGGGCGATTATCAGGTTGTATGTAAGACAATGGTCTTGTAAATTATTCAAAGTTCTAGAAATAAAAGGTTTTGCCCTGCGGGGATTTTTCCTTAATTTTATGTCGCATGTTTTATTTGTTTTTGGGTTGAATCACGCTCTTTAGATGCATGTTTAGGAGTTTAAATTAAATAAGTGTCAAATTAGAACTTTGTGAAGTTAATCAATTATCACACAGTCATACGACTTTTCTTATTCTCAGCATACAAGTCTCCATAACTAGTCGTAGTGAGTGTTACAATAGACCAGCACATTACAGATACATATATGTCCCAAAGGTTATGTTCTTTGTAATTTGGATAAGCATATTCGATCCAGGTTGTCTTTTGATTTGGGTATTTTTCTTCAATCAAATAATTAAAGTACCCCGCATAGTGTGCTACAAACAGAGTCACCTGAGTTTAAATAAAAACAAAATCAATTGTTACTTTAAATTTATAATATAAATTGAATGTAATGTTTGTAAAATGGTTATAGTGAATATATTAATGACTTACAAATATGAGATTTGTACACAAAACCCAAAAATAGTAGATTCATATGTCCTTCTTAAGTCTGAAATCCGTATAGAAAGGATTTTGGTTCGTTCAACTTTTATGATGGTAAAAATAAATGGTAACAAATATCACTAGTTGCGAAATAAAGTAAGACGGAAGGAAGATAAAATTTGTGATTGTCCATTAAATAAAATTTAGCCACGACATTAATTGTAACGTACATATAACCTATAATAAACCATTTATCAATCCATATCGATATTTTTTGTACAGTTTCTTCAAATGTTGTCAATCCGAGTGCAACTAAGAGTGATAAAATTTTAGGTAATTCATTTAACACTTTATATGAGCCATCACCATAGACGTGTTCATTCATATATAAACTTGGTTTAGTTATATGGTCTAGGACTAAAAAAATCAGAATGTACATAATGAGGTAATATCCATTTCTAAAAGCATTTTGAAAACTTGAACGGTTTAAGTCTTTCCAAAATTCTCACACAACTAAGAATAATAATATGTTTGATTACAAGAAATTCTGAAATTAGGTTTTCCTAAAGTACTTAATTCATGTATAAATCATTCTTGTTGATAAAGGTCATTTACTTATTGTATCGTTTTTTCTGTTTATGCCCAGATCTATTAGGTTATATAGTTGGTAGGCTTTTAAAAGTTGTCCTAAAATGTTAAAATCATTAACGACTTTGTATGAGTTTTTTTTCATTTTCATACAAGTATAGTATTTTGAGGTTATTTGAAGAGTTATCCTTCTATCCAAATAAAAAAACGTTTAACAAAAATAGAACACTCTCACTCTTTAGTTTGCCAAAATAAAAAAGATGACACTTAACATCATATGATGAAAATAAAAAAATGAAACAAGACAACTAGATACCTGAATAAGGAGCCTAGGAGAGTAGGGAAAATCGTAAAGGAGCTTTCCCATCCACAAAAATGACTGGTAAAGAGCATCTTCAAACTGGGTACGCTCACTTCACTACCCATCTTTGTTCTCGCCTCTCGCTCTCTTTCCCACTGTGAGATCTCGTACTACTAATTTTGTTTTGTAGGAATTTTTTTATATTTTTTATATGTTTGCAATTTTGTACGGTAGTATGAATTTTTTATATGTTGGCAACTAGACTACTAGACTAGTTCACACGCGAACTACTAAAATAATTCAAACAGAAACATAGTTTCACACACACATTATATCTAGAGTTCACACATTGCACACATGAACACACTTTCATATACACAGATTGCACATATACTTCCACACACACATACTGAACGGACCATTTCATAACTTATACTGCATACAACACAGTTCACACAATTATCGACATTGCTCACGCATAATTTCACTCACTGAACACTATACAGTTCCCACATTTCAAATGTTCGAATAAAATTTTACCTGAATTAGATAGCGAAACAAAATAAATAAATTATAACAACACGAATTTGAAATTAGTTTAATTCTATCTCCATAAAATTATAATTGAAACCAAACATAACCTGAGAGGTAAAGACAGTTTGTAATCTATATTTGGGCACATGTCATTTCCTTTAATAGAGAAAGTGTTGCAATATAAAATGAATGTTTACCCGTGTTCTTCCTCCACTATAATTACTTTGACCTAAATGATAGTGATGCAATGGAAAATGGACTTTAGGTCCACCACTAAACTATCTCGGGACAGAGTTCTTTGGATTGGCTTGAACTATCACACCCCGCGCAATCCGACGGACGGGGTGGCCATCCACTGTCGTCGAGTCGTGTCGGGAGTGAATAAATAAAATATCATCCTTAGCATGTGACATATATGAGACATAAAAATATTCCACGAGATAATAATTTAATCAATCCAAATAAATAATCATCATTCATACGATATAAAATCCATCACCATGCTAAAACTCCAAATAATCCAATCTTCCAATAAATGAATTAATTAAAATCCGAAATGAAATACTCCAACTGAAATCCATAGACAACTTTGGAACCGAATGGCCCAATAAAACCCATATAAAGTCTCATAATGAAATGCGACGAAAAGGAAAAGTCTAAACTAATAAAGCGGTAAATAAATAAACTCCAGTTGCACCTCCAAAATGATAATCAATAAATCCAATGCAGCCACTCCAGCAAAATCCCTAAAAAAGGTTAATCAACAAACGGGTTAGAGCCTCGATCATGGATAACAAATACTCCTCTCAAATAGGGTCATTGAAACCAGACAATAGCATTATATATATCAACCATAACAATAGAATATTTTAAATTTAACGAGATATATAAAACACATGCGAGTAAAAATAATTAGTACTAAAGTACCCACATCTCTAAACCATACCATTGTTCCGATTTAAACATTATATTTAAATTAAACATGAAATACCAACAATTAACCTTATTAGATTAACTTAAATAATTAATTATTATTGTACGCCCCAACGCGGCCAGCCAGCTCCTCTACGGTCCTGCACTCACATTTGACGCACAAAATGTGGGACTCCCACTATAAGCTTTGTCTCATTTTTTATTTGGTTGTCGTACTCCCCCTGTTCTACACCACACCCATTCCCCTCACTGTAGCCTAACATCCCGTTTAAACTGTCTACACACACATACACGTAAGGTTCCACTCACAACACGTACCAATATCCATCCGGTCCAGTTAAACTATCATCCTTGCATTTATTAGCGATGCCACACACACCCACAATGTCATAGCCAGCCAACCAGATTAAACTGTCAACTATGCGCTTATAGGCGACGCAAATTCATTTTAATACCCGTTTTATTATCTTAGGTATTAATTCTCAATTAAATTTCAAGTCCTATTTATTTATTATTACCCCACCCTCTAATCGACAATGAATCCCCAAAACACCTCTAGTCTCATACCTAGAAGTCCCACAAAACACACTTATATTCTAGCCTATCCTATAGGAAGAATACCCACTAATAAATACCACATAGTCTTCTCTGGAGACTCCTGAAACTAGGGAATTAATACAAAATCAGCCCTTCCCGAAATTTATATCCGTAAATCGTCATCAATATCTAGTCTCATACCTAGGAAGCAATAACTACTCAGAGATCTACTAACTAGTCCCATACCTAGAAAGCAGCCTAAATAAGGAGGAAACAACAATAACCCATATAACCCATTGGTCCCGCGATGTCGAAAATCACATAATTTACTAAGTGGTACAAACTATAAATTTAATGAATCTAAACCAATTTACTGGCAACATCATAATTCATTTAATTATCTCTATTTAATTTATTACAATCAACTAGGCAATTAAATCGCATAATTATTCTAATTTTTCCAACTACATAGAATGTCCCATTATCCTATCATGATAATTTCTTACAACACAAGTAACCCACTTAAAAATAAGATTTTACCATAATTTAGTCAAATATTAACTTTCTTACGCAACCTCTACATGTACGCGTCATCATATTCCCCAAAAAAACCCATCCATACACTAATCATACCAGGATTATGAGTTTTAAAGCATATTAAAGTTTTACATAAAAACAATCCCAAAATCTTACCACTTTCCTTAATTACAACTCTAATTTATTTTAGAAAAACATGTGTATTAGTGTAGGCTATGATTAAGACACATAATATTAAAGGAAAGGAATAGAGTAACCATGCCTGAGATTTAGATGAAGAAAATATGATTGTATGAGAGCATAAAGGCCAGCATTGATGCCGCTGTTGAGGAGGCTCTAGCTGTTGCCAAGGAGAAAATCATTGCTGACTACAAAAATTCTGACGAATTTGTAAACTTCGGCTTTGAATACCTTGAGAGGGGCATTAGGTCCACTGGACGATGGGCGGAATTGAAATATGCTGAGACAAGGAGCCTATTAACCCCTGAAGATTTTGTAGGCCTTAGCTTCGGAGACTCACTTCCCGGAACTGCCCTGGCCGAGGTTGAAAATGTTGTTACCGCCGCTATAGAGACGAGCCCTCTTGAGCTCACAGAGAATGAGGAGCCTAGTAGTCGTGAAGACGAGGTTAAAGTCACCTATGTTGGACTTTACAAAACAACTCCAACTGGCGATGGGTCAGCTCCGACTGATGGACAAGTTCAGCCCTGAGGGAGTTGTATCTGATTTTTACTGGCTTTAGTGAAGATTTTTGCTGCAACCTCTTTTTGAATGAATCGTTGTAACCTCGTAGACCATTACATAAAACTCTGACTTATGTTGTAATCTTGGTTGCCACTAATGAAAGTCTTCTTCTATTATGTCTTATGTTTGCTACTGTCTTCCATCATGATAGTTTATCTCATAACAGACCAAATAACTCACCAAATTAATGATGTTTAAGGTATGAGATTACCAAATTAATGGTGTTTCATCTCATAACTCACTGAATTAATGATGTTTAAGGTATGATATTACCAAATTAATGGTGTTTCATCTCACAACTCACAAAATTAATGATTTTTAAGGTATGAGATTACCAAATTAATGGTGTTTCATCTCATAACTCACCAACTTAATGATGTTTAGGGTCTGAGATTACCAAATTAATGATGTTTCATCTCATAACTCGCCAAATTAATGATGTTTATGGTCTGAGATCACCAAATTAATGATTTGTCATCTCATAACTCACCAAATTAATGATATTTAGGGCCTGAGATCACCAAATTAATGATGTTTCATCATAACTCACCAAATTAATGATGTTTAGGGTTTGAGATCACCAAATTAATGATGTTTCATCTCATAACTCAATTAATTAATGATGTTTAGGGTTTGAGATCACCAAATTAATGATGTGTCATCTCATAACTCACCAAAATTAATGATGTTTAATGAGGTTCATCCTATTCATGCTTCCTCATCTTATTACGAGTGTATGGAGGGTTATCCCATCCATGCACCATCGTCTCAACCGAGGAAAGGAATCTTCCAAGCTGATGATTAATAGTTCCTTCGATGTTATTGGTAGTCTATGGACGAGGTCATCCCCGTACAGACTGTCGTATCACCGATAGCACCTTATATTGAATTTAACACAAACAAATATCTGAATAAACAATCATGATGAGGAAACACATTCTTATTGATATTCATTATTCTGAGTCTCAGATACATGTATTATAATAGAATACGAATAAGACAGAAACTACAATCTTATTGGTAATATTTCTTAAGATGATTAGCATTCCACGGGTTTGAAAATGGATCTCCTTACAAGTTTTCCAATTTGTATGTTCCTATATTCAATCACTTTGTATGGTCCATGCCAAGTTGGATGAAGTTTATTGGGCTTCTGTAACATCTTTTTCAGTACCAAGTCCCCTACCTTCAACGGGCGCGCCTTGACCCTTTTGTTATAGAATCTTACAGTTCTCTGCTGATAGTCGCTTGCCTAACCTCAGCGTCTTATCTTATTTATTCAATAAGATCCAATTCAAGCCTCCGCTCGTCACTGTTACGCTCAGGGTTGTAAGTGTAAGTAGGCATATCTTCATTGGTATAGCTGTCTCTAAGTTGTATGCCAGCATAAATGGGGTCTCCCTAGTAGGTGTTATTTCTGTCATTCTACAAGCCCACAGTACAGTATATACTTCTTCGATCCATCTCCCCTTCGCATCTTCTAACTTCTTCCTGATCCTATCTAGAATCGTCTTATTTGTCACTTCAGTTTGCCCATTAGCCCGGGGTCGTCCAGGGGTGGAGAAGAATTTTTTGATGCCAACTCTTTCATAGTACTTTTTTAGCGAGATGTTCTTGAATTGATTCCCATTATCATAAATCAATGTATGGGGTAGGACGTATCTGCAGATGATGTTTTTCTAGATAAACTAGAAGGTCTTCTGCTCTGTAATCGTAATCACCGGTTCGACCTCTACCCATTTGGAAAAATAATCTATCGCCATAATCAGGTATCGATAGTTGTTCACTGCTCTGGGAAAGGGTCCTACTAGATGAATTCCCCATACTTCAAATGGCCAAGGAGACGGGATGGAGATCAGAAGTTGGTGAGGCTCATGAGGAATGGTAGCAAACCTTTGGCGTCTTACTTCTTGACATATATTGCAGCATCCTTGGCCAAGGTCGGCCACCAGTACCCCTGGGTTCTAATCTTCTTGGCTAATGATCTTCCCCTGATATGACTAAAGCAAGAGCCTTCATGCACATCCTGGAGAATATACGGTACCTCAGATGGATGGACGCACCTAAGAAGAGGAAGCAAAAATCCTTTCTTATATAGAGTGACCCCTATGACAGAGAACTTAGCAGCTTTGTATCTCAGCTTCTTCCTCTTGGCCTTTGACTCTGGTAGCTTCCCCTCTTTAATGTATCTGATAAGAGGATCCATCCACGAAGCTCCCCTATCTAAATTCAGACAAGACCCAGATGCGTTGTCGTCCTCTTCAATGGTCGGCCGATGCAAGATTTCTATTGGCACTGTTCTACTGATATTAGTTCTTGTGGCTGAGGATAATCTTGTGAGCACATCAACTCGACCATTGTCCAGTCTAAGTATCCTCTTCAGCTTTACTTCATTGAAACTCTTGAACATTGACCTTACCTGTAAGGACGCAAATTTCCAATTGAGTCCTTTATAGTTTTGTCTCAATTCCGGACAAAAACGTTTGAGTCATAGGATAGAGTATATTGATCATCCTTCGAGCCTATGACGTGTTTGCTGAAGACGTAGCGGCCAAGTGTATAAAGCTTCATCAAGATGTCGAGTTTAAGTGCCTCGTTTCTACGTCGTCAATAGTGGTTCCATGCTCCCAAGGTATGAATGCATTACACATATATATAGGAGCTTGGAACGGTTTATATTGGGTGTTAGGTTTTTAAAACTTCATTTTTTTTTCCAGATGTTTTCTATTAAAACTTATATATACAGTATATAAAAGTTTCTGGGATTAAAAAGAATTTTTGAAACATTCTGTGAGTTCGTTCGAAGTGTCGTTCGAACGAGATTGTCGTTCGAACCACAAGTCGTTCGAACGAGATTGCCAACAAGTTCCCAGTATAAGCCTTTGAAATGTCATTCGATATGTCGTTCGAACGAACCTTATGTTCGAACGAGATATCCAACGAGATTTCTAATGAGTTCAATCTGGAACTTCGTTAGTAGTCTCGTTCGAACGAGATTTCGTTCGAATGAAATGTCGTTCGAATGAGATGTCAGGCGGGAACAGTTTTTGACAGTTTTTCTCCCACTTCCCCACTTATTTCTTAACTGATTTTTCTCAGACTTTATTATATGTGGGAAACCATTTTTCTATGACATCTTTTTCATACCATACCAACTCTTAGAGAGTGTTTTGAGAGCAAAATCATAAAGAGAAAAAGATCATGTTTTAAGTGTTATTTTTCAAGAGAAAATCTTCTATCACTCTAGTTTACACCCATATTTGTTTCTTCCAAGTTCATATATACATATCAATTGCTTGGAGCGATTTGGCACCGGTTTATCTCTACATTTGTTTGAAGAGAAGTTTGGGTTTTCTTCTAAATCCCTCAAAGAAGAAGAATTGTTTAGTTGCGGCTTTCTCATGTGGTAAAAGACACCACGTGTGGTTGACGGTGTACCTATTGTCCGATTGGTGAGTCGATCGCGGTGGAGCTCCGTGGTTATTCGCTAGGAAGAGGTGGTTACAAGAAGACGCGTCAAGGCTTGAGAGGATTCGAGTTGAGGAAGTAAGTCATTTGTCTTGTAAATGTAATTCCGTATTTAGTGGATTTGAGGCTAGGACCGTCCGAGGTTGTTTCCCGTTGTGGGTTTTTCCTCATACATCGCGGCAGAGTGTGATTGATTTATTTTATCTTGTATAATGATTTAGAACTTATTCTTAGAACAATTCAAGATAAAATTGGTTTTAATTGTCACACTTAATTTAATTTGGTGCATAATTAAATTTGGGTAAAGTTTATTTAATTCAAGTCTATTGTTAAAACTGGTTTGGCCTAACTTGGAAATAATGAGAAATATGACTTAGGCAAATTCTAGGACTCCGATTAATTAATTGTGTTTAATTTTAATTTGAAAAAGATATTAAAATTTGGTAATTCGATTTATTGAACCATCACCTTTACACTTACACATATCTATTTCATAACAAGGAAATTGATTTTAAGTATAAGGATTTTAAATTCGGGCGGGGCCTATCCTTCTACAAATTGGTATCAGAGCCAAAAACGATAAATTACTTCGTTAAGATCTTTTAAATATTTTTGGCTAAAATGGAATTTTCCCCATTTTCAAAATTTCCTATTTTCGATGGTTCTAACTACGCGTATTAGAAAGCGCGAATGAAATTGGCACTAAAATCTATCGATGAGAGGGTTTGGATGTCTGTTGTTAACGGGTGGTCTCCACCAACTCATTAAGTAGAAAATGAACGTGTTCCCAAACCGGCCGATAGATGGAGTGAGGGTGAATTTAAACTTTCAAATTTTAATTCTCGTCGTTTAAATGCCTTGTTTAGCGCAGTCACACCGGATGAATTCCGACGTATTATGACGTCTGAGACCGCTAAAGAAGTGTGGGATATTTTGCAACTCACTCATGAGGGTACAAGTGTCGTTAAAGCTTCGAAACTCCAAAACCTCACCACTCAATTTGAAACCATCAAAATGAACGATAAAGAAACTTTTAATGAATTTTATGCTAGACTTTCCAATATTGTTAATTCATCTTTTAACTTGGGAGAGAAAATACCCGACAACCGAGTAGTAAAGAAAATTTTAAGGTCCCTACCTGATAGATTTATTCCAAAAGTGACCGTTTTAAATTCTTTACCGACTTTAGCCTCTATGAAATTAGAAGAGCTCGTAGGTGATTTACAAACCTATGAGCTAGACATGTTTCCCTCTAAAACTGAAAAGAAAATAGAAAAGGGCGTTGCTTTAAAAGCCCGAAAAGAGGTCAAACAAGTAGTAGAGAGCGAGAGTGATAGTGACTCGAAAGACATGGCCTTGTTTGCTTGGAAATTTAAAAAATTCCTTAAATTTAATAAAGATACATTTAAAAATGATTTTAAGAAATTTGAAACTTCTAAGCATGACAAAGCCGAGAAGATCCCTAAAACTATAAATGAAAATTTAAATAGGGACGAGTCTAATAGGTGCTTTGGATGTGAGGGTTATGGCCATAGGGCTTCTGAGTGCCCCACTAAACTAAGGAAAGAGGGTAAACGACCCATTTCATATAATGCGACCCTTAGTGATAGTGATAAGGAAGAGGGACCCGATTCCCCCACTAAGCCTAATTTTGTGGCTTTTATGGCTAGTCATGTGAGTGATAGTGAGAACTCATCGATTGATGAAACTTTAACACATGACACTTCCAAGGTCATAGTTTATGATTCTCTTGTTTTTTATGATAGTGAGAGTGGAGAAGAAAGAGAGAGTAAAAATGAAGAAGAGGTTAATGTGAGTGAACTTCAAAATGCTTTTCAAGAATTATATAAAGAATCAATTTAGTTAAAAAGAGCTAATTTGAAGTTAGAAGCTAGTTTAAAAGAGCGTGTCAAGGTCATTGATGATAGTTTGTTGGTAGAAGACCTTAGGACATGTGAGAGGACTCTTCGAGAGAAGCTTGAATATGTAGAAGGCGAGAGAGATAGCCTTAGGGGTCTAATGGAATCCTTGAAAAAGGAGCTTCTTGCTTTTGAAGAGAGAAATGTTTTATTAGAGTCAAAATTTTAGAATTGCAAAATAAATTAAAAGACTCTAGTAATGTCAAATTTGATTTGGAGTGTCGTTCGAAAAAATTAGATAAAATCTTAGGAACGGTCCAAATTAAAAATGACATGTGTGGTTTAGGCTTCAATACTTGTAATGAATCTACTCATAAAGTCAAAACCAATGTTTTAGGAGAATCCACTAGGAAAGCATTTCGCGATCATCCCTTAGGTACCAAATTTCGACGTAATTTTACTTGTACTCATTGTGGTCTAAAAGTTCATGTTAGGAATTTTTTTTTTATCTTAAACGAATTCCTAGAAAATCCCAACGTAAAGTAACCAATGTAGTTAAAGTTCCTACACCCTAAGATTGTCATCCGTCATTAATTTGGGTTAGGAAATCCGACTTGGTTGCCTTGCAAAATAGGGTGTTTGATTCTCATTTACTTTCACATGCTTCCTCCCTTGCTAAATCTAAAGGACGGATGTGTTAGTGCTTGCATACTTTAGCTTTTGTACTTCATGCTATATTCACATGCTAAATGTATGCTTGTTTAATCATTTTCTAGTCATTACTTTATATCATATCACATGCTAGAATAATGATTTTTGTTTATCTTTTGTATTTTATTTCTTCATTTTGTTTGCATTAAATGAAAAATACAAAAAGATTTTTGTTTATCATTTGAAGTTTTTATCTCTTGATAATTTAAGCTTAATGAAAAGTTCAAATGATTTTTGTTTGTCTTTTGAGTATATATTTTTTATTTTTGGTTAAAAATTTCAAAAAACTCAAAAAGATTTTATGTTGTGTGTATTTTAGTTTGACACACTTTATGTGGCATATACTTGTGTTTGAATCCCATCTTTTATGCTCCCATGTGTCTAGAACTTTTGGTTTAGATTGTCAATCCTTAAAATGTTCTTTATCATATTTTTATGGAGTAGTTGGATTTTGTATTGATTAAATGGATTCTATTTTTATATATGCCTCTATTCACACATGCGCAAGCTCATTTGAAATTTTAATGTCACATGTTATATTTGAGCTTTGTGAGGTGTTCTCCTACCAATCTTGTCATCTACATATTTATGACCTAGGAGGACTAGTGCATGTCAAAATCTGTTGCACGTGAGCTTGTGAGATATAAAAAATGATATATATATATAAATGTGCACGGGGAAGGGCTCCGAAATGAATAATAATCCTTTGCGATTGTAAGCCACCATTTGAAATGGACCTAAAAGAAATACGTGGTCCAAAGGCCCAAAAATAGAAAATGGCACTAAAAGAAAAATAATCGACAAGGCCTATGTTTGATTGCTATATTCATTCAATATAAAAGGATATATATATATATTCTTCTTGAGGGACATTGGATGGTATATCAACGGTTTTCACAATGTCCGTTTATCCTAGTGGTCTTTATTGTCATGACTCTATTTGGTTTGTAGAATCATCAAAATTCTAGGCTTATAAGCACTGTGTATGTTTGTTCATTGAGTTCAATTTATATTGTCACATGAGGTTATATTCAAATGTGATGAAGTTTGCAATCAATTGAGAACTCCGTGAACATGTTTTAAGTGATTGGATCTAAATTTAATCGTTACTAGTTCACACCCCAACACTTCCGTTTCCATATGACACATTTTTGCCATACGAGTGTGAAAGACTCCTATTATATTTTGTGTGCGTCATTTATGTGTTTATATCTATATATGTGTACTTACGTCTATTAGTTATATTTTATGTATACATATATTTGATATTTGTGTTTCGTCTTTGCCGTGCTTTCTAGTTCATATATGCTTTAATTCGTACTTGGTATCTATCTAGTTGCATTCTTTGTTGATATCACATGCTTAATACTTTATGTATCTTATTGGTATCCTTTTCTTGCATTCTAGTGGGTATCCATTATTACATGTTTTATTCTTTAACCTTGGTCTATTTCTGAACAAAAGGGGGGAGAATGATAGGGGGAGAAATGGTATCTAAACCTATTATCATCGTATCTTAGTTTGGGGGAGATTTATCTTAGGGGGAGACGTCTTTCTAAGTTGATAAAGGGAGAGAATTAATTTTTGGGGAGTACTTACTTTACTTGCATTATATATTATATTCCCTTTGCGTGTAACGTGTTTGCTTAAGTGTGTAGGAAGAATCATGGCAACTTTCACGGGCAAAGATTGCAACCCTTTGGGTTGTTTGAGTCAAGCATTGTAATTTTATTTTGGGTGGGACTTTTTATTAGTCTAGTAGAGCTTGATGGCCCTTTGGAATTTTTTTAGGTTTTTGTCCCGGAATAGGCAAAGGGGGAGATTTGTAAGGATGCAAATTTCCAATTGAGTCCTTTGTAGTTTTGGCTCTATTCCGGACAAAAACGTTTGAGTCATAGGATAGAGTATATTGATCATCCTTCAAGCCTATGACGTGTTTGTTGAAGACGTAGCGGCCAAGTGTATAAAGCTTCATCAAAATGCCGAGTTTAAGTGCCTCGTTTCTACGTCATCAATAGTGGTTCCATGCTCCCAAGGTATGAATGCATTACACATATATATATAGGAGCTTGGAACGGTTTATATTGGTGTTAGGTTTTTAAAACTGCATTTTGTTTTTAGATGTTTTATATTAAAACTTATATATACAGTATATCAAAGTTTCTGGGCTTAAAAAGAATTTTTAAAACATTCAGTGAGTTCGTTCGAAGTGTCGTTCGAACGAGATTGTCGTTCGAACCACAAGTTGTTCGAACGAGATTTCCAACGAGTTCCCTGTATAAGCCTTTGAAATGTCGTTCGATATGTCGTTCGAACTAACCTTATGTTCGAACGAGATATCCAATGAGATTTCTAACGAGTTCAATCTGGAACTTCGTTAGAAGTCTCGTTCGAACGAGATTTCGTTCGAACGAAATGTCGTTTGAACGAGATGTCAGGCGGGAACAGTTTTTGACAGTTTTTCTCCCACTTCCCCACTTGTTTCTTAACTGATTTTTCTCAGACTTTATTATGTGCGGGAAACCATTTTTCTATGACATCTTTTTCATACCATACCAACTCTTAGAGAGTGTTTTGAGAGCAAAATCATAAAGTGAAAAAGATCATGTTTTGAGTGTTATTTTTCAAGAGAAAATCTTCTATCACTCTAGTTTACACCCATATTTGTTTCTTCCAAGTTCATATATACATATCAATTGCTTGGAGAATTTTGGCACTGGTTTATCTCTACATTTGTTTGAAGAGAAGTTTGGGTTTTCTTCTAAATCCCTCAAAGAAGAATAATTGTTTAGTTGCGGCTTTCTCATGTGGTAAAAGACCCCACGTGTGGTTGACGGTGAACCTATTGTCCGATTGGTGAGTCCAAGATCGCGGTGGAGCTCCGTGGTTATTCGCTAGGAAGAGGTGGTTACAAGAAGACGCATCAAGGCTCGAGAGGATTCGAGTTGAGGAAGTAAGTCATTTGTCTTGTAAATGTAATTCCTTACTTAGTGGATTTGAGGCTAGGGTCGTCCGAGGTTGTTTCCCGTTGTGAGTTTTTCCTCATACATCGCGACATAGTGTGATTGATTTATTTTATCTTGTATAATGATTTAGAACTCATGCTTAGGATAATTCAAGATAAAATTGGTTTTAATTGTCACACTTAATTTAATTTGGTGCATAATTAAATTTGGGTAAAGTTTATTTAATTCAAGTCTATTGTTAAAACTGGTTTGGCCTAACTTGAAAATAATGAGAAATATGACTTAGGCAAATTCTAGGACTCGGATTAATTAATTGTGTTTAATTTTAATTTGAAAAAGATATTAAAATTTGGTAATTCGATTTATTGAACCATCACCTTTACGCTTCCGCATATCTATTTCATAACAAGGAAATTGATTATAAGTATAAGGATTTTAAATTCGGGGGGGGGGGGGGGGGGGGCTATCCTTCTACATTACCCTATCCAAATACTTGGCCATTTTATCGTCTTTGGCCTCATATGCCCCTAAGATCTTGTTTACCACCAATATTGAATCACTATGAACTAAGAGTTGGCCGACACTCAGAGCCCCAACCAATGAGATATCGGTTATCAGAGCTTCATACTCTGACTCATTATTGGAGGCCTTGAAGTTAAACCTCAAGGCATACTCAATATATGTGTCGTCTGGTGCCGATACTATTAGTCCATCACCACTTCCATTCTCATAAGAGGACCCATCAACAAAGAGGCTCCATACGTTATCGTCCTTGGAGAAGATATCTTTTAACAGAGAACCGTGCTTGAAGAGGTATCACTCCTCTTCATTTTTTGACACTTTCCCTCTAGCTGCACTCGTCTATGACTCATATGTGGAAGGGCCAACACTTCTCTCTTGCTGACAGTCTGCAGTCTCAAGATTCTCATTGTCGACCTCGACTTCATCCCAAGTGAACTCGGCCATAAAGTCTGCCAATGTTTGCCCTTTAATGTCCACCATGGGGTGATAGATGATATCAAACTCCCCAAACTCTATTGCCCAAGATATCAATCTCATGGACTTCTCAGGCTTGTAGATTACCTATTGTAGTAGAGAATCGGTGTGGACAACCATTATATGGGCCTGGAAGTACGGCTTTATCTTTCTCGAAGCGTATATCAGAGCATAAGCCAGCTTTTCCATCCTTGGGTACCTCTACTCGCCCCCCTGGAGTGCTTTGCTATTAAAATACACCGAGTTATGTACTCCATACTCTTCCCTTACAATAGCAGCGTTAATAGCCGACTCCGAGACTGCTAAGTATACGTATAATTTTTCCCCTTCAAATGGTCGTGACAACAGTAATGGAGAGCCGAGGTAGGACTTTAGATCTTTAAAAGCCTTGTCACACTCCTCATTCCATTCAAAATCTTTTCTAAGAATTTTAAAAAATGGAAGACACTTATCAGTGGCTCTGGATACAAACTTGTTTAGAGCAGCCACTTATCCAGTAAGCCTCTAAACATCGTTGATCGTCTTTGGGGTTTTTATCTCTAACATGACTTTTATCTTCTCTGGGTTGGCTTCTATTCCCCTATGATTGACGATAAAACCCAAGAATTTTCCAGCTCTGACACCGAAAACACATTTAGTCGGGTTGAGCTTCATCCTATACTCATCCATCGTATCGAAAGTTTTTTCAAGGTTGGCCACATGAGTGTCGGCCTTTCGACTCTTGGTCAGCATGTCGTCAATATAAACTTCCATGGACTTTCCAATTTGGTTTTTGAACATCTTATTCACCAACCGTTGATATGTGGCCCAAGCATTCTTCAAGCCGAAGGGCATAACCTTGTAACAGTATGTTCCCTTATCGATGATGAAGGTTGTTTTCTTTGTATCGATCAGGTCCATAAAAAATTAATTATAGCCAGAGTACGCATCCATGAAGATCATTAATTCATGGTCTGCCGTAACATCTATCATCTGATCAATATGAGGGAGAGGGGAGCTATCCTTGGGGTAAGACTTGTTCAAATCAGTGAAGTCCACACACATTCTCAACTTTATATTGGCCTTGGGCACTATGACTGCGTTGGATAACCATTCAGCGCAAATGAGCTCTCTGATTAACTCGGCCTCTTCGAGCTTCTTAACCTCTTCCCTTATAACCTCATACTTCTCACGAGAGTAAATCCTTCTTCTCTACTTTACTGGCTTAGCACCTTCTTCCAGATTGAGTTTATGACACATTATCTTTGGGTCGATGTCTGGCATGTTTGCATGACTCCAAGCAAAGATGCTCTGCCTTTTCTTCAATAACTTGATTAGCTCATTTTTAATTTCCCGCTTTAGCCCTTTTTCGACCTGGATAATTTTTTTTGGCTCGTCCACATTAAGGATGATGGATTCTACCTCTTCCATGGCTTCCCCTTTCTTGAGCTTTGTCTCGTCTCTAGGATCAAGGGTGTCAATGTTGTAGGTGGTGGTTGCTTTCTTATGTGATTCTCTCTCCTTGGCTGAGTTAAAGTAGCACTCTCATGCCGACGTTTGGTCACCTTGAACTTCCCCTACTCCATAAGGAGTCGAGAATTTTATCATTTGGTGGACCGTTGAAGGCACAGCCTAAAACTCTTTGAGAGATACTTATCCCAATGAGATTATAAGCCGAGAAGACATTCTCATTAATAATAAAAAATATTGATCTTTTTTATTAGCCTCTATGGCCAGTCGTCCCCCATCTTGACATCCATTTCGTACATTCCCAGTGGGTGAACCTTTTCTCCACTTAATCCTATCAGAGGATGATGGTATGGTACAAGCCTGGCTTGGATAAATCCCAAGCCTCTGAAGTATGGACAGAACATAACATCTGCGGAGATTCCTCCATCGACCAAGATCCTTGGTACCTCATATCCGTGTACTCTAGTCGTGATAACGAGTGGGTCGTCATGCGGAGCAAGGATACCCTTAAAATCTAGTCTTGAAAAAACAACTGTGAGGGTTTCCATATCTACTTTTTTCCTTTTCTCAGACTTAACATCAATGGAGGCCTTCACAACCTCGGCCTTAGTTATTGCCTTTGCCTTAGTAACATGGGCCTTGCAGTCAGCCACTTTCGAGCCTCCTCCGACTAGACCACCACAGATCATGCCCACATGAAATAAGATCATGTTGAGCCTCTTGACTGGGACATTATCATCCTTTAGTGGGAGATCCGAATCATCACTGTCATCGTCTGAAGGTTCATCTCACCTGGCCGGGGCATCCTCTCTGCACTTATCATTCCTCTTCTTTCTTGGGTCATCTCGGCCACCCTTTAAAACACTTTTATCTGCATACTTCCTTAATTTTCCAGCTTTCAACATTTTCTCAATCTCGTCCTTCAGAGTAAAGCATTTATCATTTAAGTGGTCGTGGTCCTGGTGGAATTCACACCACAAGTTCTTGTTCCTCTTATGAGGAGGATCTCATCACTTTTCAGGCCACTTTAAAGGCTGATCATTCTTTATATCATTC
Organism: Sambucus nigra; assembly: GCA_949130495.1. NCBI lineage: Eukaryota > Viridiplantae > Streptophyta > Magnoliopsida > Dipsacales > Adoxaceae > Sambucus > Sambucus nigra. Next base: position 605,733,724 of record OX422214.1, on the reverse strand, counting down.
GAGATATGCTCATAACTTACATTCAGCGGAGTGTAGTCTGCAAACTTGTCATCCGCTGACCTTTTCTTCCCATCCTTATTCAATTTATGGGACTTGCTTCCACCGCGTCCCCCTTTCTCGTCCTCGTACTTTACAGCCATTACTTCTTCAACATTCATGACCTTCCTAGCCATTGTAAGCAACTTGGCCATAGATTTTGGGGGGTCTTCAGCACGATTCCATAGTAACTTACCCTTCTGTAGGCCTCCTATGAGCATTGTCATAGCTATGCTCTCTTTATAATCTTCAACTTCCAGCTTCTCTTTGTTAAACCTCGCGATGTAGTATTTGAGACTCTTATTTTTCCGTTGCTTGACATAGAGCAGATGAGTAGTCTTTTTCTGAGGTCTGATCCCAAAATAAAAATTAGGTATGAATCGCTCGACTCGGCTAATTGTTTGAAGATTTCAATAGAATTCTTTGGAAACGAGGTATACCATACGTGGGCATCCCCAGTCAGAGTGCTTGAAAAAGCGCGACACCTCATCTTGTTCGAGATAAAGTAGATATCGACCTCTGATTGATACATCTCAATGTGATGGAGTGGATTGGTGCTCCCATCATATTTTAGAGTCACCACAGGCGGCTCGAATTTAGCTGAGGTTGGGACGTTGACTATCCTTGCAACGAATGGTGAACCCTCTGAGTACCCCTTCTGTAAGGGGTGTCGGTTCTTCTGAATATTGCCAATCTTATTCTCCAGTCTTTGAATCGAATCATTCCAGGGTTTCTCGACTATCTTTATGGTGTTGACCTGGCCGAAGTTGTCCCCTGCCACCTTCATAAGTTGAGCCAAGGGTTCACCTGCTGCTGATCACCGTCGACTATTAACTTCTCCATGACCCCCCTCTCGACCATGAGGGGGTCGGCCATGCTGAGGTCGACATTCTTCCCCCTCTCTTCTAGATCCAGTAATGCTTCTTGACCTGGATAACCTCTTTCTCAAGTCATTGACTGAGACGAGCCTCTCAAAGTCCGACCCTCTGCTCAATCGATAAAATGCTAAACCCCTTGGATGGGCATCATGACTTGGTCTTTTACTATGACCTCGGGTCCCCTGGATGGGTCGTACAGTATTATTAGATATCTCATAGGGCTCCCAATAGTCTGTCGAAGCATTATCATCCTCAACATCATCATATCGGCCCTTAGGGAAAGGGTTTCCTTGCCTCCCCAGGTGTAAATGCCTAGGATCAACAACATCCCTCCCCCACTGGAGAAAAGGTAGATATTTGTGTGGTGCCTGGGGTGGTCCCCGGGCCTCCTTGTGATGCCCTTCTACAGTTACCGGAGTGATCATCTCTGGTGTGATCCCAGGTGGCCTCATAATCATGTTCTAGCTGAACGTAGCAAATTGTTCTTGCATTATTGGTTGGCTGGCCACCAAGGACTTTAATGTAGCTGCCAGCTCAGCCATCTCAGACTGGGGTGGTGCATGGCGGGATCTAGGTCCTCCATCATCAGCTGGTGGGGGAGGTGATAGCAATTCAGGTGCCATATGTTATCCTGGAAGTTGAGTTGTGATCTAAAGATTGGAAAGCTTAAAAACCTAATAGGAACTCTTTCAATGGTGAAACAGCTCCACATAAGGGGGAAGACTGGCTCACCGCCAGAGATGCCGGTGAGGGCAAGCTATGAAATGGGAAAGATGAAGCTTCTCGTTCCCACAGACAGCGCCAAATTGATGATACCAGAAATGGTACCACCTACTCACAATGATAAGCATATTTAACACGAAGGTAACAATGGCAATAACCACACAACAAACTAATAGAGAAGGAGATGAGGTGAAGAAGATAAACACCAGAATATGAGTGGTTCGTCCTGAACCTACGTCCAATGTGTGTGTGTATGTGTGAATTCCACTTATAAATGAGGCATTAATGGCCTGGTTTGAAATACAAGCTCTCTCCCTCTCTCTCTCTCTCTCTCTCTCTCTCTCTCTCTCTCTTCTGTACACAAGGAAGCAGAGTTTTAGCTAGGGTTTCAATTACACGATCCCCCATAATGAAGAAGATGAATGGTATATATAGTGCTTAGGGGGTGTAGTGTGCCCCCCAAGCATATTATTTGCATGAATGTGTTACTCTTTAGCCAATCCAGTATGGACACCTGGCTGTTCCACATGTAGATCATGATGACCAAATATTCCCTCACGTGAGGTAATGATCTAGTTATAACGGTTTCACCCACGTGTTGTATGCCACTTTTATACTTGCATATGCTCGGAATGCTTAACATCATCCGTTGGGACCTCAGCCAGGTTGGGTACGATGTTGTTGACTTAGATAGGGCTATCACATACTTACAAACACAAGTAGAACCTCGGGCACGTAGGTCAGCCGATGTTGGATAATGATGCACTCATGCTATCGACTATAGCAGAGTACGAGACTGGGCCTTGTTGAGAGTGTGAATCCCTTTCTGGTATCGGCTTTCTGTACAATCGAGACTAATAAAGACGAGGCCGACTCTTATTCGAACGATCCTGCTGCTGGCTTGTGGGACTCCTCTAACGACTCGGTAGTGAGTTGAGACGAAGTTTCTACTCAGAGTACGATGGTGTACTTTGGTCATATCACCAACTGTGCGTGTTTAGTAGATACGGGAATAACAATAATTATTACATTAACTTAATGAGAAAATAAATGTTTATGAGAATAACGGTTAAGTATGTGAATAACTATCCTTAAACATGTGGTAATGCGGGATACGGGTGATATGGATAAACACTTGAGAGTATGGGCGTGATTTTTGTACATTCTCGGACTAGTTAGGTGGGGTAGCATAACTAGGATGAGTTAAATATACGTGTTAGGTGTGAACATTAGATGAGAGGTGAGAATATCAAGTGAGTGTACGAGCATCTAACATGAACACTATATGTGCTAATATCTTCCATTTAAGCACTTGTTGATTTTTAAATTGTTTCAACTCAGGCTTTGACCCATTTTCTGCAAATCTCTTCTTTTTGTCAAATTATTTTTAGGTGCCCATCCAAAGGGACACCAAGCTTAGGAGTTCCACTCATTTGACGTCTTGTAGCTACTGTGAAAGTTATAGGACCTCGGTAGTAGACGCCTCTATATTTTCCACTTCCTTATTTTAAGTTGTTTCCTTCTGTTATGGCATGTTGCCCCTTTCTATTAGACAGTCAGAGACTTATGTATTTATTTAATTACTCATTTTTATTTTTGGATTATTTTTGTTGAAATACCGTATTTAGTACTTAGACTGAAAGTGTTTACTCCAGTTGTATTTAGTATTTCAAATATTTCCTTTTTTACGAGATTGGTATGGATAATGATGTAATACCCTGTATTTTTATGGCCTTTAATTATGGATTAATTAAATAAAATATGGATAAATTAATTGAAAATTAATTCGGATTTAAATGTTAGCGAGACGAGAGTTACTATTTGATTATGATAACTATGTTGGATATTACTGAGCAAGTATAGTAATATAAGATTTTGAATTTATTAAAATTATCGTGAGTTGATAATACGATAGTTTTGGTAATTAAGTCGGGACACGCGTGCCAGTCGTGTCAGGATCCAATTTAATGGATTTAAAAGTAAATTAATTTTATATCATCCGTATGGTCATTTCGAGTGCACCAAAGGGTCCGGAAGGTCGAGATAGTAAAAAAAACACTAGCCGGGGATTCAGTTTGGGTCCCGGGGCATTTTAGTCCTAACCGGCAACCCGGGAGGATATTTTGGTCATTTTAACTTTTGAGGAATATTAACCCATGAATTTTAGGTTGATTATATCAGCCAACACTTAGGATCCTTAGGTTTTCACAACCAAATTTCACAAACGACCATTGGAGAGGAAGAAAATTAAGTTTCCAAAGAAGAACCACCACTTAGAGACTTTTTGCACCACCGTTACCACCACCGGATAGATCGGGAAGAGAGGATTACTCCCATACCATCTTCCCCAAAGGATCAAAATCTCTAACACAAGGCAAGTGATTTATCTTGCAATGATTTAAGGCATATACTCTACATGTTAGATCAGGTTTGATGTCAATTTATGAATAATTGCAAAAATATGAAATTGGAGACTTAATTATCAAATTTGGGTAGGTTTGCATGTAGTGGATCTTCTGGAAACATTGAATGAATGAAATTATAAATTAAGGGTTAGGAATCATGAGGTTAAACTGATATTTATGGTGATTATTGTAAAAATCTTTAAGAACTAGGGTTGTGTAATACTCATGACTTTTGATCCAAGAAATTGATGTTCCGTGATAGTTTAATGATTCTTGGACGTTAAAACTTATGTAGATATGTTGGTTTAGTAGTTAGTAAACTTGTTAGGGAGTTTGGGACTTTGTAATGAAGAATTGAGGGAATAAAAGTGGGAAACGTAACTGTTAAAGGAAAATATGGGCAGATAACTGCTCGATCGATTGATCGAGCCAAGAATGTCGATTGATCGACCCATTTCTTCGATCGATCGCCCCCTCTAGGAAATGTGAATTATTACCTTATTAAATTGATTTATACCCAACCTTTAGAACTTGTTAGAGATGATTGATTGAACATGTTGGGACTTTGGGTAGGCAAGTAGGATACACTTAATACCCTAAAGGGCTAGTACGTATGGGAATGAGTGGGAGAAAGTAAGCGTAATTTATCGAACAGATGTGATTCGAAATTTACTATAGAGGGAGTTTAAATTTGGATGAACAGTAATATAAGGGTTGGAACAGTGGTAATGGGATTTGAAGTTGCTAAGATAACACTAGAGATATATGGGAGACCTAGTAGCCTCTTGGGGTAGGTAGGCCTACTCGAATTCGTACGACAAGAGTTGTAGCGCTAAATTACTGATACGTGTAATATTCAAAACGTAACTAGTATAGGTGAAACTTAATATATATAGGAGATGAGATTACCTATATTGGATTCATATATATACCGGTTGTGTGATTTCCTTGTATATGGATTGTTATGTGTATGACATACCTACCATACTTGCTATCACGGGAGGTTGTTTAGGAAAGGGGACAGTCTGGTCTTTGTGTGCCTTCGGGGGGACTTTAGATTTGTACCTCAAGAACATAGGACTGTGAAGGCTTATTTGTGAGTTAATGAGCCAGCTGACTATGAGAGCATAGGTATGTGTGTGACCCATAGGTATATGAACTATGTTCACCTCCAATATGTGTGATTTGTACTGATATAGTTCTTGAGTGATTCAGAATTCGTGATCTTCACATACGTGATGTAACGTGATTCGATAACAGAGTATGAGGGCATCGTAGGTTCTATCCTTGTGGGATACCTGATTTGTATATTATATGTTATAGTGGTGTATATATATATATACTTGTGATAGTTCTGTTGTGTTACTTAGTAGATAAGATAGAGTGAAATATCTAAATTGATGAAGTATGTGAGAACTAAATCTGAGTATTAAGCTATGTAAAATCGGCAAATAAAACACAGAGTATGTTCGGATGTATTAAATGGGGCTATTCGAGCAAACACTTAAGGTAGTCCGATTGGGTAAAGAATTGACATAGGCTGGCTAGGAAGGGTAGTGTAACTAGCAGAGGAATTAATATGCGTTAGGCGTGCATAATTAGTTGAGAGGTCAAGATTTCAAGAGAGGGCACGTAACCAACATGTTTAATATATGTGTTGTTTAAATTGTAATTTAAACACTTCCTGTTTTTAGAATATTTTCACCTCGGGCTCTGACCCTTCTACTTCCAAATCTATTTTTTTTGTAAAACCTTTTATGTGCCCAGTCATTGGGACGCCAAGCATAGGAGTTCCATCCTGATGATGTGTTGTAGCTGCTGTGGAAGATACAGGATCTAGGTATTAGACGCCTCCACATTTATCCTTGGATCCTTCAGAGTCATTCATATCAGTTAGGGCATGTTTTCCATTCTTATTTAGCGATTGTAGATGCAGACTTTCATTATTTCAAATGTTGGTTTATTTATTCAGACTCTTGTATTGGGATTTTATTTTACTCTGGTATTATTATTGGAGTGTTTACTCCAGACTCAGTTATTTAATTATGTTGGTTATTTATATGAGATTGTTTATGCGATTCTTGAATGATGTTTTAAATTAATTGGCCAATGATTAATTTAATTAATAAATTTTGACATCACTCTTTTTAAATATTAGGTGGCAAGTAATTAATGAAAATGTTTTCAATAGTGATGCTAGAATAGAACCAACTTGATTTTCTGTATTAATAAGATAAAGGAGTAACTACCCGGTATTTAATTAGTCGGGGTGTCACAGGTGATATCAGAGCATCAGGTTCTAGTGTCCTTTAGGATCTGTGTGGCTTATTATGCTTCCAGCGTAGCTTTCTTTGATATAAAGCCCTATGTTTAGGATTGTTGATTTCTTTGGTGAGATATTGTTATCCTACTATAATCTATGTATTAGTGAATCTTATTTGCCTTCGGGTGTGTTTGCGTGCCGAACAATGCAGTATGTTCGATGAGGACAGTTGGGCGGACAACAGGATGCAGATCTCAGTTGAGGTTATAAGGTATATTCAAGAATGATGATCGTAGTTGAGGTCACCCCTATTATGGCACGGAAATCCAGGACGGTAAAGACGGCTAGGACACAACATATGACTTCTAGGTACCGCTATAGTAGAAAGTGGAGTCAAAATACGCAAAAATTGTATAATTCAAACTTTTCCTGAAAATAGTCATCATCAAATCATGTCCAAGAGTCTCAAATCATAGTGCGCGTGTGTGAAACCAAAAATTTAACCGCGAGTTTCCACTGATTGACTATTACGTTACTTATCCGAAAATTCATTTTGATTTCAAAATCTCACGGAATGCTCTCTCAAATGAATCACTCGGAATGTGGGTATTCTCTCGGTATGCGTGATTTATAAGATTAAATGCAATGGAACCAAGTTCACGCATACAAGTAGAAAGATGGAAATTTATGGTAATCGGATCTCATCATTGGATTGCGGATATAAGAAGACGGAAACATTGCCTCTAATTAGTATATTTGATCTCTTTTATTATCTTTTTGTGTTTTAGCTCTCCACGCGGTAACCAATTTTGCAATTTTGGACTCGGTTAGGACTTTTTCGGGATAAAGGTGTATTGGGTAATATGCGAGTTTTACGGGAAACTTGGAATTGGAAAGTTTTCTTATGATGTCCGTTAGTGCGTTTCCGGGCTTTTGCTCATTTTTTTCTATTTTTTCTATTTTTCACGCTTTTCTTTTCTTGCTATTTTTGCTGAGCATAGCTATTTTTTTCTTGCCCATTTTTCTGCACTTTTCGGACTTAGTTTCTGGGATTGTCTCCTTTTCATAATTCCGGGCCAGTTGGGGTTTTTCGGGTTGTCAAACAAAAGTGAGAAATTTATTCGGCTCAATTTGGGTTACAAAAGGGGTGGTTTTTAGCTACTTTTTCTTGCCAAAAATTTTGGGTGGCAAACGAGGGCCTCCTTCATTGTCCTAAATACTACTTGCGTTACCATATGCGTTTTGAGACGAATTAAGCTTAGAGATCAATTTTAGCACGTTTTTCAAGGCAATATCACACACATTTTTCATAAGCGATCAAAGTGAAAGAATTGAGATCCTCCTCGACTTGTTTGACGCTGAAAATAACTTTTGAGTTAATAAGTAACTCGGATTGATTTATAAATTTCTCAAAACTGAAAGGCTCGAATCTCACCGGGGTTGTTTATCTCAACATTTATTCGTTAAGTCGCCTACGTTCACTTAATTTCCATCTTTGGTCAATTTCGGTTTTGTGCATTTTGAATTTTACAACTTGAGACTTTAAACAGACTTTTAATGATATTTTTGAAAATTTTGAATTCTAATTTTTATTTATTTTGAACAAAAAATATTTTTGAATTTTTCAAGATTTTATGATTTTTTTGAAATTTCTGGGCATTTTTGAAAATTTGTGAAGTTTTAGAAATACGCACTTGTGACCCCCCTAACTTAGACTTTTGCATTGTCCTCAAGAAAAAAGGACTAAAATATAACTCAAAGCGAATTAAAAGTGCGAGGAAATAAAATAAACAAATAAAACATAAATGCAGCATTTTTATAGATAAATAAAATCGGAGGTACAAAGGGTAAGGAAGAACACATAACCAACACAACTTAAACAACAACCACAAACACACACAAACGTTTAACACAGACAAGAGCTTCATTCGGGCAACGGATTTGAGGTCCCGGGTGCGCTGGGATCGTAGGGATCATAGAAAAAAGTAGGGGGCGACCCATCAAAGTTGAGCTCGTATAGGTGGGCTTGGAGCTGATGCATCATGCTCGTGTCCCTTCGGTAGGCGTCCTGATCCCCTTGATAGGTTGCTTGGTCTCGGTTGTATTGGGTGACGAACCCCTCAAAATGGGATTCCACCGCTGCAAGGCATCTATCAAAATCTGCACCCGGGGGCTCAAAATCTGAATCATCGTCCTCGTTGTACTCTTCTTCTTTGGCCCCGCCCATCTCGACATCCTCAGCCATATGCTCTTCAACAGGGATTTCCTCCTCGGCGTATAAATTAATCGCCTCCCGGGCTGCTCGAATGGAAGCCTTTTACTGGGCACTCCGAGTGCGTGATACTTTCCCAATGGGCTCCGGGAGGCGTGGGAAAGCATGAGGTGGCTGGATACCAGTGTTGGCAAGGAGGGAGGTGATGAGGCGGGCATAAGGGAGGGGTACCGCACCTTTTTTCTCCGAGGCCGCGTAAAGGATATCAGTGTAAAGCATGTAGGCCAGATTTAAGGTGAAATTGGGGTCGAAAAGGTGGTACACGGGCGTGGCTTATCAAGGGCGCATCGCCGAGTCGTTGGTGGTTTGTTGCAAGTTGGCGCACACTATATGGAAGGTGATTCGCCCCTTATCTCTTAGGCGGCCCACGGGGAAGTTACCCCGTTCTCAAATATCGTTGGGCGCGAGCCGATCGATGCATTGTTGTTTGGGAATGGTGGGGGCATTGGTTGGGTAGTCATAGATTTTCGGGTGGAGGAAGCCTTGTCAGCAAGTTTACAGGTGAGGATGGCTAAGGAGAATGGGATGGGGCGTCCGTCAATAAATGATTGGCACTCAAACTCACCCATACGGACGAGAGAGACATAGAAGTACCGTACTTCATCTGCCCACACAAAATTATGGGGTTCTTGGAGGTATTGCGTCCACCCCCTCCGGTTAAAAAGGGTGGTGACGGAGCGGGACAGCTCGACCCAGTTGACGACTCGCTCAATGTGCAATTGGCGAGAGAAATTAAAAAACTTTTTGCACCATACGCGCTCTATGTGGGAGCGGTATTCTTCATTACTGTTTGGCAGAATCTCGGTGGACATATATTTGGCAGGAAGAGTGAGATTAGTCATTGGGAAAGCTGGGAATTAGGGAGATGGAAGAATGAGGACTGTAGAGAGGGAAAGTAGAGTGGAGATGTGAGTGGAAGGGTAGGATAGAGGTGGTTTTTATAGGTGGTGGGGAGGGTTGGGTGGAGGGGTTTTTGGTTGTAAAGGGGGATGGATGTTTTTGGGGGAAAGGGGAAGGAATGGAGGGAAGGGAGAGGATATAGGGAAGGAATAGACACCTCAGGAAGAACCAAAACCGCAGAAACCGAACCGATCCGGTTCAAGGGTTTTTTATTTTACGATTTTCCAAAACCGAACTGATCGGTTCGGTTCCATCTTTAACAGAACTCTCCTCTCAAACTGCTGCACTAGAATCCTACCCTCTGAATTCCTTGACGCTTTCACAGTTATTCACCCACTTGGATTTATCGACGCCCTCACGAAGTGTGTGTTGGAATGCGTGATCTTAACCCTAACCTCACGTAACCTACCTACGGACTCAATCTAATCTACCGAAGCACAACTACTATACACAAGAATTCACCCCATACACGTTGGGGGTGTGACGACTTCTCTTTCAAGCTCATTCGACCCCGTAAACAGGATCCGACAACCAAACGGTGTTGACTTCTTCCACACACGCCTCTAGATATGACTTTAGGCGTTGTCCATTAACCTTGAATGTATTTCCCCCTTTTAAATCGTCTAATTCCACAGCTCCGTGAGGGAATACATTCTTTATAATGAACGAGACAGACCATCGTGATTGCAACTTGCCTGAAAATAGATGAAGCCGAGAGTGATAGAGAAGCACTTTTTATCCGGGAAGAAACTCTTTGCGTCGAATAATATTATCGTGAGCGAGTTTCATCCTTTTTTTGGAAATTTTTGCGTTCTCATACGCATCATTGCGTATCTCTTCTAACTCGTTTAGTTGAAGCTTACGAGCTTCACCGGGTTTATCCATGTCATAATTAAACTTCTTAATTGCCCAATACACCTTGTGCTCTAATTCAACGGGAAGATGGAAAGGTTTTCCATACACAAAGAGGAATGGGGACATGCCGAGTGGATTTTTCTATGCAGTACGATAGGCCCATAGTGAATCGTTCAATCAAAGTGACCAATCTTTCCGAGTGGGATTGATGGTCTTCTCAAGAATGTTCTTGATTTCCTGATTCGCTAATTCGTCCTGACCATTCATTTGTGGGTGATAGGTCATTCCAACCTTGTGAACGACGCCATACTTTCTCATGAGCTTCGCGAATGGCCTATTGCAAAACTGCGTGCCATTATCACTAATTATCGTTTTCGGAGCACCGAAGCGGGAAAGTTTGTGTTCCTGTAGGAACCTAATCACCACCTTGTTGTCATTAGTCTTGGTAGCTATAGCTTCCACCCATTTATAAACATAGTCTACCGCGACAAGGATGTATAGGAAACCAAAAGATGGGGGAAAAGGGCCCATAAAGTCAATACCCCAGCAGTCGAAAATCTCAATGATGAGAATTGGGGTTAATGGCATCATGTCTCGTCGAGTGATCGCTCCCATACTTTAGCATCTATCGTAAGATTTGCAATAATTGTTCACATACCGTAATATTGTGGGCCAATACAAACCGCATTGAATAATTTTAGCGGTTGTCTTTTTCACGGAGAAGTGGCCTCCACATGTTTCCGAATGACAGAATTAGATGACTTTTGGGATTTCGTCATCCGGTATGCATCATCGGATGATTTGATCGGTGAAATATTTAAAGAGAAATGGATCATCATAGAAAAATATGCGCGACCAAGTGATGAACCTCTTCTTATCTTGTGGTGTCCAATCAAGAAGGACGACTCCCGTGATAAGATAGTTCACTATATCCGCAAACCAGGGCAAAGAAGATGTGGCAAAGAGATGCTCATCCGGAAAGTATTCATCTATGGGTGTGAGATCACTAGGTACGTCGGACGAAAGCCGTGATAACACTACACCAAAATGGCCAAATGTCACCTTTCAGCCGGCCACCCTTGTCACGGTCATTGATCGTGACAAAAAACACGCGTTTTGTGTCACGGTCATTGACCGTGATAATAGTTAAAATAATTGTCACGGTCAAGGACCTTGACACGACCATTCTCTTCAGTAAAAAAATCCCTAGGCTCTTTTTCTTCCCACCGTTTTTTGGTTTCCCTCTCTCTCTCTCTCTCTCTCTCTCTCTAAGGTATATTTTTTTCCTCTCTTTCTCTTTCATTTCTATATGTGTGTGTATGTGTGTATATATATGTGTGTATATGTATGTGTATATGTGTATGTATGTGTGTGTATATATGTGTGTGGTGGTGTGTGGTGGGAGAGGGGGCAGGGGGTGGGTGGTGGTGTGTGTGTGTGTGCAGTTGTGGTGGGGTGGGGTAAGGGGGGGCAGGAGGTGTGGTGGGGTGGGGTGGTGGGGGTAGGTGTACATGTACGTGTGCATGTGTGTGGTGGGGGTGGGTGAGGGGGTGGGGGCAGGGTTGGGGGCTGGGTGGGGGGTGGGGGGGTAGGGGTGGGGGGCTGCGCGTGTGTCTATGTGTGTGTGCGCGTAGTGTTCCTTCTAAAAGAATTAATTGATTATTAATTTTTTTAGTAAATTAATATATGATTGCCACTTAATGTAAATTAATAAATTAATATATGATTGCCCTTATTGTAAATTAGTAAATTAATATATGATTAATTATGAAAGTAGGATTGCCCCTCATTGTAAATTAGTAAATTAATAATTGAGTAGATGAATTAGAAGGAGTACGGGATACACATTTGTTGTTGACATTACTGTTGGATTATTTTGTTTAGTAAATGTTGGGTTGGTTAGTTTTAAATGTTGGGTTGACCACTGGATTATTGTCCATATGGGGGTGGGATTTTTTAACTTTTGAATAATTGAATTTGAATATAAATAAGACATAATTAAATGAAACATACTATATATAATTATTAATAATTGAATTTGAATATAAATAAGACATAATTAAATGAAACATACTATATATAATTATTAATCATTATTGGATTATTGTGTGTGTGGTGGGGGGCAGGGGGTGGTGTGTGTACGTGTACGTATGCGTGTGTGTGGTGGGGGTGGGGGTGGGGGCAGGGTGCGGGAAGGGGGTGGGGCAAGGTGGGGGGAGGGGGCAGGGAGGGGGGAAGGGGGTGGGGCAAGGTAGTTTAATTGAGTAGATGAATTAATTGAGTAGATGAATTAGAAGGAGTACGGGATACACATTTATTGTTGACATTGCTGTTGGATTATTTTGTTTAGTAAATGCTGGGTTGGTTAGTTTTAAAAGTGGCATGACCACTGGATTATTGTCCGTATGGGGGTGAGATTTTTCAACTTTTAAATAATTGAATTTGAATATAAATAAGACATAATTAAATGAAACATACTATATATAATTATTAACAATTGAATTTGAATATAAATAAGACATAATTAAATGAAACATAGTATATATAATTATTAATCATTATTGGATTGTTGTGTGTGTGGTGGGGGGCAGGGGGTGGTGTGTGTACGTGTACGTGAGCGTGTGTGTGGTGGGGGTGGGGGTGGGGGTGGGGGCAGGGAATGGTTTGTAGTAATTGTACATATTTGCATGTCTTCTTCTAATTTTTTTTATCTGTACTAATAACATTTTTTAGAGCAAATGTCTCCTTCATGTATTAAGGCGAGGATGATGATGCTGGTTATGATGATGTCGTTTGGGCTCGATGGTAGCGGAGGCGATGAGGGCTCCTCGGCCCCTAGGCTCCCCAAATATGGAAAATTTGGGATTACCATTGAGAACAAGTCGGAGCTATTAGCGAGATCCCTCAAGCTGCTAAAGACGGTCATCGCCCGGAGTTCGAAGGAGCTGAAGTTAGCTGTTTGGGCGGCACTACAGGTAATATATTTATATTTATATGAATATTTCAATTTCAATTTCGATTTCAATTTCATTTTATATTTTGCATTTATATTTATTCACAACTAACATTGTATTTGTTGGACAACGATTCAACTTGGATCCAAAGCTACGCGATTTTGTCTTGGAGCAGTTGAGGGAGCAACACAAGACGTGGAAGAAAAATATGCGGACACGGTACTTTGGGAAAACACGAGAGTCCATTATCTAATGGTGTGAATCTGTCCCGTCGAAGGAGTCGATCTCATTGGCACAATGGACAAAGTTCATTGACAATGAGATCAGGGAGCGACAATTGGCATCTCGTCAATTGGGGAGGGAAAATCGGGCAAAAAAGACGGACGTGCACTACTCCGACCGGACGTCTTACGCCGAGGTGGAGCATAGGATGAAGGTAAGATTTAATTTTTCTATAACTACAGAAATATATTATTCTTCATTATTTTACTTTGCGGAGCCGATACTAATTTACTTTATTTTATTTCAGGGGTTAGGGAGTGTCCCTGGGGGTAAGCCACATAGTCTTGATACTTATGTGGCTCTTCGAACGAAGAAGGGGAAGGACGAGGAGGTGTTCCCGAGCATAGCGGTCACGATTGTAAGTAATCCGACAGTTTAATTTTTGTTAATTACGTTATAATTTTTTAGTTTACTTATTTTACTAATCATGTGCTTTTTGTCATTTCAGGAAAAGCTTAAGGAAGTGCATGAGTCCCAGTTTGATGTCGACAAGGCGTCTTTGTCCACAGACGCACTCAGCCAAGTGTCTGGCTCTGATCGCAAGGGGAGAAGAAGGGGGTGAGCTTGCGGGTGGCCAAATCTAGGATCATCGGATTTGAGACGAGCGACACCGGGTTGGCTCGAAAGATGGATTCACGACAGGAAGCTGTCCCGTTTGGAGGCGACGACCCAAGATATGTACTCATCCATGAAGCGTACCTTAGGCGGAGACCGTAAGGGGAAAGGGAAGGAGAAGGAGGTGGAGGAGGAGGTGCGGGAGGATGAGGCGCAAGATGACGAGGATGTGGACCTCGCGGCTTCATCACCGACACGTGCGTACTTCGATGATCCACTTCCTTATTTGGCTCCCTTCCCAAGACCGATGTCGAAACTTGGTTGGCCGAACGTGTTCATATTGGAGGTATTTGATGGCCAGCGGATAGGGCGGGGGTTGAGGGACCCGAATATCGTCCAGGGTGGAATAGTTCATAGACGTGCGCTTCAAGAGATCGAGTCCAAAGTGATCGTCACGCATGTGATACCCGAGAAGGAGAACTCCCTATTGTGGTTGCGCGAACAATGCGGCACGATGTATATTAGTGGGTGTGTAAATTCGTATATCGTGTGGCCTACTCACCTCCTCACATTTACCCAAGACATGTAGTAACATTATTTTTAAGTTGGTACATTTGAATTATATTTGGATTATATCGTCATGTATATTGTTTCTATTTTGAATATATATTATCTTTAGTTTATTTGTGTATATGATGTTTGAACAGGTACAACGTTGCTATAACAGGTACAAATATACTACTGCGCAGTGGTAGTGGCCATACTTCCCAACATGATTTTTTTTAAATTATGCCCAGAATTGTCACGGTCATTGACCGTAACAAGTCCTTGAGAAAGGATTATTGTCACGGACTTGTCACGGTCATTGACCGTGACAATTTTTTAAAAAGGTTCAAGGCTTTGTCACGGTTATTAATCGTGACTAAACTTATCACGGTCATAGACCGTGACACGACCGTGACATGTCCCTGACAAAAAAAGTGTCGCCCCGAATTGTCACGATCATTGACCTTGACAAGTTCAATTTGTCAAGGTCAATGACCGTGAAAATTAGGCAGATTTGGTGTAGTGTAAGTGGTCGGCAACGATGTTTTCAACTCCTTTTTTGTCTTTGATGGAGAGATTAAACTCTTGTAGGAGTAGGATCCACCTTATGAGGCGCGGCTTTACATCTTTCTTTGCAAGTATATATTTTAATTTCGCGTGATCGGTGAAACAAGTGATGGGATAACCGATGAGATAACACCGAAATTTATTGAGAGAGAATACCACCGCTAGCAACTCCTTCTCCATGGTGGAGTAATTGAGTTGTGGTCCGATAAGGGTTCGGCTAGCGTAGTAGATGACATGCGCCTTATTATCTTTTCTTTGGCCCAAAACAACCCCTATCGCATAATCGCTAGCATCACACATAAGCTCGAAAGGCAAGGACCAATCCGGAGTTTGCATGATGGGAGCGAACACAAGCATGTTTTTCATTTTTTCAAAAGCGCTTTGGCATGCTTCCATCCACTCAAATGGGGTGTCCTTCATAAGGAGATTGCTTAAGGGTCTAGGGATGGCGCTAAAGTCCTTAATGAACTGTCTATAAAACCCCGCGTGGCCCAAGAAGGAGCGCACGTCTTTCAGCGAGTTAGGTGGGGGGTAGGTCAGCTATGACATCTATTTTTGCTCGATCGACTTCGATCCCTTTGGATGACACGATATGGCCAAATACTATACCCTCGGTTACCATGAAATGGCATTTTTCCCAATTCAGAACTAAGTTCTTTTCCACACATCGGGCTAGTACTTTCGCAAGATTGGCTAAACATAGGTCGAAGGAGGTGCCAAAAACACTAAAGTCGTCCATAAACATCTCTATCCCTCTTTCAACCATATCACTGAATAAGCTCAACATGCACCTTTGAAAGGTCGCTGGTGCATTACACAAGCCAAATGGCATACGTTTGTAGGCAAACGTTCCAAAGTGGCAAGTGAATGTTGTTTTCTCTTGATCAAGTACATCTACCTCAATTTGGTTATATCCTAAATAAACATCTAGGAAGAAATAATAAGGGTGGCCCGCAACTCTCTCAAGCATTTGATCGATAAATGGTAAGGGGAAATGGTTTTTTCCAGTTACCGCATTGGGTTTCCGGTAATCAATCCAAATGAGCCATCCAGTGGTGGTACGTTGGGGAACTAGACTCCCTTAGAATTTTCAATCACATTCATGCCCGACTGCTTCAGGACAACTTGAATGGGGCTCACGCATTTGCTATTCGAGATTGGGTAGATAATCCCTGCATCCAACAGCTTTATAATTTCATCTCTTACCACATCTTTCATTATGGGGTTAAGTCGTCTTTGCATTTCTCTCGAGGGTTGAACATCCTCTTCGAGATTAATCTTATGGGTGAAAATTAGGGGGCTTATCCCTTTTAGATCGGCTATACACCAACCAAAAGCATCTTGGTGCTTACTCAAAATCTTTAATAATTTACCCTCGTGTTCTTCATCTAAGCTAGAGGAGACAATAACAAGAAATGTCTCACTTTCACCTAGGAAAGTATATTTGGCATTGGAGGGTAGTTTCTTCAACTTGAGAGTCGAAAATGTGTCGCAAGAGGGTACTATGCGTGCTTTCATTGGCGGTAACTCCTCTAATCGAGAAACCCAAATTACATCTATCGCATCCTCATTTGACGCTCTGTCATCAAGTAACTCTAACAACTCCTCAACTTCCCTTTTGAATTCAGTATATGTCTCCTCATTCTCGTGGCTCGACACTAAACAAGACCCTAGGGCATCTCTATAACAATTTTCCTCAAAATACTCCTCTACGATCTCATCGATTAGGCTCACCGCATGAAGATCATATTCTTCCCCTGTATGTTGGGCTATATGGAAGATGTTAGTCTCTAAGGTCATGTTCCCAAAGGTGAGTTGCATCTGCCCATTTTGAGTATTGATAATTGCGTTAGCCGTAGCTAAGAATGGACGCCCAAGAATAATGGGAACATGATTTCTTGAGGCGAAGGAGGGTTCCGTGTCCCAAATGAAAAAATCTACCGGGAAGTAGAAAGTGTCAACTTGAACGATCACGTCCTCAACTATACCCCTTGGTATCTTCACGGTTCGATCTACTAACTGAAGAGTGATCTTTGTGGTCTTAAGGTCACCCAGATCTAGTTGCCTATAGATGGCATAAGGGAGGATATTGACACTTGCTCCCAAGTCAAGTAAGGCTTTTTCAATTTTATTTTCTCCAATGATGCAAGAAAAGGTGGTTGCACCAGGATCTTTTAATTTTGGTGGGAGATCATTAAGTAGAATGGATCTCACATTCTGTGCTAGAAATACGTTTTTCTTTACCTTCATCTTCCTCTTCACTGTTAAAAAGTCTTTGATGACTTTTGCATAAGCAGGAATTTGCTTAATGGCATCGAGGAACGGTAAATTTAGCTTTACTTGCTTTAGCACATCTAGCACTTCATCACGGGGGTTCCTTTTGTGGAAGGGAATCAGCCTTTGAGGAAACGGTGCCACGGTGGGTGCATCACTACTACCTCGGGCTCACTAGTGTCTTTTTTATCATTCTCTTTCAAGGGGACATCTTCGGCCTCTTTCATGTCGGGCGAAATCTCCTTGTCTTTGGTTGTGTCATGTGGGGGAGGTGATAAATCAACGACTCTCCCACTATGAAGAGTGATCACAGCTTGACATTTCTCCTGATGTTCTGTAGAGGTGGAGCTAACACTAGTTTGACCTTGGGGCAGTCGTTGGGCATGGGTAAGAAATTTTCCTTTTTCTTGGGTACTCAATGATGATTGCACTTTTAAAATATTTGAATTTATGTCACTAATCATGCGATCATATCTAGCATTGATTGCATTCTGGGTATTGATAAATTGGTTCGTCGTATCCTTTGAGATTTCTCCAAGGTGGAGTGATATATTCCCCTTGAGGTGGTGGTGCTTGCACATGTCCTTGCATGTGTGGAGCTTGTTGAAAGTGCGATGGTGGAGGAGGGGAAACATGTGAATTAGGATTCATCGCAGCATGTTGTTGCCCATAGCTAAAACCAGGGTGGTTTTTCTATGAAGGGTTGTAAGAATTCCCGTATGGTGCATCGAAATTACCCTTGAATCCTCCTATACCACTTACTTGTTCTTGAAGCATCACTTTATAGGCGGGTATTATCGGGCATTCCTCTGTTGAAAGACCCGCCTCACAAATCGTACACACCTTCTCGACGGGGTTTGGAATGGATCCAATTGGTCCTCTTACACATACCTCTAGTATTTCTCACATTCCTTTCTCAAGTAGATTGAGTCGGCTGTCCATCATAGCATTCTTGTCCACATGAAATAGGTCGAACGCCGATGGAGTGGTGGTCACTCGACAAGTTCGATTTTTAGCACTAGGGTTAGATGTATCCCAAGATTGGGTAGTCTCGACGACATACCTCAGGTGAAGCTCAACATCGTTGGCGTCTAAGTCGACAAAAGGACCATCACACATAGTCTCAATGAATTATTTGGAATTCATATTCAACCCATTATGGAAGAAGGAACTGATTTACAATTTATCAAGTCCATGATGAGGGCACGAAGTGATTAACTCATTGAAACACTCATAACATAGATCAAACGACTCATTTTTTAGTTGTCGAAAGGTTTGAATTTGAGCCTTGATGGAGTTCGTTCGATGTGTAGGAAAGAATTTCTTGAGAAATTTAGATTGTAACTCGTTCTGTGATGAAATAGAGTTTGGAGGTAAAGACCATAGCCAGGTCTTAGCCTTATCCTTTAGCGAGAATGGGAAGATTTTGAGGTGGATCACATCTTTTATGCAAGTTTGATCGCTGAGGGTCTCACACGCCTCTTCAAATCCCATGATGTGGAGATATGGCTTTTCTGAATCCTATAATGGTAAGTGGGAAGTATTTGGATCATTTCATTCCTAAAGAGAAATTGCACTGCATTATACAGGAGTAAAATGCATCCCGGAGTGACTGTGCGCTCGGGATATAAGAGTTCTCTAAAAGGCGATACGGGGCCTCTTTCTCACCGGTGGCTGTACTACCGTGTTGTGACATCTCTCTCTCACTCAAAGACTCTATGTCCTCACTTGGTATACTCGAAGCGTGCTCTGAAGTGTGTCCTAAGAGGGAAAACGGAGTGTTATTTGTAATTGAGTGTGACGGTGTGGGGGGTGGAACCCAGAATTGTGGAGCGTTAGGAGTGTGAGGGCTATCAGGGTCGTACTCAACTATCGGGTTTTCGTGAATGTGGGTTGGAGTATTATGGGGAGTTAGAGTGAGTTCAGAATTTTGCATTAATAGGCTTATGAGAGATGACGAGGAATATTTTTGTACTTTTAATTTTTTTTATGTTTTTGCATTTTTTTTGAAATTTTTGGTTAAAGCTTTAGATTGACTTGATCTAAACCTAAGTCTACCTAAATCCCCGGTAAAGGCGCCAAAAACTTGACGCGACTAAGTATGTGTCTCAGAAGTGCGTACTCTCTAGGCTTAAGTGCAAGCATGTCGCTCAAGTAATAATCCGATAAGTCGGGTATCGATCCTCAGGAAAATAGGACAATAGAGTTATAACGACGTTGGACAGATGAAGGAAACCTAACTTTGACTCTAAAGGAAAAGGAAAAGGTGATTTGATTGTTGTAATAACTATAACTAGAGGCAATTTTGAAAAGGATTAACTAACAAACTAAAGTATGAATGGAATGCAACTATTCTAAATTACTTGAAATACTAATGATGATTGAATTAAAACTTGAACTATATGATGAGGAAAACAGGACGGGAATACAATCCCTCAACCCTAGAGTATTGAGGTATAAAACTAAACGTAAATTTAAGTGGTTAATTAGACCCAGACTTTAGTACTCCCAAGCATTACATATATAAGGTTCAAGCTCTCACTATACATAATCAGAGGATGAGTAAATCGGTATTGCAATAGTTATACTCGAATTGCATTCTGAAGCATCTCGATTACCCTGAAGCAAACGAGATCCAAAGATCTACAATTATCGCATTTCTACGCAATACGGTCGCAATAAATTATTAAATTTAGAGGATTAATTTTATACACATGCAACTACCACATCATGTTGAGTTCATGCATCCCGACCTTAAAAATCTAGCCGAATATATAAAAACTTGAAGACAAAACGTGTGGAATGAAAGAAAACATTTGTACTACTGAATGAAGATGAAGAGAGATGAAGGTGTTATTAAAAAAGTAATTACTGCAGTAAAACAAGAATTAGAATAGTATTACTTGAATTACAAATTGAAATAAACTAGGGTTTGTTGTTCTTCTTCTCTAAAATTGATTACAAAGCTTCCCTAACGAATCAGAAGCCTCCCTTAATGTTTGGGAGGAGTTACAATTTATCATTTACGAAATATAAGAGTTTGAACCAAGTAGGATTCTAATTTTTACAAGTGGATAAGTTTGGATAATCGAGAACAGAACCGATCCTGTTAAGGGGTTCGGTTCGGTTCTGTCTTTGACAGCCTTTACAGAGAATTATTCGAGCACTGGATCGGTTCTTTATTTCCTCCCTTCGGTTCGGTTCCAACTTGTTAACTCTTCACAGGAAGTTTTCCAGGTGTAGGATCAGTTCGTATTTTCTCCCTTCGGTTCGGTTCTGTTTTGACAGTCTTTATAGTAACTTTCCCAGGATGGAATCGGTTCTTTTTCTTTCCCTTGGGTTCGGTTCTTTCTTGTCAGCTTTTGCAGAAACCTTTCCTTCTTGTACTTCTTTGAAGATTTTGGTGCGAAACTCGAATCAAATCACTGAACACCTGCGAAATAGTGAGAAAATACACGAAACTCGACGTACTCATTAGAACTTATCAATAGCAAAGATATGATATAAATCCACTCGAATTACACTTTCCGGAGTGATAAAAGCCTCTAAATTAAAGGGATAAATGGGAAGAATTTATGCCTAATCACTATTATTATGTGAATGTTTATCCTGGTATAGCGGGGTTACCTTTAGTGTTATCCGCGGAGGATGAATGGCAGTATCGATAGTGGTATATACTTTATTGAGATTACTCATTTTAGTGATGTGTTATACGAGTATGATATTATCCTGATTATGGTTTTATAGGGATGCTTAGACCGATAGTGGGCGAATGTCGTAAGTCTATCGGGTTTACTACCTTAGTGTAGGATGTTTTGTTCTGGCGAGACCTCACATGCGAGGGGGTTGGGCTCGCGTTATATATATATATATATATATATATATATATATATATATATATATATATATATATATATATATATATATATATATTATAGAGACTTCAAAAGTTATAATTGTCTCGAGATAATCGATCCCAGTATGTGTAGGGACTTTATTGATATGATTTGGAGTGTATTGGGTTTACTGTTCAGCGGAAGGATCTAGCTTGTTATTATGTTTAATGCTCAGGACTTGGTAATAGGAAGAATGTATTATTATATAACCCCTTTAGAGACGTGGGAGTTAAGACTCACAGTTGTATGTCTAGGAACAGGATTTCGAGAGTCCCGAGTATATGTGCACGATGTTTATGGAATGTGACTACCACCAATGTTAAATGACAGTGCCTTTCGGAGGAAGTTCCTTTTTTAAGTGTAATTGTGGAAGGAGATGTAACATTTGTGTCAAGAGACAGGAAAATAGGGGTACATGTTATGGACTGAGGGCCTAACGGATTTTGATAACCAATAATGCTAGGTAGTAGTGTATCGGGGGGGGGGGGGGGGGTTCCTTATTTGGATTTCTCTTTACGAGACATCCCACGTATGAAACTTAGCATAAGGTTGGAAGTAAGGAGATGTTTGGCCATTCGTCCATGAGTTCGGTACCTCGGTTGTTTAAGAAGCATGTAGTTATAACTGTAAGTTGAAAGTTAAATTATGATATAAGGCCAGTGGAGCCAGTTGTGTAGTGAGGAAGTATTAAAAAATTTGGTTTATCACTGCAAGTTGAAGGGTGGAATAATGTTAAGGAGGATTTAGAATTTTGAATCTTGGGATGATGGAGAATGCCCAAGTGGTATAGCCACGTTGTGAATATAAGGGAAGGGAAATAAAGAATTAAATTTATATATGAAGCGTATACGATGTTCAAACTAGTATGCACGGTTTATAAGGTGTGTGGACACCCTGATTTGTTGATGTCAAAATTGCTGGGAAAAGAGAGACATGGTAATAGATGTGTGAAATATATGCTTGTGGGACTAAAATAACAAAATAGAAGTGGTAGAGGGGATTAAGCGTCGTGAGAAAAGAATAATAATCCATATATTCATGTGCAATCAGAGTAGCATGCCCAAACTTGGTTGAAAGGCAATGGGAAGCCATTTAAAATGGGGTATCCCTTGAAAAGACAAATATTTAACTATTATGGATAATTTGGAGATGAGTTCTACCCAGTTGAATGTTGAGAGTGACTTGCACGTAAATAGAATGATGATGTCAATAAGGTATAAAGAGTCCAGAAGGGCACATCATGGCGAAAAGTGCACGGGTCGAAACTTTTGCTATATGCCGAGTGAAGAAGAGGATTATTAAGTACCACTTAATGGGAGAAATTATAAGTGAAAGTCAGTGTTGAGATGGATATAGTAAGTAGTCTCCACGTGCACCGCTCATAGATAGAAAACTGTTGAAGTAAGATAATCAGCCAGAAAATTTTGTATCAAGCCGACGATTTTAATAATAGAAGAGTCAAGTTAGTTAATTTCTTTAATGGGTTGCCAACCTCAAGATGAGTCACGAGTTCCTTTGACTGTGTGGAAAAGATGACGAAAATTAAACTAATTGTTATACCTTTGGGTGATTTACACTATTAAATAGTGTGACCAAGTCTTTCTTTAAAAATAAGGATCGTGCCAATGCGTGGTCCTGCCCAGTATTATTCTGAACTAGGATGAGATCCTTGAACCCCACATTCAATATGAAATTTTAGGAAGTATGGGGATATCATTTCTTTTTGAGCAGGTCGTATCACCTATAGCCCAAGGAATAGGCGCAAGGTGATTAACTATTGTGGAGCTGTATGAAAGTAATTTTGGACTCATTGCGATCATTTCATTTCCATAAAGGGTATAGCTAGTAATCGAAGTATAATACGGTAATGGGGAGAGAATATTACCTAATGGTAAAGTTGTGTGAAAGCACCCGTACATATTTATCATAAACAAGGTTCTTATTGAGGTTTTGTGTGGATAAACCTTACTATTTTTCCTCTGGATGTTTAGAGGTGAGCGGATAATCAGAGCTTTGAATTAGTGAGGAGTTAGAGTCCGATGACTATAATGGGATAACCACAAACTGTCTTAGGTGGCATTTGCCTGTCGTAAAAGTTACACCGCCGGGAATAGAGATCTGAAGAACGGACAAGAGTAGTCAGATGTTAATATGGTTTCTCCCAGGATGGGAGTTTTGTGTTTAGATAAACGCGGGAGTTGATACGAAATGAGGTGCGACCTCCCAATAATATTGAGATAATGCGACCAATGAGGTATAGGATATTATTATTTCGATGTTGTTTGGTAGGATCCAAGGTGAGGTGCCATTATTGAGGTGTGAACCTATAGCTGATTAGTTATCGAGAGTGTTAATCAATCTTGCTGTGAAGCGGGGGACTATAGTGATCGAGCCTTACTTTGAAGTTGGTTTTGAGTACCGGAGGACATCTTTTTTCTACCAGGTATGCCTTACATTTCCTAATTTCGGGATGAAATTCCGTTATTATGGGGGAAGTATGTAATACCTCGTATTTTTATGGCCTTTAATTATGGATTAATTAAATAAAATTGGGATAAATTAATTGGAAATTAATCCAGATTTAAATGCTAGTGAGACGAGAGTTAGTATTTGATTATGATAACTATGTTGAATATTATTGAGTAATATATGATTTTGAATTTATTAAAATTGTCGTGAGTTGAAAATACTGCAGTTTCGGTAATTAAGTTGGGACGCACGTGTCAGTTGTGTCAGGATCCAATTTAATGGACATAAAAGTAAATTAATTTTATATAATCCGTATGGTCATGTCGAGTGCGCCAAAGGGTCCAAAAGGGTCGAGATAGTCAGAAAACACTAGTCGGGAATTCAGTTTGGGTCCCGGGGCATTGTAGGCCTAATCGACAACTCGGGAGGGTATTTTAGTCATTTTGACTTTTGAGGAATAGTAACCCATGAATTTTAGGTTGATTATATCAACCAACACTTAGGGTCCTTAGGGTTTCACAACCAAAATTCACAAACGGACATTAGAGAGGAAGAAGAGGAAGTTTCCAAAGAAGAACGACCCCTTAGAGACTTCTTGCACCACCGTCACTACCACCGGATAAATCAGGAAGAGAGGATTGCTCCCATAACATCTTCTCCAAAGGATCAGAATCTCTAACTCAAGGCAAGTGATTTATCTTGCAATGATTTAAGGCATATACTCTACATGTTAGATTAGGTTTGATGTCAATTTATGAATAATGACAAAAATATGAAATTGGAGACTTAATTATCGAATTTGGGTAGGTTTTCCTGTAGTGGGTCTTCTAGAAACATTGAATGAATGAAATTATAAATTAAGGGTTAGGAATCATGAGGTTAAACTGAGATTTATGGTGACTATTAAAAAAATCTTTAAGAATTAGGGTTGTGTAATACTAATGACTTTTGATCCAAGAAATTGATGTTCCATGATAGTTTAATGATTATTGGAAGTTAAAACTTATGTAGATATGTTAGTTTAGTAGTTAGTAAAC
Organism: Sambucus nigra; assembly: GCA_949130495.1. Taxonomy (NCBI): domain Eukaryota; kingdom Viridiplantae; phylum Streptophyta; class Magnoliopsida; order Dipsacales; family Adoxaceae; genus Sambucus; species Sambucus nigra. Next base: position 605,708,812 of record OX422214.1, on the reverse strand, counting down.
TTGTTTGGGAGTTTGGGACGTTGTAATGAAGAATTGGAGGAATAAAAGTGGGAAACCTGTAACTGTTAAAGAAAATATGGGAAGATAGCTAATCGATCGATCGATCGAGCCAAGAATGTCGATCGATCAACTACTTGATCGATCGACCCATTTCTTCGATTGATCAACCCCCCTAGGAAATGTGAATTATTCCCTTATTAAATTTATTTATACCCAACCTTTAGAACTTGTTAGAGATGATTGATTCAACATGTTGGGACTTAGGGGAGGCCAGTAGGATACACTTAAGACCCTTAAAAGGTTAGTACGTATGGGAATGAGTGGGAGAAAGTAAGCGTAATTAACCGAACGAATGTGATTCAAAATTTAGTATATAGGGAGTTTAAATTTGGATGAACGTAATTTAAGGGTTGGAACAGTATTAAGGGGATTTTAAGTTGCTGAGATAACACTAGAGATATATGGGAGACCTAGTAGCCTCTTGGGGTAGGTAGGGGTACTCAAATTCGTACGACAAGAGTTGTAGCGCTAAATTATTGATACGTGTAATATTCGGAACGTAACTAATATGGGTGAAACTTAATACATATAGGAGATGAGATTACCTATATTGGATTCATATATATACTGGTTATGTGATTTCCTAGTATATGGTGTATGGCATACCTACCATACTTGTTATTACGGGAGGTTGTTTAGCAAAGGGGATAGTATGGTCTTTGTGTACCTTCGGGGGACTTTAGATTTGTACCTCAAGAACATAGGACTGTGAAGGCTTATTTGCGAGTTAATGATCCAGCTGACTATAGAAGCGTAAGAATGTGCATGACCCATAAGTATGTGAACTATGTTCGCCTCCAATATGTGTGATTTGTACTGATATAGTTCCTGAGTGATTCGAAACTCGTGTTCCTCACATAAGTGATGTACCGGGATTCCATAATACAGTACGAGGGCATCGTAGGTTCTATCCTTGTGGGGTGCCTGATTTGTATATGATATATTATAGTGGTGTATATATATATACTTGTGATAGTTTTGTTGTGTTTCTTAGTAGATAAGATAGAGTGAAATATCTAAATTGATGAAGTATGTGAGAACTAAATCTGAGTATTAAGCTATGTAAAATCGGCTAATAAAACACAGAGTATGTTCGGATGTATTAAATGGGGCTATTCGAGCAAACATTTAAGGTAGTCCGATTAGGTAAAGAATTGACATAGGCTGTCTAGGAAGGGTAGTGTAACTAGCAGAGGAATTAATATGCGTTAGGCGTGCATAATCAGTTGAGAGGTCAGGATTTCAAGAGAGGGCACGTAACCAACATGTTTAATATATGTGTTGTTTAAATTGTAATTTAAACACTTGCTGTTTTTAAAATATTTTCACCTCGGGCTCTGACCCTTCTACTTCCAAATCTATTTTTTGTAAAACCTTTTAGGTGCCGAGCCACAGGGACGCCAAGCATAGGAGTTCCATCCTGATGATGTGCTGTAGCTGCTGTGGAAGCTACAGGTTCTAGGTATTAGATGCCTCCACATTTATCCTTGGATCCTTCAGAGTCATTCATATCAGTTAGGGCATGTTACCCATTCTTATTTAGCGATTGTAGTTACAGACTTTCATTATTTCAGAAGTTGGTTTATTTATTCAGACTCTTGTATTGGGATTTTATTTTACTCTGGTATTATTATTGGGATTTCATTATTTCTTATTATTGGAATGTTTACTCCAGACTCCAGACTCTGGTATTATTAAGCTACAGCCTAAGCGCGTTTTTTAGAACGCATGAATCATATGAGATTATTTATGCGATTGTTGAATGATGTTTTAAATTAATTGGTCGATGGTTAATTTAATTAATAAAATTTGACATTACTCTTTTTAAATATTAGGTGGCTAGTAATTAATGAAAATGTTTTCGACAGTGATGCTAGAACTGAACCAACTTGATATTCTGTATTAATAAGATAAAGGAGTAGCTACCCGGTATTTAATTAGTCTTATTCGTTAATTTTATTTTATATTAATTAAAAGATAAAATTTTAACATCAACCCTTTTTAAATAGGGATTTTTTAAATTTGGGACCTATTGTAATATGTATTATGAAAATAGGACAACAAATATTTTATTTATAATATTAGTTCCTATTTTTGAATAAATCCGCTGGTGCGGATCCATATCCATAAAACGTCAACCAATCACAACATGCCACGTCAGCCAATAATAGGGTGTAAAAATGGAAGTGAAATGTTTATTGTCCTATATCCATAATCAATATTATTTTAAGTCCTAAAAATGTATAATCTATTTTAAATATTAGGTGGTTAGTATTTAATAAAATTTTCGACTATGATGCATAATCTGAACCTACTGGATATTCTGATTTAATTTAATAAAGGACTGATCACCCAATATTTAATTAGGCGGAGTGGCACAGGTGATATCAGAGCATCAGGTTATAGAGTCTGTAGAGGGGGTTTTAAGGTAATACTGAGATTTGGGATAATTCTCCAATTAGTAACAGTGTTTTTGTATTAAGAAACCGAGGCAGCTCAAGCGTGGCAACTCACCGAGGCGGCCCAAGCGTGACAACTCACCGAGGCAACTTAGCGTGGCAACTCATACTTTAGCTTGTTTTATTAGTCATATTGTATTTTTGTTTATGTTGACTGTAAGCTATAACGGTTGTAATGATTTAACAAGAATAATAACGAGTTTTAATGTGAGGTCAAACGGTACTCGTAAGAGACCAGGCTTAGCAGGGCTTGGGAGAGCTTTCATGCTCTATCGAATGACCTCGCCGGGGCAACTTTAGAGGGATTTGGTTTGGAGGATTGAGAAGTGAGGCACCGTTGGGGCTTGTCCTGACCATCTTAGATACACTTGGTAAAACACCGAAGGACCGTGGCTGTGGAACCTCGGGCGGAGAAGCTTGGAGTTCCATCGGGCGTTGATTGAGAACCAAATAGTCCTCTACTTAATGTCACATCTACTATAGGTGATGTCACTAGCCAACTAAATAATGTCAGACCTGCACTTGAGTAAACCACTGTGGTATTTGGGGCTGTCAGGCAGTTGGTGAGCCACCTCTGCGACAACAGCCCCCTGACACACAGTGGTTAGGCAAAGGGCATGACGTGGAGACAGCTAGTGCATCAGGCATTTAATGTTGTGACATAAAATATGAGGGATGTCTTTCATAGTATTTAATGATTGAGTTGCCTCGGGGATGGTGTGGGGGGCTATTTAAGGACCCCAACCACCCCTGAGGAGAGGACGATCTTTTGAGAGCTCAGGAGTTATTGCTAGAGAGAATACACATCCGAGAGAGTTACAGAGCTTTTAATACTTGACAGAGATTCTTGAGGGTATTTGGTGTGTTTTTACCTGCCTACCAAGGTGTATCTAGGGTGCTTACTTCTCTCTCCCTCTAGCTAAATCACTTCTAAGTTCACTATCATCTCCTGAGTTATATATGAGAGTTTTGTGAGTTTAAAGTGAGTTTATCTTCATTGGGTTTGTGTTCGTGTGTCCTATTATTAATCCAAATCTTTGGCCAATTATCTTACCATTACCATACTTAAATAGGGGTTACGCCTCCATCCTATCTAATCTACCCTCTTACATTTGGCGACTCTGTTGGGGAGGCATTCTTCTAAGTAAGGAGTATGACGCAAGATAATGCTACTCGAAGGCTCAATTTTGATGACATCCAACATAATGAAGAATAGGCTGCGAGAGAACTAGAGGCCATAAGGGATGGGGATCCTCGAATAGAGGTACCTCAGGTCCAGGCGATGACAGGTGTTCCGGGGGTGGCACAAGCTCCCACGAGTGCGGGGTTAGGACCCACTCCGGTCGCGCTCCGTATGAGCAAGTTTTATGAGTTTTTGCAAACTACAGTAGCTTCAACTATGTTGGGAAGATTATAGGCTAATTCCTTCGTAACACCAGGGGTAGATCCAATGCCCCCACCAGGTGCAGGTGTAGCAAGGATGGTCCCGGTAAGCATACCCTCCGTTATCAATACAGCAGTAGGAGCCTCGGGAGTATCAACGACCCCAGCTGTAACGTTCGTTCTAGCTACAACGAGCATTCAACCCATAGCCCCGTTGCTTATTTCTCCAGTAGTGTCACCCATGGAGGAAATGAGAAAGGAGATACCGAAGTTCATGCAGGCTTCCTCGCAATCCGCTGGCGAGGTAGCTTCGATTTTTAATAACTTTCGAACACCGTATCCCCAGGAATACAACCACAAGCCCTATCCGAAGGACTATATTCCTCCTATTTTTGAAAAATACACGGGAAAAGGTGGGAACCCAAAGGAGCATATTAAGGCTTTATTGAACATTTGGGGGCACATTGTAATAATAAAAGGCTTAGGTTGAAGGATTTTTCTAAATCCTTGACCGATAAAGCATATACCTGGTATTCCCATTTGGCTCCCAACATCATTTCTACATGGGAAGAGATGCACGGGTTGTTTGTCCAGAAGTTCTTTCTGGTAGAAGATGAGTTTACTTTGACCCAATTGGGTAGGGAGAAGCAATGACCCGGGGAAGAAGTGTTGGACTATGTTTGAAGATTCAGAGAAAGATCCCTCGACGTGAGGGAGGAGGCCAAAGAATCCAAGTTATTATAGATCTGCACTGAGGGGCTACTTCCTGAGTACATCTGCCATCTTATTAATGAGACGCGCGATGGGACTTTTGCGGCGTTCTTAAAGCAGTGAGAAATATCTCTTTGGTGGTACGAACCAATCCGGTGGCGATGCCCATGATGCTTAGACAACTGATGCAACCCATGGGGGGAGGTCTCAGCCCCCACGGGTAGGGTACACCGAGGGGGAGATAGGGCATAGAAGAAGGACAATAAGAGGAAGTTCGAAAGAGACAGGGAAGACCCACCACTATTGCCTTATACAGTGGAAGAAGCTGTCAGTTGTTACAACGTGATGGTCCAAAGGGGAACGGTCTATGAGCCAAAGGACGTTCCCGCTGGGGAGCCCAATATTGCAACGACGACGGATCCAAAGTATTACCAGGTTCATCGGAGGATCCAATATCCAATCGAGAGTTATTTTACGCTAAGAAGAATCATCGACAAGTACGTGAAGGCAGGGACATTGCAAATCCCTCCACAAAACGTCAACAATAACCCCTTGCCAGCACATAGGGCCAATCTCATAGTGGCCTATGATGAAAAGGCAGAGAGAGAGGAAAGAGAAGGGTATGAAGCAGATTTGGAGACATGTACTAAAGGAAAGGCTAACGTAGTTTTGGCCTACGATGAAGCAAGCACCAAGGACGTGGAATACGTGTACAGCATTAAAGGTGAGGAAGCGGATTCGAGCCTAGAGTACTGTGTAGTCGTAAAATCCCCAAAGTTCACCTAGTTCTTCGAACATGTAGGGATACCAAAAGAGAGCAGGTTAGAAATAACTCAGGTGATACTAGATATTACGAGGAAAGATGCGATCCCTTCGCTGAAATGGAAGGGACTCATGGCGAGGTTGGTGAGGAGGTTCCTGTCAGAAGTGACCTTCAGCGATGCCGATAGGGCTATGAGATTCCCTCATAATAGGCCATTATATGTGACTGCCAGCGTTAACGAAGTTAGTTTTATGAGGACTCTTATGGATGGGGGAGCTTCCATCAATATTATGCCAATTAATTCCTTTCATGCAGCCAATATTCCAGAAGAAATGTTGGTCCCCATGCCTTTGGTGATTTTGGGGTATGATAACCAATCTTCCAAATCCATTGGGTATGTTAATGTTAGGATTGTGATGGGAAATTTGAGTTCCCAAATAAAATTCTACGTACCACCATTGCGCTAAGGCGAATATCACGGGGACAGAAGTGACCATTAGGGTAACGAAAAGACCTTTCGCTGTCGAGGAAGCTCACTTAGTGGACGCGGCATTTTATACTGAGTTGGAAGAGGATGCTTGGGTCCTAACGAGAAGGATGGAGGGAGCATAGGTGCCCTCGATTAGAGAAAGGATAGGGCCCTTGAACGAGCAGGGTAAAAAGGTTGCGAGCATCGTAAGAGTAATGACCGAGGAAGATCATCAGGCGATCCCTCGGCCCCAAGGCATCTCGAAGCAGCTCAAAGACAGGATGAGGCCCAGAGCGAATTCGATGGAGCATGAGGTCCAACAACAAATCATGTTGAGTTGATTCTCAAGGAAAAGAGTGGCCGAGGCATCTAGAGAGAAGAAGAGGAAAGCAGTCACCGCTACCAGCAGATAATGTTAGAAAGTCATTACTGAAGAAGGAAAGGTGGTGTATCGATTATAATGGTGTGAGCGGGCAGCCAAGGAAGTTGATGATGAGCTTGACCCGATATACAAAATGCTTTTTGGTGGATCAACGGGGATAATGTATGGTGATAGGCAATTCCAACATACATGAATTTATGAAGGAAGTCGCCAAGGAACCAGATTACATGGCGGATCGATCAAAGCCACAGGCATAAGAGCTAGAGAAGTTAAACCTGGGAAAAAAAGGGGATGACCCAAGGACCATCTTCATCTCAAAGGATCTCGGTAAGGAAAAATGAGGGGCCTTGGTTTAATTGATTCAGGAGTTTATAGACGTCTTCGCATGGAAGTACACATAGATGGAAGGGCTGGATGAGGAAGTGAGCTGTCAAAAGTTGAACGTGATGCCTTTAGCCATTCCAGTAAAACAAGCAACAAAAATGTACAAGACTTAGTTAGATTTGAATATCAAGGAAGAGGTTCAACGCTTACTAACATTAGGGTTTATCAAGCCAATACAACACTCGATCTGGCTGTCTAGTATTGTCCAAGTAGGGAAGAAAGATAAAAACTAAATAAGGATTTGCGTGGACTTTAGAGATTTAAATAGAGCTTAAACCAAAGATGAGTTCCCTCTACCCTCCATTGATATCTTAATAGGTGCAACGGCGGGTCATGAGATGTATAACTTCATGGATGGGTATGTAGGGTACAACCAGATTAAGATGGACCCTTCTGATGCAGAAAAGACAACATTCACAACCCCGTTGGGTAACTTCATGTACAGGGTGATGCCATTTGGACTCAAGAATGCTGGGGAGACTTACCAAAGAACAATGATGGCCATTTTTCATGACTACTTTCACAAGTTTGTGAAATTCTATGTTAATGATTTGGTCATCAAGTCGAAGAAGGAGGAGTCCCATCTGAGTGATTTGAGGAAGGTGTTCTCCCATTGCAGGAAGTTTAAACTAAAGATGAATCCATTGAAGTGTGTTTTTGGAGTAATGAGTGGAAAATTCCTAGGCTTTGTGGTCGATCGGCAAGGGGTACAGATGGACCAGAACAAGCAACGGGCGATCTTGGAAATGCCATGTCCGAGAACGGCGAAGGAGCTGAAGAGTTTTCTCAGTAAGGTCTCCTATCTTAGGAGATTTGTGCCTGGATTGGTCGAAATAACACACCCACTGATGTAGCTACTACGAAAGAACACAAAGTTCAAATGGGAGGCGATTCACCAGGAGTCTCCTGACGGACTGACGAAGCTGCTCGTTTCACCCCAGACCATGGTGTCCCCAAATAGGGGTGTAAACGGGTCGGGTCTGGATCGAGTAAGGGTATATCCAAATCCGATCCGGGTATTTTTTTAGCGGATCGGGTCTTACCCGATTACCCGTCGGATCTCAGAAAATGGATCCAGAGCCAGATCCGTGAAGGACCCAAAGACCCGACCCGAATAGTTATAACTAAACTAACTATATATATTATATTATATATACATAACTGTAATTATATTATATATACAAAACTATAAAACTGTAATTATACATATAATATATACAAAACTGTAATTATACATATATATTATATATACAAAACTATAAAAATGTAATTATACATATAATATATACAAAACTGTAAATATATTATATATAAAAAACTATAAAACTGTAATTATAAAACTATAATTATACATACATATATATATATATATATATATATATATATATATATATATATATATATATATATATATATATATATATATACAAAACTATAAAACTGTAACTCTAAAACCTAAACTATAAAACTGTAATTATATTACTATTAAACTATAAAACTGTAATTATATTACTATATATATATATAAATATATATTTATTATATAATATATATACACATTCGGGTCGGGTCCTTATCGGATCGGAGCCATGTATATCCAGATCCGGTCCATTAACTAATCGGGTAATCGGGTAATCGGATAATCGGGTCTATAAAATTTGCTCAGATCCGTTAATTTGGATCGGGTCCGGATCGGGTCCGGGTCCAGACCCGGTCCATTGACATCCCTATCCCCAAAGGTAGGAATACCGTTGCAGCTGTATCTCACATCCACCATGAGGTCCGTGGGAGATTTGCTGGCACAAGAGATTGACGGGTAAGAACGGTCAGTATACTACCTCAGCAGGATCATCCATGGGCCAGAAGTCAGATATAGTAGTTTGAAGAGGCATTGTTTAGCCTTAGTATTTGTAGCACAAAAACATAGACATTATATGTTGTCTTTTACAATTCATATTGTAACGAGATGTGATCCCATTAAATATTTTCTTGTAAGAGCTATATTGATTGGCAGGGCAGCTAAATGGTTCCTTATCCTCTCTGAATATGATTTAAAGTGCGTGGTTCCTCGCGTAATCAAAAGCCAGGCGTATGCTAATCTATTGGCTATTTTCCCTTCAGGAACGTTTGAGCCACCCAACAAAAGCATTCCAGGAGACGACTTGCAGGCCAATCACCTAGATGCAACGGATGAGGAATGGACAATGTAGTTCGATGGATCATCAGCAGAAAAGAAAGGAGGAGCAGGGGTTATTCTTTCGAAAGGAATGGAGGAGATTTGCCTTTCTTACAAGTTATATTTCCCTTGCTCTAACAACGAGGCAGAATATGAAGCATTGGTGTTGGGATTATTAGAGGCTCTTCGAAGAGGAATTTGTTTATTTTGCATAAAGGGGGATTCAAACTTGGTGGTTAAGCATGTGAATGGAGAATACGCGTTGAAACACATGAGCCTAGCACTATACAGAACGATCATTCAGAGGCTCCTTGGCCAGTTCCATCGGACCAAAATTAAGAGGTAGCCTAGAACGATGAACCATCAGCCTGATGCCTATGCCACCATCACCCAAAAGATGATCATGAGGAGTGATATAACTACTGTCGTGATTCAATAAAGAACATCTCCTTCGATGGTACAGTCAGTTTTACCGATGGAGGAGGATGCGAACTGAAGGGGAGAGATTAAGAGGTAACTGGAGACTCGTGAAGGAATGATGGGGCTCAGAGAGTTGGACTAGTAATTTACCAACCAGGGAAACCTTTACTTCAAGAATGCAGGAGGACGGCTGTCACAATGCATCAGCCCAGAAGAAGCAGGGCAGAGATTGAAGAAAATGCATGAAGAACATTGCGAAATGACTGAGATCCCCCTTTATAGAAGAATTTAAAGGGAGGGATATTTCTGGCCCAACATGAAGAAGGATGCAGCCGAGTTATGACGAAAGTGAGACAAATGCCAGTTATTTTTTAGGCAGCAGAATGTAATTTTTTGGAGACTCAGCCTGACTGAAGATAACCCTATATTGACTTCATTAAAGATGGAGTTGTCCCAACAGAGAAAATTGATGCGGTGGGACTCCGACGAAGGGCCCCGAGATTTTACGTTCAAGAGGGGCACCTTTATCGAAGGGGATACTTTAATAGGCCATTGCGTTGCATCACGAAGGAAGGGGCAGTCGAGGTTCTCAAACAGGCGCATGATCCAGCTCATATAGGAAGGGCCAAACTATATAACCAGTTGATGACTCTGGGTTATTATTGACCAACGATGGAGAAAGATTACGCTGAGTTTGTTTAAAAATGCAAGGCCTGTCTGCTTCATGGAAATATGATCCATGCCCCATTGATGGACCAACACTCCCTGGCAACTCCCTATCCATTTCATACTTGGGCGTTCAACCTGGTAGGGGCAATACACCCTTCTTCGAGGGGGAAGATATGGATACTAGTGGCAACGGAGTGTTTCATAAAGTGGGCTGAGGCGATACCACTGAGAAGGGTAACAGCAGGAGTAGTGAGAAACTTCATCAGAGAATACATCATTTACCATTTTGGGATCCCAAAGGTTATCCTTTCAGATAATGGAACCCCTTTTGTCAATTTAGAGGTAACGATGCTCACAGACAAATACTCCATTGTTCATCATACTTCGATGGTGGCATACCCAAAGGGAAACGATCAAGCCGAAGCGACTAACAAAACTTTGGTCAATATTTTGGCTAAAATGTTGGAGGATTTCTCGGGATCATGGGATGATAAGATACCAACCATTTTATGGGCCTATCGGATGACTAAGAGGAAGCCTATAGGGTATACACCGTTCTCTCTTGTTTATAGAGCTGAGGTAATTCTCCCGGTGGAGTTAGAAGTTCCCTCAGCTCGATATGCTTTACGAAGCATCATGCTTCCTCAGAATAGGCATGTGCAGTTGAAAGTGTTGGATGAACACAGGGATAATGCGATGCAACACTTTCAAATGTATACGAAGAAGCTCTCCAGGGCATATGATAGCTTGGTAATACAAAGGAAGTTCGTGGAGGGAGATCTTATATTGAAGGCAACAGTTAAACATATTAGGGGGCTTCCTCTACCTAAGTTTGTAGTGAATTGGGAGGGACCTTTCATCGTAAAGGAGGCTCATAACTCAGGTTATTGCTTAATTTCAAAAATGGAAGAAGATAAACCATTCAAGATCAACAATAAGTGGTTAAAAGTTTATCATGTGTAGGCAGTTATGTTTGACCACTGATGTAGTTAGCTGTTGTTATAAATACATAAGTTCTTTCTTATGATGAGTATGTAAGGTCCTTTTGTTATAACTCAGGAAGAGATGAAAGAATTGTAGAATTTCACATTTCACAATCCATGCAATAAGTTGTAACATAAAGGAATGGCATAAGAGAATAAATATCCTTTTCATTCATAAACTCTGGGGGCATTACAAAATTGGGAGCTATCTCCCAAGAATTACATAAGAAGAAGAAAAAAAATACAAAAACTCATTGACCCAGGAGGAACCACAAATTTGGAGAGGAGAAAAAATCTCCAGGAAGGCCTGAAGAAGCTTCTAAGTAAGACCGTTGGGCATTAATGGAAACTTCTAACCTAGTTTGTGCTTACGTACGCTCGATAAGAAGTTTTTCTCATTTTAACTTTGCCAAATGCTGAGCTTCTTCGAAGTCCTTCACCTCCTTGTTAATGGCTTCGAGGAGAGGTGCTAGCTCGGCCAACTTAGTTTTCTCGGCCCGCTAATCCTCCTGATGTTTTTGTAAGAGATCCCTTTGGCTATCCAACCGCTGACTCTTTAAAGTCTTCAAATGCGCGATGACCCAGTCAAAATGAAACCCGTTATGACCCAACTCCCTCAGATAACCTAGGAATTAGTTGATGAGGGGTCTGGTAACATTTGTAGTTAGAGTATTGGCGATTTCATCAATGACGGTGGCCATGCCTTAAAGCCTATAGCTCATAACTGAGATGTTTGAATGTGGGCAGTCCACCGTGAAGGTTTCAGGATGATAGCTCACAAGTTGCTCGATTGCCAAATGGTGGTTGGCAGGCATTTGAGGAGAACGTTGGAGTACCATAAGGCAGAAGGCGTGAGGATCCAAGTCAAGCAGAGGATGCTCGCATTTAGATTCGCTCTCCACAGCAGCACCTGTCGTGGAACCTTTATCATTTTGACTAGTTTCTTCGAAAGTGGCAGGTTCACGAGGGGGCGAGGCAATGGGCGAAGGAACTGGTGGAGAATCCTCCCGATCAAAGTAAAAATAGTTAGAAGAAATAAGGAGTTTATGAAAAATCTTAACAAGTGTTTTTGTTATTAAGTCACTGATATAGGTGGAGTTTATGAAAATCTTAATAAGTGTTTTCATTGTTAAGTCACCGATATAGGTGGAGTTTATGAAAAATCTTAATAAGTGTTTTCATTGTTAAGTCATTAATATAGGTGGAGTTTATGAAAAATCTTAACAAGCATTTTCGTTATTAAGTCACCGATATAGGTGGAATTTATGAAAAATCTGAACAAGCGTTTTTGTTGTTAAGTCACCGATATAGGTGGAGTTTATGGAAAATCTTAACAAGTGTTTTCATTATTAAGTCACCGTTATAGGTGGAGTTTGCGAAAAAAATCTTAACAAGTGTTTTCGTTGTTAAGTCACCGTTACAGGTGGAGTTTATGAAAAATCTTAACAAGTGTTTTCATCATTAAGTCACCGTTATAGGTGGAGTTTGCGAAAAAAATCTTAACAAGCGTTTTCGTTGTTATGTCACCGTTACAGGTGGAGTTTATGAAAAATCTTAACAAGTGTTTTCGTTGTTAAGTCACCGATACAAGTGGATTTTATGAAAAATCTTAACAAGTGTTTTCGTTGTTAAGTCACCGATATAGGTGGAGTTTATGAAAAATCTTAACAAGCGTTTTCGTTGTTAAGTCACCAATACAGGTGGAATTTATGAAAAATTTTAACAAATGTTTTCATTCTTGAGTCACAAACATAGTTGAATTTTGAGAAACTAAGGAATAAAGAGAAACTAACAAAGTACCTCAGTAGCAGTAGGAGCGAGAACGGGAGCCACCACGAGGGCCACAAGGGTAGAAACTACTGGAGGCGGGTTCGTTACCTCAAAAGCCTCAACGGGGCCCTTGACTGCTGAAGCCTCAATGGAGGGCAAACTTCCCTCACCAACATAAGGTACTAAAGATAACCTGGGGGCATCATCGGAGGAAGACGTTGAATCTCCAAAGGATGCCCCAACAAGAGCAGTAGCACCAACATAGGCCTGGGAAGGGAAAAGGACAGTTTAAGCAAAGGGTGGAGAGAGACTTAGAGAAATCTGCAAATAAAAAGAAATGTGTTAGACACAAGAAGTGAACACAGAAGAATAAGGGGCAGAAATGCACCTAACTTACCCCCATTATGGCACCAGAAAGAGGAACTGCAGCAAGGGCTCTTGACAACGCAGGAGGAAGGAGAATGTTAGCTATCAACGATTCCACCTCCACCTAAAACGGCCCAACATGTTAGAATTGATAAACAAAGCAATGGGATAAATAAAATATGTGAGACTTGGCAAGAAATTTACTTCAGAAGCACTCTCCTCAACCACAACGAGGGGCGGAGGGACCCCTTGCTCGGTGGGTAATTCGAGGGCTGGAGTAGTTACCTCGGGTTGGTCATACATCTCAGTAGCCCCCATGGCAGTATCTCTAACCCGGTGCGAGGATGAATGGGAGAGTAAGTCAGACTTATCAAGGGGGAACGGGTAAGAGTAGTGTCTACTGGAGAAACACTACAACGCCCCCCCACGAAGCGGCTTACATAAGGACTGTGGGGACTAGGCCCTTCTTTTTCAACTCCCTACACTAAAACATTTTCTTAGTAAGAAATAAGAAGATGCAACACACCTTAAGAAAATGAGAGTGAGAAATAAAGAATGCACACATAACTCAGATCCAGAGGGAGAAGGAGAAGGTATAACTACTCGTGAAGGCGGTGAGGAGGCAGTAGCAAAAAGAACTGGTGATGGAGGTTTCTCAAGAGTTTGTCTCTTCTGGGTCTTGGTACCTAGAATTTTCTTTCGGGAGCTCGTTGCACCACCAGTTTTAGGTACCCTCGTCCTTCTTCTCCTTTTTACCGTTGGCTCCGTGGGATGAACCTCGATTTTGGGGAACATACCTAGAGGAGGAACGACGACAGTGCACCGTCGAAACTCAGCATGTATTTTGTCGACTTCGGCTTGCACCTGCCTCCTTAGCTCTTTAGCCATCTCTGGAGACATGGGAGGGGGAACGAAGGCAATTCGGAATGACTCTAAAGGAGTTTGCGTTTGAACTTGGGCCTTAGATTTCTTGGACTTGGCCTTCTTAGCAGGCGGCTGAGAAGGCCCCTCTTCCATGGCAGCTTCAGCTGAAGAGGCAGTTTATTTAGGAGATGCAATGGCCTTGGACTTGAGGATGGCAGTGGGAATCATTGGGAAATGAGGGGGTAATTCTTAGGGAGATTCTTTCAGGGTTGTACTCAAGGGAAACTCAACCCCAAGCACAGAGTTCCCCTTAAGACCCAGCTCAGAAGAAGAGAAGGAAAGGACTGGGGGATATTGAGGGGGGACTAAATGAACTCGCAAATTATTTTCAACTGCTCCAGATGGAACTTGGTGGCAAAAGAAGTGGATACATATCCCTTCATAGTACCACTAGGAAGGGTGACACGGCCATCGATAATTGATGTCACACCAAGCACCGCGGCTGCAGTATAGAAGGTGCAGGCTTCAGTGAAGGTGGCCTTTGAGTGGTTGTCCTAGAACATAGGTCGAGGGGCCCCCTGATCGAACCCGAACTACCTGTTGCACCTATCAGGGTTGTATGGCTCTGAGGTGTATCCCCATTCAGTTTAGGAGAGTAGAAACCCCGGGGTGAAAAGAAGCACTACGGCTTGCGAGGGATTTTCTTACAACTGGATTGAACCAGACCGTTGTGGCTGCAGAAGGAAAGAAGTCCCAACTATAGGAAAAGGTAGACTCACTATATGGCCTCATCATAAAGCAGCCTAAATGATCAAAAACCTCTATTACCTCCTTTCGACTTTGGTTTTTGTGAGAACATAGGAGGCGTGGGGGCTTGATACCTTGGCTCATAGGTAGAGAAACGGACTTGGCAACAATAGCAGGAACGCGGGTGTAGAGGAAGCCCATTAAAATGATGGTGTTGGCAAAATTCACCAAGTTGTAACGACCCAGTGATCGTGCCATATCGATGTGTGTTCAATCTAACTAGGTGTAGAAGGACCCCAGTGCAATGGCGGTAAGGGGAAGGTTGAACCCCCTGGCCAAACGAATGGAAATGTTTATTAGGCCCCTCCTGGGTTGATCGTTGGGTTTACCAGTAAGAAAAAATTGTGAAAAAAGTATAAGTATGTAGGTTGGTAGTTCCAGGGAGGTACCTCTACCGCAGCCCGTTACATCACTGAGATCCTTCGATGTCGGGGCCTCGAAAAAATAGTTGTTAAGGGGGGCAAATGTGGCTTTATTTAAGGAACCAGTGCAACTGCGACAGATCCGATACAGCTCAACTCGATCAGTAGCCTCTTCGACATCCAGAGGCTCGTCGTGGTAGGTGAACTCGCCCATGGGCTCAAACCCAAGGAGTTCATAGACATCCTCCAGAGTAACAGTTACTCCCCCCACGCAGTGAAAAAGGTTTGGGTTGTGATGTTCCATCGAGAGACTAGCACTTATAACGCCACATTGTGCTTTGAAATTGTGAAGTCCCCAAACCAGTATGCGCGATGAAGCCTAACCTTCACAAGAGCAGCAATGTGGGAGCTCTGCATGTGTGTGTGCCAAGCAATAAAATTGGCTGGTGACCCCCCAGGTGCTTCGAAGTCAATCTGAGAATAGGGGAAGTCGCCACGGTCTAGACGAAAATACAGAGTCCCCTCGGGTGGAAGATTTCCCCACTTTGATGAATCCATCTCCTCATCACCTAACAGTAAGGGATCGAACTTGGAGGAGAAGTGTCAGGTCTTGCATGCCTCAGAAAACTTATCATCTTCTTCAAAGATGGGCGCCCGGCGGTAGAAGCATAGTTGCTCTTGACGAGCAGCATCCAGGGCAGCGCCGCTAAGGGTGGTGGCAATGCCGATAGTGGCAGAGGGGGAACCTGGCTGAGTGGTGGCGACAACCTTGGAAGTACTTGAAGAAGACATGAGAGAGTCATGATGAATGATATAGCTAGGTAAGAAGGGTTAAGAACAAGAGGGGAGGAGCACAACCACAGGTGGTGGTGCAAAAGATGAGAGAAGGAGGAGACTGAGTAAAGAATGGGGCAACAATGGTCGCACAGAGTTCTCACAGAGTTTCTCTCTCTAAAGAAAGCGGGGAGCTTGAAGAAGATGAAGAAGATGATGAAATAGAAGGGTTTTGAAATAAAAGAGAAGTTTGAAGGTTTGTAAACCTGACTTTTGAGTTTCCCACCATCGCACGTGCAAAGGCCGCCTATAATCATTTCAAATGAACACGTGGCACATCGGGAAGGGTCTCGATAGTTGAAAAGACAGTTCCACATCATTAATGAAGTGATGCTTGGGAAAAAGAAGGGGATTGCCTTCTCCATCAAGCTTGAGTTTTGGCGCCAAAATTTTTGTCAGACATATCCAATGACTCCCAATGAAGGCATTCCTCCAACGATTCAAAAAAGCTACGATGTCCCCTCCCCACAAGTCCAAACGTTGTTTAATTTGTGACTTAGTTACATCGGGGAGAATTTCTTCTTTTTCGAACATAGCGAAGCATTACAAGGGAGAATTTCACTTACCAAGAGTCCAAACGAGTATTTGATAAGGATAGTAGGCCTTTCGGGAGAATTTCAAATAGTAAAGCTAGAACGATTGAGGCTCAGCATGAGGAAAAAGTGGCGATGTCCCTTCGCCCAAGCCCCAATAAGTTATGGTGCTTCGGCTCAGGTACATCGGGGATAATTTTACTTTTTCTAGAGATTATATCGCTGTGGTTCTAACGAGGGAAAGAAGACCAGAATTTTTTCACGCACAGAAGGTTCATCAGATCGAGAAGTTTCGTGCATATATTTCTTGTTCCAACAAATCTCTCCACGAAGGAGAAAATGTAGAGGGGGCTTTCAGTTAATCCTAAGATTTGGGATAATTCTCCAATTAACAACAGTGTTTTTGGATTAAGAAACCGAGGCAGCTCAAGTGTGGCAACTCACTGAGGAGGCCCGAGAGTGGCAACTCACCGGGGCAACTTAGCGTGGCAACTCATACTTTAACTTATTATATTAGTCATATTGTATTTCTGTTTATGTTGACTGTAAGCTATAATGGTTGTAATGATGTAACGAGAATAATAACGAGTTTTAGTGTGAGGTCAAACGGTACTCGCGAGAGACCAGGCTTGGCAGGGCCTGGGAAAGCTTTCATGCCCTATCGAATGACCTCACCGGGGGAAATTTAGAGGGATTTGGTTTGGAGGATTGAGAAGTGAGGCACTGTTGGGGCTTTTTATGACCATCTTAGATACACCTAGTAAAATACCGAAGGACCCTGGCCATGGAACCTCAGGCGGAGAAGCTTGGAGTTCCATCGGGCATTAAATTGAGAACCAAACATCCCTCTACTTAATGTCACATCTATTGTAGGTGATGTCACTAGCCAGCTAAACCAAGTCACACCTGCACTTGAGTAAACCACCATGGTATTTGGGGCTGTCAGGTAGTTAGTGAGCCACCTCTGCGACAACAACCCCCTGACACACAGTGGTTAGGCAAAAGGCATGTCTTGGCATTTAATGTTTATGACGTGGAGACAGCTAGTGCATCAGGCATTTAATATTATGACATAAAGTATGAGGGATGTCTTTCATAGTCTTTAATGACCGAGTTGCCTCAGGGATGATGTGGGGGCTATTTAAGGACCCCAACCACCCCTGAGGAGAGGATGATCTTTTGAGAGCTCAGGAGTTATTGCTAGAGAGAATACACATCAGAGAGAGTTATTGCAAACTAGAGGGTTTACTCACTCACCATTGTTATTTATTACGAAGATTTTAATACTTTACAGAGATTCTTGAGGGTATTTGGTGTGTTTCTACCTGCCTACCAAGGTGTATCTTGGGTGATTACTTCTCTCTCCCTCTAGCTAAATCACTTCTAAGTTCACTATCATCTTCTGAGTTATACACGAGAGTTTTGTGAGTTTAAACTCAGTTTATCTTAATTGGGTTTGTGTTTGTGTGTCCTATCATTAATCCAAAGCTTTGGCCAATTAGCTTACCATTACCATACTCAAACAGGGGTTACCCTCTTACAGAGTCCTTAGGATTTGTGTGGCTTATCGTGTTTCCAGCGTAGCTTTTTTGATATATAGCCATATATTTAGGACTGTTGTATTCATTAATTGCGCATTTTTACGTCTTCAGCTATTTAAGATATTTACTTTGGACTTATAAAGCTTTTCTCTCATTTCAGATGCCTCCCAGATGTTCACAGCGAGCTCCTAGGGATGCTCAGCCCGAGCCCCAGGCAACTCCGACCCAGGGTTTGATGAATGCTGCGGAGGTAGCGCTATCGTAGCTCAGGCGATGAATACAACACTGGACGTGGTACAATAGGTCCCACCTCAGGCACTAGCGGTGGCCCCCGCACTAGGTTACGCTTTCCTGTCTTCTTGGGAGCGCTTTAGGGATGCCTTCTAGAAGTCACAGCCTCCGGAGTTCGCAGGGAGTTCGGATGTTGTGAACGTAAGTCAATGGAAGAAGAATATTCAGCGACACTTAAGGATGTGCGAGTGTACTGAAATTCATAAGGAGATATTAACTACTTTTAAGCCAGTGGGAGTGGCACTGTAGTGGTGGGAGTCCATTACCACTACTGAGGAAAGAGAAAGCATGACTATCCAGGATTTTTGGGTGCGGTTTGATCGTAAATATTTCCCCTCCGCCGTTCAGACTGAGATGAGGTGGAAGTTAATGAACCTCACCTAGGAAGGAAATACAGTTGCAGAATATGAGGAGGATTTTACAGATCTCCTGAATATAGTGCCAGATGAGATACCCACGGAGGAGAAGAAAATTCAGAGGTTTATGGATGGTTTGACTTGTAGGATTTGCCAGCACTTGTTGGGAAATATTTTGCTGGCTACATGTGCAGATGTGGTTAATGCTGCCCTACTCTATTGCCAGTATCACCGCTTCCATTTGAAGGGAAGAAAACGAGTGGGGGAGTCCAGCTAGCAGGGTAAGACAGGAGGTAATGGTGTCAGCTGGGCACAATCAGCCTAGGGTCAGCAACATCAGGGTGAGCATAATTCCTATTAGGGGGAACCTGCTAAGAGATTCAGATCAAGGGACTTCAGTTAGGGACCGGGAGGTTCTAGGCAGGGCCATCAGGGCTAGTCTGGCCATCAGGGTCAATAGGGACAACAACATTTTCAGCAGGACCAGGGGAGAGGTGGTAACGACCATCAGGATCGAGGGCAGCAGGGGCATAAGGGGAGGACACTTTCCAGGGAGATGCTTTATTTATGGCAACACTGGCCACAAACTTTAGGATTTTCCTCAAAGGGGTAGAGTCCCGCAGGAGCAGTAGCAAGGCACTCGTTAGGATCCCCAACGACTGTTATTTCCAGCCGCCCTCTGAGCACCACCCCAGGTACCAGATTTCCCAACCGTTCCAATAATTCTGGTCCAGTAGGGACAACTACAGTATGGGATAAGGTCACGATACAGAATAAGTATCCGTTGCCCCGAATCGATGACCTATTCGACCAATTGAGGGGTACTTCCTATTTCTCGAAGATAGATTTAAGATCGGGATACCATCAGTTATGTATCAGGGAGCAGGATGTGCCAAAGACTGCCTTCTTGATGAGATATAGATCATATGAGTTTAGGGTTATGCCTTTTAGGCTAACCAACGCATCGACCGTTTTTATGGACTTGATGAACAGGGTGTTCAGAGAGTTCTTAGATCAATTTCTCATTGTCTTCATTAATGACATCTTGATTTATTCCCGGACTGAGGATGAGCATGCCGAGCATGTGAGGCTGGTTTTGCAGACACTTCATGAGAACGAGTTGTATGAAAAATATGAGAAGTGTGAGTTCTGGATGAGAGAGGTTTAATTTTTTGAGCACATTATTTATGAGGAAGGGATATCAGTAGATCCAAGAAAGGTGTCAGCGGTGAGGGAGAGGGGACAACCCACGACGCCGACTGAGATACGAAGTTTCTTGGGGCTGACAGGATACTACAGGCGATTTATTTGAGGATTCTCGAAGATAGCGGATCCGTTGATAAACTTGACTCGTAAAGGGGTGCCATTTATATGGGATGATGCTTGCCAAGTTAGCTTTTGATGAGCTGAAGGACAAGCTAACTTCAACACCAGTTTTAGCACTACCCAGGCCGGGGGTGGAATACTTGGTTTATACTGATGCGTCCTTACTAGGACTTGGGTGTGCTTCAGCAGGGGGATAAGGCTATTGCTTATACTTCTCGTAAGCTTAAGCCTCATGAGAGGAGTTACCCCCACCCGTGACTTAGAGTTAGCGGCAGTCATGTTTGCACTTCGGATATGGAGACATTATCTTTTGGGGGAGAGGTTCCGCCTGTTCATAGATCACAAGTCACTGTAGTATTTGTTCACACACCGAGAGTCAAATATGCATCAGTAAAGGTGGCTTGCATTTATGAAGGACTGTCAGTTCGACATCCATTACCACCTGGGGAAGGCTAACGTGGTGGCAGACACGTTGATCCGTAGGCCAGCAGGTGAGGTGGCCGAGGTGTGCAAGGCAAAATGGAAGGAATTGGGGCATCAGGATGTAGTTTTTCGCTCATTTGTGCCAGTGATGGCGGTTACACCCAAAATAGTTACCAGGGTGATACAGGCTCAGGCAGCAGATTCCTTCTGTCAGGAATGGATTATTCAACTTCTAACCGAAGGGGCAGAGTCTTTCTCCGTGAGCTCAGATGGGGGCTTACATTTTAATGGCAGACTGGTAGTTCCAGAGGGGGAGGATTTATGATATGCAGTGATGGTAAAGTCACACGGTTCACGATTTGTGGTACGTCTCAGAGGGGATAAGATGTACAAGAATATGAGGCGACAATATTAGTGGAGTGGTATGAAGAAGGACATTGATGAATTTGTTTCGAAATGTGCCACTTATTAGCTGGTGAAAGTGGACCATCAGAGACCAGGAGGGATACTACAACCACTAGAGATCCCTATGTGGAAATGGGAGAGCATTTCCATGGATTTCATCACAGGTCTGCCTACATCGCAGAGGGGTCACGATTCCATATGGGTGATTATGGATAGGTTGACCAAGGTAGCTCATTTTTTGCCAGTCTAGACCGATTATACTATGGGTCAGTATGCTCGAATCTTCATTGCCGAGATAGTGAGACTCTATGGGGTGCCCCTTGATATTGTGTTCGGCCGAGACAAGATTTTTGTATCCAGATTTTGGGAGAGATTCCAGGAAGCAATGGGTACGGAATTACGATTGAGTTCGACCTATCACTCGCAGACGAACGGGCAGACAGAGCGGACGAATCAGATGTTAGAGGACATGTTACGAATGTGCATCCTTAATTTTGGTGTGGGTTAGGAGTGGTACCTCCCACTGGTGGAGTTTGCTTATAATAACTCCTACCAGTTTACTATTGGCATGACTCCATTTGAGGCACTATACGGTAGACCTTGTCGTTCTCCAGCATATTGGCTCGAGGTGGGGGACAACAGTTACTTGGTCCAGAGGTGATCTAGGACACATCGGCTAAGGTTGAGATGATTCGGAGCCGTATTCGGGTTGTTCATGATAGACAGAAGAGCTACGCCGATGCCAAGATATTCTTTAGGGAGTTCAATATGGGGGATCATGTGTTATTACGAGTATCTGCTATGAAGGGGATAATGCGGTTTGGGAAGAAAAGGAAGTTGGCACCAAGATATGTAGGGCCATTCCCTATTACAGAGCGGATTGGGCCAGTTGCTTATAGACTTGGGCTACCGGAGCACTTACAAAGGATTCATGATGTGTTCCATATTTCTTCACTGAGGAGATATCTTCGAGATGAAATAACCCACACTCATATTGAATTAAAGGAGATTGATCTATAGCCCGATAGTTCCTACGAGGAAGGGCTAGTTGCTATCCTAGACCGTAGTGAGAGGAAACTGAGGTCAAAGGTTGTGTCGTTAGTATGTGTACAGTGGCGTCATCATAATGTTGAGGAGTCTACTTGGGAGCGTGATGATGACATGCGAGACGAATATCCAGAGTTATTCCTACCAAGTATACATTTATTTTTATCCTTTTTCCAAATTTTTGAGATGAAATTCCGTGATTAGGGGGGAAGTATGTAATACCCCGTATTTTTTAGTTTTTTTTTTAAATTTAATTATGGGATTAGGATTGATTAATTTAAATGGATAGAATTTATTTATAATTAATCCGGATTTAAAGTAAATAATTACTAGCGTGACGAGAGTTATTATTTATTAGTGATAATTATGTTGAATATTACTTAGCGAGTAAAGTAATATATAATTATGAAAAAATAGTTTAGTTATGGAATTTGAGTCGGGATGTGCGTGTGAGTTTTGTCGGAACTTAAATGAGGAATTAAAATGTAATTTCATTTTTGGTAATTCTGATGGCCGTTTTGAGTGCGCCAGTGTGTCCAGAAGGGTTGAGATAGTCAGAAAAGTCTACTCGGGGCTTTTGTTTGAGGTCCGGGACATTTTAGGCCAAACTGGCATCCCGGGAGGGCGTTTTGGTAATTTTTATTTTTGGACAGTTTATGCCTACGAAAATTAGAGGGAGAATATATCAGTTACGTGAATCCAATTAGGGTTATTATTCATAAGTTTCAAGGGAGAACCACGGAGGGTGAGGGATAACCTTTTCCAAAGAATTAAGGCCTATAACCACCACCTTGCGACACCGAGACCACCATCGTGTAGATCGAAAGACGAGGAACGCAGTCATACCATCTACACCAGTGGATCAGACCATCAAAATCAAGGCAAGTATTTAATCCTTGATCATTTTATCAATAATATTATTCATGTTAGTGTAGGTAATTAGTCCCCTTAAATTCCTTCATGATTTTTAATAAATTGGAAGAATTTTTCATAACCTTGGACTGAAATTGAGTCAGGTTGATTCATCCTTGCATGTAGAAGTAGAACTCACCAAATTTGGATTTAATTTTTATTTAAATATGGGATTAGTTGTTCTTGAATTGAATTTATAGAAATAGGGTTCTATGGAATTAAAATTAGGGAATTTAGTTTTAAATAGATGATTCTTAATGACTTAATGACTTAATGATTTTAGTTTGCTAGATATCATTTATACATGCTAGGATGTTTATTAGAATCGATGTATATGTGTTGGGGATGATTCCGTAGAGGTTTTAGTTTGATGATGGTGGAACAACGAAATTTCGGAGAAAAACTGCTATTACAGGTCATTGGACCGGTTCGATACAGGGCATCGGTACGGTCTTGACAGGATCGGATCAGACTAGACCGGGTCGTTTAATTACTTTATCGGTTCGGTTTGTTAAATGTCGGACCGATTCACTTTATTTTTCATTGGTTCGGGCTGGTCTGCTGAAATTTTCTTATTCTGGCGTAGGACTCTTGAGGATCCTTAGGGTCCTAAACTGTCGAGATTTATATTAAAGTACATTGAGGATTAGAGCAATGATATAGTAGGTAAAGTTTGGGGGGTTAACCTTGGTCTTAAGAAGAGGATATTACGGAATAACCTTAAGTTAAGATAAATCAGTACTGAATTTTGAGACTGGGATTGCTTAAGGTTTTTATACTTAAGAATGTTTCGGGCCATGTGTTACCCTTGTATATTACGAGAGAGAGTATAATCGAAATTGACAAATACATTAAAAGTATTAGTGATAATAATACTACGTATAAATTTGGGAATTTGGGTTGTGTGAATACCTAATGAATATTATAGGTTGTGTTTATTTCTATTGATTGAATTATCGTGTGTATGACATACCTACGCTGCTTGATATCGGGGGGAGGTTGCGCGTCATGGACGATTATATCTTGAGGAGCCTTCGGGGGGATTTTTGATTCGTACAACTAGAACATAGAACCTAGGTATAGGGTATCAGTGAGAACGATAGTGTTGACGATCATATGGGTGCGTAGGTATGTGCATAGCCCATAGGCTTGTAACTATGTTTGCCTCCAATATGTGTATTTGTTTTGATGGTTCGCTAGAGATTGGACCTATAGTCCTTCGTGCAATCAGCGATGCAAGGGGTCATGATAGCAGAGTATGCATTGCAGCAAGGGGGCCCTAACACAAGGGTGCAATATTAGTATATGTATATATAGAGTGAAAAATATATGTATACCTGTTACTTATCGTACTGTGTGTGTTTAGTAGATATGGGAATAACAATAATTATTACATTAACTTAATGAGAAAAGAAATGTTTATGAGAATAACACTTAAGTATGTGAATAACTATCCTTAGACATATGGTAATGCGGGATACGGGTGATATGGATAAACACTTGAGAGTATTGGCGTGATTTTTTTACATTCTCGGACTAGTTAGGTGGGGTAGCATAACTAGGATGAGTTAAATATACGCGCTAGGTGTGCATGTTAGATGAGAGGTGAACATCTCAAGTGAGTGTACGAGCATCTAACATGGACACTATATGTGATAATATCTTCCATTTAAGCACTTCCTGATTTTTAAACTGTTTTAAACTCGGGCTCTGACCCGTTTTCAGCAAATCTCTTCTTTTTGTCAAATTGGTTTTAGGTGCCTAGCTACAGAGACACCAAGCTTAGGAGTTCCATTCATTTGACGTGCTGTAGCTACTGTGGAAGTTACAGGACCTCGGTAGTAGATGCCTACATATTTTTCACTTCCTTATTTTAAGCTGTTTCCTTCTGTTAGGGCATGTTGCCCCCTTTCTATTAGACAGCCAGAGACTTATGTATTTATTTAATTACTCCTTTTTATTTTTGGATTAATTCTGTTGGATTATTGTATTTAGCACTTAGACTAGAAGTGTTTACTCCAATTGCATTTAGTATTTCAGATATTTCCTTTCATATGAGATTGGTATAGATGGTGAATGTTTACTTGCTCGTTAATTTAGTTTTATATTAATTAAAAGATAAAATTTTAACATCAACCCTTTTTAAATAGTAGGTGGTTAGTATTTAATATAATTTTCGACAGTGATGCATAATCTGAACCAACTGGATATTATGATTTAATTTAATAAAGGGCTGATCATCCGATATTTAATTAGGCGATAGGCGGGGTGTCATAGGCCATCTATCTAAAATATTTTTATCGTGTAATATTGTGTTCGTGTTAAAAATCTTTGTACCTATAGGGTGGCAATGGGTCGTGTTATGTCAGTTTCGTGGCGGGTCTAATCGGGTTCGTGTCAAAATCAACTCTATCCAAACCCGACCTGTTAAGCCTTTCGTGTGTACCGTGTCGTGTCTTATCGAATTCGTGTCATGTTTGGATCGTGTTCAAGTTGTGCCTTAACGATTCGTTAAGCACCCGTATTCGTTAAGGGTTCACCCAAACCCGTTAAAAAGTCGTGTGAGTCGTGTCGTGTTATCGGGTCGTGTGACAAATTGTCACGCCTGTGCACGACGAGTTAACAAGTGGGTTCTAAATAACAAACCTAAACACAAACTAAAACCATTATTATTAAGGGATAAGTAGGAGTATTATGTATATTTATAATATTATATATTAAAATAATAGAAGTACTTTCCCTATTTAACCATTGAGATTTAAAAAAATAGTTAAATAAAAGCACAAATGTTATATCTACCTAATTTAAGCGGAGGCATATTGGAACATTTTTTATGACGTTAATGAGTTGAATCGGGGTGACGGGACTCTATACTCTCCAATTCAACCAAGTACGAAAATAAAATTTGTTTGAAGTAAAATAACATTTGAGGGCACAAAGGTATTTTTGAAGTCATTTCTATACTCTCCAATTTAACATAAATGGCTTGTTTCCTTTACCAAAAATGTTTCCCTCCAGCTTTGTTTTTGGGTCTGAATCGGCAGAGAACCAAATGGGGAAGTTTCAAAGTGTACCAAAAGTGAAACCATACGAAATCAGAATAATGGACGATAGTATTAATATCATCTCCCACTCACTTTCACCTTCATTTTCAAGGAGAGATGGAGGATATACTCAAACTATTAGCTTTCTTTCTCATGATTGCCGCTGGTTACGCCGCCGTCCGCCTCTGTTGGAATGAAGTATTTTGTTTTTCTCTATTGTGAGGTTTTGTTTTGTCAAATTTTGTCATTTGCTCTGCTTTCTTTATTTCGTGGCTCCACCTGTATACAACTCTGCTCAACATCTCTCTTGTAGGCATGTTTTCTATTTTTTTCGTTATTAAACTCATCTAGTCATTTGTGGAAGTAGGAAAATCTGACATTAGTTAATCACATTCCATCTACTACCAGTTTTTATACTTGAGCGAACTATTTTATATATATATATATGTGTGTGTGTGTGTGTGTGTGTGTTGGGGGGGGGGGGGGGGGGATAGTACTATTTTGAGGATGGGAAAATGAGGATACTTGCTCATCGATTAGAAGTTAATGCTAGGATACTTTCTCGTCGACTTGGATGCAATAAGGAGGGTCACTGTGAGGTAAATTTTGGCATGTTAGGAAGTCGAGGCCAAGCTCAAGGGAAGGATGTAAGGCTATGATTCTAGTCTAGTCTAGAAAATATCGGTTATTGTGATCAATTGTTCAAACGAGATGTGATATATTTACTTCGAGTTTATTCCGAATTTTATAATTCTATAAATAATATTGGATACATATTATCACATTTAGATGCAATAAGATTTAGGATTTATATATGAAAAACTATTTATTTGTATGTTAGTAGTTTCATTTCATTTTGTTCTCAATGGTTGTACCCCAAGCAGTGTTTCCCGGTTATATAATTCTATATTCTAATTTATGTATAATATTTTTCTGGACAAATTTAATGTTGTTGTCATTGTCAAAAGGTATTACTTTCTATTGTCTATGATTACAAACAAGGATGGAAAAAAACAGAGATTCGTGTAGTTGAAGCGTTCTTCTATTTCTCGTTCTCAATCGTATTGTGCTTCCATGGAATGTACTGTCAACAATCTATACTCCACCACCTCGTCCACTTCTTTTAACTTAAGTCTGAGCCATAGTGGGATATTTAGCTAATACTATGCATTCGAGTTGTTTTTTTCTTTGTTTTAGTCGCATCAGTCGATTTAAACACCGTTTTCCCATTGTGTTGATGAATATTATTGTGTGCATGAATTAAATTTCACCCACTTGAATGCCATTTGAAATAAACCAAGGTAAAGCACAACAACATTGCATTTCTTCCTTGCTTACAGATGAAATTGCCCTTGCTTACTGATGCAATTTCCTTTTCTACGTTTGGGGCATCTTTGTTTACTGATTTACATTTTCTGGTACATGTAACTTTGAATGGTAATTATTTATTATTTTAAATTTTCTTTCAGAAGTTTCAATTTACTCAGAGAAATTTTGATTGAACATGCATATATTTGCACGTCTACAAAAATAATTCTTTAGCTTATGCATGTGGTGCAATGTTTCACTAAGATCTGCCTACATAGGAGTTTTATACAAATCACGTTCACTGCATTAAGTCATGGGTTCAGTCAGTGGATATCGATTTACATGTTATGTATTATCCTTTATCAGCAAAGAAATGTGCTCATGTATGTATTTATGTTTTTTGTGTCATAAGTTGAATTTTGAGTATCAAAAATTATTTTCCCAAATCCATGATATATAGTTGTGATATTAGTTAAAGCGTAATAATCATTTTTTAATTGTATTCGAACAAATTTCCTATCTACGTGTGTGACTAATTAACTTTGAACCTTACTTCTATTGTATGGATGTGGAAATATGTTAATCATTTACAAAAGAATGGTACACTTCATCTATCTTAAACATTCCAACACAATATTACATTCAACGTTTTTATGTTATCTGATGAAATGTAATTATGCATGTATGTAAGTATTTGTATGTGCTTAATTGACTTTATAATATCAAAAACATTGTACTGAATAAAAAATTGGTTTCATTTGAGTTTTGTTTCATACCGTGTTTATTCTTTTAGTCCTTTAGTTCTATTCATAAATATAGTTCTTTCGTTTTGTTTTTCTCATGCACTATGGAGTTACTAATGTGTTGCTCAATATACTGAGAAGTTGAACAATTAGGTTTATTTCTCTAGATTTCTTGAATTTTATGTCATAAATGAATTTCACAATAGCCTAGATCAAGCATTGCGCGAGCTTACACGTAGTTATAATAAAATATCGCCATCCAAATAATATGAAATATCAATTTAAATAAAAAATGTGTTTTTATGCCAAAAAGACGTTAAAAAGTATATTTAATCTAAAACCAATGAGAAGTTGTCTCTTAATATTTGGCGTTAACATTTATTATACATTTAGAAAACAAAAATTGACCTTAATATTAGAAATTAAATGTTAAAAGTTACATATCGATTGAGTAATCATTATCATTAAATAAATACAATTATATACTTTTTTTATACTACCTTGAGACATACATGGAGTATAGAATTTATTAATAAGATTGAGAAAACATTAAAAAATTTATGCTTATGTAGAGCTGTTACTAAATTTTGAACTACCCATTGAATTGGAGTGATAAATCTATAAGTTTAATTTTGGGAGCAACATAACCCTGTGGCTAGTATCACTTTAAGTTAATAAACTATCATTTGACATATTTACGCATCCAAATCCAATAGCCAACTCAACAAAATTAATTAATATGTAAATCTAATTTTGTAAGAACTTCAAAGGTATATATCCACATACATAATTATTTACTCATCATCCACAACATGATACAAATACTTTCTAGTTTTAGGTCATCTTCAATCAAGATGATCATAAAACTGCAATATGAAATGTGTTAGATTGCTAAAAGAACTGAAAAATAATTAATTCAACATCATCAATAGTTCTCATTGATACAAATGTATGTAGTCATTACACTTATGCTAATACACACACGCGCACATAGTTAATGGAATATACCAATGTTTTCGAGTGAAATTGATACCACTGTCATTTTTTACTAGCCAAAATTTTAGGATTGAAATGTAAAGGCCCGCTTTGTTCGCTCGAATTACCACCCACCCTTTGCACCCGAGACGTAAATATTTGAAAACTATTATTACGTTTATGTACAACTTCACTTTTAATGCCACTATACTCTCATCACATATTGCTCGGTGCTTTACCAGCAGCTCTAACTGCTTCCTTAGATATTTGCTGCAGCACATCCTACGATGAAGTTGGCCACTCTTCTCCTTTCGATTCCATCTCAGTGAAGAAAATTCTTTTACACCAATTTTCACAAAAAATCCAAGTTTCACTATATTCTAAAGCCTAAAAAAATGTTGTATCGCAATTACAAAATGTGATAATCATTGTCCATGCCATTGACATAGGTAGAAAATGGATAAAAAATGTGATACATCAATGTACGTGTTTATTTGTATGCTTAAATATGTATTTAGTAAATGTGATACATCAATATGCATGTTTGTTTTATTTTCTTAGAGTTTCTGTTTCTGACAATTGATCAGAGCATTGTACTCTAGTTGAATTTATAATGCAATTGAGATTAACTTAATTAGTTTAGTCATATGACTTTATTTGGTTTTGAGTATTCTTTTAGACTTGGTGCACTTGAATGGAGACTATGAAGTTTATGGTTATTTGTGAGTAAATTAAACTACTGATTTAATTAGAAATATAATCATATCACATCATATTTTGAATGGAATTAAGGAATAATTTGGGTCCTATTTTTAAATGCATGCTATCTTACTTGGAATATGATGCTGTTTCCCTTCACTGAGGGTGTGTGTGAGTGATTCATATCCTTAATCCCACCTATATTTTGAATTTCTTTTGACTAACATCATCTACATCAAATTTCATAGCAAAATTAGATCCCATAACTGTTTTTTATTTTTATTTGATTTTGATATTTTACTTATATCATCATTCCTAACAGTTATCAATTGCTTTGTATTCTTATCTTGTCGGTATTCGAGATTTAAGGCGAGCCTATATAACTATGAATACGGATTACATTTTTACCCCTATTTTTAAAAGCATTATACTGAATAAAAATTTAATATTTTTGTGTGTAATCTAAGCCTTCCATCGATTCTGTTGCTTTGTTTTGCTTTATATATCCTTTTTTAATTAAATGGAAGTGTTGCACCGCTTTATGTATCATTTTTTATGTTCTTACTTGTGTATAATAATCCGATAAATCTTTATTATTTTATTTATTTTTTAAGTTTTAGTTTTTACTTCTTTGTTATTGTTGTAACCTATCTATTTAATTTTTGATTCAGGAGCATGGACTTAGTAGACAGGTTTGTGGCTGCCGCCCCTATTACCACCACCACCACCACCACTGCGGCTCTCACCTCCACGACCCCTACTACCCCCATTGCCGCTTCCACCCCTGTGGGGACCACGATCTCCACACCTCCACCATTACTGCGACAGTCATGGCCACCACCCTCACTACGGACCCCACTCCCATTGCCACTACCACTGCTGTGACCCCCATAACCTCCTTGACTACGACCACCGACACCACACTCACGACCATTACCACCCCCACCCCCATTGCCACTACCACTTTGATCACCATTACCACCCCACAGCCACTACCATCCCCTCTAGCACTCCCACCCCCACCACCACTGCCACGTCTGTGTCCCCTACTACTACCACGACCTCCATTACCCCTCCCACCCACACTTTTCCCCCCTACACACTACCTCCGCTACCATTGATATGACCCCCACTAATACCATCACCTCCTTTGCCCCTCTCCCCCTCACTACGTCCCCCATTACCCCGACCATCACCACCTCTACTCCAACTGCATCTGCTATGACCCCCACTACTTTCACTTCCTCCATTAACCCTCCCAGCCTCACTGCATCACACAATATCTCCATTTCCACCATCACCACCACTACTCCCACCACCATCACTACCGTCGCTCCCACTGCCACTGCTATGACTCCCACGACCACCATTATCGCTCCCACTCTGACCATGTCACCCACTACCCCTACGACGACCATCACCACCGCTACTCCTACTGTCACTACTCTTATGACCCCTACTACTACCACGACCACCATTATCCCTTCCACCCTCACTGCATGCCCCACACCACAATTACGCCCCCCACTATAATGACCGCCATTACCCCTCCGAACCTCACCATGTCACCCACTACTATCGTCACCACCGCCACTTCCACTGCCACTATCACTTTTATGACTCCTAATACTACCATGACCGCTATTATCCCTCCCAGCCTCACAGCGTCACCCATTACCCCCACCCCCACCACTGCTCACATTACCACCGCCACTCCCAGTGCCATTACCACTTCTATGACACCCACTACTACCACGACCGTCATTACCCCGCCCACTCTCACTGCGCCCCTCACCACACTCACCACCACCATTACCCCCGATACTACCATCACCACTGCCATTACCCCCGATACCACCATCACCACCGCCATTCCTATTGCCACTCACACTGCTATACCCTCCACTAATAGTATGACCGACATCCCTACCACTACCATTGCTATGACCCCATCTACTATCACGACCGCACCCTCATCCTTTATTGTTCCCATTGTCTCCACTACCACCCCTCTCACCACGATGACCCCGCCTATTCCCACGACCACTGCCACCCGCATGATCGCCACTATCACCTCACATCCACCACGACCTCGAGCCCCACTCCCACGACCACTATTAGGGCCAGTTGCATGACCACCTGTACGGTCATCATTTGCGACCTTACCACCACGACGACCCTCACGGTTGCCTTTACCTACCCCCACGACCACCACTTTCACCCATATCACTACGACCGGCCCCACGACCATGATGACTTACCCCAGATTCACTCCTATCTTTACTGCCCCCATTATCTCCCCACGTCAGCCACTACCATCCTTATTCTCACGACCTCTACCCCTAGACATGCGACCATTTTCGCCACCCTACCCCCTAGACCTGAGGTTATTGAACTACTGGAGCACAAACACGAAGATCTTTTTGCATTTGATGAATATAAATTTAAACCATCTAGGTGGGACTTACTCTCTGGGAGACACAATGTAACTCGAACTCAGTTGAACAGTGTGAAGATGATGGGTCTCAATCTGTGCTATTTGTTGGACCGACCAGAATCAAGTAACATTCTAAAAAATCGTCATCACCTTTCTTGAAATAGAAAAATCAAGCATTCTGTTAAACTATCTACTTACAGCGGTGCAGGTAAATTCACTTCAATCCTTTTGAGTTCATTACAATGTCATTGAGTCACCTGGAAATCCTTTTGAAACCACTTTTTGACCATAAGTTTATACGCGTAATGATAAAGTGACCCAATACATTGACATGTTTTGGGGAAAAGGACACATATCTTTAATCTATTGAGTGATATTTCAAGTGGAAAAAATATTGAGTGCAATCGTTGCACAATATGATCGGTTGAACAAGAAGCGTTTGATTAATAACTAAACAGTTTAGCTTTCACAACGTTTTAAGAAAATTCCTCGCTCCCTCTCTATTGCAGCTATAATCCCAATTTGTGGCACTTCTAATTTAACCAACTACATCAAACAATATATACAACGGTTATCCAATATGTACTTATTTTGACTGTATCCATTCTTACCCACACATCCTCCAATGAGTGGGGGACACATGTCTGTACCCCGCAAATGTGTCACTCTTTTGTGTCACTATAGAAAGATTCAATTTATAGTTAGCTATAACCCCCCCAAAAGAAAAAAAATGAAAAATTACTTATGAGGTCTTTATTATACGACTCATTTTTTTTAACTAGGACCTTTCTATTTGTCATACATAAGACTTCAATACTTTCATTGTTGTTTTTAGACTCTGCTACCTTTTTCATAATGCAAATGTTTCGTCACTTGTATTTTTTCAACTTCGGTACATTTAGCGGTGAAAATTTTATATTTTGTGACAGAATTAGTAGTAAAGTTTAAAAAATAATTATGGGACCAAATCTAAACACAATATTAATGACGTACCCAGGGGAAAAATCGCACTATGTTTTATTAAGTAAAATTTTAATATGGTGGTAGAAAATTTGAGCCAGAAAAGTTTGAACTCGTGTGTTGATGTAAAATATTAGATCACTCTAATAATTCAATCACAGATAAATAAATGAGACAAAAGATTTTTAAAGTGGTTCAGCCTTATAAGAATGGCCTACGTCCACTGTTATGTTATTGCTGAATGTTTAGGAATTCTCGATTACAAGTTCTCTCAAGAAATTCCTCTCTCGATTCCAAGGTTTGGATTTGGTCCCTTTTACAATGAGGATTGTACAATGTATTTATAGCCATGAGGCTGTAAATGTGAAAGGGTAATACATTAAATGAGGTACATATGAAAGGGTAATACATTAAATGCCCCTTATACGTGTGCGTCTGAATGATAAGCATTTAAAGAATCAGTTGAACTGTTGGTTATCCAGCTATTAACGCTTTGTTCGAGGTGCAGCTCGGACCGCCTGAGTTGCTCGGACCGCCTAAGCTTCTCGGTATTTAAGAGTTCCTCAGAGAGGTTTTGTTCCTCGGAGCGCATGAGTTCCTCGAGGAAACAGTGTTCCTCGGGGAACTAGTCTTCCTCGTTGTAATCTCGTTCCTCGGAGCATGTGATCATCTCGGAAGTGCTTGTTGTTGCCATGTAGATAGCCACGTGTCTTCATATGATTGGTCCATGTCAGCAGATTAAATTTGGTATCAACAGAAGCCCCCAATGTTTCATAGTTCGAAATTTGAGGAGTATGGAACATTCTTTCTCGGAATATGGTAGATTTAAATAATCTTCCTGATCTTTAGGAACGTTTCCCTTGTATTTATTTCTCCTTCCCAATTCTTAGAATCATGCTTTTTTGGACTTTTCTGTGTGCTTCGATTCCCGCGTCACTTTTTGTCTTTTTAGCCGCTGTTGCCCGCTCTGATTCCCGCGCCACTTTTCATCCCTTTAGCCGCCGGTAACGTAATCATCCTTTTTTGTAATCATTACTTCACCATTTCCCAAGGCAAGCTATTTAAACTTCACAGATACTCTCATCGTCTTCTACTTTTCAAATTTGTACCTTCGAGTTTTTCATTGTCTTCTACTCTCTTGTGCGTTCATCTTTTCCATCGTTCGTTGTCAACAGCTTCAGTCTTTTTTTGTTTGTAAGATCTTCTTCTTTCTTCTTCATTTCTTTTATTCATCATCATGGTTTACCCTGTTGAGTCTCTTGAGGAGTTTCGCTCTGATTTTTCCATTCCTTCATGGGTTGTCTTGGAAGAGCTTTCTGAGCCTTCTAATTATTTCAATTTGGCTGAGGGACATTGGTTCCCCAGTCTCTTTTTTGCTGAGTGTGGATTTTCTTTTCCACCAAATTCCTTGTGTCTGGAATTCTGTCAGTATTTTGACGTTGTTCCTACACGAATAGCCCCCAACACATGGAGAATAGTTAATGGGGTGCATAGATTAAATCAAGTGCATGGAACTCGTATAGGAATTCCAAAAATCATGTACTGCTATAGATGGGCAGTTAATAATAATATTTATTATTTAAAAACTAGATTTTTAAATAGAGCCTTATTAGTCAATCTCCCTGATGCCAACAGGGATTATTTTAAACATGGGGTTGTCGTAAAAAATTGGCAACACCCTCCTTTAACTAGAGATGAGGTTTACCAGGGTCCCAGATGCCCTCCTTATGGCAATGGGATAGGTTATTTTTATTTCATTTTATTTATTTTGAAATCATGTTTATTTTATGTTTGATAAAATGTGACACTGATAACAATGTTTATTTATTTGCAGTTGATAACAAGAGAAAGTGCCCAAAAGAAGCAGATGTCAATATAAGGCATTTGGGACTTATCTGGAGCCTGAATCAAAGTGTTACCGACGACCACATTAGATCAGCCTCGTATTTGCTGCAGTATAAGAGCTACACAATCTCTTTCACTGCTCGTCTAGTGATCAGTGAAGCAGAGCCAGTACTAGCCTCTGCAAGTTCTTCGCCTGAATCCCATATTCCTTTGAGCGAAAGGATGAAGAAGAGAAGCCTCCCACCCTGTTTGAGAAAACTGCCTCCGGCTCTGGGGAGGCAAAAAGGAGTAGGATTGATGTCCCAAGGGAGGGGACGAAGAAGAATGATGCAGCTCCTCCAACTGCTCCAGTTATGAAGGTTGTTGAGAAGCCCGCAGTGGCTCCGAGCAGGTCTGCTGCTCCTGGCGAGGTGATTGTGATATCACCGACCAAGGATTCATCCTTGGTTGAATCTGTAATTGTTCCCCCGAGGAGGCTGAAGAAAAGCTTCTCGGTCAATTTGGCTGACACCATTACTCAGCCCCCAGCCACTGGGACTGGAGTTCCCACTTTTGTTCCCCCGAGCTCTGCCATGAGCTCGGTAAAGTCCTGGATCATTCCCGAGGTCATAGGTACTGAAGATAACCTTACTCGGGACATGGTTACTTCTTTAGCTGCTCATCACCTTACTTCAGTAAGTCTCTTTACTTTGAAATTTTCATATTTCCTTTGTCATTTATGTTTTTAACTTGCTTTCTTTTTCTGTTCACAGTTGACGAGCTGCTTCAACATAATCCTAAAAAAGGATGAAGCGATTAAGGCTTCTTGCTCCTCGTCCAGTGTGGAGGGAGCTATGGAAGAAGCTACCAAGTCTCTGGCAGATTCTTGCCAGAAATATGCTGATGATAAAGCTGTTTGGGAGAAGAAGCTTGCCTCCACCGAGCAAGAAAAAGCTCGGGCTATTGATGCCTCCAAGGAACTGGAGAAGAAGAAGAATACCTTGGAGAAGGAAAATAAAGAGCTTGAAGAGAAACTCAGATCTGCAGGGGAGCTTGAGAGTAAGATCAAATTGGCTGAGGAAAGGTTGGACCATCTTCGGGAGGTAAATCGGCAGAAGGAGGAGGCTGAGCAGAAACTGAAAGCTGCTAATGATTTGTTGTCCAAGAAGGTTTCCTTGGAGAAGACCAAGAGAAAAATGGCTGTGAAGAAGTCCTTCAGCGCTGGCTGGGACAAGGGGTGGAATAAGGGGTTGGCTGTCATGGTGTCGTAAGTGGACTATGGCAGTCTTAAATACTTCAGGGATGAATGGGTTGCTGCCCTTCAGGAGATGAAGGTCGACGAGTCCTCCGAGCTATTCCAGCAACACATTCCTGGTCCCCCTCCAACCCCAGAAGATCTTGAAGAGGACGAAGCTGCCTCAGAAGAATCTTCTATGGTGATGGGAGATCACCCTCCAGCCATCAAGTCTGCTACCGAGCAAGTAGTTTCTTCTTCTGAGCAACAGCTGGTGCTCTCCGAACAACCCACAATTCCCTTCGAGCAACCTGCATCCTCTTCCCAACCTCCCGAGAAGGTTTTGGGAGATAAGGAAAAGGTGTAGTGTTGTTCGGGTTTACCTTTATTTTCTTTCTTTTTCTCAAATGTAATCCATAATATGTAACTCTGGATTATGATCTAATAAAACTTGAACTTTTTGCATACTGTTGTCTATTTTCTATTTGTACTCTGTCTTGATCTTCTTATTGATGATTGCCTTTTCTTTCTCTGCTAGTTTCTGGCCAGGATGGAACTCCTATCTGCCCACGATACTATACCGCTGAGACAATGCAATGATTACTTTAAGGCTGGTCACACAGACTTGAGTGCAGAGCAAGTTATCGACATCCTTGGCCAGGATATTTCAGAACAGGCGGTGGAGGCATATCAATATCTGAAGTGTCTACTTGATCGAGCGGTGGTCAACAATGTGGCTTACTATGAAATTATTGAGGATCTCCAAGGCACCCTTGAGGACCTTCAGCTTCAATACAAAGAATCCACTGCCCTGTTGGATGAGAGTTATGAGAAGAAGTACCAGCTGATCGTTGCTGACAAGGGCTACGAGAAGCTTTTTGCTGGTTATGATGTAAGGGAGAGAACCCTGAGGGGCGAGGTAGAGGAATGCAGACAGATTGCCGAGCTGCTGGAAAAGGAAAACAACAACTTGCAGAAAGAGCTATCACAGTTAAAATCTGCAGCCTCTTCTTCAACAGCCCTAATCCTAGTGACTGACGAGGGATTTTCATTCTTAGAGGTTGAGAATGCCAAGTTGAGGGACGAGTTGGACAACTTGAAGAGTTCGGGCCCTTCCACATCTTCTCGGGGACGAGGAAGAGCAGCTCGGGTTCTTGTCGAGGAACAGAGAACTCAATTTGCGTTAGAGAACCAGGCTTTCCAATTAATGGCGAAGAACCAGGCTTTGTCGGATATGTCAAAAAAGATTAGGGACTTGGAAAAATAGCTCTCTGCGCAGAAGTCAGTCTTGGAGAATAAGGATCTTTTCATCGAGAATCTCCACGAGCAGCTAGAAAGGCTAACATATCAATTCTACAAATAGCCCAGGGAGTTCTGGATGGATGGATACAACGAAGCATTATTCCACTTGGACGATCGTATCCAGTATGCCAATAATGAGGGCTACAAACAAGGCTGGCTGAATGCCTTAGGTGTGCTGAAGCTCGAACAAGGTCATTATCTGTGGGACGACCATGATCCCGGGTTGCTCGACTTGCCTGTGCCACCATTCAATTTGGACATGGAATTGATTCCTGCTCGGGCCATTCCTCGGAGCTTAATTTCAAAGTATCTCGGTGACTACAATTTACATTCTCAAATCGAAGTATCTCGTCCCGAGCATCTTTTAGATCGATCGTCCGTGATGAATGTCAGGATGTTAAAAGACCTAAACTTCATCAATTCTCCTCAGTCTTTAAATGATCCGCCTGCTGGCGAGGATACTGCGTCAAAAGCTGAGGGGAAAAGACCAGTAGAATAGAAATTTTTGATGTAATAGTTAGCATACATATCAATGTAACTTTCATTTTATCATCAATGTAATTTATTTCGAATTTAATGAAAGACTTTCATATTTGTTTGCAAATCTTAATTGCTATTGTTTTGTAAATATCAAACACTTTACATTTATGCATAACAATAATGTGTTGTTTGTTGACCAACTCAGTAATAATTAAAAAATTTCAAGTTTCAATAATGCTACTCGATCACTTAATAATAAAGTAATGAGTATAAAAATGTTTAAAATTTTTCCAACCATCCAAGGTCGTTAAATTATGCTTGTCGACCAACTACAGTTAGTGGGTTTTTATCCCCGACTAGCCATACTTGGTAGATTTTTCTCTTTTTCATAAAATGCGTCCGACCAACCAAGGTCGATAAATTCTACTTGTCGACCAACTATAGTTAGTGAGTTTTTATCCCTGACCAGCCATAGTTAGCAACTTTTGCACTTTCTAGAATAACCTTACCTCCCGACCAACATAAGTTGACATTTTCGAGAATGTACGTACCTTCCGACCAACATAAGTTGGCATTTGCGAGCATATTTTGTTTCCTAGCTAAACAGGTTGGCATTTTTAGGAATATTTCGTTTCCTAGCCAAACAGGTTGGCATTTTTTGGAATATTTCGTTTCCTAGACAAACAGGTTGGCATTTTTAGGAATATTTTGTTTCCTAGCCAAATAGGTTGGCATTTTTAGGAATATTTCGTTTCCTAGCCAAACAGGTTGGCATTTTTAGGAATATTTTGTTTCCAAACCAACCGAAGTTGGCATTTTTAGGAATATTTTGTTTCCTAACCAACCGAATTTGGCATTTTTAGGAATATTTTGCTTCCTAACCAACCGAAGTTGGCATTTTTCGGAATATTTTGCTGAGCAGTTTGAGCTTTGCCAAGTTTTACCGAGTAGTGTGTAGCACTAGTATTCCTCGAAAAATTCTCAATAAAAAGAAGAGACTTTGGCAGAATATCTTCGTTTTATTCATACTGATGGAACTGCGTTACATATACATCACTGATAATACTTGCGCAGATGCTCTGCGTTCCATGCATTCTTAAACTCCTTGCCTTCTAAAGTTGCTATTCGATAAGTTCCTGGTCGAACAACTTCTGTAACTCGGTATGGTCCATGCCAGTTTGCTTCCAGCTTATTATTCTTTTGAATTACTTTCTTCAGCACATAATCTCCTTCTTTCAGGTCGCACTTCTTCACCCTTTTGTTGTAGAACAAAGCTGTTCGTTGCTGATACGCAGCATTTCTGATGGCTGCTTCTTCTCTAACCTCCTCGAGTATGTCTAAATCCAATCTTCTCATTAAGTCGCTGACAGGGGAATTGAAATTCAGTACCCTGTGTGTTGGGAGTCCCAACTCGGCAGGTATAACAGCTTCACTTCCAAACGCCAGCATCTATGGTGATTCTCCAGTTGCTACTCGGGGAGTAGTTCGGTAAGCCCAGAGTACTGATTGTAACTCGTTGATCCAGTTTTCTTTTGCATCATCCAATCTTTTATTCAAGCCATTTAACAGCGTTCTGTTTGTTACTTCAGTTTGTCCATTGCTTTGAGGATGGCCTGGTGCTGAGTGGACCTTCAAAATGTTTGATTGATGACAATAGGCGGCAAACTCCTCGTTATCAAATTGTGTTCCATGGTCTGTGATGAAGGCATGAGGGAGACCATATCGGCAAATGATGTTCTTCCAAACAAATTGGTACAACTTTTCGTACGTCATATCAATGAGTGGCTCAGCTTCTACCCACTTAGTAAAATAATCCACTGCGACGATGAGGTACTTGAACCTTCCTCGGGTCGTTGGCAGTGGGCCAACCAAATCAATTCCCCACATGGCAAATGGCCAAGGGGAAGTTATGGGTGTCAATAATGCTTGTGGAGTTCTTCGGATGGAGGAGAAGCGCTGGCACTTATCACACTTCTTGGCATAGGCTATACAATCAGCCCTCATCGTCGGCCAGTAGTATCCCTGCGTCATCACCCTTTGTAAAAGCGTCCGACCTGCTATATGTGCTCCAAAAGACCCTTCATGGATTTCTTCAATCAATTCTTTCACCTCGGAGGGATGTACACACCTCTGCAAACCTGCCATAATCCCTCGTCTATATAAAACACCATTAGTTAATACATACCGAGCAGCTTTAAACTTCAATTTTTTGGCTGCGACCTTGTCAATTGGCAATTCTCCCTCCTCGATATACGCTCTGATGGGATCCATCCAAGATGGTCCTAAATCAAGGGTAATAAAGTTCATCGTCAGATCTTCATCTATGCTCCGACCAGCTAACTCTTCAATTGGGATTGTTCGTCGTAGCTCGGTGCGAGTAGCTGATGCTAGTCGAGTTAGGGCGTCTGCTCTCGTATTCTCCACTCTTGGTATTCTGACCAGCTGAATAGCGGTCAATTCTGACACCAGCTCTTTTGCCTTTGCACGATATCTAATCATTAATTCTCCTCTAACTGCATATACTCCCAACATTTGATTTACTATCAATTGAGAATCACTGAAAATAATAACCTGTTGCGCCTCCATAATTTTTGCCAAACTAAGTCCTGCAATCATCGCCTCATACTCAGCCTCATTGTTGGAAGATTTGAATTGGAAACGCAAGGCGTATTCCATGTCGATATCATCCGGAGTGCTCAAAACTATCCCCGCGCCACATCCTGCAGTGCAAGATGAGCCATCTACATGTAGCCTCCATATAGGTAAATCGTCTTCAAATTTCGAATCTGTCAGAGTTCTTCGGTGAAATATTTGCTGCTTCCTTTCATCCTCCCCGAATTTTTCTCGCTCTTCGTCGATCATCTCTTCTTGCCCTTTTACCAACCGGAGTTGGTCTGAGCTCGAATTTAATGATCCTGTAATATCCACTTGCCCTTTTACCAACCGGAGTTGGTCTGAGCTAGTGTTTGTCGATCCTGTTATATCCACAGGTTGATCAGCGTGAAACTCTTGTTCCTCGTCCGGAGTCCTCCCAACTATCTCTGCATCACATCCTGTAACATCCACACACCCTTTTACCAATCGAAATTGGTCTGGGCTTGTGTTTGTTGATCCTGTAACATCCGCAGGTTGATCAGCGAGAAACTTTTTCTCCTCGGGGGTATTAGGATAGGTGAACTCCGCTATGAAATCTGCTATAGCCTGCCCTTTTAGTGATGATCGGGGTTCATAAATTATATCATATTCACCGAGCTCTATTGCCCAATACATCATTCTCCCTGATTTTTCTGGCTTATGGAGGG
The DNA here is from genome assembly GCA_949130495.1 of Sambucus nigra. Lineage (NCBI taxonomy): Eukaryota > Viridiplantae > Streptophyta > Magnoliopsida > Dipsacales > Adoxaceae > Sambucus > Sambucus nigra. The sequence goes on along the minus strand of OX422214.1, from coordinate 605,667,808 downwards.
CTTGTCTCAATGGCACATCGGTATATACTACTATCGTATGTGCTTGGAAGTATGGCCTCATTCTCCTACTCGCCTCAATCAGCACCAGTGCCAATTTCTCCAGCCTTGGATATCTGATCTCTGTTCCTCGGAAGTCTTTACTTGTGTAGTAAATTGGCTTTTGTACTCCATTCTCCATTCTGATCAACGCCGAGCTAACTGCATTCTCGGACACTGCAAGGTACACATACAATTTTTCTCCCATCACCGGCCTGGACAACAGTGGTGGTGCTCCCAAGTATTTCTTCAAGTTTTGAAAAGCCTTCTCACATTCATCATTCCACTCAAACGTCTTTCTGAGTGTCTTGAAGAATGGGAGACATCTATCAGTTGCTCAGGACATAAATCTGTTGAGTGCCGCTACTCGTCCTGTGAGACTTTGTACTTCCTTCTTTGTTGTTGGAGATCGCAGCCCTAATAGAGCTTTGATCTTTTCAGGATTTGCCTCAATGCCTCGTTGATTGACAATGTACCCGAGGAACAAGCCTTCTCGTACTCCAAATATGCACTTCGTCGGGTTCAGCTTCATTTGATATTTATCTAGTTAATCAAAAGTCTGACTTAAGTCAACTAGATGATCGACAAATTTCTTGCTTTTCGTCAGCATATCGTCAACATAGACTTCCATATTGTCACTGATTTGTTCAGCAAAGACCTTGTTCATCAGCCTCTGATATGTCGCACCTGCATTTTTCAAACCAAAAGGCATAACATTATAATAATAAGTTCCCCTAGGGGTAATGAAAGAAGTACTCTCCCTGTCTTCAGGTTTTATTTTGATTTGATTGTAACCAGAATAAGCATCCATGAAGCTCAGCAACTCGTGTCCCGAGGTAGCATCCACCAATTGATCAATTCGGGGTAATGGAAAGTGATCCTTTGGGCATGCTTTGTTGAGGTCGGTGAAGTCTACACACATCCTCCACTTGTTGTTTTTTTTCTTTACCATCACCACATTAGCTAACCAATCTGGATATTTAACATCTTCAATGAAACCAGCTTTCTGGAGCTTCTCGACTTCCTCCTGTATAGCTCGATTCTTCTCAGGACTGAATACTCTTCTTCTCTGCTTCACAGGCTTGATCTACTTATTCACATTGAGCTCGTGACATAAAAGTTTGGGTCTATTCCAGGCATGTCTTCATGACTCCACGCAAAAGTTTGTCTTCTGCTTCTAAGGAAAATTATCAATTCTTGTTTTAATGAGGCCTCCAACGATGAACCTATTTGAGTAGTTCGCTCAGGGTGCTCGTCATCCAGAATGATGTTTTCAGTAGCTTCCACCACTTGACCCTTCACGAGTTGCGACTCATCTCGAGGATCCAATGTTTCAATTTTTGCACCTTCATCCACTTGATAGGTAGTAGTCTTTTTCTTTGATTCTTCCAGTTCCTCTTGCTCGGTGGATGAATAATAGCATTCCTGAGCTACTTTCTGATCACCTTTCATAACTCTTACTCCAAAGTTTGTTGGCACTTTAGGCACTGATTCACTGTAGATGGTACAACCTCGAACTTCTTCAATCCTACTCTTCCCATGATGATATTGTACGATGATTGGACATTCTTATCCATCACGACGAAACGTATTCTTTCTGTCCGACAAGCAGGCCACGTACCAATGAATATATCCAACTTGATCGTCCCAAGTGGAAATACTTTCTCGCCAGCAAAACCGATGAGGGGTCTGTGGTAAGGCTCCAGTTGAGATAGCTTTAGATTTAAACTATCGAAACACGAGTAGAACATGATGTCTGCCGAGCTACCATTGTCGACCAACACTCTTGAAATCATTACTTCCTTCATTCTCATCTTGATCAACAATGGGTCATCATGAGGATATAACACACCTGCAAGGTCATTTTTTGAAAAACCGATGACCAATTTCTCCTTGTTCACCTTTCTCGAGCGATCTTCCTCAGCTAGATTTATTCGCTGAATGTACGAGCAAGCTTGAGCCTCACCGAGGTAAGCTTTTCTTTCTGCAGTAAGATCTCCTCCTCCTGCATCTCCTCCTGTAATAACATTACAATCAAATGACCTAAAGCGTATCGAAAATACCTCTCGTTCTGGCTGCCTTGGTTTCTTGGGAAGATCGGGGTCATCCTCTGGATCAACTTCATGGTTTCTCTTCTTGTTCTCCTCTGCTCGACGAGGAGATCTAGACCTCTCTCTAGTTTTGTCATTGTTTCTTCTTTTGCCTCCTCGATCAACATACATTGCTAGCTTTCCTCGTCGGATGAGGGTTTCAATCTCATTCTGAAGAGCTATGCAATTTTTGGTCATATGGCCATGATCCTTGTGAAACTCGCAATATTTTTCCCTATTCCTCGTGTCAGGGTCTGCCTTCATTTTCTTTGGACAGTTTAACTCCTCGTTGTTCTTAATTTCTTCCAGGACGTGGTTGATATTTGCCTTCAAAGGTGTATAACTATCAAATTTCCTCAAGACCTCCCATGACGACCTATTTTTGGATTGTTTATCACCACCATTGTTCTTATGTTCTTTCTTCTTAGCTTTATCACCTTCCACCTTGATTTCTTTGGCGTCCATATTCTTTTTTGCAGCCATAGCCTCCTCGGCATTCATAATCTTGGATGCTTTTCCTATCAGGTCCGACATGGTTAGAGGTGGATCTTTAGCCAAAGTGTAGTACAACTTGTTTGGCAGTAGTCCACTCATCAAAGCAGTAATCGCTGTCTTCTCCTCATAATCAATAACTTTGAGTTTCTCGTTATTAAAATGAGTTATATAATCTCTGATACTCTCACCAGCCTTTTGTCTAACACTTAACAAATGTGTTACTCGTTTCATTGGCTTTGCTCCAAAGCAGAAATTCCCAATGAATAACTCGGCTAATTGAAGAAAAGTTGAAATCTTACCCTGAGGAAGATTATTATACCATATTTGAGCAGATCCGGTAAGAGTTCCTGAGAATGCCCTGCATCTCATCTCGTCTGGGACAGCATAGATGTCGACAGCAGCTTGATATTGTTCTATATGAAGGACAGGGTCAGTCTTTCCATCATATTTGGGGGTCACTACAGGTGCTTTGAACTTTGATGGTATTGGAAAATCAACAATGTCCTGGACAAAAGGTGTTCCTCGAACAAAGGTTCGCTGTAGAGGGTTCTTGGCCTTAGCCATTTCCCCTAATCTATCCTCCAGCCTCTGAATAGATCCTTTCCATGCATCATTTCTTTCCTCGGTCCTATTGGTTCGAGCAACTGATCGCATTGAAGTGGCTTCCTGGGATTTATCTCGACGAGCAGCTGGTCAGTCATAGGATCCATCTTGACGAGCAGCTGGTCGCGACTGGGCAGATCCTTCCCTTAAATCTAATGGTGGTCGAAAGCTCCTCGATGCTGCATTAAGAGGACTTTTGTTCCTCCTAGGGCCTAATTGGTCGAAAGGAGAAACTCTACTTAATCTTTCCAATGCGCTGGTCCTTTCTGGGGAGAGAGTGACACGTTGGTCAGTATCTGTGGCTCGCACGAACGAAGTTCGCCTAGGTTGATAAGAGAAATCTTCAGACTCCTCATTGTGATCTGAATTGGTACGCCTAGTACGTGAAGAAGGCGCACGGGTATTTCTTTGAATGCTTCGTGGTCCGGAATGGGTTGATGCACCGCCATGGAGAGTTTGGATGAGTTGTCGCATCGTTTCTTGCATGACAGTTTGGCCCTGAGCCAGATTTGCCATTATTCCAGTCAGATCGGGAATAATTGGCGGAGCAGATGGATTTGGAGGGGTTCCGACATTTTGATTGCTGGATTCCGGCATATCAGCCATTTGTGATGGATTGTTTTTGATGAAAAATGATATTACCAGTCGTTTCCCACAGACGGTGCCAATCTGTTGATGTAAAAAATTAGATCACTCTAATAATTCAATCACAGATAAATAAATGAGACAAAAGATTTTTAAAGTGGTTCAGCCTTATAAGAATGTCCTACGTCCACTGTTGTGGTATTACTGAATGTTTAGGAATTCTCGATTACAAGTTCTCTCAAGAAATTCCTCTCTCGATTCCAAGGTTTGGATTCGGTCCCTTTTACAATGAGGATTGTACAATGTATTTATAGCCATGAGGCTGTAAATGTGAAAAGGTAATACATTAAATGAGGTACATATGAAAGGGTAATACATTCAATGCCCCTTATACGTGTGCGTCTGAATGATAAGCATTTAATGAATCAGTTGAACTGTTGGTTATCCAGCTATTAACGCTTTGTTCGAGGTGCAGCTCGGACCGCCTGAGTTGCTCGGACTGCCTAAGCTTCTCGGTATTTAAGAGTTCCTCGAAGAGGTTTTGTTCCTCGGAGCGCGTGAGTTCCTCGGGAAAATAATGTTCCTCGGGGAACTAGTCTTCCTCGTTGTAATCTCGTTCCTCGGAGCGTGTGATCATCTCGGAAGTGCTTGTTGTTGCCATTTAAATAGCCACGTGTCTTCATATGATTGGTCCATGTCAGCAGATTAAATTTGGTATCAACATCGTGTATATGCATTGACACATTTTATCGGTTATGAATATGTGGAAAAGTTGCAAAACACAATGATGGTATCATGTCATAGTGATAATTGAATTTTGGAAAAGAAGAGGCGGAGCATATATCGTAAGTAGTGAGGAGGACGAAGAGGCCAATCAAAGTAATCCCTCACCAAGTCCTTTATCGTCCCATATTGGGGTGTCGGTTATAACAGGAAGTTCAAAAGCCAAGGATAGTAAACATTTGGGGAATGAGCTTCGAGGAGGATTGCGCAAAATCAAAACCACATTGGATTTTCTCACCGATGTTATTCCTCAGAAATTGGAAACCTATCGTGAAACTGATTTTTCGCCAGGATATCGTGCTGGAAGCTTTGCTTCTTTCGTAAGTGCATGTTTTGGAGTCCCAATACCATTAATTGGAACTTGAATATGTTCAATTCAAAAATTTCAAATTTCGGACTAAAACATTCCAGTTTCAGTTCCAAAGCTTGGAATTGGGGTTCCCAAACATTCCCTAGTAGCGTCTTCAATGGTCTAAATAGAAGTTAATAATATAAAGCTAAAAAACCTCCCCCCCCCCCCCCCAGTGGTATAACCAATAGTTACTAATGTTTATCCGTTAGCAAATATGAGCCTCTTGATACTCAAATTAAACAACATTTCTCAATAATCAAATTAATGTACCCCCTATACAAAAAGTAATGTGTATACGGGTCCCACACGTTTATATTATTGGAAATAGATAACCATTGTGGAGTTTTAGTTCCTTTGTTTTAGAAATCTACTAAACGATCCCTCCCACCCACCCACCCACACAAAAATAATAATAATAATAATAATAATAATAATAATAATAATAATAATAATAATAATAATAATAATAATAATAATAATAATAATAATAATAATAATAATAATAATAATAATAATAATAATAATAATAATAATAATATGAATGCTGTGGCATTTGGAATGATTGTATTTGACTTTCCAATACAACTATTAAGAAATTGTAGGAACCTTTTGCAGATCAGTTTACGAACCTTCTTATTTGGATGGGAACAAGATTGATTATAGGTTCCCTCCAGCCTATGAAAAACTGGCAACATCACTGACCTGCCGAGTATGTCAGATATTCGAGTGGAGGAAATAGGCACCCTTGATTTCGATTCCTTGGATGCAATGAGGTCTGCTAATAAAAGTTCAGTCTCAAAGTCAGCGTTATAGAATTGGATTCACTCTCTATCCCAGAGGGGGCGACTGGTAAAATACGACGGTATATCTTGTCAGAGGGTGGCGTGCTACAGGTTTACTATGTGAAGTTGTTGGAGAAAGGAGGCATGTATGAGGTTAGTGTTTCTTTAAGGCATAATAATGTGATAACATTGGGGTGTTTATTGGAGTGGGTGGGGAAATTTCCAAGGAAAAGTTTTAATTTACCCCTCTCCCAAGATGTACATTATGAGGTTGTGCTTTAGCCAAATCTGGAAAAAATCTTTAAATAAAATTTCGGCAATCAAACACACCAAATGTTGGAAAACATGGTATCTTATTTCCATGGAAAATATTGCCAATCCAACACACTATTAAGTTTTATTCATTAGGGGATGTGATTGAAAAGATGGAAAATAATTATTTTTCATGGAAATTTACTCCTTTATATGTATGGTTGTAGTTGTGCAAATATGTGGAATAAAATGGATTTATTTAGGCCAAACAACTGAAATTATCCTTGCAAAATTTTTCCAGAGTTGGGTGGGGTTGGTTGGGTTTCTGAAATCAAACATCCCATAATCAAGAATCCAGTATTATTTTTTGATCTATCCCATATTAAGTCTCCACCTTCTTTTTTGGACATAATCAACGAACCAAGTTTCACGATGGTGAGCAAAAATTAATCGTACCCATTGATTGAGTACTTAATCTATACAAAATAAAGACACAAACTCTTAATTTGGGACGGGGGGGAGTATGTAATCTTTTAAATCGTTAAGGGCAAATGTTGCCAACCTAAAATAGCATTGGTTTGTGTCCCAAAGTTTTCACTATTGGCACTTTGAGGTCCATTTCCAATTTTGTGAAAAAAAATGTCCTAAAAATCACGAAAAATTGTCGCAAAAAGAGATATTGAACCCCAAAGTGCAAGAATAAGATTGAAAGTGGACCCCAAAGGAGAAACATGTGAACCTTTGGACCCCAAAGTGAACATACGAATAACTATTGGCCTTGAAGTGCAAATAGCCATTACTTAGATTTTGGCTGCAGATTATTGAAGGTAGTCTATTCAGGAAAGTTAAGGTGAAGACCCTTCTGTGATAGAGGAGGAAATGGAGAACATTAGTAAATATGGGGTGAACATTGAATTAAAGATATACCAACTACCACATAAAGTAGCTAACTGTTGCCAAGAGCATTTCGGAGACCTGCCAAAGAGAGGTTTGTTTAAATTTGAGGAAACTGGCGATAAACATGTTGGCATTTTGGAAGAGATTTGATAAGAAGATGGTAATTTCTTTTTTCCTTCGTCAATTAATTTGGAAGTACATTTTTCTTAATAGATTTTGGCAAAGCATGTCCTGTGAATTTTATCAATACATGCTTTAGCCATTTGCGCCACAGTTTCTGCTCTAAAATTTTCAGGCATACCATCCCCTTTTCCATTAAATCTCTCTCTCTCTCTCTCTCTCTCTCTCTCACACACACACACACACACACATATATGTGCGTATATGTGTATACACGCACACATATATATGTCTGTATATCAAAGTTCCAGATTTTATACATTTGCTGTTGAGTAAAAATCCTATCAGACGTATTTGGATGCACACATGCTTACTTTAGTTTATATGATAGCTTGTACTCCTTTAATTATTATTGTTATATAATAATAAAAAATTGTGAGATTGGTTTTATTCACGATACATAGTATCATTGTTTCTATGTATGTCCTACCATGTTATTTATTCACTAGCCTTCTGTTTGCAATTCTCAAACATGATATGGTAGCTTAATAGTTTAACTTGAGTTGCATGATGAAAGTCAATGACGTGTAAAGGGTATTAGGGTGACTATTTTTACAGTATTCTTGAGATGAAACAAATAATGATATCTAGATATTATATTTTCATTACATGGATAAATTTATTTAAGATTCTATTATATATAATCTAACTTTCAGGTGAAAGCGAAGAGAAAAGAGGAGAGGAGGGAGAAGCGGCAGAAGCTTTGAAGCGTTAAGATGCAGTTTTTAAGCAGAAAAAAAATAACTAGTGCATTTGATCACAAGTGCATTAAGATGCGACAAGTTGCTGAAACCGAGGCCCCCTCTCAAGATGCCTCCATTTCGGGATCCAGGAACATATATTTATTGCATCCGTACATTTCTTCCTTGCCCTTTATTTTTCCCCTTTTTACCCCTGAAAGAGCCCATTTGGTTTGCAATAGGTTGGATGGATGCTGATACCACTAAAACAATCGTGTTTGGTTGGAGGTTAAGTTGCATGGGAAAGTGGACTCCAACAAGACCAATAAAATCAGATAATCTCCTTTTGTGGTAAAGTGGATTCCTAATTTCCCATGGGAAGTCTTAATAATATTTATTTTATTTTATACTTATGATTCCTACTTTCCTCCAGTTATGGGTAGGAAAGTCCTGGTTAACCAATGGGGAGATAAGATTTAGAATCACAATTACTTTTCTGGTAATTGCAATCCATCCAAAATATTACCGTGTACAAAACGGGGACAAAGTGTAAATATGTTGTAGATTGTTCATTTGTCTCCATTCTTAGTTTGTTTAGCATATGAAAACCTTCTATTACAATGGTTTCAATTCAACTATGCCTGTGGCATCCTCAGATACCCGAGATGTTTCAAAGTTATCTTAAAGAATATCAGCTAAAGGGGCTCCAGTGGCTGGTAAATTGCTATAAGAAGGTAAGAAGCCATCCCAATATAGATAAGAATAAATTTTTTATTGATAAAACAAGGTAGTACACAAAAATGAGGACGAAGAGTCTTTAAAATTACAAGAATGAAAGAAAAAAAGGGAAACACACTAGAAATAAAAAAAATGTTGCGTCTATAAAAAAACACTAGAACCCAGTGCTCCACTGCTCCTACACCTCGGAACTTTACGCTACACCCAAAACATTTCAAGTTCTGATTTCCCAATGTTGGTTCTGAAGCATAACCTAACAAAATATAATTTAATATATATATGAATCGTGCCAGTATGATTTCTTTATCATATTTTAAAATGATTGGATGGCTGTTATCTCCTTTGGAGTATCACTATACTTGTTTACAGATTAAGAAAGACTTCAGGGTTTTGAAAATACATGAATTAGTCAAGCGAATAGAGTAAATTTTCATTGGAAGAAATGCTGACCATGAACTGCGAGCAGCGAAACAAGGCACAACTGAGGTGGTTTTAGCAGAAAAGTTTTGAGAGTTGAAAATTTTGGGAGTACGGGTTTTGAGAGTCGGCGAAATTTTTGGTTTTGTGTGTTAGATGGTGCCAGGGTAAGCATTCTAAAATTCGGGCGGCCATATTAAAATCTGAATGAGAATTAGAGAGTTGGACAGAGCGTAAAACGTGCATTAGCTTTGGATAATTTTGGACAGTTAGATTCCATCTTCCAATCTACCCCACCAATAATCCCACACATTGAAAAACTATCTGTTTTATAATATAGGTTGCAGTGATAGTTTTTTTCCCCATACCGGCTCCAGACAGTTCTCTGCAGTCTCTCTCTCTCTCTCCCCTATTTTTTTAGTGGTCCACCTTTACATCTTCACATTGCATTTCAGTTAATATAAATATACTGCTAGATAGATAGCAAATAATAAACTTACAATTGTTGATTATTACTTACTCTCAATGCTAATAGGAGTGTATGCCTCTGACGGTTTTATTTTGTTCATGGCCATTATTTAGGAATGTGAACCTTCTTTAGTTCCAAGACAGAAAAAGTGTGTACGGGTCCGGTTTTTCAGATCTGGTTGGAGAATCAGGAAAGGCAAGTTCCTTACTTACCCTTATACGCTAGTTGTACTCTAATGTATCAGTATATTGTAATAGAACAGGCATAATGAAAGTTCCACTTTGAAAAGGAGTAGTTGTTTTGTCATATTTTTTTTATATAATATTAAATCTTCTATATCTATATACGTATGCAACTATTTTAATGTTTTGTCATATCATCTTTATTTCCGGCTCAATAGTACTAGTTAAAGTTTTTTCCGAAAACTTGGCCATTATAACCCCCGAACGCATCACGTTATTACTGCGTTTATCCCCTTGATTCACTCGATATTCCCCCTCCCTCATTTCTCTCTAAACTCTCTCATCCAAGACGAAAGTCTCATACCCACAAAATAGACTAATAAAGGTTACTCTACATGCTTAACTTGTCCCAATTTTTATTTATATTTTATTATCTTTCTAATCTCTGGGTAACTCGCCCACATGAGAAATGAGGTACTTAAAATAGTCAAAGTTGATACTAGATAGCATCTCCTTTGGTTACTGGAGTACTGGGGGCTGATTTTTTCTGGTGGTTTGTGTGAATTTTTCTTTTTGCAGTACCTGGTAGAAACGCATGTGAGATCGAAATGTTACACCAAGAAGATGTTGGTTTGAATGTGGTAATGGAAAAGCTGGCCTTCGCGAGGGGCATATGGAGTTACGTGTGTAAGATGGATAACGCACTTTGCAAATACCATGAAATCAGATGTCATCTTTTTTAATTTTCTTAAATGTTTCTTTGATAGATATTGTTTCATTTTTCTTTTAGGTCCCGCCTGGATTGGATACTATAAGCAACGCGATTGTCACAGCTCCTCTGGGAACCTTAAAAGAAACTTCCATTTCCTCCCAAGTTATCGCAGGTGAATCCATCAAGAGGAGCTTTCAAGAGGAAGGCCTTCAAATAAATTTATCGGAAGCGGACTACTATTTGTTGGCGGCGTAATTTTCCTGTATCGCTGTCACTAACTTTGGCGCCAAGGTTGCTGTGGCATACGTCTTGAATAAGCTTTACCAAATGCAGTGCTCCATCGACCTAAAGCGTACAACCTTCTGTATTATTGATCTTCTTACTTTAGTACTGCATGTAACACACACACACACACACACACACAAATCAGTGACATTATTGCCTATTTTCACCTTATTGCATGTACATATTACTGTAATTGTAAAAATCTATGTATCAGGTATATACCCTGCTTATCTGGAATATAAATGTAACAGATTAAAATGATAGTTCATTAAGTTTTTCTTGATCCTTTATGAAATTAGTGTTTATTTGGAAAGTTTAATTTTTTTAAAGAGACTCGTAATTTGAGATGGAGATGGCAGATTCAGTCCATATTTTTTTTCCACTTTATACACAATCTAACATTTTGAGGGGTAACTGACTATATGGGTTGACATGAATACGGCACAATTATATAATCATGTTTATACTTGGAAGTATGGGTGTGTTTGGCTGTCCAATTTTCAAGCTTTTGGAATTAAGAAAAGGGACACTGGATTACAATTTTATTGTTTGCTTAGATAAAATGAGTTTGGATTTGTCATGGGATCTAAGAATTCCAAATCCATAAAGAGAATTCTAAATTAAAATCAAGTAATTACATAATCATATTTTTATGGATTGATTATTGATACACCCACACATACAACGCACCACACAGTTTCAAACGCACGCACACGCACAGTTTTACATGTAAGGCTTGCTTTAGGATTTCAGAACTATTTTTCTTTGAAGGCTAAATAATTTTTTTTATTAACCATTCAAGATTAAAAAACACAAAGGGTGTTGGTTTATGTTAATAGATAATTGCAATCGGTTATTCATCTAATTTTAAAATCAATGGAGATATTTATATGGAAAAAACATGTTGAGTGTACTTACAAGAGGACTGTGATTGAAAAAAGTTCACGTGTTTATTGATAAAATCATGTTTATCACTCAAGACTAGATTATTGAGATCGAAATTAATTGAGAAATATTAGATGTGACCCAAATATCATTTTCTATATAATTTACATGCCTACGAGTTTTGATGATAATCTCAAGTTCTAGGCCTATTAATTCACTTGTTGAGAAAATGAACTCCCTACCAAACATTGATGTGTATCATCAACCCATCCATAACTTTAACTTTTGCATATATCTCAAGCTCAATTTTCACATAGCGACGTCTGCTTGAAGAACCTTTGCTTCTTTAAGAGAGAAACCGATTAAAGAAGTAAGATAGGGTGAATCATCAATTTCATTCATTCATACATACATAAATAGGGTACATAGTTACAATCCCCATGCATGCTGATAATTTTTTTGAATACAACTGATACATGTTACATCGCCCTCCGTCCCAAATTAATAGTTGTTCAAAAACAACCTTTTTTTTAACATAACTAATCATCAGGCATCGTCTCTCTCCTTTAACATTTGAATCCTCTTAACAACCTCTTTCATATCAAGCCTAATCTCCAAACCCTTTTCACAACAAGCCACCCCAATCTTCAAAAGTTTGATCATTTACCCCTGCGCATTTTGAGTGGACCGCATTTTCCGATCAAAAAACAAGGGTGCTCTCTTCCAGAAATATAGAGGAGACCTAACTCGCTAAATCAACACGGTAACTCGAACCGAGAGCCAAGTAATTGGCAGGGAACTTACCGGTTAATATCTCTAAAATGAGTAAGCTAACCCTTAGGGTGACAATACATGTTTTTGACTCGGGTTTTGACTTAACACAACAATCATCGTTTATACACGAACATGACACGAATCTCACTTTTTACATTTTATTAACACGAATTATTCAAGACAACATGACTAGCACGATCAACAATTCTCATACCCACTTGAAGAAGATGATATATGAAAACATGAGTAAAATAGTTTTTATTCAATTGGATTAGAAAATAGTAAGTTATTACACAAAAAGAACAAAAATTTATAAATAAGGACACACACTCACGTATATATAGACAAAATATTCTTACCCATTTTTTGTTTTTATAATAGAAAATAACAAAATGAATTTGTTGCAAAATCCAAGGTTGTAAATTTACTATGGTGTATTTTTTTTATCTCTGATGCATAAATGCAACATGTACAAGAAATGTTCAGTGTGTCACGATGATAATGAATATGTTGCATGAATAACTCATGTGTCATTTTTATAGTAAGATATTGCACCCAAGTTATGTCTCGTTATCATCCACGTAACACTTTCTATAACTAGTGTATATACTTGTGCTCAATGGTGGAGCCATAAATTTTTGTTGGGTGGGGCCTGCATAAACACCACCACACACACGAGTACCCACATAAATATCATTTCCTTCTAAATTAAGAGTAGACTTGAAAAAAATTTAGAAAAAAGGACTTTAACATAATTAATGACTAAATTTAAAACATACTTGAGTTTTATGGAGCTTCAAGTACAATCTTAATGTGAGACTTGAAAAAAAGTAAAATTCTTTGCATGCCAATATTTTTTTTCGTGGGTATAGACTATTGAGACCTATTTGAGCACCTAATTACCTCCCCCCCCCCCCCCCCCTCCCCCCAATGGTAATTTTAGACCATACAGTCCACACACATAAGGATACACTATGAGATGGTCCTAAGATGATTTGCACTCATGACATCTAGGTTTTGAGGTAAGTGCATTCTAAGAGTAATAAATATTTAAAAACTATATATCTACAGTTGTTTCTTGAATGTTAACATTTAATGTGTCAGCCACAATTATTTCTTAAATGTATGTTCAGAGTGACTAATAAATTCTCCACGAAATATATAAGAACTTTAGTCGATTATAGAAAATTTATGTGGACACTCGACCTAGTTTCCATAATATTTAGGGGTAAAACTTTAATTTTCAAAATTTTGGGTGAGGCACTTGCCCACCCTAACCTCCATATAGCTCCACTTCTGCTTGTGCTTAGTGTGCTAAAAAATCCCGAGAAAACCCTTTAGAAAATTATAAATTTACATAAATTGTAGCTTAGTAAAAAAATTAATAAACTTGGTAGAGAAACAATTCTTTAAGTTCTTTCTAACAAAAATTGCATATATGTTTTTAACAATGATTTATGAGCTTATGAAAAGTGTTTATTTCATAACTATAACATTATTAAAAAGTTAAAAAAAGAAAAGGTTGTAATGATCCAAGAAATTAGCAGGTGGAAATAAATACCTAGTAAACTTTATATCCTATAAGATTACATTAATCTAATGTTACGCGTCCCAAATCATCCACCAAATTCAAATGACGGGACATAATAATAAAGAATTGTATTATGGATATGGAATTATTATAGTACAATATACACAACTTATTTTTATGATTCATCATTTGGGAAAATGATTTGAGATATGGTTTGAAACTCATATAATTTTCCTTACATCACATAGAATAAAAAATGGAAACCAACCAAACTAACCTAAGCGGGCCTTCCAACCTGCACATATGACCTCTCCTCCCTTACCACATCTTAGATTACTCTCTTTCTTATCTACTTTACTCTTTAATTATCATTTTAGAATGAAATTGTAATATTTTAGTAGATATTAGTTACTTATATGCCAAAATATTTAAGTCTTGTATCAATCGAATTCATAACTCAGTTTTATATAGATATCGTGTGTCGTTAGTTTCATAAATCCTATTTTGATTCCTTTCACACCTCATATGATATCATCCTATTTAAAACACCTATAAGTTTTCGACCACATGCTACTTTAAATAATATCATTTTTATTGGCTAAGGTATATTTGATATTTATGGTTTTGCACACAAACACACACAATTTTGGATTAAACTGTGATTAGAGAAAATTGTAATTCTTTCACAAATGTGTAAAGTTTTTAAAACTTTTGGGTTATGTTTTAAAACTCTAAACAAGTTAGTCTTTGTCTTGCAAGCACAAGAATATGAATTGCGCTAAATCTCAAACGTGCGCACGGTTTAAAAGCACGAGTATAGTTGGACATGTGGCACACTTCTATCCAATGAGATCTGAATTGTGCGCACGGCGATGGATTTTCACCATGTGCATGATCCATTCATTTTCATCCAGGCCATTTATTTATTTGTTTTAAAAAAAAATTAGGAGTCACGGATTTGTGCCATGACCATATCCATTTAATAAAAAAAATTAGGAGAAAAAAAATATGTATTCAGCAACCAATTCATATACAATTAAGCAATATTGTAAATGTAGAGTTGACAATTAAAAATAAATTACCGTGCCATCCTAAGTAATTCATAAATCATACTAAACATTCGTAATTCAAACTAAAAATTCATAAATCAAACAAAACATTCATAAATCAAACTAAAGCTCCAATATAGCGCTATACAAATAGGATTGTAAAGTGCCAATATAATACAGGTTACATTCGTCGCGTCCGAGGTGTTCGTGCCTCTTACGGGGCCGTTTTGGAGATGTTTTGGATTTCCACCCTCTAGCGTCATATTTTAAGTTTAAGTCTAGTTATTTACAAATTATTTTTATATTCTCAAACTGGGAGCGCCATGACTACACGGTCAATTTTTATGAGTTACATTGATCCCGTGCGAGGTCTTTATGTCTTTTATTGGGCCGTTTGGGGTTGTTTTGGGTTTCGTCCCCTAACGACATGTTTTAAACCTAAGTCTAGATATTTTTAAATTATCCTCATATTCTCAAAATTGAGAGTCCCGTAACTACGTTGTTAGTTCCTACGAGTTACATTGGTCCCGTGCGAGGTGTTCGTTCTCTTATGGGATCACATGGAGATTGCTTTGGATTTTTTCCCTCTAACGGCATGTTTTTGTGCATAAGTATAGATGTTTCCAAATTATCGTCGTATTCTTAAACGTGGAGTCCTATAACTACACGGTTATTTCCTACGAGTTACATTGGTTCCGTAAAAGATGTTTATGTCTCTTACGGGGCCGTTTGTGGGCTATTTTATGTTTGCGCCCTCTAATGACATGTTTTCAAGCGTAAGTATAAATATTTTTAAATAATCATCATATTACCAAATCGAGAGTCCCGTGGCTATGCGATATTTCCTACAAGTTACATTGGTCCCGTGCGAGGTGTCCATGCCTTTTACGACGCCGTTGGGTTGTTTTGGATTTTCGCCCTTTAACGACATGTTTTTAAACTTAAGTCTTGAGATTTGAAAATTTTTCTTCAAATTCTCAAATTGGGAGTCCCTTGACTTCATAGTCAGTTCCTACGAGTTACATTATCCCGTGCGAGGTGTTCTTACCTCTTACGGGACCGTTTGAGGGCTATTTTACTTTTATGCCCTTTAACGGTATATTTTTTTTACAGTGGTCCCATGATACTTGTCCGTGCCTCTAATGAGGCCGTTTGGTTCCTATTTTAGATTTTCTCCTTTTAATGACATGTCTTTAAGCCTAAGTCTTGAGATTAGAAAATTATCTTCATATTCTCAAATCGGGAGTCCCATGACTTTGCGATCAGTTCATACGAGTTACCCGTGCGAGGTATTCATGTCTCTTACAGGGTTGTTTGTGGGTTGTTTTGCGTTTCCTCCCTTTAACAACATGATTTTAAGCCTATCCCTAGATATTTGTAAATTATCTTAATATTCTCAACCCGAGAATCCCGCGACTACGTGGTCAGTTCCTACGAGTTACATTGATATCTTGCGAGGTGCTTGTGCCTCTCATGGAGCCGTTTGGGGGATATTTTGGGTTTTCATCCTCTAACGACATGTTTTAAGTCTAAGCCTAGATATTTGAAAATTATCTTCACATTTTAAAACTAGGAGTCTCATGACTTCATTGTCAGTTACATTGGTCACGTACGAGGTGTCCGTGTCTCACGGGACTATTTGGGGGATGTTTTGGGGTTTCATCCTCTAATGGCATGCTTTTATTCCTATGCCTATATATTTATAAATTATCATCATATTTTTAAATCGGGGATCCCCTGACTATGCGGTCAGTTCCTACGAGTTACATTGGTCTCGTGCGAGCTGTTCGTGTCTTTTACGAGGCCATTTAGGTACATTTTAAGTTTTCTCCCTCTAGCAACATGCTTTTAAGCTTAAGTCTTGATATTTTCAAATTATTATCATATTCTCAAACCGAGAGTCCAATGACTACGCGGTTATTTCTTACGAGTTATATTGGTCCCGTGCGAGGCATTTGTGCCTCTTACAGGGCCGTTTTTTGGGGTGTATTGAGCAACCAGTTCATATATTATTAAGCAATATTATAACCGAGGAGTTGACAATTCAAAGTAAAGCACCATGCTATCGTAGTTAATTCCTAAATCATACTAAATATTCATAATTCAAACTATACATTCATGAATCAAACTAAAGCGCCAATATCGTAATAAGATACAATTTGGATACAAATAGGATTATCAAGGGACAATATAATAATAGTACATAAATAGGATTGCCAAGGGTAAAATAATGGTTTGATACTCATTCTTTATCTAGATCAACAAAAAGATCCTTTAAATTAGGGTTGTCATCAAGGGCAAACTGAAACTCTTTAGGTGCCTTTAGTGCGTCTGAATGAGTAGTCATATCGTTTTGTGCAAGAACAACAATAGACCAATTATGAATGTTTATGAACTTTGAGTAGAATATTTTCTTTACGTTTTGAAAGTCACAAATAAAAGGCTCGTCGACTATGAGATCTTTACTCTTCATCTTAGATAAATCTACGATGATAAGTTTAATTTAGGATCAACTTTACAAGCATTCGTAGTGTCCTGGACCTTCACATAGTCACAATAGAATATGATTCCTAGTAACGTGTTCTCTTTTGGGACAATGTCTTTAACCCACTTAAGAATTATGGTTATGCTATTGCTTGAAAACCAAATTGACTCTTCAAATTATGAAAACAAATCATTTCATATAATACCGAGTGATCTCAATCAAAATCTTTATACAACAATCAAGCTGCATCAGTTTTTAACCGTATGTATTCCTAACCTTCTCGTAATTTAGCATCAACTTGTTTATTGAGTTGATTATAATGAACATTATTTATATCCATAGGTTGGTGGTTTTTATGGTGGTAGACTCTGTAAGCCCCATCAATTAGGTTGGTCAAAGTACAATGTGTTGATGAATCATATACCACTTCCACTCGGTGAGGTTCTGTTATGTGGTCGAGTACTAGTAATTCTTCTGAAACATAAGGTACATTATTTTCACCACGGTATTTCCATATTTTATAGTCTTGCAAAATTTCCCACTTTTGTAAATGCAATTCAACGTCTTCTAAAGAATTATATTTTTTGTTCATACAACGGGAGCACGAACACAGAATATTATCATTTTAAAGATTTTTAAATGTGTATTTAACAAGTTCTTGAACTCCTTTACATGATCATCAATAAAACAATTATGTTTGTATTTCAGTAAGGTCCCTTCTTCGCTATTAATGTGTACAGGCATTTCTCCGTAACCGGTGTATATGTTATCAACCATTTGAAGGCTCTTATGTAGAACACTCATAGGTTAGGTTTTATGTGTTTAAGAGTGTAGGGCTATATAAGCCTTCATCTAGTTGGATCAAATTTTGACAAGATATTTTTGTATTTAGAGTTTAGATTAGATACTAGACCCCCCTTTTCATGGGCTAAATTGATTGTCAAGTCAGCTCTTCAAGAAGACCAAGGAAGGTATTTTATCACACAGTTATTTTTCTCAGAAAAGACTCAATAGGGTCACTTTTAATACACAATCACATCTCACTTTATTTTGTTGCATATTTTTATTGTGTGTATGTGTTGGTACTTTATTGAATTATTATTTGATTTAAAATCCAATTAAAATTGAAGTTATACCTATATTTTTTTTTATTTAACTTGTTTAATTAATTCTAGACTAAAATAGGTTGAAAAATATGAAAATATCAATTTTAAGTGTAAAGTAACTAAAAATAATTTTGTCATATTTTTCTTTATTTTTTTGGTATTTTTAAAAATTAATTTGGACTTATTTTGTTATTATATCACATTAAAAGAAAAAGGGCGGCTTTAATTAAAAAGGGAAACATGGACTAAATACCTGTACGTATTTGTATGTGTATATGCACAAGGCTGAGAACTTTCTAGTGATGGACAACTGGACTACACGTGTTATTTGCTAAGCTATCAGATTGTGTTTCTTTACCCTCTATTTGAACCGTTGGATCTAATATATATCAAGGGTCGAGGTTTTAATTTTAACCATCCATGTGATTTCTTGTACACCAATCAGACTTCGTGCATAATTCTATAAATTAGACCCATCGAGTTTCGTTTTCGCAAGAGGAGAGAGAGTGAGGTTATGCTGTTAAATTTGTTCTAGGGTTTTTAGAGAGATAGAAGAGAGTTTCACACACACAAACACACACACCATTCACATTTGTGGTTTTGATGAATTGATTTCTCAATAATTCATTTCATCACTACAAAAACATAAACATCCAATGTTTTTTTGCGATATAGGTTGTGTTTGTGTTTAAGTTTTCTGGATTAAAAGTGTTTCATACTTGAAACCTAATTTTTGTGTAATAACTCTCACTTAGGGAAATGTTTTATTGTTTAAATTTTTCAAAACCCTAAGTTCTTTTTACAAAATCTTTATTTAGCTTAAGCATCTCTATTTAATGAAAACTCCCTCTCTGTTCTTTTTGTTCTTGTTTTTTTTTAATTTAAAATGATTTATGGTATAATGGAAGGTTGATCTTTGATCGAGACTTTTATGTCCCTGAGTTTGAGTCAACCCGTTTAGTAATTGTTGAGATCAACCTTTAGATATAATTTGACTATTTTTTCTTGATTTGAAATCTTGCACACAACACGTATATACTGATATGATTTTTCTTTGTTCTAACTAAACTTGTTATTGCACACTTAAGATAATAAAATGTGTTGATCTTGTTCTTGGTACAATATTTAAACAATATTGATACGAACTCGTATATAAACCTGAACAAGACCTGAACAAATTGGGGACTGTATTGACATTTTGACCTTGGACATAATAAGTTAGATTTTATATTAAAACCTTCTTTGAAACCTATTAAGATCTTAATAAAACAAAACAATTTGTTTTGCTTAAAAATAATCTGCTGAAAACTGAGTTAATAAATAGTGATTTTATAACAACTCTACATAAAGGATTGTTTGCTTGTCTTTTTTTAAACATTTATTGATATACCTATAAATATATTTTTAATTAAAAGCTATTAGCTCTACTTTAGAGTATTTTTGTTATAAGAAATTAATTTAGAAAATTTCTCTTGTGAATGATGTTTGTTTAACAAAAACACACACCTCACTACATACTGTGTTTTCTTATTTCATAAATCACACTATTACACATATAAATATTGAGTTTTTCTTGAGAGGTTGAGAGGAATAAGAGAATAAGTGAAGGAGAGGCATAATCAATAGAGTGTTAGACAAGGGAGAATAAAGTCAGACCAAAGAGTGCACTTTGGTTAGGTAACTTGACTTCTTTATTTGCCAAATTTTGTTGACTGGTTGTAATTCGTTCTTATTATTATTATTGTGGATTTTGGTAGATTAGGTGATCCTTGGAAGGGTCCGTGGTTTTTCCCATGGGAAGGGTTTTTGCCACGTAAAAAAAATACCTCGTGCTTTTATTTTTCTGCAATATAAACCTCACACGAAAAAGTAGGTTTAATAAGATTAGAAACTCACATTAATAACTGAAAAATCTATTATCTGCTTAATTGTCTATATTAATCAAGATAATATAAATTGGACTTTCACTAACTAAACCAACCTACTTAGGTTGTAATACACTAGCAGTTTAAGTGAGAGTTTGAACTGGTCCTTCTGTGGTCCTTTACTGAATATTCATAAGTAATTAAAGTTTAATAGATGAGTTGCTTTCGCAAAATTATTTTAAAACGAAATACCTTTGCTTAAGTAGCATCAGAGCTTGACTTTTCAAAGATCTATTTTCAAAACTTTTGTTAAACTCTATATACTTAATATCAATGGAGGACACAAGACAGTTGATTAGGCTAGCTAACTTTAGTAGACCACCTATGTTCGATGGTTCAAACTTTCCCTAATGGAAAATTCATATGATTGCGTTTATTCATGGAACCTTAGGTGATGACGTTTGGGATCTCATAGAAAATGGCTACACCCCCACTGTTTTTATAATATAAGGTATAAGTATACTTAGATAATTAAAGACAACATAACTAAGTAGAGAACAAAAAAAGATTTATAACTGCAATAACAAAGGCAAGAATTCTATCTTTATGAGTATAAATGAAAATGAACTTAAAAGAACCTGTCACTACACTAATAGTAAACAAGCATGGGACACTTTACTAGTTACACATGAATGAGATTCTGTAACCCTATCCCAGTAATTCAGTTAGAATTTGTATAAAATATAATGGAATGAGGATTGATGACAATTATAGGAAAATTATGGATTTAAAATTGTAGAAAATTGTAAGGATATAATTTTATAAATGTCCGGGGTAGAATCTAGGAATTTTTTATTTTCCCTAGATCACAGTTTGTATGTCTGATACCGCTACATTTGACACATCATCACGATCATTCATGACGTCCTTGATCCAAATCCATGCATCCATTATCTTCACACGTGAATCATGCTACATGCGACGTGCTGCTCAACCATTTCCCACTACTCCACGACGCATTATTGGTAAAATGATTTATTGGAGTTGTTTATATTTTCATAAATATTTGAGAATTTTTTTGAAAATATTTTTTGAAGTCTGAAATGTTTTTTTATCGAAAGCAGAATTTTTTCTAAGTGTAGAAGCGGAGTGCCTTGGTCGATGAGCTCGTTCAAACGAGATTGCACTGTCATTCGAGCAAGATAAGTATCTCGCGCGATGTCGTTCGAACGACACATGTCCTTCGTTCGAGTGAGATGCCTATCTCGTCCGAGTGATGCTGCCGCCTCGATTTTCATATAAATACCAGGGTTCATTCTACACATTTTCCTAAGTCTTTTCAAAACACGATTTCTGTGAAAAACTTCCCAGAAAATAGACTTCACCTTTTAAGGTTTTGTGCCTTCTTTATTCACATAAACACTCCCATCTATGTATGTGAATTGTTAAACCATCAAGAGGATTGTTTTACTCATCTGGAGTAATTTTTGGAGAAGCCGTTCTCTTCTTCATTGCTGCCCACCTGGAGTTCTTGCGGGAGATTCCAGTCGAGACATCGAAACTGACGCCTGAGGGTATTTCGCATGTCGTTTAATTCAAAAATTGAGATTTAATTAAATAATTTCCTTATTTGAATGCACGCGCACTCTTCAAATTGGTATCAGAGCCAATTACACAATTATACCGTATAATTTTCCACAAATTTTTTCTAAGATATCAATTTTCTGAAAAAATTGAGTTTTGAAAAAAAGGCATGCTCAATGGAGAAATTATATAATAAAATATCAATTCTTGACGGGACAAACTATGCTTACTGGAAAGCCCGCATGAAATCTGCTTTAAAAGCCATTGATGAATGTGTTTGGATTTTGGTTGAAAGAGGGTGGACACCTCCCTCCGTCACTATTGATAACGTGACTAATTTAAAATCTTCCACTGCATGGACTGAAGAAGAGTTTAAATGGTCATCTTTTAATTCTAAGGGTTTAAGTGCTATTTTCGAATCCGTCACACCTGACGAGTTTCGACGGATAATGATGTGCACCACGTCAAAATAGGCATGAGATATTTTACAACTTACCCATGAAGGAACCAATGCTGTGAAAGAGTCTAAATTGCAAAATTTAACAAATCAATTTTAAACCATCACCATGCTTAAGACCGAATGTTTTGATGAATTTTATGCTAGGTTGTCTGATATTGTAAACACTAGCTTTAATCTTGGTGAACACATTCCTAATGACAGAGTTATTAAAAAGATTTTAAGATCACCGCCTAAGAGTTTTATCCCTAAAGTCATTGTGCTAAATTCTATAGGTAATTTAAGCACGCTTAAATTGGAGGAATTTGTAGGTGACCTACATATGAAATTGATATGTTTCCTAAATCTGTCAAGCCTAAAGATAAGGGAATTGCACTTAATGCCCAAGATAGAAAGAGTGAGGGGTCGGCAAGAAAGAGAGTTGAGTCATATAGAAAAAGGGAGATAGAAACGTCAGATTCTGAGTGTGACTTTGATTTAGATGATTTGGCCCTGTTTGCTAAAAAATTCAAGAAAATTCTCAAATTCAAGAAAAATGGAAATTTCAAAGATAAAAAGAATTCTGAGAAAAATAAGAAAAATGAAAAAGATTTTAAAGACCCTCCTAAGAAAGACAGTGAGAGATGATATGAGTGCGACGATAAGGGTTATAGAGCTTTTGAGTGTGCTACCAGGATGAACAGACTTGCCAAAGAAAAAGGCAAAGTTGTCCTTAATGCTACCCTTAATGACGACAGTGAGGTCGAGTCGATGGACTCTGGAGACAAGTTACCGCATGAATGTAACTTCACTGCATTCATGACTAGTCATGTGAGTACTTCTAGTTCTCCTCACGACGATGAGGATGCTGCTTCACAAGGACACCTCGACAGTGAGAACGATGTGAGTGATGGGGAGGATAATGCAAGTGAGAGCGAGAGTAACCTTCAACATGCCTACATTGCGCTATATAATGAGTCTTTTAAAACCAAAAAGCGTAACAAAGTGTTAGTTCTTAGGATCACCGCTTTAGAGGAATATTTAGAAGAAGCGAGAGAGAGAGAGAGAGTCCTCCACCTGCACTACCTTGAGAGAGAGAGAGAGTCTGCCTGTGTTGAGAAATTTTTTTCATTTAGAGAGAGATAGAGTGGTTTTGATAAAGATAAAGGGGACTTGACTAAACAAGTGGCTAGTCATACAAGTGAGTTCTATTCCTCCCTGGAGACTCGGAAGAAACTTGAAACCTTGTTTCCCATCTTACTCATGATCTTGGGAGAGCACGAGAAGTCAAGGTTCAAATCGAGGAAAGATCTGGAAAGATGCTCCTCGACCCTACTTTAGGTTTTGGTGATAGGCAGGGAATAGGTTATGATGGTGCTTCCACGTCCCAAATTGCACCTGGACTAGTTCCTGAGTTTACTACGACTCCATATGGCCATCGTCAAAAACCATGAAGAAGAGTTCGACCAAGAAAAGCAAACCCAGGTCCACCTAAGACTGTGTTCTTCTGTACGTACTGCAAAAGAAAAGGCCACTTCAGGGTGTTTTGCTATAGTTTGGGTCGGACATGACGTACTACTTCTCCATCACATCGTACTGATGATTTTGCCAATCTGAGAGAGCGTGTTGAGTTTTTAGCTGCCACATCATAGAGTTTGATGGAGGAACTCTGACGAATATCTTTACCGTCAGTGAATTGTTTCCGCATCCCGGCTAAAACCAAAAACAACAAGGGTAAACAAAAGGTTACCACTTCTTGGGTACCTAAGAAATATTAAAAGGCCCTTGTTGTTCATGTCGCTCTCAAAGCACATAATACCTCACAGTGGTATTTTGATAGTGGGTGCTCCAGACATATGACAAGTGATGTCTCATTTTTTACCTACCTAGAGGAGTATAAGGGTGGTAGAGTCACCTTTGGAGACGGGAGCAAGTCTAGCATCGTAGGATGAGGTACATTAGAGTTACGAAGATTTCCTAAGATAGAGAATGTTTTGTACGTCAAAGGTTTGAAAGAAAATCTTCTCTGCATTAGCCAGATGTGCGACGCTGACTTTTTCGTAAAGTTTAACCGTGATACGTGTAATTTCTATAATCAATCCGGTAAACTTTTAGTGCAAGGGGTGAGGACAGAGGATAATTTCTATGGGACTGTGCCCACATCCTCACTTGTCTTCAATAGTGCCACGATCACTCCTATGGATCTATGGCACCAACGTCTAGGTCATGTGAACGTTAGAGATTTGATATGCCTAGCTAAAAAGGACCTAGTACGTGGCTCACCATCACTTGGAAATTCAACTTCCATGTTTTGTGGACCCTGTCAGTTAGGAAAGCAAATCCGTAGCCCCCATAGGAAGTTTCATTCCATTACCACCTCCCGTGTACTTGAGTTGATTCACATGGATCTTATGGGTCCTACTCGTACTGAGAGTCTGGGTGGTAAGAGGTATATCCTCGTGATGGTGGATGATTTCTTCAGATATTCGGTTGTAGGTTTTCTGAGAGAGAAATCTGATGCTGTAGAGTTTTTAACGACCAAGTGTTGTGTCCTGCAAAATTAACACGGAGTCACTATTAACAGGATACGTAGTGATAACGTCACGGAATTTAAGGAGGCAAAGGTAGATCTTTACAACGACAGCCTTGGAATCAAACATGAGTTTTCTGCTATGAAGACTCCTCAGCAAAATGGGATTGTTGAGAGAAAGAACAAGAGGATTCAGGAAATGGCTAGATCTATGCTTCGAGGTCGTAAGGTTGCTAGGATATTTTAGGCAGAGGAAGTGTCTACTGAATGCCACACGGTGAATAGGGCTTACCTGCGTCCACACACACTTAAGATGCCTTATGAATTTTGGACTGGCAAGAAACCCAACCTTGCATATTTCCGTGTCTTTGGGAGTAAATGCTACATCCTACGGGATAGAGAGAAATTATGAAAGTTTGACTCCTGGAGCGATGAGGGAATATTGCTAGGACATTCATCAAATAGTAGAGCATACCGGGTTTTTAACTTGAAGATGTCTAAGGTTATGGAGTCAGTAAACATCACCGTGAAAGATGACGAACCATCAATGTTTATTGATCCTATCCTTTAGTGTGAGGATGAGGACTTTTCTGGCAGTGATTTACTTGTCCCTCACCCCACCCTATGGACCCTACTCCTGTGTTAGGGGACACACCTGCTTGGGTTCGCAACAGTCATGATCCCTCTGCCATTGTTGGCGAGCCCACTTTAGGGGTCAAGACTCGTGCTCAACTAGAGAATGTTGTTAGTCATTTTTGCTACACGTACACATTCGAGCCCAATAATCATAAATAAGCACTCAAGGATGAACACTGGATATCTGCCATGTAGGAAGAGTTGCTTCAGTTTAAAAAGAATAATGTCTGGGAACTTGTCCCCCGACCTAGTGAGACTAATATGATAGGTACCAGGTTGATTTTTAAGAATAAAATGGATGAAAATGGTACCATAATCAGAAATAAGGCTATATTGGTCTCTCAAGGCTACACACGGATAGAGGGTGTAGACTTTGGGGAGACATTTGCTCCTGTTGCGAGGCTTGGGTCCGTCCACTTACTACTCGCCATCGCATGTCATCTGCGCTTTAAGTTATATCAGATGGATGTCAAGAGTGCCTTTCTAAATGGAATTCTACAGGAGGAGGTTTACGTGGAACAATCAAAAGGGTTTGAAGACCCTAAGCACCCGGAGCACGTTTACTATCTGAGGAAATCTTTGTATGGTTTAAAGCAAGCATCCCGTGCTTGGTACGAGAGGCTTACTTCCTATCTCTTAGCTCGTGGCTTCGAAAGAGGGGCAGTTGATGTGACATTATTTTTTAGGAGAGATGACGGTGCTATTTTGGTTGCCCATGTCTATGTGGACGACATAGTCTTTGGATCCACGTGCTCCCAACATGCTCACCACTTTTAGGAGGAGATGAAAAGTGAGTTTGAGATGAGCATGGTAGGTGAGCTTACTTTCTTCCTTGGTTTCCAGGTTCATCAGCTAGAGGATGGGATGTTCATCTCCCAATCCAAGTATACTAGAGACCTAGTGAAGAAATTTGGCTTAGACTCCACTAAGCATGCACGTACACCTATGAGTACTTCTATCAAGATTAGTAAGGACACTTCAGGTAAGGACGTAGAGAAAACCTTGTATTGGAGTATGTGCGCGATATCAGTCGCCCTGGAAAGAGTCACACTTACTCTCTCTAAAATGTATTATCAAATACGTGAGTGGGAGTCTCTCATGCGATATTTGGTATTCCTTTGATACCGATGACCGTTTGTCCGCCTATTCGGACGCCGATTGGGTTGAGAATGTAGATGGTTGTAGGAGCACTTCTAGTGGGTGTTTCTATTTTAGTTCTGCTCTTGTATCCTAGTTGAGCAAGAAGCAAAACTCCATCTCTTTGTCCACTGCGGAATCTGAGTACATCGCTGCCAGGAGTTGTTGCACGCAACTCTTGTGGATGAAGCAAATGTTAGAGGATTATGGGATTTCATAAGACACCATGACTATTTCCCGTGATAACATGAGCGCGATACACATATCCCGCAATCCAGTTTAGCACTCGCGCACAAAGCACATCAGGATACGTGAGCACTTTATAGGACAGTTAGTTAAGGAGAAAGTCGTATCCGTGAGTTTCGTACCCACCGACCTTTAGTTAGCCGATATATTCACGAAGCCTTTAGATGTCCTTAGATTTGAGAGTCTTAGGAAGTCTTTGGGGATTTGCACAGTTGACTGAGGGGTTGGTCCGTGTCTAGGATAGGATGCATTGTCATGTTCATATAATATGATTCCTATTGCTAGTTTGTATCATGTTTTATTATTATTTTTGCTTTTTTATATTTTTTTTGAAAAAATCAAAAAGATTTTTCGTTTTATAAAATTTTTAGAAAAGCACAAAAAGATTTTTGTATTTTTTTTTACACCTTTTATGGATGAGCATTTAAGATAGCCGAGTCACAAATTTCATTCCATTTATCCATGTGACTATTTGATAGTGATTTGAGAAGCTACATTATTGCATCCACATGCTTTACATTGTTTGGAGTCTTTGAGATGTGATTAGTGATATCTTTATACATGTTTGGCTCCTTATCTCCTTTATTGCACACATGCACGGTTTCATTTGATTATTTTACTTGTGTATCACATATTGTCTTGAGTGTTTCCATCTCAATTCTGTCTATACAACGAACCATATGCGATAAAACTTGATAAGATTGGCATGCATGTAAAAAACCGTTTGGTGAGATAGTGTTTTTTTTAAAAACGGTGAAGGGCTACGAAAGGTCATTGCTTTGCGATTAGGCCACTGTTAAATAAGAACTAAAAAATTGAGGAATTTTATTATCAAAGGTCCAAGGAGGTTAAAAGAGCCCGAAAATTTTTAAAGGCAATAAAAAGCAATACATGCCAAATATGGGCCATTAGGTTTCACCATCAATTCTCCAAAGTTTGAGAATTTCGATCACCTCTATTAAAAATATAATTCTGAGGGATTTTGGTTGGAGAATTTAGACGGGTTTGCACTTCCTTGAAAGTCCTGAAAAAGCATTAAATCGTTTTGGACGTTATTGGTGTGGAAATCATTTTGAGCTTTGATTTGTTGATTCGATTGAATCAACGCCTTATATTTCCATATTTTTACACCTAAGGAAGATGTTAAGTTCATTCGTTAGGAGTATCTGATATTCATCGTGCACATATGTCATGTTTGTATGCATTGATTTTCCTATCGAATTTAATCACACCCCTGCATTTACGCTATCATTGACTTGGTTGTTTTGTGTTCTTTCATGGTGTGATTCTTTGTTGTATATTTTATGTGAAAATTTTTGAAAAAATTAAAAATAGATTGTTTTTACCATGGTGTGACATTTTCCATATTTATGCTTCTCATATCTGTCTATTTGGGGACATCACAAAAAGGGGGAGAATGAATTATGGGGGAGAATGTTTGTTGAATTATCAATGATTTGCTTAAGCTTAATTGATCTTTGATTTTTGCATATCATTATATTTCAAACTATTACGTGTCATGGGTATTTGCTTTATCTCATGAGTGTAGGTACAAAAGTGATATTCATTGGATTTCACACCCTGATGAGAAAAGATTTGGAAGTTTCTGAAGAGCTGAAGATTTGAAGATGTTGAAGTTTGATTGAAGACATGTCATTTAGTATTCTCAGTTTGAAGGTTTAATGGGGATATTATCTTATATGTCATTTATTCTAGGGATATTTCATAATTCGAATTTTTTATGTATGTACCGGCATAGACATAGGGAGAGATTTGTAAGGACATAATTTTATAAATGTTTGGGGTAGAATCTAGGAGTTTTCTATTTTCCCTAGATCACAGTTTGTACGTCTGATACCGCTACATTCGACACGTCATCACGATCATCCACGATGGCCTTGATCCGAATCCATGCATCCATCATCTTCACACGTGCATCATGCTACATGCGACGTGCTTCTCAACCGTTTCCCACTACTCCACGGTGCATTATTGGTAAAATGATTTATTGGAGTTGTTTATATTTGCATAAATATTTGGGAATTTTTTAGAAAATATTTTTTGAAGTCTGAAATGTTTTTTTATCGAAAGCAGAATTTTTTGTAGAAGTGTAGTGCCTCGATCGATGAGCTCGTTCAAACGAGATTTCACTGTCGTTCGAGCGAGATAAGCATCTCGTGCGATGTCGTTCGAACGACAAGTGTCTTTCGTTCGAGCAAGATGCCTATCTCGTTCGAGCGACGCCGCCGCCTCGATTTTGTTATAAATACCAGGGTTCATTCTACACATTTCCCTAAGTCTTTTCAAAACACGATTTCTGCAAAAAACTTCCCAAAAAACAAACTTCACCTTTTAAGGTTTTATGCCTTCTTTATTCACATAAACATTCCCATCTATGTATGTGAATTGTTAAACCTTCAAGATGATTGTTTTACTCATCTCGAGTAATTTATGGAGAAGTTGTTCTCTTCTTCATTGCTGCCGACCTGGAGTTCTTGCGAAAGATTCCAGTCGAGATATCAAAACCGATACATGAGGGTATTTCGTATGTCGCTCTTATTTTCATTGTAATCCGTGTAACCGTTTTTACAAATTATAGTGAAAATTAAAAGGTTTTGCTCCTTTGGGGGATTTTTCCTCATTTGTGTGTTTTGCGTATGATTAAATATTCTTGCATGATTATATTATTTCCAATCACACCTATATGCATGTTTTAGGATTTAATTGAAAAACTGAGATTTAATTAAATAATTTCCTTTTTTGAACGCACGCGCACTCTTAAAAAACAAAATAACGGAAAATATTAAGGGTCGTTCAAACGACCTAAGAATGTCGTTCTAATGACAAGGTGAGGTCATGAGAAGGGTCGTGAGAATCAGGGCATCTAACAATATGATACTAACTTACAATAGCAGGTCGCGTGAAGGGTCGCGCGATTTGTAATTAGAATGACATAAGGTAGTCGTTCGAACAACATAGGGAACTTGTTTGAACGACGTAGATCGAATTTTTAATCTCAATTGCCTTTGTGCGCTCTCACAATCTGAACCGTTAGATCTTTGAGTTATCGATCCTAGATCAGTCTGGAAGGGGAAAAATAGGATTTTTGGCCTTTAGAAGGGTTTTATAAGGGTGTGTTTGATGTATTTGGGTTATTTTTGAGTTGGGAGAAATGGAAGAAGGAGAGAGAGAGAGAGAGAGAGAGAGAGAGAGAGATTGGTGATCTTCCACCTCCACACACCACCTTTCTACCTCCATTTGTGTAATATTCCATCATATTCAAGCCTAAAATACCCATTTCCACTAGAGGAGAACTGCGAATTTTGGTGTGGGGTGTGTGTGTGGGGGGGGGGGGGGGGGATTTTTGGAGAAGATGAAGGTTGATTTTCACGGAGTTGAAGGGGGTTCTTGCTTGAAAGCTTTATGGAGCCTGCTTTTGGAGTGGGGCAACCTTAGGAGCTGGGATGTTGCCATCTTATTAGACCTTTCATGCCTATCATTTTGGAGCTCCATTAGAGGTGAGAAAACCTTACTCTTTGCATAAGACTCTATGTTACATATTTGAAGTCTTGTAGTTAGAGTATATGAGTACGGTGCATTTGATTAAATGATGAAATTGATATGTAGAATTAATAAATATTTTTATGAAATAAAAATATTGGAAAAACGTTATTTTGTTGAAAATAAGGAATGAATAAATATTTCAAAGTTTTGAAGTATTAAAAGTTAATATTTTATGAAAATTGTGTATTTTCTAGAAAGATTTGTGATGTAATAAACTGTTTGTAAATAATGATTTATTTTGATTAAACACTGGTGAAATAATGTTTCTTGTAAAAATGAAGATTCATGAAAAATGGACATTTTGTGAGTTTGAAGAAATTAAATGTCTTTTATACTTAAAAAATGTATTTTTGCAAGTATGAGGAATTTCTAGAATGAGATATGTGTTTAAACCATTTAATAGGATTTTAATATTTAAAGTCCATCTTCTCATGCATATAAACTTATAGTATTTTGGCACTAAGTGTATAATCAAGTTTACAGAAGATTTTGGTAGGTTTAAATATGAAATAAAAAAATTAGAAATTCTTGTCTTTAAAGTGTATAAAAAAGGAGTTAAAAATATAATAAGTACGAAGTTGTAAGATTACATGTAAAGCAAAGGAAATGGTATTTTCTTATAAAGGTAGCCTTAGGTATAAATGGGTTTCTTGAATAAAGAAAGTGAAGAAATGTGTGGTTTGGGATATTTTTAATAAAGATATTTGATAAGTGTTAATGGGTAAACATGAAAAAGTTAGTGTGTATAACTTAGTAGTGTGGAAAAAGATTAACACTTATGAAATTGAAAGGAATTAAAGAGGTAAGGGTGTTTCCAATTAAGAAGATTATTACTCCGAGGTTAAAAAGGGTGTTAAGGTTTTAAACACTTAAGAAGTTAGGATGGGTAACTTAATAAGCAAGAAGGGACCGGAGCCCAAGGATGAAAAGCCCAAAACCATTGGCCAGATCATATGGCGCGTATAGCAGGTGGTGTGGAGCCCGTTAAAGTGTGCGGTATTTGGAAGATTCCGAGAAAAGATAATATAAATAATGAACATGTCAAGAAATGGGTTGTTTGGTGAAATGAGTTAATACCCCTAACTTGAATAAATTAATAAATGTTCCGGTAAAGGTTGAAATGGACAAGTAAATGTGTACGTGATTAATGTCCATAAAGTAAGAAAAATGGTAAAGTAAGTGGGTAAATGGGTGATTGAACAACCTAAGTGATCAAACCCATAATTAACACAAGAATGTATTGTGAAAGGTTCTCAAAGATTAAATAAGTATTTTCTAACATGACGTTCGTGTGTGTTGAAAGGGTGAGTTTCAACGAAAATACTATAATGTGTTGTATAAAATAAAAAGTATGATTTCGGTAAAGGAATGTTTTTAGGAAAATCTAATGCAGTGGTTTCAAATGTTGGGCCGTGTGTGCCAAATAAAGTGAGAAATGTTGAATGAGTAAAACGAAAGTCTTTTATAAGATTAAGGCAAATTAATCTCGATAAATAAGGTTTTCAGAAGTAAAACCATTTAGTGTATTAGGTATGGGTATACGTCTATCTATATGCATATACAATATAGTTGTGTGTGGACATAGACATGATGTATTTGAGTCTCCTTTCTGCCAAGCATCGGATCACACCCTCACTTTGTTACAGCAGGGTGGGAGTGGTTTCGTATTTTGAGAGCGTTATATAAGTAAGTATATCCCTTATCCCTTATTTTCCTACATTAGTAGCTCTGCATACTTTGACTTAGGGGTGCTCCCCATGGGCCCCTCACATAGTTTGTTTTGAAACTAGAATCGCATGCTAACAAGTGAAACATTAATTAAAATAAAACTGAACTAGCAACATTATATAGGTTGTTTCATTACACTTCACACCTCGGGTCTGATCGAGTTGACTATGGGTAACCTATAAATTCGAGTTGGGACGTTACAAATCGTATCGGAGCTCTAGGTTCAAGGTTCCTTTGGGGAGTGACGTGGTGAGGTCGGTATTGTATCTTTTAACGTCGGTGTGATTTGGGATGTTCATGATAGTTTGGTGTCAGTTTAGTTCATGTCCTCGATGGTAAAGTCAAAGAGGTTAGCACGATAAGTGAGTTAGTGCCAAGTGGCACACTACTATGTTGATAGTTATTAATTTCTTTCATGCTTTTGATTAGAATTGTAGTAATTTACGAGTATCCCTGCAAGCCTATAGTGGTGACACCGTAGTTGTTAGTGTTAGGTACTTGTGTTGAATTTTAATGCCATAAAATCATTTGAAATGTCGATATGATGGAATGACACCCATTGGGAAAGTGGCACGAGTTGCATATAGTCCATGGTAGAGGTTGATGATTAGGGTGTCGTGACTAGACACTAATGATATTTGATCAAAAGGTATATAGCCCTTAGGTGCGGTGCTTATAGGTAGTTAATGTCGATAACGTAATTAGGTAAAATTTGATTCTTAGGGTGATATCACAGTTGATGGTAGTTTGACGAACACATAAAATTATGTAGGCTAATAGTGGCAATGCCGTAATCGTTTGTGTGAGATGTATTGTGTGACGACTTTGATGATGAGAGTAGCCCTAGTAGTGACATAAATGGGCTATGTTCGTTATGACCTAGTTGTAAAGGTTGTATATTCCATATATGGAGGTTAGATAATGGGATGGAAACTATAAGTATTAATTCTATGATGTGAACATGTTGGGTTCCTTAGTTGAGGACTTGGGTTTCATGCGTCTTGATTATAATTTGGCATTGAGGAATAGGATCCTGCGTGGCATCCGTGGTGTAGGCCTTGGTATTTATAGGCAATACCCAACGTTCCATATCCTACCTAGATCTATATAGTCGTGTCAAATTGTAGGGTGGCACATGGTATGATATTTACATAGTGAGGTAATTTAGTTGCCATAGTTGAATACTCATTGAGGATTAGGTGAGGCAGACCTTGAGGTTTATAGGTTATAGGTAACGTCCTATATCCTGCCAAAAATCTTAGTAGCATTAGTTGTGGTTTGTACGTGGATCATAGCCACCACCGTTTGGGAGAAAGATAAGATTAGCATCTAAGTGTGGAGACTTGTTTTATCCACCGAGGTAATGGCTAAGTGTAGGGTAATCCCAGTGTGAGAGTAGTTTATAGGTATTTGAGGTGCCCAGAAGATAAATTGTGTGTGGCGTCAGTGAGGATAAAGATCGAATGTTATGATGTCTTGAGGTATTTTATGGTTAAGGTGAACTATAGATAGAAGCTCATAGACTAGCGTCTTTGCGAGCACCGAGTAATTGTAATGTGGGTAGTGAAAGGTTTGTAGAGCGCACCTATAATGATAAAGGTATGGACGATGAAATCTTGTCTGGTCTTGCGGACGGTTACTTGAAATGTGTTTAGTGTCCTTAGGGTAACCAGTTAGTCTGACATGAGTGAGATTTACCATTCTAGCAGTGATTGTGTTGAAGGTTAGGTGATGATCCCAGATTGATGGTTGTATAGTTTATGTGTCGGGTATGGCATCCCAAATCAGCACTCATGGGTGGTATGATACCTAAGGTAGGGTGATAGTTGTGTCGTTATAGGAGTGATGCTCAGATGTCATGGGATGACTAGTATGAGTGTGGTGATACTCGGTTTTAGGGTGTACTAGGAAGCGTATTAGATACTTAGAGTGATGACGCCACGTGGAGACTTAAAAAAGGCAACCGAGGTGGGATAACATCGGAACATGATTATTATGTCGACGTGGTGATGGTATACGCTAGAGTATCCTTAGCAATATAAGATTTTTTCTTGGCACGTCGCGACATGTAGCCTGGTGTGGTGTTTACTACCCTTAGCATGGCAATGGTAGCGGGTGTGGTTACCACGTAAGTTTTGTGCGGGTAGAGACCGAAGGTAAGTTTGGTGGAAATCTCATGTGATCAAAAGGCATGGTAGGGTGAGTGTCCCGCTTAAACTAGGTAATGACTATAGAAGTATGGGATTTCGGTCACGATATGTTAAGGGAGATAATAACCTAAGTGTAATAGGTTGGAGATGTCGTCACTAGTAATTGGACAAGGTCAATGTAAACAAGGGCATGAACTACTCGCAAGTCGGAATGGTTCATGTATGCTAAGGATGTGAAAGGTAGGGCCTATCTTCCAGGGAGGGAAGTCCACTGTTGACTTCCAAAAGGACTACTGATTTATAAATTACGAAGAGAATGTATGATTGTGATTCGATTCGCCATAGCTAGTGACCCAAGCGAGGGTATGTGGCTAGTATTTGTGCTCGGTGATAACTTTGGAAATGAGTAACACGATCTTAAGTATATAACGTAGGTTCACTTTCATAAACCATAGTCGGACGCATATATGCAAAATTCCTCGGGATAGTTGATTATTCCTTCCGACTCTCGTGTGTTCCTTTCAATTTCGATAATCGATATTCTCACGTATGTGATAACTCGAATTGGTTCCTTGTCATGGTACGATGTGGTTGGGCCCGGTAGAGCACGATGGGCTGGGTTTGTGTAACAACCCACACAATTGAATACCGGGTGATCAGTCCTTTATTAAATTAAAATAAAATATGCAGTTGGTTCATTGTTAGCATTACTGTCGAAAAACATTTATTTATTAATCACCAAATAATTAATTAAGTTGGTGTCAAGATTTAATCTTTATTTAACATGCAACCATTTAAAATAAATCCAAAAACCACAACCATCATTTGTTAACCAACAATATAAATGCTGAAACTGCAACCATTTCCACCCTGAAACTGCA
Organism: Sambucus nigra; assembly: GCA_949130495.1. Lineage (NCBI taxonomy): Eukaryota > Viridiplantae > Streptophyta > Magnoliopsida > Dipsacales > Adoxaceae > Sambucus > Sambucus nigra. The sequence continues at coordinate 605,632,683 of OX422214.1, read as the reverse complement.
ATACAAAATCCATTTATAATGATTTCGAATAAACATTTACAATTAATTAAGTATGAAATCCATAATGAAATCAAAACCAGTATCTGATGATAAAGATGAAATACAAATGTCTCTGAAATAACTGCTAATAGAAGATGGGCAACATGCCCAACTGCATTAGAAATCCCATAATGAAGAGCTGATAAATAGGGAGGCATTTACTACCGAGGCCCAACAACTTCCATAACAGTTGCAGCATGTAAAATGATCTAAAATCATATACCCGGTGTCCATGTGGCTAGACACCTAAAATTATTTGCACAAAGAAAAATAGATTTGGAAGAAACGGGTCAGAGCTCAAGTAAAAACAATTTAAAAATATTTTAGCAAGTATTTAAAATGCTGAGAACTAGATATTATATACATGTTAGCTTCGTGGGTTCTCACTTGAGATTCTCACCTCTCAACTATTGTGCACGCCTAACGTACCTCTAAACTATTCTAATTACTATTACCACGCCTAACTAGTTCGCATTCATTAACCTTTTAAACTATTACTCATAGTGTCCACCCGTATTTCCCACACAATACATTATCGGATATTTTTATATTATTTTTAACTCAAGTATGAATTTTCCCTTTTTAAAAGTTAAGTATCCACATACTCAGGTTATTTTAGATTTCACTATCTTTCTTATCTACTGAGTCCACATAGTAGAATATATCATAAGTATATATATTTTCATCACTCTATTAGATATATACTAATACAGAACCCTTAATCTTAGTAGCGGTGCATGCATACTCTACTATTAAGTCTCGGTACATCTCGTACTCAATAAAGGACAATCGATTCGGGATCACCCTCGAACCATAAAATTCAATTCACACACAAATGGTGGAGAACATAGTTCTAGGCCTTTGGGCTACATACATACCTACGCTCCCAAATGACCATGCTCACCATCGTTCACATAGATAGTGATACAACCTAAGTTTTATGTTCAGAGGTACAAGTTTAAAATCCCCCCAGTGGGCTCATTAGGATAAGGTTGTCCCCATTTCAAAACCTCCCGTAATAGCATGCAGCGTAGGTATGTCATACACATAAGAAATCATACAATAGGTATACACACCACCTATATATTCATATCATCGGTATAGGTATACGCACATCCTATATCACATGTCCGATATGCAGTATATTTATATCACGAATATCCCATGTATTAGTAAATTTCAATTTTACTTCTTATCGTACGTTCATGAGTATCTCTCACCACTCAAAGTGTGTGAATTATTCTCTAACATAATATCAATAGGCAACTCACTCATATCCTACTGGTCTAAGTCATCGTTTTCCTAAAAAATCTCATGACTCGAATTATTCTTCAAATTAGGTTTTTAGCTCAATTAAGCCTAGTTAAACTTAGCCATTAAATCCCTCTCATATGACCCGACCTATAGCCCCACCTTTTCCTACTGGTACTTGAATATAATACTCTTTATTTTTAAAAATTAATTCAAAAGATAATCCGATCATTTCCCACGAGATTTAAGTAAAAAGAGGAGAGGCCAATTCTAGGAAACTGAATCGATTCGGCCTTAGACCGAATTGATTCACTTTCTGAATCGATTCGACCAGGAGCCGAATCGATTCACCACAACAGGTCTTCATCTTATTCGTTAAGCAACTACGGGTTTCACCATTTTTGAACACGAAAACCTCCATTAATCATTCCCAAACTCCCAAAAAATTGTTGAAGCACCTTATACTCTTGACTCACTTGAGTCTACATTGTATAAGTGCTCATCTAGTTTGGAAATAATGACAAAATTGAGTCCATTCCCTAGAATCCAAAAAGCCTCAGACTCTACTCCTTATTCCTCTTGATTGATTTTTCAAAGGTATATTCTCAATCATCCACACACACTAGGATTGCATTCATTCCATGTATATTGCCTAATATGAATGTGTGCGAGTTGTTGTGTTTAATCCTATTTAAAATTAGTTTTAATAATTTTTGGGAATTTTTAATAATTTTTAAATGATTTTTAGGAAATTAAAATTTGGTTTATAAAATTTTGGGGTTATTGAGTAATTCCTGGTTTTATGTTTTCATACCTGGAAGTTGGATTGGGTAGGATTTGAAAGCGCTTGAGAATTTAGGGTGGCTGTGTAATTAAGTTTAAAATGCGCTTGTGAGGATCAAACTCAGCCCTACACCTGGCATAGTCATACCGGCCTGATTTGTGTTTGTTTGTAGACACATAACCCTTGTCCAATCTCAGCCCTTGGATCATTGTTATCAACGCTCTGCATGCGTTTGAGTTCAATCCATGTGAACCTCTCTAGACTAATCTGAAGATGTTTAACCCACCGTTGTTCTTAAATCGCTGGATTAAAGTCTTTCGCCCTTGACTTAATCTCATCCCTTGGTTTTGAACAGACCTTATCGATCCTTCCTTGCTCCCTATAAAATGAGGCTTACCCTCAGCCTTAAGAAGACTTTTGGCATTTCGTCTAAATAGAGAGAGAAGAGAGAGAAAGGAGAGAAACCAGATAGAGAAAGAAACCCTAAATCGTCCTAACCCAGTTTCAAACCCTAACTCATTTTTCTTAACCCATTTACACCAAACACCAACCCTGAGTGTTTGAGAGTTGTTTGTGAGTTGGTTGGAAAGCCTGTTCGTGGTTTATCCTCTTGAGTTTGATATCTTGTGTCCAACTTAAACATTTAGTTAGATCTGTATTTCTTTTTTATAAAAATTATAGATCTGATCATTTTATGTTATATTACACTTAGATCTGCATATTTAGTTTCTCATCTTGAGAAATCAGTTTGTTGATTATTTTCTGTAAATGTTTTTTGCAACTTTAGAATCAACAAAATTATTTTCTGTTTCTAGCTCTTTTAAAACAAGACTTTTGACCTAGTTGGAATCGCAATACGTGGTTTTTAATTTCAAAAATATTTTTGAAACCCTCTGAAATTGATTAAGACCTTGAACCGTCTTTCGATAAAGGTAACCATGGATTCCAGGATTAATTAAAAAGTTAAACAAAGTTCTTTTGTTTCCTAAAAAGAGAGAAACTGAAAATCACAGCATATAGATCTGATTTGTAATTTGATAGGACTGTTTGTATAAAATAAGTGTGTGTGTGTGTGTGTGTGTCTGCATGCATGTGTTAGAGCACCATCACAAACACTTGACACACTACAACACGTAAGTGTTGGTTATAAGATCTTGAATCTTCAAGAGTCGACGTAAAGACTATAACAAAGTGGAGAAGTTAGCAAACTGGGAAAGTCACATCAACATCAGAACTGTAGAGAAGTTAGAATTAAACTAGTGGGTACATTTTTAAACTTGTATAAGTCTGATTTGTGTGCATGTGTGTTATATAGTTTGTAACTTGAATATTTTGTTTTAGTGGATTTTTGGTTTGTGACTTATAAGTCACCGTGGATGTTTCCTTAGTTGGGTGAGGTTTTACCAGGTTAAAAACACCTTGTCCTTAATCTTTCTACATCTGCTCATCTCATTCTTGCTAGTGTGCTGATTTAGTAATTTTAGTTTTATTTTTCAAAACTAGTTAACAAATCTTGAACTGATCTCGTGCATGTTTTTAAACACATCTTGTGATTAAACTGATTTGATTTAAAGAAAAGAGTTTCCTCAAAAAATAGTTCGGAGTTACTTCAATATTTTAATCTTGTATTAAACGGCCTAAATAATAGCTTTTTCAATTGGTATCAGAGCTTTGGAAATTCCTTTTAAAAGATCTTGAGTTTTTGAAGTTATTTTCTTAAAATCAAATAATGGACGAGAAAAGTGAAAGATTTGGTAACTTGACCAGACTTCCTCTCTTTGATGGAAAGAACTTTGCTTACTGAAAAGTAAGGATGGTTGCTTTCATACAAGGAACCTTAGGAGATGATGTCTGGGACATTGTTGAAAATGGATATACTTATCCTACTAAACCAGCCACTGAAGGAAGTAATGAGATGATTAAGAAAGTATTAAGTGAATTCACTCAAGAAGAGAAGAAAGTTTCTCGAAACAATAACAAAGGAAAGAATGCCATTTTTATGTCTATAAATGAACATGAGTTCAAATGGATCTCATCTTGTGCCACTTCTAAGGAAGCTTGGGATACACTGATTACTCCACATGAAGGTGACATTAGAGTTAAGGGTGCTAAAACACAGATGCTTTTCCAGCAGTATAACTCTCTAATTATGTTAGACTCTGAATCCTTTGATGACTTTTACATGAAATTGACTGACATTGTGACCAAATTGCATGATAATGGATAACTTATGATAGACATGAAATTGTCTCTAAAATTCTAAGATCATTACCACATAAATTTGATAATAAAAGATATGCTATTGAGGAAATGAGTGACCAAAATCTCACTCTTGAATTACTCAGTAGTAAAATGAGAACTCTGGAGATTGAATTAGAATTTAATAAACAATTGACCCGGTCCCATAGGAAACATACTAGTTCCAATTTGAGTTTTTCCACTACGCTGATGAAACCTGAGTTTACTATTCCCAATGATGATTCTGATGAGGAATGTTATATAAATAGTTTTGATAATCAAATTGCCTTGATGCCAAAATAGTTTAAGAAAACTATCAAATTTAGAAATAAAATGACAAACAGACAAGGCAAGCCAAATTATCCAACTCAGTCTAACTATAAACCTCATGAGAAAGGTCAAGACAAACATCACAAGGACATTCATAGGAGACCTAACAAAGATTTCAAGAACATTGAATGTTTTAGATGTGATAAATTTGGTCATATAGCACAAAACTGCACAGTGAAACTGAACACAACCAATAAACATACTAAGGCCAACCTTTGCAAAACATGGGATGATTCAAGTGATTCTGAAAATGAGGAACCTGAATCATCTAATGTTTTTTATCCTTGCATGTCTTTATTTGCCAAGATAATATATAATGATGATATGCTTGTGCCTAAGTATGAGGATGATGTTAGTAGCTCTACCTTTGTTGTTATGAATCATGCTGCTACTGGTTTAGATGCTTTAATTTCTGAGATCAATGCTAGTTCTACTACGGGGTGTGTGGGTTAAAGGGAAAGCGATAATGCTGATGTCAATGTGTGTGTGAGTTCAAGAAATGAATCCCTAAGGGTCACTTCACACTACACTTAGTGATTCGGACACTGAAGACCTCCCTGATATTCACACACTTTATGCGAAAACTCTCAAGAAAAGCTCTAGACTAGAGAAGACTGTGAAAGATCTCACTAAGAAACTAGAAGACCTAAGCCTTATGGTTAAACTTAATGCTGAAGAGTATACCACCCAATGTCTAACTCATGAAAATGAAGTCAAAATTTTTTATCAAAAATTGAAGAATTTGATTGAAGTAAATGAAACTTTGGAGAAAAAATATGAAGGGACATTATTAGAATTGGAACAATCTAAAGAAAAGACAGCAACTGTTTTCAAAAAATTTGTAAAATTTAAAAATAATTCCAACTGTTTTGATGGTTTTGTTGCTGATTCAAAAACCAATTCTGATGATCAAATTGGAATAGGGTTTTGCCCCAATTTAAAGACACAAACTAAAAACTTTGAACCAATCAAGTTTGTCTCAGGAGGCAAAAGACCTATAGAAACCTGTCCAGATTTTCATTCCCTAAAAGATGAGTTTGATGAAAAACAATAAAAGTTTGATATTGGGGAATCAAGTTACTCTAAGTGTGAAATTTTACCTAAGGATAAATACGTCTGCTCTCTAATTAGGAAGAGTGTTTCTTCGTTTCAAACTGTACTCCCTTGGAATAAGGTTCAACCCCAAAATTCCATGAAGCCTATGTTTAGAGATTTTCCTAAGGAGATACCCTCTTAGAGCAACTTATATTGCTCATATTGTGACTTATACGGTCATTCTTTTGAAGGTTGCTACTCTAGACGTTTAGTAAAATCTGTCTGTAATACTCCTCTATACCAGAACTTTAACTATTCTAGGAGAAGTCATAACAATTATGTTCTGCCTAGACAACCAGACAAAAACTCTAACTATATAAAGAGAAAGACCAAACCTAAAAGAACATTTCTAAGAAGGATTCCTAGGAACTTTCCTAAACCAAATGCTCCTACTTTCCATAAAATTCGAACTCATGCGCAAAATATTTTTCAACAAAAATCTAATGCTCGCAAATTTTATCAAATGAAAGCAAATATGCGCAAAATAAAAATAAGAGCTATTTGGGTTAGAAAAAGATGAGCAATTTCCCCAGATGAAGTGTAATATTGTGATTACTGCTTTAAAAGCTGAAAACACCTCTTCTGGTTGGTATTTAGACTCTAGGTATTCAAAGCACATGACTGGGGATGATACCAAACTTTTAAACAAAACTAGCTTTGCTAGAGGAAAAGTTATTTTTAGTGATGGTGTATCATCTCAAATCATTGGTAAAGGAACGCTCCAAGAAGAAGGATTACCTTTACTTGAAAATGTTCTTCTAGTAAAAGGTTTTAAGTCTAATATACTTAGTATCTCGTAATTTTGTGACTCAAATCATATTGTCACCTTTTAAAAGAATAATTGGAAAATTTTAAATGAAAAAGGTGAGTGCATTCTTACAGGACTCAGGACTCCTGACAATTGTTGTACTGTCCAGGCTAGTACTGAGGTCTGTAACATTACCAGAATGGATGACAATGAAATATGGTACAATAGGACGGGTCACATAAATTATGAAAATCTTAGTAGATTGTCTTCACAAGAAATAGTTAGAGGAATTCCAAAGATCAAACCTATTTCTAATATTGTCCGTGGATCATGTCAGGAAGGAAAAATTGTTAAGGCACCTCATAAGAAAGTTAAAGATATCCTTACCTCTAAACCCTTGGAGCTCATCCATATGGACCTAATGGGTCCTTCTTGAACTGTTAGTCTCTGTGGACACAGTTACATTCTTGTTATGGTTGATGACTTCACTAGATTTACTTGGGTAGCCTTCTTAAAATAAAAGTCTGATACTTTCCAAACTTTTTTGAAAATTCTACTTCGGATTAAAAATGAGAAGGACACTCAAGTAAATAGAATTCGTAGTGATAGAGGTGGATAATTCATAGATACTGGAATTATAGAGTATTATGACTATAATGGTTACAAACATGAGTTTAGTGCTCCGAAGACTCCTCAACAAAATTGAATTGCTGAGAGAAGGAATCGTACTCTTCAATATACGGCACGAGTTATGATTCATACGAAGAATTTACCTAAATATTTTTGGGTAGAATCTATTCAAACTTTTTGTCACATTATCAATAGGGCCTATCTTAGGAAGAATTCTAAACAAACTCCTTACGAACTATGGTATGGGAAAAATCCCAATCTTAAATACCTTAGAACCTTTGGTAGTACATGTTATGTCTGCAAAGACAGAGAACACTTATCCAAATTCGAGACTCATGGAGATAAAGCTATCTTTCTAGGATATTCTCCTGATAGTAGAGAATACCGTGTCTATAATCTTCGCACAAAGACCTTAATGGAATCTATAAATGTTATTGTAAGTGACACTACTATTAAAAGTAAGACTGGACAACCAACTGTTATGGAAGAGTCTGAAAATATATTAGAAAATGACTCTCCAGAAATAGATGATTCTTTACCAATTGAGACACCTGAAGTACCTAACTGGGTTTCTAAAGATCATCCCATAGATAATGTTATTGGTAACCCTAGTGAGCCTGTACTTACAAGATCTCAGTTAAGAAACTATGCTCATTATGCATGTTTTATTTTCCTTATGGAACCAAATAATGTAAATGATGCATTGAATGATCCACATTGGATTTCTGCCATGTAGGAAGAACTTCTTCAATTTGTTATTCATGATATTTGGTATCTTGTACCTAGGCCTGATCATAAAAAGGTTATTGGCACACGTTGGATATTTAAGAATAAATCTGATGAAAGTGGGATAGTCATTAGAAACAAAGCCAGATTAGTTGCTCAAGGATACTCTCAAATTGAAGGAATAGATTTTAACGAGACTTTTTCCCCTGTTACTCGATTAGAATTCGTTCGTCTTGTTTTTGCAATAACTTGTTACTTACATTTTACGCTTTACCAAATGGATGTCAAATCTGCCTTCCTTAATGAAATATTGACCGAGGAGACTTATGTAGAAAAACCAAAAGGGTTCATTGACCCTCAATATCAAAATCATGTTTTCGTCTTAAAAAGGCTTTGTATGGCCTAAAATAAGTGCCAAGAGCCTGGTATGAGACAATTTTCTCTTAGATAAAGGTTTTAAGAGAGGTGGAAATGATCAAACCCTTTTTGTCAACATTTTAACAAACATATTATTATAGCTCAAGTTTATGTTGACGATATCATCTTTGGATCAACATCTCCCTCAGAAGTCAAATCCTTTTCTGAAATTATGCATAAAGAATTTCAAATGTCTCTTATGGGGGAGTTGCAATTTTTCTTGGGTCTTCAAGTCAAACATAACTCAAAAGGTTTATTTGTTTCGCAATCTAAATACGCTTTGGAGATTGTAAAAAACTTCTTCCTTGAAAGTGCTAAAGAAGCTAAAACTCCCATGAGTACTACGGTTAAATTATCTAAGGATGAGAGTGGTAAATCCGTAGATCCTACTCTGTATCGTAGTATGATGGGAACCTTGCTATACCTTACTGCCTCACGTCCTGATATTATGTACGCTGTTTGCGTGTGTGGTCATTATCAAAACAAACCTAAAGAGAGACATTTAGTTTGTGTTAAAAGAATCATAAAATACATAAAAGGCACTCTAAATTTAGGACTTTTGTACACCAATGATACTCGTAACACTATAATAGGATACACTGATGCGGATTGGGTAGGGTGTACTGATGATAGTAAGAGCACATCAGGAGCGTGTTGCTATAACGGTAATAATTTGGTAGGATGGAGTAGTAAGAAACAAAATTGTACTTCTTTATCAACAGCTGAATTGGAATACATAGCCGCTGGAAGTTCCTGTGCTCAATTACTTTGGCTTAAGCAAATTCTAAGTGATTATGGTATTCAAGAAGAATAATTACATCTCTATTGTGATAATCAAAGCGTGATCAATATCTCTAAAAATCCTGTTCAATACTCGCCAACTAAACATATAAAAATTCGACATCATTTTATACGCGAATTAGTTGAGACTAAGGAATTAGAAACCAATTATCTTCCTACTGATTTGTAACTCGCAGATATGTTTACCAAACCTTTGGATTATAATGGATTTATTGCTTTACCAAAATCGATAGAATGGTTTGTGCTGAATAAAATCCTTGACTTACGTATTTTTCCCTTTGTCCATTTGAGACAAAATAGGGGAGAAATTTGAGTCTTATGAGTTCATTTTTTTGTACATATTTCTAATAAGCTTGATCTTAGCGATTATTTGTAGGATTCTGTTCAGTTGTATTCAACAGATGTTTTTAGGGTATTGGTTTGTAATTAGTTGAGTAATGTAATTTTCTTTTCTAGGAAATGGGTAGATAGAAATTTTCTATAGAAAGAGGTTTTTCCTTATTTTTTCTGTAGCCCTTCGAGTCCTAGATGACTCAAAGGAGATGTTGTCTCATATTTCCAAAGGGGGGAGATTGAAGCACCTTATACTCTTGACTCACTTGAGTCTACATTATATAAGTGCTCATCTAGTTTGGAAATAGTGACAAAATTGAGTCCATTCCCTAGAATCCAAAAAGCCTCAGACTCTACTCCTTCTTCCTCTTGATTGATTGTTTAAAGGTATATTCTCAATCATCCACACACACTAGGATTGCATTCATTCAATGTATATTGCCTAATATGATTGTGTGAGACTTGTGTGTGTTTAATCCCATTTAAATTGGTTTTAATATTTTTTGGGAATTTTTAATAATTTTTAAAAGATTTTTTGGAAATTAAAATTTGGTTTATAAAACTTTTGGGGTTATTTTATAATTCCTGGTTTTATGTTTTCATACCTAGAAGTTGGATTGGGTAGGATTCGAAAGAGCTTGAGAATTGAGGGTGCCTGTGTAATTAAGTCTAAAACGCGCGTGTGAGGATCAATCTCAGCCCTACACCTGTCACAGTCATACTGACCTGATTTGTGTTTGTTTGTAGATACATAGCCTTCGTCCAATCTTAGCCCTTGGATCATTGTTATCAACGCTCTGCATGGGTTTGAGCTCAATCCATGTGAACCTCTCTACACCAATCAGAAGATGTTTAACCCACCGTTGTTCTTAAACCGTTGGATCAAAGTCACTACACCAAATCTGCCCATTTGTCAAGGTCATTGACCTTGACAAATCCAACTTGTCAAGGTCAATGATCGTGACATTTCGAGGCGAGACAACTTTTTTTGTCACGGTCGTGTCATGGTCATTGACCTTGACACAAAACTCACGTTTTATGTCACGGTCGTGTCGCGGTCAATGACCGTGACACGTTTGTCACGGTTTATAACTGTGACAAAGCCGTGACCCTTTGTAAAAAATTGTCACAGTCAATGATCGTGACAATTCTGGGCAGAATTTTAAAAAAATCTGCTGGGCAGTATGGCCACTGCCACTGCCCAACAGTATATTTGTACCTGTTATAGCAACGTTGTACCTGTTCCAAACATCATATATCCGAACAAACTAAAGATAATGCAAATATATATTCAAATAAGAAACTATTTAAAAAGAAACAACATCACCATCATTTTATCTCAAATCTACAAACTATTTGCATGGAAAAGAGATTTTGTACCGCGACGCTCGGGAACACTTCCTTATCCTTCCCTTCTCGTCCGAATAGCCACATAAGTATAGAGCATATGTGGCCTACCCTTAGGGCCACTCCCTGTCCCCTGAATAGAAATAAAGTAAAATTAGTATCCGCCCCTCAAATATAGATAAATATAAATCGTAATTGAAATCGAAATCGAAATTGACATATAAATATAAATACATTACCTGTAGTGTCACTCAAACAGCTAACTTGAGCTCATATGGCACCTCCTTCTAACTAATGTACCCCGGGCAATAGTGTCAATTATAATTCTCTTCATATCTAAACACTAAGAAATACCATAATCCTATGGAGTTATGTGTTGCAAATTCCTTCCAACCGTTGTGTAGCCAAAAATTAGCAGTTGAAGTTGTCAATTCCACCTTTCAATGGTCTCCCATGTTTTGCTAGAAGTTCCAAGTGGTGGGGTATGGAAAGTGGAATTGACAACTTCAACTGGTGATGTTTGGCTACATAACGGTTGGGAGGAATTTGCAGAGCATCGCTCCATAGGATTATGGCATTTCTTAGTGTTCGGATAGACGAAGAGATTCAGTCTCCTCCCCACAAATAGGACACCCCAAATAACTATGTACAAATCACATATTAAAGGTAAGAAGCGTATATTCATGGATTAGTATAAACAAAACTTAGATGTAGTTGGAATATTTATGTATTAATATCCTCTCCACACGCGCACACTACACAAGAGTGAAAATGATAAAGTGCAGATCAAGTAAAAGCATTAAAAATGGATGTTTCGGTACAAATTGAAATATTTATTACAAATTGAAAAATTGTTTCAAATTCGGGTTATCATAAAAAATGAATTGATATTCGGTAGGAGCAGCCAAGTCAACCATACTACTATTTAGACGCCTTGGCGCGTGTTGGACAATTGACCACGGCTCGTTGTTGATATACTCCGAGTAAAACACTTGCTTAACCTTTTGAAATGCACAAACAAACGGCTCATCGCTCACGTGGTCGTTGCTCTTCAACTTGGACAAGTCAACCATGATCAAATTGGTGACAGGATCAACTTTACAAGCATTTTTATCCTCAACTCTTACCCATTCACAGTAAAATACAACCTTTTTGAAGCTTATATAATCCAATTCAAATATATTTTGGATTACACCATAGTAAGTCATTTAAGCTTCAACGAGGTTTTTATCTTTTGCGCTCGCTAAAAAGAAAGTAAGAGCCTTGTATGAAATTCCCGAGTTCTGTACATTTGTACTTTCCTCGTACACTTTAGCGCCGAAAATGTAACCGTTCAATCGATACTTTTTTTACTCTTGTGCCACGAACAAGGGTCCAGTGGCTAGACGAGCAAGCCTTGATGTCGCATCACCCATCTTTAGGAGCTGAGAATATAGATAAATTAATTATATTAGTGGTAAAATTTGAGTGTAATGTAACGTTATATAACGACTGTTTTCATTATAATTACCTCTTGTGTCAACCATAGCCTAAATTCGTTGTCTGAATGTACCATTGTTTTTCGTCTTTTATTGTTCTCACAGGCTTCATATTTACTGCATATTACAAAATTAATCATGTATAAAATAATCTAAAATAATGTTAAACATTATAATATTCGAAATTTACTTTTTCCATTCTTCGACATCTTCATGTGTGTCAAATAGATAACGAGCTACTTGTTCATGTTGCAAACTCGTTAATTTCACTCGTTTTCCCATCACATTACCACCATCATCGAGGAATTCATCAGTGTCATCAACACTGGTCGAGTCAGGCATATATTCCCGAGTATATATTGATGACTCCACGGTGATGTATTCCTCTGCAATTGATCCTGCAATATATCGTGTATTCTTGACGTAATCTTTAAAAACTTTCATCAATCTTTCAAACGGATACATCCACCGATATCTAACTGGACCACAAAGAAGTGCCTCGTCGCATAGGTGTACCAACAAGTGAACACTTATGTCAAAGAATGCTGGGGGAAAGTACTTCTCCAATACACAAATCGCTTCGTTCACAGCCAATTTTGCGGCCACTATGTGTTCTCGATTCACTACCTTCTCACACAAGAGGGAGAAGGTAATACTAATTTTCATAATAGCCCTACGCAAATCCTTGTGCTTGGAGAAACAGTGCTTAAACGATAGAGGAACCAATTGCATGATCACATGCCAATTGTGGGACTTACACTTATGTAAATCATGAGTAACATAATTCACAATCCTTTGCAAGTTGGACGAAAAAGTAGATGGGCCCTTCAAATTATATATTGTGTCTAGAAGAACCTTCCTTTCCTCACTCGTCAAAGTAAACGCACTAGGGGGAATTATTGTCCCTCCCTTACTATCTTCTTTCAACCATAGTTGTGGTTTAAGTTTTAACGTTTTAAGGTCTTTTCGTGCATTTTCTCCATCCTTCGAATGACTCCCCCTAAGGCAAGTACCCACAATATGTTCAGCGAAGTTCTTCTCTGCATTCATCACATCCAATACATGGCGCACCGGGTTTTTCTTCCAATAAGGCAAGTCAAATAAAATTGACCTCTGAGACCATACCTTTCTTATCTCAGTTTCATTCCCAGTTGGGGTCTTCTTATGCTTGACATTCTTAAATTTGGGATTCTTACCTGGCATATTTAGGCCACATTCAGAAGATTTACTTTCAATTTTTGAACCCGAAAGTTGTCTCGGCGGTAGCCTATGTTCAGCTCCGCCCAATAAAAAATTGGAACCTTTCTCAAATCTGAAACTATGAGCTGGGGGTAAAAACCTCATGTGGCAATGGTATACATTTTTTAAGCTAGAGGATAGACGAAGAGATTCAGTCTCCTCTCCACAAATAGGACACCCCAAATAACCATGTACTACACATCCGGATAATGTCCCATAAGCTGGAAAATCATGAATTGCCCACATCAACATAGCTTTCAGCGTAAACTCTTCTTTTCTAAAAGAGTCAAATGATTGCACACCCTCTTCCCACAACTCATTTAATTCTTCTACCAAAGGAGCCAGGTAGATATCAATGTCTTCACTTGGTGCCTTTGGCCCAGGTATCAATAAAGCCATCATCGAAAATTCAGGTCTCATACACTGTGAAGGAGGGAGGTTGAGTGGGGCTAGGATCACTGGCCATACACTCTGATTGGTGCTTAATTTCCAAATGGATTGAAACCATCTGTTGATATAGCCAAACGAATGTTGCGTTGTTCTCGAGCAAAATCGGGATACTCATAATTCATCCTCCGTCAGGAAGTAGAATCAATAGGATGACGCATGATATTACCCCCTACTTCTGCCCTAGCATGCCAAGTCATTGCCTTTGCAATCCATGGTACTGTGAAAAATCGCTTTAATCTAGGTCCAACGGGAAAATATTTCAATACTTTTTGAGGCACTTTTGAGCTTGTGCCTTCCTTACTAGTAGATTGGACATATCTAGGTTCATCGCATACCGGACAACGATCGATATTTTCATACTCCTTTCGGTATAGTATGCAGTCATACACACAAACATGAATCGATTTATACTTCATTCCCAAACCTTTCAAACTGTTCTTCATAACAGGATAGCTATTTGGAAGTGTATTCACCTTGGGTAATAAGCCCTTCACCCATTTCAGAATTCCCGTCACGCTATTGCCACACAAACCGTACTGCGTCTTTAAACTGTGCAAACCAACCATGGCATGTAAAGTTGTTTGATCTTTCTCACAACCAGAGTATAACGGTTGGGTCGCCTTAAATTTTAAACTTTGGTAGTCATCGTCAAGTTTTATCGTGTTATCTTCACGAGCACTTGAATCTTCTACATCATCAGTAACCTCATTCTCCTCAGCTTCATAAACTCCGTACGCATCATCAACTAAATCCTCTAACATATTATGATCTACGTCGTCCCCTTCTTCATTTATTCTACTTGTTGAAGGTTGTTATGAAGGTTAGTCGGGGACAAAAGGAACTTTCAATTCACCGTAAAAACTCCAAAATCGATAACTATCTTGCATACCCGATCTTAACAAATGTAGTTCAACTGTTTTCCACTCAAACACCTTACCATTCTTACACCTAACACACGGACACGGAAACTCTTCATCATTACGACATCTCTTTGCATATTTCACAAATTCGTTGGCACCTCTGCGAAACACATCCCCCATTCTATTAGTCTCACCCATCCACTCTTTGTATTTCGGATATCCCATCACAGCTACCACAACTAAACACCTATTAAAGGTAAACAAAACTTAGATTTATAGTATGTTTTATTTAATTATCCCATCATTTAATTATCCTATTAAAAGGTAAGTGGTCCTATCCCATTCAAGAATGCATTTTTCTGTAATATACTTAACAGCTCATGCACATTGTTACGATTTGAAAAAAATTCGACAGCATATCCCCTTAGTTCTCCAAGTACACGACGTAGATTGGCAGGTGTTAGTGTTATTTCAATTGGTCAATTGAAATAACAGTCACACTTGTCAATCTAGTATGTACCAAGAGAACATTAAGATACGACTGCAGAACTTCCTCCAAAAGTAACAACTTTAAGCCAATAAGAATATTATACAGAAATTATACAGTCTCAAACTGTCTAAACGGGACAATTCGAGAGATCTCATTACAGGGGTAATGACTCTCGAACGGGTCTAAGGGCTATTGAATGCGTACGCATAAGAACTAGAATGCTAGTATCTATGCGCACTATATTTAATTTCAAGTATGTTTCATATAATGGGTTAATTCAAATACAAAAATAAATTCATGTATTGACCATATACACACACACACACACACACACACACTATCTAAGCTGTTCTATAGGAATAAAAACAACATTTTTAAAATATGAAGGGCTCACCAATTTGATCAAAATTTTCAACAACATAGACTAATTGATCTTTATTATAAGACAATTACTACAAATTTATGCGCATCGCCCGAATTCAAAAAGTAATTCAATGACTAAAGTAATACTTTTTTTAACTTTAGTTATTCACCACAAATCTTAAAAAATATTTTATGTTTCATGGTTTTTTAACTTTGGATGCTTTTAGCAACTTCGGATGACAATTACTACAAATTTACATTTTTGGATATTATTTTTGGATATTATTTACATTTACATTTTTGGATATTATTTTTGGAAATTTATAGAAAATTACTTATTTATTTACAATTTTAACCCCTACCCCTACCCTCACCCTACCCCACCCTGCCCCACCCTGCCCCACCCCCTACCCCACCCTACCCCACCCCCACACATGCACACACATGCACATATATACACACATACACACATATATATACACACAAACATATATATAAATGGAAGAGAGAGAGAGAGAGAGAGAGAGAGAGAGAGAGAGAGAGAGAGAATTAAACCTGAAAGTAGAGAGAGAGAGAGAGAGCAGCGTCGAGAGAGAGGGAGGGAACGGCGCGGGAGGGAAAAAAGAAGGGGGAAAGGGTTTTTGCTGTGAACATTGTCACGGTCGTGTCAAGGTCATTGACCGTGACAAGTCCGTGACAAGTAAATTTGTCACGGACTTGTCACGGTCAATGACTGTGACAATTTCTTATCACGGTAGTGTCAAGGTCAATGACCGTGACAAAAAATGCGTATTTTTTGTCACGGTCAATGACCTTGACAAGGGTGGCCGGCTGAAAGGTGACAATTTGGCCATTTTGGTGTAGTGAGTCTTTCGCCCTTGACTTAATCTCAGCCTTTGGTTTTGAACCGACCTTCTCGATCCTTCCTTGCTCCCTATAAAAGGAGGCTTACCCTCAGCCTTTAGAAGACTTTTGGCATTTCGTCTAAATAGATAGAGAAGAGAGAGAAACCAGAGAGAGAAAGAAACCCTAAATTGTCCTAACCCAGTTTCAAACCCTAACTCATTTTTCTTAAACCATTTACACCAAACACAAACCCTGTGTGTTTGAGAGTTGTTTGTGAGTTGGTTTAAAAGCCTGTTCGTGGTTTATCCTCTTGAGTTTGAGATTTTGTATCCAATTTAAACATTTGGTTAGATATGTATTTCTTTTTTATAGAAATTATAGATTTGATCATTTTATGTTATATTACACTTAGATCTGCATATTTAGTTTCTCATCTTGGGAAATCAGTTTGTTGATTATTTTCTGTAAATGTTTTTTGCAACTCTAGAATCAACAAAATTATTTTCTATTTCTAGTTCTTTTGAAACAAGACTTTTCACCTAGTTGGATTCGCAATCGGTGGTTTTCAATTTCAAAAATATTTTAAAAACCCTCTGAAATTGATTAAGACCTTGAACCGTCTTCGGAGAAAGGTAACCTTGGATTTTGGGGTTAATTAAAAGGTAAAACAAAGTTCTTTTATTTCCTAAGAAGAGAGAAACTGAAAATCACAACATATAGATTTGATCTGTAATTTGATAGGACTGTTTGTATAAAATAAGTGTGCGTTTGTGTGCGCATGCACGTGTTAGAGCACAATCACAAACACTTGACACACTACAACACATAAATGTTGGTTATAAGATCTTGAATCTTCAAGATTCGACGTAAAGACGGGAACAAAGTGAAGAAGGTAGCAAACTGGGAAAGCCACATCAACATCAGAACTGCAGAGAAGTTAGAATTAAACCAGTGGGTACATTTCTAAACTTGTATAGGTCTGATTTGTGTGCATGTGTGTTATATAGTTTGTAACTTGAATATTTTGTTTTAGTTGATTTTTAGTTTGTGACCTAGAAGTCACCGTGGATGTTTCCTCAGTTGGGTGAGGTTTTACCACGTTAAAAATGCCTTGTCCTTAATCTTTCTACATCTCCTCATCTCATTCTCGTTGGTGTGCTGATTTAATCATTTTAGTTTTGTTTTTCAAAACTGGTTAACAAATCTTGAACTGATCTCGTGCATGTTTTTTAAACACATCTTGTGATTAAACTGATTTGATTTAAAGAAAAGAGTTTCCTCAAAAAATAGTTCGGAGTTACTTTAATAGTTTAATCTTGTATTAAACGGCCTAAGTAACAGCTTTTTCAATTGTACTAAACGTTATGACAACATATATATATATGATTTTTTAACATAATTGAATCATTAAATCATTACAGAATTCATCTAAACCAAATTAATTCAATAGAATCTTTAAAAACCCTAGAATTTCACATTTGTTCAAAACCTCAATAAAGATTCCAAATTTCTTCCCTATATTTTGAGGTTAATTCGTATATTTAGATCTACATGCATAAAGGAAATTAACCTATCAAAATTCCAACCCAAGATTATGTTTAATGTCTTCCAAATTCATCAAAAACACATGAATTTCATAAATATCTCATCTTATTCTAACATGGATGGTATATCTTTCATAAATCAAGCAAGATAAATACTTGCCTTTAATAGTTGGTCTAATCTGTTGTAGACGATGGGTATGGTTGTATTCCTCTTCCGCCAATCTATGTTCCGATGGTGTTTGTGGTATAAGAATGGTGTTCAATGTCTTGGGATGCTCCTCTCTTCTTCGTCTTATGTCCTCTCTGTGAGTTGGTAATTTCTAACCCTAGAAGACTTAACCTACCAGATGATATACACTTAGAAAATTTGTAGGTCCTTATTCCTCAAAAATACAAATAACCAAAATACCCTTTAGGGGTGTTGGTTTGGCCTAGAATTTCCTCGGGACCCAAACTAAATCCCCGAGTACACTTTTCTGACTATCTCGACCCTTAGGAAAACATTGGCGCACTCTAAATGACCATTCAGATGACTTAAAAATAAATTACTTTTCACTTCATTAAATTGAGTCCCGACACGACTGACACGCGCGTCTCAACTAGAATTTATGTGACTGCAGTTTATCTCACTCACGGCAATTGTAACGCATTCTTAATCATATATTACTTTGTTTACTAAGTAATATTCAATATAATTTTATCAATAATGATTAACCCTTGTCTCGCTAATTAATATTTATCTTAATCCTAATTAATTTCCAATTAATTTCCCCCATTTAATCTAAGTAATCCCATATTTAAAAATAATTAAAAGTATGGGGTGCTACAGTTTGGTCAATATAACTCGATAATGGGGTGCGCCCATCTGAGTTATTCTTATTATTGCATAAAGTTCTGCGCACGGGTCTCTACGTTTTCGGCCACATGGTTGCTCATAGTATCAATCTTTCTTAGGACTAATGGAATTTTGACTGGCTGGCTTGGCAGTCAGTGTCTCGGGTTGAGAAGAGAGAAATGATGACTTGAGGATACAATATAGTATTGTAAATCGAGGAAAACTTAGCATGCGATTTTGCTTTGCTATGATGAGTGGATTAGAGTAAGACTCTACCGAGTAATCAGTGATGAGATACCTAGGGTAGTGTTAGGATCATCAAAGTAACACAACGAAAGGTGTGAACCGAGCGTACGGTGATGACTTGATGAGAATATTGTTCCTTGGAGTGAGAGAATAGCATATGATGGCTATCAGCAAGATCACACGAGTTGTTTAGTTATGATAGTCTGAAAATCATGGAACATAGGATGTACGGTCCTAAGCTAGAATTGATTTTTAATGAATGCGACGGTTGGTTGTATTATGATTCACATTGGGTAAGTGTCGGTATTCCTTGCGTACTAGAATAGGTGGTACTAGAAATGTATTGGACCTGATCGTAAGGCGAGTGGAGACGTGAAGTCGATTATGTAATGTCATCGTTAGTGAAATGGTGAGCGTTAGAGCATGTTTCATATTAAGTAATTGGTGACCTTAATGTTGAGGACTTTGATGATTTGTCTTGGAGGATTTTTAGGACTTAGAATAGAAATTGGTGGGCCCCATTAGCTTAAGGATTAAAGGATCGAGAATTTCGGGGATCTCCAATGAGGGAAGTTTGTAATACCATATCCCAATAATTCAATTAAAATTTGTATAAAATATGATGGAATGAGAATTGATGATAATTATGAGGAAATTATGGATTTAAAATTGTAGAAAACAAAAGAACGAAAAATATCAAGGGTTGTTCAAACTATAAGGCAATGTTTGGAAATGATGATTTATTTTGATTAAACATTGGTGAAATAATGTTTCTTGCAAAATGAAGATTTATGAAAAACGGACATTTTTTGAGTTTGAAGAAATTAAATATATTTTATGCTTTAAAAATGTATTTTTTCAAGCATGATACATTTCTAGAATGAGATGTGTTTAAACCATTTAATAGGATTTTAAGATTTAAAGTCCATCTTCTCATGCATATAAACTTGTAGTATTTTATCACTAAGTGTATAAATAGGTTTAAAGAAGATTTTGTTACGTTTAAATATGAAATAAGAAAAGTAAAAATTCTTGTTTTTAAAGTGTATAAAAAAATGGTTAAAAATATGATAAGTACAAAGTTGTAAGACTACATGTAAAATAAAGGAAATGGTATATTCTCATAAACGTAGTCTTAAGTCTAAATGGGCTTCTTGAATAAAGAAAGTATAGAAATGTGTGGTTTGGGAAATTGTTAATAAAGGTATTCAATAAGTGTTAATGGGTAAACATGGAAAAATTAGTGTGTATAACTTAGTAGTGTTGTAAAAGATTAACACTTACGAATTTGAAAGGAACTTAAAGAGGTAACGGTGTTTCCAATTAAGAAGAATATTACTCCAAGGTTAAAAATGGTGTTAAGGTGTTAAAACACTTAAGAAGTTAGGATGAGTAACTTAATAGAATGTTGTAAGAAATTAACACTTCTGGAAATTGAGTAAAAGGTGATTATGGAAACAAATGGGTAAAATGGTATTTTTACTTAAAGTGGAAAATTATTATGAAATAAAAATGCTGAAAAAGTTGTGACACAAAGAGGTCCTAATTCAATATAATTTTTTTTGAATAAAATCAAGGTTAAAGTGTGAAAGACATGAAATGGTAAAATTTCAAAGTGTAAAACAAATTGGGATGCAAACTCGAGTTTTGGCTTCAACCGGGTAAAAAGGAAAAGTAGGTAATATGGACATTTGCAAAATATTAAAACAAGCTAAAAGGAACTCAGATGACACCGGGATAAGCAAGAAGGGTCCGAATTCCTAGGGTGAAAAGCTTAAAACCACTGGCTAGAGCATAATGTCTGCATAGCCTGCGGTGTGGAGCCCGTTAAAGTATTCGATATTTGGAAGATTCCGAAAAAAGATAATGGAAATGAGGAACATGTCAAGAAATGATTTGTGTGGTGAAATGAGTTAATACCGTCTAACTTAAATGAATTAATAAATGTTTTCAATAAAGGTTGAAATGGACAAGTAAATGTGTAAGTGATTAATGTCCATAAAGTAAGGAAAAATGGTAAAGTAATTGTGTAAATGGGTGATTAAGCGACCTAAGTAGTTCAACCCATAATTAACACAAGAATGTGTTGTGAAAGGTTCTCAAAGATTAAATAAGTATTTTCTAACTCGGTGTTCGCGTGTGTTGAAAGGATGAATTTCAACGAAAATACTATAGTGTGTTGTATAAAATAAAATGGTGATTTTGGTAAAAGAATGTTTTCGGGAAAATCAAATGTAATGGTTTCAAATGTTGAGCCGTGTGTGCTAAATAAAGTGAGAAATGCTGAATGAATAAAAATGAAGTCTTTTATAAGATTAAGGTTAATTAATCTGGATAAATAAGGTTTTCGGTAGTAAAACCATTTCACGCATTAAGTGTGGCTATACGTACATTTATATGTATATATAATATAGTTGCATGTGCACATAGACATGGCGTGTTTGAATCTCTTTTCTACCGTTTGATTCTATAATACATTTGTATATTTTTCACTGGTCATCGGCTCACACCCTCGCTTTGTTACGACAGGTTAGGAGCGATTTCGTATTTTGAGAGCGTTATACAAGTAAGTATTTCCCTAACTTCTAATGTTAGTAGATCTGCATACTTGGAATTCGGGGTGCTCCCCATGGGTCCCTCATATAGTTTGTTTTGAAACTGGAATTGCATGCTAACAAGTGAAACGTCAATTAAAACAAAGCTGGACTAGCAACATTATATAGGTTATTTCATTACACTTCACACCTAACGCTCGGGTCGGATCGGGTTGACTATGGGTAACCCATAAATCCAAATCGGGGCATTGCAGATTCTAGGTATGGTTAAAGAATGTAAAACTTGAATGCCTGTTCAACAGTATGATATGTTAGTGATGAAAGATAATGAACCATTTGATTATTTTTACATGAGATTAACAGATGTAATAACCCAACTGCATGCAAATGGAATTGTGAATACTGATAAAGATAAATGTGTAAAAATACTTAGGTCTATTGCCCCTATATTTGATCATAAGAAATATATAATTGAGGAAATTAATGATCCTTCTCTCACTCCTAAACTTCTAAGTTCTATTTTAAGACCGTAGAACTAGAATCTGTCTTTAGGAAGACTTTTAATACATATTCTAAAAATGATTATGGTAATGGTTCTAAGGTTGGTTTTAAACCTGCTCATATTGAAAAAGGCAAAAACAAAATTGTACATTTGTAACCTGAGTCTGATAATGAGTCTTGCACTTATGTATACACAGTTTAAAAGACTGATAAAACTTAGAAATAACATTGCTAAAAGACGTATGCAAGCTGAAAACCAATTTAATTAGTCCATAATGTCTCCCAATCGAAACACTAAATAGACTCCTAATTATAATACTAAGAGTAGCAAGATTGATAAGTGCAAAATTAGCTGCTATAATTATGGGAGACTTGGTCATTTCATTATTAAATGTAGGTTTAAGCCCTAGTCTAAACAAACAAAATTTTATAAGTCTCATCTTACAAAAACTTGGGATGACTCTTCTGAATTAGAATCAGAGGATGGCCAAGATACTTCTGAAACTAAAGCCCTTGAATTTTTTGGGTAGAGTATATGACTGTTGTGGTGACATATATTTAACTAAATTGATTGATTTTGAAGATGAAGATAAACTTGATGAAGTGTATGATTTAACACTACACCAAAATATTAATTTTCTGACTGCCTTCTTGTGACTTCTAATGGGGGTGACAAACTTATCACTTCGGGGAACAATCACAAAATTATTTGTAACTGCCATTAGACGTGATAAAATCTTTGGGTAATAAAAAATTTGAGTCAATTGACTTGTCACTCCTAATGATAGTCATAAATCTAGCCATATAATTAATTTGTGGCCGCTATAAGCAGTCACAAATTTGTAACTATCACAAGCAGTCGCAAATTTATCAATATGCTTAAGTTTTGACCTTTTTGAGCGGTCGTAAAATTGTAACTTCTACGAACAATCATAATTTTGGTCTAGGATTTAATTTATGACTACTATTAATAGTCACAAATTTGTAACCGGTGGTAAAAGTCACAAAATTTGATTTAAGACTTAATTTGTGATTGCTATTAGGGGTTACAAAAATTTTGACCTAAATTTAATTTCCCTCTTTTCTCTCCTCTTTAAAGCTTCCTCTCTCTTTGGCTAAACATCCTCTCTCTCTTTGAAGGTTTTGGACTAAAAACTTCATCTCTCTCTCTCTCTCTCATAACTAAATATTTTGTCAATTATTTTTTTAAGCTTCGTATTTGTTTCTTTTAAATGTTAATTTCCCATACCATACCATTTATGAATTCTTATTTTAGTTTATCGTAGGTAAAAAAATCTCGTTGGAGCTCACAGGTATATAACTCTTTTCTTCATTTCTTTTCAATGTTGATGAATTTTGTATAATATAGCTTGTTGTATTCAATTTGAGCATTGCATAAATTTTGTTAGTTTGGTAACTTGAAATATACCCAAATGGATTTATTTGTTAATGCTTGTATTTTTATTATCAATGTGTGTATTGATGTGGTTATCTGCATTCTAAACGGTCTAATGCTTCTTATATTTTATTATATGGAGGTTCAATTTGTTGGAAAAATTGGACTTAAATGGGTTTTAAGAAAGCTGTCCAGAATTTTCTTGACAGAATTTTGAGAAACTTTGAGCTCAAATTTAGGTGGGACCCACACTACGAAAATTATGGGACCATATACGAACGCGTTCACCTCCGCAAGGAGATTAACGTAGTATATTCATATGTCCAATTTCAATAAGTTATGAATGATAAATATGTCCCCAAAGTGACTCACAAAGCAATGAAAGTTAATGAATTGGGTGTGTTTTAACTCTTGTCCCACATTGGAAGAGTAGTGGAAATTTGATGAGTTAATAACACCCCAAGTATGGACTAAGGCTTGGATGCCTTGGGGGTATCCCAACTCTTTGAAGGGGAGATGACCTAAGCTATGCACGGGTTGACTTTCGGTCAAAAGTCCACACGCGCGCGCGCGCGCGTCCGTCCGGCCGGCCGGCTCGGCTCGGGCTTGGGCTTGGGCTTATAAAAATCTCCTACATTTTTGGGCCGAATTTTATTTAAACTTTCTGGGCTTTAATTATTAATTAATTACGAAATTAATTAATTAATTAATAAACCGTTGGCAGTTATTGCCAACAGTCAACAGTTAATTTCGTTTAACTGTTTTGGCAGTTATTTGCCAACAGTCACCTTCTTTGCTATAAATACAGATGCCTCCCTCCGTTTTTAAACAATGAAAATTTTCCCTCCTCCAGAATTGCTGCCATTTTCCTTCCTGAAATTTCCTGTCATATTCTCTTCAGAAATTTCTTTTTCTGCATAGCATCTGTTGCATTGTTGTTGAGTATAAACACAGATTTGAGTTCGTTGAAAATTAATTATTGTTGTGATGCATAATTAATTGGGAAAATCCGTTCTATCTTGGGAGACAATATTCACAAACCTCGGACCACATTGAGGGAATAAATTGTCTTAAGGACACTGTGAGATTCACAGGGCTCGGATTATTTCTTTTATTCTTGTTTAAATTCTGCAATTTCAAGTAAGTGTTTCATTTCTGTAATTTTGTTGTAATTCTGTAATTATATTATTTTCATTATTCTGTACAATTGTTATTTATAAATAGTAGACATAACAATCTTAAGACAATTTTAAAAGTTCTACTGTTTTTAGTGTACAGAATTTTTTTTATTACAGAAATTTATTTGTTGAAAATAAATCTGTTTTGACAGAAAAAAATGAATTAATTTACTGCTTTATTGTAGAAATTAGTAAAACAGTTTTGATATAGAAATCAATTTCTATACTGGTTTTATATTCTGTTTTAGAAAATAAAATTTTATTTGTGTATTCTTGTTAAAATCTGTTTATGATATATATTTTAATCTTAAATTATATGTTTTGTACAGAATTCTTTTTATTATTAAAAATTAGTGTGACACAGATTTTATAATTTAATTCTGTTTTGTACGGAATTCTGTTTATATTTCACTTTTATTCTGAATTATTATTTGAATTCTTTTGGAATTCATTTATTGTGAATCATATTTGGAGGAAATTGTTGCACATAATTTTGTATTCTGTTTTGATTAATTCATTATATATGAATTTTATCATTGATAAAAATTCTGTTTTTGTAACAGAAATGGAATCGCAAAGTACGAACACTACTCCTACGAAACTGATTGTCACCAACACCAATGTGACTGCACCCGTATCTATGCCACACGGGGAGAAACCTGAAAAAGTTCATTGGGGCTGACTTCAAACGTTGGCAAGGACAAATGTACTTCTATCTCACTACCTGCCAACTGGGCAGGTTTGTATATGAAGATTGCCCCTCTATTCAAGAGGGAGATGATGCTGAAAAGGTTGCTGCTGTCGATGCTTGGAAGCATTCGGACTACCTATGCCGAAATTATATTTTGGCCTACTTGGACAAGACTTTGTTCCATGTCTATTGCACTATCAAAACTTCCAAGGAATTATGGAATTCTTTGGAAAAGAAGTATAAAACTGAAGATGCTGGGATGAAGAAATTTATCGTTGGGCATTTTCTGGACTTCAAAATGGTTGATTCTAAATCTGTAATCTCGCAAGTGCAAGAATTCCAAGTGATCCTCCACGACATTCATGCTGAAGGAATGTCAATTAGTGAAACTTTCCAAGTTGCTGCAATTGTTGAAAAGTTGCCACCTTCTTAGACTTTGTTCAAAAACTATCTCAAGCACAAGCGTAAGGAGATGAATGTGGAGGAGTTGGTGGTCCGGCTAAGAATCGAAGAAGACAACCGTGAATCTCAAAAGAAAAGTGGGAAGAATCCGATGGAAACAAAGGTCCATGTCGTTGAAGGTCCTAAAAAGAACAAACGAAAGTATGATGGGGAAGGCACTTCCAAACATAACAAGAAAAAGTTCAAAGGCAAATGCTACAATTGTGGTAAACCGGGACACCGCTCAAGTGAGTGTCGTAAGCCTAAGAAGCAAAATAAAAATAACTCTCAAGCAAATGTAACTGAGGGTGAGAATATCACCAATGATTTGGCGGATATGAATCTTTCTGTCGTTGTCTCTGAATGTAACTTGGTTGGAAATACCAAGGAATGGTGGGTGGACACTGGAGCCACACGACACATTTGTGCAAACAAATGGATGTTCTCCACCTATAAGCCTTTGGAAAATGAGGAGAACCTTTTTATGGGAAATTCTTCCACTTCTAAGGTGGTGGGACAAGGAAAGATTGCTTTGAAAATGACTTCTGGAAAGGAACTTACTCTCAACAATGTTCTTCATGTGCCTGATATCCGAAAGAATCTGATTTCTGGATCTCTCCTTACTAAGAATGGTTTCAAGCTTGTGTTTGTGTCTGATCGCTTTGTGTTGTCTAAAAAGGTTATGTATGTAGGAAAGGGCTACCTAAATGAGGGGCTCTTTAAACTGAATGTTCTTACTGTAACCCCTAAAACATCTGTTTCAATGAATGAAGTTGCTAGTTCTTCTTACTTGATTGAGTCATCTAATATTTGGCATGCTAGTTTGGGACATGTTAATTTTGATATATTGCGTAGATTAATTAACTTGGAATTTTTGCCAAAATTCAATATTGATAAAAATCATAAATGTGAAATTTGTGTGGAATCTAAATTAGCTAGATTACCTTTCCATTCTATTGAAAGGATAACTGAACCTTTAGATTTAATTCACACCGATATTTGTGATTTAAAATTTGTTCAAACTAGAGGTGGGAAAAAGTATTTTATTACTTTTATTGACGATTGCACAAAATATTGCTATGTATATTTGTTACATAGTAAAGATGAGGCTATTAATGCATTTAAACAATATAAGAATGAAGTTGAGAATAAATTAAGAAAAACGATAAAGGCTATTAGAAGTGATAGAGGAGGTGAATATGAATATCCATTTGAGGAATTTTGTTCTGAAAATGGGATTATTCATCAAACAACCGCTCCTTATTCTCCTCAATCGAATGGTGTTGCTGAACGCAAAAACCGTACTTTGAAAGAAATGATGAACTCAATGTTATTAAGTTCAGGAGCTCCACAAAATTTGTGGGGGGAAGCCTTACTTTCTGCTAATTACATTCTCAATAAAGTACCTCACAAAAAGACTCACAAGACACCTTATGAATTATGGAAAGGTCGAAGACCTTCCTATAAATATTTACGAGTGTGGGGGTGCTTAGCTAAAGTGTTGGTTCCTAAACCTAAAAGGTAAGAATAGGGCCAAAAACCGTGGATTGTGTATTCATCGGTTATGCTACTAATAGCAGTGCATATCGATTTCAAGTTTGTAAATCTAAGATTTCAGACATTCATGTAAATACGGTTATTGAATCGAGGGATGCTTCATTTTTTGAAAATGAATTCCCGTATAACATGACCCGAGAATCTGGTCCTCCTAAAAGGACAAATCAAGATACTACAAGTGGTACTCATCAACCTATTGAATCAATAGAGGATGAACCAAGACGTAGTAAAAGAGCAAAAACCTCGACTTCTTTCGGTCCGGATTTTCTAACATATTTGTTAGAAAATGAACCTCAATCGTATAAAAAGCTATATCCTTACCCGATGCTTCCAATTGGAAAGAAGCAATTAATAGTGAAATTAAATCCATATTACAAAATCATACATGGGAACTAGTGGATCTTCCACCAGGTTCAAAACCGTTAGGTTATAAATGGATCTTCAAAAAGAAATTGAAGGCCGATGGATCAATTGATAAATATAAAGTTAGACTTGTAGCTAAAGGCTATAGGCAAAAGGAAGGGTTGGATTACTTCGACACATATTCACCGGTAACAAGAATAACGTCCATTCGGATGTTAATAGCAATAGCTGCTATTAATGGACTTGAAATACATCAAATGGATGTAAAAATTGCATTCTTAAACGGTGAACTAGACAAGGAAATTTATATGGAGCAACCTGAAGGGTTCAAAGCTCCCGGACAAGAAGGAAAAGTATGTAAGCTTGTTAAATCACTATATGGATTAAAACATGCACCTAAGCAATGGCATGAAAAATTTGATAATGCAATGTTATCAAATGGTTTCAAAATTAATGAATGCGATAAATGTGTTTACTTTAAATACATTCAAAATGGATATGTCATTATATGCCTCTATGTTGATGATATGCTTATCATGGGTAGTAACTTGGAAATTGTCAAAACTACAAAACAAATGTTGAGTAGTAGATTTGACATGAAAGATATGGGAATCGCCGATGTTATATTAGGAATTAAAATTTCTAGAACATCGGATGGACTTATATTATCTCAATCTCATTACATTGAGAAAGTACTTGAAAAATTCAAGAAGTATGATATTAGTCCTACCAAGACACCTATAGATGTAAATTTACATCTAGCAAGAAATAATGGTGACAGCATATCTCAACTAGAATATTCTCGTATTATCGGCAGTTTAATGTATGTCATGAACTATACGCGACCGGACATAGCATACTCAATAAGTAAGCTAAGTCGATTTACGAGTAATCCAGGAAGAGATCACTGGAAAGCAATATTGAGAGTTTTGGGTTATTTAAAATATACTCAAAACTATGGATTGCATTACTCAAAATATCCAGCTGTTCTTGAAGGACATTGCGATGCAAATTGGATATCTGATACAAAAGACTCTAAGTCTACGAGTGGGTATGTGTTTACCCTCGGAGGTGCAGCCGTATCTTGGAAATCCTCAAAACAAACGTGCATTGCTCGATCGACAATGGAATCTGAATTCATTGCACTAGACAAAGCTAGAGAAGAAGCTGAATGGCTTCGAAATTTCTTAGAGGATGTTCCAAATTGGTCTAAACCTGTGCCCGCAATATGTATACATTGTGATAGCCAATCAGCGATTGGAAGGGCACAAAATCACATGTATAACGGAAAGTCACGACATATTCGTCGTAGACACAATACCGTTAGACAACTTCTCTCAAACGGAATTATCACAATTGACTATGTAAAGTCAAAAGATAATATATCGGATCCACTAACGAAAGGTTTAAACCGAGAGCAAGTTGAAAGATCATCGAGAGGAATGGGTCTAAAGCCTATAAATAAATAAGAATCAATATAGTGGCAACCCAACCTAGCTGACTGGAGATCCCAAGATATAGGTTCAATGGGCAAACCGAACTACGTTGTATTGAGTAAGCACTAGAGGATATATCATCCTATCCATTCCAAAGATGAGACAGTGCATATCTGCCGCGAAATTAGGATAAGTTATGCTTTTAATGACATCTATATCTTAGTACGTCTAAGTGGGGTATTGCAGAATACTCTTTATGGAAGTCACCTACGTGAGTAAGAAGGGGGCCACTTCTATGAGAATAATGAAAGGCATATTCTCTAAAATACTTGCGGAACCAAGTGGTGTTCACGGCCAAAATGAACACAAACGTGAGAACCAACTGTGTATTGTTGTGTGAATACTGTTGTCTAGGTTTACAAAAACGGTTGACGGTTCAAGGACGTGAAGTCTACTGATTAACCAAGTAAATCCGATAGTATATCACTAAGGAAAGTTCAAGGCCACTAGGCTACTTCTCCTGATGCAATAAGTCTTCAGTTTTACTCAACTTGTGTCTGCATCTGCATTAGCATTTGTTTTGTTTTATTTATAGCGATATATCATTCATGTGGGGGATTGTTGGAAAAATTGGACTTAAATGGGTTTTAAGAAAGCTGTCCAGAATTTTCTTGACAGAATTTTGAGCAACTTTGAGCTCAAATTTAGGTGGGACCCACACTACGAAAATTATGGGACCATATACGAACGCGTTCACCTCCGCAAGGAGATTAACGTAGTATATTCATATGTCCAATTTCAATAAGTTATGAATGATAAATATGTCCCCAAAGTGACTCACAAAGCAATGAAAGTTAATGAATTGGGTGTGTTTTAACTCTTGTCCCACATTGGAAGAGTAGTGGAAATTTGATGAGTTAATAACACCCCAAGTATGGACTAAGGCTTGGATGCCTTGGGGGTATCCCAACTCTTTGAAGGGGAGATGACCTAAGCTATGCACGGGTTGACTTTCGGTCAAAAGTCCACACGCGCGCGCGAGTCCGTCCATCCGGCCGGCCGGCTCGGCTCGGCTCGGGCTTGGGCTTGGAAAAATCTCCTACATTTTTGGGCCGAATTTTATTTAAACTTTCTGGGCTTTAATTATTAATTAATTACTAAATTAATTAATTAATTAATAAACTGTTTGCAGTTATTGCCAACAGTTAATTTCGTTTAACTGTTTTGGCAGTTATTTGCCAACAGTCACCTTCTTTGCTATAAATACAGATGCCTCCCTCCGTTTTTAAACAATGAAAATTTTCCCTCCTCCAGAATTGCTGCCAGTTTCCTTCCTGAAATTTCCTGTCATATTCTCTTCAGAAATTTCTTTTTCTGCATAGCATCTGTTGCATTGTTGTTGAGTATAAACACAGATTTGAGTTCGTTGAAAATTAATTATTGTTGTGATGCATAATTAATTGGGAAAATCCATTCTATCTTGGGAGACTATATTCACAAACCTCGGAGCACATTGAGGGAATAAATTGTCTTAAGGACACTGTGAGATTCACAGAGCTCGGATTATTTCTTTTATTCTTGTTTAATTTCTGCAATTTCAAGTAAGTGTTTCATTTCTGTAATTTTGTTGTAATTCTGTTTTAATTCTGTAATTATATTATTTTCATTATTTAGTACAATTGTTATTTATAAATAGTAGACATAACAATACTCAGCATGGATGGTTTCAGGCAATGGCTCCAAAATTGCCAAAAACTGGCCTATATGTGGATCAAAATGCATATCATATTTCGTATCTTTCGGCTAAACATCCATAATATACATTACGTATGTTGCTATGAACGTACTCTGTTTTGAATGTATGTTGCTTTGACTTTTGATTTAAGAATCATTCCAACTATGATATGTTAGGGTATTTGGGCGTATTTCTATCATAGCTTTCATTCTTGAAAGTTGTTGGCATTTTCCACTAGAGATGCAATCTCCACCAAGCTTTTTATTTACCTGTTAAAAGGACTCGAAGTCATGTCAATCCACATGCTAGCCCCTTCTATTTTATGTATGCTATATGTTTGTTAGTTCAATTAATTATCAAATCCTTGTTTGGTCGTATTGAAGTAAATTATTACTTGATATGCTATGAGCTTGATTGTTCATTTATTCATCAAATTCTTGTTTTGGGGTCACAAATTAATTAAGGCCTAAAAACCTATTAAAATTTTCCATGAGAATTTTCTTTTAAGCAACCCCCCTCCATCTCTCAAAACGAAGAGTTAATCAAAACATGCGGGGATAACAATAATCTCATAATAACTATGTTTACAATTAATAATAGAGTATTAATACATGAAGTAATTTAACTAAGCACATTTTAAGCCTAACAACAATACTGTGTAGTTCGATTCAAACTCCAAATGGATTAACAAACCAATGAAATATAATACATCACAATGATAATATTTATCTATGATTTTTTTTAAGAATCTTTAGCTATGGGGATGGATGTTTAGTAATGGATACAAGTGGTTTGAATTTTATTTAGTACAACATAATGAGAACAAATATAAACTGATCATTAAGATAGCGATAACAGAACCAACCATGATCTGACAGGGTATTCGTTTTGGCTACAAATAGTTTCGGAGAAACCATTTGTTTATCATTACTATTCTTTTATTTGTTTGATCAATAAGGTAGTGAGAATATAACCAAACATTATCTGATGGGGTATTCGTTTTCGTACGAAAAGTTCTAGAGAAAATCAAGTAGAGTGCAGGAGGTCCATGGATAATTTTAGGGTTATTGCATTTTTTTGACCCTCCAAGTCATAATGATGCAGAAACCATTTGGCGTGCCCTCAACCTTGGTGTCAATGTTAATATGATAACTTGTGACTATCTAGCCATCGACAAGTAGATGTGGCAATGTGACCCATGCGATAACCCACTTGAACATCCTTATGGGTTTGCCCTATATACTGGTGCTAGCTTTAGTTATAACTGACCGTTTAAATGCCCACTAAGTAAAAACTCTCAAACCCATTTATAACTCCCCATTTAAAATATTCATAGTCTTTTAGTTTATATTTGTTGGTCTACTGGCATGACTGATCTCATGAATTATAGGGCCTTGTGTAAAAATTAAAAATAGAGCACCATTGTTATACGTCACAAAGTTGTAGATAATATAGCTCAATCATGTTTAATAAAGTTATTTAGGAAGTTTCATATTAATAGGAGAGGAGTTTGATTTGATCTTGAAAAAAGGTTAGGATCCAGTGTTGAAATGAATTTCATAAACTATAGTGTAGATAATTTTTTTTTGTTGTTAAAATTGTAAGATTGTTCCATCTACAGAACAATCTCCATTTACTTAGGGATCAACGTAGATCCACTAGTAGGTATCTCAAACTGGTTCATTCAATAACATTTTACAAAACTTCCTTTTTTCATAATAAAATGCAGAGATCAGACTTTCAGATCCATTACAGTACCAGTTAATTATTGATGCATAATGGAATATAATCTATAATAAATTAAATAAATATGTGAAGAGGGGCTAAAAATTTTCTTTTGCGGTTGGCTATTGGTGATCTCGACATAGTAATTTATAAATTGCGATATAATTTGTGTCGGTTGTTTGGCCGAAGAGGATCTGAATCGAGTTGCAACTACGATAGGTGGAGCTATACAAACATCTGTCAATAATGTTGTTGATGAGTTTCTTGGTACTTTTGAGCTATTCTAGGAGAAGCAAGTTAGAAATGTAATGTTTAATATATTTAGTGAGTTCCCCTAGAGATAGATGGTTACTATCGTTCTTCGAGGTGGAGCTGATCATTTCATCGGGGAAGCCGAACGTAGTTTACATAATGCATTAATGATTATTAGGAGGGCAATGAAGAACTTAATGGTGGTTGCCCATGGAGGTGCAATAGATATGTAGATAAGTCGTTATTTGAGGCGACATGCTCGCACAATAGCTGGGAAGTCTCAGCTCTTTATTAACACCTACGCATAAGAGATCTTGACGTTATTCCAAGGCAAAAATGTGACAATGCCGGATTCGATGCAACTGATGTGCTGAACAAACTAAGACATAAACGTGCACGTCCATCTGGAGAGGATGAACATTTTGGAGTAAATATCAACAATGGTGGAATTACTGATTCGTTTGCCAACTTTGTGTGTGAGCTAACAGTCATGAAGATTAATGCTATAAATGTTGCTACTGAGGCGGCTTGACTTATCTTAAGCATGGACGATATCTTAAATTACATGTAGTCTAAGTGTGCACAAGGGGAAGCCACTATGGGTGGTAAAGGATATGGCAGAGCTAGTTTCCGTGGTGGTCGGGGAGGACGAGTGATGCGAAGGCGATAGATATAGATATTTTAATACACTTTTTATATTTTAATCTGTGAATGTGAACTACTTGAATAATTATGGATGAATTTCTCATAGTTGTGCTGTAATGTGATTTTTGCTCTAGCGTTGAAGCCTACCTTCCTTTTGTGTTGGCTTATTTCTAAACTTTAAATTTGACAATTTTTTGAACATGACATGATCCATTAATTATGGATAATAGTTTGGGCTAGTGTTGAACAAGAATACCTTAACTTTGATGTGACAAATATGTTTCATTGCTATTATGAGTTCAGGGCATTTAGAGTTCCTTTGCAGCGGTAGACATCCATGCTATATTTCGGATCCCAAATAATCTCCCCAAGCCACAAACGAACCTTATCAAGATCTACTAGACCCGCTTCACTAATGCACAAGGTGACAAGTAATCTCCCATATATTTTTTGTTTCAATTACTGACTAATATTTGTTTTATAGTTGGATGCCTTCGTATATTAAAGTGTTGGAATGATATTTATAATCAAGTATTTCTATCAGTGAATTGCAAATGTGTTATGTTTATATGTGATGATGTTTATACAATGTCCCATTTAGTTTAAAAATTAACCAACGCTCAAAATGTTTATGTGATATTGGTTAATCTCCTTGTTACTTAAGTAACATTAAATAGCCGAGAAACATTCTTTAGACAATTTGTGAGCAATTCATGTAATTGGTAGTGGCTATGTGGTATGCTGAATCTGATTAACACAATATATGATGCATAGAATCCTTGGACTAAGATACTATTGATGATGTTAGGCGTAAAAGAGTATTGATGATGTTGGACATAATCCTTGGTATGTCGATACTGCGAAAAGTAATCATATCACTCCAAATCTATCCAACCTTCAATTTGTTGTTGAATATCATGCAATTGGCAAGGTTTCTTCTACCAATAGTCGAGGTATGAATATTACTAACAATGTGGCATCAATTATATCTTTTGATGATAATCACAAATTTACGTTGAATGATGTCCTTTCATATTCCACGAGCCTCACATAACCTATTACATGTTCACCAATTCACAAAACGTAATAATTGCCTTTTCCACATATTTAATTCTTAATTCATCTTTGTTTTTAATTTGTAATTATAATTGTTTATTTTTTTCCATGACAAGAGGTTATGTGGATAATAAATTATAATTCATATGTAGCTAATATTAACCTTTAAAAAATATTTTATGCAATAAGAACCTCCCATACCTGTTTTTCTTCGCACCTATTAATGGGGAAATGGATTTTGTGTCATTAAAGAGTAGAAGCAGTGGTGGATCCAGGATTACAGTCCAACCAAGGCGAAATCGGTTCAAAATTACCTATGCGAAAGTTTCGAGTGTTGCCGGGAGTTCGGGTGCGGGAGCCCCCGAGACGATTTTTTTGGGTTATTTCTAATTTTAAAGAAATTATAGCTTTATAATACTCAAACAATTACTCTCAATCATTATTAACAATATCTAATTAATTTCTCAAGGACTTCCTATTTAAAAAATACCACATATTTCAGACTACATATGCCACCACATATTTAAATGGATCAAATAGCAAAAGGTCCCTCAAATAATTTTTAATACATATTTAGTCCAAGCCTTTTATTTTGTACCAAAAAGTTCCTTATTCTCTTATCTTTAAAGGTCCGTGCCAGCGACATGGTAAAGCCTTTTTGACATGGTGAAGGACTTTTTGGTGCAAAATAAAAAGGTTTGGACTAAACGTGTATTAAAAAAAATTTGAGGGACTATTTGGTATATGCCCCTATTTAAATTGAACATTGAACAACTTCAAATTAAACTACACATACATACAAAAAATTAAATTGAATAACTCCACATACAAAAAACTAAACTACACAACTCCACACACATAAAATTTCTACCACATACAAAAAATATATAAATACATAAAAATAATACCTGAAAAATCCTATATATATTTTTTTTTCCAAAAATTCAACTGGGGTCACCGCCCCCTTGGGCCCCATGTGGCCCCTCCAGTGAGTAGAAGTTGAATTCACTATACTTTATATTCTATGTTGTATGAAATTACCTGATGCATGCATAATGTGTATTAGATTCTATGCTTATCCTTGCCAAGGTCAAACTCCAATAATATGGTATCATTTATGTATTTTTTTTCATGGCATTGTGTAAGATGCCATGTTACATGGGTATGAACTTCTTAAATGTTTTTCAATTACTCATTCTCCGTTCACATATTCTATTCTCATCTCTAGTTGAGCGTGGTGTACTGGTAAGTGGACACATCATGAACCCCTCTCTCTTCGATTCACCAATGGTTCTATGGCTAGTGCCAACAAACCACTTTAGTTAGAAATTCCATTAGGTAGCCATACTAAAGGCCTAGGATCAAGTCTTGCCTTCAGTAGTATTTGTGAGGATTTTTTTTGGGTGGGGTGGGGGTGTTAATGGCTACTGATTTAAGCAAAAATTAAAAAAAAAGGTGGGTTAATAGTTATGGTTATGTGTCATAATTTAACCTGTCATATATAAAACTATGTGAGATTCCTAACTTACCCACCGCAATAGTATCCATGGAAGGGAAATGATACAAGATCATGTGTTGCATTCAAATATATTTATAATTCTTTAGAGGATAAACAAAATGTAAAAAATTTCCTTAAAGTGTTTACTTCATACTGGGATAATTTGGGAGGAGAGTGTAAGACATAAGGTAGTGTCATTCAAGTATTAGTGACCAGTGTGAACTATTGAAGAAGTTGCTAAGTATCCGTTTGACATGCATATGTAAATGAGGGGTCAGTGGATTGCGTGCTTCTCTTTTGGTTTTGGAATATATCCTCCAAGTTTTTATTTTGAATGATGTAAAATTCAATAGTAGTTTTTTTTGTTGAACCATGTTTTCTTTTGCAAGTTTAATGTTCTTTTTTAACAAATGAATGCTTGTTTTACAAAAATCACTTGTTTATGTACTTCTCGATAATCTATGGCATACTTTCCCGGTCGTGATAATTTGGTAACCTTTGTCATTCCATATGACAGTCTGCAGGTCTACCATGGACAATAATAGTTAAAGGACATGACACCTTCACTCCAATTAGCTATGTTATAAGAACTTAACTAAACTTTGGTTTTGTCCTTTATATTTAGAAATTTATTTTAGACATTAAGTTGGACCTTTAGCTATTTTTGTATATGCTACGTAAAAAATATTGCAAGCATGATCCGATTGAGGTCCAAAATATGCAGGCATATTGATTACATTGGAATTACACCTTTGTCTTAAAATATGTTGATGGAAACAATTCTGAATCCAATTATATTTTATTATTTGCAGGCACATGGAATACCCGACATACGTAGTATTGAAAGGCCTAAATCCAGGTTTTTACACTTTGTGAAAAGAAACACAAGCACAATTCAATGGATACCAAGGCGATGCATATAAAATATTTGAGTCCAT
Organism: Sambucus nigra; assembly: GCA_949130495.1. NCBI lineage: Eukaryota > Viridiplantae > Streptophyta > Magnoliopsida > Dipsacales > Adoxaceae > Sambucus > Sambucus nigra. The sequence goes on along the minus strand of OX422214.1, from coordinate 605,595,626 downwards.
TGAACTCACTCAACAGGTGTACTCCGAGTACACGGGGGAGGATGTCACCACATCAATACCCCCCACGATTGATATACCTAGACTTTACGAAACGTATCCATCGCTAGGGTGACCACTGGTCTAGGTTCAAAATGATTTGTTACGTGTTCGTGGCATTTAATGTCATCAAAGTGTTGTGTTGTTATTTTTTAATTTATTTTTTATTCAATGTTCATTTTGTATTTGGTGCCAAAGAAATTTTTTTTAAAGAACAAAATTTATTAAAAAGCTTAGGGGAAATAGCCTCTCCTAGGGCTCTTACATGTGCTAATGAAAAATTAAAATTACGAACTATCGACCTCGAGCATGATTACGAGAGAAAATTATTTTTTCTTTCGAGTGCAAGATTTTTTTGTCGCACTCATCTCTTCACGACCTAATCCATTGCATTCAACGAAACGTTCACAGTCGAAGTTTTAGAGAGGGATAATGAATATATTTGGTGTCCACATTTTCTGCCAACCGAGTCTTCAATAAACGCCCGAGCCTTTGCAGAACTAGATGACATTCCAAGATCAAATATAGGAATTTCCACGTACAAATTAATATCTTGGTCGTCCTTTTCTCATAAAGAATCATTTGTGAAATTAGACAATATTTTGTTTATGTTAAATTTAGTTTAAACATGTTTTATGTGTACTAGATATTTGGAATGTCAGAAATATATATGAAGCGTTGTTAATTTTTATTAGACTTGATACATGTTCATGACATTTAATATACTTCTTTATTTTAGTTTATTTTACTCTTGTCAATTCATCATTTTGTGAAAGTATAAAGACATTTGTAACATCTCTTACTACATTTAACAAATTCAACCTTTGTAACTGCTAATAGCAGTCAAAATTTGTTACTATTGCCAATTTTATAACCGTTGTGAGAAGTTACAAAAATTAGATTCGTAACTGATGACAATAATTATAAATATTAGATTCGTAACTAGTGTCAATAGTTATAAACATAAGTTACAAATAGGGGTCACCAGTCATAACCCCATAGGGATTATAAAAAATTGTGATTGCTGTTAAGAATGACAATTATTATTTTGTGACCCTTTAAGTCGTGAGGGCAAAGAGCAGTTATAAAGGTCATTTATAACTGCTAATAGCAGTTAGAAATCTCCTTTCCTGATGTAGTGAAGGTATTTAATGGGTCGGGTTCAGTGTTGGCCAAATTCACCCATTAAAAACTCTTAAGATCTGTTAAGAGTAAATAAGAAATATTGTTTTTTTAAAGATTTTATGTAGTTTAGTGTTAATGTAGTTATAGTGAATTTGCTAAATGAGACCTTTAATAATTGATGATACCAGGATTATACAATGGATTTAACATGAGTTTGGGCCTTGCAAAACATCATAAGATAATAAATAGATATTAGTGTAGTAGAAGAGATGAGAGAAATAGATACGAATGCAGAGATATAAGTGGTTCAACTGTCAACCTACTTCCAGTGTGCAAAGTAAGAGGGCCTTTTCACTATAATAGGGCTCAAAAGGCCATGGATGATACACACAAGTTTTCTCTCTCTAGAAATAATTTTACAAAGTAACATTAAGGTCTATAGGAGTCAATCCTGATGAAAAAGACACATGGTGCCTTATATAGGCTAGGGGTGAGAGTATCACCCCCGAGTATAAAATCCATGCCCAGCTGAGGTCATAGCCAATGAGAGAGTGGCAGTGTATTTACACAGAGTAAGATCATCATGAAGAATACTCCCTCACATGGGTTGTTGATATTCGATAACGATTATGCGTGGTATGCCCAAAATTCTCTTGTCATGCATTTTGTGCTTATAGAATGTGTCGGAGGTAGAAGGTCTCGATCGGGCTGAGACTTCTGAAGCCCTGTATTATGTTGTGGGTCAATATGAGATTGGGTGGTCATCTGTGGTTGATGCACCCGTCTTAGACCGAGGTTACTTCCTTATCATACAGGTGTCATTTGAGTTTGACACTGATGTAGGTAGAGATGAGGTTGGTTTATACTACGACATGAGACTAGAGAGCCTGTTAGGTTTCTTCCATATCATCCGGATGATTCCTTTATAGGACGAGACGTATGTGGACGAGACTGATCATGTGGGCTTAAGTGAACGTATTGGTCACTTTTGGAGGATGTTTGTAACAGTCACCTTCTTGTGTGTCTTCTGGATGAGACCATACTTATGTATATCAATTACCCCTCGACGTTAGCCTTTAATGTTAGTAGGAGGTTGAGGTTTAAGACTGATCTGATTGTCTCATCTCGTCCTTATATACGGTTCATAGTTAGTGCCCTAGGGTATCCAAGGGTCAAGTCATATGTAACAGTAATATCAACCCGCTTGCTTTGATCACATCCAGTAATGAGAAGTTGTCCAGTAGTCGTCCATTGTTTGGTTATGCCAAAGGCGACACAAGTTCCTAGGCACACTTGGACCACGTGTGCAGTTATTACATCACTTATGTTCTTTGGGATCTATGTCTAATCATCACAGGCGATCTAATTCTTACAAGGTTTGGTTTAGGCGATAACTTTCCTTCTCTTTTCCACTTTGATTAGGCATAAATTCTTCACATTTATGCCCTTAATTTCAGTATTTTTATGATCCCGTGTGATGTAAATAGCTTGGATTTGTCTCATATTTATGATACTAACCCTTTTTGTCATATATTTCGTATTTTGTATATCTCTTATGTGCTTTACAGATATTTCATGCAAGAAAGTGCGAGAGAGAACTCAAAATAGTGAAAGAAACAAAGAAATGAGGAGTTAAAGGTTTTTTTTTTAATTTTCAGACTTAACCCGTAGATGGGACCAACTGTAAAGTTTAATTCATTTCAATTACAAGAACACTAGAAAAAATAGCACCTCAATCCGAACTACTGTGAAGAAGTTATGGTCATTCGAAGTTAAGAGAAAATCGCAAGAAAAAAGAACCGAACCGGTCCGGAGCCTTGAAACTCACTATCTAAAATTCATGACTGGACCGATACGAATTAAATGGAAGACGAACTGATCCGTCCATTAGTCACACTTCAGAACCGTTACAAAATTAGTCACGTTTTATAAATATGACAAAATTTCCAGATACGTGATTTGTATTTTGTCCTTATATTTTAGCCAAATGAGTTTTATATTTTGGGGACTCTTCTAAATGACCTCTAACCTATATATTTAGTCAATAGGACTCTTTTTATTCATATTTCATTCATGTAAAAGCTCCTAATTAAGGAGGAACATATTGGAGAAGAATTTACATATTTTGCACCTATAATTCAAGAGCTTTTCCGATTTTTCTTCTCCAGTTTTTCTTCAATATTTGATTTCTTCTTGCATGGTTGTGTTCTTCAATCTTGGTAACCCTAATTTCCATCACTTTTATCATTATTTCCTTATTTTTCACATGCTTGTTAATGGATTCTTGTGTAGTTAATCATAGTTATACCATGCTGGACTAGATTTTTTAGGGGTTGGGATGCATGAACCCAACCCGATGTGGTTTGCACGTGTGTAAAATTAGTTCCCTGAATTAGATAAATGATCAAATTGTGTTGTTTAGTGATCAAAACCGTTGTAGGACTTTTGATCTCATTTTTCCTAGGTAACTGGGATGCTTAAGAATGCAACGCGCGTGTAGCTATCTCGACACTACTTTATTCTTACTTTTGATTATATATGATGCGGGCTTGAACCTCATATATACAATGCTTAAGATTAATGAATATTGTATTTAATCATTTATTTCAATTTGAGAGTTGATTTTAACATCGATAAATGCACTAGGATTGGAGGATCGTGTCCTAACCTATTGTTCTCATTCGTAGTTAAGTCTTTCATACATTTGTTATCTGATTAATTAGCGTAGCTTCATTTCATTAGTATTTAATTCAGTTAGTTTTTAATTTAACTCTACATTTAGTTCATAATTAATCTCTCATTCAAAGCATCTTTTCACTTCTTTTAGAGTCAAGTTAGGGTTCTCCGTCTCTCCAAACGTCATCACAATTTTCTCGTCCTATTTCCCTGAGGATCGATACCCAACTTACCGGAATTATTACTTGAGCGATAGGCTTGCACTTGAGCCTAGATAAGCACGCACTTTAGAACACTTTTTTAGCCGCGTCAAACTTCTCATAAAATAATAGAGCCCAAACCCTTACCAAATTTTCTCTCACTAACCTTTGCCAAAAAATCTCTCTTGTCTTCTTCTTTGGCTTCTCCATTCTCTTTTAGTTCATTCTTTTTTCCTCCAGTTAGGCCTAATATTCTTCCTTATCCTTCCATTCATTTCATTATTTAAACCATCATTCTTTTAATTGTTGTGCTTTTCAACGAATATTGTTTTTTTTTGTGACCATTTTTATGCATGTTTCTTCATTTTGTGATGCTTATTGGGTGGCAATCTTAGGTTTTTAGGAGCATATGAGGTGATTTTGTAGGGAATTTGAGGTTTTATCATAGTTTGGTTGAGTTTTGGGGGTTTTTAGTATCAGTTCCAGTGTAGATTACCTGAAACTAGGTTTAGGTGTTCTTCCCAAAACTTATTCCTATTCCCCTATTTGACCTTTTATCCCCAAGCTATTAAAAGCGAGAGGTTGTTAATGTACCAAAGTTTGTACGAATATTTGGTAGAGTTGCAATACCGTTGCAATTTTGTCCTCTGAAAAATTGAAGAGGTTGAGGCTCATCTTAACCGACCAAGGCTTTCGATATCCTTGACTCTGACACTTTTAGAAGTAGAGAAACATTCTCTGTATCTGACCAATTTCCCCCACTACAGCGCCACAAATTAATCATCAATTGTTATCATTATTAGCAATGATATAATGTCGTCTTCATCCAAGGGCTAGTCTATATGAACGTTTTGGTCTCCATAATGATCATATAGACTCTGTCCCTGACTCTTTTGAGGAAGTTATGAGGGTGACCATGGCTCATCCTGGTACAGTCCAGACGGCAAACTTTGCCGAATCGAGGAATAAAGGTCATCCAAGCACCTCTTCTCGTCAATAGGGGATCTTAATCCCCCAATTCATGATGTTTCAGATGACAAGACTGGGTATCATATTCCTCCACTCCTTAAAATGCCTCAACCCCTGGCTGCCATGAATGAGTTAGAGTTTTAAAGCAGAGACCCTCATAAAAAGGCTCCTGACATTGAGTATGATGAGGGTGAGGATGCTTACACACTAGATACAAGTGTTGCCTTGTCCTACCCCATTGACATCCGTGAGACCGATTTGATTATGTGACGACACATGTATGGAATAAACTCATCCATAAATATGAGATTATATGTTGAGAACAAGAGGGTGTACACTACACCAAAAATGCCAATCTGGCACGCTTAGGCAAGGAGATTCTGGCACGGTTTTATCATAATCTGGAACGGTTTGAAATAGTGCCAAAATTTGGCACGGTTTTTAACTGTGCCAAATATGGGTACGCTTTGTTAAAAAAATACCCCCCCAAAATTTGGAGTGGGGACCAAATTTTCAAGACATTCCAATCCCCTCTCTCTCTCTCTCTCTCTCTCGCTCGCTCTCCTTCCCGGCTTCCTCATCGTTCTCCTCCTCGCTCTCCTTCCTGGCTTCCTCATCGTTCTCATCGTTGCTGCTACTGCTCATCATCGTAAGGTATTACATCTCTCTCTCTCTCTCTCTCTCTCTATCTCTATCTCTCTCTCTCTCTCTCTCTCTCTCTATATATATATATATATATATATATATATCAGCACCCCTAAATCGGGTACCCGAAATCGGTAACCCTAAATCGCAACCCTAAATATATATATATATATATATATATATATATATATATATATATATATATATATATATGGGTATGCGATCTGCGATTTCTCTCTCAGGTCAGTTGCGATTTCGCTATCTCTCACTCTCTCACAACTGGATATATATATATATATATATATATATATATATATATATATATATATATATATATATATATATATATATATATATATCAGTAATATATATATCAGTAAATATATATATCAGGTACAGGTAAGTTGCAAGTCAGTTGTATAATGTATCAGTTGCAATTTCGGGTACCGATTTCATTGAAACTTGAGGAAAAATCAAAATATTAAGGCTTATAGAGAAATCTAGATTTAAAAATAATTGTCACACGCAGTGTGTGTGTGTTCGTATAGTTATATATTTTCCTTTTTACAGCCCTCTGTCTCATTGATGAGTTGATTGTCTGTGTGTGTAGATTTGGAGCTGGAAGGGTGGAAATGAAATAAAAATGGGATTATTTCACTAAAACTTTAGGAAAAAAAGTGAGAAATAAAGGTCTATAGAGAAATTTAGAATTAGAATTAGAATTAATTCCCAAAACGTGTATGTGTGTGTGTGTGTGTGTGTGTTTATATATGTTTGTATATTGTCATTTTAACACCTTAGCGTCTCATCAATGAATTGTTTGTTTATGTATATATGTGTGCATGCACATAGTGTGTGTACGTGAAGGTGAAAGGGAAGAAGTGCACTAAAGATCAGCTTTTGATTGGTATGAATATGTATATTTACACATGTATGTATATACATGTATTTATACACTTTAAATTTATTAGCTCTATGTTTGGTTGATGAAATAGTGCCAAACTTTGTTGCAAAACGTGGCCGGAATGTTGTTGTGAGGAATCACCGGGGGCTTGGGGGCATATCAATAATTATAAGTAAGTATTCACTATATGGAATTTTTCTTTATTTTTTCCATTCTTTATTTTTTTTCTTTTTATTGTCCAGTAAGAAACCATTCAATAAATTTCTGTAATTGAATTATATATAATGATGTAGTTAGCATCCATTTGGACTGTTCACTTGTGCTAAGGATTTAGTTAGCATGGATACAAAGGTAAGCTTATTGTTCATACCCTTTGGACTTGACTTCTTTCTAGTTTATTTTCTGGTTAATTTTGATCACATTAACGTATTGTAGGTCAGGATGTTAGCAGTTTATATGTAAAAGTAGCTTCAGAGCAAGGCCAAGGGCAAGGAATTACAAGTAATGTAACTTTCACATGCAGAATCCCACTAACCCGCTACTGGACAGGTAAAACTCTAGTATTATATTTTACTTCTAATAAGATATATAGTTTTATATATGTGCAGTACTTTATACATGCGTGTCCTATACTGTATATATGGTTATGGGGTTTAACACTTTTTTTTATAAAATTACGTGTTTTCATATTTGAAGTTTTGTTATGGAAGTAAAATTAAAGTTACGTGATCTTATGCTATTAATTGAGACGTAATTGGCTCAACTATGAGAAACTCTATAAGAATATTTACTTATTACTTAAAGTCACAAAACAAACGACCCCATAGGAGGCACGAACACCTCGCACGGGACTAATGTAACTTGTAGGAACTGACCGCGTAATCCCGGGTCTCCCGGTATGAGAGTATGACGATAATTTGCGAAAATCACACTTAGACTTGAAAACAGGCCGTTAAAGGGTGAAAACCCAAACCAGCACCCAAACGACCCCATAGGAGGCACGAACACCTAGCACGGGACCAATGTAACTTGTAGGAACTGACCGCGTAGTCCCGGGTCTTCCGGTTAGAGAGTACGACGATAATTTGCAAAAATCACACTTAGACTTGAAAACACGCCGTTAATGGGTGAAAACCCAAACCAGCCCCCAAACGACCCCGTATGAGGTACGAACACCTCGTACGGGACCAATGTAACTTGTAGGAACTGACTGCGTAGTCCTGGGTCTCCCGGTTTGAGAGTATGACGAAAATTTGAGAAAATCACACTTAGACTTGAAAACAAGCTGTTAATGGGTGAAAACCCAAACCAGCACCCAAACGACCCCGTAGGAGGCACGAACACCTCGCACGGGGCCAATGTAACTTGTAGGAACTGACTGCGTAGTCCCGGGTCTCCCGGTTTGGGAGTATGGCGATAATTTGCAAAAATCACACTTAGACTTGAAAACAGGCCGTTAAAGGATGAAAACCCAAACTAGCACCCAAACGACCCCGTAGGAGGCACGAACACCTCGCACGGGACCAATGTAACTTGTAGGAACTGACCGCGTTGTCCCGGGTCTTCCGGTTTGAGATTATGAAGATAATTTGCAAAAATCACACTTAGACTTGAAAACAGGCCGTTAAAGGGTGAAAACCCAAACCAGCCCCCAAACGACCCCGTAGGAGGCACGAACACCTCGCACGGGACCAATGTAACTTGTAGGAACTGACTGCGTAGTCCCGTGTCTCCCGGTTTGAGAGTATGACGATAATTTGTGAAAATCACTCTTAGACTTGAAAACAGGCCGTTAATGGGTGAAAACCCAAACCAGCCCCCAAACGACCCCGTAGGAGGCACGAACACCTCGCACGGGACCAATGTAACTTGTAGGAACTGACTTCGTAGTCCCGGGTCTCCCGGTTTGAGAGTATGACGATAATTTGCGAAAATCACACTTAGACTTGAAAACAAGCCGTTAAAGGGTGAAAACCCAAACCAGCACCCAAACGACCCCGTAGGAGGCACGAACACCTCGCACGGGACCAATGTAACTTATAGGAACTGACCGCGTCGTCCCCGCTCTCCCGATTTGAGATTATGACGATAATTTGCAAAAATAACACTTAGACCTGAAAACAGGTCGTTAAAGGGTGAAATCCCAAACCAGCCCCCAAACGACCCCGTAGGAGGCACGAACTCCTCGCACGGGACCAATGTAACTTGTAGGAACTGACTGCGTAGTCCCGGGTCTCCCGGTTTGAGAGTATGACGATAATTTGCGAAAATCACACTTAGACTTGAAAACAGGCCGTTAATGGGTGAAAACCCAAACCAGCCCCCAAACGACCCCGTAAGAGGCACGAACACCTCGCACGGGACCAATGTAACTTGTAGGAACTGATTGCGTTGTCCCGAGTCTCCCGGTTTGAGAGTATGACGATAATTTGCGAAAATCACACTTAGACTTGAAAACAAGCCGTTAAAGGATGAAAACCTAAACCAGCACCCAAACGATCTCGTATGAGGTACGAACACCTCGCACGGGACCAATGTAACTTGTAGGAACTAACCGCGTTGTCCCGGGTCTCCCGGTTTGAGAGTATGACGATAATTTGCAAAAATCACACTTAGACTTGAAAATAGGCCGTTAAAGGGTGAAAACCCAAACCAGCCCCCAAACGACCCCGTAGGAGGCACGAACACCTCGCACGGGACCAATGTAACTTGTACGAACTAATCGCGTTGTCCCGGGTCTCCCTGTTTGAGAGTATGACGATAATTTGCGACAATCATACTTAGACTTGAAACAGGCCGATAATGGGTGAAAACCCAAACCAGCCCCCAAACGACCCCGTAGGAGGTACGAACACCTTGCACGGGACCAATGTAACTTGTAGGAACTGACCGCGTAGTCCCGAGTCTCCCGGTAAAATAAGAGAGTATGACGATAATTTACGAAAATCACACTTAGACTTGAAAGCAGGCCGTTAATGGGTGAAAACCCAAACCAGCTCCCAAACGACCCCGTAGGAGGTACGAACACCTCGCACGGGACCAATATAACTTGTAGGAACTGACGGCGTAGTCCCGGGTCTCCCGGTTTGAGAGTATGACGATAATTTGTGAAAATCACACTTTGACTTGAAAACACGCCGTTAATGGGTGAAAACTCAAACCAGCCCCCAAACGACCCCGTAGGAGGCACGAACACCTCACACGGGACCAATGTAACTTGTAGGAACTGATTGTGTAGTCCCTGGTCTCCCGGTTTGAGAGTATGACGATAATTTGCGAAAATCACACTTAGACTTGAAAACAAGCCGTTAAAGGGTGAAAACCCAAACCAGCACCCAAACGACCCCGTAGGAGGCACGAACACCTTGCACGGGACCAATGTAACTTGTAGGAAATGACCGCGTCGTCCCGGGTCTCCCGATTTGAGATTATGACGATAGTTTGCAAAAATAACACTTAGACTTGAAAACAGGCCGTTAAAGGGTGAAAACCCAAACTAGCCCCCAAACGACCCCGTAGGAGGCACGAACACCTCGCATGGGACCAATGTAACTTGTAGGAACTGGCTGCGTAATCCCGAGTCTCCTGGTTTGAGAGTATGACGATAATTTGCGAAAATCACACTTAGACTTGAAAACAGACCGTTAATGGGTGAAAACCCAAACCAGCCCCCAAACGACCCTGTAGGAGGCACGAACACCTCGCACGGGACCAATGTAACTTATAGGAACTGACCGCGTAGTCCCAGGTCTCTTGGTTTGGGAGTATGGCGATAATTTGCAAAAATCACACTTAGACTTGAAAACAAGCCGTTAAAGGGTGAAAACCCAAACCAGCCCCCAAACGACCCCGTAGGAGGCACGAACACCTCGCACGGGACCAATGTAACTTGTAGGAACTGACTGCGTAGTCCCGGGTCTCCCGGTTTGAGAGTATGACGATAATTTGCGAAAATCACACTTAGACTTGAAAACAAGCCGTTAAAGGGTGAAAACCCAAACCAGCCCCCAAACGACCCCGGAGGAGGCACGAACACCTCGCACGGGACCAATGTAACTTGTAGAAACTAACCGCGTCATCCCGAGTCTCTCGATTTGGGAGTGTTGCGATAATTTGCAAAAATCACACTTAGACTTGAAAACAGGTCGTTAATGGGTGAAAACCCACACCATCCCCCAAACGACCCCGTAGGAGGCACGAACACCTCGCACGGGACCAATGTAACTTGTAGGAACTGACTGCGTAGTCCCGGGTCTCCCGGTTTGAGAGTATGACGATAATTTGCGAAAATCACACTTAGACTTGAAAACAAGCCGTTAAAGGGTGAAAACCCAAACCAGCCCCCTAACGACCCCGTAGGAGGCACGAACACCTCGCACGGGACCAATGTAACTTGTAGAAACTAACCGCGTTGTCTCGGGTCTCCCCGTTTGAGAGTATGATGATAGTTTGTGAAAATCACACTTAGACCTGAAAACAAGCTGTTAAAGGGTGAAAACCCATACCAGCCCCCAAACGACCCCGTAGGAGGCACGAACACCTCGCACGGGACCAATGTAACTTGTAGGAACTGACCGCATAGTCGTATATGCAATTTTTCTTCTTGTATATGCAACTTTTTTGCTTGAATATGATTTTTTTAAAAATGACTTGGTTACTAATATTGTATCTTTTTTGTGTCTTATTTTTTTTTAGGATGACATTCAATCGTTAGCTTTTATCCACTTGGAACGCACGAAGAAGTCAATGCTCTACAACAGAGGGATTGTGTATTTAGTGTCGTTAATATTCAGGATTCTATTTTTTGTGTTATGGCCGAGCAGGCTTCAGTAGTTTTATGGTTTATTTTTATGGTCGTGCTGGCTATAGTAGTTTTATTGTTTAGTTTTATGGCCGTGCGGGCTTTATATGGGCAGATTTTATGTTAGCAGGTTTTGGAATGCTCAAAAAATAGAGGAAACTCTGCCCAATTTTTTTTTTAAATGGGAACTATTAACTCTTGTAATTTTTTGAACTTATTGTCGACTTTTATGGTCATGTGTTGCTTTATATTGGTATTATCTCTTGTAATTTTTTGAAGTTTGTATGCACAATAGTTTAACAACAACCTGCGATATTCATAATTTATGAATTTTCTTGATTTTGTTTCTGCAAATAATAAATATTTTTCCTACCGAATTTGGAATTTGCAGATTTTCCAGATTTGGTTCCTATTATTATATTTTTTTAATCAACTGAAAACTCTGGCATGGTTTTAAACCGTGCCAATGCATAAAAATGAGAACGCTTATAAAACAATCTGGCATGCTTTATAACCGTGCCAAAAGCGTGCCAGAAAATAGATAATTTGGCACGGTTTTGGCGTGTGCCAAAAGCGTGCCAGATTTAATATCTGGCACGGTTTAAAAGCGTGCCAGATTAAAAAACGGGCACAGTTTAAAAGCGTATCTGGCACGATTTTAAACCGCGCCAGAAAATCTAGCACGCCTGATTCTGGCACGGTTCTAAACCGTGCCAGTTTCCTATTTTTGGTGTAGTGGTATGACCTTATAAATATGGATGAGATCTTCATGTATGAGAAAATGTTTAAGATTGGCTTTTTCCTTCTTTTTAACTCTGCCATCAGAGCTATCCTTTATTCTATTGGGGTTGCCCTAACTCAGTTGTCCCTAAATGCCCGAAGGATCTTATTGGGGTCGTTCATCCACTGGAAACTTGTATATAACGATGACTTGCCTGTTGATGTCTTTACATCATGCTACTCATCTATCTCCAGAAAGTTCAATCATGCTACTACCATTTTGTAGCACACCAACCCGACCGTAAACAAAATCATGTGAACCAAACATCCAATTATGATTGGAATTCTGGGTGCTTCTTAATTTCTACTTCATAGGAGTTCAGCGATGATGAGGTGTCTAGCCTCCACGAGACTATTTTGCCTTGCCATTAGGACAACATCACGATCTCATCTAAGGTTGATCCAGGCCTATGCGCTAAGATGAGACGAAACATAGATAAGTAGAGAGGCCCCAAAGGCCTGATGGTTTTGAGGATCTGATGACTCCTGAGATCCTCAGATACATTGGAATGGGTGTAAACCCATTTGAATCCCTTCGTAAGCACTTGATGTTTCTCATTTTTCATATCGTCCTGAATAGGCAACACAACCTTCACCCAATAGAAAAAATCAAAGGGTTTGCTGAGATGACCCTCTACTCCAAGCACCCCCATATTGGACGATGTGTTAGCAGTTACACATCTTGCTTAGTTGGCCCTAAACCCTGACTCTCTTCTCGGGAGTCCATCTAAGGCTGAGGAGGTTATTGCCTCAGTGACCCCCCTCATGCGATATCTGATATTTTGAGGCATGGAATGGATTCAGGGTGTCAGAATTTGCATTCCATATGGCCACCCAGCCTAAAGTTGGACTTATTGACAAGGAAATGTATCAGTTGTATGATTTGAAGAATCAATTGGATGATTAGAAGGCTCCTCACGAGGAAGCGACTTCGAAGCTCTGAGATCGATAAAAGAAGCACATTTTTACTCTTAGGGAGGACTATAAAACTCGAATAACTAATATCCAAGTCGATCTGAAGAAGAAAAAAGACTTTGAGGTTGACCATCTTAAAGAGGGTGCATCAAAAGCCATGTCCAAGTTCAAAGAGTCTGTGGAATTCGCTGGCTACTTCTTCTAGTATCTGAAAAGGGGGTGAAGGAAGCTTGTTGATGACTGTCAATTAGTTACCTAACCTCATCTCCAAGTTTCCTGAGCTAGCCTTTGTCCGTAAATCCTTTAACTTCACTGATCCTATAAGTATCACAACTCTTTAGGATGTTCAAGGTGAGATTGACAATTCTAGGGGTGCCGAGTGAGAGGCTGTGAGGGACAAGATGGCCCAGATGGCTTAAGAAGAAGAAGAAGATGGTTACCAAGATACTACCACCACCATTTATGAGGAGGAAATGTCAGTCCCAGAAGCCACAACCACTGATGGCTTGGCTGCCGATACTCAAATATTTCTAGTTCCGCTTCTTTGGGTGACCGTTTATAGCCTCTGATGCCCTTGATTTGTAACTGATGTTTTTTTTATTAACATTTGAACTCTAAGGTCTATAACTCCAACATTTTGAATATAAATTGTTTCCCTTTCTTTAGTAATTATTTTTATATTTATCATGCAGTGTATTGTATTATTTTACATTCGACATAACAAAATGATGTTAAGTTTCACCATAACAAAATAATGTTTAATTTTCCCACCTCTTAGGGTTTTAAATGAGATGTGTTTAGGAGACGAGACTCCAAAACACTCTCGTACTGTCAAGAGATAGATTTAAATTTTGATGATTCACCCTGAAAAATGATGTTAAGGCTCATCGTAAAAGAATGATGATTAATTTTCCCACCTTTTGGGGTTTTTAATGAGATATGTTTAGGAAACGAGACTCCAAAACACTCTCGTACCGCCGAGAGAGATTTGCATTTTAACTATTCACCATAAAAAATGATGTTATGTCTCACCATAACAAAATGATGTTTAATTTTCCCACCTCTCAGTGTTTTAAATGATACGTATTTTGGAAACGACACTCCAAAACACTCCCGCACTGCCGAGAGAGAGATTTACTAGTGTGCACCAAATTTTGGAGGTATAATTCGTAGATAGGAGACAACACTTAATTCCATTTCAATTAAAATTTTCTCTCTACAAGAACTTATTTCAAGATTTTACATTGAGACTTTCTCACTAATAGTAATATTCAAGTGATCAACATTCCATGGATTAATGAATGGTTCCCCCTTTAGGTTCTCTAGCCGATACGTCCTCGAGACAACTTCCTTCGTGACTTTTTATGGACCATGCCAGTTAGGATGAAGATTATTGATTTTTGGATGACCTTCTTGAGTATGGGATCACCAAATTTGATTGGGAGAGACTTAACCCTATTGTTGTAGAATTTGACGGCCCTTTGTTTTAAGTCGACTGTATTACGATCGCGTCCTCTCTTCACTCTTCAATGAGGTCCAAATCGAGTCTCCTCTCTTCTAATTTCACGTCAGGTTCATATATTTAGACCCTGTGACTCTCCAATCCGATCTCGGTTTGGATAAGAACCTCCGATCCATATGCTAATATAAAAGGAGTTTCATTAGTCATCATTCTCTCGATTGTCCGGTATGCCGATAACACGTTGTTCAATTCATCGACTCATTTCCCCTTGGTGTCTTTCAATTTCTTTTTTTATTCCATACAATATCATCTTGTTTTTCACCTCCATTTTCCTGTATTCTTGTGGTCGGACTGGCATGGAGAAGAATTACTTTATGACGACTCTTCCACTATAGCCAACAAAGAACTTATTTTTGAACTTCTTTCCATTGTGTGATATTAGAGTACTAGGGAATCCGTATCTATAAATAATATTTATCCAGATAATTCTGAAACACGTTTTTTTAGGGATATTTACCATGGCTTCTACTTCTTGGAAAAGTAATCAATCGCGATAATCAAAAAGTGGAAGTTTCTATTGGCTCTCGACAGTGGGATGACCAAATTAATACCCTACGTAGAGAAAGGCCATAGGGCCAAGATAGGAGAAAAAATTTGATGGGGTATATTGGATAAGCACTGGCATTTGTCGCACTTCAGGACATACTCGACCGCATCCTTGGAAAGGTTCGACCAATAATAACCCTTAGTGGTAGTCCTCTTTGCGAAAGATCATCCACTGATATGACACATGAAAATTTCTTCATTTATATCTCTGAGCACATAGTTAACTTCTGTTGGGTGTACACACCTCAAGAGTGGGAGAAGGTATCCCCTTTTATACAAAACATCTCTTATAATAGTAAACTAAGTTGATCGATATCGTACCTTTCTTCTATCAGCTTTTATTTCTAGGAGCTTCCCGTCCTTCACGTATCAATGATCGAGTTTATCCATGATGATCTCAAATTCAGATTAAAGCATTTTAGGGTGTCGGCTTCTTCTCTTTCTATGCTCGACTGTAGGAGAATTTCAACTAAAATTGTTTGGTGGATTTCTTCTCTTGATTCCAATGCAAGTCTCGTAATGGCGTTCATCCTCCCATTCTAATTTCTTAAGATTGTCTTTATCTTTAACCGCTAAAAATTTTCCAGTGTTGTCTTCATACTGGCCAAGTACTTGGCCATTTTTCATATTTTGCCTCATGGACTCCACAATTTAGTTTATAACCAACTGTGAATCATTCTGGGAAAGTATTTGACTGACACCAATGCCTTGGACACTATAAGTCCTTTTAGAAAGGATTCGTACTCTGCCTCATTATTAGACGTTTAAAATCGAATCTTAGGGCGTATTTAATATCGGTTCCATTTAGAGCCGACAATATCCGTCCTGCCCCACTTCCTGGTGTGCGGGACTGTGAGTGCGTTATCTCCATCTTTATAGAATATTTACATAATTAAATGTCCAACAAAGACAAATCCAAAATTTATCCTTTTATCCTAAGACATGAATCTAGGTGATAAAACGAATAAATTAAAGCATTTAATCTAACAAGGCAAATTTGAGGAAAAATCCCTTGGGGGGAAAACCATTTTATTTCAGCACTTTAGAAATAATATAAGATAGTCAACTTACAGCTACTTGATACCAATCACAAGTATAACGTTCTAGTTATTGTAAATCTAAAAAAAATACCACTTGTCTCCAAGCAGTCCATAGGTGGCCTTCCACCCTCGGTATCAACCGATCACCCTTTTTCTTCAGAAATGATCCCCTCGAGAATCACAATGGTCAGCAGTAGAGATGATCTCTCCACAAGAGTAGTGTATTCAAGGATACAAAACTATATAGGGTTTTTTAATACTCCGTACTTTTATAGATATTTAAATTACATAAGAGGCGTAATTTGGTAATTAGAAGAAATTACTTTGAATAGTAATTTTGGAATTTATGAGTGTAATTTAATAAATTTAGAATTTAAAGTGAATAGTAAATATTAGCTTGCTGGCATCGGATTAATATTTACATGGGTTATATTTTCTCACGGGACTATGTGAACAAGTTGGAATATTTTATAAGTCGTGTCACAGTTGGGTTAAGTGACGGGAAATAGTTTACATTGTAGGAAATGCATGTTAAGAAGTGTTGGGCACGATTAGTGAATTTTAGTTAAGTGACTCGGATGGAGATTTTGAGTGCACGGTTGGTCTGGGAATGGCCGAGATGGTCAGAATAGAGTACGCAGGGGTAGTGTTTGGGTTCTGGGAACTTTTAGACTAGTAGGGACTCGCAATTGTGTAAACGAGTCATTTTTGGGTTTAATAGGAGATAAACTCCTTTTCTCTCTTATAAAGAACAAAAGAGAGGAAGATAAAGGAAAGAAAAGAGAGAAAAGAAAGAAGATAAGAAAGGAAGGAAAAAGAGGAAGAAAAAAGGGAATCCGGGCCAAACTTCGTAGGATTCGACTCGAAGTCGTTGGATTTTATCCACAAGGCAGTGTTTACTTGGTTTATTCATTTGTGTGTGTATCTCATATTATAGTTGGTAGACTATATGATTTTTGGGTTAGAACCCTTAAAATAAATTTTGGAAATTTGAGTTTAAGTTTACAAATTGATGTATTGTAAACTCTTAATGATTTCTAGTGTTAAACCCATGATAATGGAGTGTAAAAATGGTTAGAAATGGGAGAAATGATAAAACTAGGGCTTTAATGGTTTTGGGGTTTAAATCTAAGAGAAATGGTTTAATACCATAAATTGATTGATGTGTTAGTTCTAAATTCGTGCTAGGATGATTAGATAGTTGTTGGTTGAGATTAGAAACCATAAAAATGAAGATTGGGTTGATATTTGGGATTTTTGGAGATTGAGAAATTGCCCAAATAGTTCCCTTCGAATAGGGAGAATCGATTCGGGTCTAGACCGAATCAATTTGCATAAGGGGATCTGTAAGGCCATCTCAGGCCGAATTGATTCGAATTTAGACTGAATCGATTCGCCTTTGGGGACCTGCTTGCAGAGCACTTTTCGAATTGATTTGGATGGAGACCGAATCGATTCGTAACCCGAATTGATTCGCAGGCGAATCGATTCGCCTTTGCTGAATTTAATAGTTTTCTTCCCTTAAGTGTACGGGGAGTTAAATCACAAATTGGAGATTTTTGTAAGGGATTCTAGATGTGATATTAGGAATCCTAGATAATGGAGTTGAGGGTCGGTAGACCTTGGATTAGAAGAGAGAACCTTGGATTAGTTAAGGGTACAATCCAGGGTATGGTCCTAATGAATGTTTAGGACGAGAGGCATTCGAAAAAATTATTCGGCAAGCGTATGTAGATATTTCTGCGGTTAGGATAAATATGGGCTGATTGAAATTGAGTAAATCCTAGGATGCAATTAGGATGGAAGTTAGGATATGGGCTAAAAAGAATTCATCGGTTAGCCTATACGTCTATTAACGACTATTAGTATGGGTAATGCGATACCTATGGAATTAAGATAAGTAGTTAGTACACTTATTTAATTGTTACGAATTGGTATATTCGGGTTTATATTATAATCCTTAAAAGTTATTAAGGTGTGAGTTATATTTTAAGTAAGAGAATACTTGTAGGTTTAGTATGTTAAGTGTATGAATACTTATATACTATTATGAAGGGGAACATTCGGGGCATTGGTTATCGCTATAAGAGTTCGGCAGTTATAGCCAAAGCATATTGAGGAATGTTATATTATATATATACATGTATTGTTACAGTATATATATATATATATATATATATATATATATATATATATATATATATACGACTTGTTTATAAGTATATTGGTATGCAAACGATATTTTTATATATGTTTATATCTCTGGTGCTATCCATGGAGGATGTGCGATGATGTTGAATTCCATGTCTTACGGAGCAGGGAGAGTATATCCCCAGGTCATATCGTCCCTCATATGGGTGCGATATTTTTATCCCACTTTCAGGCGGGAATATGACCGCCTCCACTGTTAGTAGTTCTACCATGATCATGAGAGAGCCTGACTTGGTATCGGGGTTAATTTGAGCAAACTCGAAAATGGATGGGCACTTTTGAGACTACATCCTAGAGTTATAACTCGGTGGGATGGTTATTATACTTATGACTGTAAAATAGGTATAAATATACTTGTTGTTTATAGTATAATGCTTGAAAATGATTATGAGATATCACATAACCTTAAATGGTGTAAAGTGTAAGTGAATAAGAGGTTTTTCTTCTTCTGGTAGTTTTATATTTGGAGTAATACAAATGTGAATTCTAGGTTCAAGCGAGAACCATTTATAATGAGGGATATTATATGTTAAAGTAAAAATGGTATTTTAATCTAGTGAAAGCTACGGAATATGAACGGTATAATTTTATATTGAACAAAGCTTATGTAATAGCTTACAGTATAACATATTATATCACGCAAGGTAGGTGATAGTTATGAGGATTTAGAAGATGGATGAAAGAGATTAATTAGACAGGGTAGTTTAACTAGGTTGTTTGAAGTGTATGCGATAGGTGTGCACTATTAGAAGAGGAGTGAGGTGTATCTCATGGGAGTGCGATACCAGTTTTGATTATGGGAGATTTTATATTTTAAAATATGTCATTTGATGCACTTGATGAATATTATCAAAAACTCAAGTACTAACCCATTTCTCTATTTTCCCTCTCTTACTATATATATATGTATATAGGTGTCTAGACACTGGGACGCCTGAATGATGATTCCTTCGAGTTCGACGTTTGCTGCAGCATCTGTGGATGCATACAGGTTTATTTTAGACGCTTCTATCCTTGAGATCTAGATAGGAAGCACTGTAGAAACACTCGGGCCTATAGACCAACTGTATTCATTTATTATTTTACCGCCTTTTTAGTGCGGCATTCGATTTGGTGGTATTATGTTACCGAATGTTCGATTATCTTATTTCATTTCAGTTCTGTGTATAGAAATTATGAATGTTTTTTTAGTTGGTTTGGTTAAAAATATTAGTTAGTATAAAATTTTGACGCCAACCTAATTTGTTTTTAGTAATTAAATTGATTTTTGACAGTGATGCTAAGAATGAAGCGTATGAGATTCCTATTTTAATCGGGTATAGGATTGATCACCTGATATTTTATTAGGCGGGGTGTTACAGATGGTATTTGAGAATCAGGTTCTAATGTCCTTAGGAATCTGTGCGGACGTACTACACTTTCAGCGTTGCATTCTATTTGATATAGATCCTTATCATTAGGATTGTTAATTCCTATTGTGAGATTTCGTTCTCCTACTATTATGTAAGATTATAGTGAATCTTTTGCACGCTCGGGTGAGATTCGGGTGCTGATCGATGAAGGGCGACCAGGGAAGGCCGTTGCGAGGGCAGCAGGAGGTGAGGCTTGGTAGGAGCTATAAGTTAAAGTCGGGGATGAGGACCGCAGTAGGGGTCACTCCCCTTATGGAATTGTCATGGATTGCTATAATGACTACTAAAGTGTAGTAGTTATAATTATCCACGTACCGCTGTAGTAGAGAGTGGTGCTAAACTTGAATTACCCAGTGAAGTTAAATTGGGAAATTTTTTGAAAGGTCTTTAATAAGGACCATACGTTGAAGTTAAGTTATGTGGAAGTAGTGTAGTATTATCCAAAGTAAGGCTCATAAGATTTGGCTTAGAGCAGGGTATCAGAATGCCTAGATGTGAAAATTTGAGGAAATTGTTTTCACTCATTAGGGCATTGTCGAAATGATGGGAACGGTGATCACCATATTTGGGGGAGCAGGATGTTTTGTTCATAAAGGGATCTTACAGAGGGTTTTAACCGCGAGTTCCTTTGATTTATCAGAAATGAAGAGAATGTAGTTTCTGGGTTATTCACATAAGGATCGGTCAGAAGCTGATGGTGAATAAAGAGTGACATGGATAAATAAACTTTGTACCAAATTAAAGTAGGTACATTGAAGGAAGAGTCATTCAGTGGAATGATAGGCTCACTAATAAGTGTTGCTAACATGCACGGAGAAGTTATGTTCGTGAAACCCCATAGTTGGACATCCGCCCGAGGATTCATTGAAACAGGGTTGTTGAGGCCGGTATTATTGTTTTATTTTGGGTCGGAGGAGCTAATGGAACTATGAAGGTGATTGTCAGGATCGAGGCTATTAGTGTTCGAGATACTGATAATTTAACATAATTAGGGTGGCCAGCGAGGGGAAGCTGATGATGTGGAGTGTAAAACCACACGGTTAGTCCTTGCCCAATAAGGAGTTAAAGGACAATAGTAGGATGCCTAGATGGAGCATTAATTAAAGTAGTTTTTTTGGTTCGGTTAGGACAAGTGTACTATGTATGGGAACCAATTGGAGCAGTCAGTGAGGCTGGTGAAGTTATTGTCATGAGTTTTACCTCAAATGAATGAGGTATATTTTATGTGGCTAGATAGTGTCACAGTATTTTGTTAACCCTAGATTCGTGTGCATGATTCGAGTTTTGTGCCAATATCGTTAATGTTATAGAGGGAATATTTATATGTTTTTTTCGCGATAGCGGGGTACTATTTTCTTCATTCGTTGTGAAAACGGTTGTTGGTATTTTGAGCTTACATTTGGTTTGCACGGCTCGTTTGGTATGTGTGATACAAGTATAGTATTATTTTGAGTATAATATGTCGTTGATTGATCGGCGTGACAGCAGGCTAATAATTGCAAGGCTATCGTACCCGCGGTTCCATGGTGGAACTGGTCATTTTATAATATCTCACGTAGATACGGGTTGAGCTCGCTATTTATTATATGTTTATATGGAACTTCGATGAGTAGATGTTTCACTAGCATGACTTTAGTGCATGGGGACCTTATAGATATGATCTAAGGTAGGGGTGCAGGTGGTTCGGTTCGGTTCCACTACGAAACCAGAACCGAAATTGATTGGTTCCGTGGTTTTGGAACCAGAACCAGAACAGAAATTGTTCAGTTCGGTTTGGAATCGAACCATCAGTTCTCTATTTGGTTCGGGTCAGTTAATGGTTCTGGTTTGCAATTTGGGTCGTGGTTTTGGTTTGTGATTCTGGTTCGTGGTTCTGGTTTACGGTTTTCGTTAATGGTTCTGGTTTGCAGGTTGGTTCTCAGGTTGGGTAATGGTTCTGGTTAATGGTTTAGGTTCATGGGTCACTTCTCGGGTTGGTTCTTTGGTTTGGTTCTTCAGTTCAGTTTTTCGATTTGGGTCCATGGGTTCGGATCGGTTTGGTTCAGGTATAAAACCTAGAACCGAACCGAACACTTCGGTTCTCAATTTTTTGGAACCAGAACCAACTCGTGGAGAAACAAATCGAACCAACCCAACCCACGAAGGTCGGTTTGGTTCAGTTCTTTGGGTTGTCGATTTTTTTGCACACCCCTAATCTAAGGTATGCAGGATTTAATATTTTATATGTTTTACGCTGACATACCTCCACGATCGACAAAGTTAAGTAGTAGTGTATCGGAGGGGTCCTTGTTTGGATTTCGCTTGCGTGACACTCCATGCATGAATCTTAACGACGTTAGGAGTGGAGAGATAGTGTTGTATATTAGGATGTTGGTTTTGATGATAAAATTAGCTGAGAGTCATGTAATGATTAAGGGCTAATGAAAGGGGAAGTGCTATGGAAAAGCACTGGAATGTTTCTCTCACCACAAGTAGGTGGGTGAAGTAAGGTAAAGGAAATTAATTTGAGGCTTATAGCCAAGCCTTATGTAGAAGGCAAATTCTGAGGTAATATGTTTTGGGTATGATGTTCGTAACACTTGTGTAGAGTATAGGCACCCCGATTAGTTAGACTTTCCATGTCGCCGAGATGGAAGGATATAGAGGTAGATGCTTGTTAGTACGATTACGAGATAGGATTTTAAAACGTCCCAATGGTGTGCCTTAGGCTGTTATATCTTGATGAACGACGATGCGAGGAAGTAGTATAATGGGAGGATTCCTTGTTTGGATTTCACTTTGCGAGACGTCCCACGCATGAAACTGATCTAATTTGGATTTTTATTTGCGAGACGTCCCACGCATGAAACTGAGCTAATGTCAGAAGTTAGGAAAGGCCTTGGTCGCTGGGGATATAGTTAGTATAATACTTATTTTATGTGTGTAAAAAAACACATCGATCTTAGGACTACGATGAACAAAGGCCAGTGGGGCAAGTGGCGCTGTTATAGGAAGATTGCATTGAGTTAACCACAAGGAGATTGGTGGGTTAACCTTGAGAAGGATTAGAATTCCAGATATAAGAAGAATTGAATTTCGAGTTATTCGGGTTAGGAATACCCAGGTATTAGCACCACGCCGAGGAAGTGAGGCCCATTCTTTAGAGAGAGTGTTACGTGTGTGACGTTTACAATAGTCGTGTCGATGTGCACGGATTAAAGGGTGTGTGGGCACCTTGGTAAGTTGGTTTTATATATCGTCGGAAATAGAAGGGACGTAGTATGTAAAGCTGAAGAATATGTTGTGGGAAAGTTGATGGATTGAACGTCGTAGGATGTATGCGATAATCCAATTATATAGTGTAGTTTCCTTTTTGAGGGAAATTAGATGTCCTGATGTAGATGAGTGGACACTTAGAGTCGTGGTTCTCTGATGGAATCAATACATTAGAGCTACGATTATAGGCTTGTTTTCTTTATACGCCTTTATAGAACCACTAGGTGCGATGTGTCAACGTTATAGTTAACCTTACGATCGAGGTAGTGTTTCAACGTATAGAAATTTAGTTAAGCTTGTGGTTAAGCTAGTGCGTTAGAATATAAGCCTTGAGATAATTGGTTTATGGTAGGGTACCATTGGATAGTACCATTTGACTTCGGTGCACTAGGATGGAGTGACTTTGGTGGTACAGGTTGTATCCGAATTTCGGGG
The DNA here is from genome assembly GCA_949130495.1 of Sambucus nigra. Taxonomy (NCBI): domain Eukaryota; kingdom Viridiplantae; phylum Streptophyta; class Magnoliopsida; order Dipsacales; family Adoxaceae; genus Sambucus; species Sambucus nigra. The sequence continues at coordinate 605,572,154 of OX422214.1, read as the reverse complement.
ATGGAATTTCTTTGTTGGGGGAGTATGTAATATCCCGTACTTTTATAGATATTTAAGTTACATAAGAGGTGTAATTTGGTATTTAAAGAAAATTACAGTGAATAGTAATTTTGGAATTTATGAGTGTAATTGAATAAATTTAGAATTTAAAGTGAATAGTAAATATTAGTTTACTGGCGTCAGATTAATATTTACATGGGTTATATTTGCTCACGGGACTATGTAAGTAAGTTGGAATATTTTATAAGTCATGTCGCAATTAGGTTAAGTGACGGGAAATAGTTTATGTTGTAGGAAATGCGTGTTGAGAAGTGTCGGGTACGACTAGTGAATTTTAGTTACGTGACTCAGATAGAGATTTCGAGTGCACGATCGGTTTCGAAAGGGCCGAGATAGTCAGAATAAAGTACCCGAGGGTAGTGTTTGGGTTTCGGGGACTTTTGGACTAGTACAGACTCGTAATTCTGTAAACGAGTCATTTTTGGGTTTAATAGGATATAAACTCCTTTTCTCACTTATAAGGCACGAGAGAGAGGAAGAGAAGCAAAATAAAAGAGAGAAAAGAAATAAGAGAAGAAAGGAAGGAAAAAGAGGAAGAAAAAGGGGATCCTAGGCCAAACTTCGCGAGATTCGACTCGAAGTCGTTAGATTTTATCCACGAGGCAAGTGTTTACTTACTTTATTCATTTGTGCATGTATCTCATATTATAGTTGGTAGACTATAAGATTTTTGGGTTAGAACCCTTAAAATAAATTTGATAAATTTGAGTTTAAGTTTACAAATTGATGTATTGTAAACTCTTAATGATTTCTAGTGTTAAACCCATGATAATGGAGTGTAGAAATGGTTGGAAATGGGAGAAATGATAAAACTAGGACTTTAATGGTTTTAGGGTTTAAATATAAGAGAAATGGTTTAATACGATAAATTGATTGAAGTGTTAGTTCTAAATCCACGCTAGGATGATTAGATAGTTGTTGGTTGAGATTAGAAACCATAAAAATGAAGATTGGGTTGATATTTGGGATTTTTGGAGATTGAGAAATCGCCCAAATAGTGTCCTCCGAACAAGGAGAATCGATTCAGGTCTAGACCGAATCGATTCTCATAAGGGGATCTGCAAGGCCATCTCAGGCCGAATTGATTCAGATTTAAACTGAATCGATTCCCCTTTGGGAACCTGCTTGCATAGCACTTTTCGAATAGATTCGGATGGAGATCGAATCAATTCGCTAACCCGAATCGATTCGCATTTGGGGCGAATCGATTCTCCTTTGCTGAATTTGGCAGTTTTCTTCCCTTAAGTGTACAGGGAGTTAAATCACAAATTGGAGATTTTTGTATGGGATTCTAGACGTGATATTAGGAATCCTAGATAACAGAGTTAAGGGTGGGTAGACCTTGGATTATAAGAGAGAACCTTGGATTAGTTAAGCGTACATTCTGGCGTTTGGACCCAATGAATGTTTGGGACGAGAGGCATCCGAGAAAATTATTCGGCAAGCGTATGTAGATATATTTATGAGATTAGGATAAATATGGTCTGATTGAAATTTAGTAAATCCTAGGATGCGATTAGGATTTAAGTTAGGATATGGTCTAAAGATAATTGAGCGGTTAGCCTATACGTCTATTGACGACTACTAGTATGGATGCGATACCTATGGAATTAAGATAAGTAGTTAGTACACTTATTTAATTGTTACGAATTGGTATATAAGGGTTTATATTATAATCCTTAAAAATGGTTAAGGTGTGAGTTATATTTTAAGTAAGAGAATACTTGTAGGTTTAGTATGTTAAGTGTATGAATACTTGTATACTATTATGAAGGGGAACATTCGGGGTATTGGTTATCGTTATAAGAGTTCGGCAATTATAGCCAAAGCATATTGAGGAATGTTATATTATATATATACAGGTATTGTTGCAGTTTATATATATATATATATATGACTTGTTTATAAGTATATTGGTATGCAAACGATATATTTATGTATTTTTATATATCTAGTGCTATCCAGGGAGGTTGTGCGATGTGGGTGAATCCCCTGGCATGCGGAGCAGGGAGAGTATATCCCCAGGTCATATCATCCCGCATATGGGTGCGATATTTTTATCCCACTTTCAGGAGGGAATATGACCGCCTCCACCGTTTAGTAGTTCTACCATGATCATAAGAGAGACTAACTTGGTATCGGGGTTAATTTGATCAAACCCGAAAATGGATGGGCACTTTGAGACTGCATCCCTGAGTTATAACTCGGTGGGATGGTTAGTATACTTATGATTGTAAAATAGGTATAAATATTCTTGTTGTTTATATATAGTATATTGCTTGAAAATAATTATGAGATATCATATAACCTTGAATGGTGTAAAGTGTAAAATTAATAAGAGGTTATTCTTCTTACGGTAGTTTTATATCCGGAGTAATACAAATGTGAATTGTAGGTTCAAGCGAGAACCATTTATAATAAGGGATATTATATGTTAAAGTAAAAATGGTATTTTAAACTACTGAAAGTTACGGAATATGAATGGTATAGTTTTATATAGAACAAAGCTTATGTAATAGCTTACGGTATAACATATTATATCATGCAAGGTAGGTGATAGTTATGAGGATTTAGAAGATGGATAAAAGAGATTAGTTAGACAGGGTAGTTTAACTAGGTTGTTTCAAATGTATGCGATAAGTGTGCACTATTAGAAGAGGGGTGAGGTGAATCTTATGGGAGTGCGATACCAGTTTTGAATATGAGAGATTTCATATTTTAAAATATGTCATTTGATGCACTTGATGAATATTTTCAAAACTCGGGCTCTGACTCGTTTCTCTATTTTCCCTCTCTTGCTATATATGTATGTATATAGGTGTCCAGACACAGGGACGCCTGGATAATGATTCCTTCGAGTCAGACGTTTGTTGCAACAGTTGTGGATGCTTGTAGTATTATTGTAGACGCTTCTATTGTTGAGATCTAGATAGGAAGCACTATAGAAACACTCAGGACGATATCCCAACTGTATTTATTTATTCTTTTACCTCCTTTTTATTGAGGCATTCGATTTGGTTGTATTATGTTACCGAGTGTTCGGTTATCTTATTTCATTTCAGTTCTGTGTATATAAACTATGAATGCTTTATCTAGTTGGTTTGGTTAAAAATATTAGTTAGTATAAAATTTTGACGCCAGCCTAATAAGTTATTAGTAATTAAATTGGTTTTCGACAGTGATGCTAAGAATGAACCATATTAGATTCATGTTTTAATTTGTTATAGGATTGATCACCCGGTATTTTATTAGGCGGGGTGTCACAGTTTTAATCTAATGCACACAAATATCTTATGGGAATGTTTTTTATGAATCAAGGGAGTTTTCTAAAATCATAAGGTTGAAAACCTTTGCAAAGTGTATGCATAAATCGTTATAGAAAAAGTCTTAAAACATCTAAACACGAAATAGGTATTTATAGGGCGTTCACAAATTTCAGGGCGGCGGCTCATTCGAATGAATTTGAAGTTTGTTTGAACGAGAATATAAATTCCGTTGAACATTTCTTTCGAACGAATGGGCCATCTCATTTGAACTTCATTCAAACGACCTAAAATAGTACGCCCTCATTCGATACACCTTCGATGTAAATCTCAAATGAGACTTTGAACAAAAATGTGATCTCGTTCGAATGATAACCTCATCTCGTTTGAACGAAGTGAGCGCACTTTGAAGTTTTTAAATAAAAACGTATGCCTCAATTTTTCAATTTAAAAATCGTGTTTCAGTTTTAATAAAAATAAAAGATCCCAAAATATATTTAGTGAATAAATTTAATGAATAAATTTAAATTCCTAAAATCTTTATACCTTCATAAAGTGAAGAACCATTTAACTTGGAGATGTTGAGTATTCGATTCTTCGTTACAGCTTGAGTCAAATGGTAACGGGATACGCCAAAATCTATGTAAGCCTAAGCTATGAGAAAATGGCTTAAATTAGGCTCTTACAAGGACAAGTCATCAACAAATAAGCTCTTGATTTACATCTCTAACGATAAAGGCGCCTTAGCTAGGGCACCTATCTTCAGTAATAAATTTTGTCCTTAGACACCAAATGTGTTGTCGTCTAGTGCATTCTTGTCTGTTCCTTATTTTGAGCTCTCGGTTGTTTCTGGTCTTTCAACTGTTGCTTCCACTTCCTTTTCATCTGTCAATTCCCAGTTGAATTCAGACATAAAATCTGCAAGAACCTGCCCTTTGATTTCATTTCTCGACAGATAGACGGTATCAAACTCACCTAACTAAACTGATCAAGCCATTAACCTACTCGATTTCTCAGGTTTATGAATGACTTTCCGAAGAGATGTGTCAGTGAGCACTATCATTTTATGATCCTGAAAGTAGGATTCATTATTTCTTGATGCATGAATCAAGGCATATGCAATTTGTTTTTATCATTGGGTACCTTATCTCCCCCCTACAGTGCTTTACTGTTAAAGTATACTGGCTTCTGAACTCCATCATCGTCTCTTACAATATCCACGTTGATGGCCGACTTAGAGACATCCAGGTATAAGTAAAACTTTTCCCCACGAATGGGTCGAGATAATAGCATTGGTGAGCCTAGGTAGGCCTTTAAATCTTAAAAATATTTCTTAATATCTTCGTCCCAAACGAACATTTTCCTCGAGATTTTAAAAACTGATAGACATTTGTTAGTCGCTCGCGAGACAAATCTATTAAGCATAGCAACTCGACCTGTCATCCTTTGGATTTATTTGGTATTTATCAATGTTGTCATGTCAATCAATGTCTTTATCTTGACTGGGTTGGGTTTAATGGCCTTTTGATTGACTATGAAAGACAAATGTTTACCTACGTTAATGCCGAACACACACTTTGTTGGGTTCAACTTCATTATATATTGTCTATTGTGTCAAAGGATCTCTCCTGGATGACCACATAGTTCTCAGCCTTCAGACTCTTGGTCAGTATGTTATCGATATAGACCTCCATTACTTTGTCGATATGATCCTCGAACATTTTATTACCTAAACCTGCATTCTTCAAGCTAAATGACATGACCTTATAGCAATACGTCGCTTTATCATTTATAAATGATATATTCTCAGCACCACCTTTATACATAGAGATTTATTTGTAACCCAAGTAAGCATCCATGAAGCTCATTAAGTCATGCCCTGTTGTAGCATCTATCATTTGATCAATTCTCGGCAAAGAAAAGTTATCCTTTAGAGAGGCTTTATTAAGATCGGTAAAATCTAAACACATCCTTCATTTACCATTCTTCTTAGGCACCATGAAAACATTGGACAACCACCCTAGATATTGCACTTCCTTGATTAAGTATATTATCTACAATTTTCTCACTTCTTTTTGGATAACTTTGTACCTATCTCTAGTGAAGGTACGCCTCCTCTATTTTACTAGCTTCATCGTGTCGTCCAGGTCAAGGGTGTAAGGATAAATTTCCAATCGAGTCATTTATTATATTGCCTACATTCCGTTGGACAAAACAATTTTGGGTCATTCCTCATCAAGCATCATTCAACCGTAAAGATTCGAGTATTGCATCCAAAGTTCACGCGACATCAATATGCATGCCATGTTCTCTCTTCTAAAAGGTATATGACCAAAATCATTTTAAGTGTTGGAGTATTTTTTATAATCAAGAAATTTTCACTTAGAGAATAGTTCACAAAAATTCAATTTCCATAAAGAATTATTTTTGGAATTTATTTTAACCTTCTCTAGGCAAAATCTGTCATCTCGTTCGAAATTTTTCCAATTCGTTTGAATGACTTGGATCTAACGACATTCCCCAGGCCACACTGGAAACTCGTTAGAAGCTCGTTAGAAATGACGTTCGAATGACCTGGTTCGAATGAGATTTCTAACGACCTATCTAATTGGACACTGGAATTCCGTTAGATAAATCGTTCGAACGAGATCTGCCAGAATTGAAAATTTTAACTTATTTCGAGCAGTTATTTTACAAAAACTGTTTTGGTCCACTACTTTTACAATTTCAATATATGGACAAAAATAAGTTATTTTCCACAAGGAAGTTTCATATCCTCTTGAGAGCATTTTCCATAACTTCCCTCTATTTGGTAAAATCAATCTCCAACACTACTTTGACCCTTTAATCAAAGCCCCATGCAATTAACTTGACATTTAACACGCAAGTTTGCGGTGGATCTTTGCATTCAATCTTAGTGGAGACGGTGGTTTTGGGCTTTGGGGGATACCGCAACACGAGGAGTGTCGAGCAATGCGTTAGAGCTTCGCGTACTACAAATTCGGAGGTCGAGGACGGCATAAGCATGTCTTGAGTGAGTCAATGTCTATAAGTATTTTGAGTCTCTTGCAAAACCTATTTTGTAGTGGATTTTGTCTAGGCCCAGCCGTCCGAGGTTTTTAACATTTGGGTTTTCCTCGTACATTGACGCGTTGTAATTGTGATTTTTGTAATTTTCTTTATTAAATCACATAGATGTATGCTTAGGATAAAATGGATAAAATTGGATAATTTTACTTCAATCAATCAAGTTTTCAATCTCGTCGCATTAATTGGAAATTGTTCTTGCTAACTTAGAAATCTGCAATTGAAAGAAATATCTCTTCTCACTAATTTTAATTGGGTTGTGTGTGTGTACTCCATGAAATAAGCTTAGTACATATAACCTTGCAACTTCAAAGGCGATGGCAGATGATGCCAGGGTCAATCCCTTACATGTAATTGTGATTCCATGCAAAGACACTTTGCCTTCTTCTTAATAGTTCACTCAACTCTTTCTTTATTGATGGTTTAAGGGACGAGCCAATTTGGATGCATTTTTCCCGTTTTTCCTCGTTGAGGACGATGGATTCTACCTCTTTTGTAGGCTCTCACTTATTTAGTTTCTTCTCGTCTCTTAGGTTAAGAGTATTAATATTTTATGAGGTCGTCTTTCTCTTGCGAGTCTCTTTTTCTTTTGATGAGGTGAAGTAACATTCACGTGACTCAACGTGATCACCATCTAGTTCCCCTAGTCCATAAAGAGTCGAGAATTTCATTACTAGGCATATAATCATGACTTTAAATTCTTTCAAAGCTACTCTCCCCAATATGATGTTATAGGACGAGACGACATTCTCGTCCATCACAAAAATCTTATCCTCGTGGTCAAGCATCTCGGTCGGGTGCCAATATAAACTTCCATTTCAAATACCCCTAATGGGTGAAATTTCTCTCTAATAAATCCGATCAATGGGTGATAATAGGGAATGAGTCTCTTCTTGTTAAGCTTGAATCCTTTAAAATAATCCCAAAACATGACGTCGGTCTAGCTCCCCCTATTGACCAGAATACAAGACACGTTGTAACTATAAAATCCTGTGCTAATGATGAGCGGGATTTAGTGACAAAATTTCCTTGTAGTCCTACTTAGATAAGACGACTACAAGACTCTCCATGTCGACTTTTTTCAACATGTCAGGTTTCACCCTGGCTTTTGTGCACATTTACATCAACTCTCTTCGTCCTAGCTTTGGCCTCAATAACGTAGGACTTTCTATCGGCCATCAATGTTCCTACACCTACTATTCCCCCTGATATCATTTTAACATCAAAGGAAATCATCTTAAGGTTAACTTTAATCGCGCCAAGTTTTTCTAGAAGATCAGGGTCATCCTCCTCGTCATCGTCCAACTCTGGATCATTTTGATTCATTTGTAATTCCTTCTTCTTTGTTTTGTCATATTTTGATGAGGAATATATTTTCTTGTTGCCATATCGACTTCCACTCTTATCGACGTACTTTCACATCTTTCCTTATTTTAAGAACTTCTCAATATCATTATTTAGAGCGAAACACGTATTAGTTGTGTGGTCGTAATCCATATGGAACTCATACCACTCGCCCTTGTACTTTTTGTTGGGAGGAGCTCTCAATTTCTCTAACCATCGAAGTTCTTTATTTCTTTAATCTTGTTCAGAATGAGATCAAGACTAACAGTCTGGGGGCATACTTCGCAAACTGGTCACCGTTGAACTTCTTCCCCTTTTTATCCTTTCCATGTCTTGTCCTTGCTCGAATTTGTTGACACCCGTCTCTTTTTATTCTCTTCTCTTTTTTTCGATGGACTCCTTCGCATTCTTGATTCTCTCGTCCTTAGGCTAAAGTTTTGTCATGGACTTGCGAGGATCTTTGGAGAGGTTCCAATAGAGCTTCCTCGACTAGAGCCCACTAACGAGGGTTTTCATGGTAATTATTTCATCATAGTCTTCAATTTCTAATTTCTCCTTATTGAACCGATATATGAATTCTCTTAGGGTCTCATTCTTTCCTTGGTGGACATTTAACAAGTGAATCATACGCTTTGCAACCTTTATGATGAAATAGAAGTTATAAATAAATTTTTCTGCCAGTTCTTGAAGTTCTCTATCGATCCCCTACCATATATAAGAAGCACCGGTGAGAGTGATGAATAAGGGAAAACACCTCATCTCACCTGGAGTGGAATATATATCGTCAAGCAATTCATACATCTCTATGTGATGGATAGGGTTTGTACTTCCATTATACATGGGCATCATAGTTGGTGGCTTGAACTTGCTAGGAGTTGGATAGCTGACTATACTCGGCACGAACGGAGAACCCTTCATATACACCCAGTGTTCTAAAAAACCCGCCTAGGCTCTGCCTAGGCACGCCTACGCTTGAGGCTTGGGAGAAATTCCCTGCCTTAAGATTTTTACGCCTTATTCTTGGTAAAAGCCTTAAGGTGCACTTTTTTTCTAAAAACAACAATGCTTTAGTGAAACGATATCGCCTTTTAAAGATTTTTGTTACAAACTGGACCATTATCTTGTCTAAAATAATCAAAAAGTATTTTAATTAACAAATATTCAGACATATTTTTATGATATTTAAAATTTTAGTATTTTAATACCCTTGTTATGGTTAAAAAATATTAAAATATATTAAAAAGGCCTAAATGCCTTTTCACACCTTTTTACGCCTAAGGCCCGCCTAAGCTTTCAAGACTTAAGGCTTGGCCTCCACGCCTCGATCACGCCCCATATTTTTTAGAACCTTGTATACGCCATGTGGCCTAGGTCTCGAATTTTGATGAGATAGATAATCTTATCATCTAGCCTCTGGGTTGAGATGTTCTAAAGATTCTCATCCAGAGCTGCACTATCAGCTGCACCTTCCACCTCATAGACGACTCTTTAAGTGGACTCTTTGTTTAGATTCTTCTGAGCAATATTCACCTATCAACACTCCCTCTGGTCTGGGTGGATTCTCAGCCTAACTTTGCTGAGATGACCAGTGATTTTTGTTCCACAGATTCTATTGGGGATGATGTCTCGGCTACACCCCCTTTTGGGCCGAGATGATCAAATGTTGACCCCCTATTTAGTCGGGTGGATGCGATGTTCCTTTGAAGACTCTAAGGGGTGTATTAAACACTTTTACCATGATGAGTTGGAAAAGGGGTACTACCTCGCTGATGTGACATGTCTGATATCTCGTACCTCTCTCCATAGTCCCAATAATGCTCCTCCCCACATGCTACGTCCTCTTATCCTCCTGCACCTTCTTGCCAAGGCAAAGATAATGGTGATCTGCAATCTCTTTTTGCCTAAGACCATATTGTATTTCTGTAATTTGAGTTGGGTGTGGACCATCGGCTACTGTTTGTGCGACCTCTCTTGCAGCCGGAGTGATGAGACTGACAGTCGGGTATTCTGGAATTCGTCTCATGATATCTTGGATGAAAGTTGAGAATTTGTATCACTTCTACCGTTGGATGGTCACAAGTGACTTGAGTGTCCCCGCTACATCGATCATCTCAAACTGAGGGGGTGGTCGTATAGAACCAGGCTCGACATTCGGAAGTGGATCGAAAGCTATCTCCAATAAGTGAGAAGAACAACAACAAAAGTGCAAAAAACCCAGAAAACAGGATGAACGAAAAAGCAAGTTCGTGAACTCCTCCCAAGATATTTAAATGGTGATTCAGATCCAATAATAGTGGGATTGAATATTTACCGAAGATGAGTGAGAAATCCAAGCTCAGGATGAGAACAAAAAAAATCGTTCCAACAAACAACGCCAAAGTAATGATACCGGAATCATACATTGTATTCAACGAGAGTTTGGGTCTTGCAAAAATATGACAAGACAATAAATAGAGAGCATTTTTGTAGAAGATATGCGAGAATTAGAGATGAACACAGAGATATAAGTGTTTAAGCTATTGGCCTATGTCTACTGTGCAAAGTGAGAGGTGTTTTCACTATAATAGGTCTCAAAAAAACATGGATGATACACACAAGCTTTCTATCTCGAGAATTAATTTTATAGAGTAACAATAGGATTCTAGGACAAGATCTTGATAAAGTAGACACATGGTGACTTATATAGGCTGGGGGTTTGTAGTGTCACCCCCAGGCATGATATCCATGGCCAACTAAGGTCATGGATAATGAGAAAGTGTCAGTTGTATGTGTACGGAGTAATATCACCATGAAGAATATTACCACACGTGGGTATGTAATCTATTTTGTTAATGGGATAACATTTCAATCAATATAAACTTTAAAATGATTTATTATCTTATCAATATTGGTCGGATTTGAATATGATTTTTTCATCTGATAAAAAGGTCACCGGCTATTAACCTATTTCTTTCACACGGGAAGTCAACGGCTTCGCTGGACATTTTGACTTTGGCCTATTTGTATTTTCATAAAATATATTTTTTCTTTATTATTTTGCAATAAAAAATGTAAGGACATTTTTCACATGTCCGAAATGTTTCATTTATTTATGTCGTACGCCGCTACATTTGGCACGTCTCCTCGCGATCTCACATGACGGCCTCTATCCGAATTTCGGGAATCAAGCATGCATTATCTCCACTAATATGTCCCATATCTGCCTCAATGACTTCACGTTCCAAGATTTTAGGGACTTAATGCAAGTGGTACGCAAGGGAAGTCAAAATAGTGAAAAAAAGGCACAATAGGAGAGTTCAAGGGCATTTTCGTAATTTGACATCCATTGTTCGGAGGTCTGGTCAACTAGAAAGTTGAAGAGCTCGCCGCAACGAAGATACTGGAAAAAACTTCACCTTAATCCGAGCTACGGTGAAGGAGTTATGACCTTTTGAAGATAGAGAAAATTCCTTAAAGAATGCTGTTTTTTTTGTACGCTGGATAGAATTTTAGAGTTTTAAGAACGTGGGACTCTTCATATTTTTTCCTATAAATACCAACTTCGGGGGAGTTGTTTCGTAAGACTTTAGGAGACGAATTTGAGAGTCCAAATACATCTAGTCTTCATATTTTTGAGTCCCAAGACTCATGGTTTGATTCACACATCCTGGCCAATCCTTTGTGAATCCTTTTGCAACCCAAGAACACAACTTTGGTTTGTTCAACCCTTGTGGAGGAGACCGTTCTTCTTCTTCATTGCAGCCCTACTGGAAAGGGATAATTCCAGCCGCGACTACAGAATCCGATACCCGAGGGTAATTCTTAGTCAACTTGTATTTTCATTGTAATCCGATTGTAAGCCGTTTTCTTACAAATTATAGTGAAAATAAATGGTTTTGCCCCTGAGGGGGATTTTTCCTTAATTGCATGTGTTTGAATGTTCTTGCGTAGATTATCTATTTATTCAATCACATACTGCTGCATGTTTAGGGTTTGTTTGTGTTAAAAGGGTTTTATATATGGTTTGATCATTTGAACGCGAGCACACACGTTTCTCAAATTGGTATCAGAGCAGGTTACGCTAATCTATCGCGTATTCCTTTTTTTTCCGCAAATTTTTTCTAAGATATCAATTTTCTGAAAAAATTGATTTTTGAAAAAGTGCGTGTTCAAATGGAGAAGTCATATTATAAAATACCTATTTTTGACGGGACAAATTATGCTTATTGGAAAGCCCGTATGAGGTCGTCTTTAAAAGCCATTGATGAACGTGTCTGGATTTTGGTTGAACGAGGGTGGACTCCTCCCACCGTGACTGTTGATAATGTGACCAACTTGAAACCTGACATTTCTTGGTCTGATGAAGAAATTAAATGGTCATCTTTTAATTCTAAGGGTCTAAGTGCTATTTCTGGGTCTATCACACCTGATGAGTTCAAACGCATAATGACGTGTACCACCTCAAAAGAGGCATGTGATGTTTTACAACTCACCCATGAAGGAACTAATGCTGTGAAAGAGTCTAAGTTGCAAAACTTGACAACTCAATTTGAAACAATCACCATGCATGATTCTGAATGCTTTGATGAATTTTATGCTAGACTTTCTGACATTGTGAATACTAGTTTTAATCTTGGTGAACATATTCCGAATGCTAGAGTTGTTAAAAAGATTCTTCGTTCTTTGCCTAAGCGTTTTATCCCTAAAGTCACTGTGCTAAATTCTATGGGTAATTTAAATACGCTAAAATTGGAAGAACTTGTAGGAGATTTGCAAACTTATGAAATTGATATGTTCCCTAAAAATGCTAAATCTAAAGATAAGGGAATTGCTCTTAAAGCCCAAGAGAGAAGGAGTGAGGGGTCAGCTAGAAAGAGGGTAGAGTCATCTAGAAAGAGAGAGACTGATACGCCAGATTCTGAGTGCGATTTTGACTTAGATGATTTGGCTCTTTTCGCAAAAAAATTCAAGAGGATTCTCAAATTTAAGAAAAATGGCAATTTTAAAGATAAAAAGAAATTTGAGAAAAATAAGTTTGAAAAGAAAAATGAAAAAGTTTCCAAAAATCCTCCTCTGAAAGAAAGTGAGAGATGTTTTGAGTGTGATGGTAGGGGTCATAGAGCTTTTGAGTGTGCCAATCGTCTGAATAGAGAGAAAGGGAAAGCTGTCCTTAATGCTACCCTTAGTGACGACAGTGAGGTCGAGACGGTGGATTCTGGAGATGAGTCACCGCATGAGTGTAACTTCACCGCATTCATGGCCAGCCAAGTGAGCACTCCTAGTTCTCCTCACGACGATGAGGATGATGCTTCACAGGGACACCTCGACAGTGAGATCGATGTGAGTGAGGGGGAGGATGACACAAGTGAGAGCGAGAGTGATATACAACGCGCCTACGCTGAGTTATATTCTGAGTCTTTTAAAACTAAAAAGCGTAACAAAGCGTTAGTTCTTAAGATCACTTGCCTAGAGGAAGATTTAAGGAAAGCGAGAGAAAAAAGAGTTCTCCACCTGCACCGCCCTGAGAGAGAGAGAATCTACCTATGTCGAGAATGAGAATTTGTTTAGAGAGAGAGAGAGTACTCTAGAGAAAGAGAGAGGGGACTTGATCAAGCAAGTGGCTAGTCTTACGAGTCAGCTCCATTCCTCCGTGGAGACTCGGAAGAAACTTGAAGCCCTTGTTGCCCAGCTGACTCATGATCTTGAGAAAGCACGGGAAGTCAAGGTACAAATCGAGGACAGATCTGGGAAGATGGGAAAGATGCTCCTCGGCCCCGCTTTAGGTTTTGGTGATCGTCAAGGAATTGGATATGATGGTGCCTCCACGTCGCAAATTGCACCTGGACCAGTTCCTGAGTTTACTACAACTCCTTATGGTCACCGTAAAAAACCTCGAAGGAGAGTTCGATCAAGAAAAGCAAACCAAGGTCCGCCTTTGACTGAGCTCTTTTGTACTTATTGCAAAATAAAAGGCCACCTTAGGGAAACTTGCTATAGCATGGTTCGGACACGACGTACTACTGCTCCACCACGACATACTGATGAATTTTCTAGTCTGAGAGAGCGAGTTGAGTTCTTAGCTGCCACGACTCAGAGTTTGATGAAAGAATTCCGACGGATGTCTTTGCCGTTAGTGAATGCTTCTTACATTCCAGCTAAAACCAACAAAGGCAAACAAAAAGTCATCTCTGCTTGGGTGCCTAAGAAAGATAAAAAGGCCTTTGTTGTTCATGTTGCTCTCAAAGCACATAATACCTCACAGTGGTATTTTGATAGTGGGTGCTCCAGACACATGACAGGTGATGCCTCATTTTTTACTACTCTTGAGGATTATCAAGATGGTAGAGTCACCTTTGGAGATGGGAGTAAGTCTAGCATTATAGGATGAGGTACTATCGAGTTACCTGGTTTTCCTAAGCTAGAAAATGTTTTGTACGTCAAAGGTTTGAAAGCAAACCTTCTCAGCATTAGCCAGCTGTGCGATACTAACTTTGCAGTAAAGTTTGACCAGGACGCGTGTAAAATCTACAATCAAGCCGGTAAACTTTTGATGCAAGGGGTGAGGACCGAGGATAATTGCTATGGGACTGAGCCCACATCCTCACTTGTCTGCAGCAGCGCCACGATCACTCCTATGGATCTGTGGCACCAACGTCTAGGTCACGTGAACGTTAGAGATCTCAATCGTTTATCTAAAAAGGACTTAGTACGTGGCTTACCATCTCTTGGAAAGTCAACTTCGACCGTTTGTGGACCCTGTCAGTTGGGAAAACAAATTCGTAGTCCTCATAGGAAGTTACATTCCATTACCACCTCTCGTGTTCTGAAGTTGATTCACATGGATCTTATGGGTCCCACTCGTACTGAGAGTCTAGGTGGTAAGAGGTACATCCTCGTGATGGTAGATGATTTCTCCAGATACTTCATTGTAGGTTTTCTGAGAGAGAAATCCGATGCTGTAGATTTCTTAACGACCAAGTGCCGTGTCCTGCAAAATCAACACGGTGTCACTATTAACAGAATACGTAGTGACAACGGCACTGAATTCAAGGAAGCAAAGGTTGATTTGTACTGTGATAGCCTTGGGATCAAACATGAGTTTTCTGCTGTGAGAACTCCTCAGCAAAATGGGATTGTTGAGAGAAAGAATAGAACGATCCAAGAGATGGCTAGATCTATGCTTCTAGGTCGTAAAGTTTCTAGGAGATTTTGGGCAGAGGCAGTGTCTACTGCATGCCACACGGTGAATAGGGTGTATCTGCGTCCACACACACTTCACACTCCTTATGAGTTGTGGACTGGCAAGAAGCCCAACCTGACATATTTCCGTGTCTTTGGGAGTAAATGCTACATCCTACGGGATAAAGAGCAATTAGGAAAGTTTGACTCCCGAAGCGACGAGGGAATATTTCTAGGATATTCATCGAATAGCAGAGCGTACCGGGTTTTTAACCTGAAGAGCTCTAAGATTATGGAATCAATAAACGTCACCGTGCAAGATGACGAACCTCCGACGGTTATTGATCCTAACCTTCAGTGTGAGGATGAGGATTGTTCTGACAGTGATTTACCTGTTCCTCTCTCACACTCTGTGGACCCTACTCCTGTGTTAGGGGACACACCTGCTTGGGTTCGCAAGAGTCATGACCCTTCTGCCATTGTTGGTGATCCCACTCTAGGGGTCAAGACTCGTGCTCAGCTAGAGAACGTTGTTATCCATCTTTGCTACACGTCCAAAGTCGAGCCCAAGAACCATAAAGAAGCACTAAAGGATGAACACTGGATATCTGCTATGCAGGATGAGTTGCTTCAGTTTAAAAAGAATGATGTCTGGGAACTTGTCCCCCGACCTAGTGAGATTAATGTGATAGGTACCCGGTGGATTTTTAAGAACAAAATGGATGAAAATGGTACCATAATCCGAAATAAGGCTAGGTTGGTCGCTCAAGGCTACACACAGATAGAGGGTGTAGACTTTGGGGAGACATTTGCTCCTGTTGCGAGGCTTGAGTCCGTCCGTCTTCTGCTCGCCATCGCATGTCATCTGCGCTTCAAGGTGTATCAGATGGATGTCAAGAGTGCCTTTTTGAATGGCATTCTACAGGAGGAGGTTTATGTGGAACAACCAAAAGGGTTTGAAGACCCTCAGCACCCTGAGCACATCTACTATCTGAGGAAAGCCTTGTATGGTTTGAAGCAAGCACCCCGTGCTTGGTACGAGAGGCTTACTTCTTATCTCTTAGCTCGTGGCTTCAAGAGAGGGGGAGTAGATATGACGTTGTTTGTCAGGAGAGATGACGGTGCTATTTTGGTTGCCCAGGTCTATGTGGACGACATAGTCTTTGGATCCACATGCTCCCAGCATGCTCACCACTTTGAGGAGGAGATGAAAAGTGAGTTTGAGATGAGCATGGTTGGTGAGCTTACATTCTTCCTTGGTCTCCAGGTTCGTCAGCTAGAGGATGGGATGTTCATCTCCCAATCCAAGTATGCTAGAGACCTAGTGAAGAAATTTGGTTTAGACTCCGCTAAGCATGCACGTACACCTATGAGTACCACTACCAAGCTTAGTAAGGACACTTCAGGCAAGGACGTAGAGCAAACCTTATATCGGAGTATGATAGGTAGTCTCCTCTACTTGACTGCCAGTCGTCCCGACATCGCCTTTAGTGTTGGAGTCTGTGTGCGTTATCAGGCATCCCCAAAAGAGTCACATTTACTTTCTCTAAAACGTATTATTAAATACGTAAGTGGGACTCTCTCATACGGGATTTGGTATTCCTTTGATACCGATGACCGTCTGTCCGTCTACTCGGATGCCGATTGGGCTGGGGATGTAGATGGATGTAGGAGCACTTCTGGTGGGTGTTTCTATTTTGGTTCTGCTCTTGTCTCCTGGCTGAGCAAGAAGCAAAATTCCATCTCTTTATCCACTGCGGAGGCTGAGTACATAGCCGTCGGGAGTTGTTGCACACAACTCTTGTGGATGAAGCAAATGCTGGAGGATTATGGGATATCACAGGACACCATGACCATTTCCTGTGATAACACGAGCGCGATACACATATCCCGCAATCCAGTTCAGCATTCGCGCACAAAACACATCAGGATACGTGAGCACTTTATTCGTCAGTTAGTTGAAGAGAAAGTCGTATCCCTGAGTTTTGTTCCTACCGACCGTCAGTTAGCCGATATTTTCACGAAACCTTTAGATGCCCTTAGATTTGAGAGTCTTAGGAAATCTTTAGGGATTTGCACAGTTGACTGAGGGGTTGGTCTATGTCTAGAATAGGATGCTTCTTCATGTTCATATCATATGCTTCCTATTGCTAGTCTGTTTTATATATACCATTACTTTGTTGTACAGCTTTGTTTTATTCCTTTTGCTTTTTATATTTCTTTTGAAAAAAAATACAAAAAGATTTTCCTTTAAGAAAAATTTTGAGAAAAGCACAAAAAGATTTTATTTCTCCAAATTTTTGAAAAAAATCCAAAAAGATTTTTGTATTTTTCTTCTTTTATGGATGAGCATGTAAAATAGCCAAGTCACAACTTCATTCCATTTATCCATGTGACTGTTTGATAGAGATTTGAGAGGCTACATCATTTCATCCATGTGCTTTACATTGATTGGAGTCTTTGAGATGTAATTAGTGATATCTTCCTACATGTTTGACTCCTATATCCTTTATTGCACACATGCACGGCTATATTTGATTATTGCACTTGTTTATCTCATGTTGGCTTGCGTGTTTTCATCTCAATCATGTCTATACAATGTACAATATGCGATAAAACTTGACAAGATTGGAATGCATGTAAAAACCGTTTTGGTGAGACTGTGTGTTTTTGTATAACGGGGAGGGGCTGCGAAACGTAATCATCTATCCTTTGCGCAAAAGCCACCGTTAAAAAGGACCTAAAAAATGGAGGAATTTTAATATCCGAGGTCCAAAGAGGTTAAAAGAGCCCGAAAAAATTTAAAGGCAATAAAAAGCAATTCATGCCAAATATGGGCCACTTAGGTTTCACCATCAATTCTTCAAAGT
This sequence comes from Sambucus nigra, assembly GCA_949130495.1. Taxonomy (NCBI): domain Eukaryota; kingdom Viridiplantae; phylum Streptophyta; class Magnoliopsida; order Dipsacales; family Adoxaceae; genus Sambucus; species Sambucus nigra. The sequence continues at coordinate 605,554,372 of OX422214.1, read as the reverse complement.
TTGAGAATTTAGAATGCCTCTATTCAATACAATATCTTAGGGAGTTTGGTTGGAGAATCTAAACGGGTTTGCACTTCCTTGAATGTCCTGAAAAAGCATAAAATCATTTTGGACGTTATTGGTGTGAAAATCATTTTGAGCTTTAATTTGTTGATTTGATTGAGTCAATATCTTATATTGTCACTCTTTTACACCAATGGAAGCATTTGAGTTCATTCGCTAGGAATATCCAATATTCATCGTGCACATATGTCATGTTTGTATGCATTGATTTTCCTATCGAATTTGATCACACGACTTCATTTACGCTATCATTGACTTGGTTGGTTTCTGTTTATTCATGGTGTGTTTTTATCCTAGTGACACCCCGCACTTGCTTATTTCTCTAATTTCTCTAATTTGTCCATTTGGGGACATCATAAAAAGGGGGAGAAAGAATTATCATATTATGGGGGAGTTTTAATTCTGGGGGAGTTTTTGAGATGTTGCTTATGTTTTTATCATATATTGATATCCATGTTATCTCATTTCAAACTCGATATGTCACGTGGTATTTGCTTTGTCTCATGTGTGTAGGTATGAAGATTGCAGATCTATATGTTGCACACCCTGATGAGAAAAGTTTTGAGATTCCTGAAGAATTAAAGAACAAACGATGAAGACTATTCATTTGTACCTTTTCCAGTTTTGGGTTCATGGGAGGGTAGATCTGTATAGGAAATTTCATATTTGATAATTCAGATTTTTTATGTATGTACCGGCATAGACATAGGGGGAGATTTGTAAGGACATTTTTCACATGTCCGAAATGTTTCATTTATTTATGTCGTACGCCGCTACATTTGGCACGTCTCCTCACGATCTCACATGACGGCCTCTATCCGAATTCCGGGAATCAAGCATGCATTATCTCCACTAATATGTCCCACATCTGCCTCAATGACTTCATGTTCCAAGATTTTAGGGACTTAATGCAAGTGGTACGCAAGGGAAGTCAAAACAGTGAAAAAAAAGGCACAATAGGAGAGTTCAAGGGCATTTTCGTAATTTCACATCCATAGTTTGGAGGTTTGGTCAACTAGAAAGTTGAAGAGCTCACCGCAACGAAGATACTGGAAAAAACGTCACCTCAATCCGAGCTACGGTGAAGGAGTTATGACCTTTTGAAGATAGAGAAAATTCCTTAAAGAATGCTATTTTTTTTGTACGCTGGATAGAATTTTAGAGTTTTAAGAACGTGGGACTCTTCATATTTTTTCCTATAAATACCAAATTCGGGGGAGTTGTTTTACAAGACTTTAGGAGACGAATTTGAGAGTCCAAATACATCTAGTCTTCATATTTTTGAGTCCCAAGACTCATGGTTTGATTCACACATCCTTGTCAATCCTTTGTGAATCCTTTTGCAACCCAAGAACACAACTTTAGTTTGTTCAACCCTTGTGGAGGAGACCGTTCTTCTTCTTCATTACAGCCCTACTGGAAAGGGATAATTCCAGCCGCGACTACAGAATCCGATACCCGAGGGTAATTCTTAGTCAACTTGTATTTTCATTGTAATCCGATTGTAAGCCGTTTTCTTACAAATTATAGTGAAAATAAATGGTTTTGCCCCTGAGGGGGATTTTTCCTTAATTGCATGTGTTTGAATGTTCTTGCGTAGATTATCTATTTATTCAATCACATACTGCTGCATGTTTAGGGTTTGTTTGTGTTAAAAGGGTTTTATATATGGTTTGATCATTTGAACACGAGCACACACGTTTCTCAAAAAATAGCAAAATAACTTTGGAGTTGGTCTTCAAGTGTATGTGTATGATGAAAATTGGCTATGGGGATTCTTCACGAAGGTTTGCATCTAATTTACATGTGATAAGGGTGGGATATGTAGTTTTACATTTGTCCTCTATCCTACTATTTCGGAAACAACGACACATTTTTACCTTTGCCATTTTTTGTATGACATGTTATAATGGCGATTATATTTTTTAAGAAATGTCTACATTATTGGAAACATAAAACCTTCTCAGTAATTAGAAAGAAATGCGATCACGAGCAGCTTAATTCTCCTTGTTAAAGTTATATTTTTTTGGTCATAATTTAGAAGTTTGCCCATTCTAAATTACATTATTCGAATAAAAACACAATCTGATTTTTATTTAAATCAATACTCTATAATATTTTGGTCATTTTTATTTTCTTGTTCATTATTTCCAACTGAATTATTAGTTATTCAAACTTAGTTAATAATATACGTGACACACTACCGAGTGGAAACCTTTATTTCAAGTTTGCTTCATTTTTTCTTAATTTTAGTTTAAACTCTTTTAACAAATTACCCAAAAAAACCTCTTATATAGTGCTTCCCGGTGCCTTTTAAACTAAAGATAGTTTGAGAATACTATTATTTGATGAGTGCATTATTTTGTGTTATTTACACCCAAATCTAAGCATTGTTATTCCTACTTTATCGAAAATAAAGAGCTTTGAGAGTTATTTTTGTTATTTAAAAGAAAAATACACATTTAAGAATAAATGGGGTTAATAATGCAATTTTACAGACTTTACGCTCACATCTTTGTTGGGTTCAACTTCATTATATATTGTCTATTGTGTCAAAGGATCTCTCCTGGATGACCACATAGTTCTCAGCCTTCAGACTCTTCGTCAGTATGTTATCGATATAGACCTCCATTACTTTGTCGATATGATCCTCGAACATTTTATTACCTAGCCCTGCATTGTTCAAGCTAAACGACATGACGTTATAGCAATACGTCGCTTTATCATTTATAAATGATATATTCTCAGCATCAGCTTTATACATAGAGATTTAATTGTAACCCGAGTAAGCATCCATGAAGCTCATTAAGTCATGCCCTGTTGTAGCATCTATCATTTGATCAATTCTCGGCAAAGAAAAGTTATCCTTTAGAGAGGCTTTATTAAGATCGTTAAAATCTAAACACATCCTTCATTTAGCATTCTTCTTAGGCACCATGACGACATTGGACAACCACCCTAGATATTGCACTTCCTTGATTAAGTCTATTATCTACAGTTTTCTCACTTCTTTTTGGATAACTTTGTACCTATCTCTAGTGAAGGTACGCCTCCTCTATTTTACTAGCTTCATCGTGTCGTCCAGGTCAAGGATGTAAGGATAAATTTCCAATCGAGTCATTTGTTATATTGGCTACATTCCGTTGGACCAAACAATTTTGGGTCATTCCTCATCAAGCATCATTCAACCGTAAAGATTCGAGTATTGCATCCAAAGTTCACGCGACATCAATATGCATGCCATGTTCTCTCTTCTAAAAAGTATATGACCAAAATCATTTTAAGTGTTTGAGTATTTTTTATAATCAAGAAATCTTCACTTAGAGAATAGTTCACAAAAATTCAATTTCCATAAAGAATTATTTTTGGAATTTATTTTAACCTTCTCTGGGCAAATTATATCATCTCGTTCGAAATTTTTCCAATTCGTTTGAATGACCTGGATCTAACGACATTCCCCAGGCCACACTGGAAACTCGTTAGAAGCTCGTTAGAAATGTCGTTCGAATGACCTGGTTCGAATGAGATTTCTAACGACCTATCTAATTGGACACTGGAATTCCGTTAGATAAAATCGTTCGAACGACATGTCGTTGGAACGACCTCGTTCGAACGAGATCTGCTAGAATTGAAAATTTTAACTTATTTCGAGCAGTTATTTTACAAAAACTGTTTTGGTCCACTACTTTTACAATTTCAATATATGGACGAAAATAAGTTGTTTTCCACAAGGAAGTTTCATATCCTCTTGAGAGCATTTTCCATAACTTCCCTCTATTTGGTAAAATCAATCTCGAACACTACTTTGACCCTTTAATCAAAGCCCCATGCAATTAACTTGGCATTTAACACGCAAGTTTGCGGTGGATCTTTGCATTCAAGCTTAGTGGAGATGGTGGTTTTGGGCTTCGGGGGATACCGCAACACGAGGAGTGTCGAGCAATGCATTGGAGCTTCGCGTACTACAAATTCAGAGGTCGAGGACGGCATAAGCATGTCTTGAGTGAGTCAATGTCTATAAGTATTTTGAGTCTCTTGCAAAACCTATTTTGTAGTGGATTTTGTCTAGGCCCAGCCGTCCGAGGTTTTTAACATTTGGGTTTTCCTCGTACATTGGCGCGTTGTAATTGTGATTTTTGTAATTTTCTTTATTAAATCACATAGATGTATGCTTAGGATAAAATGGATAAAATTGGATAATTTTACTTCAATCAATCAAGTTTTCAATCTCGTCGCATTAATTGGAAATTGTTCTTGCTAACTTAGAAATCTGTAATTGAAATTAAAATTGGGAAATATCTCTTCTCATTAATTTTAATTGGGTTGTGTGTGTGTAGTCCACGAAATAAACTTAGTACATATAACCTTGCAACTTCAAATTGGTATCAGAGCTAGTCTCTAAAAGTTATTTAGATAAATCCTGGAGATTATATGGATAGTTCTTCGTCGAATAGACTACCTTTGTTTGATGGAACTAATTACACTTATTGGAAAGCACGTATGAAATCTTCCCTTAAATCAATTGGTGAATGTGTTTGGGTTATTGTTGAAAGAGGAAGGTCCCCTCTTACTATGGTAGTTAATGATGAAATTATTTTGACTCCTGTAGAATAGTGGTGTGAGGAAGAACTAAAATGGTGTAACTTTAACTCTAAAGGTTTAAATGCCTTATTTGGTGCGGTGTCCCCCAATGAGTTTCGTCGTATAATGATGTGCGAAACGTCAAAGGAAGCTTGGAATATTCTCCAAATTACTCATGAGGGAACCAATATAGTTAAAGCTTCAAAACTTAACAACCCAATTTGAAACGATCACCATGAAAGAATCTGAAACATTTGATGAGTTTTATGCTCGTATATCTGATATTGTTAATTCTTGCTTTAACCTTGGTGGAAATATACCTGAAGATCGTGTTGTTAAGAAAATTCTTAGATGTCTTCCTAAGCGGTTCATTCATAAAGTCAATGTTCTTAATTCATTAGGAAATCTAAATACTTTAAAACTTGAAGAACTTGTTGGTGATCTTCAAACTTATGAACTATATATGTTTCCTAAAGATAACAAAAGCAAAGATAAAGGTGTTGCCTTAAAAGTTAAGAAAGTCGACGTGTCTGATTCTAATGAGTTTGATATAGATCCTGATGATATAGCTTTATTTGCTAAAAAATTTAAAAAAATTCTCAAGTTCAAAAAGCAAAACTCTAAATTTGAAAAACCAAAATTTGAGAACAAAAACAAAGGAGGAAATAGAAAATTCAATAATCAGGATCCAAAGAAGTTCAACAAAGATAACTTTAAAAAGGATGATACGGAGAGATTCTTTGAGTGTGAGGGACGTGGTCATAGAGCATTCGAGTGCCCTACAAAACTTAGAAGACAAGGCAAAGAAAAATTAGTTTACAATGCCACTCTAAGTGACAGTGACAATGAGTCTGAAGACTCTGATGACTCTACCCCATCTTGAAATAGTTTCACTGCGTTTATGGCAAGCCATGCTAGTAATTCAAGTGTGTCATACCATAATGCTAACCATTTCGAGAAAAATCTTGAGGTTGCTTCCACTCACTCTACCAGTAGTGATGAAAAAGGAAGTGAAAGTGAAATAGATGAAAGTGACTGCAATCCGCCTATTCTGAACTATACAATGAGTTTCTCCGTATTCAAAAAGTTAACAAAAGATTAACCTTTAAAGTCTTAACTTTAGAAAAGAGTTGAAAGTCCTGAAGGATAAGGAGGCTTTAGTTAGTCAACTCGAGGCAATTAAGATATCTCTTTCTGAGAAGCTTATCTTGATAGGTAAAGAAAAATGTGACTTAATTATCTCCTTGGAAGGTGTCAACAAAGATCTTAATGAGTCTTAGAGATTAAAAAATATCTCGAAGCTAAAATTGCCCAACTTAAAAAATATCTCGAGTCCTCTCGTGAAGTTATAGTCACACTCGAGGATAATTCAGGAAGAATGGGAAAATTATTTCTAGGTCTTGTTTTAGGATATAAGGAGAAAGGTTATCAAGAGAGAAAGGGTATAGGATATGAAGAAGGAGATTCATCCAAAGTCAAACCCGAACCCGTGGCTAAGTTTGTTACCAAATATAATGTTCCTAAAATAAGTCCTCCCAAGAAACCTTCAAAAGCTAATCCAAAACAACCCTATGTGTGCAATTATTGTCATAAACGGGGTCATCTCAAAGATTTTTGTTACAAACTTGGAAAGAATTCTCATTTCACAACTTCTAAACAACATTATAGCTCTTTAGCTAGTCTTAAGAGCCAAGCTGAGTATCTAGTCAATACTTATAAAGGTCTAATGGAAGAGTTTCTTAGGTTTTCTAAAGTCCAAGGAAATAATTCAAATTATAACACTAGAGCCAACAAGGGAAAGAAAACAACTCAAGCTTGGGTTAAGAAAAATCACACCAACAAAGCGTTTGTTGGTCATGTTGCTCTTAAGGCTCAAAATACCTCCCAATGGTACTTTGATAGTGGTTGTTTGAGACATATGACTGGTGATAAATCTCTATTTACCACTCTTGAAAACCATAAAGATGGTAAAGTCACTTTTGGGGATAGAAGCAATTCTCGAATCATGGGTAGAGGATCTATTGAAATCTCCGGGTTTCCTAAACTTGAAAATATACTTTATGTTGATGGTCTCAAGGCTAATTTGATAAGTATTAGCCAATTATGTGATGAAAATCTTGATGTTAAGTTTAGTCAATCGGAGTGCACCGTATATGATCAATCGGGTGAATCTATTTTACAATGTGTTACAACTAGTGACAATTGCTATGGAATTATTCCCAAATCATCTCTAGTTTGCAATAGTGAAAAATCCTCGTCTGTCGATCTTTGGCTTTAAAGATTAGGACATGTAAACTTTAGAGATCTTGATCGATTAGTGAGAAAAGAGCTAGTTCGAGGTTTACCATCTCTAGGAAAGCCAACCTCCACTATTTGCGGGCCATGTCAATTAGGAAAGCAAATTAAGAGTTCTCATAAGAAGTTAAACTCTATAACTACCTCTTGTGTCTTAGAATTAATACACATGGACCTTATGGGTCCCACTCGTACCGAGAGCATTGGAGGAAAAAGATATATCTTGGTAATGGTGGATGATTTTTCTAGATACTCCATATTAGGCTTTCTAAGAGAAAAATCTGAGACAGTTGATTTTCTTACTGTTAAGTGTAAAACTCTTCAAAATCAACACGGTGTTACCATAAACCGCTTTAGGAGTGATAATGGAACCGAATTCAAGGAATCCGGTGTGAATGCCTTTTGTGATGAAATAGGAATTAAACATGAATTCTCGACCGTTTGAACTCCACAACAAAATGGTAATGTTGAAAGGAAAAATCGAACGATCCAAGAAATGGCAAGATCTATGCTCCTAGGTAGAAATGTGCCCCGTAGGTTTTGGGACGAAGCGGTTAATACCGCATGCCACACAGTAAATAGGGTTTATTTGCATCCTAATACTAAAAAAATGCCACATGAATTGTGTATGGGCAAGAAGCCTAATCTGTCCTATTTTAGAGTTTTTGGTAGTCCTTGCTATATGCTTCAAGATAGAGAACGTTTAGGTAAATTTGACTCAAGGAGTGATGAAGGTAATTTTCTAGGATATTCTCAAAACAGTATAGCTTTTCAAGTATTCAACTTAAGTATCTCCAAAGTCATGGAATCAATTAATGTCGTCATAAAAGATGATGCTCCGACCACATCAATTGAAAATGAGGAAGATTTGTATTGTGAGTGTGATGTTGTGTCCAATGTTGAAAATATTGAGTCTCACAATGACTTGGTTGTCCCCACTACTGAGAAAAAGGATCCATCTCCTTGTGTGGCCCAATTAGAAAATGAAGTTACCTATTTGTGCTATACTTCAAAAATTGAACCTAAAAACTTTAAAGAAGCATTAAAAGATGAACATTGGATTAATGCTATGCAAGAAGAATTGTTTCAATTTTAGAAAAATGATGTTTCAGAATTAGTCCCTAGGCCTTCTAATACAAATGTCATTGGCACCAAATGGATTTTCAAAAATAAAATGGATGAAAATGGTGTCATTGTTCGTAATAAATCAATATTGGTTGCACAAGGGTACACCCAAATAGAAGGTGTTGACTTTGAAGAAACTTTTGCTCATGTTGCTCGATTAGAATCTGTACGCCTTTTACTCGCCATAGCATATCACCTTCAATTTAAATTATATCAAATGGATGTAAAAAGTGCCTTTTTAAATGTTATTATTAAAGAAGAAGTTTATGTTGAACAACCAAAAGGGTTTGAGGACCCAAAGCATCCTAACCATGTCTTCTTCTTAAAGAAAGCCCTATATGTGTTGAAATAAGCACCCCGTGCTTGGTATGAAAGACTCACTTCTTATCTCCTTTATCGTGACTTTCTGAGAGGGGGAGTAGATATGGAACTTTTTGTTCATCGTGATGAGAGAGCTATTCTAGTTGCACAAGTATATGTCGACGACATAGTGTTCGGTTCTACATGTGATAAACATACTCAATTTTTTTCAAAAGAAATGCACAATGAATTTGAGATGAGTATGGTAGGTGAACTCACTTTCTTTCTAGGTCTTCAAGTTCATCAACTCGAAAGTGGGATATTTTTATCCCAAACTAAGTATGCTAAAGACCTTGTTAAGAAATTTAAACCCGAATCGGCTAAACATGCACGTACTCATATGAGTTCATCGATTAAACTTAGTAAGGATACCGAAGGAAAGGATGTAGAGCACACACTTTTTAGAAGTATGATAGGTAGTTTACTTTACCTATCCGCTAGTCGTCCGGATATTTCCTTTAGTGTGGGAGTTTGTGCCCGTTATCAAGCTGCCCCAAAAGAATCTCATTTACTTGCTATTAAACGTATTATCAAATATGTTAGTAGGACTTGTCTTTTGGAATTTGGTATTCCTTCGACACAAATGATTATCTATCGGCATATTTGGACTCCGATTGGGGAGGAGATGTTGATGGATGCAAAAGTACTTCTGGCGGTTGTTTCTATTTTGGAAGTGCACTTGTCTCATGGATGAGCAAGAAATAAAGTTCTATTTCTTTGTCCACGATGGAGGCCGAATACATTACCGTTGGGAGTTGTTGCACTCAACTCATTTGGATGAAACAAATGTTGGAAGATTACGGTATCTCTCAAGGCACTATGACTATCTATTGTGACAATACTAGTGTCATTCACATTTCCCGTAATCCCGTTCAACACTCAAGAACCAAGCACATTAGGATCCATGAACATTTTATTCGTGACTTGGTTGAAAAGAAAATCGTTTCTCTAAGCTTCGTTTATACTGATCAACAATTGGCCGATATCTTTACTAAACCTCTAGATGCCCTTAGGTTTGAAAACCTTAGGAAATTAATTGGGGTTTGCTCAATTGATTGAGATCGAAGTCGTCTATCTAGTTTAGGTTGTTTCTCTTGTATATTTTTATTCATATGAACTAGATTACTTTTGTATATATTTTATTCAAAATCTCAAAAATATTTTCGTCTTTTTTATTTTCAAGGAACACGAGAATGGTTAGAAAAGCTTTCACAAACTTTTATCCATATGGCTTTGTGTTCGATGTGTTTGGATCACTATCCTATTTCATGTCCACGTGGCTTTCGATGAGTAATTAAGCCGGATCTCATTTCTCTTGTTCATAAAAATAATCTTTTATAATATGTATTTCTGTGATTACCTCACATATTTGCCTTTTCTGCACACACCTTTCACGAAATATTGAGGATATCTTGTTCACATTGTACTTGTAAAGTGGGATTTGGTGTTGTCTTCTCAATCCTGTCACATCTATTATAAGCAATCGAAATTGTGCATGATCATCCATTGCCCAGATTGAAACAAAAATGTTTATATTCTTCCGGTTGGTTTCCATTTCAAGCAACGGACTCGGGCTATGAAAAACATAAAGTTTTTGCGTGAATAACCTCCACTTGCATTCTTGAATATGTTCCTAAAATAGAAGCATTGAAAATGATATATAATGCCAAGGCAAAGATATTTAGCTTGATTGATTCTTCAAAAGGAATAGTCTCAATCTGTTGTTGTTAATGGGAGATAGAAGTTGAAGATCAATGGGCATGCACATTTAATCGATTCATTGCTTTCTCGTTGTGACATTATTGGTGAGAGAATCATCTATATTGTATGCATGGTGCATTTGTGTTTGAGTTTCCAATAGTATTTCTTTATTGACACAAGGCTAATGTGAGTGAATATTGCGTTCATATGTTGTTTGGCATTCCACACTTGTACGTTGTCTTGGGTAAAAACTCTCACTTGCATTGCTCACACCCCTACATTCCCGCTCCCACGGTTTGGACATGTCTTCACAAGCTAAGACTATTAAAATCCACATTTTGGCATCTTTCTGGCCTTCCATATTACTGTTCTTATGCTATTTTTAAAACTATTTTATTTTTATTTTTATTTAAAAAGATTGATTTTCGTCAGAAATTCTCGTTTGAACGAGATTTCTAATGAAGTTTCTGACCTCCTCTCTGGAACTTCATTCATAATGTCGTTCGAACGAAAAGTTCGTTCGAATGAACTTCCAACGAGATATCTAACGAAATACCCAATACACTTCTGGAACTTCGTTCGAAAGCCATCGTTCGAACGACATCACTCGTTCGAACGACCTGGGTTAAATTTATACGATTTCTCTTCCCCAAACTGCCGCCTCAGTTCTTTTTTTTCTCTCTCCACCTGCTCACGTTTCCCCATTTCCTTATTTCCCAGATTTCTCTCTCCCTTCCATTTTCCCACTCTCTCTTCCACTATCCCTTACTCTTTTCCCTTACCCATTATCCATCTCTCCCACTCTCTATTTTCCCCACGATTCAACCTCACTTCACCTCCTCCATTAACCCCCATTTCGTCCCCCTCTTTGCTCTGTAGATCTCCAAGCTTGCGGCTTTCCTCTTCTCTTCAAGGTATTTCCCTCCCCCATTCTTTCTATCTATATTTTTTTTGGTTCTATATCTATCTCTCTCTCTCTCTCTCTCTCTCTCTCTCTCTCTCTCTCTCTCTCTATATATATATATATATATATATATATATATATATATATATATATATATATATATATATATATATATGCTATTGGGTCCAATTTTTACACCAAAACGATTTCTTCTTTTGTTTCCCAAATTTCATATACCAATATGTATATATCTCTACTTTGTTTTGGGGCCATTTTATTTACTCCTTTTATTGTTTGTGTTGCCCCTGGTTAAGCTAAATTCCATGATAATATCAGTTTTCTCAAATTAAAATTCTTTTTCATTTCATGGAATTTATCTTAAATAATTTATCTTTTTCTTTTTATTTTCGTTTTATAAATAACGGAGAATGGGCTTATTTCTGATTGGTTTGTTGGCTTGTTGGTGTGTTTGGTGGTTTGGTTAGAATTTTTGTTCGGGTAGGTTCTAGTCTCATCCTAGTTTAGAATGGCCCGTAACCATCGCCCTCGTCGCATTCGCGACTCTCCAGAGGAACGCTCCTCTTCATCCTCACCCGATGAGGAGTCCAATGCAAATGCATCTATCTGAGACCTTAGGCTTCATTGGGGCTCACTCACCGCCCACACCCAATATCATACACAAGGTTTCTCCACTCGTTCTATTGTGAGTGAGAAAATTGGCAATCTCCAATCTCTCAACGGCACCACTGTCCATTCGTGGATTTCTGATTTAGGGTGGGAACCCCTATTCTCACTCACGGACACTATTTTTCCCGATCTCATTCGGGAATTTTATTTTGGGATGCATGATAGGGAGAATAATAGTTACTCTCGAGTGCGCTTTAGGGAGATTATTGTCTCTCCCGAATCCATTGCTCATCTCATCTCCTTACCTAGGGTCAATAATCCCTCCTTCCCATGGCTCCCGATACTCGCCCTGACCCTTCCCTCGTTATGCGCACCGTCTTTAGGCTTAACCCTCCCGGCACTGTCACAATCTTTCACAAACACTTGCATCCCGATTTTATGGTCCTTAATTGGATCGTGTGTGCGTGTCTTATTCCCCGTGCGAACACAACCCAAATCACCAAAATGCACGTGGACCTAATGTTTTCCATTAGCATTAGGCTGCCATAGATCTCCCCGCCTTCCTCTTTAGTGTCATTCGGACGGTTAGGATCCTCCTTTCCAGTCCCGCTCGCCAAGCCCTCTTATTTGCCGCTATTATTACCAGGTTTTTTCTTGCCGCCGAATGCCCCCGACTATCCACTGATGTCCCCGTCACCCGATACCAAACCATTGACATGTCATCGATCAGTCGGTCTCGTGGTCATTTACCCCCTGATACCCCTCAACTCACTCCCTCCGCCTCCTCTCACTCCGCCACTTCCTCCCACCCTAACCCCAGTCGTCCCGCACCCTCTCATACTATCCATATCCCATCTTCTTCATATTCTCCCGCACCCATAGAGTCGGAGGATATTTTGTTTGTCCGTTCATAGGTTGAGCAGATTCAGGAAGATAGGCGTCAAGACAGGGCGCTGTTGCAGGAGCTTTTGATTTTAATGCAGCAGGACAGAGAGGCACAAGCTCGCAGAGATGAAGCACAGGCACGTTGAGATTCTCTTATGTTAGAGAACCTTGATTCCATTCGCCACATGGAGATACGCCGCGGTGCAGGCTCATCCGGTTTCGGCTCCGGCTCCCTTCCCGATGATTCTCCTCATGATGCTCCATCTCCTGAATTTACTTTGTTTTTAGTCTACTTTTTAGTTGTACTTGTGAGGCTGAGCGAAATATTTTCTTTCTTGTATTGTTTCATTTGGTTTGTATTTTCTACTTATGCCATGTATGCACCTTGAATATTTTTCATTTCCCATTGGTTGATGAATTATCCTGTTATTCCCTTTGTCAGTTCATTTCTTAATATTTATTGTTTTTATTGCTTCTTGTTCTCTCGATTGCCTTTTGACATGCCGACTATTTATCCCTTTGCCTTTTTCGGACAAAAAAGGGGAGAAATATTGATAGGGGGAATTCATAATTTAGGGGAACTTAATTTCTTAATATTCTACATATGCATATTTTAGGGGGAGTTCATTTACTATTCACAACATATGCTAACACATTGTAAAATAGATTCACTTGATTGATCAGATACGGTGGAATCCGATTGACTAAACTTAACGTCAAGATTTTCATTACATAATTGGCTAATACTTATCAAATTAGCCTTGAGACCATCAACATAAAGTACATTTTCAAGTTTAGGAAACTCGGAGATTTCAATAGATCCTCAACCCATGATTCGAGATTTTCTTCCATCCTCCAAAGTGACTTTACCATCTTTATAGTTTCCAAGAGTGGTAAATAGAGATTTATCACCAGTCATATGTCTCAAACAACCACTATCAAAGTACCATTGGGAGGTATTTTGAGCCTTAAGTGCAACATGAGCAACAAACGCTTTGTTGGTGTGATTTTTCTTAACCCAAGCTTGAGTTGTTTTATTTCCCCTGTTGGCTCTAGTGTTATAATTTGAATTATTTCCTTGGACTTTAGAAAACCTAAGAAACTCTTCCATTAGACCTTTAGAAGTATTGACTAGATACTCAACTTGGCTCTTAAGACTAGCTAAGGAGCTATAGTGTTGTTTAGAAGTTATGAAATGAGAGTTCTTTCCAAGTTTGTAACAAAAATATTTGAGATGACCCCGTTTGTGACAATAATTGCACACATAGGGTTGTTTTGGATTATCTTTTGAAGGTTGCTTGGGAGGACTTATTTTAGGAACATTAGATTTGGTAACGAACGTAGCCACGGGTTCGGGTTTGACTTTGGATAAATCTCCTTCTTCATATCCTATACCCTTTATCTCTTGATAACCTTTCTCCTCACAACATATGCTAACACATTGTAAAATATTGATTGGGGGAATTCATAATTTAGGTGGAGTTAATTTCTTAATATTCTACATATGCATATTTTAGGGGGAGTTCATTTACTATTCACAACATATGCTAACACATTGTTTTATATATGTTACATTCTCTACTTCCCCATGCGTTTATGAATTTGTTGTTTCATGTGTGTAGGATACATCACCTACCCTTTTGCATCATCGTCAGTCGTGTTACTGAGTCTGTCTTTTTTTGGTTTTTTGGGACGGTCTTTAGAATCGGCTTGACGGCTGGCTTAGCAAATTCAGTTTTTTTATTTTTTATTACTCTATTTTGTCCCGGAATAGCCAAAGGGGGAGATTTGTAAGGACAAATTTCCAATCGAGTCATTTGTTATATTGGCTACATTCTGTTGGACAAAACAATTTTGGGTCATTCCTCATCAAGCATCATTCAACTGTAAAGATTCGAGCATTGCATCCAAAGTTCATGCCACATCAATATGCACGCCATGTTCTCTCTTCTAAAAGGTATATGACCAAAATCATTTTAAGTTTTGGGGTATCTTTTATAATCAAGAAATTTTCACATAGAGAATAGTTCACAAAAAATCAATTTCCATAAAGAATTATTTTTGGAATTTATTTTAACCATCTCTGGGCAAAATCTGTCATCTCGTTCGAAATTTTTCCAGGTCGTTCAAACGACCTGGATCTAACGACATTCCCCGGCCACACTGGAAACTCGTTAGAAGCTCATTAGAAATTTTGTTTGAACGACCTCGTTCGAATGAGATTTCTAATGACCTATCTAATTTGACACTGGAATTCCCTTAGATAACTCGTTCGAACGACATGTCGTTGGAACGACCTCGTTCGAACGAGATATGCCATATTTGAAAATTTTTACTTATTTTCGAGCAATTATTTTACAAAAACTGTTTTGGTCCACTACTTTTACAGTTTCAATATATGGACGAAAATAAGTTATTTTCCACAAGGAAGTTTCATATCCTCTTGAGAGCATTTTCCATAACTTCCCTCTATTTGGTAAAAATCAATCTCCAACACTACTTTAACCCTTTAATCAAAACCCCATGAAATTAACTTGACATTTAACAAGCAAGTTTGCGGCGGATCTCTGCATTCAAGCTTAGTGGAGACGGTGGTTTTAGGCTTCGGGGGATACCGCAACACGAGGAGTGTCGAGCAATGCATTGGAGCTTCGCGTACTACAAATTCAGAGGTCGAGGACGGCATAAGCATGTCTTGAGTGAGTCAATGTCTATAAGTATTTTGAGTCTCTTGCAAAACCTATTTTGTAGTGGATTTTGTCTAGGCCCAGCCGTCCGAGGTTTTTAACATTTGGGTTTTCCTCGTACATTGGCGCGTTGTAATTGTGATTTTTGTAATTTTCTTTATTAAATCACATAGATGTATGCTTAGGATAAAATGGATAAAATTGGATAATTTTACTTCAATCAATCAAGTTTTCAATCTCGTCGCATTAATTGGAAATTGTTCTTGCTAACTTAGAAATCTGTAATTGAAATTAAAATTGGGAAATATCTCTTCTCATTAATTTTAATTGGGTTGTGTGTGTGTAGTCCACGAAATAAACTTAGTACATATAACCTTGCAACTTCAAAGGCGATGGCAGATGATGTCAGGGTCAATCCCTTACATGTAATTGTGATTCCATGCAAAGACACTTTGCCTTCTTCTTAATAGTTCTCTCATTAATAGTTCACTCAACTCTTTCTTTATTGATGGTTTAAGGGACGAGCCAATTTGGATGCGTTTTTCCAGTTCTTCCTCGTTGAGGACGATGGATTCTACCTCTTTTGTAGGCTCTCAATTATTTAGTTTCTTCTCCTCTCTTAGGTTAAGAGTATTAATATTTTATGAGGTCGTCTTTCTCTTGCGAGTCTCTCTTTCTTTTGATGAGGTTAAGTAACATTCACGTGACTCAACGTGATCACCATCTAGTTCCCCTAGTCCATAAAGAGTCGATAATTTCATTATTAGGCGAATAATCATGACTTTAAATTCTTTCAAAGCTACTCTCCCCAATATGATGTTATAGGACGAGACGACATTCTCGTCCATCACAAAAATCTTATCCTCGTGGTCAAGCATCTCGGTCGGGTGCCAATATAAACTTCCATTTCAAATACCCCTAATGGGTGAAATTTCTCTCTACTAAATCCGATCAATGGGTGATAATAGGGAATGAGTCTCTTCTTGTTAAGCTTGAATCCTTTAAAATAATCCCAAAACATGACGTCGGTCTAGCTCCCCCTATTGACCAGAATACAAGACACGTTGTAACTATAAAATCCTGTGCTAATGATGAGCGGGATTTAGTGACAAAATTTCCTTGTAGTCTTACTTAGATAAGACGACTACAAGACTCTCCATGTCGACTTTTTTCAACATGTCGGGTTTCACCCTGGCTTTTGTGCACATTTACATCAACTCTCTTCGTCCTAGCTTTGGCCTCAATAACGTAGGACTTTCTATCGGCCATCTATGTTCCTACACCTACTATTCCCCCTGATATCATTTTAACATCAAAGGAAATCATCTTAAGGTTACCTTTAATAGCGCCAAGTTTTGCTAGAAGATCAGGGTCATCCTCCTCGTCATCGTCCAACTCTGGATCATTTTGATTCATTTGTAATTCCTTCTTCTTTGTTTTGTCATATTTTGATGAGGAATATATTTTCTTTTTGCCATATCGACTTCCACTCTTATCGACGTACTTTCACATCTTTCCTTATTTTAAGAACTTCTCAATCTCATTATTTAGAGCGAAACACGTATTAGTTGTGTGGTCGTAATCCTGATGGAACTCATACCACTCGCCCTTGTACTTTTTGTTGGGAGGAGCTCTCAATTTCTCTAACCATCGAAGTTCTTTATTTCTTTAATCTTGTTCAGAATGAGATCAAGACTAACAGTCAGGGGGGCATACTTCGCAAACTGGTCACCGTTCAACTTCTTCCCCTTTTTATCTTTTTCCATGTCTAGGCCTTGCTCGAATTTGCTGACACCCGTCTCTTTTTATTCTCCTTTTTTTTCCATGGACTCCTTCGCATTCTTGATTCTCTCGTCCTTAGTCTATAGTTTTTTCATGGACTTGCGAGGATCTTTGGAGAGGTTCCAATAGAGCTTCCTCGACTAGAGCCCACTAACGAGGGTTGTCATGGCAATTATTTCATCATAGTCTTTAATTTCTATTTTCTCCTTATTGAACGGAGATATGAATTCTTTTAGGGTCTCATTCTTTCCTTGGTGGACATTTAACAAGTGAATCATACGCTTTGCAACCTTTATGATGAAACAGAAGTTATAAATAAAAATTTCAGCCAGCTTCTTGAAGTTCTCTATCGATCCCCTACCATATATAAGAAGCACTGATGAGAGTGATGAATAAAGGAAAACACCTCATCTCACCTAGAGTGGAATATATATCGGCAAGCAACTCATACATCTCTATGTGATGGATAGGGTTTGTACTTACATTATACATGGGCATCATAGTTGGTGGCTTGAACTTGCTAGGAGTTAGATAGCTGACTATACTCGGCACAAACGGAGAACCCTTCATATACGCCCAGTGTTCTAAAAAACTCGCCTAGGCTCCGCCTAGGCACGCCTACGCTTGAGGCTTGGGAGAAATTCCCTGCCTTAAGATTTTTACGCCTTATTCTTGGTAAAAGACTTAAGGTGCACTTTTTTTCTAAAAACAACAATGCTTTAGTGAAACGATATCGCCTTTTAAAGATTTTTGTTACAAACCGGACCATTATCTTGTCCAAAATAATCAAATAGTATTTTAATTTACAAATATTCAGACATATTTTTATGATATTTAAAATTTTAGTATTTTAATACCCTTGTTATGGTTAAAAAATATTAAAATATATTAAAAAGGCCTAAATGCCTTTACACGCCTTTTCACGCCTAACGCCCGCTTAAGCTTCCAAGACTTAAGGATTGGCCTCCACGCCTCGATCACGCCCCATGTTTTTTAGAACCTTGTATACGCCATGTGGCCTAGGTCTCGAATTTTGATGAGATAGATAATCTTATC
Source organism: Sambucus nigra (assembly GCA_949130495.1). NCBI lineage: Eukaryota > Viridiplantae > Streptophyta > Magnoliopsida > Dipsacales > Adoxaceae > Sambucus > Sambucus nigra. Next base: position 605,536,306 of record OX422214.1, on the reverse strand, counting down.
ATCTAGCCTCTGGGTTGAGATGTTCTAAAGATTCTCATCCAGAGCTGCACTATCACCTGCACCTTCCACCTCATTGACGACTCTACAAGTGGACTCTTTGTTTGGATTCTTCTGAGCACTATTCACCTCTCAACACTCCCTCTGGTCTGGGTGGATTCTCGACCTAGCTTTGCTGAGATGACCAGTGATTTTTTTTCCACAGATTCTATTGGGGATGATGTCTCGGCTACACCCACTTTTGGGCCGAGATGATCAAATGTTGGCCCCCTATTTAGTCGGGTGAATGCGATGTTCCTTTGAAGACTATAAGGGGTGTATTAAACACTTTTACCATGATGAGTTGGAAAAGGGGTACCACCTGGTTGATGTGACATGTCTGATATCTCATACCTCTCTCCATAGTCCCAATAATGCTCCTCCCCACATGCTACGTCCTCTTATCCTCCTGCACCTTCTTGCCAAGGCAAATATAATGGTGATCTGCAATCTCTTTTTGCCTAAGACCATATTGTATTTCTGTAATTTGAGTTGGGTGTGGACCATCGGCTACTGTTTGTGCGACCTCTCTTGCAGCCGGAGTGATGAGACTGACAGTCGGGTATTCTGGAATTCGGCTCATGATATCTTGGATGAAAGTTGAGAATTTGTGTTACTTCTACCGTTGGATGGTCACGAGTGACTTGAGTGTCCCCGCTACATCGATCATCTCAAACTGAGGGGGTGGTCGTACAGAACCAGGCTCGACATTCGGAAGTGGATCGAAAGCTATCTCCAATAAGTGAGAAGAACAACAACAAAAGTGCAAAAAACCCAGAAAACAGGATGAACGAAAAAGCAAGTTCGTGAACTCCTCCCAAGATATTTCAATGGTGATTTAGATCCAATAATAGTGGGATTGAATATTTACCGGAGATGAGTGAGAAATCCAAGCTCAGGATGAGAACAAAAAAAATCGTTCCAACAAACAACGCCAAAGTAATGATACCGGAATCATACATTGTATTCAACGAGAGTTTGGGTCTTGTACAAATATGATAAGACAATAAATAGAGAGAATTTTTGTAGAAGATATGCGAGAATTAGAGATGAACACAGAGATATAAGTGTTTTAGCTATTGGCCTATGTCTACTGTGCAAAGTGAGAGGTGTTTTCACTATAATAGGTCTCAAAAAAACATGGATGATACACACAAGCTTTCTATCTCGAGAATTAATTTTATAGAGTAACAATAGGATTCTAGGACAAGATCTTGATAAAGAAGACACATGGTGACTTATATAGGTTGGGGGTGTGTAGTGTCACCCCCAGGCATGATATCCATGGCCAACTAAGGTCATGGGTAATGAGAAAGTGTCAGTTGTATGTGTACGGAGTAATATCACCATGAAGAATATTACCACACGTGGGTATGTAATCTATTTTGTTAATGGGATAACATGTCAAGCCATATAAACTTTAAAATGATTTATTATCTTATCAATATTGGTCGGATTTGAATATGATTTTTTCCTCTGATAAAAAGGTAACCGACTATTAACCTATTTCTTTGACACGGGAAGTCAACGGCTTCGCTGGACATTTTGACTTTGGCCTATTTGTATTTCCATAAAATATATTTTTTCTTTATTATTTTGCAATAAAAAATAGCAAAATAACTTTGGAGTTGGTCTTCGAGTGTATGTGTATGATGAAAATTGGCTATGGGGATTCTTCACGAAGGTTTGCATCTAATGTACATGTGATAAGGGTGGGATATGTAGTTTTACATTTGACCTCTATCCTACTATTTCGGAAAAACGGTACATTTTTACCTTTGCCATTTTTTGTATGACCTGTTATAATGGCGATTATATTTTTTAAGAAATGTCTACATTATTGGAAACATAAAACCTTCTCAGTAATTAGAAAGAAATGCGATCACGAGCAGCTTAATTCTCCTTGTTAAAGTTATATTTTTTTGGTCATAATTTAGAAGTTTGCCCATTCTAAATTACATTATTCGAATAAAAACACAATCTGATTTTTATTTAAATCAATACTCTATAATATTTTGGTCATTTTTATTTTCTTGTTCATCATTTCCAACTGAATTATTAGTTATTCAAACTTGGTTAATAATCTACGTGACACACTACCGAGTGGAAACCTTTATTTCAAGTTTGCTTCATTTTTTCTTAATTTTAGTTTAAACTCTTTTAACAAATTACCCAAAAAAAACTCTTATATAGTGCTTCCCGATGCCTTTTAAACTAAAGATAGTTTGAGAATACTATTATTTGATGAGTGCATTATTTTGTGTTATTTACACCCAAATCTAAGCATTTTTATTCCTACTTTGTCGAAAATAAAGAGCTTTGAGAGTTATTTTTGTTATTTAAAAGAAAAATACATATTTAAGAATAAATGGGGTTAATAATGCAATTTTACGGACTTTACGCTCACATCTTTAATTCATGACCTTAAATATTTTTTTCTAATCTCTTGTGCAAGGTGTTTGTTGAATTGACAGGTTTAGAGTGAATGCAGAGAAGTTCGGATGCAAATTGAGCATTAAAATGTCACTTATGCACCTTCAGGGGTAAAATTATAAATTTTGATGGCTGATTTCGGACTCGGATCAAACACGGAAAATGAAGGCCTTTAATCAAGGGACGTCTGGGTTCAAACGGCGTGTCAATCGGAGCTGAAACGAAGAAGTTATGGTCGTGCAAAGTTCGAATTCAAAAGAAAGTCAAAGTCAAAGCCCCGAGTCAATGCCCGAAGTCAACCTCGAGACCCTAGCACTATTTAAATATTGTTGGGGCCTAAATAAGGGTCACGTCGGTTCAAACGACAAGTCAATCGGACTTCGAATGAAGAAGTTATGTTGATTTGGGCTATTGTGCAAACTATAAAATTTGGGTTTTAATATGTTGTTAAATATAATTAGGCATATATTTATATCAGAGAGAGCTGTTGGGTGTGCTAGTTGGGAGAAGGAGAGACATGCGCATGGTTAGGGGTTCGACCCCTGCCTCTCCCCTATATAATTTTTTGGCGAAAATCCATTTGACCACTAACCCACTAAACCCATTACCCCACTTGCCCAGTACCAAAACCCATTTTTTTCCCTTCTTTTTTTTTCTGCCGATATCAGATGTCCACCACCCCATATTTCTTCCCACAATTTCTGTCGAGTGTTCCCACGATTTATACCCCCACTTTGTCCTATTTTGTTGGTTTTTTTGGTATACATTATGGGTAATATGGAGACTTTGGGAGACAATTTTTTTTATAGAGATATAGACACACTTTGAGAGATAAAAAAAGTCTATGTTAAGAGAATTTTTGAGGCACACTTTGGAGGAGCATATTGTGTATTGTAACTCAAGTGTCGGACTCAAAATTTTGTAAGTTGATTATTATTAATGAAAATTATTATTTCATCTTGCAATATTTGTGTGTCAAATATGATGTGTGAATAGTTTAATTAACAGGATATAGGTGATGTTTGTCATGACTATTTAAATTACGCATGTTAATTTAATTTCGTACATATTTCGACGTGTTTAAATTTGAAATAAAAAATTCAGTATTCGTTTAAAAATACATGAGAGCATATTTTTAAACCTCAAGAATTAATTATAAATTCATGTTTTAAAAAATTTAAAGTTGTCATTTTTTATGGGTTATGCTTGCACTTAGATGTTTTGATACCTCATGCTTAAATACACATTAAAATTTAAAACATGATAATTTTGAGGGAATGGGGATTTATGTTGTCTAATTCATGAGACGTTAAAACATTTTGAATGCATGTAATGTTATATTCTCCGAAATGTACGTGACGAGAGTCGGTATATTTTGTATTATAAATTCGGAATTACGAAATTAAATTGATATGTTAATTTAATTAGGATTGACAAACGGAACCGATGTCCTAGTTGCTACCACATTTAATATTATCGCTTGTACTTGCTTGTTTGTTATGTTTTTATTTTTATTTTAGAAACTTAATCACTTTTATACACTCATATGTCTAGTTGGACAATCAATATTTTATAAAATTTGATGAAATCTCTGTGGGTTCGACCCGTACTTACACCTGCTATATTTCAATAGCCCGTGCACATGCGGTAGTTTTATAACAAATAAAATTTGACAAATAGCCCGTGCACTTGCGGTAGTTTTATAACAAATAAAATTTGACAACATTAACCAAGAATTAAAATCCAATAATAATTCAAATCTTATTTACCAAATTTTATCCATTTTGTACCATTGTATGTGTATGTTCATCATTTTATTAAGGGCCCATTTGATTATCATGGAATTATTTTCCATGTAAAAGAGTAATTTTAGTTCATTTTTTACTTTTGCTATGATCGGTTTCATATATATTCTATTAAAACAATGGTCATAAATACAAAAAGAATTTATAGTTTTATCAGTTTTCATATAAAACACTTCTTACCTACACTCAAAGATTTGATTTCCATGAAAACCCCTAAACGTAAGACCATATCACTCATATATTTTTTAGCTCATTATTTGAATTGAATTGTTGTTTTAAGTTGTTATATTTGAATTCAATTTGAATTATATAGTGATGCATATTGTTTTGAATGTACATTCGCATTATCTCTATTTTATTTGGATATATAATGTTTGGAATGGTACAATGATGCTATAACAGGTACAAATATACTGTTGGGCAGTGGCAGTGGCCATACTGTCTAGAAACAGATTTTTTTTCAATTCTGCCCAGAATTGTCATGGTCATTGATCGTGACAAGTATTATTTGTCACGGACTTGCACGGTCAATGATCGTGACAATTTTTTAAACATTGTCACGAGTTTGTCACGATTCTTAACCATGACAAAACTTATCAAGGTCAAGGACCGTGACATGACCGTGACAAAAAAAGTTGTCACCCCCATAATTGTCAGGGTCATTGACCTTGAGTCTAACTTGTCAAGGTCAATGATCGTGACAATTTGATAGGTTTGATATAGTGAAATGAACTAATTTTAAGTTATATTCTAACACTGTAATCAAACACACCTAAGATTTTATTGTAAAGGACCAACCTCAACAATGAGTTCACTACTATCAACATTCTGATATTTCATGAGTGAACAAAAACTAAATGCAAATTCTAATACTAATAGGAATTTATTTGAATAAAAATACAATTAGAAATATTACTATAAAATAAGTCCTTTCTATCATCAATAAAAATATGATTCTACCTACTAAATTTGTAGAAGAATATAGCACAACAATGCATTGTTGTTAAAAAATTAATAGATAGATATTAACAATTTTGTACGCTGCCCTCTAAGGATTTGTACTTCTTATCATTCAATATGCACTTGAAACTCAGCCTAAATATTAAAGTCAAATTATTATGTTCATGGATTGAAATTAGATAATTAAATGATTGAACCCATCCAAAGTATGAAGCACTACTTATATAACATAACCGCCGTGGACCTCAAAAATGGAAAACGTTATACACACCAGGTGTTAGTACCAGGTAAGTACCGGTACTGTTTTATTTCTTTGTATTATGGTATGGGTCCCACCAGAGAATGCTGTAGGTCCCACCAATGTACAAACAAATAAAGCGCATTTGGTACTAAATCGGTACTAAATACTGGTAAGAGTATCATTACTCCTCAAAAATATTGTCGAATTAAGATAAAAATAGGTACTAACACATATATCAATGGATCCCATTGCAATAAGAAATATATTGTTAAATTTGGCCTATTTATATTCCCTTATCCTAATTTAAGAGCGTCGCTATTATTTTTTAAAACATTCCATATTACATAATTGCTTTGAACATCATTGTACCATGTTTAACAATATTCAAATTAATTATGATATTGACTAGTGCTTAAACTAAAGCCCTTTATTTTCCTTTATAAAAATATTGGGTCATTTGTTATTGGGATCTACTAGTTCTTGTTATTTGGGCATTAGGGTCCACTAATTATGGTAAGAGTTGATCGGAGTTCAAAACTAATAATAACCGCCACTTAACCACTTTAATCAATAATTGAGCAATTTTTCAACTAAAAAGACTACTTTGCACATAAATAATATATATATTTGTATAGTTATACAGTAGTACTTATAAGTTATACATGTATATAATATTTATAATATGTTAGTATATTTATACATTAACCTACATCACTATATGTACTTTAAAATACATTTGTACAATAAAATATTATAAATATACATTAATATGTATATTCAATTTAATATTATAAATAATTAATATAACAGAAAACATGACCCAAAATTAAAGCGACACGAAATGAGCTCGACCGAAATAAAAGCAACGCGGCACAAAATATTATAATTTTGGTTGAAATGTAAGGTTTTTTAATTAACACAAAAAAAGAAATACAACTAACCTACGCCAGACCCCCCAAAACAAACTGCTAGCCACCATGCATTGAATAAAGAAGGTCATCCAAATATTTTATCTCAAACTGCGAAGCAAAAAACATTTGCCTCAGTGATAGCCTCTAAAGCCAAGAAACTCGTAATTATTCAACAGATCTCACAGTAGAAGGGAGAACTAGCAATTCTTTATGAAGAGTCAACCCTACAGGAGATGTCAGCTCCCTTCAAATACACAGTTGTGGGGAAATTTTATTACGAATATCCATCAATTGATGATATTCGTAAGTTCTTTTCTTCACTGCTTCTTCAATCAAATTTTAATGTAGGCCTCATAGACCAAAAGCATATCCTCATAAGAATGGAGAACGAAGAAGATGTCCATAGAATTTGGTTAAAAGAAACATGGTATATCCAAAAGTATCCTATGAGATTTTTTACATGGGATATAGATTTCCATCCAGACAAAGAATCTACAATTGTTCCATCTTGGATATTACTGCCTCTCCTCCCTATCCATCTATATAATAGGGATGCCCTATTCTCTATTGCTCAGGTGGTGGGGAATCCCCTTAAGATTGACCATGCGACTGAAAACCTATCAAGACCTAGTCAAGCTAGGGTTTGTGTTGAAGTTGATTTAAAGAAGACTCTTCCATCGAGAGTATGGATAGGGAAAAAGGAGAAAGGGTCTGGATTTTGGCAAACTATAGTGTATGAAGATCTTCCCCCTTTTCGTTATTACTGTGAGAAGAAAGGCCATAAAGAAGAAAGCTGCTATATGAAGAGTAAAGAGATATAAGTGAATCATCAAGTGTACAACAAGGAGAATAATCAAAGGAATAAAACCAATGCATGGGGCAAGAAGAAGCAATCTGAAACTACAAAAGAATGGGTAATTAAATCTTTTGGAAATCATCAAGAAATAATTCTAATCTTGAAATAGAAGAAGGAGAATTCTTAGTCAAGCAATCAGAATCTAGTTAACCTCTCAAACAAAGCCTTATAACCAACTTTCTTTCAGTGGAGAATAAAGCTAGCCAGCAGCAGAATACTATTGTTACTCCAGTTGCTCTAACTCAATTTGGTAATGAGAGGACATGTCTGAAAATGGCCTCAGTTGAAGAAGTAGAAAACTATAAAAATCAGTTGGATGAAGTGGGAAAAAATAATCCAGATAGTGTGCAACCCTCTGGCCAAAGTATAGATGTCCAATATTCTCTTACTATGCGTAGAAAGAATGATATCCCTGAAGGAATTGATCATGGTGGTGGCATCCAAGACTATGAAGGTACTCTAAGTCAAAATGATATTAGTAAGTCTCTTGATTTTAGTAGCGAGCATGATGAGGGATTCACTGTGGTTAAAAGGAAGAAGAAGACTTTTAAAGAAAGGAAAAAAATGGATGCTCTATATGGAACTTTCAGAATTCTCAGGTCCCACTCTAAATCCTCTTCCAAAACGCTTTAAATGTTAGGAGCAATTCTTTGAAATGTCAGGGGTATAGCTAAGAAGGGAGCTATTAGAAGGTTGAAAAGGCTTAAGAGATTGCATAATTCTCTGATGATGATTATAATGGAGCCTAAACAAAAAATTCAGAAGATTAAATTGTACTGCCTCAAATTAGGGTTCGATGCATGTGTGTCAAACCTTAACAGTAAGATTTGGTGTTTTTTCAAACAGGAGATTACTTGGGAGATCATCTCTGAAATGAGTCAATGTATCACCTTTAATATGTCTATTTCTGGCAGTGCTGCTACAATGCAATGCAGCCTTATTTATGCTAGTTGTAATAGAATAGAGAGACGATTGTTGTGGGAATATTTGAATAGCTGTAGAACCTCTACTTGCTGGTGGATAGGTGGAGATTTTAACATTATTGCAGACATAAATGAGAAAGCAGGTGGTAATGAAGTAAGTCTGGGAGCTATGTATGAATTTTATGAATGTATTGAAGATAATGGGCTCACTGATGTGGGTTATATAGGATCCAAGTTTACTTGGCATAACAAAAGGGATCCTGAGCACAGCATATGGTGTAAATTAGATAGAGTCCTAGTTAATCAAAATTGTATGGACTCTAATTTAAAATGGAGTGTGTCTCATTTGAATAGGAGTATGTCTGATCATTCTCCTCTCCTATTTATCGGAGAAGCTACAGTTAATAAATTTCCTAAGTCCTTTAGTTTCTTAAATTTCTGGACAAAGGAAAAGGAGTGTGTTGATATTGTGAAGAAATGTTGGAAGGAAGTAGGATGCTCAGATCCTATAGTCAGTATATCTCAAAAGCTCAAAGAGATAAGGAGAATCCTAAGTAAGTGGAGTAAAAGAAAATATGGGGATATATTCCAGGAAGCGAGAAATGCAGAAGATGTCATTCTACAAGCTAAAATGCTTTATGAACAAGATCCCTCAGAAGAGCATAGAGAGGAATTGAGCAAAGCAACTTCTTTATTTAATTTAAAGCTGAAAATAAAAGAAGAATTCTGGAGTCAGAAAGCAAATGTCAGGTGGGCTAATGAAGGGGATAAGAATACAAGATATTTCCATAGGATGGTTAAATATAGGAGGAATAGAATGAACATATCGGAGATAAAAAATTCAGAGGGTGAATGGTTAGATAGTCAAGAAGAAATAAAATAAGCTGCAATTCAGTACTTCTCTAACCAGTATCAATTGCCAGTGGAGTGGGATCCTTGTGTTCAGGATAAGGTGTTAGATGCTATTCCTATGTTGATAACAGAGGATATGAATGGCTCTCTAACTCAGTGGCCAGAGATGGATGAGGTTGAGAGAGCTGCTACAGGCTTAAACACTAGCAGCAGCCCTGGAATGGATGGTTTCAACGGTTACTTTTTTACATTCTTCTGGGAGGAGATAAAAGAAGACATTTTGAAAGCAGTCCAACACTTATTTACAGGTCATTGTCTTCCAAAGATATGTACTTCTACAAGGATAGCTCTTATTCATAAGGTAGACAATCCTCAATCCTTCAATGAATTCAGGCCTATTAGTATGCAGAATTTCTTCAATAAGATTTTCTCTAGAATCCTTAATGATAGAGTGTCTCAAGTGCTTCCTCTCATTATTTCCCCAATTCAATCAGGATTTATTAGAGGGAGATCCATCTCTGATAATGTGGTCCTTGCCCAACAGTGTATGTCTAGAATAAATCATAAGAATAGGGGAGGAAATGTCATAATGAAATTGGATATGTCCAAAGCTTACGATCGAGTATCTTGGGGGGGTTTTAATCAATGTTATGAGAAGACTGGGCTTTTGTGAACAGTGGCTGGATTTAGTGTGGAGAGTCATTTCAAATATTTGGTTAACTATTGTGGTAAATGGAGAAAACGTGGGATTTTTTCATGCATCTAGAGGATTAAGGCAAGGGGATCCCTTATCCCCTAGCCTTTTTATAATTATGGCAGAAGCTTTATCTAGAAATCTCCACAAAATGGTGATGCATAATAGTTATGTGGGATATAAAATGCCCATTGGCAGTCCAAAATCTAATCATCTGGATTTTGCAGATGATATAATAATTTTGTCTTCTAGAATAAAGAAAAATAAGAAGAAGATAATGGAGGTTTTGAGGTTATATGAGCAGGCTTCGGGGCAGTTGATCAGTACTTCCATAAGTTTTCTAGTTGTTTCTGATAAAATCAAACCTAGCTCTCAATCATTTCTAAGTCAGTGCACTGGAATGAAATTCAAAAAAAGTCCTATAACATATCTTGGATGTCCTCTATACAGTGGTAAAAAGAGAATAATATATTTTGAGAATATGATCCAAAAGATGAGGAAAGTTTTATCTGGGTGGAAATCAAGATGCTTATCTTCAGGTGGTAAACTGGTGCTCATAAAGGCAGTGCTTGTATCTATGCAGTTATATTTATTATCAATGTTGTCTCCCCCAAAAGTTATCTATGCTAAACTGCATACCCTTATGGCTAGATTCTTCTGGAGCTCAAACTTTGGGGAACAAAGGCGCCATTGGTGTAAATGGGAAAAAATCACAAGACCAACTCTGGAAGGTGGGCTAGGCATCAGGAACTTACATGATATTGGTGACGCTATTAGCATGAAAATGTGGTGGAACTTCAGATCAAAGGACTCTTTATGGTCTAAATTTATGAGGGATGCCTACTGCAGAAATCAGCATCCTATGTCTGCTCGTAGAAGAAATGGTGCTCATGCGTGGAACATAATGTGCTTTATTAGAGAAAAAGCTGAAGAGAATATGTCTTGGCAAGTAGGGTTATGTGCTATAAGTATTTTTAAGGATAATTGGGGAGTGAAAGATTGTAAAAACATTGCTATTCAGGAAGATAAAAAAGTTAATTACTTTTGGGACTCGAGGCATAATTGGGATAAGGGGCTCATAGAGGATAATTTCAATTCAGATGTTTCAACAAAGATATTGAAATTTAAATAGATATTTGAGGATCATCCTGATAAAGTAATTTGGATCATAATTGGTACTGGTGCTTTTTCTATGACTTCAGCATGGGAATTAGCGAGACCCAATCATTGCCATCTTCTAAGTTCCAAATTCATATGGCATCTATCTATTCCAGTGAAAATATTGGTTTTTATGTGGAAGCTTCTGAATAAATGTCTGTCTACTGATGATAAAATTAGATCTGTGGGAATTCGTGGTCCTTCAAAGTGTCACTGCTGTGCAGCCCCTCAAGAAGAGTCTATAGATCATATCTTTGCAGAAGGTGATGTAGAAAATCAGGTGTGGAATTCGGCCTGTCAAGAGCATGGAGTGAGGAGAGCTAAAGGTGGTATTAGGAGTCAACTGTATCAATGGTGGATTTATGGACAAAAAATTGATCCTAACATCAGTAAACTCCTTCCAGCAGTAGTGTGTTGGTGCTTATGGATTCACAGGAACAAATGTCGATATGAAGCTTTTTCTACTAATCATTTGGCTATTTTGTATCAGGTACATCAATTGAAGAATATGCTTATTTTTAAGAAGCCTCCCCAAAATCATACTCTGAGATTGAAAGTTAAGTGGAAGTGTCCCCCATCAGGAAAACTAAAACTTAATACAGATGGGAGTGCCATTGGGATTAATGGACAGGGAGGTGGAGGGGGTATTCTCAGGAATGACAAGGGGGAGATGATATGGGCTTTTATATCTTCTTATGAAGGTGTTACTAATATGGAAGCAGAGGTAAAAGCTCTTAACAATGGATTGGAATTCTTCATGGATTTAAAGGACTATGAGATTATAATTGAATGTGATTCAAAAATTTTAATCGAAATCCTGCAAGGTAGAGCATCAATTCCATGGAGAATAAGGTGGTCTATTCATCAAATTCTTCAAATGCTTAAGAATGTAAACTACTCCATCAGTCATATATATAGAGAGGGGAATCAAATTGCAGATTTTTTAGCTAAAAAAGGGAGTACGGATAGGAAAGACATGTTTTCTATCAATATTGAAGAATTCCCAAAGGACCTTAAAGGTATGATCACAATTGAAAAATGGGGGCTGCCAAATTTTAAAAAAGACTAGGTGCTCTTGGGCATTAATTCTCTCTGTACGTGGATTCTAGCTAGCTCTTATATTTTCTTGTCTATCTATATATCTTGTAAGGGATCTAGTTTATAAAGATCCTCATTTATTTCCCTGCATCATGAGGTTCAATTCAGTTTCCTTGATTGTATCCCTGGTAGAAGAGGTTTTCTTCTCCCAATTCTTAATAAAATAAATAGTTCTTAAAAAAAAAAAAAAACAACAAGAAGCCCAAGAAGATTACCCGAGTTCTGGCCCAAAGGATGAAATATTTTTTAAACCAAATATGAATATGACTTAAATAAAACTAGGCATGACACAACACTACTCAAAATTTAGATTAATTTGAACTTCCTTTTCTCTCATCTATGAATATTTAAATGAACCTTGATTAATTTAAGTTTTCATTTCGTTGGTTGTGAATGGTAGTTTGATTAAAAATCTGGTTACTTGAGTGACTGCTATAATTAATTTTCATTTTCTAGTCTTCATCATTATTATTTGTCTATAAATAGGATTTTTTTTAGATTATATTGATTTCGTAGGATTTTGTTGGTTTATCTTCATGTTGTAATTGGATGTGTGGGGATTCTTGATAGTGCAACAAATATTGCAGCTTCGATTTAGTGGAAGCATACAAAGAACTATCACTTAAGTTTGAGGAAAATTCGTGTTGTATGACAAATATTAATTATCACTTCTAAACTAATTTCCAATTTTTTTTTATTTTAATACATCCATAATTACACTTTTATGTTTGGTAACATTCATTAATGTTTAACTTTAGTAAATTTTTGTCGTTAAATATCATCACATACCACTTTTTGCAGTGCAGTTTTCACATTTAGAGACGAAAAAATGTTTCGTAGTTACTAAAAATTAGTTAAAGGTACCAAACTCAAAGCATGGTAATTATGAACGTATTAACGTAAAAAAAAACTTTCAAATTTAATAGGTGGTTCGGTTTCCGTAAACAACCACTATATTTGAATTTGACAAAAAATTTATTATTATGTTAATGATTTATGAACATATATTTTCATATAAGGTGGGTATAGATAAACACAAATTTCTATTACTCGAGCTCCAAATTCACATTCCACGATTACGATATAACTGGGGAGGGGCCCCTGTTTCTTTTTTTTTTTCGTCTTCAACATAGCCTGACTTAACTGTGTAATTTCCATTTCTATAGTAATACCAAATTAGTTGGTCACTTATTTGGTATAGCTGTGGGGATTGTTTGGGTGATGAGAGAATCTCTAGGAGTAAAAATCTCTTGGAGTTTATCCATAATCCACTCGTCTGTGTGAGGGTCGATAAGCTCGGTCCCTAGCATGTACTAGTTGTTTTGATTATTTAGAGTCGAAGGCTTGAAATGTTGTCCCTAGAATCCACTAATCCCTCAAAAACTGAATGACTTTACCATTACCAACCTTCCATCTTAATCCTCTAGTTAAAATGTCTCTCCCTTCTAGTAAATTTTCCTAGATTTTTTAAGGTCCAGCCTCTTTCTTAGCCGAGTAAAAATCTCCATGAGGGAAGTAAATAGATTTCAACATTGTGGCATAGAGTTAGGTTATTTGAACAGTATACGTGCTTGTTTAATAAGAAGAAAGGGGTTAAAACTATGTAAGTTACGAAAACCCAAATAACCATTAGCCTTCTGATTTATCAATAAATCCCACTTCCCATGAGCCTATTGTATATTATGGAAATACTTTTCAAAATATGGTAACTCAATAAATAAGTTGCATCGATAAAAGTGAATTATCACACCGTATTTTTTACGTAATAACTCTGGGAGTTTTTAGTAATACAAAAAAGATGGTAAGATGAATGGAATAAATGTATAGGGTTATTAACATTTTACTCTTATGATTGGATAAATTTTCACTTCACGTCCTAAAGTTTAAAAAGTGGGACATAAAACCCCAAAGTTTGGGACATGTATCGTTCTACATTTTTTTACGGGTTTTTAAATAATTAACATAATTGGGGATGTAAAGTTGTGAATCAAAACTTTGGGATGTAAAGTTGTGAATCAAAAGTGTTTTAAAACTTCTAGGGTTTTAAAATGATTCATAAAAACTATTTGGGGATGTAAAGTTGTGATCAAAAGTGTTTTTGAGAAGTTAGATTTTTTACAACAGATATGCAGGAAAAGTTTTGGCAAAAGTCTTACGAAATTTGGAGTAAAAAAAGGTATTTATAGGTCTGACACGAAATTTAAGGCGATGAATTCATTCGAACAAATATAGAAGTCATTTAAACGAGAATGTCATTTCGTTTAAACTAAAACTACAGTTCGTTCGAGTGATACAACGATCTCGTTTGAACCAGGTTCTAACGATCTTCTAAAGAATTCAAATAGTATGCCCTCGTTGGATATTCGTTCGATATAATGATTAAACGTCCCTTCTAATGAAAATGCCATTTTGTTCAAACGAGATTTCGATCTCGCTAGAACAAAGCCACAAAAAATTATTTTTAAATTAGAAAATATAGCCTTGATTTTTTTATTAAAAAATAGCATCCCAAATAAAATTATGAATAATTATGAACTCCTAATAACATTATACCTTCATGAGATGTAGAGGAGTCTTTAACTTAGAGATGTTGGAGTTCGGTATGTCGTGTCGGTATGTGACGGTTTGTAAAGGGATATGCCAAATATGCTAAAGTGTAAATAAATAAAAATGAAAAGCCTAAGCTAAAATATTTGAGCGTACAAATCCCCCCAATTGTCTATTCCGGTACAGAACTAATCGAAACCCAAATTACAATAAATACACCTCTATGACAAAAAAATCCTAACACCCTTCCCAAACCCTAGAAATGGAACGTCTTAGAAAATATTGTCTTCAATATTATCTTGGTCTTCCTTTAGGCAACTTTGACTTCATCCGTTGTACTATGTTCTTTCTTTTAGATAACTACATATATGAAACAAAGAATATACCCCGTGATGCATCGATTTTGAAATAGAACATAAAAACAAAACGTATAATGCGATCTCCCTCATAAATCTAACTTCTCATTGAATCAAATCTCCACTTTAATTTATTCTCCCCATTTTTGTCCGAAATAGACTAAGGAATAGAATCTAAACATGAATAATAGAGAATCACATAGAATAAGTAAGATATCATCACTAAAATATGTAAACAATGCACGTGTAATGATAATCTCAAAGGCATCACCCACTATTTTTCAAAATTTTTAATTTTTTTTCAAACAAGGTGTAAATATTACAAATACAACACAACAACATAAGCATAAATAATCCAAACTATGATCAAGTTGTGATACCCCACCTATTAAAATAATGGGTGGCCACCTCCTACCAAAATAAAATAAGAGTCTCATATGGCTCATTCGTAGCGTCACTGTCTAATTTCAATTAATTATAAACCACCTATTAATTTAGCATGCAGTGTCAAAGTTTAATCTTTCATTAATATGCAACAATATGAACCAATTAATAATAAACCCACACTGAGTGACTGATATAAAAGAAACCACAGTGTGACGTCTGAAGCTGAGATAAAAATAAAGATCTCGTCGGGACTTCCAATCCAACATCTGAAATAGTCTGAAATACATAAGTCTAAATAAAAGGGAAACACACCAAATTAATATAGGAATATAGAACCTAATTTACAATATCAATAATAGAATTGGCTACCCAAAAATCCTACAAGCGTCCACATCAACTGCAGCTACATATCCTTAAAAAGAACAATCATCCTTGGTGTCCCTGTGGCTAGACACCTAAACGTTTTCAAAATATATTTGATTCGGGTCAAGGCCTAAAACATTAGAAAAATATTCGCAAGTATTTAAAATGCAGTAAGAATAATTTTTATATACACATTAACTTCACGTACACTCCCTTGAGTTCCTCACCTCTTAACTATAGTGCACACCTAACGTGTCTTACTAGACCCACCTAGTTATCCTACCCAGCCTAACTAGTCACAATAAACATCTACCTAACCACTAATACTCATGGACCATCTGTATCGCCCAAACGACACGCTACTGTAAAACCATAATCATTAGCTGGATATTATTGTTGAATAATTATTTAAGTTTCTCTTACTTAGGTTACAATAGATATACACTATTTATATCTTCTACTACCATATAAGAGTATAACAAATCACACGTGTATGTATATATGTATATATATATATATATATATATATATATATATATATATATATATATATATATATATATATATATATATATATATATATATGTACAACCTGGGACGGGGGCAGATGGGGGCTTGTGGGGGCTTGAGCCCCCACGTTTTTAAAAAAATAATAATTTTGTAAGTAAAAATAAAATTAGGGGTAAAAACTGATTTTTTATAAAACTTGGGGTAAAAATAGAAATACCTTTACTTGAACTCTTAAAATTTAAGACCTATTTTGACACGATAGCATTTTAAACACTCGAAACAACACGACACGACACTTCTTTGTTCGAACTTCCATTCCATTCTTCTTCCAAGTTAAGTTCCATTTCATTTCCATTCTTACAACTTTACAAGCAGCACCAGCAAGCAGGGAAGGGACGTAGACAAGATTTCCTTCTGTCTATTCTATCCATTTGGTTTGGTAGTAGTTACTAGTAGCAGGTAACTCTATTAATGGCTGAAATTAACTCTATTATTAATTGCTGAAATTTATTAACTCTAATTTCTGAACTTTATTAACTATATTAATTGCTCAAATTTTATGGTATTTTAGGGGTAAAATTGATGAAATTTAATGGTTGAATTTTAGGGCTAAAGTTTTATGGTTGAATTTTGTGTGTTAACAGTTAACTTGCCTGTGCAGGATTTATTAAAATTAACAAATTATGTTATTTTTTTGTAAATACTAAAAAATAACCTCAAAAAAATTCGGCTCGAGGGCTCCCGCCCTTGAACCCCCTAAAACCACGATAAAATTAGCCCACTCTATCATAACTAGAAGTGAAATTTATAATTAGAATCATTATATCCTTTAAGTTTTCTTGGATACACATTGAAGTGAAATTTATAGTCTGGTGTATACCTTAATCATTTAACAACCCCAACTATTGTCTTTTAGTGGTCTTTACTAGGATTACACGTATATTGGATTAACTTACTTAAAAACCGAATAGGTTCGGTGTGTGAAATCGATTTAAAATAATTCGCAAGATTCCAATAAACCCTTATTTAATTAGAGACTATATAAACCAAAGTAAATCAAACCTTAAACATGCATCTATGTGTGTGCGCGTGTCAAACCATAAATAGATGAAGCATGTAACACAAAGTTAAGGAAAAATACCCGCAGGGCAAAACCTTTTATTTCATTATAATAAGTAAATCACAACTTACACGGATTATAATGAAATACAGTGACACACGAATACTCGCAGTGAATGTAGGCCTAATTGGTTGAACCACTATACATCATTGTCTTATTCCTCTTATACTCATCCCCTTCTACACACTTATACATATATATCTCTATGGCTGCCATGGTTATTACAGTTTGAGCTCATCGTCACTTATCTGGTGGTGCTGAATCTAAGCATCACCAGAATGCAAAGTTATTTGATCTTTGTCACAGCTAGTGTACAACGGTTAGGTCGCCTTAAATTTTAATTTTCTATAGTCATTCTCAAGGTTTATCCTAATATATTTATGAGTACATGGACCTTGTACATCATCAGTGACCTTATTTTCTTCCACTTCATGAACTCCATACGCATTATCAACTGAATCCTCTAGCATATTATGATCTATATTGTCCACCTGTCCTTGTACATATAACCTACTTGATGATTGTTATGAAGGTTATGGGGGGAGAAAGGGAACTTGCAATTCCTCGTGAAAAACCTACAACCGATAACTATCCTGCATACCCCATCTTAATAGATGTAGTTCAGTTGTTTTCCACTCAAACACCTTACCATTCCTAAACCTAACACACAAACACAGTAACTCTTCATCATTATGATATCTCTTTGCAAATTTCATAAATTCATTAGCACCTCTACGAAACTCATCCCCCAGTCTATTTATCTCACCCACCCACTCTTTATATAGAGAATATCCCATTACAGCTACTATAAATAAATCACCTATTATGGGTAAGAAGCATATATTCATGGATTAGTATAAACAAAAGTGTGAAAAATACAAGAACCCTATAATGGGTAATAAATATAACATATTTATATTTTAGAGAGAGAGAAGAAATCGACATGTTCGTTTGAATCGATAGGATTATATTTTATAGAGAGAGAGAACAATCGATTTGATCGCCTAAATCGATACGATTATATTTTAGAGAGAGAAAAATTGATCTGGTCACCTAAATCGATAGGGATATATTTTGTTTATGTTGTCACGGTCATGTCAGGGTCAAATATTATGACAACTTTCAGCAATTCTAGACCAATGGTTCATAGATTAGTATAAACAAAAGTGTGAAAAATTCAAGAACCCTATTATGGGTAACAAATATAACATATTTATAATTTAGATAGAGAGAGCGAACAAATCGATCTGGTCGCCTGAATCAATAGGGTTATATTTTAGAGAGAGATAACAAATCGATCTGATCGTTTGAATCGATAGGGTTATATTTTATTTTTGTTGTCACGGTCTTTAACCGTGACACGACCGTGACAAACACAATTCATATTTTACTAATTATAGACTAATGGTTCATGTAGTTCATGTACTTAGGTTAAGGTGGACGCATAATTTATTTCATAAAATTTATTTTTCAGTAAAGGTTTTACTTTAAGAATGACACAAAGAAACACATTTCATCTTTCAGTAATTCTAGGCCTCATTTTGTGCTTGCGCATTTATTAAATGTGACATTGTGTTGGTTTTCTAATTTCATTTTTCTTACAAATATGACACCAGTCTCCACGATTTTACGGACAAAACTGCCCCCCACGATTCCAAACCTAGGTTCCTCAAATGAATTTAGTTACATTATAAATCCTATATGAATTTAGTGGGGGGTGCAAAACAGTTTCAACAAATATTTTCATACTAAAGGAATTTCAACCTCTAAAACATGAATTACTACCTATTGAAATGAATTTGGATTGCATGCTCATTAAACTCTAAACTAAACATGAATATATTAGGATTTGAACTAAATCAAAATAGTTTTGATATTAATTCAAAAATAATTAGGTATAATTATAAGAGTAATTATGAGATCAAAATTCCTTCACAAGCCATATAGGATTAAAGATTAAACGTATCACATTAATAACACTAAAATCTCTTATTATTTTACTAGACAAAATGAAGTGATATTCTAAGAAGATCGAAGTATTATAATTCATATCCAGCCTACTAATCCGATTATCAGTTATCAAAATGCAAATAATAAAATTCATATCAAATCAAATCAATCGAATTCAAAGTCAGACAAAGAGGATCAGATAATAATTACTAATCATAAAATTGGGTTATCAAATTGAAAAACATGAATCCATACCCTAATTGCTACAATGCCTAGGGCTAACCAACTAAATGGCACCTAAATTTTCAAGTTCATCATTCAACAACAATTCAAGAGCTCTAAACAGCAATATGATCACTATTCGGCAGAATCACAACCAAAAAGTTAGGAAATTATAGAAAATAATGCATAAATACACTAAACTATTAAAATTTTAAAGCATTTGTAATTTTTGCAATTTTTAGGAAGGTTTACATGTTTTTTCTTATACCTATATACTATTTTTTTTATGTATCATCCATGAGTTGAGTTGACTTTCATTTAAGAATTAGGATTATTTATAAGTTCTACCCAAATAAACATGAATTGGTAACAATAATTGATTAGAACCTATTGGGACTGAAATCATACCTTATTATGTATAAACTGATTTAGAACAAACAGACCATGAAATCAATTTGGTACAAACTTCCCCTGAACCTTTAAACCTCGAAACCAGTAGCCTTTGAAATCTATTTCAAGGTTCCAATCAATTTGGTACAAATCGCCCCTTGAAATTTTTAGTCCCTTGAAATTGATTGTACATTGAAATCGATTAGAACCGCCCCTTGAAATTGATTGGAACCTTGAAATCGATTGGAACCGCCCCTTGAAATTGTTTGGAACCTTGAAATCGATATGAGAACAACAATAAATGGGCCTTTTTTATTTGAGAACAACAATAAGTTGATTTGAGAACAATAATAAATGGGTATTAGAGAGAGAGAAAGAGAGAGAAATCACCTGAATCGTTTAAAAGAGAGAAAGAGAGAGAGTTTTGTTGGAACGACTGAAACAACTTTGTATTGGTTAAGGTTTTAATTTCTTTTTGTTGACACGATCATACCATGGTAAAAAAACTGTGTACTTATCAAGACAATAGTTCAAGAACGTAGTCTTGACGTTAAAAGAATCTCGATAAATTTTAGCATGGCTAGCGAGAAGGTTTACTCATAATCAATCCATTTCCTTATGAGTAAACCATTTTGTAAGCCTTGGCACCCTTCCATCCATCCATATTTTAACTTCTTATAGGTCCACTTACACATAATGAGTTTTACCCCATAAGCAAGTCTACAAGTCCCAAAAATTGATTCGAATGCATCAAATCTCCATTTGGTATCCGTAGTCATAAGTCAAAGCAATAGACCGTGTCTTGGAATGCCTCGTTGTAGTTCACGGGACCCAATTTGTGTTTGCATGGGATTTCATCGAAATGATTACCCATAACAGTAACCATTCAGGATGACTCCTGACTCTCCCACTACGACGTGACACCATTTGCTATCCAATATGAGTGACATGTGTATCTTGATCATCAGCAATGATCCCACTACCATTAGATAATGTATTATTGAAATAATGTTGTATTTTATCTTGTATGGATGGTCTAGAAATATTGGTAATATGATGTTCCTTTTTATCTTGTAAGTCTAGCTTACACTTAGGCCCATAATTTATTATATAATCTGAAACATCCTAAATAGTAGACTTACTTGAGTCTATATTATTTAGGCATTTTAACTAGTTTGGATATTGTGTCAAAACATATTTTTAGTTTGAGACCACTCTTTTTGTTACATCATGTAAGGCTACTCATCTTTCCAAGAATTCTTAAGACTCCATGCTCACTCAACGATTATATTTGAGTAAAGATAAACACAAAGTTGTGCACATATTACACTTAACACGTTTTAAACACTCATGCATATCATATTATAATTTAGTGATTATGTGCATAATATAATTTTGAAAATGTAAATATGATTTACTCTTGCTAAAAAAACAAATTTTTATTTTAAAATAAAATAAAGTTACTAAGAAGTCGAATTATTAGGCTGGTAAACGGGTGCTTTTAAGAACTGCCTTTGGTTAAGGTCTCAATTGGGATGCGTATCATGTGAACCTGGTGGGTCTTATCTTGTATGAAATCCACATAGTACAGATTAGGTGAATCCGTGTTATTCACAGTATGAAACACACTTTCTGCATAATAGTCAAAGAATTCAAATAACATTCAAATAGGACTTTGATTTCCGATTCAGTTTTGAATTTCTCGGGTTGCATACACATTAGTGGTGATTAACTTGGATTGTGAAATTATCTAGGAACTAATGGTAATTATGAAAACAATGTCCAACATCTATATTTTAAGGAGGGACTAGAGAATTAGAGTACAAGTGCATTCAAATACTGTATTTTTACCATCACTACTGTGGATATTGAAGTTCAAGAGGATGGCAAATGTAGAATTGAATTGTCTATACAAAAATGAATGTATTATCTGATGTAAATGAAGAATTGGGGATATTTTCGTCATTTTAGGATTTTTTAGTATTTTTTTTATTTCCTTTATTTGATGTATTTTCTTTTGTTACTTGTTTGTTTGGTATCATAGGAAGGAAGTAGCAAAGGCTAATATGGACATAATTGTAATTACTTTTTTAGCTTGGAGACTAAGCTGCCTTCCTCCTATAAATGCGCATCTTGTAGCCTCATTTAAGGCATTCTTCCATTTTAAGAGACATTGATCAGAGAGAGTTTAGACGAGAGTCCGCTTTTCTTGTTCCCATTTGGCGTCATTTACGTCAATTGGTATCAGAACCTAGTCGGTTCTAGTCGTTGTTGAAAAAAAATAAAAACTCGTAAACAACGTCAAGATGGGTTCAAGAAAGGTGCAAACCCCGTGGAAACTTCTAACGATCATCTCATGGAGGCTATTAACCGATTGATGGCCCGAATGGATGAAATCGATGCGCGTATTCCTCCACCAATAATAATAGAAAGCATAATAATAAATTATATTTTATTTTGGTTAATTACAAGAAAAGGTAATGTACTTTTTCTAATTTTAAACTTGAGGGTAATGCATTTTTTTCTGACAAATTTAATAATGTACTTTTCAAATTTTTTATTTAATGAATAATATTTAGGATGTGTTTGATATACCATATTTGTCATGACAAATGTGACAAATAATGCCAATTGAAGGATTCGTCAATTATTTTGTGTGTTTGATTGCTCTTATTTGTCATTGAAAATTTTTCATGTATACCCGTGCCCACATGTAGATTTGCCATCAGTTCTTCACTTTTGTTGGAAAAATTAGCTTTTCTATATAGCAAAGAATTTATTTCCAAAAAAAATTTATTCTTTTTAAAACTGTTTTTTTTTTTGTTAAAAAACTTTTTTCTTCATAAAAACTATTTTTTTTTTCGTTAAAATTGTTTTTATTTTGCTAAAAACTATTTTTATATTAAAAACAGTTTTTATTAAAAAAAAACTATTTTTTCTTAAAAAACTTTTTATTTCGTTATAAACTCTTTTTATTTCGTTAAAAATTGTTTTGTTTTGTTTTGTTAAAAACTATTTTTTTTGTTAAAACCATTTTTTCGCTACAATTTTTTTTTTTTTTTTTGGTAAAAATTATTTTACCTAACATGAATGCAACCCAAATAAAAAACGACACAACAAAAAATCATATTATTTTATCTAACACGATATGACCCATTTAAAACACGAAATAACCCATTTAAAAAATATTATTTTATATCTGTGTGAGGTCGTGTTCGCGTGAGGTTAAAAAAATATGATTTTATATCATATCGCATTTTATTTTGCACGTGTTCGTGTTAGGTAAAAATATTTTGCACGTGTTCGTGTTCGTGTTCGTGTTAGGTAAAAATAAAACTCAAATGAAAGCGACACGACACAATACGACATGACACAAAATATTTTTTAATAAATAAAATACAAACACAACCCAATTAAAATGCGACATGTTATGAAATCTTATTTTTTCACCTAACACGAACACGACCCATGTATATTGTGATACGACACGACCCAATTAAATCACGACACGTCACACCAATGAATCTTATGAAAAATATGTAAAACACCCATATAAAATTACACAAATCATTTTAAATCATAAAATAATATGAAAAATATTCAAGGGACAATTAATATTGAGTCGTATGTCGCGTCTCTTTTTAATTGAGTTGTATTCGTGTTTGGTATAAAAATAAAATTTTGTGTCCTGTCGCTTTTATCAGGGTTGTTCGTGTTAGGTAAAAAATAAGATTTTGTGTTGTGTCTTAATATGAACGCGTTCGTGTTATATAAATTTCGTATCTTGCCGCCTTTATATATTTATGTTACTAAAATATGATTAAGTTTATTAGCAACGAATGGATTCTAAAAGTTTTAATTTTGTTAGGCGCGATAAAATTGAAGAATATTGATATATAAAAAATAAAAAATAAATATTTTTTACAAATAAATATACAAGGATAAAGCATTTTAGATTTGTTTTTGGTAAAAAATAGGAAATAGTGAAATAGGAGTTGTACTTACAAATTTATAATATATAGAAAGTGACTTGAAAAATAATAATTTTCATTTGTAGTATTGGAGAGCATAAGTCGATTTTTATATATTGGTGTGGGTTTCATGAGGGATTCAAGGGACAATGTTTCATTATGCAAAAAAACTGGAGCGTTAGAGTCGGAGTGCCAATAGCACTACTCATATTCCTTGTGAGAGAACCAAGAGGCCACACCACTCTCTGTCATTTATGTGCACCGCCTCTCTCTGTTTTCCCTATACCGTTAGACATTACCCTCACAGTTTCTCTTCCTCCATTAGCCCACAGACGAAGATGCCCCCAATCATGTATGTATTCTCTCTCTAATAGTATCTTTTTTTTTTTTCGATTTAAGGGGTTTCAGATGTTCCTACGTATTTCAAAAGGATTTTGGGTTGGATTCATGTTTTTTTCCTTTTTTAAAATAGGGTTTTTTGTTGATAGGCTTTGACGTCCAATTTTGGGTTGGATTCATGTTTTTTTCCTTTTTCAAAATAGGTTTTTTTTTATCAATTTATGACCTGTTTATGTCTCACGTTGGAGATTGCCTATATATACTCTTCCATTACTGTTTTGCTTCTGGGTATTAAATGTATGCGTATAATTTTCTGTTAAGAGCTGAAATCTTGTGCATATTGAAGCCTGTGGATATATTTGGGCTCCCTTTGTGTTGGGCTACACCGTGAAAGGTTTTTTTGATTGATCTCATCTTCTTACATCAATAAAAATGACATCTTTTTTTAGTTTGGTTTTAGAAGAATTTGTTATTATATTGTGGGTTTTCTGGATTCGATGCTCTGAATCTGGATCCTTTGTTGCATGTTTGACCTTTTTTATTGTTAGAAGCTTTGATATAAGTTAAAATAACAATTTGGAATCCAATACTTTTTTGGCTCAATCTGGGCATATATTTATGTTTGGGTTCCTATGAGTTTAGTTGATTTGGAAGCCTATTTGGCCTTCCTATTCAAGATTTGGGTTGGTAGCATCGGTCTTCTATTTTTGGGGATTTGGATTCTGTGTTGTGTGTTACATTTTTCATTAGTTTTATTATAATTTTGTTTGGTTTTTATCACTCTTTGATTTCTTAGATTTGGATTATCTGCATTTCAAAATATTTTTTTAGTTTTATGGCATATAGAAATACTAAAATTTTGTTCCTTAAAAGTTCACTTAAGGATGTGTTTGATAACACTAATTTTCCATGGAAAATACAATATATGGAGTCATTTTTCATCTTTTGGATGTGTGATTTTCCATGGAAAAGCTGGAAATAGATATAAATGTGAAAAATTTGTTTACAGAGTATATATATATATATATATATATATATATATATATATACACGAAAAATACATATATGTATAGATATACTAAATATATCTAAATAATATAATATTCTGTATATATATAAATATATATTCTATATATATGTATATATTATGTAAATAATATATTTTTCGTATATATATAATATATATTATATACACGAAATAAATGAATTAATTTAAAAAAACTAAACGAAATATATGAAAAATATTAATCATACGAAATATATGAGTATACGGAATATATTAAATGTACGAAATTTATGAGTATAAGGAATATATTAAATATATGAAATATACGAATATAAATATATATTAAAATATATGAATTATATAAATTATATAGATGTAAGAAATAAATAAATAAATATATATATATATATATATATATATATATTACATATTTATTAACAATATATATTTATATATTTATGAAATATATAGAGTTTAAAAAAAATTGGTTTGGAGTGATTTACCACCCAAAGGTGGCAAACAAAAACCTGACCCCCTGACCTCCCCCCCCCCCCAAAAAAAAAAAATAATAAAAGAATTGAATTGCACCATCAGATGGCAAATTGTGCTTAAGGGGTGTTGTACATAGAAAATAGATTACAAGGAAAATTAAGGCTATCAAACAGCCCAAAAGCTGGAAAAGATTAAAATTTTCCAACTTTTGGAGTCAGAAGGCTATCAAACGGACCCTTAACGATTATTTTTCATCTTATTTATCACATACACCCTTAGAGAATAAATGAACCCTCTCTCTCACACACACACACAATTAATGTTCCTTACCCAAACATTTGCATTGACCCTGCTGTAGTAAATTTTTAACTATGATAAGTCTAATTTTACAAAGTAAATAGTATTCCTTAGTTTTACATATTTTCACTTTGGTATTGTATAAAAATGAGGAGGTTTACCCAATTGTGGCCAAGTATTAAGTGTATATCATGGTTTGTTTGGGTATGGGTATTCGCTTCTGGCCATTATCTGGGTTTAAGTAACGAAGAAGTTGAGGCTCTCTTTGCCAAGTATCTGGGTTTATGTTATTTAAATGAGTCTTTTAACTTAGTAAGATCTTTTTTTTTTGTAATTTGAACGATCGTCACTTAAAAAGGCATAGAATAATAAATGTCTCTATAGTAAATAACATATTATCCATTTCATTCATTCGTTCCTTTCCTGCATAGAATAATAGATTAGAATAATAGATGTCTCTACAGTAAATAACATATGCAATTTTTTTCCCACTGTTCACTTTTTTTCCTTTTTTACTTATTTGAGAGAGGCTTTTTTTTTTCCTTTGTTCGTTTGGTTGACGTTGGGCAAAAGAGTTGACATAGCAAAATTTGTCAAGGCGAATTTTGCCAAGACAAATATTTTTTTTCTCACATTAGGCTATCAAACACCAATAACACATTTTTTCCATGTTATCGTATATAATAATAAAAAATATATATTTTTTAATTTTCGTCCCAAGTTTTATTTAATAAAAAAATAGTTTTTTCTTTTCCTTTTACTTCCCGGTTTTATTTAATAAAAAAGTAGCAAACTATATATAAAAAATGTTTTTTTACCCCAAAATTATTTATTAAAACCAGTTTCTAATTTTTTACAGTAAAACAGTTTTTAATTTTTTTACATTAAAACAATTTTTTGCATTAAAACAGTGTTTACATTAAAACAGTTTTTACATTAAAACGGTTTTTATATTAAAATAGTGTTTACATTAAAACAGTTTTTACGAAAAAACAGTTTTTACATTAAAACAGTTTTTACATTAAATCAATTTTTTATATTAAAACAGTTTTTAATTTTTTACATTAAATCAGCTTTTGCATTAAAACAATTTTTTACATTAAAACAGTTTTTGCATCAGTTTTTAATTTTTTTTTTAACTTTATAACAGTTTTTATGTTTTTACAATATTTTTATAATACGTTTTTTTTTAAATTGTAAAACGTTTTCTTAATATTTTTTTATAATATTAAAAATAGTTTTTATAACATTACAAAACAGTTTTTTTTTTAATTATTTAAAACAGTTTTTAAATCGTTTTTTAAAATATTAAAAGCGTTTAAGAAGTTAGCAAATTTGTTGACAAATATTTCTCACTCAAATAGGTAAGCAAAGTTTGTCAACACCTTATGCATAGGAGGTGTTGTACATTGACAAATAACTTGTAGGTAAACTTTTGTACCAAACACACCAAATTACAGGCAAATACCTCATTTGTCAACTTATTTATCATTTGCCATGGCAAATAAGGGTAACAAAACGGACCTAAGATTTTTTTCATTGTTCACTTTTTTTTTTCTTTTTTACTTATTGGCAGTTTTGATGGGAAAATTCGATAGATGTTTTTTGTTCTTATTTTACGCATATTGTGCCGCGCATCGCGCGGGCTTACATCTAGTTGAACAAAATAATGGATTCAAAGTTTCAAGATAAAAGTTGCCACCACTTGTCACTATTTAATACACCACTTCATTTTCTTTTTCAAAAAATTAAAAGATAAATGCTCTCTGCGTCCCTTCCTATCCCTGTCCTTCTTAGACTATATTTGTTCCCTCTTCCAAACATTAAAATCAGAAACTTTAATTGCAGACTTCTCCATTTCCCCCTTCTCATTCACAAAACCCTTTTCTCCCCATAAAACAATTAATCGTTTCTCAGGTAAATTTTGATACAACATTGTCATTCATATATTTTTTTTGTTTCCCTTCAATTATAATAAAATTCCTCATATTTGTATGCAGTGAAAAGTAAGGGAACAAAGAAAAAGAACATAATCTAAGCAGGTGTGTGGGAGTAAGGTAAGGTTCCTTTATTTATTTATTCTTTTTTTTCATTTTTATACTTTATTCTTAACATTTGCGTTCAAGGGACTTTAAGGTACATTTTTTAATCAATATCCAGTCCCGCCAACTTCACCACCTATGCCGCCATCTGCATTTTTCCTTCGGCAGTCACCTCATCCATAATTTCATACACCACGAAAGAAAAGATATCGACACGCACACACGCGAATGTGTAGATTCAAAAGGTGGGATCAATATCAACCAGACTTGCATGTGGAGTCTAAGATAATGTTTTGTAGGAATTTTGGCTACATGTAAATCTGAAAAGACATCTCTCATAACTCAACTCATGTTATCGCAAAAATTATCTTCGTTGTTTTTGGAATTTACCCACTTTTGTGGGTGAATTTTATACTTCATAATTGTCTCGATATTTGAAAATAACTAAAATAACAAAAAGTAGCAAAACCTAAGGCATGTGAGTTAACTGCTCAGAATTATTTATTTGGCATGTCAAATTTAGCCTATTTGGTTAGACGAATAAATCGTGACAAGCAATGGTATGTTTGAATGTGAAACAGCATACACCATCTAAGAAAGAGTTGCTATTTGTTTATTTCCCTAACAGAGAATATTAAAATCTCCAAGAAAACATTCTTTTTTTGTTCTTGACCTGTTAAGAATTAATGGGATATGAATAATTTATGATAGTTTTGTGTGCTTTTCTATGGGCATTTGTTTTAAAAAATTTACATAAATGAAATTTATTTGTGGAATTTTGGTGTTAGTATGGTTGATTGAATTTGTGGAATTGGTCTTTTTTGTGATTTGGGATGTGATGTGATATGGTGACTTGAGTATAATGGCAATATGGTTTATGCCCATTATAGGGTTCTAGATTTTTATGATTAACTAATGTGATGTTTTATGTCAATAAAGATGTGTAGAAATTATAATATTCTATAATGCTATAAGTTATTCTTTCTTATTATTCATTTCTAAATATGTAAAAAATATTAAAGACAAAAAGTATTACATCATGTGCGTAGTTATTATTATTCTCCTCTCACCACATTCACGATTTCCGAGTCCTTTAACCTCTCTATCTTTTACCCTTTCGTATGGCCGTCCTTTCCATTTCCCACTCTTTTTATCTCACACCATTTATATGGGCATACACGCCAACCATCTGGGTATTATTTATAACCAACATAGTCTACAGGTGAGTCTCAAAAGCCTCCAAGTCATCTTCATTCACCTTGCTCACGTTATCGAACCACTCCGCACTAACGCATATGCAAAATCCAGGCTATTTGATTGATCAATGCATAATAGATGGTGAAAACTATTTATAAATTTCTTGATTAAACGTATGCTACTTACTTATATGTATGTACTTTGGATTAAATTAATCTTTGGTTATAACCACCTAACTCTTTATTCTTGACTAACAGTGTGCAGCTTCATCTGCAGAATTCAATAAAGCCTTACTGTTATATCATATTTTATTTGGCATTGTCATTCAATCGGCCACGCATCGCGTGGCCTTCATGCTAGTAATTAGTTAATAACACTCCCACCACATATATAAAGAAACTTAAAAGAAAAAAACCTAGGTCACCCATTTCCCTCTCTCAAATCAGTCGCTCACCCATTGCTCTCTCAAACCTAGGTCACCCATTTCTCTCTCAAACCTAGGTCTCAAATCTCGTTCTCTCTCTCTCGTATTGACTCTCCGGCCGGTGCCAGCCAGCGGCGTCACACAGCGGCCACACAACAGTCGATTCTCTCTCTCTCACAGCCAGCGTCACACAGCACAGCGGCGTCGCACAACGTCAAGCAGGTTAGTTTTTTTACTGACCTTTTTTTGGATTTGTGACAAGCATCCATGGAATCTTAGTTGATTTTTTGTACCGAGAACATGTATAGAATGACTTTGTTACAGAATGAGTTGGATAGCTTTTGTTATAGAATAACTTTGTTATAGACTTTGTTACACAACATGTATATACATTTTTTGGTTTGACATTTTTCCTTTAACAATTTGGTTTGACATTTTTCCTTTCACAATTTGGTTCGACATTTTTCGGTTTTTTACAGAATATCATGCATATGATATTCCAATCATCTTGCAACAACAGTGAATCCTCTGGAATTATGAGATGGCTCAAGAAGAGAACCCAGTTCCCTCTCATTGCAATCTTTTTATTTTTCCTCCTCATAGCCTCCTCAATCCTCTACAATGAACTCCACATCCAACAAATTCACACATACCAACTCCAAAATTATTATAATCACAACAGTCCCCATCAAGCTTCCACTACACCTCTGCTCACTCATACCCTCCGAAACATAACACCCGGTTAGTCAATCTTTTTATGTTTTTTTATACTGGTTTACTTCAATAGTGTTTCTTGAAATTATACATTATGGGTCTGTTCGATAATCTAATCTATTTTTTTTCCTTTTCATTTTGGGTTATAGTGGTTCTTGATAGATTCAGCAAGTGTGGGACCATTATCAAGTATAGTGGTAAGAAAGTTGAGAGATTTGTGGGCATCCAAGAGTCAAATCACAGGAGGGGAAGTAGGGAGGAATGTGATGTGTTTTCTGGCAAATGGGTATATGACAACACTTCACATCCTCTATATAATGAGTTAGGTTGTCCATACATGTCTGACCAATTGGCTTGCCACAAGCATGGAAGGCCAGATTTGGGATACCAACATTGGAGATGGCAACCCCACAACTGTGATTTGAAGAGGTACTATGTTTTTAGTGATTTTATTACAAAAGCATTGGTTGATTGTTAATTGGATTTTCTGATTAGTGTTATTGCTCATTAATAGATGGAATGCGACTGAAATGTGGGAGAAGTTGAGAGGGAAGAGACTAATGTTTGTGGGAGATTCCTTAAATAGAGGGCAATGGATATCAATGGTGTGTCTGTTACAGTCTGTGATTCCAGCAGCAAAGAGGTCCATGACACCACAAGCTCGTCTTACTATTTTTACAGCCAAGGTATACCAAAACTTCATCTAACGTGTTCGCTATAAGTTTATGGTGAAATAGTTCATTTTATCATCTTGAAATTTTATGTTGCTTAAACTCTTATTTAGGTGTAGCTTGATGGTTATTGAAAGTCTTATCATGTGTGGTTCTAAGTTTAATTGTGTTTGTTAAAGGAGTACAATGCTACTGTGGAATTTCTCTGGGCTCCGCTTCTTGTTGAATCTAATTCTGATGACCCAGTCAATCACAGATTGGATGAGCGAATAATGCGTCCTGATTCAGTTCTTAGGCATGCATCTGAATGGGAGCATGCTGATATACTGGTTTTCAATACATATCTATGGTGGAGACAGGGCCCTGTTAAGCTATTGTGAGTATGATCGATCTTGACTTCACTTAGAAGAGTTTTCAGAAGGAGTGAAGTATCTGCATCTCATGTTGTATCAAAACCCATTATTTTGCAGATGGAGTACTGAAGAAAATGGGGTTTGCGAAGAAATAGATCAACTGCGAGGCATGGAATTGGCAATGGAGGCTTGGGAAAATTGGGTGGCCTCTAATGTTGACCCCATCAAGAAGCAGATCTTTTTTGTTACCATGTCTCCTACACATCAATGGTGAGTGCTGAACCCTTTCCTCAAATATTCTCTAAATTTAATTATCATATGCATGTTATCTCTTGTGCATCTTATACTTGAGTTTTGATCATTGACTCGGGGGGAAAAAATGGTTCTTGAAATTTGAATGAGAGATTACTCATTTGCGAGGCTTAATTGCTTAGGTAAGGGATGCTTCCCGTTTTCAATATTCAATATATATGGCTTTAGACCAAAGGATCAGAATCTATATCATCACTTAGTCTGGTTCGGTCAACTATCCCCACTATTATGCTTTATCCTGCCTTAATTTGAAGTGAGATTTGTAGACCATTGTAGCTTCATTAGGTAAAAATAAGGAAGATAAATGTAAATATGAAATTGTTTCTACATTCGAGAATCCTTTTGGTTAATAGAGAATTCGTTGCTCAACAGATGAACAACTCCATGGGCTAGAATTAAATTTTTGTGTTTGTAGCAATGTTTTAAATTGCGGTTGGGCAAAGTGTCGCGTCGCACAAATCGTGTCGCGCATCGCGCAAGCAATTCATGTGATTCAGTTTTTTTTTATTATAAAAAAAATTTAAAATAACATTTTAAACTGAAATTTATAAAATAATTAAAATTTTAAACTGAAAATATACAACAAATAACATTTTAACCTGAAATTTGTAAATAAGTAACATTTTAAATAAAATATTAAAATTATATACAGACGTAAACCACCCGTCAAAAGACTCCTAAAAATATCTAACACTCACTTTTAGAGAGAGAAATACTCTTCTTCTATTCAAAATTCAAGTCTACCTCAAATGACGCTTACAAGTTGGTATTTAAAGGGAAGGATTACCTTAGGCCTTAAGATAATATTCTAATTACAACAATGCCCTTACAAGCCTTTTGCTACTTCGACCTTTAAATACTAAACAAAAGTAAAATAAAATGACATAACAAATAAAAGAAAATACAAAAATAAAAGAAAATGCGATAAAACTCTAAAATAGGGCCCATTTCCATCACTCTCCCCTCTTAAGACCAAGCTCGTCCTCGAGCATTGAAAAAAATTTGGGGACTCGTGAGGAAATTTCAAAAATTTTGCCAAAAACTTGTTGGGGCCAAAAAAAATTTTCAGAAAATTTTGGAGTGCACGTCCCACAAATCTTGGCCTTTCACTTCTTCTTTCTTTCTTCACCCAATGAAAACTGAAAGTTTCCACCCGGGTCAAAAATAAATGTTTTGGGGCATCTAAATGAGTTTTGGTTTGGATTTGCTAGCCCAAATAGAGTTTGGACACAAATAGGGTAAACCCTAGTAGCCGCCTGGAGGCAGGGGAAAAGCTGTCCGAGATCAAAAGAAGGGGTTTGGGAGGGTGTTGGGGTAGATCGGGGTCGGGGGAACTGGATCGAAGGCTGGGGTTGGGTTTCAAGGGCCGGTGGGTGCAAGGGTGTTGTTCACAATTATCAAAAGTTTATACTCAATTAGTCTACACTCGTATCTCACGAGATAAAAGGAAAAGGCTCATCTATGCCTACTATAGTGTGATCGAGACCCCTTTACGCAACATATCACATATATACACACACAAACATCACATATGGATGACCCACATACATCCAAAATGAACCACACATACCAAGCACATCTATAAGATAAAAATATACTCGAATATCCTGCGGATCGTGACTTAATTCGTCTATAGAATGTCCCACTT
Organism: Sambucus nigra; assembly: GCA_949130495.1. Classification (NCBI taxonomy): domain Eukaryota; kingdom Viridiplantae; phylum Streptophyta; class Magnoliopsida; order Dipsacales; family Adoxaceae; genus Sambucus; species Sambucus nigra. The sequence continues at coordinate 605,503,028 of OX422214.1, read as the reverse complement.
ATTCTATTAGTGGTGTAAACATTACTAAGTTCTCTCATCACTACACTCTTTGGCCTTGTTGGCCTTAACTCATATAATATAACATCGTCCGATACATTATATGTCCACACATGTATAACGTATTAACAAAACATCCTAGAACCCAACGCTCCTCAACTCTTGACACTTGCTAAATTTCATGCATGGAACGTCTCGCAAGCGAAATCCAAGCAAGGGGGCCCCTCCTGATACACTACTACATAGCTTAGTCGGTTATTGAGATCCGTTAGTCAAAGAATAACCACAAAACAATATGCTAACTACATGAATTTCAATTTGTGCCAATTTCAACAAAAGGCTCATCCTTCCAAGAGTTGCACTAAACCCCGTTAAGTTAATCGCACCAATAATGTCAAGAACATCATGTTCCTTTTCACACATACGATAAGACACTCTCTGTCCATCCTTAAATCTAGTAGAGTGCTTAATCACTTCTAAGCCTCTAAAGATCTACCCATCCCAATAAAGTCTACTATTGCCCATTTTCCATGACAACGTCACTATTGTAACACTATTCGTGATCATACACAACGTCTCGTAACTAAGGCCGCCGCTATCCATAAATTTCTCAAAGTAACCCAAAACTTTTACAATACAATTGCTTCTCATTATGCATATCCGTGTCTACTAAAATAAATCCATTATCGGATTACCATCGCATTTATTAATCCCCTAAAGTATGCCATCATTAGCATTTAGTCTATGTCCGTACCCCGAGTTGGAAATTCATTGTATACGGTGACCTTACTCCTAGGTCCAACCACTCGCACATTATTCTCACTGAAATCACTTAACGGTTCAACAACACGAATGAATCTTGTTCAATCTGAGCGCAACATTAATTTGACGCTCTTTAATCGGAATTTGCCCGCCCCCAAATCTTTCCTCAAAATCCTCACAATCGCATCAATGCGTCACTCTCTCGTAAGTGCACCAAATTTCCTAAAGTCATCGTACTAACCCAAGTTTACATCGCCATCCATTTTACCATAACTAGACCCCAAACATGATAATACCCAACACCATTGTCCAACCAGTCATTCTACACTTGACCATTAACTCTTTACGGCCCTACAAATATCAACACAAGCCTCGCAAGTGGCTTGCCGATCCATCCCTAGGATGACATAATACTTCGACATATCTAATGCAAATAGGTATGCCACAACCTAAGTCTCCTTGGGTCGATCTTTATACCTCTACACACGGAACGTATAGGTGCCCCTATACTCACGGGTGAATCAACGTAAAGCACTATATCAAATGCTAGGTCTATTATCCTCAATGCACTAACAAAGTAGTAATTAACAATTGAGTATTATGCACTATGATCAAACTAAATATGCTCTACAAGTTCAAGAATATGGAACATACCCTCCACTGCCGATGATGGCGCTGGTCCCTCTCCAGGAGCAACATGATACACGTCCATACTGTAATTGTGGTTGTTGTCCCTGAGGTGGGACGGGTAGTGCTGGCACTGCCACCATTGGCGGGGCCAGCAGCAGTTGATGCAGTCCCTCTGGTGCGTAGTTACCTCGTTGTCCCTCCAGCTACCGTGCCACCCAATAGCCCTAGGCACACCCTCGTTAAGCGTCCTTTCTTTCCACAAACATAGCAATTTCTCTAAAACTGATGCCTATCTGGTTGTTGGCTCTGCTAGCTTCGGTCCTGCTGCCACCGGCTCTGATGGCCTATCTGCTGCTGGCCCTAGCCCGACTCTGCTCGTTTTGATCATTGGAACCTTTGTATCTTTTATGCTGATCACGTACCTGTGACCCCTTAAACTGCTGGGTCCCTGATTGTCGTTCCCATTCGGCTCACCCTGCTGGATCGATGTCTTTGAACTGAGTCTCTTCTCCCCCTTACTTTTTTGAAATGACCTGTGGTCCTGACAATGCAGTAAAACGGTATTCACCATCTGAGTGTAGGTGGTAAAAGCCGGATTCCCCAACAACGATTTCCTGGTGTGCCAAGCCGTCCCTGACACAAACTTCTCCATATTTTTCTCTTCGGTGTGTAAAATAAGATAATGTGGTAAAGTCCTCATATTCCACTACCTTACAACTTGCCTGTGTAAGGTCCATAAACTTCCTCCTCATCTTTGGTTTCATAGCTGGTGGGAAATACTTTCCCTCAAACTTGGCTCAAAACTCATCAATAGTCACCATGTCCCGCTCCTCCAATGTGGTGACAGACTCCTACCACTGTAAAGTTGTCCTTACCAGTCGAAATGAGGCTAACATCTGCTTGTGCATTGGCGTGCACTCAACCGTCCTCAAGTTTTGTTGAATATCCTTCTGCCACTGACTGATCACCCATATATCTGGACTCCCAGCAAACTCCGGGGTTGGCTCTTAGTGAAGGCCTCCCTAGCTCACTCCCATATCGAGCCTTGTACTTGAACAGGTAGCACCTCCTGCTGTGGAGGTGGTGGTGATGGTGGTTACTGCGGTGGTTGAAAGTGTTGTAGCATAGCGGCCATCGCCCTAGAGATTGCCTGCGTCACTATTGTGACAATGCTTGCTAGAGTAATCCCGAGCGGGGCTGGTGGTGGTTGTGGGTGTCGCTCCGTCTCCTATGCAACTTGTGTGGTGACACGTCGTGATCTACCCCGCCTACCGTTTGCCATCTGAAAGTAAACAAGGTTGGCATTAGTAACAAGATTGGTATTAGTATCAGATCACAAAGAGTACAACAATTCCTAAACATAGGGCTCTACACGTCGAAGGAACGCAACGCCGAACGTAATGAGCACAACACATATCCCAAGGATGCTAAAACATGGATGCTTTGATACCAAGTGTAATAATCCCTATTTTTCACGTAAAGGTTGGCCAGACACAATACGCTGAAAATGGGGCTTATTTATCAATCTATATCATTCTCAACATCAAACCATAAAAAAACGTCTTTATTTTAAAAAACATGCACGATAAAACCGGTTTAATTAATAACTGATAATAAATAAGTCCAACATCTAGATAGTAATAATAACTCCAACACAAGTATGATTGATAAAATATAAGTATGACTGATAACTCCAACATAATTACAACATTCAGAATTGTAATGATTGATTCCAATGATATAATTATAGCCATAAACCCACTGTATCAATATCATCTTCTGTCCTCTTTATCTTTCTTATGAAATTTGAGAGTTTTCAATGTACTTTTTTAAAGTTGTCTAGTTGAATTTCTGCTTCGTTCTAAGAACAGTTTCACATGCCACCATAACCAGTCCTTTATTGTCAATATAAATATATTTGTTCAATTTTCAAGCTAAATCAAGTATGCTGATACCAAAGGACGTTTTATTGTTTAATTGTTTTTTTCTTGGTCTTGTAGTAACTTAAGGATGTCTGATAGCACACATTTTCCATGGACTAGCTCAATATATTCCAACTTTTGATTTTGTCTGAACGCACCTATTTTTCATGGAAACAAAATTTATCAACCAAGTAAAAGCAGCAGAAGACTTAAACGCGCCTACACGCACTTGCATATAAAAGAAACATGGTTTCACTTCTCATTACATTCTCACATCATTTATAAAATAAAAGTGATTACAAGAGAGGGGGTCTTATTTATAAATACTACTAGACTTCTACTAGGGTAATATGACTAGAATAAGGAAGGGATAATCAATCAATTATCTGGATTGATTATCCTTAATTAAAGGAAATAAATCAAATGATAAATATGGAAAACAACTAACAATGTCTTCCTAACTTTAATTAGAAACTAATTACAAATAATCAAATAAAAACTCCATCCCTTTTGATATCCAGTCAGCCCACTCGGCACTCGCACATATTGCTTCGCTCTTAGGGACAACTTGATGAAGCTGTCTTTTTCTCATTTCCTATGAAAATGTTTCCCCACTGCCCTCAGTTTTTTTTTTCTTTCCAACTTTTGGTAGCCTAATAAAGACATCATTTTCCACACCTACAATCAAATCCTCCAAAAGATGAAAAAAATGGAAAATAGCATTTTCTATTAAAAAAAAAATTCCAACTATATGTTTTCTTTTCCAGGAAAACCAGTCAAATACACCTCATAATTTTTAAAATGTAATTTAATTTTTCTTTTGTTCATTTTAACAGGAGCCGAGAGTGGAAGCCAGGGAGTGAAGGAAATTGTTATAACGAGAAAGCCCCAATTGATGATGAGAGCTATTGGGGAAGCGGGTCCGACTTGTCAACAATGCGCATGGTGGAGAAGGTGTTGAGTAGGTTGAGATCAAAGGTTTCTGTTCTAAATATAACTCAGCTATCAGAGTATCGAAAAGATGGCCACCCTTCCATTTATCGTAAGTTTTGGAAGACACGGACCCCTGAACAATTGTCAAACCCTTCAAGTTACTCCGATTGTATGCATTGGTGTTTACCTGGCGTGACTGATGTATGGAATGAATTACTATTCCAAATTTTATAATAGATGAGATGTTCTTTCGTATATTCGTATTGGTTTCAGGTAAACCTAGTAAAAAAGCAAATTGCATTTTGGTTTATATTATTAGATGTTAATTGTCTTATGTTTTGTTTACAACTGATAGATGAGTGTCACCATTGGAAGAAGAAAAAAAAGTTACTATCCTGTTTAACATACTTAAAAGTGTTTTTACGTTTCAACGATAACAGTTAGAAGTATTGAAATTTCTGAGTCATTGAAGTTCACGAAGAAGCTGCAACAGTCTCAAAAATTAGAGGGGTCATAATCGAGTCTTCTTAAGTTTATGGTGTCATTTGGTTTCATTTTATATTCATTCCAAAACATTGTTTTTTGAGTTGTTCATTTCTGTTATTCAGGAGCCGAGCTATTTAGTTAGCGAGCTTTTGTTTGTTAGAATCATTGAGCTATTAGAATTGTTGAGCAATGATAGGTGAGCGGTTAGAGGGAGATTGGATATGTATTCCCTATTTAGCCAATGTTGGTAATGAGATCACTTAGGCCCTGTTTAGTTGCGCAAATTGTTTGATTATGTAAATTGGTTCTAGTGAATTGTAAATGAGTGGATTTAAAATGAGTTGAAATCGAATTTTACGCAATGTTTGGTATTCTGAAATTGATGTTTAAGGTTCTATGAAAACAAAAGATAAAAACAAATTAAGAGAAAGGGAGAAGGGAAAGGAAGGGAAGGGAGGGAAAGAGAGCGAGGAGCATGTGCATGATGTGACCCTAATTTCAAATAGATGTATTTCACGTTTTTTTGTAAAATGATTCAATTTCAGAATTTACACATTAGTTAAAATGGAGCAATTAATGAGTCATTTCATTAACAAAACAAAACACAATTAATTGATCAATTTATAAACGGATCAATTTATAAATGAGCTAATTTACAATTTTGGGACAACCAAAATGGGCCTTAATGAATATTTTGGTTTCTAAGTTGAGAATTAAAGCTTTGTTTTTCAACGGGAGTATATATAACATGTAACGCGCACACACTCACATAGAGTGGGAGTTGTTGATCAGTTTGTCTTGTAAATCACAACATTTGGTATCAAAGCCAGACAGTTTCCTGTTGTGGTGGCTGATAGCTCAAGGTTAAAGACAGTGGAGGAAGCAATTGTGAAGATACAAATTACAATACAAGGCCAAACTTTGAGCTCATAGCTTCAACAAAGTTCGATGGATTTACGATTAAGACTAGACTCCTGAGGTCAATTTCAAACCCAGGTCAGTGGACAAATAGAGGCCATTTTTGCGTTCTTTAATGAGAAGGACAACCAGTAATTTCACTCAATAGTCAACATCCATGTAGAGTTCTATCCATCTCGTCCCTTGTAATTTTACTACACCTATAATTCTCAACAAAGGCCTGCTCCTAATGCTACAACGGATATAACCATGTTAAGATCCCTAAGCTAGACACTTTTTATGGTACAAACCCTTGTACTAAAATTAAAAAATGCAAAAGTAATGTTTTGAGTTTAGCTCTATTGTTGATAATCAAAAGGGTGTTGTATGTCTCTCTGTACCTTATTGGTATGGCAGAATCATGGTTTAAATATTATCAAGAGGAGAAAAAACTCACTTACGAGACCTTTGAGGCCGACCTTGACATACAATTTGATGACTTTGGGTATGATAATGTGTTAGTGAATTTAACAAGTTAAGTTCATACAACCAAAGAGTACCAAGAAAAACGTTGAAAGCCAAGCTCAAGTATATAAATGATTTCAAGAGAAAGAAAGATAGAGCTCAATAAATTTAAATGAATGTTGAAAGGCATATTACCAAAGTCTTTAAAAAACTCAGTATTGAAGATTATTACACTTCAATTATCTACATGTAATAATGCTAAAAAGAAAACATTGTCTAACGTTTCAATACTTAGTTCAGTTAGTTAGATTTGAAGGTCCCCGTGAGTCTAATTAGAGTGAAGATTAAGAAATTTGGAAGTAGTCTTAAAAATCAACGATTGAGGATTGCGACTCAAAATAATAAAATTAAGTAGGTTTCGGTATTCAGGAAATAGTTTATGCAATTGATAATAATCTATTTGATACTATTTGAATTTAGGTTTCATCATAATTTGTCGAACAACCACATTAACGCATTAATGTCTCACCATTACAACTTGGACAAAGACAACAGATGTAATAAAGGGCTTGACATATTAGAATGTGACCACCTATATAAATCTATCGTGCTAACATTGTATACCTTGCTATTTCCCTTCCCCCCCCCCCCCCCCCTTTCCTATAGTTGGAGTTTCTTTTGTACGGCACCTAAAACATGATATTTCTACCACTGCCTCCATGAGATAGCTCCACCAGTGAAAAAGTTCTTGCTTGAAGGTATCCAAATAGCTTGTGAGTCAATATCAAAGTTGCATTTACAGTAGTCTTCATCTTCACATTGAGCATCCATGGGAACTTCGTTGGTGTCTGTCTTGATCAAGCTTGGCATATTCAACATAGGACTCTATGGAAACAAAATAATTGAGATTGATTACTTATAATAGTATAAATATAGATCTATTTAATCTCACATATTTTCCAAAATGTGTAACTTGTGCGACAAACTTAAAAGCTCAAAAAAAAATTTTCATTTTCAACTTTGATAAAAAAAAAACTAATAAATACTTCAATGTAACAAGTGTAAAAGATTAACTTGGAAGTATTTTTTTTTTTTCAAATTCCACAACGGGTGGTTATGGTACTGTGGGTTTTTACGGGTTTTTCAAGTATGTTTGGTTTTTGTCAAGGGTAGTTGAAAATGTAAAACCAAACATACTCCTGGTATTGGTGTAAAATTTTGAAAACTAAATTTACGAAACTAAAATTACCTACCAAAACTTGAAAATACCTTAAGGGTCCGTTTGGTTTGTGGTGAAATACTTTTTACCGTGTTAAAAGTAAAAGGTGAATTATTAACTTGATAATTTTGTTTTCACCATTGAGTTTTCACTAGGTGAAAATTTTAACTTTTTTACCATTAGTTGTTTGGATGGTCAAGATGAATATGGTGAAAAAATAAAATGACTATATTACCCCTATATTTCAAATGCACACAAAAATTGTTATATTTAACTATTTGATTTTCATCACAAGTGCCAATGACCATTAAAAAATATTCATTTACCTCAAACTCAAATTTTGACACAATTCCCCCCTCTCCTAACTAGTCTTATTTGGCTACGCAAGACAAATAAGTATAAAAAGGTTTAAAACAAGTACCAATTAAAAAAAATAGTCCTAATTAAAAAAGAAAATAGCCTCAATTTAAAAAAAAACTTTCCAACAATGAAAAAAACGGCCAATTGTAAAAAACAATCTCAATTACAAAAAAAGTCTCAACTATAAAAACAGTAGCCATAAATAAAAAAAAATAGTTCTCAACAATGAAAAAATAGTCCCAATTAAAAAAAAAAGTTTTCAATATTGAAAAAAATAGCCCCAATTTAAAAAAAAAACATTCCCAATTAAAATAAAACGTCCCAACTATGAAAAAAAAGTGTCCCAATTAAAAGAATTTAAAAAAAAAACAAGTCTCAACTATGAAATCGTCCCAATTAGTAAAAAAATTCCGAACACATTACATTGCACCAAACAAACCAAGCCTCTTGGTCCAGTGGTATAACGCTGCCACTGGAACACTGTTTGGAGGTGGATTGGGTTTGGTCCCCAGTTCGATTCCTGACAGTATCAAAATAATGCTTGGCCAGCGAAAGCCACGAACCGCAAACGAGGATTAGTCGAGGTGCGCGTAAGCTGGCGCGAACACCTCGTGGTATGAAAAATACCTCGCGGACACCTCGCGGTCCGACCACCTATACATACCGCTGGCGCAGAACATTTTTTCTAATATGTTAGTCCGCACCAACGGTATGTATAGGTGGTCGGACTATACATATCGCTGACGGACGCGGACCATTTTTTTAGATAATAAAACGATTGTGGTTTTTTAAATAGTAAAATAAACAGTTTTTAACTGAAAAAATAAATAACGAAACAGTTTTTAACTAGAAATGGTAAAAAGAATGACAATTTTTTTTAAAATAAATAACGAAACAGTTTTTTTTATCAACGTCCATTTAAATAAATAAAAAATAAGTTTTTTTATAAATAACATAATGTTTTTTAAATGAAAAAATTATTTTTATATTTTCAGAATATTAAATTTTAATTTTCTAGAATATTAGGATTTTTATTTTCAAAATATTATGTTTTTATTTTTTTTCATAATATTATGTTTTTTTTTAAAGTAATAGATTTTTGGGCAAAAGATTATATTTGTTCAAATCATAAATGCGTAGAGAGTTTTTTGGTCTTTTAGTTTTTAAAGATTAAAAAGGGCGTGGGGGAAGACATAGAGGGTATAGGAATAGCTATTCCATTTTTTATATTTTTTAATTCCTTTTAAAAAAACTAATTTTTTATTTTATTTTATTTTTTTTAAATAAAAAAAATAAATAGAAAATGAAATTGAAAAAAAAAATTAAATGAATATTTAATGATTGTGTTAATTGAGAGGGAGAAATAAATGTGTGATAGTTGCAAAAGAAAATAAAAAAGGTTAGTCTGATAATAAAATAAATTTCATTATTTTCACCAGTTGAATTATTCATTTTACCCATGGTTTGAAATGGTTAAAGTTTCACCTCACTTTTCACCATATTCATTTTATTTCACCATGTTAAATGCCCAACCAAATACATATTTTACCTAGGTGAATTATTTTTTAACGCGGTAAAAAATATTTCACCACGAACCAAACGGGCCCTAAATAAATATACCGTGGGATTAGTATTCGGCCAAACGTATTAACATGCATTTTTAAACTACTCTTCAAGGTACAGCCTAATGTAACAAGTGAAGTTAATGAGATATAAAGAAAAGAGATAAAAAAAGATTGTTACCTTCCTGTATAGAGTTCCATCATCCTCTACATGCCAATCAGCTTCTTCACATAGAACCTTCAATAGGTCATTGGTATCAGCATGCTTGGGAAGCCGGTAATCTCCATGAGCCCTAAACCCCGCAAATATATTCCGTGCTACCGCCCGTCTCTTCAGCTCCCTTTCTCTATTGTTTTGCCGCTCTTTTTTCGAAGGATATCGGAGTTTGGTGATTGCTCCACCGTTTTTGGCATTAGGTGCTCTCTGAATGGTGAAGAATACCATGGGTATTATATACAAGTTGCCAAACTATTAACCAAGAACTGTTTGTGACAAACGAAGAAGCAATTATCCTCCCTTCATCCAGCAACTTGAATAATACTCATCAGGTTACTCCAGTGCATGTGAATCATGTATAAATAAAATAATAAAACAAAAAAAATTCATATGATGTTAAAAGTGTGGAAATACATAAAGCTCTTTTATCAATTTATCATTTTTAGCATTAAAACAACAGTATATATTACCTACTCACGACCGCAATTAATGAAGCTGTCAAGAAAATAAAAAAATTGTTACATCAAACCTATAGAAAAAGTAGAGAGAAATGGATTTTTTTTAGAAACACATCGATGGAAGGTTGGAAATTGTAAAATTCAGACAATTAAACTTGGACTACAAAATAATACCTTGTTGAGTGAAAAGAAAGAGGAGCTAGATTCATGTTTAAAAGAATCCCCAATAGGTACAAAGAGACTTGCAGATATTTTAGCCTTTACAATTGCCAATAATAGATAAAATCTTCCCCCTGAGCTTCTCAATTGTCTGCATGAAGCAAAACAAGAATGAAATGTCATTAGAGTGCAACAACCTGAAAAGCAAATTATGAAGACCATATAAAAATTGAACAATGCCTACCAAGCTAGAGATCTTCGCCCATCTTTCAGCAAAAGCAGCTGCATCTCTCAAGTGAATACAACGTGGATTATCATAACTTATAAAATAGGCAGAATTCACTACACCAAATCTGCCAATTTGTCAAGGTCATTGACCTTGACAAATTCACCTTGTCAAGGGCAATGACCGTGACATTTCGAGGCGAGACAACTTTTTTTCTCACGGTCATTGATCTTGACAAAAAACTCGCGTTTTGTGTCACGGTCGTGTCAAGGTCAATGATCGTGACACGTTTGTCACGGTTTATAACCGTGACAAAGCCGTGACCCTTTTTTAAAAAAAGTGTCACGTGCATTGACCGTGACAAGTCCGTGACAAATGTTGTCACGGACTTGTCACGGTCAATGACCGTGACAATTCTGGGCAGAATTTAAAAAAAATCTGCTGGGCAGTATGGCCACTGCCACTGCCCAGCAGTATATTTGTACATGTTATAGCAACGTTGTACCTGTTCCAAACATCATATATCCAACACAAACTAAAGATAATGCAAATATATATTCATGACAGTATAATCCAAATCTTCAAAGTAAAAATAATATACATGACGATATAATCCAAATATAATTAAAATGGACAAACTAGAAAATAATGTTACTACATGTCTTGGATAAAACTGAGGAGGTGAGTAGGCCACACGACATACGAATTGACGCACCCACTAATATACGTCGTGCCGCATTGTTCGCGCAACCACAATAGGGAGTTCTCCTTCCCGGTTATGACATGCGTGACGAGCACCCTGGACTCCATCTGTTGAAGCACACGTCCATGGACTATTCCACCCTCGACGATATTCGGGTCCCTCAACCCCCGCCCTATCCGCTGGCCATCAAATATGTCCAATATGAACACGCTCGGCCAACCAATTGTCGATAATGGTCTGTTGGAGGGCGTCAAATAGGGAAGTGGATCGTCGAAGTACGAGCGTGTCGGTGATGAAGCAGCGAGGTCCACATCCTCGTCATCCTGCGCCTCGTCCTCCCGCACCTCCTCGTCCTCCCGCACCTCCTCCTCCACCGCCTTCTCCTTCCCTTTCCCTTTCTCTTTACGGTCTCCACCCAACGTACGCTTCATGAATGCGTACATATCTTGGACCGTCGCCTCCAAACGGGACAGCTTCGCGTCGTGTGAATCCACCGTTCGAGCCAACCCGGTGTCGCTCGTCTCCAATCCGATGATCCTAGATTTGGCCACCCGCGAGCTCACTCCCCTTGTCCTCCCCTTGCGATCAGAGCCAAGCACTTGGCTGAGTGCGTCTGTGGACAAAGATGCCTTGTCGGCATCAGACTGCGACTCATGCACTTCCTTAAGCTTTGACTGAAACGACAAAAAGCACATGATTAGTAAAATAAGTAAACTAAAAAATTATAACGTAATTAACAATAATTAAACTGTCGGATTACTTACAATCGTGGCCGCGACGCTCGGGGACACCTCCTTGTCCTTCCCCTTCTTCGTCCGAAGAGCCACATAAGTATCGAGCCTATGTGGCTTACCCCCTGGCCCACTCCCTACCCCCTGAAATAAAATAAAGTAAAGTAAAATTAGTATCGGCCCCGCAAAGTAAAATAATATCCAATAATATATTTCTGTAGTTATAGATAAATTAAATATTACCTTCATCCTATGCTCCACCTCAGCGTAAGAGGTCCGACCGGAGTAGTGCACGTCTGTCTTTTAAGCCCGATTTTCCCTCCCCGATTGGCGAGATGCCAATTGTCGATCCTCGATCTCATTGTCAATGAACTTTTTCCATTGTGCCAATGAGATCGGCTCCTTGGGCGGGACGGATCCGCGCCATTGTAAAATGGTCTCTCGTGTTTTTCCAAAGTACCGTGTCCGCATATTTTTTTTCCACGTCTTGTGTTGCTCCCTCAACTGCTCCAAGACGAAATCGCGTAGCTTTGGATCCAAGTTGAATTGTTCCTGTCCAACAAATACAATGTTAGTTGCGAATAAATATAAATATAAATATAAATATAAATATAAATATAAATTGAAATTGAAATATTCATATAAATATTACCTGTAGTGCCGCCCAAACAGCTAAATTGAGCTCATACGGCACCTCCTTCCAACTCATAAACCCCGGGCCGATGACCGTCTTTAGCAGCTCGAGGGATCTCGCTAAAAGCTCCGACTTGTTTTCGACGGTAATCCCAAATTTTCCATATTTGGGGAGCCTAGGAGCGGAGGAGCCCTCGTCGCCTCCGCTACCACCGAACCCAGACGACGACATCATCATAAACAGCATCATCATCTTCGCCCTAACATCTGAAGGAGACATTTTTGCTGTAAAAAAAATGTTAATAGTACAGATAAAAAAAATGTTATTAGTACAGATAAAAAAATGTTCCGTCTATATTATAACGTATGTGTAAGTTCCGTCAATACCATTTCGTTTCAATTTTATAATATTATGTTTTTTCCAAATATTTAAAGAGTTATTAAATGGGTGCCCCACCCCTGCCCCCTCCCCCCGCCACACACACACGCACACCTACGCACGCGCACACACACACACCCCACCCCTACCCACCCCACCCCCACCCCCTCCCCCCACCACGACCGTGACAACTACATATATTGTTTATCAATAAAATTATGACATGAGATAATTATAATTGTAGCATAAATTTCATTATCATGGGTTTTACCTAATTGAATTAAATGAACAATACTTTTAGCCCTTGTTATTCATCAAATTTGAGGCAAGTTAATTAGAATATTTGTATCGAGCCTATGTGATTTATATGGATTAATTCTATTACATTTATAATTTAACTAATAGAGTTGAATTTTAATATTAATCCTTTGGTTTATTTAACTAACTTTGGTTTGGTTTATTTCTAGTTGAATCTGAGTTATAATTTTTAGATTATGTATAGAAATTGAATTTTAATATTAATCCTTCATAAATCCCTTGAATACATGCATAAATTTGTAGAGATTGAAATTAAATTGCTTGAGATTGAATTTCTATGTTTCGGGGTCATTATTTGAAAATACTTAATTACCCTTTGAAAACCTTTCATAACACACCTATGTATTAAATATGGGTTAGACCTCTTAGCTTGCTCAACCACCCATTTACACACTTACTTTACCTTTTATTTACATTATGGATATTAATCAATTCACACGTTTTTTGTCCACTTCAACCTTTACTGAAACATTTATTAATTCATTCAAGTTAGGTAAAACCACGCAAGTATCTAATACAAATATTATCATTCAACAAATTAAGTCCCATCGATAATAAACCCCCTCCCCCACCCTGCCCCACCCCGCCCCACCCCAATATTTTTCAACACTGTATCCCCCAATAGTAATAATGAATTAACATATAATTTTCAACTCCAACAACATATGCTTCAACTTAACCCAATCTTCCCAATAATACCAACTAATCAACACCCAACATCCAAATCCAACAACATAGGTCTAGAACCAAAGTTTGTACATAATAATTTATAGTCTCCAAGAAAGTACCATTTTTATTCATAATATTTACATATATCAGTTTCTCGTGTATTAGCCAAATTTCCACCCCACCCTGCCCCCCTCCAACACACCCTGCCCCACCCCCTGCCCCCCTCCCCCACCCCCGCCCCACCCCCTCCCCCACCCTGCCCCACCCCGCCCCACCCCCACCCCCACCCTGCCCCACCCCCCACCCCGTGCCCCACCCTGCCCCTGCCCCACCCCCCACACACGCACACACATACACACATATATATATATATATATATATACATACCCCCCACCCCCTCCCCCACCCTGCCCCACCTCGCCCCACCCCCCGCCCCCCTCCACCACCCCCTACCCCCATACACACATATATATATACACATACACACATATATATATATATATCTATATATACACATACACACATAAATATATAAATGGAAGAGAGAGAGAGAGAGAGAGAGAGAGAGAGAGAGAGAGAGAGAGAGAAATTGGACCTGAGAGAGAGAGAGCAGCGTCGAGAGAGAGAGAGAGAGAGAGAGAGAGAGAGAGAGAGAGAGAGAGAGAGAGGAGGGAAGGGCGCGGGAGGGAAAAAAGAAGGGGGGTAGGGTTTTTGCTGGAAAAGTTGTCACGGTCGTGTCAAGGTCTTTGACCGTGACACGAATTGTCACGGTCGTGTTAAGGTCAATGACCGTGACATAAAACGCGTGTTTTTTTGTCACGGTCAATGACCTTGACAAGGCTGGTCGGCTGAAAGGTGACAATTTGCCCATTTTGGTGTAGTGATTTTCTGTTGCTTCCGCCACCCAGAGGTGATTCATTTGGTCCTTTGCTCTCTTGATGAGATTACAAAAGCCAACCTGTAACAAAGACTGATAGGAGTGGCTTGTTAACAAGAAATCGACTTGTCCATTCATTCATAAATTGTTGCAGACGGTTATCTTTAAGGAAAAATTGCATTTGTTCGTGGAACAAAGTACAATCACATAACTATGAAAACATGTGTAAGAGTATACGTATACTCGTGTGCCCCCCACATAATTGGTTTGTCATATTCCATGTGCGAAATATATTGTCTTTTTAGTCCTTGAGGTCTAGCACAACTACGATACATTTGCTCCGGACATGCTTCGACTTCTCAACCCGACATCCACATAATGACATATTGATGTGACCACTTGGTTGATGTATTTGGACTTCCTAAAAAGACTAACACTTTGTCACATTCAAATTAACTTTTTGTGTGTGCATGTGTTGGTTTGGCTTTAGCTGATACACATATGCAAGTATACTATTTATAATAGAAAACATACTTTTAGAAGTTCTTTACATAAGTATATTACATGAAGGATTTTGTAATGGTTCAAACCTTCGTGGCTTTTATTTCGCCCTAAAAACAAAGTTTGGCACTTTCGCTGATGTCTCACTGCAACGAAAAAGGCCTTTGTTGATGCAAAGATCTAGGTTCGCCAGTCGTGAGATGTGAATACTTTTTTGGCAGTCAAATCTTCTCTAAACTCAATGCTTTGATTTCTTTTGTGATGTCATCTTCCCACTTGTCTTAAGCTTGTCTTCCACACTTGGAAGAGCTTGATATATAGGGTAAGCTAGACTTCATAATACCCATCTTGGTCAAAATTCCAAAAGAAAAAATATTGAGAAATTTTTAAAAAGCAAAGACACTTGATGAAAGAGGAAATTTTTTGAGAGATTTGTTTAGTTTAAATACTGTAAAGAGTTGAACCATAATTTATCTTCTTCACATTTCTCTTTGTGCCCTTGAAGTGTTTGATTTTCAAACTTTGATTGCAAATCATATTGAAGCCTAAAAAACATCTACCTTTGTCCTTGAACTCGAACACTTGTATTCTTATTCTTCAAGATTTGTGTGAACATTTCAAAAACACATTGTCACGCTTGAGCAAGCCAAATCATTTTAAACACTTTCAAAACCTTTAAGAAAACTCACATCCTAAAAAATAGTAATCCAAACATTGGTGGCTTCTCTACAAAGTCCGTCTTCTACTTCAAAGAGGATTTTTAGTTTGTGGCATAGTTTCGAAAGACATTGGACGAGCTCAAAAGACGATCACGGTTGTGTAGCGTTCTCCAGTTGTTGGCGATCTCCTCAGAGGATATGGTGAGAAAGAGTTGATAGACAATCAGTGCATTCGTTAATTGTATGCCATTGTCTTCTATATGTAATATTCTACCGCATTTGTCGTCTTGTTCGGCCCGAGGTTTTCGCCCGTTGAAGGTTTTTCCATGGACGACTTGGTGTTGTGTGATTGTTTACCCTATTTCGCATTTAGATTAAATCACTTACATTTGAAGATAAAATTTGGTATCATCTAATTGGTAAACTTTTAATCATATAAACCTAGGTTGTTTATTTTGTACATAAAAGGAATTATAAGGAAAATAGCATATCTATTACGGCGAAAATTTTAATTGGGTACCTTCACTCCAATTAGGCTACGAGCACACCGCAGTCTCAACATAGAATTGCAAAGCTAATGTTGAGACAAATGTGATTAACAATAGCTTTGTGAAGGAAGCCAGCCTTAAAGTGATAAACTAGGAAGCACAAACACTTCTAAGAAGCATATTTAGAAAATTACATACATACATTTATATTATGTATATTGAAATTGTATTATCTTGCCCCACCCAAGATTGCAAACTTGTGTTAATTGTGGCGGTTGTTTTCTTTTCAATTATTTTTCTTGAATATCTAACAAAATTTAAAAATAACACCACAAAATCCTCAAATCTTCAACTCAATATTTGTAAATAAAAAACACAAAAATAACGACTAAAAAATTCGCCTCAAGGGCTCCTGCCCTCCAACCCCCTTATTTTCTGGGTGCCCCACCCAAGCATTTTTTTGGCTCCGCCCACATGTTTGACACTTATAGTACTGTGTCCATGATTTACATTTAAAATTAATGTATATAACTTTCCTTCAATGCCATGCTTGACAAAAGAAACATTATACAAAATGATATTAAACGGACACAACTTGTGTTCACCTGTTTCTCGGTCGGGTTCCAGATTGTTATTAGACCTTTGCGAGTGCAGCCCTTTTGTAGATGACGTTTAGTAGATAACCCAACCACTCTCACCCTCATAAACGGGGTGACCTCCCTCGCATTTAAACCAGAATTTTCCAGAGCTTTCTCGATCGATTTCTGAACATTTGTCTGCCGCATTGCCTAAAATCGAACCAGCCAAAGTTAAAAAACTTTTCTACTTTTAAAATTGATCTGAAAAGTAAAAGATACTGAAACCAACCTCTAGTTTTGCTTGATAAGTAGCAAAAGAATTCAGTTGTTCTGAACTCATCTCAGCCATTAAAACTTCGGGCTCCGCAGCTGTTTCAAGCATCTTTAAGATTTTGGCCCCTTCATCACTATCATAATCACTGTGAATTTCTGTGTTTCCCATTTGATATTCAGACATAATACCCTCCGCTACTATGGAGCGCCTGAATCAAAATAAAGAAGTCCACCTAACATAAGCAAGCATATACCTATGCTAAATTACCAGGCTATGAACAAGTAAAAGGAATTTTTTACTTGCCAAGAAATTAAAATGAAGTTATTGAAGCTGAACTCGAACAATTACTGTATTAATAGGTGGAGTGAAAAATATATCTTTGCCAACCAGCAGTGGCGGAGATTACAAAACCACCCAGGCTAGTTAATTTGACTATGCAATCAGAATCATTTTTACACTTGATTGTCTATATTTATATAAAAAGATGCATATTTTTAAAGTTATATTATAATTTATCCAGAATTTCATCAGTTCTTTCTTAATGTGAAGAGACTTCATATTTTAGAGTTGTAAATTATATAAAAGTATATATTCATAATTTTTTATTATCAATCACTTAAGGGGATCTATATAGGGAATTCTATACAGATAAGTTGATTTTATACAAGGCCACACGGCCAAAAATACAAGTAAAATGTAAAGTTGGACCTGTTGTGTTTTTAATTTAAGTGAGCTGAGTAGCAAGTAACTGGATAGACTAGAAGTGGGTTGGGCGATATATTAGTAGTAGTAAGTTTATAGCCTGGTCCGGCCTGCTACTACCTCCGCCCCTGCTAACCAGACAATATGATTTCCTTTAATAGGAAACATTGTCTTCCATATCTATGTGAACTATAAAACAGTATTGCACCAACAACCTCAACAAATAATTGGAAAATAGAAAATGACATGGAAGAAGGCAAAAATGACACGTGCAACAACCCTATATTTTGCATGCAAAACCAATGTTTCCAAGAACATGGATCACATTCGGTACGTGGAACGGGAACAAGATATGCTGCTCACTCTAAATATGGTACGATGGGTTTAGGCTACTGTAGATCATGTTATTCAAATAAATTGTGATGCTTTTGGAATGAGAGTACAATAAATGCCTTGCCCCAAAGACAACGATGCTGAGTGAACCCGTAAACGATTAAAAGTTTGCCCTCCTTAACACCACTAGGTTTTATGTGAGATGGCAGCTTGAGATCCGACAAGTGGTATATGAGCCAATGGTCACGGGTTTGATTCTTGTCCAAGTCATTTTAAGCGAGGGTTGTGCTGGAATGAGAGTACAACAAATGTCTTGCTCACGTGGACCCCTAAAAGACTAAAGGTATGCCCTCCTTAATACCAATTGGTTTTAGGTGAGATGGCAGCTTGAGATCCGATAAACAAATACTACAGTAATTAGAAAGTTGAAATAATTAACCGTGTATAATATTGTTAGAAGGCGCAAGCACTTGGGATGCATATTGGGATTATTCATGTTAACCCCTCAAATAAGCTTCTTATTATAACTATAGTTTATGATATATTTTGGAATATTGCTCAACTTTAGGGAAGAAATATAAATATATTGCTTAGATGGCTAATTTTAGTATATTGGAATGGAAGTGTGCCATATTCGGAAAGCAAGTACCAATACATAAATCGCGAGGGGCCTAATGTTTCCTAGCAAGTGTGCGAAAATCATTGTCATCTTCTACGAGCTGGAAAAGATTTGGTTGAGTAGAGAAATCTTAGTACCTTAATTTGCTACCAACGCTAATGAGAACGCATTATATGCGTGAATTAGTCAAAATTGCAATTTGAGTTAGTTAAACATGTGAAGTGGTAAAATATTTTATTAAACTAACCGACAAAAGCCGTGTTTTACAGCTCTATGCAGCATGCATATTCCATCTCTTGGACCCACTTGTAAAAAGGTACTCATGGTTTGTTTCATTCCAGCAGCAAATGCTTTATAGAAAAACCTAAAGAAAGATTCTTCTTTCAGAAGATGTGGCCCTGTGGGACTTGCATATCTGGCCAATTGTGGTACTACTAAAAAACAAATGGTACAAGTCATCCATGGCTATGGCGAGGGTAGTTGATTTTTTTTACCCGTTTGGGTTTTTTTGTACATTATGCTTTCGGAGACCCTTTTCTTGTTTTTACCTTATTAGTGTTAGTCACTTTACCTTGTTAATTACTAGTATGATGTAAACCCTATCTAGATTTTTCTTTGTCCTTGTCTTTCTCCTTTTGGTATGTTGCCTTAACACACACTTCCCCAAGCTATATAAACAATTGTGCTCGCCACATTTGGGGACATCATATTATATATATAAGAGAGAGAGAGAGAGAGAGAGTTCAAATTTGTGCTTGATCTTGTGTGTCAATTGTCGAGTTACGTCAAATTGGTATCAGTGCCAAAGGCACGCCCTTGGTTGTTGGCGCTCCCCCGATTGTTGTTGTCATTAATGTAAAACACAAGCGCTCTCGAGAAGACGATGAACACCCTCATCACATAAATCACCAACCCCTCTCTCAACCTATGTCGTTGCACTCCAAACCTAGGCAGGGACGTAGGGCTTGTTATGGTAGACACAGCCAAGGACAAGAAACCTTGGGTCCCGCCTAAAACTATCAACAAAGGAAAAGTCCCAATGGGAGTCATGCAACCATAAGGGAGCTAGCTATCACCTCCTATGGCCGACCACTGCCAGCAACACCCCACGCCATTCCCACTAGATCGCGACATCGATCACTTCCCTAAAGTTCATGTCCATTGTCGATCAAACTAACTAACATTGGACATATTTCATTTTAGTTGAGGGTCAGGCTCCGATCAAATTTTCTCGAGTCCCGCTCGATGCTTGTACTACAATTTCAGCCCCATCAAATCCAATCCGAGATACATCGATAGGGAATTAGGGAAGAAAAACCTTGAGTGCTACCACCATAGAAATCTTATATGGGGACTTTGTGGGTAACAAATTTAGCGATGAGATCTTAACCCGATTTAGATCTGATGTCGTTTGTGCATCGTTCAACCCACGAGGACATTGAGCAAACGGGTAGGATAGAGTGGATAATGGATTGCTCCACGTTTGAGGAATTGAATCACCATTTGTCCCTGTAGTAGAGAGCAGTGTATGTGTTTCTATAATATATGTAAGGTCACAAGATAGATGATTATGCTTAACGCAATGTTCCACCCATTAAAGCATCTTTGGGTGGAAAGAGACCATGCACTTTAGGGCGAGTAATGATGGATGACGATGATGATTTAGGGGGTGATGAGTTGGAGGAGTACCCCTTTTGCTAAGCCTTGCAGATTTTAACCAAGGGCTTCTATGGCTACATACGGATACAAGTGCCCGCATTTTACGGTCGGATGAACCCCAACGCCTTTGTAAACCGACTAGATTCGATCGAGAAGATATTTGAGCACAAGGACTTGAGAGGAATGAAGTGTGTGAGATTGGTGGCAAAGAAAATTTGAGGCAATGCCAAGATATGGTGGAATGAGATTACAAGAAGGGGGGAGGTTGAGGGGTTTAAGCTCGTGCGTTCATTCATGGTCAGTGATGAGGCAGTTACTTTGGGAGGCCTTCATTCCCCAATCCTACTTATGTGTATAGATGCATGGCACTTGCGTGGAAGTGGGCCGAGAATGACGTTTATTTTTAGTTTTTAGTTTTACTAGTTATCTTTTAATTTTATCGCATTTGTTCTTTATTGCACTATAGGGTTAATGGTTGGTTATCTCCATTTCCCCTATAAATATCTCCCTTACCCAGTTTAGTAAAGCATTCTACATATCTCCAATTTGAGTATTACTAACATATCCACACGTCTAATGGCAATTTCTAAAGGCACCATACCAATTTAGAGAAAGAAACTAGTATTTCTTTATATCTTTCAAATGTAGGATTCCATACAAATAAGGGACTAAGGCCCTTTATATAGGGGGGAGAGAAGATTCCAGAAGGGATCTCCTAAACTCCTATTGGTTGAGAGGGTGTAAGCCCATGTGATGCAACATGGGCTATAACTAACTCTCAGATACATCACATGTCAAAATGAAATCTTCTAGAAGCTATTAGTCAAGCATGAGTTGTCATGACAATTCATCCATGACAATACTAACTAATGGAACCTTCTAGAAGCTTCCTCTCAGCCCTTGCTACTACTAAAATGTAAACAAAATACTAAACAACTAACAAAAGGAAAAATACATTGCAATACTAAAAATACAAGAAAATATTAAAATAGACCTAATTTCCATCATTCTCCCTCACTTGAAAAAGCCCGTCCCGAGCATAGGAGGTGAACAGCAAGAAATCAAGGCGGGGCAATCCTCGAAAACGTCCCTCGTACCGGCTACTAAGAAGTTCACGGAGAATAGGCATACAAACCAACCACGGCTGATCCACAAAATCTTGGTCTTGGAGTCCTCAGCCTCCTCAACACCAAGATGCGAAAAACATCCTCCGAGCGCATGTCACATGGCTTCAAAAATGGGTTCACAAACCAAAAAGCCTATAACCGATTTGACAACTTTAGTAATCGTTCCGTCCATTATGAATGTACTATTGATTGGGACTCTGGTTTTTTAGGAGAGACATTGGCCTATGATTCGGAATCGGGGTGTGGACAATGAAGAGGTTTGTCCCGACCTAGTGAATTCTACACTACGACGACATTTTCGACAACTGAGACAGGTTTCACTTCGGTTGTTCGAGGTATTTCTATCACTATTATTCCCACCGTTTTTAGAGGAATTTTTGGTTTATCCATTATCCACAATCCTAACTACCCGTATGATGTCAACACCGACCCAAACGAGAATGAAGTGGTTACTGAAATTACCGATGGAGAGATCACGGAGGCACCTCAAAAGGCCTTGGAACAAAAGATCTCACAGATTTTTACTATCTTCTTCATATCATCTCCTTGACAAACATCACCCAGAATTCTCATCACTATTCCATTTTGACCCATAATTGCAAGGTTTTGTATGCTGTTGGAACTGGTGTAACTTTAGACTTGGGTTGGTTAATGTAGAAATTAATGGTGGAAGGTATCAACAGCAAAGATAAGGCTTGTCCTTCTCTCTTTTATGGACGTCTCATCAATCGCTTGCTTTTGGCAAGCAATATGCATTATTTTTTCCAATGAGAAAAAGGCTTAGTCCGGAAAACCTACCAAACCTTTCATGATGGGATGAAGAAGTTGGCAAAGACACCTATCCCACCTCAAATTGTAGATGAAATGGAAGAGATGCTAACCCATGAGCAAGCTGGTGAACCTTCCCAGCACCGATAGAGGACTCCCCCCCCCCCCCCCCTCCCCAGTGTACTCCAGTTGTTCTCGTATACCCGATGAGCAGGTCACTCAGACTTCAGACCGGGTTACGGATCTCTTGCATCCTGATATTGCTGCCCCTTATCTATACATGTCCCATTCGATCCATCAGACTAAAAATGTATTTCAGACTTAGTGGATGCCATGTGCAGGGACGTAGTGAATCTTTGCACCAAGGTTCATCCACTTCACTCTTATCACGAGGATCTTGAAGACGACGATGATGATGAGTAAGTGGAGGTGGTGGTGATCATATTTTTGCTTTCGATTTGACCATCTTTTGTTTATAATGGTTCTTTAAACACTGTTGGTTTGTGTTTTCACATATTTAGTGGTTTGTTTTTATTTTTGATTTGGATATTTTGTTGAATTTGGTGACTTTGGCATGTCATTTTGGATATTATGGTTGAATATGGTTGTACTCAGCAGGTTGGAGTGTAAATTTTGTTGGAAGATATCATAGCTTCTTTGGACATCTTTATGATATTTTACATGTCATCTTATATCAAGGTTCTAAAAGGCGCGAGGCGTGGTCGAGTCGTAGAGGTCAAGCCTCAAGCCTTAGGAGCCTAGGCGAAGCCTAGGCATAAAAAGGCGTTTTTCCTTTTTTTATTATTTTAATTATTCCAAGGCTAGTAATATAATAAAATAGTACATACCTTGAATTTTGAAAATATATCCATATGTTTGGTAGCCATCTTTCTCATATTCATGCTCCATAACCAATATTTGTCAACTAATCCTTTGTTTTTTTTTAAAAGTGTGCCTTAAGCCTTTTACCAAGAATAAGGCGTAGGCGATGCGTTTCTCTCAAGCCTCAAGCCTAGGCGGGCCTAGGCGGAGCCTAGGCGGGCCTTTTAGAACAGAGTCTTATATTATGAGCTATCTTTGGATCATTTCTTTTTTGATTATCCATTGTGTGATTGTAGCACAGCTTATTATGTGTCTTTATTTCGCACCCCATGGATTATTTAGGTCATTTACTCATTATCTCATATTATTACTCCATGATATGTACTTTTTATCTAGTACATTTGTTAATTCATTATCTAGTTTAGGTATACTATCTTGCTATTTCTTTAATAAAATTTGGACTACATTCCTTGAAGTGCATATCCTATCCTTATTTAATTTCAATTAAAATAACTCATTATATGATCCTTGTTAGCACACTTGCTGAGTGATATTTAATTTCATGACCAAAAAAAGGGGGAAAGAGTAGACTGTTTGTGTGTGTGGGGGGGGGGGGGTGCTAATAATGAACATATATTGATATGTTTCATGAGAAACTAAAAGAAGATGGTGTGCATATTCAAGAAATGAAGTACATTTCTCAATATTGCTCATAGCACTAGGATATTTTCATGATAGAACTTGAATACACACAATTTGGATGATGAATCAAAATGTAATTGGATTAATTGATGACTATGAACAATTTGAATGAACTCTAGGATTTCTTTGAACAAATCTAGAAATAATGGTGTTTAGGGATTAAACATGTTTGGTGATAAATCCGGAATTCATGTCGTGCTATTGAGGAAATTAAATATTAGAACTCATGTGGTAGGATTGCTATTTTGATGATGATTGATAATTCATGTATTGATTCCTTTAAATCTAAAAATGTTTAGATACAAATTATGAATCAAAATTGGGTTAGATGAACTCTAGTGCTATATCTAATTTCGGGGATTAATTGGGGCACAATTTTATGTCAATTATTTCGATGGTCACATAAAAAGTGTTTTGGATCATGAAGGTTCTATAATTCTTGATATAAAAGTGGTCAAGACATTGGGAAGAAAATTGGAAAATGTAGCAGTTTCGTCTTCTGCCAGAATTTGAATCGATTCGGCCTTTCAGACGAATCAATTCGGCCTGGGGTGAATCGATTCGATTCCCAGGGGTGATTTTTACGAACTTAAGCGAGTATGTAGGAGGTCATCCAAGTGAGTGGATATTTAATTAAAAAAAAGTTTGGGGTTACTATTTATTATTTGGAGAAATTGAAAATTAACTAGATGGTTAATTCTTCTGGAGATTGATGAGACTCATTTGGGGTAATTGTAGGGATAATTACCTATACATATTATGAGTTAAAATATGTATTTATTTTTTGTGTG
Source organism: Sambucus nigra (assembly GCA_949130495.1). Lineage (NCBI taxonomy): Eukaryota > Viridiplantae > Streptophyta > Magnoliopsida > Dipsacales > Adoxaceae > Sambucus > Sambucus nigra. The sequence continues at coordinate 605,478,402 of OX422214.1, read as the reverse complement.
AACATACCCATGTTCATGGACGGCCTATTGGTTGGGGTTGCATACGTCTCGGGACTATCTATTGGTTGGGCTAGACGTTGTGTAGGTCATTATCTTAGGTCCTACATGGCAGCGAGAAGGTAGGTGGGATAGCTGGAATTCATTGTCACCGTCGGGTGTATGGACCGTGCAATAATGTACTACGTAGGGACCGCCTCGCTTGTGTATGTTTTGTGATGTCCGTTTGGATAAGGGACTCCTCAGGACTTACCAATAGAGCACGAACTGGGCATTGAAGGTGTGCCTTTATGTGTCGTATATATGTAAGGACGTATATAATTATATAAACTAATTGAGAACAAATCCATGTGATCTAATAATTTAGACAATTACTAATGAACTCAATTCTACGTAAAATGCATATTGTGACGATGTTATTTCTTGTGGGTAGTATTGTAGGGGTCATTCTTGGAACTAGAAGCATATGTGTAGATGGTTAGCTTCAGTCTATGAATTGTGCTAGATGCCTTTAATATAATCTTATTAGTATAGATATCAAATTTCATAATTGGGACTTGGATTGATATGCGTATAGTATTGCACTTAGATGACGGGTGAGATACTTACTGCATGCGAGTGCCGATGGGCCGTGTATAATGTGAAATAACTACATAATTGTATATTAACTTTGTAAGTTAACTCTTGCAACTTTAGGGCGCTGACCCAAAATTATAAAATGTTTTTCCCCCAAGTTTGCCTAGACAGGGACAGTAAGGCTAACAGGAAATCAGGCTTGCGGTCGTAATTGATTAGCAGTTACTTCAGTTCGATTGACTCTAGCATAGGTTGATATTCTCATTCCAGTTATTTTATTATTCCAAAGATTGTAAGGACATAAGCCTGAGATTTATTATTCAGTCTTTTAAGTGTCAATTATACTTGTGTATGATGTTTTATAACTTTTGGAAGATTGGAATTATTTATTGCCAGTTATTATTTAAACAATTTCATTGTGCATGTTTGATTTAAATTTATAATTGACACATTATGGTTTGATGCTGAGAATGATATAGATTGTTAGACAAGCCCCATCTTTGGGTATCGCGTCTGACCAACCTTTACGTAAAAAATACGGGTTGTTACACAATTTTTCATCACATATTTTTTGTTTAAAGTGTTCATTACATTCGTAACATTATTTCTTTTGTTTAGAATGAATGACAGCTTAAGAGGTGCAAGATCTCTTCGGATTCTTATTTTGAAGATTTGTAGTATTGGACAGTCTTTTGCCTTTGGCCGGGATTGCGTTTGTGTCATAAGTCGTTAGAATTGCTTATAATTCTTGTAATCTTTTTTTTTTGTATATAGTGTCACGGAATAGATATAGGGGGAGATTGTAAGAGTATGTATTATACTCGTGCCCTAATAAAACTAGATTGTCTTATTCCGTTGACCAAATATATTTTGAGCCTTCTCCATGAGGCCGTTCCCGCAAAGCTTTATAAAAATCATTCAAATGGACATCCTCATCCACGATACTCATCCACGATACGTATCCATTTATACCACTCTTAGAAACGTAACTGGGCACTTAAGACTCATGCACAGTTTATCACACTAGTTTTTCTTTTGAAAAATCTTTTTAGTGTGTGTTTTGTGTGCTTGATATGTTTCTTTGGACTAGCTTTATACAAAATGCAATAAAAATCTTTTGAAAAATCTATGTTTGCATTTTATATATTTTGAGTTGCAATTTGATCATGTGTTAAAAACCAACTTATAAGGCTATTGTGTTTGTTGCGAAAGTATCGCCACAGATAAGATTTTCTTCGCTGTAGCGATTGTCTCTCGCTGCCCGCGCCTCTGTCTAGTGATTTCTTCTTAGTTTGCCTTGTATTTTTGTTGCAAGTTCACCACAGAAGAAAATTCTCGTTACAGCGAAGAGTGTTAGACTAGTGCAAAAAGTTTTTGTTTGTAAAAGATTGTGCACAACTTCCTCGGTATTCGTGGAACATTAAGCTCTGACCATATATTTTTACCTTTAACATCATGTCACTTCTTATGTAAGTCTATAATTTACCGACTTGCCCCCCCCCCCCCCCCCCCCAAGCTTCTCTTGCAAGCTATGTGTATACGTAAGTGAGTTGGAACTTCATTTTAACAAGTGTGAAAGAATTGTGGATTGGTGATTTCTTTTGTGGACGAAATATTTTGATAAATCTTTTCTTGCCAGAAGAATCATTTTTAGGAGAAAAATCTTTGTAAGATAAAAACTTCTTTTGTGTTGAATCGTGTATTCTTCCAAGTTTTAAATCTTGTTTTTCTCTTCAATAGATTTGTGAGATATTTTAAGTATAAGTATTTGTAAAATCTAGAAATGTTTAAAGCAAACTTGTTTGCTTTAAAGCTCTTAATATACCTTGAGCAAATCTCTTTTAAATTGTTCTTGTGTTACTTTTACATTTTACTTATCTCAATAATATATCTGTGAGTAGAGCCATTAATTACATTACACTTTCACTTTAGGCTCTTCACATACCTAGAAAGTGGTACTACGCTCATTGGAGGCTTCTCAACCTTGTTCCAAGATTTAGAACACAAAGTTCTTCTTCCACTTCAAAAGGAAGTTTGTTGATTGCAGCTTGAAGAAGACATTGGTTGTGACCAGTGTTCTAAAAAACACGCCTAGGCGGCGCCAAGGCGCGTCTAGGCGTGAGGCTGGTCAACGATAGTCAACATAATTGGGGTAAGGCGTGAAAAAACGCGAGTTTTTTGGGGTAAGGCATGAAAAACGCAAGTTTTTTTTTTTTAATTTGAAAAAAATAGTATTCTTAAGGTATGTACCATTTTAGCATTTTTAATAGCCTTGTCATAGTTAAAAAAATATTAAAAAAGGCCTAAACGCCACCTAAGGCCCGCCTAGGCTTCTAAGGCTTAAGGCTTGGCCTCCACGCTTCGGTCACGCCCCGCGTTTTTTAGAACTTTGATTGTGACCAAAACCGATGGTGGCTGTGAAGTGTGCTCCAACTGTTGGCGCCTTCACATCAGCGGAAGATATGGTGTGAAAGCGCATTAGGAGGAAGTTATGCATTACGGTTGAAAGATGTAGTTCCCTCTGTAAGTCCTACCATAGTTCATTTGTCGTTCTGTCGGCCCGAGGTTTTTTCCCAGTGTTGGTTTTTTCTCGTACGCCTCGGTGTTGTGCTACATTGGTCTTAGATTAAATCACCTAATTATAAAGGATAAAATTTGGTGGAATCTACTTGGTAAATAATTTGTCACATAGACCTTAGGCCTTGTATTCGTTAACCTAACTTGAACTTAAAAGAAAACCTTGTCATAATTCGACAAGAGACTTCAATTGGGTACCTTTTGTCCATCTCGGTTTTCGATCACACGCACTCTCAAATTCAATATTAACTCTAATAAATGCCAAATATTATTCTACATTGTCTAATATTATAATTCCCAAGGAATTGTAATAATATATACAGTCCAATCAATACATTGTAAAGAAGTTGGATCATAATGGTCTGATTATGACCACAAAGTCTTCACTACTATATGCCCCACTCTATACATTGTTTCTAGCAAGAAGTACGGATGGACAATGTACCTTCATTTTAACTAGCATATGTTACTTGGGTATTTTTCCTCAAACTACATGTATGCTGACACTAAGCCAAACAAATGGATTCATCTTAGAGAACATATACACATAATTTAATTAAGTGAGCCTAATGGGCTACACATAGTAGGGGTATTAAGGCAATAATAAATAATATTGAGGTGTTCCGTGTAACTACATGAACTCTCGAAAATTTGATGTGTAGGTAGTTTATGACTCGGTTTAAAATCACTAAACAATATATTTAAGGTGCTTGTATTGAGAATGCTAATTACCTTGGGTTGTATTTAGAAATACGTGTTAAAAAAAGGTCTCTGAAGCCCTAATCCCAAGCGAAATAGACCAAACAGCTACCCAACTTATATATACATGTTACGGATGTTCAAGAAGGTAGCTCTCACATTATCGAGTTTTTCTATACTCCCAAATAGAGAAGAAAAATATTTGTTATTCATTTTTGTCAAAGGTCTTGTCGTTAGTGAGACTTGTTGTGATCGTGCATCAAGATGGTTTGTCATTGAGAATTGTTCTTGTAGATTCAAGAAGTTTGTGTGAATTAAATTTAAGAACCCGAAAGCTAATACTCAAGAAACTAATATAATCTTCTTGTACTGTCGTTTCTCTCTTGTGGGCAAATTTGCGATATTCGATCTTTCTTTAACAATATGAACAAACAAAATTTGTAATTTTCCGCTGCGTAACATAAAATATAGCATAATTTCAATCCTACATCCCCAATTAATTAAATATTCACTGTATAAAACTTTGGCAATAAAAAAAATACAATAATTATATCATCCACATACACAGACGTGCTAAAATGTATATGAATTTGTTTGAGTATTTAAGGATATATCATCATTTATATGTACATTTACAATCATATACACGTAATTCTGATGATTTCTCCCTTTTTTTGTTTAATCTTCCTTGGCCTATGTTTGTTAGTGAGATAATCTTTAGTTTAATTTCATTTCATATCCTTTGGCAAGCTATAGAAAACTCATTTGATTTCGAATTATTGTCTCATATTGGTGCTTCCCCAAGATTATACATGAAATATCTGATAAATTTCTAATATCAATATGCATCGAAAATGAATATGGCTCATTTATTAAATTATCCGTGCATCATATTCCTACAGGGACAATAAATCAAAGTGTCCACAACATGTCTAGTCATGAATTGGGTAAACATGAATGATAGATGTACATTTGTTGTAAAAGATAACTGATTTAGCAACTTACTGATGACTTCGTATGGTATATAGGACTCACCTCTGGTTATACAATTGCATCATTTTCGTTTCCATTCTCTCTGATCTCACGACAAATCCCCCTTCACTTAACCTGCGTGAGAGAATAAGGTACTATCACACTTAAAACATAGAGCGGGTTTCATGTAATAACCATGTAAACTTCAGATATACCTCTCCCTGTACAGAACTGGGTATATCCGTGTCACACCAACTAATGTACTAGGAACTGAGCCTCCATAACCCTTGATGCACCTAAATGATAATGGAGCGCCGACACTCTTGCCTAAAGATACAGATAAAGAACCAAGTGTGAGAAGGGAAGAAGTGGACTCTGGAATATGCTACAGCCAAATAAAAACTGCCAAGTAAATAATTAAGCATATAATATAGCAAATACTTACAGAATCCCAAACGATCAGCCCAATGAGCTCTATATGTCCCATTAATGTGTAACTGTAAGCTAATCGTCCTTCATGCCTAATACAGAAGAAAAAGCTTGAGAAAACCTCATTACAATGTTAAAAGTTCCTACTAATTAACCAGGTTCTACAGTTGAACTCGGCATTAACCTCAAGGGGTGAGACAGGCCCAATCCAGCCACATAATCCAGCTCCCCGGATCTTCAGATGACATAATAAACTGCAAGCAATAGGGAATTCTGACCAGCGATTTCTAGTTGAAAAGGAGCGAATTGTGAACAACAAAACGACAAAATACCCTAAGTTTTTGTCCCACATATAATTTCCGAGAAGCAAGCTTCTTCGCCAGCATTGCATATAATATAGCATTCACCGCATACCTGTCAGAAAATATCAAACTTCCACCTCCACGAGAACACCAAATTATATGGAGTACGAAAAATAACAATTCCTTACCAGCCATCAGTTACTTCTATTTTTGCAGCCATATTATCATCAGCCACATTTGAAGTAGTGAGAGTTTCAGTCTCCACATCACACTTCGAGCAGATTGATGAAATGCAGAAATCAACATTGAAGAAGGTGCTGCATCTCCTTCTAGAATTCTCTTGATTGCAGATCGGTGGCCGTGATTTACGTCTCTTTCATATCTATCCAAAGGCATCAGTAACTCATTTAATGTATATCTAAGAAACTCAGGTGAAGATCTACAGCCTGATATATGAAGCTACCTATATTTTATTTCCTCAAATACATTAGATACGATTAAAAGTTTACCAAAAAATTTAGCAGGATAACATCTCTCGTAACACGCAAGTTTCCAGACAATCCACTTGTAGTGATTTGCAACCCACCTACGGAGATAAACAGATCAAGTCAGTCATCGTATTCACTACATGAAACACTTGAAGAAAATATATAAAAAGTTTTATTGACAATTTTAAAATAATCAGGAAAGCCATAAAGCGTCAACCAACATCTTACTGAATACTAAAACATCATTAAACAGTACAAGACCTTGAGATTGTATTCAAACCATCCATACCAGCAAGTAGATAATTTGTCACATACAGTTGCTGCAAAATTCTTCTAATTCCTATTACTAAACAAATTCAATTTTCATGCTTAGGTGCCACCAAACATCGGGTCAGTATATACATTCCACTTGTCTAGTAAATAATTTGTATATGCCAATAGTCCTACAGGTACAACTTTTTCATTTAACAAAACTTGTACCTACAGACTCCAGGATACAATGCATCATAACATAAAGAATCACTTTTGTGGGATAGTGCGATTGTGTGCATGACTTCCCAACCATTAACACAAACCCTACTAATGGTGATCGTGAGTGGCTAAATCTATGGACGGCTAAAAGGCAGAAACAGAAACCAAATGAGTTCTGTGAACTGCTTGTTGGTGTGAATCCGAGCGGCAACAACCCGCAGCAGTTGACGCTAAACGTTCCGAAGGATATTTCCCAAGACCAATCAGTTAACAGGAACAGCCCTCGATATGTCCCTCGCAAGCAGTCTCATAGCGGGGAGGAGTTTGCAGAATGATGAAGACGATCAACGAGGAGTCTTGTGTCCCGCTCAGAGAGATCAAGATTTAGATGGTTACCGATTGAAGGTAGATATATCATAAAGGAATCTGTAGACAGAGAATTTCCCTGGATGTTAATAGTGGATAGGTTTCAAGAATTGATGAATGTCCCAGAGGAGAAAAAGGGGAAACTGGTGACATTCCGATTGAAAAGTTATGCAGGAGTTTGGTGGGACTAGTTGCAGTGAACTCGACGATGACAAGAGAAGAAACCTACGAAAATGAGGAGGATGAAGCAGTTTCCCATGGAAAGATTTCTTCCCCAAAACTATGAGCAATAACTATTCCAGTAGTACTAGCAGAGTTGGCAGGGAAGCAAGAGTGTATAACTACACGACAGAATTTACCCGGTTTACAAATTGTAATAATAACCTGTCTGAAACAAGAGCTAGCGAGTGACCAGGTATCTTAATTGGTTGAAAGCCATCTTAAAGAAGCAAATCAGGTCGCATGCGCTGTGGACAGTGGAACTTTGGAAGAGACGCATAACATAGCATTATAGGCAGAAAACTTCTGGAACCACAACAGTATGACGATTACCAGTACCGGAGAAATACCCTTGAATTGTCTTTCCCCGATGCAGAAAAGGAAAAGGGGGTTCAGTCTCCTAACCTACTAAATGTTCCGAAACGACGAGGACCTTCAAAAAAATTGTTCTATGGAAGAAAACAGCGGCACAAATCAAGTAATAGGCATGCTCCCAGAAATCAGAACACCAACCCTGTGAACCAGAGTTTCTATGATTGGCCCACGCGAGGAAAGTGTATAAGGTGCGCCAAATCTGAACATCATTCCAATAATATTTCTGAACGCGAGACAGTGACAGTGTGACTGGAGCAGAATGTGAAGAGGAAGTGTATGATGAAAAACTTCAGAAAGAGATGAGTGTAAAGGAGCCGAGTTTGCTGAGAAGGAAGACGAGAAAATGCTATTTTGTTGTACAACAAGACTTAGAAATGGTACGCGCCGAGCACTTGGTGGAACAGGAGAGGACGATTTAAGTCTTACTGTACCATTGGTGGAGCAGGAGTTGTGGTAATTTCTTGTCTACATCACACATGGTTAATGTCTGCCCTAAATCGCCCAAAATATTTATGAAATGAGCACTTGACAACAAAAGGTGCTATTTGAGCCACATATGAAGCAAACTCAAAATTAAGTAACGAAGTTTGGTCGGGTTTGTTTCCACTCCTTCAAAACACCTACTATTCTTGTCTTTCAACTATAGTTGTTAAAGGCGCAAGTGTGGCGCCTAGAGAGGGCATAGGCAAAGCGGTTTGAATCAGGCCCGCGCCTAAGGGGCATAGGCGCTAGGCGCGCCTGCTCTAAGTTGGGAGAAAAAAACGTGTCACTTATAATTTTAACCATTTTTTTAAACCGGGTCCCCTCTTTTTGACTGATATTCCATCTGAAATACAATAAAGAACAAACCAAAACAACATTTTTGCCATAGCTTTTGAAACTGGGCCTCAACAAAGACAAAACAACACTTTTTCCCCTCGACAACACAACAGTTTTGCTGCTATTTTCTGGGTTTCAGCCTCCGACGAGGGAGACTGTGACCTCTGGCAAGAAAAACACCAGGTGTTTTCTTCTTTTCTTTTTTCCTGTATTTTCTCTGTTTTTTCTGTATTTTCTGCTCCGACTGTTCTTTCTTATTCATTTTTTCCTTTCTTTTTTCCTTCTTTTCTAACAAACAACTCCGACTGATCATTTTTCTTTTTCATCTTCTTTTCTTTTTTTCTTTTTTCTGCCTTTTTTCTTCTCCGACTGGCTTTTTTTTGTATTTTCTCTGTTCTTGTGTATTTTGTATATCTCCTATGCTCTTTCTTGTTTGCTGTGGAAAAAAAAATTATCAGTTGAGATATTATAAGGACAAAAAATGAATTTCAATTTAATATATTTTCTGTTTAAATTCCAAAAGCCACAGCACATCCAAAAGTAATGAAAAAAAAAAGAAGAAGAAGAAGAAGAAGAAGAAATTGGTGTTGTATTGTATTTCAATTGTTAATATATTTTATGTTTGTTGGTAATGGTTGTCTTTTATATATTTTAAGACCTGCATTTATTGGATAAAGTTTATCTTTACTTCTTAATATGTTTGTTATATTTTGGAATCTTAATTAAATTATCCCATTTAGTTTATCATTGATATCATGATATTATAACATCAATATATTACTAAAACAAAGAATAAACATTTTTATGTATATTTTGCAAAAAGTGTGCTTAGCTTCAATCAGGCGCGCACCTCACCTTACGCCTTGAGCCTAGGCTCCAGAGACACCTTTGCACCTTAAACAACTACACGAAGCCAACACCGCCTCCATCAAATCTGGCACTACCCAGAAAAGACCAAACAAGGCATACACCATATCCCATAACGCTCTTCACTACCCGCAACGCAGAAGAAGATGATCCACCATCTCATCCTTCATCTTGCACAACCAACATTGACTAGCCATGTGCCTGCCTCTCCTTTTCAAACTATTTGTAGTCAAAATCGCTTGCTTAGCCGCTCTTCATGAGAAAAAAACAACTTTGACCAGAGCCTTAGTTCGCCAACATCGCTTCCACAAAACACTCTATCCCCCTTAACCAACAAGGAATAATAGGCTCTCATTGGAAACGCTTTTATTTGCTTCTTTCCATCTCACCCAATCCTCTCTTCCTCGAGGTATTCCTATCTCCCCCAACCTTTTAAGAAAGAAATCATACTCTCCAACTACCGATTCGAACACGGTCTTCTAAACCTAGGATTCGATACCTCCCTCCCCCCCACCCCCGATAGATGGTCCGCCGTTGAACCCTCCTTATCACTCGCAATTTCAAACAGGCTAGGGAAGTCTTCTTAAGTGGCCTCCCCGCACCAAACATCCCTCTAAAATGCCCATTACCCACCTACCTGGAAATAGAAATGGATATGTACATGTTTGAGGAAATCATTCCATCACCAAACCATAGCCTTCCAAAACCCCACCCCCTAAGGCAACCGGGTGCACATAGAGCACTAACCACTAGGAATAAGACCAAATCTCACCACCACCACTCGCCTCCATAATCGATTCCACTCTAAAGGAGATCTCCAGCATCCTAACACCACCCAAAGCACATCAAAACCAGTTTTAAGTACCGCACTCGCCCCTCCTTAACCACACCAAAATTTATAGTCGTCGGTATATATAAGATGAGAAATCATCACCGATGCATTACCACCCTCTCCCACTGCAAAACCACTTATCAATCCAGCCTCCAATGCATGGGACATAATATGAATCAGAATGGAGAGATGGGGCAACCTAGCGGAAAACTCTAGCGCCCTGAAAGAAACCTTATGGCGAACCATTGACCAACACTGAAAATCTTACAGCAGTAATACATTTTCGAATCAACTGCATCCATTGCTCCCCAACCCCCATTCTACTCAACAAGTACAGCATAAAATCTGATCATATGCCTTCTTTAAGTAGAGATTGCATATGACTCTCGAATCCCCACTCCTCGTCTTGTCTTCCACACGTTCATAGACATTAACACAACATCAAGGATTTATCAACCCCCCATAAAAGCATTGTGCGCCTCGTATACAATCGGATCAAACACTTTCTTGAATCTAATCAACAACACTTCAAATAAGAGTTTGTACAAGCTCCCCACTAGATTGACAATCCTAAAGTCCCTAACATCCACCGCCCCTCCGAGTAATATATGTAGCATTAAAGCTCCTCACAAAATGGCCCGGAATGAATCTCTAAGAAAGTCAATGACATCATGCCTCACCACCTCCCAACACTCATAAATAAGGCCATTGTGAAACCATTCGAGTCTGGAGCCTTGTCCCCTCTCATTAACTTCAACACTCTAACGACCTCCTCATCAAAAAAAAAAAAGGCTCGCTCAAGCCACTCCTTATCATCCCCTAAAATATAATCAAACTCCAATCCATCAAAAGACGGCCTCAACTCCTCTTCCATGTATAGCTTTTCATAAAATTGGCTTATGGCGACCCTGATATTGCAATCGTCTGATTTCGCAATCGTCAAATAACGCATCCCCACACTGCAACCTTCCCGATGTGATTACATCTACAGCCAATCTGTGAAAGAACCTAGTATTCTTATCGCTTTCTTTAAGGCATGAAGCACACGTTTTTTTGTCTCTAACCAATCTTCCTCCCCACTTCCCCTTCCAAATCCTCCATCCTATGCCATCCTCCCTCAACAAAAACCCCTCCCCTCCTTAGCATCCAACCCCCTAATTTCCTTTAATCCCATAGCAATGCATTCACTAACATTATCTACACACTCCTTGTTCAACATCTATAAATCCTCCTTCAAAGAAAACAATTTCTTAATTAATACATACCATGCACTAATAATAGCATGGTATCCATGCCATCACCCTCTCATTTGCTCCACGAAGTCCCTTTCCTTCAACCACACGTTCTCAAATCTAAAAGAAGTGGGTCCTCTCATCACCCTCCACATTCCAACAATAAAGCAGATGGTCAAAGATAACCATGGATAAACACGACTATGTAACACCTGAATAAGTTTCTTCCCACTCATGAGAGTCTTTAAAGAGGATCCAGTCTGGACGAGGATGGGGAGGCGGGGAATATCTATTGCTCAACCACGTGTAGGAGCACCCATCTACCGACAAATCAACCAACTCCAACTCCGGTATAAACTTTGAGATCTCTCTCATACATCCAAAGAGTGTAGCTTCACTATGGAAAATGCACCACATTGAAATCCTCACCAACACGCCAAGGATTCCCTCCTAACCCTACCAATGCCTCCCAAAGCTCCCATCCAGAAAAAAATATCCTCTACATTTTTAACAGACACGAAATGGAATGATTGCCTTGAAGGCTCTCTAATTTCTCCACTGCTCTTCACAAAATAATGACTCATCAGGAAGCCCCACATGCATATAAGCAACACCATTTCACCCCACGCCCCTCCATAAACTTCTAGATACAACTCTTGTTATCTTGCTTTCCTTCGTCTCTTGTAAACACACCACATACTGTTTCCAACGAGATTGCACCTTTCACTATAACCCTTGTCGAGGTTATTTAACTCCCTCACATTCCAAGATATAACCGTAATACCCCATATTTTTTGTATCCATTTTATAAAGATTTATTGACATTTATTGAAATTTATTGGATTTTATTGGGATTTATTCTAATTTTTGGATAAAGTTGGAAGGTCAGGGGCATTTCGATCCTTTGGTTAAGCTTGGGGAGCAAGCTGCAGTTGGAAAGAAGTTGGGCACGCAAGCTGCAGTGAAGAGTTGTACCTGAATTGGAATCCTAAACAAAAAAGAATTTGGAATCCTAGGAGAAGAAAGGAGAGAGAGAAGGATTACAGACTTCAGCACGCTATAGCGGGTGGGTTTAACGCTATAGCGAGTAGGCACCCAGCTATGACGAGTGTGCGGCTGAGAGAAAGAGAGGTTTGGAGGGACTCTTTGAGGCGGTTTAGTTTCTTATAAAAAGAGGATAGTGGGCCTTTATTTTTGTTACGCATGAACATTGTTTCTCAAACCTAAGCAACACAGTGCCCAAGGTTCTAAAAGGCGCGAGACGTAGAAGTCAACCCTCAAGCCTTAAGAGCCTAGGTAAAAAGGCATTTTCCTTTTTTATTATTTTAATTATTCTAAGTCTAGTAAAAAAAAATCATTTTTACCTTGAATTTGAAAATATATTCGTATGTTTGGTAGCCATCTTTCCCACATGCATGCTCCATAATCAATATACAAAATGTATTTCTCCATATTTAATAAGCAATATACAAAATGTATTTTCATAATTCAATGATCATTCAATAATCAGTATAAAATGATTCAATACAAGAAATGTATTCTTCACCTTTCAAATGAAACAGATAGATATTTGGTCGAAAGTCGATCGACAATGTTAGGCTTTTTTTTACGAAAGGTAAAAAGATGCAGAGAGGTTTGAGATACTGTCTGTCTTTTGATTATTTTCGACGAGATATTGGTCTGGTTTGTAACAAAAAGTCTTTATAGGCGACATCGTTTCACTAAAGCATTTTTTCCCTCAAAAAAAGTGAACCTTAAGCCTTTTACCACGAATAAGGCATAGGTCGGGCGTTTCTCCCAAGTCTCTAATCTAGGCGCGCCTTTTAAAACACTGGCGGTAACCTAAACCTAACCCTAAAACACCATTAGTTCTCATCTTTAAACCCTAATTAGAGGACCTTACACTTGGCATTTGGAGATGACCCAAGAATGAAAGTTACTCAAAATTCCGGAAAGAACATGGATTCAAGATCAAATTTCGAAGACGGGCCACAGCAGAATTTCAAAATTTATATCTCCGTGGATTGTATTCTTTTGAGGTAGATGTTCGTCCTCCCGTGGTTATTTTGTGCGCTACATGTATCCATCCATGTTTGTATACTTGTATTCATGATATGTGTTGCATCTTATATGTCATACTTGTATATATCATTCTTGTTGCACACATGATATTGTGATGTTGTTTTCATGCGGAGTATATGGAAAATCGTAATTAGATGATATTACACATTGGGTTATAGAAATTGGGTAGAATAATAATACCTAATTTGTGAAAATCTTAATAAAGATGTTATATTGCGAGACTAATATTGATATTGTTATTGGAGGATGCTAAGGCATCCCTTAGCCAAATCACCCGTTGAACAAGGTGTACTTTAGAGTTATTTTCTTGTCTCTTATCTCGTGAGCGATGCTATGGTCCCTTGCGCTATTAAGTCATTTTGTTATCGGTTGTTAAACCATTATAGTAAAACAATGAAGGGAGTATCCTACCGTGCCTTGTGATTGTGATTGCATTGGTTTGGGGGCAATGGAGTGTTGGGAGGATAATTGACAAGAGGGTAATCGGGGAGTCCACACCATACTGAGGGAAGTGCTACGAGGATTTTGATATATGGGGGTCTTTAGGAAGTGTAGTGACACACGATAAGATCGTAGGATGTGATATTTATCTTGGGATGCTAGTTAAGTGTTTATATGCATAAACTCTTATATATGTGCACGCACGAGTATGTGTAGTTCACTTGGAGCATTTATACGAGCCTACTAAGTTTTTCACTTACACCCCACAATTTATATATGCATTACAAGTTTTGTACGAGTAGCGGTTTATTGTTGATGAAGCGTATTCGGATTTGGGATACAATGACGAATTGACAGCTATGTACTTTATTTTAAAAGCATTGTACATATTTATTATCAAAACTATTGTAAAGGATTTTTTAGATTAATGAAAATAAAGAGTTTAGTTATTCATTTTATGCTTCCGCAAATATTTATTTAGCCGTTGAGCACTATTAAATGGTTTTAAATTGGGCACTTTATTTTTACTAGCATTCCAGGATTTTTTTACCAAGGTGTTACAATGACATAAAGATTCATGGAGATTCGCCATCCACCGCCAACATTTTTTTCTTCTTCGCCCTTTTCTCCTCTCGTGATTGATGGAGCATTGCAATTTCTTAAGCTCCCTCTCCTTACGGTCCTCACCACTCTCGGACCTTCCTCCTCCTCTCCATCTTTTTCCCCTCTCATCTCCATTTCTTATCAATTTTTTAAATAGCAAAAAGGCCTCCCTTTCATGACTTTCAAATGTCAAGCCCAAAAACTGACGATAGCCCTCATAGTAGCCACCACACAACTCTCCAAGGCTTCCAAAATTTCTTAAATCATGATTCCCTCTCTTCAATACCCCCTACACGACAAGTTAGAATCATCTTTAAAGAGGACAAGTCCAATACCCCCCATTGGGGAACCACAATCGGGAGAATAAACATTTGTATAGTATCCCATTTCCAAATTCCACTCTCTTAAATTCCAGGTAAACACCCCACTCTACCGAAAGATTACTCTCTGCCCAAACCACTTTTTTGGAAAAATTCAACACTTCTTCTAATAGCACGAACGGCTCCAGGTGAGAAGAAGCCACCACCCCACATCCAATCCCCCCCCCCTCAACACACACATGCACACACACACACATATACACACACAGAGCCCCAATCTGAATTAGCCACATATGCCAATGGGGTAAAGACTCGTACATTGACCTTTCAGAAAGACCTTTCTCCAGGAAGCCATGATTAAAATGCCAAGGATAACAGCCCAAGGACTTCTCTCTTGATAAGACTATCATCTCATCGTCGGTTGAAACCTCGACCTCCGAAGAAAACAGGAGGTGGGTCATGTTTGTTTTGTGCTTGAGCCGCTAAGACCAGCAGGCTGAAATGGATTGGGGAGTTTAAACCTTCGAGTTACACAGACAAGAATAAGATTTGGGTTAGAAAAAAATTTAAAACTCTTCCTTGTAAGAAACACCCCACTTTTCCCTTGTCGGGCCCGTTTAAAAATAAAACCAAGTGTCTTGGATTTAGAAGGGCCCAAACACCAAATTTTCTTCTGGATATGCTTCGTCCACTACAAGGTTGGAGGCGTCATCCTTAAGTGAGTAACAGTCGTTCCCCACTTTATGATTCAAAAGCTTAGTCCCACCTCTCTCTCCTCCCTTTGACACGTAACCCCTATTCGTAGCCTCATTCCTCCAAAATTCTTTAGTTGTCCCATTTGTACAATACACAATGGCTCTTTTTCTAGCCTGCATATGTCGTGAGACCCCCGCTTATTCAGTGGCGTGTGCAATCCACCCCCACATCTTCTCACCCTTTTCACAGTCATCCCTTTGTCGCCGAACCTAACTTCCTGCAAAAAAAAAAAATACACAACTCTGATTTCTCCTACTAAATCCTCGAAAGCCTGGTCTCCGACAGGCACGACCACTTTCGTCTGTAACGGCTCTTGCCCCCTCACAAAAATTTGTGTCGAAAGGAGCTTGTTTGAGTCGGTCGTGTCACCATCAATGCCAATGAAACCACCACGTATGGCGCGTATAACTTTAACACCTCCTCTGCCCACAAGTGCAAGGGGACGCCGACTACTTTGATCCACCTACCCTCCCGCCGCCTGAGAAATTTTGTTCTGCACCAAGGAGGTGCCATCAGTCAAGCCACAACTGCTCGCCAAAGAAGCTCCGTCCATTTCTTAGATTCAAGAACTCTTATGGATTCCTGTTCAGAATAGAAAACAAAGAGAAAGGGTCCACTATTCAAAGTCAACATCTCCCAGCGACTTCCATCGCTCTTTCACCTACAAATCCATTTTATCACGTGACGGAGTCTCTGAGTTACCCCTCTGCCCACTAGGGCCCTTTTCATAAAATTCAACCTTGAAACACAAGAATCCGAAAGGATCTCAACATCCACCCCCCGTCTAGAAGCTTTTGGTGGCCAATGATAAGGAATCCAACCATTTGGCAATGGTTCCTGCATGTAGATAAGTTTTCGACTTCTACTTTACAGCCAAGGCATCTTCTTCACTCGCCGGAAGAAAATTCCTCATCATCAACCTGCAATGAACCTCCAGTTCCATCCTCTTAAATATGACAGCGGCGAACTCCCAACCCCCGCCTCAAGCCAGCTATGGTATCCTAAAACAGCTCTGATGAACTCGAGGCGAGCTCTTTCCAACTGAAAGTAATGATACAGAACTAGATGAATACAGAGGACTATAGGTAGATGTTGAACCATCACAAGTCCAATTGAAAGAGATATTAATTCCCGATAGTTGGTACTAACTTTTCTCCACTTTGCGCAAACTATTCACTCGGCATCAACTTTTTGCCAGCAGGCACTGCTTTCATCATCAGCTTCCACGAAGTTTCGTTAGCTTCCATCAACCGCTGACAATCCAACTACGCCAAGCAAGATTTTAGGCAATACTTTAGACTATCTTGTTTTCTTTTTGTATATCTTTTGGTTGTTTACCTTAACTAGGTGTCTTGTTTAAATCAGTTTTTATTTAAAAGGAGACTTGTATGCAGACTTTAAAAATATGTTACTTCAAGAAGAATATGAAAGTTTCTCTGATTATCTACTTGTTATCCAAGACTATCACGTTGGTTGTAGCTTTTATCATGATTTGTTGCAGAAGTATGAGTTGGGTGACAATGGTTAACTGCGGAAGCAACATCATCTATTCAGGCTCCACCAGTGAATAAATTATGAATTGGTCTGGAGGAAAATCAAGGTAAGTGTACTATGAATTGACCAGATTTATACATACATACGTATGTATGTATGTATGTATGTATGTATGTATGTATGTATGTATGTTATGCATGCATGAAGTACATAAAATATCATACATAAAAAAGCAAAAATATCATGCATATATTTCACCATCCACATCACCTACTTTATTTTATATATATATATATATATATATACACACACAATCAGGCTCTCCAACATACCTCACTTAACATACCTATGAAGCGGTACGGGTTTTTACCGTACCGTACCGTTTTGGTCCAAAAAAAAATGGTTTTGGTTTCATATATTAAAATCCCAAAAACCGGTCTTACCGAAACCAGTCTTACCGAAAAAAAGTTGGTTGGTTTTGGTTTTAATATTTAAAAAACCGATTTACCGAAATTACCGTACCGAATTTACCAAAACCAGAAAAAATCGTACCGAAATTACCAAAATTACCGTACCGAATTTACCGAAACCAGAAAAAAGTTGGTTTTGGTTTTGGTTTTAATATTTAAAAAAGTTGGTTGGTTTTGTTTTTGGTTTTTTAGGGCTTTTAGTGCTGTTTACCGAAACCAGAAAAAAAAAAGAAACCAGAAACCAGAAAAAACCAGAATTTACCGAAACCAGAAAAAACCCAGAAATTATCGAAACCAGAAAAAACCAAAATTATCGAAAAAACCGAAATACCGGCCGGTTTGGTTTTGGTATTGATTTTGGTGTACCGGGTGGTAAACTGGTACGGTTTGGTTTTACCATCCAGAGTTTGGTTTTGATATTGGTATCTACTATTTACCGACCAAACCGTACCGCTTACACCCCTAGAACATACCTATCTTAACAAAATGTATTTTTCAACCAAATTTGGTATACATGATCTACATAATAAGGAGATTATCTACAAAAAAACAGTGTTCTAAAAGGCCCGCCTAGGCTCCGCCTAGGCTTGAGGCTTGGGAGAAACGCATCGCCCACGCCTTATTACGCCTTATTCTTGGTAAAAGGCTTAAGGCACACTTTTTTTTAAAAAAACGAAGGATTAGTTAACAAATATTGGTTATGGAGCATGAATATGAGAAAGATGGCTACCAAACATATGAATATATTTTCAAAATTCAAGGTATGTATTATTTTATTATATTACTACCCTTAGAATAATTAAAATAATAAAAAAAGGAAAAACGCCTTTTTACGCCTAGGCTCCGCCTAGGCGCGCCTAGGCTCCTAAGGCTTGAGGCTTGACCTCTACGCCTCGACCACGCCTCGCGCCTTTTAGAACCTTGCAAAAAAATCATCAAATAATTCAATCAGAAAGTGGGTGAGATGATGGAAAAATTTTGAACAGTCGAAAATGCACATATATATCCACTTCCAGGATGAATTTTTTGATTTTTTTTTTTTGTATATGATCTCCCTGGTATATAGATCATGTATACCAAATTTGATTGAAAAATATAATTTTTTACTATTTTTTATAAATGGGTATGTTCATAGGTATGTTACTAAGAGGTATGTTGGAGAATCTGAATTTATATATATAACGGTATGCTAAAGTCGATTGCATGAAAGTGTTAATTTTGCATGATTGACCTTTTTGGGCTTGTGTGGTGAGTCACTCCTCGAGGCTTATATATATATATATATATATATATATATATATATATATATATAACTTTAAATATTATTTTTTGGTTATAATGATATTATTATGTTATAATATGTTTACTTTATATATAATCTATTATATTATTATTACTATTGTTATTGTTATTATTATTAAAAAAGATATTTATATACTATTGGAAATGTATCTGTTATTATTTAATATATATATACTCTTTCATAATGTTATTCCTATATTACAATAAGTGATATTGTTATTACTATACTATAAGTCTACAAATCTGTTTAATTTATATGTAAAATCGAATGATTCATCACTATATCAATAGTTGATGTCATGATATACACTTTTTGTGATGATTTTACGATGGTAATGGCGCCCTATTATCTGCAAAAGAGGTTCAATTTTGAGTTTTAAAGTTAAGAGAGAAGATGTTTATCATGTACATGCTATGAAGCACGGATTCTTCAAAATGATAAACGAATTCGAATAGCAACCGAATTGGGTGCGCTTCTCACCCAATTCGCACCCACCATATATCCAACTATTTTAATTAAATCTAATTACGGATTCTGCATAGATTCTTTAAGAATCCTGATTTTTCTCGTGAAGAGTACTAAGGCCAACCAATATTGTTGGTTTTTTTTTATAAAAGTCCTTTGTGAAGCTACGAGGATATATAGTCTAGAGTGGATGGAACTTTGAGAAGTAGAGAGGGTGAGAATTGGCCAAATATAAAGAGATATTCGAGAGTTAGAAAGATACAGATTGAATTGAAAATCATTGACGTGGATGTTATTGATGTGGATCTTCAAGCTCAAGATTGTCGTATTATTGCAAATCAACGTTCAACATTTTTCAACCTCAAGTGGTAACACTGAATAATAGTTCCAAAATGATTTACACAAGTGGTGTTCGAAATTTGGTTGACCTAATTGACACGAAATTGGTGTGAAAGCTGAAATTGGTCGTGTCGTGTTCGTGTCAAAAAAATTAACATGAAATTGACACGAATTGACCCAATTGACACGACCCATTTAACACGATTTGAACCCAATTGACACGACCCAATTACACCTAATTAAACCTAATTAAACCCATTTAAAAAGTAAATGGATCCTAGATCTACGCGTGTCAAAAGATGAACCTATCACATTTTAACTCGTAAAACCCTAATATCTAATTCCCCTTAACTCACGGCCACACACATTTCCCTCTTCCTCACCCTAACGTCACTCTCTCTCTCTCTAACTCACTCACCCTCTTCTCATCTCTCATTCTCAACAGCCGCCCCACCACACCATCATCTTCCCACCGCACCTCATCTCTCAACCCCCAGACGATTTTTCCCTACATAAAACCACCGCACCATCATCTTCCCACTCTAAAATGCATGCAAAGAAGAAATTAAAAGTTACTTTTGATACCTCAAAGAAATCAGTTGAGATTGAACCAGATCTTGATGAAAATGATGAGGTTAGTTTGAAATTTTTGATTTATAATTATTTTGGTCTATATTCTTTCTTTATTTCATTTTTGCTGTCATGATACCTCAAAGAAACCATTTGAGATTGTTTTGCTGTAGTGATTGTTTCCATCTATGATTGTTGTTGTGATTAAGTTTGTTGTTGTGATTGGTTTCCATCTTTATTTCATTTATGTTGTGATTAGTTACTATCTTTTCATTTTTGTTGTTTTAGATAGAAGAGGGGGTTGGAGGGGACAGTTCTTGCGAAGATGATGATGCTCATACTGTCGATGTTCTAATTAAAGTTGAATCAATGGGAGACGATCATAAAGTTAATCGTAAAAGAGAACGTTGGTCTGAGGTATGGCTATACTTTGGTATGCTTCCATTTGGAGATAACGGTAGAGAAAGGGCTAAACGTAAAAAATGTGGAAGACATTATATATGTGAAACTAAAATCGGAACCGAAAGTTTGAGAAATCATTTGAAAAAGTGCCCAAAGAGGGATAGGGGTTATATAGGGCAATTAGTTATGAATCCCAAACAAGGGTCTTTGGCAATGCGTAGTACTAAATTTAAAGCTGAAAAATTCCATGAACTATTAGTGAGGCCATCATTTTACATGACTTGCCCTTTCAATTTGTTGAATATGAAGGCATTAGAACGATTTTTCGATACTTGTATGAAGATGCCATCACCATATGAAGGAATACCGCTAAAGCCGATATGTTAAAAATGCATAAAAAGGAAAAATTAATCTTAAGCACATGCTTGAAGTTGCTCCCGTAGAATTTCCTTGACATCTGATTTGTGGTCCTTCATAAACACTTATGGTTTTATTTGTGTTACTTCACATTTTATTGATAAAGAGTGGAAATTGCTGAAAAAAATTCTAAATTTTCAATTTATGCCACCTCCACATAGCGGCATTTGCTTGACTGAAAAATATCTTCTTTGTTAGTGGAATGGGGGATTGGAAAGAAATTATTTACTATGGCATTGGATAATGCGTCAAGTAACTATACCTTTGTAAAGTTGTTAAAAAGTCAACTAAATAATGAAAGTGCACTTTTGAGTAATGCTGAGTTTTTTCATATCCGATGTTGTGCACATGTTTTGAATTTGATTGTGCAAGATGGGTTGAAAGCAATAGATGAGGGGATGGGGAAAGTTCGTGAGTGTATGAAGTACGTTAAAGGGTCACAAGTGAGAAAACATAAGTTCGAGGATTGTGTGAAATTTGTGAACTTAAGCCCTAAGAGAGGTTTGCGTCAAGATATTCTAACTAGGTGGAATGCAACATTTCTTATGATTGAGAGTGTTATTTTCTATCGCCGTGCCTTTGTTCGTTTAGCATTGAGCGTTCTAATTTCACACGTTGTCCAAATTGAGAAGAGTGGGGTGAAATTGAAAAAATATTTTGGTGTTTGGAAGTTTTTTATGAAGTTACTTTTATTTTTTCGGGAAACAAACACCCCACATCAAACTTGTATTTTCCTTCTGTTTCTATGGTTGAATTAACGTTAAAAGAAGAAATGAAAAGCTCGGATGGATTTATGAGGGAGATGGCTTGTAAAATGTATGCCAAGTTTTCAAAGTATTGGTTTGATTATAGTTTGATTTTGGCAATGGGGTTAATTTTAGATCCTCGTTATAAGTTACAGTATGTCGAGTTTGCATATAAGAAACTTTATGGCTCCGATTCATATCAAAGTGCTCTTGTTCGTGATAAAATGGTTGCTATTTTTGGTGAGTATGTGTCAAAATCACCTTCTACACCAACCTTTTTTTTGGAGTGTGTTAGTGCTAATTTCGCATTGGAGAGGAGGAAAGAAACAACACTTGGTAGAAGCACAAAAAGCATGTTTAAGGTAATTTTTTTAAAGAGTTTTTTAATTCATATATTCTTTTCTTTAAATTTTTTTTAATTGGCTATTATTTTAAACTTAATTGACTATTGTTGTTTAAATATAGGAATTTTCTGCATATGAGAGTCTAGAATATGCTTGTGCGCAAAAGACGCAACTTGAAATGTATTTGGATGAGCCAAGAAGTGATTTGGAGGAAGAGTCGGATGTTCTTAGTTTTTGAAAAGCCCATCAATATCGCTATCCAGAACTTACTTGCATGGCCCGTGACATTTTGAGCATTCCAATCTCAACCATAGCATCGGAATCCGCATTTAGCAATGGAGACCGCGTTCTTAATCAATATCGAAGTGTTTTAAAAGCTGAGACTGTAGAGGCTTTGATTTGCACAAGAGATTGGTTATTTGGAGTAAGAGGTATAATCGAGCCGATTGAGCAATAATTTATATCTTGACATAATTAATTGTTATATTTATTTAATTGGATTTTACCTACTTATCTTTGTAGGTGATGATGAGATAAGTTTACTTGAATTAACTGAAGATATAATTCAATTGGAGACCAAGGGTGAAACCATATTCCAGGTAATTCAATTGATAATTTTTATCACATGTTTCAGAAATTTTAAATTGTTTTGAGAGTTACTTCTAATTTAGTGCAGGGCTGATTTGTTGGATTGATTGCAAAGGGTTGTGGCTGTTCTGGGAGCATAAGAAGCGGCTACATTTTTTGTCCAGTTTAAACACTATATGCTGTTTTTTTGTCCAGCTTAAATACTATTGTATGTGTGGGTGTGGCTGTAATTATGTGTGACTGTTTTTTGGCATTAACAGGTCCCGTAATTAACCTGTTATGTTGGATTAAACACTTTATGTTACATTAGTTGTGGCTTGGATGATAACAATTTATGTTGCATTGATCTGGCTTTAACAGATGATGGCAGACGATAACATATTAGCTGTGGATCTAAAACACTGTTTTGGCTTTAACAGGTTATGTTGCATTGATTTGTTGCATGGCTTTAACAGCTTTAACAGGTTGCGTGGATTTAAACAATAATTTGTTGCATTATAGCTGTAATTTGAACAACAAAATTATTCAAACTGGTTTCGTGTTAATCGTGTTGTTTTGAACAAAAAATTGGTTTAGTGTAAATCGTGGTAATTTAAAAAAATCGTGTTAATCGTGTTTTTACGTGATTTGTGCTCTTGGTGCTTAAAAAAACACGACTCCGTGCGTGTCGTGTCGTGTTCGTGTTCCTGTTTAATGTTTCATTGTCGTGTCGTGTTAGGCGAAAACACGAAATAACACGAATTGTCACCCCTAAACCTAATGTACCATCTACATAAAATTAAGGAATAATATAATACATTTCATATTTTTTTATTATATCTCGCAACGCACACGAATACTAACTTTTTAAGATATTTCGAATCGTCACACCCACATCTGTGCTTCATAGAGTACGTGTGTATATTAAGCAACACTGGTGTATATAGTTTGCTACCCCTGACTGGTCTCACGCACTCTGCATTCATGTAAATATTGAACTTAAAATGAGGTATTATTACTGTATAGTAGGCTCTGTTCTAAAAGGCCCGCCTAGGCTCCGCCTAGGCCCGCCTAGGCTTGAGGCTTGAGAGAAACGCATCGCCTACGCCTTATTACCCCCTATTCTTAGTAAAAGGCTTAAGCCACACTTTTTTTAAACAAAACAAAGGATTAGTTGACAAATATTGGTTATGGAGCATGAATGTGAGAAAGATGGCTACCAAACATATGGATATATTTTCAAAATTCAAGGCATGTACTATTTTATTATATTACTAGCCTTGGAATAATTAAAATAATAAAAAAAGGACAAACGCCTTTTTACGCCTAGGCTTCGCCTAGGCGCGCCTAGGCTCCTAAGGCTTGAGGCTTGAGGCTTGAGGCTTGACCTCTACGCCTCGACCACGCCTCGCGCCTTTTAGAACCTTGATAGTAGGTGTGTTGTGCTCTTAAAGTTAATTCCTATACGAGACTGGCATCAGGTATTGTTCAACCCTTGGTGAAATGAAAACACCCTTGATATGGGTGTGCTGGTGTGTAGAGCAACACAATTTTTCAGCAATTACCATGTGAAAAATCTATGCAGAAAAGTTTGGGTACATATTACGTTTTAGAAATATATTGCAGGGAAGCTCCGGATTCAGCCAACATGTAGGAAAAAGCTTCTGCTCCAAGGCAGTTTAAACCAGATTCATCACAGAACATATGATTTTCTGCATTCTCTGGATTCATCCTCCTTACCCAATCCGGCAAGTTCTCCAACTGAATTTACGAATACATCATATAAAGTGTTAGCGACCTAGAGGATAATCAACATGTAGATTGAAAACAGTCGTGCTTGTAGTCTATTCACCATCTTATACTTGGATGGAGACACTCCAAAATATTCCTTGATATATTTTCGCGGAGCCTGGATTGGGTATCGAGTGGAAACCTTTTTTTGGCAACTAGATACTTCTGGAGCTAAGGTTGATGTACCTGGTACACAACAAATGCCTTATATGTGCAGAAGAAGAAAAGTTTTGATAACTGAGAAGAACAAGAGGATACTGAAAAATCATGAGAAATTACCACAAGGAACTGACACAATGTTGCTGTTCAGAGGGGTGATAAATTTGGAATTGCGGGGCCTCTTGAAAGGAGAAACTGAAATTTTCCTTCCCAGGCCCCTTTTTTCACCAATAGTTGTTTGATATGTGCATCATCCATGCCGATGCTATTTGAAATGTCAACTAGTGGCCCACCCGATGACCTTCTGATTGGGTTAGTTGAGGAACCAATGTTTAAAAAGGCGAAAGGCGAGGCGAGGCGTTTTAGTCGCGGCGAGGCGAGGCGTAAGCCTCGAGGCGTAAGCCTCACCGAAAAGGAAAAAAAAAGAGCAAAATAATATTAAAAAAATACTAATAAAACCATAAAAATAAAATAACAAAGAAATATAAAATAAAACTACAAAAAAAACATCCTTGAGGGCTTTCTCACATAGTTTGACATTTTTTTGTTCCCACCAATATAACTTTTTAGAAAAAGAAAATCAATTTGAACATATTGGTTATTTTAAATATGACAATAAATTAATCAATGCAAAATCGTATTGGCAAAATCATTTTTTTAGCTTCATTCACATATTGGTTCTTTTATAATATGACAATAAATTAATCAATGCAACTTAACAATCAAATTTATTAAAAAAAACATTGATTTTCAAGCTAAGAATAAAAAAATAGCAACTTTATTAAAAAAATAATAAAACATATTAACCTAAGTTTATTAAAAAAAACAGCAACCTTTGAAATATATTAGTATAAGTTAAAGAAAACATATTAATATAAGTTGAAAACCAAAAAATAGAAACCTTTTAAAAAAAAAGTCATATTGAAGTTAATTTTGTACATTTATTTCAAACAAACTATATATTTGTAACAAAATATAGTCTCAAACAAATTTATACACTTATTTCAAACAAATTAGTAAAGAAAAACAAAATTAAGTGCAACTTTAAAACTAAACTAAAATAAAAAAAGAATAAGAGTTAGTAGATTAAAACAACATTTTTTTAAGTTAGGTGCAATTTTAGAAAAATGAAGAATTTTAACCTTTAAAAAAACAGACTTTGTGATGAAAGATTCCCCCCCCCCCCCCCCCCCCCCCCCCCCCGCGCGGTGTGAGGCGCATCGAGGCGTAAGCCTCAAATTCAGCCCTGAGCTTTTTTTCAGCGCCTCGCCTTGAGGCGTACGCCTCTTCCGCCTTTTTAAACATTGTGTGGAACCAATACCATTAGCTGAAGCACCCTCTCTAACTCCTGGAAGTGAATTAGGCCTATTTGTTAAAGGCTTTCGCTGATGTGGTAATTCATTATACTGCTTGCTAGTGCTGGCATGGCTCTCTTCATCAAATTTCTTGATCAAGTTACTCCCTGAACCTGTATTATTAAACCTGACTGAAGATTGCACTTGGCAGGGTATTGATCGTATAGGCGATATAAAAGTTTTGGGCATATGTTGGGCCTTTACTGTTTCTTGAGGTGAAAAGTAAGTGTTTTGGTCATTCTGTTTGTTCAAAGGACTGTCAATAGATTTTCTGTCTCTAAAGATTGAAAATACTGGATTGCTGGGATTCCCAGGATCCGCTTCATTTAACAAAGTCCCTAACTCTGGGTCTCCGAGAAGGCTTCATGCACGTTGTAACGCATCACTAGAAACTGATATAGATCTTCCACCAGCTGTATGAAACTTGATCGGAGGTGGTCTGGGAGCAGAATTCAGATAATCTGGAGTGTCCTTGGATCCACTTCCTAATGAAGCAGACTTAAAAGTGAATGGAGATATTGGAACTGACGTACCATCATTTTCCCCTGTATTGTTCACAACCTCTGTCATCTCTAAATGAGATTGGTTTTGGAAACAGAAGGATTGACTAGCATCTGACTGCTTCCTTTTCTGTTCAAGCCCATGAAAAGTCTCATGATCGTTGAAGTTTTTATCTTCCAAACCTAACAATGTCTTCGCTCTCACAAAACCAGTGGAAGATATGATAACTGCTTTCCCCGAAACTGTCTGGAACATGGAACTACCTTTGTTATCTCTTCCACGCGATTGGCCCACAATGTAATAAATTTAATAATATTTCTCTACAAATTAAAAGAACAAGCAAGTATAATGCATAACTGTATGCAGCTATAGATTAGAACATGTAATGTAGACGACTTTATTTTGCCTCTCTCTGACTAAAAACACACGAGTGAATCTATACAATTCGCCATATAAATTCAATACAGCATAGTGTTTCCAAAACCCCAAAAATCCCAACACTAAGGGCCCGTTTGGCAACCCAATTCCAAGGCTTGGAATTGGAATTGAAAGGCCAATTTCCGTGGAATTAAAATTGGCCTTTCAATTCCATTTCCATGACTTGGAATTGGATTGCCAAACGAACCCTAAGTTAATAATAATAGAGAACTCATCCGAAACCCCTCATGTTAATGCATTTTGTGTGCAACCCAACACTTTTAAGTGTTAAGTGTGCAATTCCTGTGTTGTTACATAAAAACAGTCGTGTGATTATTCAACTGTTTGTAATAGTTATATTTCATAATAAAACAGTCTCACTTCGTATATAACACTGTTACATTGTTATATTTGTAAATTGTGTGATAATATAATTATATTCCCTCCGTCCCAAATTAAAATCCACTATTCCTTTTTAGGTTGTCCCAAATTAGTAGTCCACTTTCCTTTTCTGAACATAATCAACGAACCACATTTCACAATAGTGATCAAGTGTTGATAATGGCCGTTGATTTGGTGTATCCTTAATCTATACAAAAGAATGAATAGGGACCCTTAATTTGGGATGGAGGGAGTATTTCATAGTCTTTCAGTGTTACATTACAAGGGACCTCAACCTAAATAATTTTAAAAGGCACGGACTGCAAACTAAGACATCATAAGTTTTTTGACCTTACATTAGAACTTCAAAGTGGCAGGGCTTTAAGACTACATTCCCCTAACAACTCATGTAGTTAGGTTACAAATATGATAGACATTTTGCAATTGAATATACAGAATTTTGATACATCATTTTCCAACAACTAAACAAGAGTTAATTAATAGCATCTTACATAGAAATACAAAATGAGAAGAAGAACAATATTGAAACCTAGATACCTGTAACTGTATGGGCGGTAGAATCAGGTTCGTCGCCGAGAATAGATAAAGCTTTCGAAATAGAAGACTGCTTAAGCACAACTGATTTTCCTGATCCGGTTTGGAACATTGGAAGACTCTCCACATGTTCACCCCCAATTTCCATCAGCTTTGAGCATCCTCAGAGTTAAGCAAATATTACTAATTCATACAATCACGCACATACATGATACATGAATATGTGTGTGTGTGTGTGTTTGTATATATAGATACCTTGAGCCAAGAGATCTGCTGTGGAGGGGAGACGATTAACAGAGGAAGGTTGTTGAATTGGTTCACAGTGTAGTTGTTTGCCGGATTCAATTCGGTCGGAAATCTCCCACCGGTAACTGTTCCCGGTATCGGTGAACATCTGCCAGGTAGACATTTTCCGGCGATGGTTTTGTTTAGCTTTATTTGGGGTTTTGGAGGGTTATTCGACAAAAACTTTGCTTTGTTAGATTTAGGTTTTTTTAGCTCAGAAAAGCAGATTGAACAATTTTATTTAAGACGCGGGAAATTTTCGAAGATAAAATGGAATAAGGGTTGATGGTTGTACGTACCACCGCGACATTGGCGCGCCTTTTATGTGTGTGTGTTTTATCAAATGGTTCTCCGAATTTTCACCAACTCTTAGTATCCTTTTGTCGATACAATTTCAAAGCATGAAAATAGGAAGAGAATAATAATTTTAATTTTGCAGATTTGATATTGACTTTTAATTTTAAGTCTTAAAATTGAGTTGTCAAACCGCCCTTAATTATTTAATCTCATTTTTTAAGATTCACTTATACTCACTTTCATATTTTTATTTTTTTAGTTATTGATTTTATAGTAATTACTATGGACGAGTGTTATTCTATGAGAAAATGAAGAGTGACGGTTATAGAGTGGTTATGGGCGATTTTTTGTGATTATATGACTTATTATAATTTCAAAAATACATGGGATGGGAAAATAATAAATCTTAAAAGATGCGACTTAAGCCAAAAAAACTAAAAAAATTATCCAAAACATCACATAAAAATTAAATGCACACTTTACTAACAACACCCAAATATATTGTACCTTTTTATTATTTCAAAATGTCTAAAATACCCCAAAATAATCTAAAAATTGCGATTTCACCTTGTTCATTTGTCCCATAGCTCCATTTCCGCGGATCCTTTGTGTTGTTGTGGTGTTGTTATGTTGTTGTTATGTTGTTTGTATACAAAAATCACATGTGAAATAGGTTATATTGCAATGGTTGAAGAAAATAAAGTTGATATTGAAGCTTACTAAAAGTTGAACATCCAATGCTCTCTTGATGATTTTGAGTATATAATATCTAAAACTATTTGAAAACGAAGATAAGATTAAAAAACGAAATTACTAGACTTACGCCCCCCCGTCATCGTAAGTGATGAGTAGTTTTGGTGGATTATAACTGTAACCTGTTTCTCCACGATTTCTCTATACCGTGTGTCACTGGTAAGAAATATTAATGTCCGGGCTAATGTAATCGTAAGATTGTAATGTTCGGTGACTTTAAACCGTCGTTAGGCTTTAACGATTACTTCTAGTCGTTAATTCTATGCATACAGGTACTTTAACCGTGGGTAGTCTTACCCAACTTCTTTCAGCAGTTTGTTTACATATGCACGGTCTCCTGAGACCGTGTGTAGCCCTTAACATTTACATTCGGCCGTGGTTTCAATCCAATGGTGTAGGCCAACTATGGATGTGTTTTTATTAATTTTTTATAACAGTATCTTAAATTTTATTGTATTTACAATTCATATTGTACTGATTATTATATTATCATTTCAGTTAGATGACTCATCGCTTGATGATTCATTTTGGCAAGATATATACAACATTATTATACCGAGTGTATCTACTCAACGTGCTTCACCCGATAAATCGAATATGCATGAATAACACACGGATGGGGAAGCTACGGCATCAACCTCGGGTTAATGTTTGTGCAATTTGTTCCCGGATTTCACTTTGTCTATGGTAAACCAACATATCACGCAATTTAAAAACATTAATTCATGTTTTTAATGGCATATTTGGATGGCACTACATTTGATTGCATGCATTTGCAGGATGCGGGAGTGGAAGAAAGATCGAATGTTAATGCAATTACCCAAGACCATGCAGTCGAATTAACCACTACCAAGGCATGTTTAGTTTCTTTATATTATATTGAACATGTTTTATCATGTATAGTTGAAATTTACATATATGATTAACTTCAATTATCAATGTTATACTTGTGCAGATTTTCGATGACTGTGATGAGATGATTAATTGTGTCCACAAATTGGTCACAAACTTCATGCTATCGTGATCATTTTAAAATTCGACAAGGCCAGTTTAGTCAGAAAGGGAAGGGCGTACTTGGTTGTGAGCGCAAGGAGCTTCATAGATTCAAAAAAGATGAGGGGGTGGACAAGAAGAGGAAGCGATTTTTGGAACAAGAAAGTGTGATTGTCCCTTTCGATTAAAAGGCATTCCGCACGATGATGGTCGTTGGGGGTGGAAGTTATTTGTGGGCTAAACAATCACGAGGTATCTAAAACACTCGTTGGACACCCTTATGCCACTCGACTTTCACGATAAGATTGGAACATTGCAAGTGAGATGATTAATAATGGGTGGATCCAAAGAAAGCACTCCACGTATTAAAACAGCGATCGAAATACAATTGTTCATCCATTATAACAATTTATAACGCAAAACACAAAATAAAAAATGTTGAGATGAAAGGGAGGACCACGATGCAATAGTTAATGCATTTGCTAACAGAGAAGAGTTATATTCACTGGCATAGAATGAATGAGCAAGCAGATGTGGTGGAAGATTTATTTTTTGCACATCTTACCTTTTGTCTATTGGTGAAGTGCTTCCCGACTGTACTGGTGATCGATTGCACCTACAAGATCAATCGGTATAATATGATGTTGTTCGGGATGATTGGAGTCACGTCCATGGGGGCAATCATTTTACATTGCATTTTCTTCTTTGAAGAATGAGAGACAGTAGAATTTTGTTTGGGCATTGCAACATTTACAGTCACTATACAAGCCAAAAGCTTCGCCGCAAGTTATTGTTTATAACAAACAACAATATTGTATAAATGCGGTGCCAACAGTGTTTCCACTTAGCCCTTTTCTATTATGTTTATTCTATGTTCAAAAAAACATAGAAGGTGCATGTGTAAAACATAATATCAAAGACCAAGATACGAAACTATTTATGCAGGGTTGGATTGGGGTTATGGAGTCTGATATGCCGATTGATTTTGAGAATGCATGGGCAATTTTTCGACAAAATTGGCATAACTACCCCAACATGATTGCTTACATACAAAAGAGTTTGATGCCTCTATGATATCAGTTTGCACATGCATGGACTAACCAGACACATCACCGTGTCAACCACACAACCAACAGAGTGGAGGGTGCTCATGCTCAACTGAAAAAATGCATAACAAATAGCACTGGTTCATTTGTTACCGTGTGGAAGGCAATTGATTCCCTGCTTGGCCACCAGGTGATGCAAATACGAATGGAGTTTCAAAAATCACTCCAATCAACCAAGCATGACCACGATGACTCGTTGATGCACGAGATATGTGGTAGGGCATCGCATTATGCCTTATATTTAATTGTTACGGAGATCGATTGCATGAGATCGGTGTTGAGAAAATCTGCCACTAACACCCAATATATAGAGTTACGATGCTCACACAAACTTCATATGATTTATGGACTACCATGCGTTCACGAGTTGGCCCAATGGGAGAAGTTATGCCAAGCAATACCCCAGTGGGCGCTAGACGTTCACTAGAAGAAATTTACGATTGTCCAGGATATCCCCCGATACCGTGAGCTTGAATATACTCCGCAGATGATATTATTTAAGAAACGATGGACTGAGGTGGGTGAAGTGGTCACAAAGATGATGTTAAGCGAGTTATTGAAAATCGCTCAACCCTCTTGCACGCCTTTGATTGGGCTCGTTCAAATTCATTAAAAGGGTAGGCCATTTAAAGGGAAGAAGTTTATTGATATATCTACCAAAATAACCCCTTATGCTTGGGAGCAGAATGTACCGTCCACAACTGAGCTAGAATTTTTTTTTCAAACGGGACCCCATTAGCGGGCGTGAAATAAGAGACATAGTCTTGGGAGAATAATATTTATATCAAGCACGTTCCTGACTTTTACTAGTCATTTGTGGAAGAGATACCCGATGTCAAATCTGATGGGAACTGTGGTTATACGGATATTTCCAAAGGAGATGGTGTTGGGAATAGACTACATCATTCTAATGATATCTGTAGTGCACTATTATTCGAGCTACGTAAGGACAAGCCTTTATGGGCTACTATTGTGAACTCATATGATATTAAGGATTACGAGAGGAGATTGGACTACTTCAGACAGTCATGCACCAGCGAACATTAGTTTATCATGATCGAGTTTGGCTATCTTACAGCTAATGTACTTAAGCTTACGGTTGTAATGATATCCAAAGTATAATGCTTAACTTTCGTGCCATTCGACGTTGAGACAAAATCTCTGAGAGAAGATAAACGCACTGCCTTTATCCTCAACATCTCAAATATTCATTAGGTTAATTTAAATGCACACGATTTTGTCCCCTCCACCGTTTGCCTATCACTAGAGATCGAAGGCCACTCATGATGACATAGAGTGGGCTAATATGTTCAAGTCTTGCTTATAAACTTTTCAGAACACATGTCCGAACGACATTGCGCAATGCTTGATATCATCGGATAAAGACAAGGACTTGACGGTGGCTTAAATTTAACTTTTTTGTAATGTTTTGTTGAATTATGTAATTTGGTAATAGCATTGATTGTAACTTTTGATAACTTTTTATGCAAATACGTAAATTGGTTATAGAAGTTTATCTTATCAATTTCTTTATCTTATCAATTTGGTTATAGTAAATTGGTTATAGCAATTATTTCATCAATTGGTAAAGTGATGAAATATTTTTCATCACTTGAAATTCGTTATAAAATATCATATTATAAAATTCCAGATCACAAGCAAGATTACATTAAATTGGTACTACATATACATTAAAATATCATATTATTAATTGCTCAACATTAATATTACATATACATTAAATTAGATTAACATGGACAATATAAGTTGCGGTTATACTACACCGTATATAATGTTAGAACGATGGTCTTAGACTGTGGTACTTATGCCGTGAGTTTGGGCATGCATACCAAATACCATGTATACCATAGTCTCTGCCTAACAAAATACAACCCATGCATACCAAATCACATTCAAAATTCAATGCATAGCAAATCACAATACAACAATATTGTCCACACCAAATCATATACAACAATATTGTGCATACACACTAATTATTTCCAATTTGTTCCTATAAAATTTACAATAATCATTGTACATCGAACGCAATAGTATTACATAATAGTTGTTTCAAAATGCAACTACAATCAAATTGTTTCAACAGTTTTTTTCTATTTTCTCTTTGAACTCTTCGGGGGGGGGGGGGTGGATCATGAAATGTCTTAGTTAGAGTTTCTTGACGCGTCAGAGACTTTATCTTTCCTTTTTGAGCTTGCGTTACCTTAGCCTCGAGTAAGGCGCCAAGCACTACATGTGATAATTCAAGGACATCCGAAAACATCTTGGTTCGAGTCGGTGTTAATAGCCTCCAGGAGGAAGGTGATGGCTATATTTATCCCATGGGCTTATATACGTATTACCATTAACTGTGTTAGAAAAATACGTGAAGAAAATAAATCATTTTAGGAAATTTCACAACTCACCATTTTATTGGAGTGCTTTAACTTTGGCTTCCGAATACGATGCTCGGGATTTCTAATATATTAATGGGATTTTTCTAGGTACCAAAACATATACCCATCCTCCCAAGGAATGTTCCTCACCCCAGGCGAGCGTTTGGCATTGGAAAGAACATGGTCCACCCAGTTAAGTTGATACCATTTCTCGATATTAAACTTAACTCTTTAGCGAGCATGGTTTGTCCCCTCTCTTTTGATATAAGGCGCATTAGCAGTATAGGGATTGTTTATACACGACCAACCTCACGTAAGACCCTCACCAACATTCTAGCAAATAAGGAGGTCGTTGTTGATGTAAAAAATTAGATCACTCTAATTATTCAATCACGGATAAATATAAATGAGACAAAGAATTTTAAAGTGGTTCAGCCTTATAAGAATGGCCTACGTCCACTGTTATGTTATTGCTGAGTGTTTGGGAATTATCGATTACAAGTTCTATCAAGAAATTCCCGTCCCTTTGAATGAGGGTGATACATTGTATTTATAGCCTTTAGGCTGTACATGTGAAAGGGTAAACAATAAATGATATACATATGAAAGGGTAATACATTTAATGCCCTTTAAGCGTGTGCGTCTAAATGATAAGCATTCAATGAATAGTTGAACTGTTGATTATCTGGCAATCAATGCTGTGGCCGAGATGCAGCTCGGACCGCCTTAGTTGCTCGTCGTTCAGGTGTTCCTCGGAGCGTTGGAGTTCCTCGGAGTACACTTGTTGCTCGGAGTAAGTATGACTTGGTCGGGGAAATAAACTTCCTCGTTGCTATTGTGCCACGTAGATAGACACGTGTCTTCTTATTATTCGTCTATATCAGCATACTAATTTTGGTATCAACAGAAGCCCCCAATGTTTCATATTTCGAACTTTGAGGAGTATGGAACATTCTTTCTCGGTATATGGCAATATTAAGTGACCTTCCTAATTTTTAGGAGCATTTTCTCCGTATTCGAATTTCCTTCCAAATTCGCAGAATCCGTCTTTTTAAATTTTTATAAGCGCTTCGATCTTCGCGCACTTTTTGTCCTTTTAGCCGCCAGTAGCGTAATAGTTTCTTTTTTGTAATCATTTATTTCGCCGTTTCCCAAGGCAAAGTATTTAAGCTTCATGGGCAATCCCACCGTCTTCTACCTTTTCTAATTTCTGCTCTCGAGTTTTCCATAGTCTTTCTCTCTCTTGTGCGTTCATCATTTTCTTCGTTCGTTGTCAACAGATCTCCCTTTTTCCTGTAAGATCTTCTTCCTTCTTCTTCATTTCTTTTATTCGCCATGGTTTATGTTATTGAATCTCTTGAGAAATTCCGTTCTGATTTTTCTATTCCATCTTGGGTAACTCTGGAGGATCTTTCTGAGCCTTCAAATTATTTTCGTTTGGCTGAGGGACATTGGTTCCCAGCCTCTTTATTGCTGAATGTGGATTTTCTTTTCCACCAAACCCTTTGTGCTTAGAGTTCTGTCATTATTTCGATGTTGTTCTTGTTGAAGTACAAGAGCTATACACCATCCTTTACTGCTCGTCATGTGGTCATCACTAGTGATCCAGTGTCAGTTCCTGAGGACTCTTCTCCAGAATCTCACATTCCTCTGAGTCAGAAAATGGGCAAAAGAAGATTTCCTGCTATTTTTTAGGAGACTACCTCTGCTGGAGATGGAAAAACAAATAAGAATGATGTTCCAAAGGGGACAAAGAAAGTAGATGCTGCCCCTTCTGTTGCTCCTCAGAAGACTGCCGAGAAGCCCCCAGTAGCTCCGAGCAAGAAGGATGCTCCTGTGGAAGTGATCACCATCTCCCCAACCAAAAGTTCTTCTTTGGTTGAGACTGTTGAAATGCCACCGATGAGACCGAAGAAATCCTCCTCGGTTAATTTGGCTGAAACCACTCCCCAACTCCAAGTTAGTGGAGCTGGTGTTCCAACTATTATTCCTCCGAGCTCTGCGATGAGCTCGGTGAAGACTTGGACCATTCATGAAGTCCAAGGAATTGAGGAGAATATGTCTAGGGATATGCTTACATCCCTAGCTACTCGTCACATTGCTTCAGTAAGTTTCTCATATTCTGAATTTTCTTTCTTTCCATCAATACATGTATCTCTGTGCTGACTTATCGTTATCTCCTTTTTTCAGCTGGTGAGTTGCTTTAACACCATTGTGAAGAAGGATGAAGAAATCAAGGCTTCTAGCTCCTCGTCCGGAGTGGAGGATGCTTTACTAGGTTTGGCCCAGTCTTTGAAGGATTCCCGTCAAAAGTATGACGAGGATAGGGCTGATTGGAAGAAAAAGTTGACTGCAGTTGAGGCAGAAAAGGTGCAGCTCGCTGAAGTTTACAAGGGTTTGGAAAATAAAGTAAAAGACTTGGAGAAAGAGAACAAGAAGTATGCCGAGAAGCTCACGAACTTTGGGGAGCTTGAAAATAAGTTTAAATTGGCTGAGGAAGAGCTAACCCTTATGCGAGAAGTAAATCGCCAGAAGGAGGAGGTGGAAGCTAAGTTGAAGGCCACCGAGGATCTTCTATCCGAGAAGCTCTCCTCGGAGAAAATAAAAAGAAAAGTGGTGCTGAAAATATATTTTCGCACTGGTTGGGATAAAGGGTGGAACAGGGGGGTAGCAGCCATGATGGCCCAAGTGCAGTATGGGAGTTTGAAATACTTCCGAGATGATTGGGTGGCTGCCCTGCAAGAATTAAAGGTTAATGAGGACTCAGAACTGTTTCAACAGCATCTCCCTGGTCCTCCTCCAAATATTGAAGATGAAGAAGAGGACGAAGCTGCCTCTAAAGAATCTTCAATGGTAGTGGGTGATCCAATCCTTACTCAGCCTGCTGACGAGGAGTTTTCATCTCTGCCTGCTCCTCCTGAACAAGTCCCAGTTCTATCCGACCAACTCATTGTTCCCACCGAGCAACCGAGCTCCTCGTTCCAGCCTCCCAAGAAAGTCTTGGGAGACAAGGAAAAGGTGTGAAGTTGTTCGGTATTCTCTTTCTATTTTTCTTCTTTGTTAAGTGTAACCAAGATCTTTGTAACTCTGCACTATGATCTAATAAAATTTGAGTTCTTTTCTTCCATACGATTGTCTCTTTTCTATCTGTACTCTGCTTGATCTTCTTTTTTATGATTACTTTTTCTTTCTCTGCTAGTTTCTGGCCAGGATGGATCTGCTGTCTGCTAATGACACAAAGCTGATGCAGCAATGTCATGAATATTATAAGGCTGGTCGCACGAACCTGAATGCATCAGAAGTTGCCGACATCCTTGGTCAGGATGCTTCAGAGCAGGCAATCGAAGCTTATCAGTACCTGAAATGCTTACTTGACTGAGTTGTGGCCAATAATGTGGCTTACTACGAGATGATTGAAGACTTGCAAGGTACTCTCGATGAACTTTCGCAGCAGTATAAAGAGTCAACTGCCCTGTTGCATGAGGGGTATGAGAAGAGGTATCAGCAGCTTTCTGCCGAGAAGGGCCACGAAAAGCTCCTTGCTGGGTACGATGTCAGAGAGAGAACCCTAAAGGGTGAGGTTGAAGCATGTAGACAGATTGCCGAGCTGCTGGAGCAAGAGAATAACAATTTGCAGAAAGAGCTTAACACAGTATAAGTCTGCAGCCTCTTCTTCAACAGCTGTAATCCAAGTGACTGACGAGGGATTTTCATTTTTAGAGGTTGAGAATGCCAAATTGCAAGAAGAGTTAGAGGCTTTGAGAAGAGTTGGGCCTTCTACTGCTATTCGGGGACGAGGAAGAGGTTCTCGTGGACGAGGAAGAGTTGCTCAGAATGTTGTCGAGGAACAAAGTACTCAACCTGCTCGGGGACGATCAAGAGTTCTTCGTCGTACTGTTGAAGAAGCTCGTACTCAATCAGCGTTGGAAAACCAAGCATTCCAATTGTCGACAAAAAATCAAGCCTTGTCTGACATGTCAAAGAAAATTAGAGAACTGGAACAACAACTCTCTTCAAAGAAATCAATGTTGGAGACTAATGAACTTTTCATCCAGAGTCTTCACGAGAAGCTTGAAAGGTTAACATTTCAATTTCACAAACAGCCCAGGGAGTTCTGGATGGCTGGATACAACGAAGCACTATTCCATTTGGATGATCGTATCCAGAATGCCAATAATGACGGCTACAAGCAAGGTTGGCTGAATGCCTTGTGCGTGCTGAAGCTCGAACAAGGACACTACCTGTGGGACTATTATGATCCTGGGGTACTTGACTTGCCTGTGCCACCGTATAATTTGGACATGGAATGGATCCTAGATCGTGCCATTCCTCGGAGCTTAATCGCAAAATACCTTGGTGACTATAATCTTCATTCTCAGATCGATGTATCTCGTCCCGAGCACCTATTGGACACACCTTCAATAATGAAAGTCAGAATGCTGAAGGATTTAAACTTCATCAATTCTCCTCAGTCTTTAAATGATCCGCCTGCTGGCGAGGAACCTGTATCGAAAGCTGAGGGGAAAAAACTAATAGAATAGGAATTTTTGATGTAACAGTTAGTATACATATCCATGTAATTATCAATGTAACTTGTAATTTATTTTGAATTTTATGAAAGACTTTCATTTTTGTTTGCAAATCTGTATTGCTACTGTCTTGTACTTGTCAAACACTTTATATTTGTGCTTGCATGACAATATTGTGTGGTTCATCGACCAACTTAATAAAAAATTTACAAGTATCAGTAATGTTGCTCAATAAAGTAGTGAGTATAAAAATGTTGAAAATTTTTCCAACCAACCAAGGTTGTTAAGTTGTGTTTGTCGACCAACTACAGTTAGTGGGTTTTTATCCCCGACCAACCATACTTGGTTCAGTTTGGAATATTTTATTCTTCGAGAAACTTTTGTATTTTCTGGAATAATCTTACCTCCCAACCAACATAAGTTGGCATTTGAGAGCATATCTTGCTTCCTAACCAACCGAGATTGACATTTTTAGGAGTGTTGTTCTCGCCCTTTTACCAACCGGAGTTGGTCTGAGTTCAAACTATCATGTCCACTTGCCCTTTTACCAAAATTGGTCTGAGCCAGTGTCAGCCTCCTAACCAAAGGAGTATGGTTTGTTCTCGATCTTTTACCAACCAGAGTTGGTCTGAGTTTGAACTATCATGTCCACTCGCTCTTTTACCAACCGGAGTTGGTCTGAGCTAGTGTACGCCTCCTAACCAAAGGAGTATATTTGTTCTCGCTCTTTTACCAATCGGAGTTGATCTGAGTTTGAACTATCATGTCCACTCGCTCTTTTACCAACCGGAGTTGGTCTGAGTTAGTGTACGCCTCCTAACCAAAGGAGTATGGTTTGTTCTCTCCCTTTTACTAACCGAAGTTGGTCTGAGCTTGAACTATCGTGTTGTTTTTACTGCCGAGCAGCGTAGTGTTACACACTGGTATTCCCCGAAAAACTTTCAATAAAAGGAGAGAAGATGGCGAAATATCATCGTTTTATTCATATTGATGGAACTGCTTTACATTTTACGTCACTGATAATACTTGCGTAGGTGTTCAGTATTCCATGCATTCTTAAATTCCTCTCCTTTTAGAGTTGCTATTCGGTAAGTTCCTGGTCGAACAACTTCTGTAACTCGGTAAGGTCCATGCCAGTTCGCTTCCAACTTATTGTGCTTCTGAATGACCTTCTTTAGCACGTAATCTCCTTCCTTTAAAGTGTATTTCTTCACCCTCTTATTGTAGAACAGAGCTGTTCATCGTTGGTAAGCAGCATTCCTAATGGTTGCCTCTTCTCTAACCTCCCCGAGCATGTCCAAATCTAATCTCCTCATTAAATCGCTGACTGGGGAATTGAAATTCAGCACTCTGTGTGTTGGAAGACCCAACTCGGCAGGTATTACGGCCTCACTTCCAAATGCCAGCATATATGGTGATTCTCCAGTGGCTTCTCGGGGAGTTGTTCGGTAAGCCCACAATACTGACTGTAGCTCATTAATCCAATTAGCTTTAGCCTCACTTAGCCTCTTCTTCAAACCATTTAGTAATGTTCTGTTCATCACTTCAGTTTGTCCATTGCTTTGAGGATGGCCTGGTGCTGAATGAATCTTCAAAATGTTTGACTGATGACAATAGGCGGCAAACTCCTCGTTATCAAATTGTGTTCCATGGTTTGTGATGAAGGCATGAGGGAGACCATATCGGCAGATGATGTTCTTCAAAACGAACTGGTACACCTTCTCGTATGTCATATCAATAAGTGGCTCAGCTTCTACCCACTTAGTAAAATAATCCACTGCAACGACGAGGTACTTAAATCTTCCTCGGGTCGGTGGCAGTGGTCCAACCAAATCAATTACCCACATGGCAAATGGCCAAGGGGAAGTTATGGGTGTTAATAATGCTTGTGGAGTTCGTCGGATGGAGGAAAAACGTTGGCATTTATCACATCTCTTAGCATAGGCTATACAATCAGCCCTCATTGTTGGCCAGTAGTATCCCTGCGTCATCACCCTTTGCAAAAGTGTCCGACCTGCTACATGGGCTCCACAGGACCCTTCATGGATCTCTTCAATCAAATCTTTCACCTCGGTGGGATGTACACATCTTTGCAAACCTGCCATAATTTCTCGTCTATACAAAACACCATTAGTTAGCACATACCGAGCAGCTTTAAACTTCAATTTCTTGGCAGCGAGCTTATCCTCCGGTAATTCTCCTTCCTCAATATATGCCCTGATGGGATCCATCCAAGATGGTCCTGAATCAAGGGTAATAATATTCATCGTCAGGTCTTCATCTATGCTCCGACTTTCTAATACTTCAATTGGTATCGTTCTTCGCAGCTCGGTATGAGTAGCTGATGCTAGTCGGGCCAGTGCGTCTGCTCGTGCATTCTCCATTCTTGGTATTCTGATCAACTGAATGGCATCAAATTCTGCCAACAACTCCATCGCCTTTGCATGATACTTGACCATTAATTCTCCTTTAACTACATATGTTCCCATCATCTGATTCACAATTAATTGAGAATCACTGAATACCATCACTTGTTGCGCTTCCATAATCTTTGCTAAATTAAGACCTGCTATCATGGCCTCATACTCAGCCTCATTATTGGAAGCTTTGAATTGGAATCGTTGGGCGTATTCCATATCAATCTCGTCTGGGGTGTTCAAAACAATCCCTGCTCCACAACCTGTTGTGCAAGATGACCCATCTACATATAATCTCCATGTAGGTAACTCGTCTTCAAATTTCTTATCTGACAAGGTTCCTCGGTGAAATATTTGCTGTTTCCTTTCATCCTCCCCTGATATTTTTCGCTCCTCGTCAATCATCTATTCTCGCTCTTTTACCAACCGGAGTTGGTCTGAGCTCGAATTTGATGATCCTTCAACATCCACAAGACCTTTTACCAACCGGAGTTGGTCTGGGCTTGTGTTTGATGATCCTGTAACATCCACAGGTTGATCAGCGAACAACTTTTGTTCCTCGGGGGTATCAGGATAAGTAAACTCTGCTATAAAATCTGCTACAGCTTGCCCTTTTAATGATGATCTGGGTTCATACACAATATCATATTCACCGAGCTCTATTGCCCAGTACATCAGTCTCCCTGATTTTTCTGGCTTATGAAGGGCTTGTCTCAATGGCATGTCGATATACACGACGATGGTATGGGCCTGGAAATATGGCCTCATTCTTCTACTTGCCTCAATTAATGCCAATGCCAATTTTTTCAGCTTTGGGTACCTGATCTCTGCACCTCGGAAAGCCTTACTTGTGTAATAAATTGGCTTCTGGACTCCATTCTCTATTCTGATCAATGCCGAGCTGACTGCATTCTCTGATACTGCCAGGTACAAGTATAACTTTTCTCCCATTACTGGCCTGGACAACAGTGGAGGTGCTCCCAAATATTTCTTTAAGTCTTGAAAGGCTTTTTCACATTCATCATTCCACTCGAAAGTTTTTCGAAGTGTTTTGAAGAATGGGAGGCATCTATCAGTTGCTCGGGATACAAATCTGTTGAGCGCTGCAACTCGTCCTGTAAGACTCTGCACCTCTTTCTTCGTCGTTGGAGATCGCAACCCTAAAAGAGCTTTGATCTTTTCTGGATTCGCCTCAATGCCTCGCTGGTTGACGATATACCCTAGGAACATTCCTTCTCGTACTCCAAATGTGCACTTCGTCGGGTTGAGCTTCATCTGGTATTTATCCAGTTGATCAAAGGTCTGACCTAAGTCAACTAGATGATCAGCAGCTTTCTTGCTCTTTGTCAGCATATCATCGACATAAACTTTCATATTGCAACTGATTTGTTCGGCAAAAACCTAATTCATCAGCCGCTGGTATGTCGCTCCTGCATTTTTCAAACCAAAAGGCATAACATTGTAACAATAAGTTCCCCTAGGGGTAATAAAAGAAGTACTTTTCATTTCGATCTGGTTGTAGCCAGAGTAAGCATCCATAAAGCTGAGCAGCTCCTGCCCCGAGGTAGCATCCACTAGATGGTTAATTCTGGGCAATGGAAAGTGATCCTTTGGGCATGCCTTGTTGAGATCGGTGAAATCAACACACATTCTCCATTTATTATTTTTCTTCTTTACCATCACCACATTTGCTAACCAGTCTGGATATTTCACATCTTCAATGAATTGGGCTTTCTGGAGCTTCTCGACCTCCTCTTGTATAGCTTGATTCTTCTCGGGACTAAATACTCTTCTTCTCTGCTTTACGGGTTTGATCTCCTTATTCGCATTGAGCTCATGACATAAGAAGTTTGGATCTATTCCTGGCATGTCTTCATGACTCCACGCAAAAGTTTTCTTCATGTTTCTCAAGAAAGTTATCAACTCCTGTTTTATTGAAGCATCCAACGTCGAACCTATCTGGGTTATTCGTTCAGGGTGCTCGTCGTCCAGAATAACATTTTCTGTAGATTCCACCACCTGTCCTTTTACAAGTTGGGATTCATCTCTGGGATCCAGTGTTTCAATTTTTGTACCTTCATCCACCTGGTAGGTAGTAGTCTTTTTCCTTGACTCTTCAAGCTCCTCTTGCTCGGCAGATGAATAATAGCATTCCCAAGCTACTTTTTGATCACCTTTCATAACTCTTACTCCAAAATTTATTGGGAATTTTAAGCACTG
The DNA here is from genome assembly GCA_949130495.1 of Sambucus nigra. Classification (NCBI taxonomy): domain Eukaryota; kingdom Viridiplantae; phylum Streptophyta; class Magnoliopsida; order Dipsacales; family Adoxaceae; genus Sambucus; species Sambucus nigra. The sequence continues at coordinate 605,435,707 of OX422214.1, read as the reverse complement.
ATGTACTGTAGATGGAACTGCTTCGAACTTCTTCAAACCAACTCTTCCCATGATGATGTTGTAAGCTGATTGTACATTCTTATCCATCACAAAAAGCGTATTCTTTCTGTTCGAAAAGCAGGCCAAGTTCCAATGAATATATCCAACTTGATCGTCCCAAGTGGAAAAACCTTCTCGCCAGCAAAACCCATGAGAGGTCTGTGATAAGGCTCCAATTGAGATAATTTTAAATTTAAACTGTCAAAGCACGAGTAGAACACGATGTCTGCCGAACTACCATTGTCTACTAGAACCCTTGAAATCACTACTTCTTTCATCCTCATTTTAATCACCAAAGGGTCGTCGTGAGGGTAAAGAACACCTGCAAGGTCGTTTTTTGAAAAACCAATGACCAGCTTCTCTTTGTTTATCTTCCTCGGGCGATCCTCCTCAGCCAAATTTATTCGCTGAATGTACGAGCAAGCTTGAGCCTCTCCAAGGTAAGCTTTTCTTTCTGCAGTAAGGTCTCCTCCTCCTGCATCTCCTCCTGTAATGACATTACAATCAAATGACCCAAAGCGTATTGAAAATACCTCTCGTTCTGGTTGCCTTGGTTTCTTGGGAAGATCGGGATCATCATCTGGATCGTCTTCATGGTCTCTCTTCTTTTTCTCCTCTGCTCGACGAGGAGATCTAGACCTCTCTCTAGTTCGGTCATTATTTCTTCTTTCACCTCCCCGATCAACATACTTTGCTAGCTTCCCTCTTCGGATAAGTGTTTCAATCTCGTTCTGAAGAGCTATGAAATTTTTGGTCATATGGCCATGATCTTTATGGAACTCGCAATATTTCTCCCTATTCCTCGTGTCAGGGTCTGACCTCAGTTTCTTTGGCCACTTTACTTCCTCGTTATTCTGATTTCTTCCAAGACATGATTAATACCCATTTTCAAAGGAGTATAATTATCGAATTTCTTCAGGACTTCCCATGACGACTTATTATTCTTGGAATGCTTGTCACCGCCATTGCCCTTATGCTCTTTCTTCTTAGATTTGTCGCCCTCCTCCTTGGTTTCTTTATCCATATTCTTCTTCGCAGCCACAGCCTCCTCGGCATTCATAATTTTGGCCGCTTTTGCCATCAACTCTGACATAGTTGTAGGTGGATCTTTGGCCAAAGTGTAATACAACTTGTTGGGAAATAACCCACTCATCAAGGCGGTGATTGTTGTTTTCTCTTTATAATCTATGACTTCCAGCTTCTCGTTATTGAAACGAGTTATGTAATCTCTAGTACTCTCACCAGATTTTTGTCTAACACTTAACAAGTGTGCTACTCGTTTTACTGGCTTTGCTCCAAAACAGAAATTGCCAATGAACAACTCGGCCAACTGAAAGAAAGTTGAAATCTTACCCCGAGAAAGATTGTTGTACCATATCTGGGCAGATCCAGTAAGAGTTCCTGAGAATGCTCTGCATCTCATCTCGTCTGGGACAGCATAGATGTTGGCAGCAGCTTGATACTGCTCTATGTGCAGAACAGGATCTGTCTTTCCATCATATTTGGGAGTCACCACAAGGGCTTTAAACTTTGACGGTGTAGGAAAATTCACAATGGCCTGGACAAAAGGTGTCCCTTGAACAAACGTTCGTTGTAAGGGATTCTTCGCCTTAGCCATTTCTTCCAATCTATCCTCCAACCGCTGAATGGAACCTTTCCACGCATCATTTCCTTCCTCGGGCCTATTGGTTCGAACAATTGATTGATCTGACGTGGCCTCCTGAGATCTATCATGACGAGCAACTGGTCATGATTGTGCTGATCCTTCTCTTAGATCTGATGGTTGTCGAAAACTCCTCGACATGGGTTTAGGTGGACTCTTATTCCTCATAGGCCTAATCGACTGAAAGGAGACACCCTGCTCAGTCTTTCCAAAGCACTGGTCCTCTCTGGAGAGAGAGTAATACGTTGCTCAGTATCTGTAGCCCGCATTGACGAAGTTCGCCCAGGTTGATAAGAGGAATCATCAGATCCCTCATCACGATACGCATCTGTACGCCTGGATCGTGAAGAAAGTAAATAGGTTTGCCTTTGACCACTTCGCTGTCCCGAATGTGCAGGTGCACCGCCATGAAGGGTTTGTATGAGTTGCCGCATTGTCTCTTGCATGGCGGTTTGTCCTTGAGCCAGATTCGTCATAATTCCAGCCAGATCTGGAGGTGCAGAAGGATTTGGAAGATTTCCAGCATTTCCAGCATTTCGATTGCTGGATTCCGGATTATCTGCCATTGATGATGAATGATTTTTGGTGAAAAACGATAACAACAGTCGCTTCCCACAGACGGTGCCAATCTGTTGATGTAAAAAATTAGATCACTCTAATTATTCAATCACAGATAAATATAAATGAGACAAAGAATTTTAAAGTGGTTCAGCCTTATAAGAATGGCCTACGTCCACTGTTATGTTATTGCTGAGTGTTTGGGAATTCTCGATTACAAGTTCTATCAAGAAATTCCCTTCCCTTTGAATGAGGATGATACAATGTATTTATAGCCTTTAGGCTGTACATGTGAAAGGGTAAACAATAAATGATATACATATGAAAGGGTAATACATTTAATGCCCTTTAAGCGTGTGCATCTAAATGATAAGCATTCAATGAATAGTTGAACTGTTGATTATCTGGCAATCAATGTTGTGGCCGAGACGCAGCTCGGACCGCCTTAGTTGCTCGTCGTTCAGGTGTTCCTCGGAGCGTTGGAGTTCCTCGGAGTACACTTGTTGCTCGGAGTGAGTATGACTTGGTCGGGGAAATAAACTTCCTCATTGCTATTGTGCCACGTAGATAGACACATGTCTTCTTATTATTCCTCTATATCAGCATACTAATTTTGGTATCAACAGTCGTTGTACCACAAGACCTTCTGAAATGGGTAGGCCTCAAGATTTTCAACGTATGGATCCCAGACAACCTACACGTAATTCCAAATATTAACATATAAAAACAGGGCACAAATATTAAAATATTGCATTGAAAATAAATAATACTTACGTTTGAATCTTTTGAATGGTCTAAGGTTTCCCCTGGCTTTAGTATTTGTGCAAAGGCATCACCTGACACCGTTTGTGCCCTCCACTTGCATAGACACTGCTCGGACGACTGAAACTCCAAATTTCAAACATCCCTCGCCATGTGAAAGTGGTCATATATCCACGCATGCATCAAATTGATAAATTAATTGGTAAATTTATATAGAAAAAACAAAATAAAAAGTACGTGACAACGTTAAAATATTTACCACTATAAAGGGAGATATCCGGGCACCTGTCGTACGTCTACCCGTGATGCAACCCCCATCTGCCGATGCAAATGTGTTAATACGCCCATCCCCCAAGAATATTCATTACATTTCCCAAATTTTTGCAATGACTGGAGGTAGCAGACTGAGACTCGGTTCCTTGATTTGTTAGGAAACAACAAGCACCTGACCATAAACAATAAGTACCCCATTGCGGCTTACTCAATCTGCTTATTCCTAACATCCTCCCCCAATTTCTTAACCTTCCCCTTTAACATATTCATAATACAATCAAAATGTATAACATACACCGACTTGTATTCCTTTAGAGCCTCCTCCTCGGTACAACCGATATATTTGGTAAGCCATTGAATTTGTGTCGCCTTCTCCTCAGCTATCCTAAAAATGGTACCATTAACCGTTTTACCAACTACCTGGATTTTAAGGAGATAATACACATCATTAAGGGTGATCATCATCTCACCGAATGGAATATGGAATGAATTCATCTCATGTTTCCACCGTTCGATGAATGCCAACATCGATACGTAGTCGATGTACCGATAGGAGTGTTTAATCAAACCCAAAGACCCGAGTTCTTAACCAACTCAACCACCCTCACGTCTTCCTTCTCTATGTCCCACTTGGTAGATTTTTTGAAGTGGTGCATGCACTTCATCACGCCCCACTCCTCGTCTCGGTTTCATATCGAATAAGCGATATAGTTATGAAATTGTTTTAGCAATTCAGGGTTATTTCTTGTGCACCCTTCAAATGGTTGTGAATCCGAGTGGCTGTTTTTTGTTCGTTGTTTATCTCGGGCGCTTTAGAGGATGTGGATGGTTACATTTCATCTTCCAATGAAGAAGACTCATATTTATAATCTTTGGGCTTCTCTCTCTCTATATATATATCTCTATCTATCTCCCCCCTACCCACATCTCCCTCTCCTTCTTCCTTTATTTCTTCATCTCTTTCTTTCTCTCATTCTTTATCTTTTGCTTTCCCTCATTCTCTCTCTCTTTATTTCTCTCCTTTTTCTGATATCCTTTCTCTCCTTATTTATCTTCTTCTTTATCTCCTTTCTCGACCTCTTCATTATCAGTTCCCTCTTCGCTATCACCCCCCTCAGCCTCTGGAACCTCCGTCGCTTTTACCACACCGCTTCACCAACCACTAGTACTCCACCAACCACCTGGTCAACAACTTTATCCAATGACTATTGCGTAGGAGAATATTCTTTGCTCTCGCCACTGTCACTACTACTAGACAATACGGGTTGTTCAAAATGTCCTTTACCACCTCCAACCTCTTCTTTCGCTCTGATGCGGTATGAGGATTTCTACTTCTTCCCATTTATATGATATACATAAGAAATTAACAAAATTATATTAGTAAATGAACATCAAATTAACAAGTTCATACTAACAAAGAAAGAATGAAGAATGAAACATCAAAATTATACTAACAGAGAATGCTAATGTGGTTTATCAAGTAATGATTCATACATACATACATACATCATATACAAACTTACAAAAAATTATCTAAACAACGCAATACATATATATAGAGGCACGTATATTTAACAAAATCATACATACATATATATATATATATATATATATATATATATATATATATATATATATATATATATATATATATATATATATATATATATATATATATATATACACACACACACACACATGCACACACACACACACACACACATGAGTTTTATGTATTGAGCATAGTTGGACTAGGTGGAACAAAACTAGCACATTTATTGAACATAAAATGGTAACAAAACTACTGTGACACCCCGCCTAATTAAATACCGGACGATCACTCATTTATTAAATTAAATCAAGGTAAACAGTTGGTTCATCCTCAGCATCACTGTCGATAATTTTTTTTTCCAATTTAACGCCCTAAATAATTAAGCTAAGTGTCAAAACCAATTTCATACATACTTTCCAAATTTTATTTAAAGAAAAAGATTTATTTATTTATTAACAACATTCCAACAATTAAGAATCACACCACAATAAAACCTGGAACACAATCCATTTAATTTAAAACATTCGTAAATCGAATGTCAACATGCGAAATATAAAGTAACACAATACAAACTGAATAAATCCCATAGTAACAATACTAGAAATAACTGAAGTACAAATGTCCCAATAACAATGAAATAATGGAAAGGGCGACACATGCCCAATAAATGAGAATGCTAGAAGTGGAGTCAATAAAGGAAGCCGTCTACGCAAGTGACCTGCAACTCCCACCTAAGCTGCAGCACGTTCCTCTCAAGGGATCCTAAGTAAGACGCCCCTGTGGCTGGGCACCCGAAATATATACATATATATACAAGAGAGAGAGAGCGAAAAGGAAGCGGGTCAGAGCCCGAAAGTGTGTTTGATTTAAAATACGTTTAGCAAGTATTTAAATTGATACAGGCCAATGCAACAACATATTAGTGCGACACTCTCTTGAGAAATTCTCACCTCTCTTCTAATGTGCACACCTATCGCACTAACCTTCTGTAATACCCCGTATTTTTATGCTATATTTAATTTGGGGATTTATTTAATAAAAATCCGGAAATTAATTATGTTATAATTATTAACGTGACTAGAGTTAGTAATTATGGAAAAATTGTTGAATATTACTAAGGAGCATAGTAATATGTTATATTGGTTATATTGAATGTCATAAGTGAATCAAATGACTATTTCGGAAAATTAAGTCGGGACGTGCTCGTGTCACGTCGGGACTAATTATGTTAATTAAAAAGTGAATATTTTATAAGTTGTTCGTATGGTCGTTTTGAGTGCGCCAACGCGTCCGGAAGGGTCGAGATAGTCAGAAAAGTGTACCCGGGGGTTTAGTTTGGGTCTCGGGATGTTTTTAGGCTTAATTAGTGACCCGGGAGGGCGTTTTGGTCATTTTACAAATTAGGGTAATTAAACCCACGAATTTCAGCCATCCTTAGCAGCCATTTAAGTCAGCCTTTTAGGGTTAGATCATTCAGAACCCTAAGACGGCTAGTGGAGAAGAGAGGAGAGACCTTGCTAGGTGATTCAAGGCCAAAAACACCACCTTTTGCACCACCGTCACCACCAACGTGTAGATCGCGAGGAGGAGAACGCAGCCACACCAATATCAGCAGGAAACCAGACCTCTGAAATCCCAGGCAAGTGTTTAACTTGCGTATTTTCGTTGGTGCAATAATCATGTTAGTGTAGGAATGATTAAGAGTATAATCCATGGAAGAAAACCCAATTTTGATAGGGATTTGCATGTAGAAATCATATGAACCTTATTCTGGAAATTAATATGTGAAGTAGATGTTTAACCCACGAAATTATGATGATTTGTTAGAAGGAATTTCTGGAGAAAACTGATTAGAACAAAGGTTAAGAAAACTGTAGGGTTCTTGATGATTAGATGAAATATTAGGTTGTTTAATCATGTTTATTGATGTAGATACGCATGCTGATCGTTAAAGATACCTGGAATTATGTTAGGATGTAAGCAGTAGACTTTTTGGGTCAATTAGAGTTGGAAAATATGAGTTTTGATGAAGAAACTTAAGCAACCCCGTCACTGCAATTTCTGCAGAATTTTCACAGACCTGCTCGATCGATCGATCGACCCTAGATCGTCGATCGATCGAAGGATCGATCGGTCGACCCCCAGACGTCGATCGATCGACCCTCCCTGGCAGCCTATTATTCCCCTTGTTTAATTAGTTGAGTTAATTTATCGTGGAATAAACCTTGGGCATTCTAAATAAAATGATTTGGGAGATATTGAGGACCAGTAGGGTATATGGACATATGTTAGAACCTTTAATCTTCAACGAAGAGGGTAATTATGGGATATTTACTTTAGGTTGTTAGATTTATGAAACTTAAGGGTGAGGTGCGTAAGAGAGTTACGTTGGAATCAAATAAAGTTATTCACTGAATTTTAGATTTGTAAGGTTATAACCCATGAGTATTAGGTAATGAGTGAGAAAACCCTTCGAGTTAAGGTTAGAGGTGAAACCTTATACGTTATACTAATAAGGTGAAATTTAGGACAAAGGTTGTAATTATGGGTAATGAGAGTGACCTATATTAATATAATGAAATTGGTATATTTATATGAATGTGTGTACATATATTATATACATGTGAAAACGTACCCGCGCTACTTGCTATCCCTGAGGTTACCACACTGGGACGATCGTATCCTGTGTTGCTTTATGGGGATATTGAATCGTACCCTAGAAGATAGAGATCCTAGGTACGGGCTATTAAATTGATAGTCGGACGGTCCTAAGAGACGTGTGGGTATGTACTGACCTCTTGGACTTGGAATCTATGCTTCGCCTCAACGTTGTTTTGTATATGTTAATACAGTTCGAGAGTGATTCCGAACTTGTATTTCCCTTTATGTGAGCGATACGGGGATTGGGTAGCAGAGTATGCCCGCACCATAGTTTAGTTGGGGTGCCATTATATATATATTTTATTCGAGTAGTTAATATATATATGAGGTTATAAACTTTGAACTGCCTACTGTGATTTGATAAGTAGATCATGGTTGTTGACTCAAATTATTAAATACTTGTTTTGTGAAAAGATGAAAAGGCACGGGGAAATCTTATAATTTAATGAAGCTAAAACGAGAGGAATACTTCAGATTGAAAGTTATATTTTTATAAAACTTTGTCATCGTCCGGTTTTGTATACATATGAATAAGTTAAGATAAACGTACCAATGGGAAGGTTAGTACGATAGGAGTGCACATTAGAAGAGAGGTGAGTATTTCTCAAGAGAGAGACGAACTAATATGATGTTGCATTGGCCTGTATCAATTTAAATACTTGCTTAACGTATATTAAAATCAAACACACTTTCGGGCCCTGACCCGTTTCCTTTCTCTCTCTCTTCTGTGTATATATATGTATATTTTTCAGGTGCCCAGCCACAGGGGCGTCTTGCTTAGGATTCTTTGAGAAGAACGAGCTGCAGCTTAGGTGGGAGTTGCAGGTCCCTTGAGTAGACGGCTTCTGTCATTGACTCCACTCTTATTACTCTCATTTATGGGGCACGTGTCGCCCTTTTCATCATTTCATTTATTGTTGGAGATTTTTATATTTGAGTTATTCCAGTATTGTTTATGGGATTTGTTTCAGGATGGTTTATGATTTTAATTTTATATTATTGACATTCGTTTGGTGAATGTATGGTTTTAATTAAATTTCGTGGTGTGATTCTCTATTGTAGAAATGTTGTTTTGTATTAATAAAATCTTTTCTTTAATTAAAATTTGGAAGTTTGTATGAAAAATGTTTTTGACACTTAGCTTAATTATTTAGGGTGTTAAATTGGAAAAATTATTTTTATCGACAGTGATGCTGAGAATGAACCAACTGTTTACCTTGATTTAATTTAATAAAGGAGTGATCGCCCGGTATTTAATTAGGCGGGGTGTCACAGGTGGTATACGGTTTATCTTATCATTTTATCATACTAACCTTCCCAAGAATTTAACTTATCTTATATTACACGTAAGATTTAAAATTCAACGATTCCATTTTGAAAAGAATGTTTCAATTAGTAACCAAAGTTCTCCATTTTAACTTTATAAAATCAATAAAGTTTTCCAGTGACATATTATACTTTCTCAAAACAAGTATTTAAATTTGAGTCATCAATCATGTCCTACTTATCAAATCACAGTAGGCAGTTTCAAATTCCTGAATCTCATATATATATGAACTACTCGTATAATATATATAATAACAGCACCCCAAATAAAACTATGGTGCGTGCATACTTCTACTATCCAAACCCCATACCACTCATATCAAGGGGAATACAAATTCGGAATCACTCTCGAATTGTATTAATCACATACACAAACAATATCGAGGCGAAGCATAGATTCCAAGTCTCTAAGAGGATGGAACATACTCGCGTCTCTTAGGACCGTCTGAACTATCAATTCGATAGCCTGTACCAAGGATATCTATCTTCTAGGGTACAAGTCAATATCCCCCATAAAGTTCCCATCGAGATAAGACTGTCCCAGCGCGGTAACCTCAAGGATAGCAAGTAGTGCGGTATGTTTTTCACATGTATATAATATATGTACACACAATCATATAAATATACCACAATTATCATATTAATATAGGTTCTTCTCGTCACTCATAATTATACCATTTCCTTAATTTCACATTATTAGTATTACGTATAAGGTTTCATCTCTAACCTTAACTCGAAGGGTTTTCTCACTTATTTCGTGACACTCGTGGACTCTATTCTTCCAATTAGGAAAATTCAGTAGGTATACCTCTATTCATTAACATAACTATTCGCCGAAATCTCTCACTTGGAATACGTAGTTTCATCGTTTATTATATGATTATCCCAAAAGCAAAATTCTCGTCTCATAATAAAGTTCCCAACACTTATTCATAAGTCCTACTGGTCTTTCCTATCTCCCAAAAATTTTTATGAAGAACACCCAAGAATTATTTCACGATAAATTTAATTTAACTAATTAAACAAGGGAAATAGGAGTCTGTCAGGAGGGGTCGATCGATCGAGGTCTGGGGCTCGATCGATCGAACCTTCGATCGATCGAAGCTCTAGGCTCGATCGATCGAACCTTCGATCGATCGAAGCTCTAGGCTCGATCGATGGATCAAGCAGGTCTACGAAAATCTGCAGAAATGCAGTTACGGGTTTCATCACCAAAATTACACCAAATCCATATTTTCAAGTTCCAATCGTCCCAATATTCTACTACTAACATTATAACAATATACCAGATGATTCTAACGTAAGGCATGTACATATTCGTCATTTAAACATGGATTTTCAACCTAAAATTATATCCAATTATCAAGAACCCTAGAATTTTCTTAAACAGTTTTCTAACAAATCTTTCTCCAGAATTTCTTTCTTATGATCATCAAAATTTCGTGGTTTATTTCCTCTACATGGCAAGGGTTTCCAGAATCAACATATAAATCAATACTACATGGATTCTCCTATCATAAATTGGGTTTTCTTCCATAGTTTTCATCACAAATCATTCCTAAACTAATATGAAGATTGCACCAACGAAAATAGTAAGTTAAACACTTGCCTGGGATTTTTGGTATTCTGATTCACGACTGATTTTGGTATGGCTGCGTTCCTCGTCTCGCGATCTACGCGGTGGTGGTGGCGGCGGTGCAAACCGGTGACTTTTGGGGCCTTGGATTCCCTTGGAGCTTTCTCCTTCCCTCTCCTCTGGCCATCACTTGTGTTTTTGTTTTCTAACCCTAGATGACTAACCTAAATGGATGATATAGGTTGCTGAATTTCGTGGGTTTAATTACCCAAAAAGGTGAAATGACTAAATTGCCCTCCCGGGGTACCAATTAGGCCTAAAAATGCCCCGAGACCCAAACTAAACCCACGGGTACACTTTTCTGACTATCTCGACCCTTCCGGACGCGTTGGCGCACTCAAAATGGCCATACAAATAACTTATAAAATATTCACTTTTTATTTAACAAAATTTAGTCCCGACGCGACACGGGCGCGTCCCGATTCAAATTTCCAAAATTGTCATTTAATTCACTCATGACATTCAATATAACCAATATAATATATTACTTTGCTCATTAGTAATATTCAACAAATTTCCCATAATTACTAACTCTCATCGCGTTAATAATTATAACATAATTAATTTCCGGATTTTTATTAAATAATTCACTCACATTAAATTTAATAAATCCCCAAATTAATATAGCATAAAAATACGGGGTATTACAACTACCACTTGCATTGAACAGTTATATACTGTTCAAAGAGGCCGTGAAAACAGTTGTTAGAGTGGTAAGTAGACTATGGTGGGAAGAAGTTAAATCTAACAACAATACGATGGGAAGCAATCGAAACAAATAAAACCAAGGTGAGATGCAACCGAAATGAATCCACATACGGTTTACTTCGATCAAGTTAGACCAACACCTACGGCAACGACCAACTGTGGATTTAGGGTTCACATAATTTTTTTAGGGTTTTAAAACCCTAGTTTGTCTATTTATTTTTTATGCAACATATTACCAATGTTAGTATTAGGGTTATTAAATGGTTTGCATGTTAGAGGTTATAATTGGATTTGCATGCTAGGGTTTTATACTAGAAATTAGTAAATTGAGACAATAAAATACAGTAATGGGAGTAAGTTGTAACGCTGTAACATAACATAAAGTAAGGCTTAGGTAGATGGGATTAAGTTGTAATGTTGAGAGAAAATAAGAGTATGATGTAAGATCGAGAGAGAGGGTTGTGAGGAAAGTTAGAGAGGAAGTAAAAGTTTAAAAATTTGGGGGGTTGGTTGTTTGGTGTTTTGTATAAATAATAGGTACTTATGTGGTGTTTTGTAGAAAATGGTGTTTTGGATAAAAAATTTGGTGGAAATAGCAGGACCTTGTATCAATATTTATTGTATTATATTATTACTAGCATATAAACTGTGCGATAAACACGCGATGTATAATAAACAAATATAATAATAAATATAAAAATTGATATATATATATATATATCATAAATTTGATATTTGATCTTACAACCATTATAAAGAGTTAAATTTTTCATAAATAAAACTTATGCATTATTTTTATATATATTTATTATATAAAAAACTTCAAAACAACTTACATATTTTTATTTGTTTTTAGTTTAAAAAACTGTATGTCATTTATAGATATGAACTTATAGTTTTTTCTATAAATAAAACGTTAAAAATGTTTTCATAACGATTTTTTTTATTTATATTAAAAACAATTTCAAAACTTTGAAAACTATTTTTTATAAATAAAAACTTCAAAAAAATGTACGTGTTATATATAAAAAAAATGATACATATTTTTATTTGTTTTTATTTAAAAAAACTCCATGTCACTTATAAATAAAAACTTAAAGTTTTTTCTATAAATACAACGTTAAAAATGTTTTTATAACCAAAAACCTTTTTTTATTTATATAAAATATAATTTTGAAAACTTTTTTTTTTTTATAGAAATAAAAACGCTATATAGATGTAGTGGTATTCATAGCATTGTGTAATGTGATTTGAGTGGAGAATTGTGAAAAGAGATTAATTAAATATAGATTGTGTTGGATCGAGAGATTAATTAATGGAGTCTATAATTGATCATCGTTTAATTTTCAAGGGACTTTTAATTTATTCATTTTTTTTGTTCCAAAAGGATTTTTTATTAATCCATTTAGGTGAAATAAATCATAAATTTTAGGAGGGGGAGACGTATCTAGATAGGGAGCATTAATTATCATTTCCACCTATAATACTATCTTATTAGAAGTATAATATACATTATACTTCACTATCGCAACGAGCACGATGTGCGGGTGTACTGTAATATTTCTTAAAAATACACCGAATTTTTTTTGACAAATCAAATAAGGAACCAATCATAAAACAAACATTTTCATACTAAGAGTACTTGTTGTGGGTGGATAATTTACAAAATTTACAACCCATAATTAGCAATCCTAATTCTTACGATGATATAATTATAATTGTAAATTAGTATACCAAATAAAATGAGTATTTATTGTTATCTCTACAAAAAAAGGAGCCATGTCACCACAAGATTTCCATTCCAATTTTTACGAAAAAAACTAAATTGTCAATTGACAAACCATATAACAAAAATTATTAAACACAAAACATTGTGTTAATAAATAAAAATAAAACGAAACACGAATGTAATAACTTAATATAATATAAAACTCTCTCTCTCTCTCTCTCTCTCTATCTATCTATCTATCTATCTATCTCTATATATATATATGTCTGAGAATAATGCCTTTTAGTATTCCAAATTATCTAAGGGTTGAGATTTGCTCACTTATTGAGATCTAAGGGTCTCACGTTGTGCCATGTCATAACTCGAGACTTATGACATGGTAAATGGGAGAGAATCACTTGAACCTCTGGAAAAAAAACATAAGCTCGTTCTCTTTACCTCTTATGCCCCCATCTCCCTTAATCTCTCCCTCTCCATCTCACGCATTTGTCAACTTATCTGCCTCCCTCCCTCCCTCTCTCTCTCTCTCTCTCTCTCTCTCACACACACACACACACATAGTGTAAACACACAATCCTATAGTAAATACACCTCACCCACACATACACGCACACACACACTCATAAATCTGTCGAATATTTCCCTATTTTGGTTTGAAATCAAAGACTTTAAACCATGGCCTTTGTTTTAAACTTCCTTGCAGATCTGTCAAATTTGGGTTCCAATGTTAGGCCTCTCTTCCTATTTTCGGCGTAGATACATTAATAATTTGGGGGTTTGGTTCAATTTTTTCATGTTTACTGTGTGTAATGCTGGTGAATGTCACCCAGTTAAGTCAGATTTTGAAAACGCGTAGGTTGCTTTGGGGGGAGACACATGGATTATTTCATAAGAAGCCAATTGTGGTGAGGATTTGTAATTAAATTAGTGATTTACAATTTATGTATTTATTATCTTGATTTTTTTTTCATTTCATTATTTGGTTTATATACAATCAATAACTTTGTTGTTTGTTTAATTGACAGATGATATGACAATTTTACTACTATTAATGCATTTTTCATTGGAAATTATGAAGATATTTGTCATTTCCACCTCTTTATAAATCTTGTTATTAATAATATAAAAATATAAATAACTTTATTAGTTAATGAGCTAGTAGGAGTAAAAAAAAGTTATTTAGTGATTGACAGCAATTTAAATATGTTAGTTTTATGTTTCCATGTGTGTCACTCTATATAAGCTCTCAAAACTACTGTTGATGCTATGAATTTGTAATTTTCATTAGTCAAGGCCCTTTACATTGTTGTTTAGGTTACTGTTAAGCTTTATTGGAGAAGTGGTTGCAAGAAAATATGGTTCTTTTTTGGGTGGTAACTAATATTTCACTATATTTTTTGGTTTATTCTAAATGAAGTATGATTTTTTCTAATTTAAAAGTCCGTTGGATTCCCAAGGTAATACTAATTACGTCGTATGAATCATTATGTGATAATGTGTATTTTTTTTTATTGATTTGGTTATTTATTGGTTGTGGTTTCGGGTTTGTTTTGGTGATATATGAAATGGGGTCACATAATGAATTTTGATATATTTTCAATCTTTATTTATAAAATTCAGAACCCAATAGATGCGAGAAGTGCACTAAAGATAGGTACATTAGGGGTATAATAAAAAGTGTCATTGGCACATGTATATTTTTTATGTACTCACAAGGAAATGAAATATGCAACTAAAAATCGTGAGTACTTTAAATTAGGTGTTAAATTGGCAAAATTTATAGGTTGTGGAGGTTTGAGATTCTCTCACTGTGTTGGTCTATGTCCCCGTTACAAACATGTGTTAGCAAAGTGATCTTCTCAACAACTATTTTATGAGATTGATTAGAATCTTTAATGAGCTTTATTGAATCAGGTCTTATATATTAGTTTTGTAAGGACACAAATTTCCAATTGAGTCCTTTGTAATTTTGTCTCAATTCCGGACAAAAACATTTGAGTTATAGGATAGTGTTCATGTTGTATTTTTTAAAGCCTGTGACATGTAAAGTTGAAGACGAAGTGGCCAGCATTTCAAGTGAACATCAATTACAGAGTTTCAAGTGCCACGTTTCACGTCATCAACATCATATTTCATGTCTCTAAAGGTATGAATGCTTTTATATATTTGTAGGAGACTTGGAATAATTTTACAATGGTGTAATTTTATTTCTAGAAGGTTTTTTAGAACTTTTAATGAAAAGTTTTTGGGCATAAATTGAAAAATGAACATTATGGGATTTCATTCGAAATCGTCGTTCGAACGAGAATTTCGTTCGAACGAGTTTGCCAACGAATTTTCCCATTTGGCATCTGGAACACCGTTAGATGGTCGTTCTAACGAGACTTCATTCTAACGAAATCTCGTTCGAACGAGATTTCTGGGCGGGAACGGTTTTGGCAGTTTTACACCATTTTTCCACCACTTTGTCCCACTCTCTTTTGATTGTTTTTAAACCGACTTCGGGATAGACTTTTTCTAAGACTTTTGTAATATCTTTGAGAACTTTTAGAGATAATTTTTCTCAAAAAAAATCCTTGTTTTCATGTGTCAAAGTTAACTACAAAACTCTCTCATACACATGTGTTTACATCTATAAAGTTGTTTTGTTTACAATTCCAAGCATTTCTTCATATATATAATATTAGCTTGGAGTTGATTGGCACAATTGGTTCATCTCTACCACAAGAAGGAGAAGTTTGGGTTTACTTCTACATCTCTCAAAGAAGAATAAGCTTTTGTGTTGCTACGGCATTCTCACATGGTGAAAGGCACCATGTGTGGTTGACGGTTGTTTGGTCTCAATTGGTGGACTCCGAGGTTCCTGTGGACTCCGAGATTATTCGCTAGGCGGAGGTTGAAGTTCGAAGGAGTGCGTCAAGGCTTGAAGGTATTCGAGTCGGTTGTGTAAGTCCTCTTGTCGAGTCTTTGTAAAATTCATACCGTACTTAGTGAATTTGTTAGGCCAGGGTCGTCCGAGGTTTTTTCTCGATTTGGTTTTTTCCTCGTACATCGCCGTGTTATGGGATTGTGAATTTATTTTATCTTTTGCAAAAATCACTTAGAACTCATGCTTAGGGTAAAAAGATAAAATTGGGTTTAATTCGCATTCTTGATTAAAATGGTGCAAGTTTAATTATTTGGGTAAATTTAGTTTAAGGTAATTTAATTCAAGTTGGCACTAAATTAATTGGATAGTATTCTTGTCTATTTTGTTTAAACTTGATAATTAAATTAATTTGGTTTGAGTGAATTTAAAGTGTGTGTGAGTTTACTTTAATTTACTTTGTTGTGTTTTGTTTTAATTTGTTTTAAGAAATTAAAATATGTCATTTGTGTGTGCTGTGTTGAACCATCTTTATTCGCACTTTTAGGAAATTAAAGTGAAAGTTTTAAAATTGGGGGTCAAAGTTTCCAAGAAGTTTGTAAAAAGACATGGATTTGATTGATTATGGATGTACTCAATCTATAAGCTTTTAGTGAATTAATATTTATATGGATTGTTGAGCTATTTGGTTTAATATAAACCTTTTATAAAGTAGTTCTTATTCTAATTTTTTGTAGTATTGTTTGATGTAAATCATTGACAGGACATAACGATGGATACGAATGCTTCCATATTAAAAGTTAATGTTAAAAGTTCATAATACTCTATTTTTAATTTCAAATTGGCATTCATATCTTTTATGGCTTATCTTTGTATTTTTTTGTTTCCCATGGTTTTAAATAGAGTTTTGGGGATATGAACCTGAAGCTCTAAAGGCATAAGCAATACACCATCTCTCTCACATCCATCCATCTTTATTATTATTTTTTTTTTTGGAAACTTCATTCCTTACTTTTACTTTCCTTTACGCCCCCACGTTATGTGAGTTTACTAGAGTTATTCTCTAGTGTCATTTATTGTCACACCAGTTACCTCACCATTAGTTGGTATCAATCCATGACGAAAGCATTGAGAATTGATGGGGCAGAAGGGGTGGCACAATGTACAATTCCAACATAAAAACCTTCACTTGTTGCTTTAGATGGTCTAATAGTTGCCTCTATTTATTTCGTTTGTCTTTAAATTACTCTTTGCCTTGAGTAATGTGTTACATCTACTGAATTCAACTAAGCATTGTGCCCTAGTGGTTTAGTTTCCACTACACCCTCTTATTTAAGTATTTCATATTATTTAATAATTGACATTTTATGTTACCACAATGGACTGTCTAATGGTGTAACCTACTATTATTTGGGCAGTCATCATCAAACTACACTCTTTTGAGCTCAATCAAATCGACACGCGTGAATATTATCCCACTAGCATGACATATCTTGTCTTCACATCAAAACAAGGAGTTGAGCACCTTCAGCCTCCTATACAAGACTAAGAAATGACCCATGTACTTGATTTCACGCAATAGAGATAACGATTCACCATCTCTGTAAAAGATTTCAATTTTTTGAGGATTTTCTTTACTAGAAGCCAAGATTTGAAGTTTTCATTTGTATAACTTAACTTTAGATGATGTATGTACAAGTTGATCACCGTCGTTATTCAAATTGTAATGATTTAAATTCTAATTTCAGTAAATGTACTCATGTACTGAAATGCTATTCATATTCTAAGGTTAAGTAGAGGATTAGTTTGTGAACCTTTCCCTTTGTTTATAACACTTCAATAGATCTTTTACATATTCTAAAGGGCGGTTTAAATGGAATTCAAGGCATGTAGACATTCCCATGTACATGCTTTGATTAATTGGAGTAGAATATGCATTATTGTAATACCCCGTATTTTTACGCATTTTTATTTTATTATGAAATTATGGAAACTGGAATTAATTAATTTAAACGGAGAAATTTTAATTTAAAATTAATCCGATTTAATGGTAATAATTACTAGCGTGACGAGAGTTAGTAGTTATCGAAAATAATTATGTTTAAATCATGTTGAGAAATAACTATGTTGAGCATTAGTGAATAACGTAATAGATGGTTTCAGATATATTAATATGGTCAGGGATGAGATACACGACAATTAAGATATAATTATTTGGGACGCGCATATGAGTCGCGTCAATTTTGTTATTTTGGGGGTTAAAAGGGTAAATTATTTTTTTATATAACTAGAATGACTATTTTGAGTGCGTCAGTGTATCCGGAAGGGTCGAAATAGTCCGAAAACACTACTCGGGTGTTATATTTGGAATTCGGGGCATTATAGCCCACAACGACACCCCAGAGGGGTATTTTGGTCTTTTGGGAATTTTGAGTAATTAAATGGACGAAAATAGGATTAAAATAGAAACATTGAGGGTTAGTGGTCTGTTAGTTTCAACTTACGTGAGAAAGAGAGAGAAAGAGAGGGAGTACTAAGGAGGAAGAAGACTCAATTGCAGAACAAGGATAAGAACTCAAGGATTCCCACCCAAAGTTGTGCCAAAGTGTAGATCGCATCAACCACATACCAATTTCAGTCCGAGAATCAGAAATCCACTTTATGGCAAGTATTTATCTTGCTCCTCTACACAGTTATTTTGAGTTATTGTAATATTCATTCTTGAAATATACAATTATGTTTATTAGGAAGTTATGAAAACAATTGGGACAATATTTTTAAGTGAGTAAATATAAAGGGCCTTATATTATCATTTTTTTTTTTGGCACAGGGCCATCTAAATCTTAGTTTGATAATTACCTCAATTTTTTGTATCCTTTTTAATGAATAAACCCATTTATTGCCTGATTACCGCTCTATATTTGCTCGATGTTTTACTTATTTAAGTTGCCCATATAAATGTAGGAGCATTTTAAGTAGGGGAAATTGCTAATATATGCAACATTGGCATATAGTTTGATGATTTCTTCTATGTTGCCTAGTCATGATATGGAACATAAATTTTCAAATTATGGTTTTGATTCTATTTTTTCATTCTCTAAGACCACAATTAAATTTTGAAAGTTGAAATCTTGAAGAAAATGTAGCAAGTAGAGAATCATATCCCCAAGTTGAGTTTAAATGTTGTGTTTCCATAAAGTTTAGAGTAATCTAGACCGACACGACACATTTCCATAGACAATAACGTACGATTTGCATTTATTAGTATTTAAAGTCCACTTATTATCATTCAAAGCACCAACCAATGTAGATCCGACATGTCATGTCATTGTGTCTACCAAAATTTGTCCAAATCTGGTATAGAATTACCCTAAAGTCAAAAAAATAAGGTGCCCACCTTTGGTTGTTGTTGTCTTAATAGAAATAAATCAATATCAAATCACCAGTTTAAGTTCTTGTTCCATCCATTTTCACGTCATTTATATATTTTGCATAAAAAATAAAGCAAATACATTAAAAACCAAACCAAATCATGTTCTTCGTAAACAAAATCAAAACTCAATACATCAAAATCAAATAAGTTACATTAACACATCAACTAAATTATCATAAACCCTTTTATTTGCATACAAAATAGACAAAAATCTAAATATCTACATTCAAATACATCCACAAAAAAATAAACTCCTTTTCCATCCTATCACCAAAATCAATACGCATCAAATACCTCCCCCCCCCCCCCCCTCTTTAGCGTAAACTCCATATGGCTTTGCATTCGGTATTCCTATAAAAAGGCTACATAATTTTCAATGCAAGACATCAAACCTAACACTTTAATACCGAATATCAAAACAAATTTATCAAAAAATGATAAAGGAAATTGAGTAGCTGATGGCATATAGAACTTTGGTCACACAAACTGCTTGGAACTGTAATCTAATCAGCCTTGAAGGGATCTATGAGATAATAAAATCCTAAAAAGAAGTAGATATAAATTTAACAATCATAAGAAGATCGAAAGACAGCCAAAGAATCCAACTGGTTAATCAAGGGGATTAGATGACTTAATTTTTTCACACCCTCCATGTCTTTCCCCACATCCTTTGAATAATAAATGACAATTGTACCCTTAGGTTTATAAAATCTAAATGTCCAAAATTTTCACCTCGAACTAAAATAAACACATTTGATATAAAACAAAAAAATATATTTTCAATAAAAAATGGTGTATAAAACGTAAAATCTTATCCATTTTTTATCAAAAAACTGTATATAAAACGCAAAATTTATTTTTCTTAAGAAACTGTTTTCTTAAAAAAATGTTTTTTTGTTTACAAATTTTATCGTTGGTTAAAAACTGTTTTTTATACTATTTTAATATTTTTTTTACTATTTTAAAAAAATATGGTCCGTGACAACATTATGTATAGGCGGTCAGCCACCTATGCGTACCGCTGGCGCAGAACATTTTTTCTAATATATTAGTCCGCGTCAACGATATGTATGGGTGGTCGGACTGCCTCTACATACTGCTGATGCTCACCATTTTTTCAGATAGTAAAAATATAGTTTTTGAAATAGTAAAATAAACAGTTTTTAACTGAAAAAATAAATAACGAAACAGTTTTTAAAATAAATAAAAGAAAC
The DNA here is from genome assembly GCA_949130495.1 of Sambucus nigra. NCBI lineage: Eukaryota > Viridiplantae > Streptophyta > Magnoliopsida > Dipsacales > Adoxaceae > Sambucus > Sambucus nigra. Next base: position 605,415,287 of record OX422214.1, on the reverse strand, counting down.
AGTTTTTAACTATAAATGGTAAAAAGAATGTCCATTTTTTAAAAATAAATAATGATTTTTTTATCAACGTCCATTTAAATAAAAAAATAAGTTTTTTTTTATAAATAACATAATTTTTTTTGAATGAAAAAAAACTTTATAATTTTTATATTTTCAGAATATTAAAATTTTAATTTTCTAGAATATTAGGATTTTTATTTTTAAAATATTATTTTTTTATTTTTTTCATAATATTATATTTTTTAAAAATAATAGATTTTTGGCAAAAAATTATATTTGTTCAAATCATAAATGCATAGAGGGTTTTTTGGTCTTTTAGTTTTTAAATATTAAAAAGGGCATGGGGGGAGACAGAGGGTGTAGGAATAGCTATTCCATTTTTTTATTTTTATTTTTATTTTTAATTTTTTTTTTAAATTAAAAATGAAATTGACAAAAAAAAAAGAATATTTAATGATCGTGTTAATTAAGAGGGAAAAATAAATGTGTGATAGTTGTAAGTGGAAATAAAAAAGGTTAGTTTGGTAATAAGATAAATTTCACTGTTTTCACCTGTTGAATTATTCACTTTACTCATGGTTTGAAATGGTTAAAGTTTCACCTCACTTTTCACCATATTCATTTTATTTCACCATGTTAAATGTCCAACCAAATACATATTTTACCTAGGTGAATTATTTCTTAACGTGATAAAAAATATTTCACCACGAACCAATCGGACCCTTAAGATAAATGGTGATTTTTTGGTTACAAAGGTGCTCAATGTAAAAAGGGTTATTTGGACTATTTCCTTCTTCTGTATGATTCCATGTTTCCATTACAATTATATTTTTGCTACAACAACTTTCTCAAAAGCAAATGAACATTCTTTATCCACTCTTAAGTTAAACATACTTTTATTTCTATGCAACCCAATAAATCCTCAAGACCTTAAAGCAATCAATGCATTTTGAACTACAAATTTTAGTCCGTCCTCCTCTCTTTTGACTTTGTGAATGATACTCTCCCCATCCCAAATTATGTATTATTTTTTAGTCCATCGTGAATTAAGAGTGTCGTTCCAAACATTATATATAAAACTAGGTCCGATTTCAATTTTATCTCAAATAATACCCATATAAAAGATCAATTACCCAAGCGTACGCGCTTTCATTCCAAAGGCATTCAGAGGATAAATTTGGAAAGTTAAAATTTATCTTAAATGTTTGCTTTTCAAATGGGAACTTCTTACATTTGACCATAAGGAGTACTCTTTATCTCCCCAATGTGTAAGATTGATAGTTTTGAGGCTATAGGACAATGGGTGCCCATAATTTATGGTTCTAGTTAACACGTTTAGACCTTATGAGAGACGTCTGGCAACTATTTCCCACGGGATTATTCACTCTTAAGCATACCAATGGCATGAAAGTGAGTGACAACATTACATATAAAAATCTGCCAAGATCGACACACAAAAATGTGAAAATCTTAGAAAAACAAACAACATTACATGAAATATATAAACAACATTACTTATAAAAATATTCCAAGATTGTGATATGTATGTATATATTCCCTTGGTTATGATGGGTCTCACCAACTCCACACGAGAGTCCACTAACCTAGGTATAAGTATAAACATAATTATTTAACCTCTATGCGTATTTAGTCCTCCCTCCTATAGTTTAAGAGTATCTACCTTAATTTTCCCTTCCCCCGACATTGTTTAAAAGTATTTACTTAAATTTGCCTTCATCCCCACTTAAATACATGCAAGATACATAATACTCTTGTGAATAATCAGTGTTATCCAGATAGGGTGTTTATAAATGGACCATAAAATTTCTTAGCATCTTCTTCTTCAAAATTTATTAACTGCTATCTACAGCCCCTCAATTGTTAAACCTTTCCCACTTAATCAACTCATATAATTTAAATATTACCAACCACCTATCTTAATATACACGCCTAAGAACACTCATAAGACCTCAAAGGTAACATCATCCCCATTCACACAAGCAACCATTATTTTATAACTTCGCCCCACTTAAACAACAAAGTCAACAACATAAACTCTTCAACTCTGCAACAAGGTTACAACTATGAACTAAGGTATACTGATTCCGAAAAAATATTAAAATATTGAACTCTAGTTCAGATATCTAGGAGGGAACATTAGGTTTCACGAATTCTATTGCAAATAATCCTTCGCACTATGTCAGGACCATTGCTCTCACTATCCCCTGCTCTTTTTTTTAAAGAGGATTCGGACTTCTATTACAAGAGCAGAATTTACAATAAGGGGAAGACAAGAAATCCTCGACACTACATCATAATTAGAAAAAGAATAGAAATATATAATCACAATAAAGAGAGGAAGACTCCAATATCTGGGCTCAATCTAAAGCATCAGCATCCTTGAATCCCGAGCATTCCAGCCATAAACAGATAACTCCAGCTGTGACTTATTTTTCCAAAAGACGGCCTTCAGGTTTCTCAAACGACACAAATCACCCCCATTTTAACTTTTTGTAGGACTTATATACGGAATACTTAACAAATATCAAAAGACTATAGGGAAACCCTTAACAAGGTTAAAGGTAGAAATCATCAACTTCCTAACATTGAGGTTACTTCAAAAAAGATAAATTCCATCAACAAGAGAAAAAATAGTTCAATAAACCCACGAAGCAATGGGAGCACTACGATTGCACGACACTAGATTATAGTCTACCATTAAAACATTACCGAGATTTTTTCTAAACTCAACATGCACTAACTTAATTCGTCTATCTTTATTGGAATTCATCTCTAAATAACACATGGCATTAAAAATTACCAATTATCGTGATCATATGCTTTCTCAAAATGAATTTTAAAGATTGGTACTCTATTCTTGCATTACGTCATATACTCAAGTACTTCACTATCAATTAAAGCAAGATCAATAATTTTTGTACCTCGCACAAGATCCCCATTGAGTATTTACTATTATCACTCAAAACCTTCATCAATCTCTTATATGACATTCTTGGAAACACCAAAACCAACAGGTGATAAGAATAATTGGTCTTAACTCTTTAACCTCTATCAGGGTGCTTGATTAGGATTCAAGCAAGTGCAAGTCTCATTAGTCTTGGGATTCATAACTCGTGTTCTAAAAACTGTCGAGATGCCTTCATCAAATCCCCTCCCCTCCCCCCCCCCCCCCCCCCCAGCCCAGGAAAAAAACACCCCTTTAAAATAACACCCATATGAACTTGGGGCTTTATCCCCTCACTTTCATACAAGTCTTCTTTCACCTTTACATCCTTTTACGATATTATAATCCAAAATTTCTTCACATCCCCAATAAGGATCTAATTAATGTTGTTATTTCAAAGTACTCGTCTATTTTATATAAATTTTCAAAGAAACCAATAACCTCTATATTTCCTGGTCTCTAAAACTATCCATCCTCATTAATCTAACTTGCACATCAGCTCGTTATCTTTCTGCTGCTACCAATCTTGTGAGCAATTTAGTAGTATTTTTTCATACCTTTGTTCCTTTACTACTGAATTTTTCATTCCAATTGATTTCCTCTTAAAGAGTAATTTTTCTGATCAATTCTTGAGCAATAAATGTATGTAAAGTTGTACAGACTAACATGAAAATTAGACAGGAGGAAAACAAAACCTTGAAGACATAAATCTCATGTGTTATATATCAGTTACACATTGGAGTAAAAATTTGTATAAAAATATAAATAAAAGAATCATTTCTTTTTTTAAGATGAACAAAATTCTTGTATAAAAAATGTCATTTTTTCTATAAAACAATTACGTAAGATAAGCCTTTTCCTTTTTAAATTTGAAAAAAAAATCAGTATAAAATGAGAAGTTTGAAGTTATATCATGGCACATTTAGTTTCTACCTCTTATGGCGCAACACTTTTCTAATAGCATCGATGGGGGTTATGCCCTTTAAAAACTTTCCTACCAAATCATATTTGAAAGGAACCGCCAAAGTATCAATTTTCGTTTGTGAGAAAACTACCGCTGGCTCACCCTTGAATAAAGAAGGTTGTTTTAAAGGAATATCAATGGTGGTTGAAGAACCCACTACTAACGCGAATGATTTGGAGGGCATAATGTTAAAATCAGGGGGGTTAAGATTCAATGAGTGGGTTATTGGGGCAGCAGCAGCATGTGCTGCCATCTCCCCAGTACTTCCAAATAAACAATATGGTTTTTGTTCACAAAGTTTAGTTTTAACCATTACATATTTATCATTCTCTTATGTTATTAAGATTTTATCTTGATTATATCTGAAATCTGTTAATGCAAATGGAGAATTTTGAGAATTGTCACCATTTAAATACCATAATTAACACGCATGATAGCCTACCATATGAATAGTTAATACACATGTTTAGTAGCCTACCAAAGGAATAGTTACCACACATGTTTAGTAGCCTAGGTGGCACACCATTAATATTAACCATCCAATCTTGTTTTGATCCAACGGTCATGGTGATTCCCAAACAACTATAAATAAGCCTTGAATTCTCTCATTGCAATCATCCCAAACTCTCAATCTTGAGAGCAATTAGAGAGAAAAGAAGAGAGAGTAGTTAGGGAGAAAGACAGTGCATTATTAGCACTTGTTAGAGTGTGTAGAAGGCACTGTTAGCCTCCACGAAAATAGTGAGTGCAAGAGTGCATACAAGAGAGTGTGTAAAAATGTTCCTTTAATTTTCTATACTAAAAGTGGGTGTGAGTCGTGGACGTAGAAAAATTGGTGAACTACGTAAATCTCTTGTGTTGTGTGTGCATTATTACTTTTTGCATAATTTGTCTTGACCCGTTGATTCCCAAGGTCCTGGAAATATTATCGACGGAATTTAGTTGCGTACAATTTCCCAACAATTGGTATCAGAGATTTGGTTGGCGAACTAAAGGCACAACAGGCGTTTACAAAAATTACTCCATAAGTTTTTTTTGTATCCACCCTATTTGTTCGAGTGGGAGCAATGGAGTAAGAAAAGGAGTCCAAAATTTCCTAGTTTGATGGCATGTATATTGGATTCTGGAAAATGCAAATAGAAGACAACTTGTATCAAAAGTATCTTTATTTACCTTTAGGTGACAAGCCAAATGAAATGAAAGATTCGAAATGGGAGCTACTGGATAGAAAAGCTCTTATAACCATAAGGTTATCACTGTCAAAGTCAGTAGCCTATAACATCAAAAATGAGAAAACAACTGCGTCTCTCATGGCGGCCCTCTCCAATGTGTATGAACAACCTTCTATAACAAATAAAATTCATTTGATAAAGAAGTTATTTACTATGACGATGTCAAAAGGAGAACAATTAAGAGAATATCTCAATGAGTTCAAAAAAGTGACGGATCAGTTAGAGATGGTGGACATGTCTTTCACTGATGAGATACGAGCCTTTATAATTCTTGGGCAGTTGCCTGATGATTGGAAAGGCACGGTTACTACAATCACTGCATCTGCAAGAAAGAGAAAACTGAAGTTTGATGATGTAGTCAGCACAATTATGATTGAAGAATATAAAAATTGGTTAAATAGTGCTTTCACCTCAGCGTCAGCCTTGAATGTATAAAGTAAAAGCAGAGATTCAAACAGGAGCGAACAGAGCAATTGATTCAGATCCAAAAATGTCAGGTCGCAATCTTGAAATCCTAGAAATTCCAATAACTAAAATCAGAACCGAAAGGTGATTGAATGTTGGAACCGCAGCAAGATCGGGAACTACAAAAATCAGTGTAGTGCCCCGAAGAAAGAAAAAGAGAAGACGAAAACAAACATCGTAGCAGAATTGACAGACGATGCACTGATATTCTCTTTGGAGAGCAAGTAGGAGTCATGGGTGTTAGACTCCGGAGCTTCCTTTAATGAGACCTATAATAAAGAACTTTTAGTGAGTTATTCTCCAAGAAACCTTGTCAAGGTATACCTTGGTGATGATCATCCTTGTGACGTGGTTGGCAAGGGATATATACAGATCAAGTTGAACGGGTCTGTATGGAAATGAAAGGATATGAGACACATCCCTGATTTATGAAAGAATCTGATCTCGGTGGTCCAGCTATCAACTGAAGGTTATGTCACAACCTTCAATGGCGATTCATAGAAAGTTTCTAGAGGAGTAATGACAGTCGCTCGTGGAAAGAAGAGTGGCACTCTCTATATGATGGCGAACAATTATGGGTCAATTACAGTTGCAGAAAGCAAAGATGATCCAAACCTATGGCACTATAGATTTGGTCACATGAGTGACAAGGGGCTAAAGATCATGCACTCTAAGGAGAAACTACCAGATTTACAGTGAGTTGACATTGACTTATGTGAGAGATGCATATTTGGGAAGCAGAAGAGAGTTAACTTCATAAAGAGTGGCAGACCACCAAAGCAAGAAAAGCTGGAGCTGATTCACACAGATGTTTGGGACCTAGTTGTTGTCTCATCCATCGACGAAAAGTCTTACTTTATTAATTTCATTGATGGCCACTCCAGAAAGGTGTGGGTTTACTTATTGAGACACAAGTTTGAAGTGTACGAGGTGTTTAAGAAATGGAATGCCATAGTGGAGAAGGAGACATGAATGGAGATAAAGAATTTGAGATCCGATAATGGTGGCGAGTATGTTGACACAGAGTTTAAGAAATTTTGTTATGAAAATGGCATCATTCTAGAGAGGACTGTGCAAGGGACACCGCAATAAAATGGCATAGCAGAACGGATGAACCAAATATTGGCAGAGAGAGCCAGAAGCATGCGTATACATGCAGGATTGCCTAAGCATTTCTGGGCAGAGGCAATCAATACTACAACCTACTTAATTAATAGAGGACCATCAGTACCGCTAGGCACAGAATACCAGAGGAGGTGTGGAGCAAAAAAACGGTAAAACTCTCCCATTTGAAAGTCTTCGGTTGCATTGCTTATGTACATATTAGTGATCGTGCTAGGGATAAACTTAACCCTAAATCACTAAAATGCACATTTATCGGATATGGTGGAGATGAGTTTGGGTACAAGTTCTGGAATGACAAAACTTGGAAGATAATCAGAAGTCGGGACGTGATATTTAATGAGAAGGTGATGTACAAGGACAGATATGCACTACAGTTTAGTGGTGCAATACACGGCAACCCTATATACGTTGATCCAGACAATATTCAAGATAGTAGTGTGGCAAAGCAGACAAATGAGAGAACTCAGCCAGAGGAATCCATATCGCAGAACATCCAACAATAAACTGATGAACCACAGTCTCCATCTCCTGTACTAAGAAGATTACCAACCTCATGTACTAAACAGAAAGTACATAAACTAGTTATTGCTCACTGATGCCGGAGTACCTGAATGCTATGATGAATCATGTCAGGTGGATAATGCTAGAAAGTTGGAGCTTGTAATGAATGATGAGATTAAGTCCCTTATCTCTAACAAGACATGGGAGCTGGCTGAATTACCCATGGGACAGAAGGCTCTACATAACAAATGGGTGTATCAAGTCAAGGAGGAACATGATAGTTCTAAGAGATAAAAGGCGAGGCTCGTAGTCAAAGGTTTTTAGCGAAATGAAGGAATCGACTACACTGGCACATTTTCACCGGTTGTGAAACTAACTACCATTCGGTCAGTTTTGAGCATCGTTACAACAGAAGACTTACATATTGAGTAGTTAGATATGAAAACTGCTTTTCCCTATAGTGACCTCGAGGAGGAGATATATATGTAGCATCCGGAGGGTTTCTCGGAGCATGGAAAAGATAAACTCGTGTGTAAATTAAAAAAGAGCTTGTATGGTTTGAAACAAGCTCCAAGGTAGTGGTACAACAAGTTTGATGGATTTATGCAAACAAATGGCTATTACAAGTGAAACGCTGATCATTGTTGCTACTTCAAGAGATTTGAGTACAACAACATTATTTTGCTACTTTATGTTGATGACATGTTAGTGTTCGGTTCAGACATGGGCAAAATCAAAAAGTTAAAGAAGCAGTTATCGAGTGATTTTGACATGAGGGATTTAGGTGTAGTGAAGCAAATTCTTGGGATGAAAATTAACATAGACAAGTCTAAAGGTACTTTAGAGTTATCTCAGACAGAGTACATTGGACGTGTTTTGAAAAGGTTCAACATGAGTAATGCTAAGGCAGTTAACACACCATTGTCTAGTCACTTTCGGCTATCCAAGGGACAGTCAACCAAGACGTAGGAATAAATGAGCTTTATGGATAAGGTTCCATATGCCTCATCCATTGGAAGTCTCATGTATGCTATGGTTTGCACAAGACCAAATATTGCTCATGTAGTTGGAGCTGTGAGCAGGTTCATGACCAATCCAGGAAAATAAAATTAGGAATCAGTTAAATATATATTAAGGTATCTACGAGGCACTGATAGATGCCTGTCTTTCAGAAGAGGTGAGTTGAGACTACAAGGTTTTGTAGACTCAGATTTTTCTGGTGAGGTAGACAACATGAAGAGTACTATCGGTTATGTATTTACAGTTGGAACTACTGCAGTAAGTTGGATTTCACATATACAGAAAATTGCAGTGTTATCCACCACAGAGGTGTACGTAGTAGTAACCGAGGCCAACAAAGAAATGATTTTGTTACAAGGATTGTTAGCAAAATTTGGTTTCAAACAGGAAGAGAATGTTCTGCACAGTGACAATCAGAGTGCAATACATGTGGCAACGAATTCAACATTTCATTTGAGGTCCAAGCACATCAGACTTCGTTATCACTTCGTGAGATATATATTAGAAGATGGGGCATGACACTTGAGAAGATCCAAGGGAGAAAGAATCTAGCTGACATGTTAACCAAGGCGGTTACTACATAAAAACTGAAGATGTGCACAGCTTCAGTGAGTCTTCAAATAGAAGACGGGAAAACCTCACACCCAGCTCACTGATAGATGCGATGGCTAAGTTGCAGTTCAAAAGTCTCCAAGTAGGAGATTGTTAATGAAAATGGAGAATTTTGAAAGTTGCTACCATTTAAATACCATAATCAACACATGATAGCCTACCAAATGAATAGTTACTACACATGTTTAGTAGCCTACCAAAGGAATAGTTACCACACATGTTTAGTAGCCTATCAAAGGAATTGTAATGGTTGGTGGCACACCATTAATCTCAACCATCCAATCTTGTTTTGATCTAACGGTCATGGTGACTCCCAAACAACTATAAATAGGCCTTGAATTCTCTCATTGTAATCATACCAAACTATCAATCTTGAGAGCAATTAGAGAGCAAAGAAGAGAGAGTAGTTAGGGAGAAAGGTAGTGCATTATTAACACTTGTGAGAGTCTGTAGAAGGCACTGTTAGCCTCTACAAAAATAGTGAGTGCAAGAATGCATACAAGAGAGTATGTAAAAGTGTTCCTATAATTTTCTATACTGAAAGTGGGTGTGAGGCGTGGATGTAGCCAAATTGGTGAACCACGTAAATCTCTTCTGTTGTGTGTGCATGATTATTTTTTGCATTATTTTTCTTAACCCGTTGATTCCCAAGGTCCTGAAAATATTATCGACGAAATTTAGCAGCGTCTAATTTCCTAATAACGGATAAACATTTAAAGGTTGTCCGAACAAATTGGGATCATATATGAAATCATGATAAACATTTAGAGGTTATCCGAACAAATTGGGATTGTAGAAATCTCTAATGAATGAAATGCATATCATATTGAGGGGAGAACATCATAACACTTGTTACATATATATCAAGTCCTAAGAAAAACAACAAGTATTTGTTGGTAGAGAACATGTACAAAAGCAGAAAATGGTTACATGTACAAAAGAAGAAAATGGTTAATTATGGTGACGAAGTAATAAGAATAATTATTGGAACTCGTAGTAGCTTTTGTCTTCTTCACTATCAAAACGGGACACTTAATGTTCTGTGCACAGTGATTGCTCACACTCCCAAGCAAAGCCCTGCAAAAGAAAACCTAAAGTGTGAGCTTGGGTGAATAATAAATTAATTAGGAAAAAAAAGAATAAAAAAATTTAAAATTAATATTTAAACTCAAGTTTGATGGAACTATAGTTGCAACCTCGTCATTGATAATAAGAAAATATATTGCTTACATAATAAGAGGAAACTAGAAGAGTAATGCTCTTGATATGTTAATGGTGCCATTGACAATTTGCATAAATTGTAGATTAGAGTTAACTATATATAATATACTACAACATATACTTGTAAAAAGTAGATTATATAGAACAAAGAATTGATGTGATGTCTCACTTGGTTTACTTGTTGAAAGCCTTAAAACAAAATTGTTATATAGCGGCTTTATAAAATCCACATTATTATAGATTCACAATTTTCTATTGATCATAAGTAACATTTGAAAATAAAACAAAAACAAATTATGAAAGAAAATGTGACATCTAAAATTAAGATTTGCTCATATTCTCTAACCTGTTGATCAAACCGTAGCCGTGGCTGCCCATGACCACCACATCAACCCTTAACTTTCTGCCATCTCACAAATCACGTCCCTTGGATCTCCAAGTTCAACCAATGTCTCCACCTTAACCTACCCTCACAATCAAATAATAAAGTGAGATAATTCAATCTACATTTCACATCTTATACCCTAAGAATGCATATATGACAGTGTAAAAAGTCCTTTTTAAGCTGAAAGTTAAGTGGCACGATTTCTTCATACAGTTGGGTGTCAAAAAATCTATTTGCCTAAAGGCACCCGATGATACTATTTTTCTAAACAATGGTATTCTCAATTATTTAGAAAGAAAAATGATTTCTAAATATGAATTTCGAATGCAAACCACCTCTTCCTAATACAATTCATAAGTTCAGTTTCTGTGCCAAAAAATAACCAAAATCTATACAAAATAATATAAAAATTGATAAAAAAAAACAGATCCAGGTTACAGAAAATTCATTATAATATAGAAGACATGGCGTCTCGCGATTGGTTAGTACCGTTGGTGCGTAAGGAACCAACGAATTATGACACGACCCGCAATGTTAACATGAGTCCTAATTTTGAATCCAAATAAAGGGCGAACCTATAATGTTTTTAGTATATAATAATAGAAAATTTGTTGAAATGACAATTTTAGCCTTGATTGCAAGATAGGTGAGTAAAAGAACACTTGCGTTGTTGAGGTCCTTGCAGAGTTTTTTGGCCTTGTCCATCACACACTAAGTCACCTTGTTGCTGTACCTCTCAATGGTCGACATTATATCACTAGAAAACAAGTACCCTACAAATTTACAAAAATAAAAAATAAAAAATAAAAAATAAAAAATAAAAAATAAAAAATAAAAAATAAAAAATAAAAAATAAAAAATAAAAAATAAAAAATAAAAAATAAAAAATAAAAAATAAAAAATAAAAAATAAAAAATAAAAGATAAAAAATAAAAAACCCAATCAGTCCCAATATATATTATATATATGTCTACCGAAAGTGACCTCAGAACGAGATCAAAGTTACCTCTCCGTGTACCTGTTTCATCCATAGTCGTGTAAACAATCGTAGGTGGCTTAGCGTAAAGGAGGAGAAGGGTATCTTTGGAATTTTTAGTAACTACGTTTTTCAGCCACCACGATAGAGTGTAAGAGCTCTCTTCTCCTTTATCCACAACCACCAGAATCTTCCTCTCTTTTCTTGCCACTTCAACCATCTTTGTTGGTTCAAAACACTTGTTTATATGTTTGTCAACTTAAAACACACTGTACCAGTTTCATAGTGTGAACTATTCTATATATAATATAATAAATAATACGGCGTATCTCTTTTTAGCATACCATAAGGTGTTCAACCAGTTTATGCGCACTTCGACTAATCCTCATTCGCGGTTTGTGGCTTTCGCTGGCCAAGCATTATTTTGACAGTGCCAGGGATCGAACTGCGGACCAAACTCAATCCAATCCCAAGACTGTTTCAGTGATACCCTTATACCAATGGACCAAAAAACTTAGTTGTGTATCTATTTTTATGCGACCTGTGGTTCTATGTTTGCTGGTTTTGAAGATGTCGGCTCGTTCACAATTCCACGTCATTATTATGACTGTAAACGGATATTCGAAAATTTGCATCCGTCCAATATCCGAATTTGCATATATTTATCCGAAAAATGAAAACGGATGCGAATATGGATACTTTATAACAATATTCGAGAAAATGGATATGGATATGGATAGTAGTAGTATCCGACAAGGAGTATCCATTTTACCGGATATCCATTTTTTCGGATATCCGTATTCGTCTAACATACATGTAAAATATTAGTCATATAATATTTTTGAAAATGGTGTGGGCCCCCAATATTAAAATCTTTCACTTTAAAATCAATTTTCTTTTAATGATGCGGAAGTGAGATGGTTCAATTAAACAAATTAACTAATTTTAATTTCTTTTCAAATTAAAATAAAACCAAGTGCAATAAGATAAAACACACACTTATGTTAATTTCACTTAAACCAATTTAACCCAAGTCCTACAAATTTACCTAAGTCATATTTTCAATATTACTAAATTAGGCCAAACAAATTTTAACAAATTAAATTAATGACTTGAATTAACTACACTTTACCCAAATTTAATTTAGCACCAATTTAAGTAAGTAGTGATTAAACTAAATTTTATCTTTTTACTTAAGCATGCGTTCTAAGTGAATTTTGCAAAAGATAAAATAAACAATAAATCACTACACCGCGATGTACGAGAAAAAATCCACAACTACAACTACTTCATCTGTAGTAATATCTCGGTGTTTAATTTTACTGATGTATTAAGCAATCTTCTCAGATTTCTCTTTATTAAGGCTAGGAGTGGTAGAAAGTAGAATTCTTAGTGAAAGGCTTTGAATAATTTGGGGATGGAAAATGAATGTCTATTGGATAATGAGAATTTCTTCTTGATCTTTAATATTAGGAGCATTACCAGTGGGTGTTGTTATAGTAACAGACTTGAAAACTTGTTTGGGATTAGGGGCTTCGATCATCTTCATATCTGCTTGAGTTTTTGTTGTTCGCATAAATGGGAAAATTTAATATGACAATAAAATTAGAACGAATTATCTGGATGCTGAGGTGTGTGTTAGAGAACAATCTAAGACATAAATATTTTAATATTCGTATAATGGGAAAATTTGATCCTCCAGCGATTGTATCTGTTAGGCCTGTAAAATTTGTTAGATTGAATTTTAAACGTTGGCAACAAAAGATGTTATTTTATTTTAACATGTTAGAACTTGATCACACCTTAGAAATTAAGGAAGATAATTCAGAAGAGGCCGAACCTGCTAGGACTGTTATTAACCAACTTTGGGAAAAATCTGATTTTATGTGCAAAAACCATATTGTCAACAATTTAGATGATGCTCTATATGATGTTTACTTTTCTCTTCCCACTGCTAGAGAGTTATGGTTGATATTAGATAAGAAATATAAAATCGAAGATGCTGGAAGTAAGAAATTTGTTGTCAGTCATTTTTTGGACTTTAAAATGGTTGATGGAAAATCAGTAGTGTCACAGTTATAAGAGCTACAAGTAATTGTTCACGAAATTCATGTTGAGGGTATGTCTATTAATGAGGGTTTTCAAGTCGCATCTGTTATTGACAAACTTCCCCCTTCCCGGAAAGAGTTTAGAAATGGCCTTAAACATAAACGTAAGGATATGACTATGGGAGATCTCACTGTTAGACTTAGGATTGAAAAGGATAATTGCGTTAAGGAAAAAAGGGATGCTGCCGTGGCTATGGCAGGCAAAGCAAACATTGCTGAAAATAGTGGGGGGCCAAAAATCATTTTAAGCCAAATAAGTACCAAAAGAATTTTAAGGGGAAAGGAAAAGCAACAAATAATTTTACAAAGCCTAAAAGTGGGATTAAGAAATTTGAAGGTGACTATTTTGTTTATGGTAAACCTGGACATCGGGCCCAAGACTGCTACAAAAGGAAAAACAATGACCACTTAAAAAAACCTAATGGGAATGCACAAGCCTCAATTGTTGAAACTGATAACTTTTCTGCTGTCATTTCAGAAGCACATCTCGTTAGCAACATTAAGGACTGGTGGGTGGACACTGGGGCCACCCGACACATATGTGGAGACATAAGTTTATTTTTCTACTATGAGGTGGTAGGAGGTGATGAAAAGCTCTATATGGGCAATTCTTCAGTGGCAGTAGTTGCTGGGAAAGGGAAGGTGGATTTAAAATTCACTTCTGGAAAAGTCCTAACGTTGAACGAAGTGCTACATGTGCCTGACATTAGGAAAAATTTGGTGTCAGGTTCGATGTTGAGTAAAAAGGGTTTTAAAATGGTCTTTGAATCTAATCGGTTTGTTTTAACTAAAAATGGGGGTTTTATGGGAAAGGGTTACATGTGTGAGGGGTTGTTCAAACTAAGTGTAACCGTTGACTCTAGTTTTAATGTAGTTAGTTCTTCTGCGTATCTCTCTGATTCTTTATATTTGTGGCATAGTACACTTGGACATGTTAATATTGCTTCACTTAGAAGATTAATGAATTTAGGAGATATCCCGAAATTACCCAAAAATGTTGAACATAAATGTGAAATATGTTTAGAATCAAACTTCAAAAGAAAATATTTTCTAAGTGTACAACGCTCTACTGAAATCTTGGAAATAATTCATACAGATTTGTGTGACTTGAAAATAATTTAAACAAGGGGTGGAAATAAGTACTTTATTACCTTTATAGATGATTACACGAAATTTTGTTACGTGTAACTTTTGCGTTCGAAGGATGAAGCACTTGAGAAATTTAAGCTTTACAAAACAGAAGTTGAAAATCAACTAAATCAAAAAATAAAAATGTTAGATCGGATAGAGGAGGAGAATATTCTAAGCCGTTTAATGACTTCTGTAAATTGCATGGCATAATACATCAAACTACTGCACCATATTGTCCACAACAAAATGGTGTGGCTGAACGTAAAAATCAAACGTTAAAAGATATGGTAAATGCTATGTTAAACAGTTCGGGTCTTCCTCACAACTTATGGGGTGAAGCGGTACTTTTCGCATGTTAAATTTTAAATAAAATTCCCCTTAAAAAATCTAATAAATCTCCTTACGAATTGTGGAAAGGAAGAAAGGCGTCATACAAATACTTAAAAGTGTGGGGGTGTTTAGCTAAGGTAGTTTTGCCGCCACCTAAATGAACAAAACTCGGACATAAAACTGTTGATTGTGTGTTTATAGGTAATGCTCAAAACAGTAGCACTTATAGATTTCTTGTGTTTAGATCAGATGTAGATAGTGTATCTACAAATACTATTATTAAATCTCGTGATGCAAAATTCTTTGAAAGTATTTATCCAGATAATCCAACTATTGGATTTGAGAATTCTCTTGTAAACATTAATTTACCATCTAGTAGTAGGAGAGATAATGAAATGGAAATACAAGGACCTAGAAGAAGTAAAAGGCGTAGAATAGAAACATCTTTTGGGCCTGATTATATTTCATTTTTGTCTGAAGAAGATCCTCAATCTTATCACGATGCTATTATCTCTCCTAAAGCTCCATTTTGGAGAGAGGCTGTTAATAGTGAAATGGAATCTATTATGCAAAATCACACATGGGATTTAGTTAGCTTGCCACCTGAATGTACAACCATAAGGTGTAAATGGATTTTTAAAAGGAAAATGAAACCGGATGGATCCATAGAAAAATATAAGGCTAGGTTAGTAGCGAAATGTTATAAAAAAAAGGAGGGACTTGATTTATTTGACACTTATTCTCCTGTTATGCGGATTACTTTTATTAGAATTTTGATTTCCCTCCCATCCATCTATAAAATGGAAATTCATCAAATGGATGTAAAAACGACCTTTTTAAATGGATAATTAGAAGACGAAATTTATATGGATCAACCAGATGGTTTCATCATTAAAGGATTTGAAAATAAAGTTTGCAAGCTAGTTAAATCCTTATACGGACTAAAACAAGCACATAAACAATGGCATGGAAAATTTGATCATGTAACGATTAATGATGGATTTAAAATAAATGAATCTGATAAATGTGTGTATTTTAAATGCATAGAGATGCTTGTGTGATTATATGTCTATATGTTCATGATATGCTAATATTAGGACCACATGTGAGTATTATCGAAACAACAAAAAAGATGTTATTTGAAGAGTTTGATATGAAAGACTTGGGAGTTGCTGATTTTATTTTGGGAATCAAAATAATACGGGATTCCGAGGGAATCAAATTGTCACAATCACATTATATAGAAAGTGTGTTAAAGAATTTCAATCAATATGAATCTACTCCTGCTAGAACTCCTTATGATCCATATAGTAAATTAAAGAAAAATAAAGAAGAAGGTGTGTCACAACTTGAATATTCAAGAATTATTGGTAGCCTAATGTATATTATGAATTGCACTAGACCTGACATTGCATATGTTGTAGGGAGATTGAGTAGATATACTTATAATCCTAGTAATGATCATTGGAATGCACTTATTAGAGGTTGAGATACCTGAAATTTACTTTAGATTATGCCTTATATTATGTATCTTATCCTGCTGTGATTGAAGGTTATAGTGATGCTTATTGGATTTTTGATTCATAGGAATCGAAGTCAATAAGTGGATATATATATTCACATTAGGTGGGGCTACCATATCGTGGAAATTCTCAAAGCAGACATGCATTGCGAGATCAACAATGGAGTCTGAATTCATAGCTTTAGATAAAGCAGGTGAAGAAGCCGAGTGGTTGAGGACCTTCTTGGCCGACATTTTGAAGTGGCCTAAACCTATACCCGCGGTACTTATACATTGTGATTGCCAAGCAGCAATAGAAAAAGTAATCAATAAGTCCTACAATGGAAAATCAAGACATATCCGTCGCAGGTATAATAGTGTGAGACAACTCATATCTAATGGTATTATAACCATTGACTTTGTGAGGTCAAGTGATAATTTAGCGGATCCGTTAACCAAAGGTTTGTCAAGAGATATTATTTACAAAACATTAAAGGGGTGGGCTTAAAAACTAATAAGTAGAATCACCATGATGGATACCCAACCTATATGAATGGAGATCCCAGGATATAGGTTCCATGGGAAAACTAAATTGTGAGTGATTATATGTAAGCATTACAAATACTTTCAGTTCTCTTATCCCTATGATGTTAATAATAGTAATGCTGCCTGTAATGAGAAAGGATGAGTTAAACTCTTAATGAATCTACGACTTGGATTTTCAAGCAGGATGTGACAGGACATTCTTGATAGATTCACCTAAGTGAGTGTGGCAGTGGGGTCTATGCCTATGGAAATTGTGTTTGAATCTCCTAGAGCACTCATGATAATGGGATATAGCTTATGGCCTTAATGAGCAAAACTATTTTGAACCACAAGTATATTAAAGTGTCATCTGTGTAATCTATTGAACGGGTTTACCAAACACAACTGCTCAGTTCAAGATATGTAATTCACTGAATAGTTAGTAAACCCAATGGACCTACACTAAGCAAGGTTCAATTTCAAAAGACACCTCTGCCTACTAATGACATTTTACTCCCCCCCAAAAAATTACCTTATGTTCTTCTTCTCGTATTTCATTCATGTGGGGGATTGTTGTATTTTTGTGTATATTTCTTTGTGTGAATGAAATACTCACAACAACCTCTAATAGCCTAGTGGTATGTTTTCAGAATCCTTGTGTGAGGTCTTGGGTTCAAGTCCCTATAGGAGAACATTATATATATTATATATCAAGACTTGGGACTTGGTTTTGGGTTCTAAGTCAAGACCCAATTGTAATTTCATTTTTATTTATTTTGTTTCTATTTAAAAATTAAAATCCGGATTAATTTTTTATTTATATTATAATACATTTTTTCCTAGCCGTTGGAAGTGGTCTGAGGACCAGTAGTGGGTACTTATTTTAAGCCATAGGCTGGTTGTAGGGGAGGTAGTGGCTACTTATTTTAAAGCCATAGGGTGGCTGTAGGTTGGCGGTTGCATCCCTTTAAAGGGCCTTGCAGAATCAGAAAATAATCATTTTGAATTTCCTTCTTTCTCACTCTAAAAAATATGTTCCTCTTCAAATCCTATTTCTGGGCAATATTGGTGTGGTTCCATTTATTCTCCATTGTGTGCTTCAATCGGATGAACAACGCTGTTGAATCCTGGGGACAGATATCTGAGGCTCGAGGCACCACTCGATTAAGTGCGGGCGATATTTTTGTCTTAGGACTGTGTGTCTAACACACACCTCAGCATCCAGATAAGTCGTTCTAATTTTATTGTGATCTTAAATTTTCCCGTTTACGCGTACAACAATTTTCTTATTAAAAATACAAGTCTAAAAGTTGTGACCCTTCTTCATACAGGACTTGAAATATAGAGGAATTTCTTCATACGATACTTCTTGCCAGAAGCCTTGGTCACCAATCCCTATCCATACTCTTCTTGTTACTTCTTGGAGAAAGTTGATCTTAAACAGGCCCTTTCAAGACTTGGCTTAGAGATATTTAAAATAGAATCATCAAGTTTTAAGGGTTTATCAATCAACTGACCAATCGAATAAAGAGAGGACTTTCCAAAGAGGCGAATGGGAAGATTTAGGAAATTGATCCATGCAGGAACAGTAGGACTCTCTTCATCCTCCCTAAACTCAGGTGTCCATTTAAAAGTATAGGATGTCTACCAAAATACCATTATCCTTGCTTATATTCGTATAAAATCTTGTTTACAACCTAATTAAATGAGGACATGTTTATGATGAAGGCGGTCAACTGAGTATAAGATTTTTGGGTTAAACGTTAACATGGTTTTTTGAATATATTCCACAACAAGGAGACCGTGGGAAAACTAACCCACAATCGAGTATTTGAAAGGCTCCGCAAGGGATTGTATATCTTCAGAGGTGAACTGAACATTGCTAAAAAATGGCAGTGCTAAAAAAATTCATTTTTATTATATCACATTGTACCCCTGTTTCCAAGAGGTTCAACTGGTGGAGGTTGTTCAACATCGCTGTCAAATGGCAGTGCTAAAAAATTGAACTTGCATTTCCATCATTCCATCAAATTACGACATAAATGATGTTTTAATCATAACATATTTGACATCTCTTCAGCATTTATGGCCCTATAAAATATTCCTCAATACCTGTGCAGCCAATCCAAAACAACCAGTTACATCTAGGATAATGACAATACAAAAACAACCAGTTTCATCTGGGACGATGCATTAACTAGACAAAGAAATAATAGAAATTCGAATTATTTTATATAAAATAGGCATTTATAAATGACATCAATTCTAGATAACGCATTTACAAAAATATCCAAGCAGAGCCTACAACATTATGGCGTGTAAAAGAAGTGAAGTAAACCAAACTTTTACTAAACGTATTGTGACAACCACTTAAAATAATAATGAGTGGCCAACCTTGTACTCAAATAATCAGGAATCACAAGTGGATCATTCTCTGCATCAACTGACCATCCTAACAATAAATACAGCTAACCACCCATTACTACTAAAAGAGGGTGTCAAAAATTTAAAACTTTTATTTACAAACAACAACAACAAACAACAATGCAACCATTTATCAATAATTTTACATCTAAATATGATGAGCGATACACACATGCTCCAATTAATATATATGTGAGTACAGCAAAATGTACAAAGTAAAATACCCGAATATGCTGTCGGGTCACAGACAATACAATAGCATGAGAAAGAAAATATAAAAGTACTACTCTCCGACACTAGGGTATAAATCCGATGTACAAACTGAATCCTAATCCAGATACAAAAAAGACAGGAATCGACTATAACAAAATGCCGCAACAGTCTGCTACTGCCACAGCTCCACGAGTACACTGGAGGAATAACCACGATGAAGTCCTTGCGGAGGAACACCTAAAATAATACAATATATATACATAGCAGGAGAAAATATAAACGGGTCAGAGCCCGAGGTGAAAACATTTTATAGCAAGTGTATTAAAATGCATAATAATTATAATGCATTATGACATGATTAAGGTCGAGTCGCACTCTCCATGAAATCCAACTCTCCCCTCAACTAAAGTGCGCAACTAAACGTATGCACGTGATCTCCAAATAAATGCCCAAAACTATCTAAGTAGGGTAATCTAACTTAATCCCAAATTATGCTCATCTAAAATTCCATCGAAATCATATTCTTCAATTTCTAATATTTTCCATCACAATTATTTATTCACTTACTTAACATATAAAATTTAAATAACCATTTTATTTACTAGAATTCTCATATTCTAGTCATTGACATAATCATATATGATTACATATGAGTTATTAGCATCTAAGTGCTAAGGACTAAACTTCTCCCAATTCGCAATACTGCACTGCGTTTCGTGAGTGGGACGTCTCACAAAGCGAAATCCAAACAAGGAGCCCTCCCAATACACGACTCCTGGTAGTATTGATTATCAAGATTCATTATGCCCTCAATGCATGATGAATGTAACCCAAATTCTTATTACTCCATTTTAATTAATTTATTTTTCCCAATTCTCAACAGTGCACGACGTTTCGTGCGTGGGATGTCTCGTAAAGCGAAATCCAAACAAGGAACCCCCCCGATACACTACTTCTGGCACTTTCAATCGTCGAGATATACTATATATATATATATATATATATATATATATATATATATATATATATATATATGAGCATTAAGGACCAACTTCTCCTCACTCCCAATATTACACTGCGTTTCGTGTGTGGGCCGTCTCCCAAAGCGAAATCCAAACAAGGACCCCCCCCAATACACTACTCCTTGTTAATGTTGGTCGTTGAGGTCCATTATGCCCTCGGTACGCAAAGAACTAATCACATCAATAATATAATAACCATCCAAACGAGTTATAACTCGAGGACGCAGGTTCTCAATGCTATCATCTTCCAGGGCATCACTCATATATCATCCTGGAGACCATCGGTAGGACTAAATGTCACCTACTTCATGGTCAACTCACACACGCAATGTCCGGGAAGCGGTCATAGTTCCTAATCGACAAGTGAGAACGACACATACCCACGACTTCTCACCCCCAAAATAATAATGTATATCACATAATAACACAAGGGACGACTATGACCCGGGGAATATCCACACTCTGCTCATCGAACCAGGGTGTTCACCCTCATCGCGCAACTTCCCAATGATAGAAAGGAGGGGGTATGCTTCACTTATATATATATATATATATATATATATATATATATATATATATATATAGGAAGAGGTTCAAAAGTGAACCAAAAGAATGAACTTTTTAATGAACCTACTAAGACATAAAAAATTGATCCTTAATTTCGTATTGAATTTGGTCCGCGCCAGCGGGGGGATTGAAAAATTGTTCATTGCCGCTGGCGCGGACCAATTATAACAAGAAATTAAGGATCAAATTTTTAATGTCTTAGTAGATTCATTAAAAATTTCATTCTTTTGGTTCACTTTAGAACCTCTCCCTATATATATATATATATATATCATTCACATAAGATATACATACATCATCACATCATATACCATCATATAAGGTATATATATATCACACAGTTCCATACTCATAGTACGCTCTTAGGTGTAGCTGAAATAATATCATTATTTAGTATATTTCTCTCTCGATATACTAATCGTTAATTCTCACATAACTTCCCCACTTAGTATTCATTATACTATTTCTCACTTGAAGTTCACACATCACTTCTATTTATATGAATCATCTCTCGATTCTATTTATCTTGAGGATATTTTCTATATCCTAATGCACCTCGATCAACATTTCTCATTTATGTGAGACATCTCCCAAGTTAATCATCGTTAAGGATAATTTCTATATCCGTATGCACATCAATTAGTATTTATAGTTCTCAACCCATAATATGGCTCAATCAATCATATGAACCTTTCAAAGTTATCCCATTTGGGATTTGATTCTAAAATCCAATATCACTAAGCACATTCTCACTCTTTCATATAATTCCATAATTATCTTCGAATAGAATTTTCAATGATAGTGGGCTTCCCCACTTAATATATACAATATTCTATAATTGGTATTTCTCAAATTAAGTCCATAGGACCCAAACAATCTCTTATGAGAGAAACACCCTAAAAGTCTCCAAAACATACTTCAAATAACTCCTATAAAGGTTCCCAATCGATAACCTCAAACAAAACGGAATGAAATTCTCCCTAGAAAAACATCCCCCAAAATGCACTGTTTCCGAATCGATTCGGCCTCCAAGGCGAATCGATTCGGGTCATAAAACCCGAGATTTTGTCTCAGGCCGAATCGATTCGGCTAGGGTCCTAATCGATTCGGTCACTCAGACCTGGGCACTTGCAAATTTCCGAATCGATTCGGTAAAGGGCTGAATCGATTTGGCTTAGCAGAAGTCACGAAAATGGCTACTTTTGCAAAGCCAAAAATTCCCAAAAATAATTTTCATCGTCTTCTCTTCATTTCTCTTCAACCCAAACATATTATTATCATCAAAACTCATTATATAATTCAACCCAACTAATTTTATACCCTCAAAATCATTTGTACACTACAAATCTAAGATTTCCCCAAAAGTTTAGGTTTGACAAACTAAACCTAAAACCTATAAATTTGATCCACAAATCATGAAATAAATGGTACACAATAATTATCTAGCTAGTTTAATCACTTGCCTCATGTTCGTAGGGTCTGATTTCTCCTCGAGATCGCGTAATGGCCGGAAATCCCAACTTCTCTCTCTTTCTCTTCTTCTTTCTTTGTTCTCTCTTTCTTTCTATTTCTCTTTCTCTCTAAGGAGAATTGTTTCTCCCGTAGGCTTAATAAGCCTTGTCTCCCAAAATACACAACTTTAAATGATAATACACACTTTAAATGACTCAGTAACTTTAATTCGAGCCAAACGAACTTAAATTATTTCGGAACATAAATAGACCTCAAGTACAGTCATTTCGACTTTCTCGACCCTTCCGGAAACAACTACACCCTCAAAATTACCATTCGAAACCCTTTCTAACAACTTAAAATTTTGACCTCAAATGCCAATTTAATTTTTCTCCAAATAAATGATATTTATTTCTCCCAACATGAATAAATTTTCGTCTCAAAAATCTCGGGTTGTTACAAACTTCCCCACTTACAAGAATTTTGTCCTCAAAATTTAGCTAAGCCTAACACTATAAAGCTCAACTAGTTCCTACTACACTTATCCTTACTAACACTATACCCAAACCTCCCACTTCTCACAATGAATATATGTTTTAATTTATTATAAAACCAATTTTAACTACTAGGGCGCCCATACACCCTTTATTCGAGCTTTACTCGTATAAACATAATTAGGCTTCTCTTGCCTCAAAAGTTCCAAAATTCAAAAGATATATAGATTATACTAGCATATTAATAGTATAAAAATTTTGAATGGTCCAAAGAAATAACTCCCCTCAACTCCTGACATTCGCCACTTTCATGCGGGGGAGGTCTCGCAAGCGAAATCCAAACAGGGAACCCTCCCAATACACTAATATGTAGCGACGTTGGGGATTGAGAGTTTGTTAGATCCGGACTAGGGTTTTAAAAATATTTTTGCATAAATCATTTTGATATGGCCCAAAGGCCTATAAAAAGTTTAATTTTTTTTTTGAAAACAATTTATCTTAAAAATGGTTCATGTCTTTCGATACATACATAAAATACCTCTTGCCCATAACACAAGGTCTTAACAATCATCATACACATAACAACATACAACTCACAAAAATTAGCATAATTATGAGTTAAAACTTCCTGTTCCTCAATAGTCCACAAATTTCTGAATTTTTTTCAGTAATAATATCTTATATAATATTAATATATTGCCATTTATTAGGCTTTTCCATAGCTGGAATACAACAATTATATAAGTCTAACGTGACTATATAAAATAAGTAGCTTCATCATTACTACTCAATACACAATAACAATTCTTACATTCACAATAAAGTTATAGCTCTCTTTCTAGCACATCACAACACAATCTAATCTCTCAAAAGATAATTTATAAGAGCCGAACTTGCTCAAAATTACCTTTTTAGGGTCATTCAATACATAATAGGGTTATAGCATTACCCTCTCATAAATATCTCCCATACGATATTCCCAAAACTTCACATAGTAATAATCCTATTTACAAGGGAAGTTAACTTACATCATCCATCTCTAGTCCGATTGCCCCTCCTCATCATTGGGCTCCCACACAAAGTCCCTTGGCCTAAAATGACCTCGAATCTGCTGTAGGGGTTGCACTTCCAAAACTTCATCATAATGTGGTCCTTTACCTCTACTAAAACAATCTCTCTTTCTATGACTTATTTCTTTACAAAAGAAACATCTACCTGCTAATCCTCTCGACCCACCTTGAGGAACAAAACGCCATTGTGACCCTCTATAGTTTGACTCACACCCACTGGTATTACTGGCATTCCCTTCGCCAAACCTACTTGATGAACCCGAATTTCTAAAGTTCTCACCCCCTTGCGAATGAAGACGATATTCATGACACCTTAACAGTGCCGCATTCACTACCACGACGAAAGTCTCTAACATTGGGCCCTCTAACAAATGCTGCCGAATCCGCCAATCTAAACCTCGAACAAAATTTGATATACCCTTCTCTTCCGTGTTTACCTCATCTGGTACTAATTTTTCCCATCGAGTAAATTCTTCTTCATATTCTGCCACCGTTCTATTACCTTGAAGCACATTCCTCAATTTCCTCCTCATCTCCTTCTGAATCGGTAAAGGAAAATATCTTCGATCAAAGATTTCCCAAAAATCTGTTATAGGCAAAGTATCTCTCTATTCTGACGTGGTGACAGACTCCCACCATTGGAGAGCTGCTCTCGTTAACTTAAAGGTGGCTAAAAATTGCTTATGCACCTCACTACACTCAACCATACGGAGGTGCCTTTGCATACTATTCTTCCATTGACTTGCAGCCATTGCATCAACTCCCCCTGAAAACTACGGAGGATGCCCCTTACTAAACTCGTCCCGAACTCCTTCCCTCAATGACGATCCTGAATGGGTTTGGGCTGCTTGAACGGCAGGTTGTTGTGCCATCGTAGAAATGGCAGCAGTTACTACTTGTGCCAGAATATTGGCAACTTCATCTGTAGTCATGTTCCTTTGAGGCATTTGGGGTTCCACTCTCTTAGCCCCTAAATTTTCCGTAACTGAACGACTTCTCTTCGGTGGCATCTGAAACAAAATAATTGTATCAGAACGCCTTTCAAATGTTTTCTCATCACAGAAGAAATATGGGCGTATGAACACAACAGTCCTAATAATAAGGCTCTACATCAAGAACGCTTATGGAAGATCGTAGTAACCCACACAGATCCTAAAGACACTAGAACCAGATGCTCTGATACCACCTGTTACAACCGCTTAAAATAATAATGGGTGGACAACCTTATACTAAAATAATTAGGAATCACAAGTGGATTATTCTCTGCATCAACTGACCATCCTAACAATAAATACAGCTAACCACCCATTACTACTAAAAGAGGGTGTCAAAAATTTAAAACTTTTATTTAACACCAATAACAAACAACAATGCAACCATTTATCAACAATTTTACATCTAAATATGATGAGCGATACACACATGCTCCAATTAATATATGTGAGTACAACAAAATGTACAAAGTAAAATACCCGAATATGTTGTCGGGTCACAGAAAATACAATAACATGAGAAAGAAAATATAAAAGTACTACTCTCCAACACTAGGGTATATACTCGATGTACAAACTGAATCCTAATCTAGATACACAAAAGATAGGAATCAACTATAACAAAATGCCGTAACAGTCTGCTACTGCCACAGCTCCACGAGTACACCGGAGGAATAACCATGATGGCATCCTTGCGGAGGAACACCTAAAATAATACAATATATATACATAGCAGGAGAAAATATAAACGGGTCAGAGCCCGAGGTGAAAACATTTTATAGCAAGTGCATTAAAACGCATAATAATTATAATGCATTATGACATGATTAAGGTGGAGTCGCACTCTCCATGAAATCCAACTCGCCCCTCAACTAAAGCACGCAACTAAACGTATGCACGTGATCTCCAAATAAATGCCCGAAACTATCGAGGCAGGGTAATCTAACTTAATCCCAAATTATGCTCATCTAAAATTCCAACGAAATCATATTCTTCAATTTCTAATATTTTCCATCACAATTATTTGTTCACTTCCTTAACATATAAAGTTTACATAAACATTTTTTTTACTAGAATTCTCATATTCTAATCATTGACATAATCATATATAATTACATATGAGTTATTAGCATCTAAGTGCTAAGGACTAAACTTCTTCCAATTCTCAAAACTGCACTGCGTTTCATGCGTGGGACGTCTCGCAAAGCGGAATCCAAACAAGGAACCCTCCCAATACACTACTCCTGGAAGTATTGATTATCAAGATTCATTATGCCCTCAATGCATGATGCATGTAACCCAAATTCTTATTACTCCATTTTAATTCATTTATTTTTCCCAATTCTCAACAGTGCACGGCGTTTCGTGCGTGGGACGTCTCGCAAAGCGAAATTCAAATAAGGAACCCCCCTGATACACTACTTCTGGCACTGTCAATCGTAGAGATATACTATATATATATGAGCATTAAGGACTAACTTCTCCTCACTCCCAACATTGCACTGTGTTTCGTGCGTGGGACGTCTCGCAAAGCGAAATCCAAACAAGGAACCCCCCCAATACACTACTCCTTGGCAATGTTGGTCGTTGAGGTCCATTATACCCTCGGTACCCAAAGAACTAATCACATCAATAATATTATAACAATCCAAACGAGTTATAACTCGAGGACGCAGGTTCTCAATGCTATCATCTTCCAGGGCCTCACTCATATATCATCCTGGAGACCATCGGTAGGACTAAATGTCACCTACTTCGTGGTCAACTCACACACGCAACTTCCGAGAAGCGGTCATAGTTCCTCACCGGCAAGTGATAACGAGACATACCTACGACTTCTCACCCCCAAAATAATAATGTATATCACATTATAACACAAGGGACGACTATGACCCGGAGAATATCCACACTCTGCTCATCGAGCCAGGGTGTTCACCCTCATCGCGCAACTTCCCAATGACAGCAAGGAGGCGGTATGCTTCACTTATATATGTATATCTTATATATATATATATATATATATATATATATCACACAGTTCCATACTCATAGTACGCTCTTAGGCGTAGCTGAAATAATATCATTATTTAGTATATTTCTCTCTCGATCTACTAATCGTTAATTCTCACATAACTTCCCCACTTAGAATTCACTATACTATTTCTCACTTGAAGTTCACACATAAATTCTATTTATATTAATCATCTCTCGATTCTATTTATGTTGAAGATATTCTCTATGTACTAATGCGCACCTCGATCAGCATTTCTCATTTATGTGAGATATCTCCCAAGTTAATCATCGTTAAGGATAATTTCTATATCCGTATGCACATCAATTAGTATTTATAATTCTCAACCCATAATATGGTTCAATCAATCATATGAACTTTTTAACGTTATCCCATTTGGGATTTGATTCTAAAATCCAATATCACTAAGCGCATTCTCACTCTTTCATATAATTCCGTAATTATCCCCGAATAGAATTTTCAATGATAGTGGGTTTCCCCACTTAATATATACAATATTCTCTAATTGGTATTTTTCAAATTAAGTCCATAGGACCCAAACAATCTCTTATGAGAGAACCTCCCTAAAAGTCTCCAAAACACACTTCAAATAACTCCTATAGAGGTTCCTAATCGATAACCTCGAGCAAAACATAATGAAATTCTCCCTAGAAAAACATCCCCCAAAATGCCCTATTTTCGAATCGATTCGAGCCAAATTCGAATCGATTCGGCCCTGCGAATCGATTCGGACTCCAAGGCGAATCGATTCGGGTCATAAAACTTGGGATTCTGTCTCAGGCCGAATCGATTCGGCTAGGGTTCGAATCGATTCGGTCACTCAGACCTGGGCACTTGCAAATTTCCGAATCATTCGGTAAAGGGCCAAATCGATTCGGCTTAGCAGAAGTCACGAAAATGGCTACTTTTTCAAAGCCAAAAATTCCCAAAAATCATTTTCATCATCTTATCTTCATTTCTCTTCAACCCAAACATATTATTATCATTAAAACTCATTATATAATTCAACCCAACTGATTTTATACCCTCAAAATCATTTATACACTATAAATCTAAGATTTCCCCAAAAATTTAGGTTTTGACAAACTAAACCTAAAACCCATAAATTTGATCCACAAATCATGAAATAAATGGTACCCAACAATTATTTAGCAAGTTTAATCACTTGCCTTAAGTTCGTAGGGTCTGATTTCTCCTTGAGATCGCGTAATGGCCGGAAATCCCAACTTCTCTCTCTTTCTCTTCTTCTTTCTTATTTCTCTTTCTTTCTTTCTTTCTATTTATCTTTCTCTCTAAGGAGAATTGTTTCTCCCGTAGGCTTAATAAGCCTTGTCTACCAAAATACACAACTTTAAATGATAATACACACTTTAAATGACTCGGTAACTTTAATTTGAGCCAAACGAACTTAAATTATTTCGGAACCTAAATAGACCCCAAGTACAGTCATTTCGACTTTCTCGACCCTTCCGAAAACAACTACCCCCTCAGAATTACCATTCGAAACACTTTCTAACAACTTAAATTTTTGATCTGAAATGCCAATTTAATTATTCTCCAAATAAATGATATTTATTTCTCCCAAAATGAATAAATTTTCGTCTAAAAAATCTCGGGTTGTTACACGTATCACTATAAACTGAGTCCACGCTGTTAGAGGTGGAGAATTAGATAATATGCATTTTTCAAATTTAAATTACTTCATTTTAAATAAAATAAATCGTAAAAAGGACTGAACATGACTTTTTTCCCAACACAAAGTGCACCGCGCGCACATAGCAAAATATCCAGTAACACCAGATAACACACATTTTCCAATTTAATAAATTTCAAGCCATATTAAAAGAAATTGTTTGTCCATAACACAACCACCATCAACACCTCGACCGTCACTTCTTCCAACATAGTAATTTCAGGGGAAATTTAACAATTCTCTTACAACTTACAAACAACCAAAAGAGAAAAGAAAGAAAATAATCCAATATATTCAAAAACAAAAATATGCAAAGCCTTAACATTTGGGGGAAAGAAGTGTGTGTGTGTGTGTGTGTGTGACAGAAAGAGAGCTTATGGAGCACTAGTAGAGGAATTATAGCAAGTGTGGATAGAAATCCAGAGAAGGTGTGGTGTGTGAGGTATGAGCTTTGGGTTTGGTGAAAGGTCTGATAATTTGAATGTGAAAAGGGGTGACTGCTCGTTTGATGGGAGGGTATGGGAGATCCAGTATTGAAGTGGGTTTAATGGATTTGAAAGGGATGTCCAAGAGACGAAGAGGGAGTGACGTGTGGAAATTCATTCAATCTCAAACCTTAAGAAAAAGTGTGTTGCCAAAATAACAATCATCATTGTTGAAAGATATTTTGAACAGTAACTTAGCATTCTCTCTTATTATATAGATTATGCTCAATTGTTTTTAAACTAACATACAATTGAAGATCCCCTATTTCTCTCTTATGATTTAACCATGAACAAAGTTTGAAAGATAAAATTTCAGATATTTTACTTGTTAATATTAAGGAACATAACTTGCTCAAACAACTGATATTCAAAAAAATTGCCATATGAGGGCCTTATGCTTAGATTAGGAGACAATTAAATTTTTTTGAAAATAATACACCACATGCTCCAAAACGTGATTTTGTTTAATTCAAAAAAGTTCAGGGAATCTGAATTTGGAATAATAAGAGTCGCACTAACCCAAAAATTAGGAAAAGCCTTTGTTAAATTGAGTTAAACAGTTACACCAACAATCATTTGTTAAATTCAAAACTCTAAACTTAAAATAAATGAAAATATTTTGTTTTTTTATAAGTAGAAAATGCCTTAGTTTTTAGAAATGCACAACATAGCCATTTTCTTTTAAAGGCACGAAAAGACATAATTTATGCCTTGAATTTTGTAAATAATAAATTGGGCTCAATATGCAATAGGTTAGTGGATACATATTAGTTAGAACACTTAAGCCAGAGACTTAATTCATGACTGTATAAGTTGGTACACAAAATTGATATAAACTATCACTGAAGAATTTATACAAACCCGTGGTGGATTACAACTAGATTTGACAAATGGGTTGTGAATCTTGTGATATTTTTTTTAAATAGCACTTATAAACTAAGCATTCACAAAATAACCAGAGAAAATATCTATAATAAATCATATTTCAGATTTTTGTGATCCAAACTTCATTTAAACAGTTATTGAGCACACAATCAATAATATACATAAACATTCAAAGAGAACTCAATATTCTCTTATAACATTAGAAAAAGCAAAGTTTTCAAAAGAAATTCCTTGTCCATTGGTAAATCAAACCACAAAGATCAAGATTTATAATAAAAAATTAGTTCAAAATTTAAAAGTATTATAGGGTAAATAGGATTACTATATGCAATGGCATTTTAACACGTGTTATATTTAATTTTGAGATAGAAGAAGCACATTATCAAACATGTGTTGGTGTAATACCCTGTCTATTATTATTACTATCTTTGTTGGATATAATACATTTTGAGAACATGTATTTCTACCTTCTCGTAAGAAAATTTCAAAACAGGCATCATTTTTTCCATTAATATGGAAGCCCCCATAGAAAAATTGAAATTTATAAACATCCCAAGTCAGTGCATTATGAAAAACATTTCATAATGATTAAGCCCATAAAAAGTAAGAATCATAGTAATTGAATGTTCTAAAAACTATGTTTCCTCCTAGTTTGTTCTCAAAACAGTCTAAGGGGCTTAAGAGATGGAATATGAAGATTAAATGGGTCACGCTTGTCTATATCGACCAGAATAAAATGACCAGGTTTATGTGTACTATTATTAATGAAGAATATACACAAAATACACGCAACCACTATGAACACAAAACCGCATGTCCACCACCAACCACATCACGTCTTGTTCATCTTAATACTACTGTCACCCCCTAACCCCATTAGGATATAATTAACTAGATAGTTTACAAACCACAATTATAATTTATTTATTATTTAGGAAATACATATTTAAACAACTTCAAGGTTAAAATGCGGAATATTAAAAAAATCCAATCGTTTTAAGGAGACATAATTTCAACATAACCCACATATCATTTAACTTAATTACAACTAGTGCAGTTTATAAAACAAACTAACAAGACCCTACTTCTATGTACTCAACCTCCTAGACCTGGCAGTGGCAGCTGGAAAACCTGAAAATGTAAACATATAAAACCATGAGTTTAAAAAATCAGTGAATGTACTACAGCTATCTATAGTAAAAGTACTATATTAACATATCAAAATAACAATATATACATCTCTGTGCCAAATTAGGCCATATACATATCCGGAGTTAATAAACCCCACATCTCCTGCCCGTAGGCAATGATCATATCCATAGGTTTTAAAAACCTAACATCTCCTGAATTGCATAGCAACTCAACATATCCTGACTTTTATAAAGCCATAACATCTCAACATCTCTTGGCTTTTAAATAAGCCATAACATCTCAACATCTCTTGGCTTTTAAATAAGCCATAACATATCAACATCTCATGACTTTTAAATAATCCATATCATCTCAACATATGCTATATATATGTCATATCCAAAATCAACTCAGTAAGTACACTCACCTTGTGTTGTCAACTATGCATTCACTTTTCCCTCGGGTGGAGCTGAACTTGGTTGATTTGACCTTACACCTGTTAATCCAACTAAATCAGTATTGAAACTCAATCATAAGTATTATCTTAATATAATTATATAACTTTAAATAAGTACACAACCACAATATGATTCTACTCAAGTCATATTCCATGAAACATATGTAAAGACGAAACGATGGTATATATGTTGATAAGGTCATGAACATTCAACCCTAGAAACTACCTCATAAGGAATTTATAACTAAACTCAAGTAAACATAAAAGTATACTTCTGAATATATATACATATGAAACATGTACTCCAAATACCCTTGGGAAGGAGTAGATACAAACATTCTTTCATGGGGTATCCAATATGGCGTCAAATCATTGTCCTCCATACTTAACCATCCCATATTCATAAATAGTACACATACAGGTGTTCAAGCTTATCAATCTGGAAACACATCTGAATATACTTTCCGTTACAAGTGACGGTGTAATTTTTCAAGCTTCCTAGGGCAAGTTATGGCCATTTCTTTACAACACAAGAAATCTGTCCTACAAACTCCTCTATTGTTCCTTTGACTTCCAAGAATTTTAATAATTTTTCTACAGCATAACATTCCATGATTTTCGACACAATTTTAGTAGACATACTGAATAGTACATAATTAAAGTTTCATAATATTTGGACTTCATTTTCTATCTCAAAAGCTTGACCAAACTCAGGGCATACCGAAATGAAATATTCAAACAGCAACTATATACCAACTTGCAACCATCGCTAAGGCCTAACCATGAGGAGTTAAATTCTGATTTTCGGATATGATATGAATATATAAGTCAATTTTCATATCCAATTGGAATTTCTGAATTCCAGTAAGCACACAAAGAGATATGCAAGTTTGAATACAAAGGGTTTCAATACAAAGCAATATGACCTATAACACCACTTATCTCACATATGAACCAATACATATTATCACAAAGGAGGATGGAATTTGGATCAATAATTCACGATTTATATACTTTTAAATAAGTATAATAGAAGATTAAAACAATATTAACACATAATATTACCTTGGAAACACCTTAAGGATTTTCTTGGAATTGTTTTCCTAGATCTTCCTTGTAAACCTTTCTTCCTTAACTTCTACTTCTCTTTCCTCAAGCTAATATCACCTCAAAACTGAACCTAGGGACTTATATGATGAAGAAATAAGGTTAAGGGAGAGTTTTAAGTCGGCCAAGGCTGCCTCCCAATCCATCCAATCAAATTAAAACATTTGGTTTAATAAAAGAAAATTTACCACTTAAGGGAATTGACAGATTCGCCCCTTCTCGTAATTTCGACCTAACTTCTTACTCGAACATCCGTTTGATGCACCGTTTGTTGTGTTAAAACCCTAACTCACATATCTACAACTATGTAGTTTTCACCTCAAGTCAATTATAATTTTACAAGGGTCAAAACTAGTCTTAAACAGGAACATTTCTATCGAAAATAACCAAATCTTGTGTTCGTAAATAATTCGACAATTCATGATTTATGAAAGTAGAATTATACTAACCATAATCACTTAACATTAGATATACTAATAACACATTATTCATATCACATAGGATAATTATGATTTAAATATAATTTATCATAATCATATACGGGTTGTCACAACTACCATAACCAAACTCAAATTAACATAAACACGTAACCCAAAGTATAGAAAAAATACATGTAACATCCCTTGTCAGAGTTTTCTTCATCATGTATATAATATATATTGACATAACTCACAAAATACTTATGTTTTAACCCACAAAGCATTGGTGTTCAGTAGAGGATTCATCCTGCTTAGATACAACATATAGATTTTCGTAGTGTCTCAGTGTGGATCAATTATATGCCTAATATCGATTCAACAACTCTAAATATATTATGGAACAAAATGCCGTGTGAAGATTAATTTGACCTTCTTGTGCAATCAATTGATGTATTAGCAACTAAATAGTCAGTCTTCTAATTTTTAGTGGCTCGAGTTTCAACCAAGAACATATGAATGTATTGTTAATTCTCATAGTGTAAGGGTCAACTAAGATGACAACTATTAGATTTGGTGTATGCTTTGTCCAATAAAGAAAGAACTAAGATCTATATTTATGTAACAACAAGATATATCGCCGTAATTTATCACATGTCACCATAAAACTTTTTTGAGTAGTTAATGAACATATTCGTTGATCTATTGATACAATTAATGTCTACTTAGAACAACAAGTAATATTCACATAAAGCTCCAGTAAAACTCTTCATTCAAAACTCTTAATTAGAACAACAAGTAATATTCACAAATATTCACGCAAACCAAGTTTTGACAAAAAAGCAAAATCAATTACACAAAGCACAACAATTTTCCACAACCAATGTTCAACAATTAAATTCAACAATATGAATTTGTGTAATGTGCATATCTTTTGTGATGTTCATATGTGGCTCTATGTGTATACCGTGTGCAATGGGTGGATTGGTCCTTGGATATGTTTGAATTATGTCATTTCATTAACCAAAAACCAATTGCCCGAGACAAATAACTCGTACATCGACAGAGAATTATAGTCGTAACTTTCCCACTCCATTTTATATCCATTTACACCATTACCCCCACTCAAAAAGTATAAAAGTGAATTTGCAAATTAATGGGTAAACGTAATTAGAATGTGTATGTTGGCAGTAAATAAGAGTATGAACAAAGACAATGGCAAAGTAAGAGTCTGACAAGTGCAATTTTTTTAATTGGGTGAAAATCGTGGTTGCGTCAATTTAACAAACAACTTGCGTGCAAAGCTTGAAAATGAGGGTGGTGGTTTTATTTTTTTAGTGGAGTGCCCATACTTCAATAATAGATACCCAACCAAATAAAATGCAACCAACAACCAACAATTAAATGCATCCATAATAAATACACAAGCATTAGTGACGTAAACTACACGTCAATGGCTAAAAAGAAATATCAAACCCTAATTTTAGAGAGAGAATCAAAGTTGTCTTATATTTCAAGTATTGCAAAAAGTGAGTATAAATGAGAATACAAGCCTATATATAGGGACTGAATTACTTGCCAATCAAGTAATTAGCTAAAATGACTAAAAGGGCCTACTAAAAATAAAAAAATGCTTAATTAGTCCCAAACATGCTTGGAGGCCAATTAAGGAAGGGAAATACCTAAAAATAACTAAAAAAATAGAATAAAAGGAAAAATAACAGAAAATATCAACGGATTCTCATCACCCCCCTCAAAAAAGAGTTCGTCTACGAACTCAAAGGGGAAGACCAACAGAATCACCCTCTAAAATGGTAATCAATGCAGGGCCATGGGACTGCTCAGCCTCGTCGAGATACTCTGGGGGATGATCCATCGCTAGCAGGGCCCATCGACATGGCTAGGGGAAATCAGAAGCTCGATGTCCCACGGTTCTGAAATTAAAGCTGCGAAATGTGGGAGGGCCAGTGTGGGTCGCAGCGAAAGTGGCAGTAACTAGAGTAATGGCCAAAGACGTCGAGGATGAAGCTGTAGGAGGAACAGAGCTCACAAAAGATGGAGGTCGAGATGCTGGAGAGGCTGCTAAGGCTGCATAATAGGGCTCGACCTTAGCAGCATACTCTACCGCATTCAAAAAGGTCGGTATCTTTCTCAATCCAAGGTCGCAGCGAATATATGGCTGGAGTCCTAGGATGTAACGGTTGATCCGCTGATCCTTCATCTCCGGTAGGCATGCTCTAGTGCAGAGGAGATGGAACTGCTCTATGTATTCTACGACTGAGGACGTGTCCTGCTGAAGAAACTGAATACGCGTAAAAAGGTCTCTCTCATACGTCAAAGGTATAATGGAGGCCTGGAAAATTGCCTTGAGATCGAGCTAGTCCTGGATAGGTGGGAGTCCTGCAGCCATCCTATGATAACATAGGTCATTCCACTAAACACGAGCAAACCCCTAAAATTTGGTCACAGCTTGAAGAACACATGAGCGGCCCTGAATTCGCTTGTAATTGAAAACAGTCTCCATAGCGGTAAGCCAGTCGGTCATATCATCCGGGGAGAATCTGCCATCAAACATAGGTATGTCTATACGAATATCTCCATGGAGACTCCTAGAAATAATCTAAAGCCCTAATGAAAGTGGATCTCTCTCCTGATGAGCTCCTAAACCCATCACATCACACGACATAGGTGTAACAGAACCAATAGGAATCCGTGGCATCTGAGCAGGTGGTGGATGAACAGGGTAAACATGTGGGGGTATGGGAGGTGTTGAGGGCCCGCGATGGGGACATGTACCAATCAGATGACCATATTCGCCGCAATAAAAACACTGGCGATCACGTAGTGGTACGTAGCAAAGACTATCGGGTGGGGGCGGGGGAATCCAATCCAAGATGCTATGACGGATATCCCCGACGTCTAGGGGTGTGCAAAAAAACCGACCGGCCCGAAAACCGAACCGAACCGGCCCGAGCCGAAACCGGCGGTTTTTTTTTAGCCCGGTTCGGTTTACGGTTTAAGGAATTAAAAAACCGACCATGTCGGTTTGGTTGGCGGTCTAGCCGTGGAAAAAACCGAAGCGAACCGAACCGAACCGATATCAATATTTATATTAAAAAACTTATATTTTTATATGCAAAATCCATTAACCGGCCTTAAAAACCGGCCAAAATCGAAAACCGCCCAAAAAAAACCGACCAAAACCGAAAACTAACCAAAACCGAACCGAACCGAAACCGACATAAACCGAAACCGACGGTTTTTTTCATTGTCGGTTCGGTTTCGGTCTAACCCTTTCCAAAACCGAACCGATCGGTTCGGTTTGGATTGCGGTCCAAAACCGAACCGAACCGAACCGACCCGTGCACACCCCTACCGACGTCGATGGATGAAGAAGAATCAGTGTAAACTACGGAGAGCTCATGATGTGAAGGGGTATGATGGGATGATGGGGGAGGGGTTATGTCGAATAGGGTTGATATTAGGTGGTTGGTTGAAGGGAATTGGTTCTTAGCAAAAATGTGAATGGTTTAAGTTTATTTCTTGGTTGGAAAAGGGGAAAAGTTGATCAATAGTAGGATTAGTGGGTTTGGGATATATTGATCCACCGGTGAGATCAGGGTAAGGGGTGTATCTCACTGATTTTTTAGGTAGGGCTGTGTGGTGGCAATTTTTCCCGGAGGAAGGACGACTCGGATCATCTCCACAGGCGGGATCAATAAGGTGCTTCCCGATTCAGAACGCCCAAGGCGATGGTCAAGATTTTGGATTTTTTTAAAAGAATTGGGCACTGAGTTTGTGATGGTTACTCCTCTGCCTAGGACAACAACCTCGATTGTAGATGTAGAAGGGTTTTTACCTCCGATCGAACAACAGGTTTTAAAAGAGTGTAACTGAGGATCTGAAAAAAGGTCGGGATGAAGGTTTGAGGGTCGCGTGCTAGGGTGGGAGGAATTGGTGGCAGAAGGAGGTGCGTCGGCCACCGAAAATGTGGACCGACGTAACAGAGGTACTATCTGACTCTTGTCGATGGGATTTGGCCCAATTTTTGTTGATTTGATGCCAGAATATGCTCAGGTGGATGTTTTCCAAATCTATGAACAATTGGTTCCGGGTATTCGTTTGAGTGGTTAGGGTTTCGGTAAAAATGGAGGGTGATTTTGTGGCAAACATTTGGAGAAAGGCTTCAAATTTTTAGTTGAGATCTTGGGAAACTAGGGTTTGCCTTTCGATCATTTTCTTGAATCTCTTCATTTTGTTTGGATTTCTTTGGTGCCATTATGAATAGTGTACGATTTGATTACCAACACACTAATACACCAATTGGGGAACGACACCTCGCTCTGATATAAATTTGATGTAAACTATACGTCAATGTCTAAATCAAAGTTGTCTTATATTTAAAGTATTGCAAAAAGTGAGTACAAATGAGAATACAAGCCTATTTGTAGGGGTTGAATTACTTGCTAATCAAGTAATTAGATAAAATGATTATAAGGACCTACTAAAAATAAAAGAATGTCTAATTACTCCCAAACATGCTTGGAGGCTAATTAAGGAAGGAAAAAAATACCTCAAAAGAATTAAAAAAATAGAAATAAAAGGAAAAATAACAGAAAATAGCAACGGATTCCCATCAATTAGTATATGTATTGTGCAAATGCGCTGTGCGAATTGGGTTGGACAGCGAATTAGTGAGGGTCTGGGTGAACCGTGCATGAGGTAAGATGAATATGTGAAGGTGAATGTGAGTGTTATGAGGTGATTTGGTGAGGGCTGAATTATTTTGTACCTCTTTATGTATTAAAGAGATATGTGTTTGTGTGATGAACCACAAGTGTGGATTCTAGTGTGTGAGATGATATGGTTGTGCAGGCTAGTGAAAATAGGTGTTCCAGTTGTAATACCCCGTACTTTTGGCTATATTTATTTTTGGGATTAATTAATTAAATGCGTATTAATTGGAAATTAATCCGGGTTAAAAATACTAACGAGATGCGAGTTGGTATTTGATTATGTGCATACATGTTTTTATATGAATATCGAATTATGAAAAATTTGTCGTGAGATTGATATACGGCATTTTAGAAATTTTGTTGAGACGCGTGTGACCGCCGCGTCACGGTGTAATATTTTGATTATAAAAGTGAATTTAAATTCTTTAAACCGTATGGTCATTTTGAGTGCGCCAACGCGTCCGGAAGGGTCGAGATAGTCAGAAAACACTAGCCGGGGGTGTAGTTTGGGTCCCGGGGTATTTTTAGGCCATACCGGCAATATAAAGGGTATTTTGGTAATTTCGTATTTTTAGGAATTAAAAATGACGAAAATTAGAGAAGTAAATCTGATTGGGAATAGACCCACTAAACCCACTAACCAACCCTTAATGACCCAATAAGCTACGGAGGTTATCAATTAGGTTTCCAACTTTCCCAAAGAAAACCCTAGCCACCATAGCCACCTTTGGAGAAGAAAGCTTAGAGAGGGAGAGAAGGAGAAGGAATTCTGCAGAAAATCCTTACAAAATCAACACCAAATTCAGAGACAATCGAGGCAAGTGATTTAATTTCTTTCAATTCAGAGAATGTTTCCTCCATATTAAATAATTTGAAGATTTACAATTGTTCTTGAAAGATAAATGAAAACCCATGTTGTTTGGACATAGAACTTGAATATTGAGGACAAATTACATGTAGAATCATATAGAGAGGATTATTCTA
The DNA here is from genome assembly GCA_949130495.1 of Sambucus nigra. NCBI lineage: Eukaryota > Viridiplantae > Streptophyta > Magnoliopsida > Dipsacales > Adoxaceae > Sambucus > Sambucus nigra. The sequence goes on along the minus strand of OX422214.1, from coordinate 605,376,066 downwards.
GTATTAATATACGTTGGATGTAAGAAAAACGGATTTAGATTGGACTAATTGAGGACTTAAAAGTTTAGGGTTCATGTTCTTGAAAAATTGGGGAAAAAGTGTAAAGATTTGTAAATTTGATTGATGTTAGGATGGATTAATCCTTTAAAACGTGTTAGGATGTGACTATAATATGTTTAGGATTGATTAGAGACCTTAAAACATCGTTGGGACAAATTTTAGAGGAGATTTGAGGAGTAGAAATGGTGAAAAACGAGATTGGGAAAATTCTGGGCCGAAACTGGTCCCTCGTTAGAAGACCTTCCCAGGTCGTTCGAACGAGCTCGTTCGAACGAGCTTCTAACGAGTTGACCAGTCGCTTCTAACGAAGGGAGACTTCATTCGATACCTTCGTTCGAACGAACTATATTTCGTTCGATACATTCGTTCGAACGAGATGTCGTTAGAAGGTACAGTTCGTTCGAACGAACTGGAATCTCGTTCGAACAGCCTCGTTCGAACGAGACTTCTAACGAGCTGGCAGTTTAGGCCTTTTTGGCCTGTTTTGATTTTGGGAGTCCCGTAAACTTGTCCGAGGGTAGAGATAACTTTTCGTTGATGATGTATTGATAGATTTGGGACTTTTGGGTTATTATGAGGAGTAAATTATATACGAGTGATTTAAATCAATGAACCGTTTGGGTTGAGACGTGAGTGTCTACTACGACGTGAGAATAGATTATGGCGCGTATGATTATAAACCGGAATCGTATAAAGTGTGTAAAGTATATATTGGTACTAGAATGAGAATAGTACTACAATTAAACTACGGGATTACTAAGACGTGTGTTTACTTAGTATTGGTATATGAATTGTGTGTATGACATACCTACCATACTTGCTATCACGGGAGGTTTGTGTTCGCTTAGGGCCCTCTAATCCTTGTGTTGCCCGGATTTAGACTGGTTACCTTGATGAACATAGGTCATCAAAAGACTTATTGGGATATTAATAAGTCCGCTGATCGTGGGAGCGTAGGTATGTGCGTGACCCATGTGATGTGACTGTGTTCGCCTCCATTATTTGTGATGTTGTTATCTGTGAACTATTCCCGAGAGATTCGGAATATGTAATCCTTATGTACGTGATGTACCGGGATGGATAGCAGAGTATGTGTGCACCACAGCTTAGTTCTCGGGGTGCTTGTATTGTATATTTATGATGTGAATAATATACACTTAATTAATGGGAACCTTCATGTTAATGTTGTGAATATAATTACGGTATTGTTTCGAGAAACATAACGGGTTAGCTGATAGTGAAATATATTGCATATTGAGCATCTGAGTTTACGTTAAACCCCTATTTAATTACGAGCGTTATAATGTTAATAGAACGGAGTAATAAGGGTAGGACCTATGACAATCTAGCTAGATATGACGTCACTTCGCTAGTGGTTTGTGTCGTTGTAGATGGGTACTTACGTTAGGAGTGCACAGTTAGACGAGAGGTGAGAATATCATGTGAGTGCACGTCCTAACATGTACTTTGCATTTAATGTTTTAAATGATTTTAAAGCACTTGCAGGTTTTTAAAATATCTCCACATTCGGGCTCTGACCCGTTTGCTTTCAAATCTATTTTCCTTGTAAAACCATTTTAGGTGCCCATCCACAAGGACACCATGCATAGGATACCCATTCTGGTGACGAGCTGTAGCTGTTTGTGGAAGCTACAGGGATTTGCTTGTAGACGCCTCTATCACTTGGATTCCCGATTCATTATCTATCAGTTTTAGGGCATGTTGCCCATTTCTATTAGAGTTACATTTCCATTACAGTTTTCAGACTTTGGCATGTATTAATTTAGTATTCAGTTTACTTATATCAGTTGTGGGATTTGTAGTGAGGAGTTTTCCTCCAGACTTTATTTACATTATGTGATGGTTATTCTATTTACTTCATTATGGTGAATGGTGTTATTATTCTTTATTACACTTGTTGCATGTTAATCAGACTTTAAATAAAATTTGGCACTTACTTTTTAAATACTAGGTGGTTAGTAATAATAAAATGTTTTCGACAGTGATGCTATTAACTGAGCCAACTTGGCATTTTGAATTATTTTAATAAAGGAGTAGCTACCCGGTATTTAATTAGTCGGGGTGTCACAGGTGGTATCAGAGCATCAGGTTCTAGTGTCCTTTTGGATCTGAACGGCTTATTATGTTTTCGCTGAGCTTTCTTTGATATAGAGCCCTAAATATTAGGAATGTTGTATTCATCTCTGTACTTTGGGAATTCGTACTTCCGCGATTTGTTTATTTGAATGATGAACTCATCCAAATTTACTTAAATTTTCAGATAGACCGTCAAGAAGAACTAGCTCGAACGGGTAAGGGAATAAACGGGCAAGATCGACTCACACCTTGGGTATCCCCGGTTAGAATATCAACCGCCGAGTTAGCGGGTATCGTGGCACAAGCAGTTACCACTGCAGTTTTACAATACCAAGAACGCAGCATACAACTTAAAGGAGGCAAAAGACCTAGAGAGGTTAGCCAAGTGCATGTGAATAAGGCTGACAAATGTGCGAGGACCCCGAAAATTCGACAACAGACTGCCCAAGACCGAGTCGGTTCTAATCAACAACGTGGTACAATGAAGCATTTTCAAAAGAGGAATAAAGTTCCAAGTCTGCAAGGACGACATCGTCAGCAGCAGAGTCAGAGGGGGAGTAACTTCAGAGGCCGATGTTTTGTGTGTGGCACGCACGGCCATAAACGCCAGGATTGCCCAGAGGGTGTTAGAGCTCCCCAGCAGCAGGGTGCCCGTGATGATCCACAGGGGCCCCTTTTTACAATCGCTCTCACAGCACCAGCTCAGGTGCTAGCCCTACCAACCTTTCCAGTAGCTCCAGTGCAGCAGGGACATAATGGTCATCAATAATTTCAACAGGGCCAGCAATGCCAGGGCAGAAATGATAACGGTCACCAGAGTCGTGGTCAGCATGGACAGCGAGGGGGAAGCTTCCGAAGGAAGTGTTTCATTTTCTGGTAAGATTGGCCACAAACGTCAGGATTGTCCTGATAGGGGCAGGGCCCCACAGCAGCAGCAGCAGGGTGCTCGCCAGGAGCCGCAGAGGCCTATGTTTCCCGCCGCTCTCCCCGCACCGCCACAGATGGCAGCATTTCCACCCATTCCAGCAGTCCCAGCTCGGCAGGGGCAGCTACAGTATGGACGTGTCTATAACGTCCACCAGGCTGCAGTTCCACAGGCACCTCCCGCGATTGAGGGTACGTTTCCTATCCATGGCACTATGGGTCGGGTATTGTTTGATACGGGGGCTACACATTGTTTTATAGTATACACTTCGCGAAAGCCTTAGAATTGTTAGCTACGGCAGAGAGCACAGTGACGTGTGTCGACTCACCATTGGGGAGTGGGTCACTTATATTCTCTATATGCCGGGGAGTGGGGGTAGAGATTTGGTGGTTTGGTATTACCTGCAGACATGTTGGTATTAGATATGCATGTTCACGATGTGATTATCGGTATGGATTGGCTCGTAGCTTATAGGGCCATGATTGATTGCTTCAGCGGGAGCATTGTTTTTGCCATTCCGGGGCAAGAGATGTTCATAGTGGCGATGCCTCGCCCAGAGGGAGGATCGACCGCTCATCAGTATTACATAGAGGAGGATACCTCTAAGGAGGTTATGATCCCTTTAGATTCTATCCCAGTTGTCAGGGAGTATTCGGATGTGTTTCAGGAGATACCAGGCCTACCCCCCAGTCGAGAGATAGATTTTGTTATAGACCTATTGCCAGATACGAGGCCTATAGCACGCGCACCGTACCGTATGGCTCCGGCAGAGATACGAGAGCTACGAGATCAGATAGAGCAACTGTTAGGTCAGGGCTTTATTCGCAGGAGTACCTCACCTTGGGGTGCTCCAGTTTTGTTTGTGAAGAAGAGGGACGGTTCACTGAGATTGTGTGTGGACTACCGGGAGTTGAATAAGGTCACGATACGGAATAAGTATCCGTTGCCTCGAATCGATGACTTATTCGACCAGTTGAGAGGAGCTTCTTTCTTCTCAAAGATTGATTTGAGATCGGGATACCATCAGTTGCGTATCAGGGAGGAGGATGTCTCGAAGACTGCGTTCTTGTCGAGATATGGTTCTTACGAGTTTCGGGTTATGCCTTTTGGTTTGACCAACGCTCCAGCAGTGTTTATGGACTTGATGAACAGAGTGTTCAGTGATTTCCTAGACCAGTTTGTCATTGTCTTCATTGATGATATTCTGGTTTACTCCCAGACAGAGGAGGAGCACGCCGAGCATTTGAGGCAGGTTTTGCAGACACTTCGGCAGAATGAGTTGTATGCAAAATATGAGAAATGCGGGTTTTGGCTAAAGGAGGTCCAGTTTTTGGGACACATTATTTCCGATCGGGGGATATCTGTTGATCCGGGGAAAGTATCCGCGGTGAGGGAGTGGGGACAGCCCACGACACCAACGGAGATTCGTAGTTTCTTGGGTCTAGCAGGATACTACAGGAGGTTTATTCGGGGTTTCTCAGAGATAGCAAGTCCTTTGACACATCTGACTCGTAAGGGTGTGCCATACATCTGGAGTGACGCCTGTCAGTTGGCATTCGATGAATTGAAGGACAAATTGACCTCAGCACCGGTGTTAGCATTGCCGAGACCGGGAGTTGAGTATTTGGTTTACACCGATGCGTTTTTGCAAGGGCTTGGAGGTGTATTGCAGCAGGAGAGACAGGCCATAGCTTATGCTTCCCGTAAGCTTAAGACTCATGAGAAGAATTACCCCACGCATGATTTGGAATTGGCGGCAGTGGTATTTGCCCTACGGATTTGGAGGCACTATCTTTTGGGGGAGAAGTTCCAACTGTTCACAGACCACAAGTCCCTATAATACATGTTCACGCAGAAAGAGTTGAATATGCGGCAGCGTAGGTGGCTTGAGTTTGTGAAAGACTACCAGTTCGATATCCAGTATCACCCAGGTAAGGCTAACGTGGTAGCAGACGCGTTGAGCCGTAGGCCAGCAGATGAGGTGGCAGAGGTGTGGAAGGCAAAGTGGAAGGAGTTGGGACACTAGGATGCAGTGGCCCGATCTTTCATGTCTGTGATGACCGTTACACCGCAGATTGTCACGAAGGTAGTACGGGCACAGGCTAATGACTCGTTCTGTCAGGAGCAGATAGTTCGATTACTAGCAGAGGGAGTCGAGTCCTATACCGTCAGCTCAGACGGGGGATTACGCTTCAATGGGAGATTGGTAGTTCCAGAAGGGGAGATATTGCGACACGAGGTGATGGCAGAGTCGCACGGCTCACCGTTCGCGGTACATCCCGAAGGGGACAAAATGTACCAAGACATGAGACGCCAAGTATTGGTGGAGCGGTATGAAGAGAGATATCGCTGAGTTTGTTTCGAAATGCGCCACTTGTCAGCTTGTAAAAGTGGATCATCAGAGACCAGCAGGACTGCTACAGCCGTTGGAGATCCCAGTGTGGATGTGGGAAAGCATATCCATGGACTTTATCACAGGGGTTGCCTACGTCGCAGAGGGGACAGGTTGTCCAAAGTCGCTCACTTTTTTACCCGTAAGGACTGACTACACTACGGGACAGTATGCCCAGCTCTTCATTTCAGAGGTTGTGAGACTTCACGGTGTGCCCCTAAATATCGTGTCTGACAGAGACAAGATAATTGTTTGAGGTTTTGGGAGAGTTTCCAGGAGGCCATGGGCACGGAATTGCGGTTGAGTACGACTTATCATCCGAAGACCGATGGGCAGACCGAGCGCACAAATCAGATGTTGGAGGACATGATGCGCATGTGCATTATTGACTTTGGGGGTGGATGGGAGCAGTACCTACCACTGGTGGAGTTTGCTTACAACAACTCCTATCAGTTCACTATTGGCATGGCTCCGTTTGAGGCACTGTACGGTAGGCCTTGTCACTCCCCAGCATGTTGGTTAGAGGTGGGGGACAACAAACTACTTGGGCCGGAAGTGATTCAGGATACTTCGTCAAGGATTGAGTTAATTCGAAGTCGCATTCGGGTAGCTCAAGATCGACAGAAGAGTTACGCTGATGCGAAGAGATTTTTTCAGGGAATTCCAAGTAGGGGACCAGGTTTTGCTCAGGGTATCTCCTATGAAGGGGATTATGCGTTTCGGGAAGAAGGGGAAGTTGGCACCAAGGTATGTGGGACCGTTTCCTATTATTGAGCGGATCGGACCGGTTGCGTATAGACTTGGGTTACCGGAGCATTTGCATCGGATTCACGATGTGTTCTATATTTCCTCGCTGAGGAAATACCTTAGAGATAATTTGGCTCATTCTCACATTGCTGTGGAGGACATCGATCTCCAGCCGGATAGCTCCTACGAGGAGGGGCCGATTGCTATTTTGGACCGAAGCGAGAGGAAACTGTGGTCAAAGATAGTTCCGTTAGTGCGTGTTCAGTGGCGACATCACAATGTCGAGGAGTCCACATGGGAGCGCGAGGATGAGATGCGCGAACGTTATCCAGAGTTGTTTTTAGCAGGTACTTTCTAGTTTCGAATTTCGGGACGAAATTCAGTTATTAGGGGGGAAGTATGTAATACCCCGTACTTTTGGCTATATTTATTTTTGGGATTAATTAATTAAATGCGTATTAATTGGAAATTAATCCGGGTTAAAAATACTAACGAGATGCGAGTTGGTATTTGATTATGTGCATACATGTTTTTATATGAATATCGAATTATGAAAAATTTGTCGTGAGATTGATATACGGCATTTTAGAAATTTTGTTGAGACGCGTGTGACCGCCGCGTCACGGTGTAATATTTTGATTATAAAAGTGAATTTAAATTCTTTAAACCGTATGGCCGTTTTGAGTGCGTCAACGCGTCCGGAAGGGTCGAGATAGTCAGAAAACACTAGCCGGGGGTGTAGTTTGGGTCCCGGGGTATTTTTAGGCCATACCGGCAATATAAAGGCTATTTTGGTAATTTCGTATTTTTAGGAATTAAAAATGACGAAAATTAGAGAAGTAAATCTGATTGGGAATAGACCCACTAAACCCACTAACCAACCCTTAATGACCCAATAAGCTACGGAGGTTATCAATTAGGTTTCCAACTTTCCCAAAGAAAACCCTAGCCACCATAGCCACCTTTGGAGAAGAAAGCTTAGAGAGGGAGAGAAGGAGAAGGAATTCTGCAGAAAATCCTTACAAAATCAACACCAAATTCAGAGACAATCGAGGCAAGTGATTTAATTTCTTTCAATTCAGAGAATGTTTCCTCCATGTTAGATAATTTGAAGATTTACAATTGTTCTTGAAAGATAAATGAAAACCCATGTTGTTTGGACATAGAACTTGAATATTGAGGACAAATTACATGTAGAATCATATAGAGATGATTATTCTAGTATTAATATACGTTGGATGTAAGAAAAACGGATTTAGATTGGACTAATTGAGGACTTAAAAGTTTAGGGTTCATGTTCTTGAAAAATTGGGGAAAAAGTGTAAAGATTTGTAAATTTGATTGATGTTAGGATGGATTAATCCTTTAAAACGTGTTAGGATGTGACTATAATATGTTTAGGATTGATTAGAGACCTTAAAACATCGTTGGGAAAAATTTTAGAGGAGATTTGAGGAGTAGAAATGGTGAAAAACGAGATTGGGAAAATTCTGGGCCGAAACTGGTCCCTCGTTAGAAGACCTTCCCAGGTCGTTCGAACGAGCTCGTTCGAACGAGCTTCTAACGAGTTGACCAGTCGCTTCTAACGAAGGGAGACTTCGTTCGATACCTTCGTTCGAATGAACTATATTTCGTTCGATACATTCGTTCGAACGAGATGTCGTTAGAAGGTACAGTTCGTTCGAATGAACTGGAATCTCGTTCGAACAGCCTCGTTCGAACGAGACTTCTAACGAGCTGGCAGTTTAGGCCTTTTTGGCCTGTTTTGATTTTGGGAGTCCCGTAAACTTGTCCGAGGGTAGAGATAACTTTTCGTTGATGATGTATTGATAGATTTGGGACTTTTGGGTTATTATGAGGAGTAAATTATATACGAGTGATTTAAATCAATGAACCGTTTGGGTTGAGACGTGAGTGTCTACTACGACGTGAGAATAGATTATGGCGCGTATGATTATAAACCGGAATCGTATAAAGTGTGTAAAGTATATATTGGTACTAGAATGAGAATAGTACTACAATTAAACTACGGGATTACTAAGACGTGTGTTTACTTAGTATTGGTATATGAATTGTGTGTATGACATACCTACCATACTTGCTATCACGGGAGGTTTGCGTTCGTTTAGGGCCCTCTAATCCTTGTGTTGCCCGGATTTAGACTGGTTACCTTGATGAACATAGGTCATAGAAAGACTTATTGGGATATTAATAAGTCCGCTGATCGTGGGAGCGTAGGTATGTGCGTGACCCATGTGATGTGACTGTGTTCGCCTCCATTATTTGTGATGTTGTTATCTGTGAACTATTCCCGAGAGATTCGGAATATGTAATCCTTATGTACGTGATGTACCGGGATGGATAGCAGAGTATGTGTGCACCACAACTTAGTTCTCGGGGTGCTTGTATTGTATATTTATGATGTGAATAATATACACTTAATTAATGGGAACCTTCATGTTAATGTTGTGAATATAATTACGGTATTGTTTCGAGAAACATAACGGGTTAGCTGATAGTGAAATATATTGCATATTGAGCATCTGAGTTTACGTTAAACCCCTATTTAATTACGAGCGTTATAATGTTAATAAAACCGAGTAATAAGGGTAGGACCTATGACAGTCTAGCTAGATATGACGTCACTTCGCTAGTGGTTTGTGTCGTTGTAGATGGGTACTTACGTTAGGAGTGCACAGTTAGACGAGAGGTGAGAATATCATGTGAGTGCACGTCCTAACATGTACTTTGCATTTAATGTTTTAAATGATTTTAAAGCACTTGCAGGTTTTTAAAATATCTCCACATTCGGGCTCTGACCCGTTTGCTTTCAAATCTATTTTCCTTGTAAAACCATTTTAGGTGCCCAGCCACAAGGACACCATGCATAGGATACCCATTCTGGTGACGAGCTGTATCTGTTTGTGGAAGCTACAGGGATTTGCTTGTAGACGCCTCTATCACTTGGATTCCAGATTCATTATCTATCAGTTGTAGGGCATGTTGCCCATTTCTATTAGAGTTACATTTCCATTACAGTTTTCAGACTTTGGCATGTATTAATTTAGTATTCAGTTTACTTATATCAGTTGTGGGATTTGTAGTGAGAAGTTTTCCTCCAGACTTTATTTACATTATGTGATGGTTATTCTATTTACTTCATTATGGTGAATGGTGTTATTATTCTTTATTACACTTGTTGCATGTTAATCAGACTTTAAATAAAATTTGGCACTTACTTTTTAAATACTAGGTGGTTAGTAATAATAAAATGTTTTCGACAATGATGCTATTAACTGAGCCAACTTGGCATTTTGAATTATTTTAATAAAGGAGTAGCTACCCGGTATTTAATTAGTCAGGGTGTCACACCAGTGTGATAAGTGAATGTCCTCCTCTATTTACATTTTTTTTCATAATTATTTTGATTTAATTTCATAAAACATTTTTTTTTTGAAGATTTTTTTTCTTTAGACCTTGAAAAGAATCAAATTCCCATATGCACTCGGAAGTTGATATTTTTCAAAAATTGAACTTCATCACCCCGCGAATTATTTGCACCTCAAAAATTTGAATTTCTTAACACAACTTTGTAATTGAACCTAAAATACCAAAAATCCCCGACTCCGTTGTGAACACCACAACGGATGAAAAGTAACCGAAATGGCCCTCACATGCTATGTAACGGCACAATGACTATTATGAAGAAGGTGCTCACTATTTTTTTTAAAATTTTGCACTACTATACATGAGTGAAGAAAATGGACTTACTCCTCCGAGTGAAGACAAAGGTTCACCGCCAACATTGAACAACCACGAGGTCATAGACCAAGAAATGAATATTTCAGGATCTTTCCAACATATGATCACGACAAGACAAATGACCCATGATAATTCACTTATACAACATGATGATGCACATTTTCAGTCTGGTGGCACATCTGCCAAAATTGAGACAAATAGACACCAATCTATGCCATTAATGTCAGACTCTAAATCATATGATGCAATAAGTTGAGCTTAACAAGCCTACATGAAATAAAATTTAACATGGAATAACTGAAAAAATTAAAGAAAATATCGTCAATTAAATTAGCCCCAAGATTCTCTAAACAACTTGTATATCATCTAGCTCAAACAAATGAGTCACACAAAGTTATCTCTTCTCCTTAACGATCATATTATAAAATGACTTGTGTTTGGGGCGGATAAACTTGAGTTGAGTTTGCAACTCATCAATGCATAATATCCTCTTAACTTCCTCAACTAATGGATTCGTTTTCAAAGATGAATATTCTTATTGAGACTTCATGAGAGATGAAAAATAAATAAGTTCCTTGGTTGTCAACGAAAGTTTAATGGAAATGGGTGGTAATCCACACAAGAGCAACATATCATGAACATACTCTTGCTCACCTTTTTCTTGCCGAGCAATGTATTTAATGAGTATTGATGATACATTCAGATCCAAACCAAGATGGGGTGTCATATAGAAGGTGTAGGTGAATTTTCATTTCAAAAAAGGCTACTTATAACACAAAAACTCGCCAAAATTCCTGTAACCAAATTAAGAATACCAGAATATGTACCCAAAATGCAAGTGAGATGGCTCTTTAACTAAAAAAATATGATTTTACAGTGAGGGTCGCAATGGCAGTGTGAAAATGAAGGTCCCAAAATGGCGGTGTGATGAGAGGAGGCTGTTGAATCTACAGGGAGCAAACTCATGTTGAGCTTTCTAGCAGATCGAGTCTTGCAAATAAGTGAAGGATCAAGGAGGGGGTGCTGTGTTGCGTGTTGGTAAGAGTGCGAGAGGTTTTGAGCGGGAAAGTAACTTTTAGGTTGCAGTCTAGAGAAAGTTGTTTCATACAATATTAGTTATTTGAAGTAATGTTCATATACTTATCAAGGGCATGTTTGGTTTGCAATTATAATTCTATTTTTTATGTTTAAATATAGTTTTGATAAAAAATTGTGTTTGGCAATCAATTTTTTAACACTGAATTATAATTTTTTTTTGATAAGTTACACTGAATTATAATATTACTGTGTTATAATTAAGTTTTTCAGAAAATGGGTTGAGGGTGTTTTATAACTTTTGTTTTTTATTTTTCAACTCAAAATTATTCATTCTTAATATTTTAATGCAGTTATACCTTAATATATATATATATATATATAATACATTAATATGTGTGTAATAATTATAAACGAAAAATATATATGTAGATGTACACAAAATTACATATGGAATAATATAAAGTTAAATAATATTATTAATAATTACAAGATACTTATATATAGTTTTATACATGTATTATTAATGTATGGAATAATATAAAATATACATATAGTACATATGTATTAAAAAATATTATCAATTCATGCATGTATATAATTTTATAGTGAATTATACATGCAATATCATTATATATATATATATATATATATATATATATAAACTCCCCAACATACCTCATTAAATATACATAAAAATACATGATATTAAACGTACATGTATATAATTTATGAATGTATGAATGTATGTACATTTGTATACATACATAATAAATTATATACATGTACGTTTAATATCATGTATTTTTATGTATATTTAATGATATTAAACGTACACGTATATAATTTATGATGTATGTATGTATGTATGTATGTATGTATGTATGTATACATACATACATACATAATAAATTATATACATGTACGTTTAATATCATGTATACATGTTTCTCAATTTTATCAAATTTTAAAAAAATTGTATTTAAAAATAAGTTTACCAAACGCACACTGATAATTATAAATACAAAAAATGGAATTTTAAAACTACATTTAAAAACAACGTTTAAATCGAGTTTTCTGAATACAGAATAAACGGGCCCTAAGTTGTTCACCAACTGATATTATGATTCCATATTGATAAATATACTGAACTATTATTCATCTAACTCTTAGAGTAGAGCTGGTGATTGACCCAATGTGAAGAATTCAGTTTTTTTCTTCCAAGTTAAGAAGTCGTTAGGGATGGCAATTTAACCCGACCCGTAGGGTCCCCGACCCGACCCTAATGGGGCTGGTTAAAAACCTGTTTGAAATAATAGGGGCGGGTTTGAGTTTAAAAAAAAACGTTTATTAAACGGGGCAGGTTTGGGTTTTGTAATAATATCCTCGCCCCGCCCCACCCCGTTTAGTAATTATGTTTACTTTTATTTCCTTTTTATACTAACCTAATTACACCCTCACCACATATTATATATATATACCTTATGAAACTCTACATACCTTAACTTCATTCACCCAAAGCAAAAATAAAATCTCTCATAGCCGACCTCACTCTCTCTTTCTAAATCTCAGACCAACTCATCCACCGGAGCAACACTCTCATCCAAGCGGCGATAACGTTTCTGCACCAGAGCCACACTCTCATCCACAGTATAAGATTTCATCCGGTATGGATTTGTAGTCATTATTTCTTTAAGGTGCACATTGTGGCTTTTACACTAATTTGTCCCTTTCGGTCATGGTTGTTTGGGTATTCTATTACTTTTTTGATTTTGCATATAGCCTAAATGTTTTGCTCGTAACTTAGATCTCTTAAGTTAGATCTCGTAACTTAGATCTCCTAACTGTTTTGCTCAAATATACATCTTCTTATACATCTATTTTGGATACTGATTTTAGGGTTACAATTAATTTGGGTTTTTTATTCATCTTCTTATACTTCTACTTATACATATGTTTTTTTTAAATGTTTTCAGGGATATCATAGATTACGGAATGGCCATCATGGGTAAGTTAAGATTTTCTTCATTTTGTTTGCTTTTCTTAGGCCCTAATTAAGAAAAAATCCTGCTCATTATATGTTTCGCTCATTAACCATTTTGAAAATCCACTGTCATTTGTTTTTGCAGAACTTTGGCCTTGTGTCCCCCTTGCCAACAATGGCATTGGCAGTAACAGAACTGGTGAGCATTTTGACAACAATTTTCATTTTCCAGTCTTCCTCTGAGAATTAATCATTTTCGATGTTGATACTTACTCAACTCAACTCAATAAAGCCTTGTTCCAATTATTTGGGGTCGGCTACATGAATCCTATTTTTCCATTCCATTTTGTCCAGTGCAATATCTTCGGTTGAACCACATGTCATCATGTCCTTTTTATAATATCCCACTAAGTCAATTTAGGCCTACCTCTACCCCTTGTGTTACGATCAATACTAACTAAATCACTCTTCCTTACAGGAGCATCCATTAGTCTACGCTTAACATGTCCAAATCATCCAAGTCAATTTTCTCTCAATTTATTTTCTATCGGAGCTACTTTTACCGTTTCATGAATTTGTTCATTTTTAATTTTATCCTTTCGAGTTTTACCAAAAATCCATTTTAGCATTAGCATCTACGCCACACTCATTTTCTGCACATTTTGTTTCTTGGTTGCCTAACTCTCTATCCCATATAACATGGCGGGTCTATTGGTCGTCCTATAAAATTTACCTTTTAACTTCAAAGGTATACGCCTATCACACAAAATGCCGGTAGCAATTATCCACTTAACCCAACCTGCTCTAATCCTATGAGTAACATCATCACTAATATCTCCATTTTTTTTAATAATCGATCATAAATAACAAAAATGATCATTTCTAGGTATCTCTTGACCCTCCAATTTCACCACATCTCCATTTGTCCTCTTATTACTACTAAAATTGCACTCCACATATTCTGTTTTAGTTCTGCTATTTTTAAATCCTCTTGTTTCTAAAGTTTCTCTCCACAATTCCAACCTAGCATTAATTCCCGTCTTAGTCTCATCCACTAAAACAATATAATCTGCAAATAGCATATACCATGGCACCTCATCTTCTATTTGTCCAGTCAACTCATCCATAACAAGAGCAAAGAGATAAGGACTTAATGTTGAACCTTGGTGTAGACCTACCGTAATTGAAAATTCACTACTTTCTTCGGCTGATGTTCTTACTGTAGTCATCGCACCATCATACATATCCTTTATCACATCAATATATCTGCGAGTCACTGCTCTTTTATGTAGAACCCACCATATTATATCTCTGGATATCCTATCATACGCCTTCTCCAAATCTATAAAAATCATACGAAGATCCTTATTTTTCTCCCTATACCTCTCCATTAATCTCCTCAATAAATAAATTGCTTCCATTGTTGACCTCCCAGGCATAAACCCAAATTTATTCTCAGTACTGTTGTCTTTAATCTCAATCTATATTCAATCACTCTCTCCCAAAGTTTCATTGTATGAATCATTAACTTAATACCACGATAATTTGAACAGCTTTGTATGTCCCTTTTATTTTTATAAATAGGTACTAAAATACTCTTTCTCCATTCATCGAGCATCCTATTAGTCATTAAAATTCTATTGAATAATTTTGTAAGCCATGATACTCCATCCTCCCCTGAGCACTTCCAAACCTCAATAGGGATACCATCTGGTCCTAAAGCCTTCCCTATTTTGAAAGTTGTTGTTTGTTATGTTCTTATTTATGTAACATTATATTGGTTATGAAATTCCATTGCAGAAATTTCGACGTTCTTGTTTATGTAACATCTTATGAAATTCCGTCGCAAAAATACTTACTATGTTGTGGATAATGAGCTAAGAAATTATCCTTAGTGAGCTAGGAACATTTATGAGCACTTGTGACCAATTAATTTGTTGATTTTGAGTTTGGAATATCTAATCTTGAGTCCAATATTTTATTTATTATATAATAAAATTAGTTTTAAAAAAAAATTGGGTTTTAACCTGCGGGGCGGGGCGGGTTCTGACCCACTTAATTTAAACGGGGCGGGCTTGAGGAGGTTATACTTAAACGGGTTCGGGGCTTAAAATCTTAACTCATCGCGGGCTGGGGCGGTTAGTTTTTTTTCATGTGTCGGGTTTGGGTTTTGAGAAACCTGTCCCATACCCGACCCGTTGTCATCCCTAAAAGTGGCCAAGATTTATGGCTGAGCAAGGTAGCCAAGCAGTAATGGGCGAATTGAGGGATGTAGTTAGTCAAAATAGTAGAGTAGTTGCATAAACTCCTAAATGGCAGAGCATAGCAGTGCTAGGCAATGTCGACCAGACAGTCCAAAAGTTTGATGTACTTGGTTCTATTTTGGTGTATCATACGAGTTTCTAGTGCATGTTAACAGCAATGATTATTAGAAAAAAATTATATTGAAAAGTTTAATTTGGCTTCAAATTTGTTTGGATAATTGTGTGTGATATTAGTTCTAGGTTTAGCCTGGTAATAGAAATATTGTCCGTTGGTCGGCATAAGAGAACTGTCCACATGGATTCCGGTCCAGGATGGGATCAGAATGAGACAATTGGTGTCCAATGATCTGGGTGAAATTGTAGTATAACGTGGGGAGATATTTTGTGGCATCAATGCTCATAGGAAATTATTTCTTGATACTTGAGTTCAATCCTTTAGCTTTCTATAAACTACATCTATAATTAAGAAAACGACAAAGGGGTGTTTCCAGAATTATAAAATATAAATAACTATATAGAATATCTTTTGGGTTGATCTCATGTAATCATAAGGCTCAACAAGTCAATGAAGAAACTTTTAGGGAGTGTAAAGCTTTTCACTCAGGAAATAAGGGTTTCAAGGAAAAATTCCTAATGATTTAAAATAATATAAATCTACGTCATCCTTCCATCCACATTCTACAAATTATTTCTTTTCTGCAGCGTCAGGCATCTGTAGAATCAATACATTAAAACATTTAGTAAGACCCTAGAACTATACAGCCTATTAATGTGAGTCCAGATTAATGCCAAGTATATTCTAGTGTCACAAAAAACCCCATAAACAATGAACAAGATGCAATTATTCCCCATATGCCTCAGTAAAAAGTGTCATCAAAATCTTTTTAGCAATAAATTGGGGGAATTGAAAAAAAAAGGGAATAGTTCGAGTTTTTTTTTAAAAGAAAAATTATATTCCATTGAGGTATTGTACTAGTTTCATAGGTCAGAGGTTTTTTTTCAATTTACCATATACAATATGAGGGAAATAACCATATTCATCATCATTGGATCACTCGAAGCAAAAGGCAAGGAGGAGTCAGCACTAAGCTTTCTATCATCTTCTATCCTTATGCATCAATGGTTTTTAGTGACAGTTTAATATAAAGATAAACATATTTTCGAGAAGAGAAAGATAAATAGACATAACACGGACCAAAAAAATACAAATGACAAATAGACATTTATATATTAATATTATCCAAAGAAAACATTAAGATTGCAACTAAAATCATACTTCTTCTAAGAGAAAGAATATGAGGTTCATTCATTATGTCTACTAATTTAAATCCATTGGTAGATATAATATACCCACATATGCCTACACATACTTGAATTGGAAACTTATTTGTATAATTGAATTAACACTAATTGCTATTTCAGGCATAAAATAGCAATAATGATTATCACTTGTCACCGAATAAGGATAAGATAATAATTTGAAACATACAGTACCAATATCACATATAAGTTAGTTATGCCATACATGGAAGATCCATATTCACAAGTCTTACTAAAGATAGATGCCAAGCTTAGTCAATATAGACATGGTTGAACCCAGTGTTAGTAAATGTTTGATAAAACTGAAACTATATATCATATGATATCCACTTAAAAGTTGTAGTGGAAATTTGACATTTATAATAATACGTCAGTTTAAGTAAAATTTATTTTTCATTTAACTTATTCCATTAATGATAAGTTATAAAAGTCTAGAAGTATGTTAAAAATAATATGTCAATAGTTGAAATGTGTATCTATTAATGGGATATAATGGCAAAAAATAACTTTTGAGGTATAGGGAAGATTAACAAGAATAAGATAGTCAAACCCCTAAATAATCTAAGAAAACCCATCCCAAAACAAATAGGGATTAGGGATTAGTACACCAAGTCGAAAAAGAGACTTTGAATTAAAAAAATTGTAAGAAATAAATTATCGAGGAATAAATATGGATATTAATTCTAAACAAACATATAATGAGAGTACAAATCATCCATATAAAAGGTATTATAAAATAAAACTTGAGTGAAAATGAGAAGATTTTTTGAATAAACAATTGAAGTCCACTACCCATAATAGTAATACTTTTCTCTATGAAATTAGTAATGCATAGTTGTTCGCTTGAAAGATATCATCCATATAAAAGTTATAATAAGTACTACTGATATATTAGTAGCCAAAGATGACAAACTTCACCTAAGCATCAATAATTTATTTCTTAGAATTCTCAAGTCCGTCAACATCCCACCACTTCAAATCAGGGACTTACAACAAAATAAATGAAAAATACTACAATATACCACAGAGAAGATTTTATGGAATAAATGCTCCCTGTCTCACACATATTATACCCTTAAAGTAATCAATTTGTGAAAAACTAATTTGTTCTACATTTTCAAACAATGGCAATACCACATCGCGTATGCCTCTTAAAACTTGATGACGTCTGATATGCTTTAAAAAAAAATGAGGGAAGAGGTTCATACGAATCTATTAATCTAACCCCTATTTGTAATCAAGCCCCTACCTAGACCAACAAAACAAAGTAACTTCACAAACATGTCATGAGGTGAATTCTCTCAATTTTAAATAGGTCATGTTTCAGAATATCAATGACTTTCTGTTTTCCACAATGTTTTGAGCCACGAAGCTAATGAGTAGATACATAGATTAAAACAGTATGAAGTACCTTCAATAAAATAAGTGGAAGAGTACCAACCTCGATCAAAGCAATTCGCAAAACCATAGGGTCGATGTGAAACTTGCTAGCTATATCTGATGAATAAGTGTTCAGTTCAGCCTTCATGTATATTGTCAAATGAATGGCGTTTGAATGGGAAAGTAGAAAGAAAATCGAACACCACCCATGAAACCCACACTTCAATCTAACACATTTAGGTATAACATCCCGCAAGACATTTTAGGGTTGTGTGTGTATGCACTTACCATTTAAAATATTTTATCTTGGATACATGCAAAGGGTTACCAACATAAAGCAAATACATATCCAAAATATTAAAAAAATCTACTGACTTCATTTATAGAGTAAAAAATGTTGGAAAATTGGACTATTTATAAAGCTGTTCACATTTTTCTGGACAGAATTTTGAGCAACTTTGAGCTCAAATTTAGGTGGGACCCACATTACAATAATTGTGGGAAAATATACGAATGCGTTCTCCTCCGCAAGGAGATTAACGTAGTAAATTCACATGTCTAATTTCATTAAGTTATGAATGATAAATATGTCCCCAAAGTGACTCACAAAGCAATGAAAGTTAATGTATTGGGTATGTTTTAACTCTTGTCCCACATTGGAAGAGTAGTGGGAAAATGATGAGTTAATAAAACCCAAATGATGGACTAAGGCTTGGATGCCTTGGGGTATCCCATCTCTTTGAAGGGGAGATGACCTAAGCTATGCATGGGTTAACTTTCGATCAAAGGTCCACAAAAAAATTATGCCTTATGTATGACAACTGCTTGTGTGAATGAATAGACCTTGAACAACAATGGATTTGCTTCAAATGAAATGGAAAATTTTCAAACAATGGCAATAACATGATTGAGGCAGCAGTATGAGAACCCATGAAAATTATTCACTGCCACAATCAAAACACCCAAAGATAATATACAGACGAAACAAAATTAAGTATGTCATTCTCTTCCACACAGATTTCATAAGGTAATGTAGAGCCTAACAACCCCCCACAACAACACAAACACACAAACAATAGGAAAAAAAAGGAACATATGCATTTTAATAATTCATTGAAGCTTCCGCCTTTGCAACCTCCCAAGAATTTGATCATAACCTGACATAAGCACACGTCTAATGTCAAATCTAAAGGCACCACACCAATATATATAGAGAGAGATAACTAAGATTTTACTACTCCAAAGACCGGGGTCCTCAAATGAGGAAGAGGAGGGGTCTATTATAGGATAGGGAGGTGAGCACTAAATGAGCAACTAACCAATTTGGGACTTATGCCAATTATACACTAAGCCTAATACTCAAGTGTTCACTTAAATCCCATCCTATAAATAGACCAATACAATATGAAATGAAATATAATAAAATGCAACATAAGATGAAAATATAATTAACTAATATAAGGAGCTAAAAACAAAAGGGGATATGACCAAAATACTCCTCGGATGACATCACTCTCCCCTTCTCATAAAATAGTTCGTCCTCGAACTTAAAGGGGGATGCCCTCATCATCATCGGTGAAGAGAGTGATCAATGCGTGCCAGGTGTCAACATAATCATCCAGTAGGAAATCAGGCACATGAGCCACTGCCATTATGGCACGGCGGCACGGAGTGGGACAAGCAGAAGCTCGATGCCCAACAACACCACAGTGGAAGTACTTGAATGTTGGCGCGGGGTTTGGATCTGGTGCAGTAGCGGAAGAAAGAGCGGGAATGAAAGTTAGAACTAATGGAGGAGATGGAACGGTGGTCACCAGAGGAGATGGGACCCAAGAGGAGGCATGGGTTGCGGCTTAGCCTGGTAATAGAATTATTGTTGGTTAGTCGGCATAAGAGAACCGTCCACATGGACGCGGGTCCAGGATGGGATCAGAATGAGATAATTAGTGTCCAATGATTTGGGCGCAATTGTAGTATAAATTGGGGAGATATTTTGTGGCATCAATGCTCGTGGGAAATTATTTCTTTATACCTGAGTTTAGTCCTTTAGCTTTCTATAAAGTACATCTATAATTAAGAAAATGACAAAGGTGTGTTTCTAGAGTTATAAAATATAAATAACTATATAGAATAACTTTTGGGTTGATCTCATGTAATCATAATGCTCAAATAATCAATGAAGAAACTTTTAGGGAGAGTAAAGCTTTTCATTCTGGAAATAGGGGTTTCAAGGGAAAATACCTAATGATTTAAAATAATATAATTCTACGTCATCCTTCCATCCACATTCTTCCTACTACTTCGTTTCTCCAGTCTCAATCATCTGTAGAATCAATACATTAAAACATTTAGTAAGACCCTAGAACTATACAACCTATTAATGTGAGTCCATATTAATGCCAAGTATATTCTAGTGTCACAAAAGACCCCATAAACTATGAACAAGATGCCCATATGCCTCAGTAAAAAAGTATCATCAAAATCTTTTTAGCAACAAATTGAGGGAATTGCAAAAAAATGGAATAGTTTGAGGATTTTTTTTACAAAATTTACATTCCATTGAGATACTGTGCTAGTTTAGTAGGTCGGAAGGTTTTTTCAATTTATACCATATACAATGTAAGGGAAATAACCATACTCATCATCACTGGTTCACTCAAAGCAAAGGGAAAGAGGAGTCCACATTAAGTTTGTTATCATTTTCCATCCTTATGCATCAATGGTTTTTAGTGACAATTCAATATAAAGATAAACATATTTCTGAGAAAGAAAAGATAAATAGACATAACATAGACCACGAAAAACAAAAATGACAAATAGAAATTTACATATCAATATTAACCAAAAAAAACATTAAGATTACAACTAAAATCATAACTATCTAAAAGAAATAATAGGAGGTTTGTTCATTGTATCTACTAATTTAAATCCATTGGTAGATATAATATACCCACACATGCTTACACATACCTGAATTGGAAACTTATTTCAATTATTGAATTAACACTAATTGTTATTCGAACATATAATATCAATAATGATTATCACTTATCACTGAATAAGTATATGATAATAACTTGAAACATACAGTAGCAATATGACTTATAACATAGCTATGCCATACATGGGAATATTCATGTTCACAAGCCTTACTAAAGATAGATGCCAAGCTCAGTCGATATAGACATGGTTGAACCCAGTGTTAGAGAATGCTTGATAAAACTAAAACTATATATCATATGATATCCACTAAAAAGTTGTAGTGGCAATTTGACATTTATAATAATACGTCAGTTTAAGTAAAATTTATTTTTCATTTAACGTATTAATTTAGTGATAAGTTAAAAAAGTCTAGAAGTATGTTAAAAATAATATGTCAATAGTTGAACTGAGTAGCTATTAGTGGGATATAATGGCAAAAAACAACTTTGAGGTGTAGGAAAGATCAACAGACATAAGAGAGTCAAACCCCTAAATAATCTAAGAAAATCCATCCCAAAACAAATAGTGATTAGGTATTAGTATATTGAGTCAAACAAGAGACTTTGAATTAAAAAAAAATGCAAGAAATAAATTAGCGAGGAATAAATATGGATATTAATTCTAAACATAAATATAATGTGAAAGAGGACAAATCATCCATATCAAAGGTATAATAAAATAAAATTGTGTAAGGACACAAATTTCCAATTAAGTCCATTTTGTAATTTTGGCTTAATTTCGGACGAAACATTTTGAATCATAGGATCATAGATTGTTGTACCTCAAGCGTATGATGTTTGAAGAGTTAAAGACGTAGCGACCAGATATTAAAGATTGCATCCTTATCGATTTTTGTGCCATGTTTCACGTCATCAACATTTGAATTCCAAAATCTCTAAAAGGGATGAATGCATTCAATATATATAGACACTTGGATAATTTTTATGGGTGTCCTTTTAATAAACTTTTGTCAACACGACTTTTAAATTTTTTTCAAAAAATCCTTTTAGAACTTTTCTTAAAAGTTTTTGGGCTTAAAATAAGAATTTTTATATTTTTTGAAAAGTCGTTCGAATGAACCTGGAATCTCGTTTGAACGAAATTCCCAAGTAGTTCGAACGAACTTCTAACGACAATGTCAATTCTTTCTATGTTTTGTCATTGGAAAGTCGTTAGAAGGAGGTCGTTCGGATGAGGTCATTCAAACGAACTTTTAAACGAGATATCTTCGGAATTATCGTTCGAACGAACTTGGTTGCAGTGATCTCATTTGAACCGTGTCATTCGAACGACATTGAAAAATCATTCCAACGATCAACATCAGTTTTGTCATTTTTTTTTCTTAAAAACTTCCCCACTCACCCACTACCCCACTAACTTGATTTCAGACTTTAATAGTGCGGGAGAAACATTTTTCCAATGACTTTTCACATTTTCCAAAGGCTTTTGTGAGCAAAAACTTTCCACCCAAAAGTCTCATTTTTTGTGTTGAGTTTTCGTGATTTAATTTTTCATAAAAACACAATGTGTACACCTATTATTTTGTTTTGAACCAAGTTCCTCAATATGTATTATTTGTTGTGAGATCTTATTTGGCACCGAGTTTTCTTCTCTTCCTTAAGAAGAAAGTTTGGGTTCATTCACTACCCAAAAAAGGAGATTGTTTTTGCTGCGGCGTGCTCATACGGTGAAAGGCACCGTGTGTGGGTTGACGATAGCCAGACCCCATTGGTGGATTCCAAGACTTCGGTGGACTCTGGAGTTGTCTACTAGGCAGAGGTGGATGCAAGAAGAAACTTTAAGGCTTGAAGGGAGTCAAGTCGAGTGTTGTAAGCCTTTTGTCTTGTATTTGTAAAACCACACTTAGTGGACTTTAAGGCTGGGCCGTTTGAGGTTTTTCTCATTATGCGTTTTCCTCTTACATCGCGCCTTGTGGTTGTGATTGATTATTTATCTCGCAAAATCACCTAGATGTATGCATAGGTTAAAAAGATAAAATTTGGTTTAAATCACAACTTTAGTTTAATTTGGGGCAAATTTAATATTAGGTAATTTTAAGGTTTAAGTAAAGTAGGATTTGATTTAATTTGGGAAAAATGCATGTTTGGTTTATGTTGCCTAATTATTTAACTTGAATTGTATTAAATTTAGTTTAAGTTGAAATTAAAATGTTGGTGTAGTTAAATTTCACTTTAGTTGATGTTTAGTTTTTGTGCTTTTAAAGATTAGAAAATTAAGTAAATTTTTAGAAAATTAAAAATTGGTGTATTGAACCATCGCCCCGTACTTTTCATTTTGGTATCAGAGCAGGAATGCTAAATTATTGTGTTAAAGATATTTTTGTGCTTTAATATGGAAAATTTGGGTTTTACAAAATTTCTTATTTTTTATGGTTCTAATTACGCGTATTGGAAAGTGCGAATGAGGTCGGCACTTAAGTCCTTAATGAGAGGGTTTGGCAATCCATAGTTAATGGGTGGTCCCCGCCTACGTGTCTACATGAAAATGTGAGTATTATTAAACCCATAGATAGATGGAGTGAGAAGGAACTTAAACTTGCAAACTTTAATTCATGTTGTTTGAATGCTCTCTTTAGTGCGGTCACACCCGATGAGTTCCATCGGATTATGACGTGTGAAATGTCTAAGGAGGCGTGGGATATTCTCCAACTCACAATATGAGGGAACAAGTGTCGTCAAAGCTTCAAAACTCCGAAACCTCACCACTCAATTTGAAATAATTAAAATTCTTAAAAGTGAGACTTTTGATGAATTCTATTCTAGACTTTCCGACATTGCTAATTCATCTTTTAATTTGGGAGAAAAGATACCCGACAACTGTGCAGAAAAGAAAATTTTGAGGTCATTGCCCGATAGATTTAATCCCAAAGTGGCCGTTTTAAATTCTTCACCCACTTTAGCATCTATGAAACTTGAACAAAGGTGACTTACAAACGTATGAACTTGACATGTTTATCTCCAAGGAAGGAAAGAAGAATGATAACGGCATAGCTTTGAAAGCCCGAAAGGAGAAAAAAAAAGTTTTGAATGATGAGAGTCACATCGAATCTGAGGATATGGCTATGTTCGCTAGGAAGTTTAGAACATTTCTTAAGTTCAATAAAGATTATTTTAAAAATGATTTCAAGAAATTTGATAAATATAAGTATAACAAAGCCGAAAAACTCCCTAATAATTGGAATGAAGATCTTAATAGGGATGGATCGAATAGATGTTATGGTTGTGAGGGTTATGGCCATAGGGAAATAGAGTGTACCACTAAACTAGGGAAGGAGGTCAAGCAACAAATTTCATATAATAACACCCTTAATAATAGTGAACCGGAAGAGGGACCCGATTCCCCATTGAGTGCAACTTTACCTCGTTCATGGCAAGTTATTTGAGCATCGATAATGAATCATCCAAATCAAAGATGGCATGTGTGGTATTGGCTTCGATACTCAAAATGCTTTCAGAAATAAAGACAAAACCATTATTTTAGAAAAATAGTCTAGGAACACTAGAAAAGGTTAAGCCTTAGATAACACTTCCCACCGTGCTTTCACTTGAACACATTGTGGTAGGAAGGGTAATCGTAGGAAATTTTATTTTGATCTTAAAAATAGTCCTAGGAAATTCAAAGGTAGAGTCACCAAGATTCCCAAATCCCTAGAGCGTCACTGTCACTAGTTTGGGTTAGGATATTCGATTTGGAATCTTTACAAGATAAGATTTTTTATTCTCATTTGATTACACGTGATACCTCCCTTGCTAAATCTAAAGGTTAATTGTGCTAGTTTTGTTTCCGTACACTAGTTATTGTGCTTCATGATAGAATCTTTAGCTACTTGTATGTATTATTTGTCATTTTCTAGTCTTAGCTTACAAAAAGATTTTTGTTTGTCTTTTGAGTTTATTTTAGTTTTTGTTTAAAATTTTGAAAAACTAAAAAATATTTTTTTGTGTGTGTATTTTGGTTTTACACATTTTTTGTGGCATATCTTTGTGTTTGAATCCCATAATCATTCCGCTTCCATGTGACTAGAACTTTTGGTTGGTATTTCAATCTTTAATGAGTTCTATAATGCTTGCATGGAGTAGTTTGAATTTGACTTGCTTAATGGATTCGCTTTTTATATGCCTTCTCACACACGTGCACAAGCTCTTTTGAACGCTAACTCCACATGTATATTTAAGCTAAGTGACATGTTCTCCCATCAGTTTTGTCATCTACATGTTTGTGACTATGGGGGATTTTTTCATGTAATAACCGCTGCCCGAATTCAAAAATTAAAAGAAATATATTTATCCGGTTTGATTTGTTTATCAAATGGGAAGGGCTACGAAAGGAACACATTTACTTTGTGATTAAGCCACCGTCTATATATGGTTTAAAAAGTTTGGCATTGATAAAAGTATCCAAGGCCAAGGCCTTAAAATTTGTGGCAAAAAGAAATATATAGACAAGGCCAAAAGAAGTTTGGGTTGGTATGTTCATCAATAGAAAAGAAATATCTATTTATGAAGGAGATTGGATGAATATATCATCGTGTTTGCACAATGTTAATGATACCTAGTTATGCTTACTGTCATGATTCTATTGGTTTGTACAATCATCAAAATTCTAGGCTTGTATGCATTATGTTGGTTTGTTTTATGAGTTCACTTTATCTTGTCTCATAAGGCTAAATCTTTGCTGATAAAGTTTTGCAATCAAATAAGAACTCCATGAACATGTTTAAGTGATTAGGTCTAAACTCTTTAGTTAATAGTTCACACCCATTCATTTCCGTTTCCTAGACACATTGATGCCATATGAGTGTGGAGAGCTTAATGCTTACTTTGTGTCGTGTGTGGTGTTTATACCTATGTATATGTGCGTGTGCGTTATTGGTATTATTATTTTTTTGTATATATATATATGCTATTTTTTTAGTCTTTGTCTTGTTATCTAGTCCATGTATGCTATTAGTTCATTGTAATTGGTATCTTTTTTGTCATCGCATCTTAGTGATATTTATTTATATTTGTGTGGATTAGTTGATTTTCATTGTTGCCCTCATGCTTATTGTTCCTATCCTTTTACACATCATCGAATGATAAAACTTGTTTTTCCATGTTCAATATCCCTTGTTTCATTTAGGGGGAGTATTTATCTTTAATTGGGGAGAAATGGTATGTTGTTTGTTCTTTAACCTTTGTCTATTCCTGAACAAAAAAGGGGAGAAATGGTATTTAATCCTTTGAAATTGGGAGAGATATAACTTAGGGGTAGACGTCTTTCTAGGAAGATCATTGTTATATAAATGGGCGGAATTAATTAAGGGGGTGCAATTTAGTTTCGTATTTAATATTGTTATATTCCCTATGCGTTTGATGGTTTGTTTAAGTGTGCAGGATTTCTTCCTTAGCGACAACATCTAAAAGCAAACAAAGATCACATCCTTGTGTCGTGTCAAGCATTCTAATATTTGTTTTGGGTGGGATTGAGTTTGTTTAGATGTGCTTGACGACCTATAGGATTTTTTGTTTGGTTTTGTCACCGAATAGCCAAAGGGGGAGATTTGTAAGGACGCAAATTTCCAATTGAGTCCATTTTGTAGTTTTGGCTTAATTTCGGACAAAATATTTTGAGTCATAGGATGATAGATTATTGTACTTTAAGCCGGTGATGTTTAAAGAGTTTAAGACATATCGGTCAGATATTAAAGATTGCATCCCTACCGATTTTCGTGCAATGTTTCACGTCATCAACATTTGAATTCCAAAGTCTCTAAAAGGTATGAATGCATTCAATATATATAGAGACTTACTTGGATAATTTTTATGGGTGTCCTTTTAATAAAATTTTCTCACAACGACTTTTTAATTTTCTCAGAAAAACCTTTTAGAACTTTTCTTAAAAGTTTTTGGGCTTAAAATAGGAATTTTTATATTTTCTGAAAATTCCTTTGAATGAACCTGGAATCTTGTTCGAATGAAATTCCCAGGTTGTTTGAACGAACTTCTAATGACAATGTCAATTCTTTATCTGTTTTGTCGTTGGAAAGTCATTCGAACGAGGTCGTTCGAACAAGTGTGTGTATATATATATATAGGCATAATCATCACTATATTATATATATACTAATACGGCACACTTAGACTCAGTTACGGAGCATGCATACTTGGCTGTCAAGGCCCTATACATCACGTATTAAAAGAGGACCTATGGTTCATAATCTGTCTCGAACCATAAATATCAAACACACATATTGGAGGCAAACATATTGCTAAGCCTTTGGGTCACGCACATACCTACGCACCCAAACGACCGTTCAATACCATTGTTCACACAAATGGCAATCCAACCTAAGTTCTATGTTATGAGGTACAAGTCAAATATCCCCCCGAAGGCTCCTCAAGATAAGACTAACTCTTTCCCCACCTCTCGTGATAGCAAGAAGCGTAGTTATGTCAATACACATAATAAAGCATATATAAGTATACACACAACCTATCAAAGTCATTCGGTATACACACAACCAGAACATTAGTTTACGTTCCTAGTAATTTCTCATTAATACTCATGATGTATTTATGAACTTATGGATATGATTTATCTCTCTCGAAATCCCCAAATATATATCACACACTAAGAGTCTCTCATGGTAATCTCCACAATTATCCCACCGCCATTTATTCTGATGACCATCGCGGGTTACCCCATTTCCCTCGAAATATTTATGTTGGAAGGTTGGAACCCAAAAAGGACAGTTTTCTAGTTTTATGCATTTTCGTTCGAACGGACTGAAATATCGTTTGAACGAACTTTGAACGAAATGTCACTCTGTACTCTAGTGAGTAATCTCGTGGGAAATCTCGTTCAAACGAGATTTACCCAGTTCGTCTTCTTCCTCTAAAAATCTCGTTTTTCTCCATTTTTACTCACCAAAACCTCTACAGATTGTTCCCAAACTCCCAACAAACAATTCCAATCATTATTACAACATATATGGATGATTTCTAAGAACCTAGGATCATTTAATCATGCATAAATCTAGATAAATTCCAAAAATCCCCAAATTAATGAAATCAACCCTAGTTTCTTAAATTTTCAATTCAAGCATTCTAATCCGAAATTTAGACATCAATATTCATCATAAATTTGTGGTTCTTCTTCTTGATACATGAACAAATCAATTCCATATTAATTTAGTCCTAATTTATGCATTTAATCATCGTCTATTCATCAAATTCACATGTAATTCAAGGGTGTTTATTTTCTACACTAACATGAACATGATTATTGCTAAAAGAAAGCAAGGTTTAAACACTTGCCTTAATTTGGAAGGTCTGATCCACTGGTTTGTTGGTATAGATATGTTCCTCGTTCTCCAATCTACATGGTGGTGGTGGTGGAGGTGCTAGACGGTGGTTATTGGCCTTAGTCCATTGTAATTGGTTCTCCCTCACCCTCTGTGGCTCTCCCTTGGAACTTGTGCATAAAAATCCTAACTGAACTCACATATTAGATATAATTCTCCTCTTAATTTCGTGGGTATTTAATGTCCGAAAATGGAAATTACTAAAACGCCCTCTCGGGGTGCCGGTTTGGCCTAAAATTGCCCCGAGACCCAAAATAAACCCCCGGGTACATTTTCCTGACTATTTCGACCCTTCTAAACTCTTTGGCGTCCTCAAAATGACCATACAAGTCACTAAAAAAATAATTTACCTTTTTAGCCCATTAAATTAGTCCTGGCACGATTCAGATGTGCGCCTTGACTGTCGTATTTCTCACACTCGACAATTTACATAAATTTATAATCACATATTACTTTATTCACCGAGTAATATTCAATGTAATTCGCATCAATAAATACTAACCCTTATCTCGCTAGTTAATATTTATTTTAGTCTGGATTAATTCTCAATTAATTTCCTGAGATTAATTTAATAAATCTCATAATTATAATAAATCTCATACGTATTAAATAATTAAAATATGGGGTGTTACAAATGGCACCTTTTGAGGCACTATATGGTAGAGCTTGTCGTTCACCCGCTTGCTAGTTAGAGGTGGGGGACAGCAAGTTATTGGTGTTCGAGATAATACAAGAGACGACTGCCAAGATTGAGCTGATTTGGGGATGAATTCGGATAGCTCAGGATAGGCAGAAGAGTTATGTTGATGGATATCGGAGACATATGGAGTTAGAGGTTGGCGACCAGGTGTTGGTTCAAGTATCTCCTATAAAGGGGATTATGAGATTCAGTAAGAGGGGGAAGTTAGCACCGAGGTATGTGGGACGGTTTCCTATTATAGAGAGGGTGGTACCGGTAGCATACAGATTGGGACTTCCAGAGCATCTTCAGCGGATACACGACGTATTCCATGTGTCATCGCTGAAGAAATACAGGAGGAGTGAGAGAGCATTTTGGCACGTGCCCATCGATGAGATAAATTTACAGCCAGACATCTCGTATGAGGAGAGACCCGTGGTTATTCTAGATCGTAGCGAGCGTAAACTACGCTCAAAGGTGGTGCCATTGGTGAGAGTTCAGTGGGGACACCACAATATTGAGGAGTCGACATGGGAGCGGGAGGCTGATATGCGAGAGCAGTATCCAGAGTTATTTACAACAGTTATGTCCTAATTTCGAGGATAAAATTCCTTTATAAGGGGGGGAGTATGACATACCCCGAATTTATAAACTATTTTTAGTTAATTAATTTGGGGAATTAATTGGGAAAAATGTTTTAATTAAATACGCAAGTGAAGTAATTTAATGTGATTAAATGGAAATTATGCGAGTGAAGTCATTTAATGTGATTAAATGGTAAAAGTGTTTCGCTAAATATTAATCGAGAGATAGGTATTGATTAATATTATATGATTATATTTACTAAGGGCGAATAGTAAATAATTGATAAGTATGATTATATGGCATAGCGAGTGATATTTGCATATTTTATTTTATCTCACCGGGAGTGACGTGTAGACCATTTTTAGGTGAGAAATGAGAAAGGTATTTTTAGTGACTCGGATGATAATTTAGAGGTCACGAATGATTTTGGATGTGTCAAAATAGTCAGAATAGTGTACCCGAGGGTATAGTTTGAGTCTCGGGTCAATTTTGAACCAAACCGACACCTATTGAGAGCGTTTCAACCATTTTACAAAAAGAGGTTAAGGGACTTACGAATTTTAGAGCCATATATCTGATAATTAGAGATTGGGGTTAGGGCTCATAACATAAAAATATTAAAGAGGCTATTAGAGAGAGAGAGAGAGAGCCATTCTTCCAAAGCTTAAGAAGGGTTTTGAGAGGGCACTGAAAGGTTTCTTGCCCCTCAAGTCAATTTGAAAGGGATATTTGGAGAAGAAACAATCAATCATCAATATAGAACCAAGAATATAGTTTAATCAATCAAAGGCAAGTGTTTATTGCAATTCAAATTGATGTTACAATGCCCACGTGTAGGGATTTCTTGATTTGAATGATTTTATAGAAAAAAATTTGATGAAAAACACCAATTGATTACATGTTTGGGTATAATTACATGTAGTTAGCATTTACATATGTAGAGATTTATAAATCAGAAGAGTTATGATTATTTCTATCGATTTAATCTGGGTTTTGAGTTGAATTAAATGGATGAACACAAAACTAGACTTATGAAAAGGTTTGGGGGGGTTTGATTCATTCTTGATTGAATTCAGAGAAGTTTTATTGTGTTTGAAACGTTAGAAATCATCCTAATTCATGTAGGAATAGTTAGAAATAATCGAATGAATATTTGGTGAAAAATTATGGGGTTTGATGAAATCAAAGATGGTGAAAAACGAAGGAGAGAGAAGTTCTTACTGGTCAATCGATCGATCAACGTATGAATGTCGATCGATCGACGTATGAATATCGATCGATTGACGAGATTCATCAATCGATCGACACTCGCAGAATTTGGGTCCTTTTGTTGGTTTAATTTTCTTCGATTTCCAACATTGGAGGGGAATCTTAGGAATGATATTATACTTATGTAGGAACTTGATAAAGACCAGTATGGTATAGATAAGATCCATTAAGGTTATTGAGTGTGGGACTTAAAGCATGGACTGGTAGGTATAATCGATGGAGAGTTATATGGGGAGAATTGGGAATAGAGTTACGGTGAGAGTGTAAACATCAATTCAACATGTATATCAGTAGGTTAAAGATGGTAACTACTGAATTTATATAAAAAGGTAGGACCCTTAGAGTTGTGTGAACACTCCTATATGTACGATAGTGACATAAGTCGTAAAAATAAATGATACAACGAGTATGCGAGAGATATATACTACGTACTACCATGTATTATCGGGTTATGGGAATACCTATTGATGCATAGTAATACATAGGTCGTGTGAATACCTAAAGGGGTATATATATATATATATATATATAGGGAGAGGTTCACAAGTGAACCTAAAAGATGAACTTTTTAATGAACCTTAACAAAATAACACCTAACAACTCATTTCTATGTTATAATTGGTTCGCGCTAGCGGCAACGAACACGCATGTCGATCGATCCCCAACTCCCTCAACCCCCCACCCCAACCACCACCATCACCATGGCAATCCTTATGGCAACAGGGCTGCCATGGGGGTGGGGTGAGGGGGATCAATCGACACACGTGTCCGTTGCCGCTGGCGCGGACCAATTACAACATAGGAATTAAAATTAATTAATTGTTACGTATTTTTTATTAAGGTTCATTAAAAAGTTCATCTTTTAGGTTCACTACTGAACCTCTCTCTCTCTCTCTCTCTCTCTATATATATATATATATATATATATATATATATATATATATATATATATATATATATATATATATATATATATATAGGTGCTCGAGGTATGATTTCGAGACAATATAGATGACTAGTATTGGTGCTCGGGGTGTGATTCTCAGCCAATCTAGATATGATCACTATTGTTGATCGAGGTGTGATTCCGAGACAATATGATCCATGACTCTTGGTGCTTAAGGTGTGATTCCGAGACAAGAGATATAAATCACTATTGGTTCTCGAGGTGTGATTCCAATCCCAAACCCCTAAAATGTAATACAGGGAGGCGATTATAAAATATGTGTTTATAGTATATATTGTGTACAAAATATATACCTCATGATATTCTACTTATGTGCGATAGTAGACTCGTAGATGATATATATATATATATATATATATATATATATATATATATATATATATATATATATATATATATATATATATATATATATATATATATATATATATATATATATATATGGTAAGTTAAGTAATGGAACTTAATTATAAAGATTAAACCTCACATATGTAAATGTTACTTAAGAACTGAATAACATGAGAGAAGTGTTAATAATGAGTCGTGTTGTATGGGCGGTACGGGAGACTTAGACCATTGAGAATCAGTTATATACTTTAGTCGATATTGCTTGGTAAGTATAGCTTGGTGGGCTAAGTATAAGAAAGTTAGGCGTGCACATTAGATGAGAGGTGAGTCAACTCAAGAGAGTGTGCGTAAACCTAACATGTGTAATTAATAACCGATTTTAATTGTGGTAAATTACTTGCTATGTTTTTTTCAAAATGTTTCGAGTACTAACTCTTGCTAGTAAAATATTTTCAAAACCTTTTAGGTGTCCAACCACCGGTTTGCCATGCTTGATTTTCATTCCAGGGATCCGGAGCTATAGCAAGGTGGATGCTGACAGGATTTTTGAGTACCCGATTCCTTCAGTCTGATCTAGCATAGTTTCATATTATTGTATCTCTTCATAGACTGTTGTCAATTAATAGTATTGTCGTTTCAATCTCATGCATCTTTTACTTTACAGTTTGGATTTGGATATTACTTGGTTGTGGCTTTAGCCGATGATTTATTCGACATGGCTTTGACTCTACCGCTGACGCGACTCAGAATGTGTCTCAGAAGTGCGTACTCTCTAGGCTCAAGTGCAAGCCTGACGCTCAAGTAATAATACGATAAGTCGGGTATCGATCCTCAGGGAAAAAGGACAACGAAGTTGTAACGACGGGAAAGATGAATGAATCCTAACTATGACTCTAGAAAGAAAGGAAAAAAATGATTTGGTTTTGAGAATTGATTATACTAAATGTAAATATGAAATTATGAGAAGATGCAATTACACTAAATTACCTAAAATATGGTTGAAAGATGATTTGAAACTTTTGAACTAAGTGATGAGGAAAACGGGGCGGGAATACAATCCCCCAACCCTAGTGTATTGCAGTTATAATATTAATCGTAAATTCAACTGATTAATTAGACCCGAAATTTAGTACTCCCAAGCATTACGTATACGAGGTTCAAGCTGGCGTCATACTTAATCTGAGGACGAGTAAATTGGTATCGCGATAGCGACACTCAAATTGCATTCTAAATCATCCCGGTTACCCAGAGTCAAACGAGATATAAAGATCTACAATTATCGTGTCCCTACGCGATACGGTCGTAATCAATCACTAAATTCAGAGGATTAATGTTATACACATGAAACTAACACATCAGGCTGGGTTCATGTATCCCGGCCTTAGAAAATCTAGCCTAGCATGCTGAAATTAATGAAAACAGTGTTTGATGTGCATACAACCATGATATCTAAGAAAAACTTGTGAATTGATGTAAAAAGGAATTAAACAGATGAAATTACTTACTAATCTTACCAAAGCACTCAAAGTGTTATCTAGAATTACTGGTAATCACTGAAATCTGAACAAAGCTTCAATCTTGGAATTAAAAGAATAACTGTATCAAAACTAGGGTTTCTGAAAAAGAATGGAAAATTAACTAAAATTCTCCGTCGAAATAATAATAATAAAATGGGTTTTTATACCCTACAAGAATTCAGGAATTTTAGCTACACTAGGACTCTTCTTAGGAGGAGATAAGATTTCAAGATCTCGATAGCCGGACCGGTCCGGGCCTTAGGCGGGCCGGTTTGCCTCCCATGCGGATCGGTTCTTTTTATTTTCTGACGGACCAATCCGGGGTGGACTGGTTCTTTTATTTTTCATCCTTCATCGGTTTGCTTTCGATCCGAGGTCTATTGGAGTTTGCACAGCGGACCGGTCCGGGGTGAGGGCAGACCGGTCTGCCTGTTTGACTTTTCTTCTCAACTTTGACTCCTCGTATCTTTTGTTCCGGGACTCCATTTGAGGTTTCATTTCTTCCTATGCTCTCATGAGTGTGATATCTTCAACTTCTCTTTAGGTACCTCATCCGAAATCCGGGTAGAAATTACACTTTTGCCCTTTTGACTTTCCTTCTTATCTTCCTTGATTCTTCCGATTTCCTTCTTTCGTTTCTTGACATCAAATACCTGTAAAATCACTACGAAATACCAGAAACTCGGTGTACTCGTTAGGATATGTCAGTAGCAAGATTATGAGATAAAGTCAAATCGATTACGTTATCCGAGGTGCTAAAAGTAACTAAATTAAGGGATAAAATAGGAAGAATTTATGCCTAATCAAACCCCCCTAACTTAGAACTTTGCGCATCCCGAGCAATGTAAAAGAATCCTAGCAAGGCTCAATTCTTGAAAAACATTTTATTGGGATAGAATACCTTTTTCGTGGGCAAGCGGTTGCATTTAGCGTATGCAACAAGCCTTTAAACCCCTAGGTCACCCTAGTAGGACGAGTTGTGTCTCGTGAGGGTTTGCAGAGAATATACCCACAAAATTCGACTCAAAGAAGATTCAAAATATGCAAAAATTGTGCAATTCAAACTTTTACAGAAGATAGTCATCATCAAGTCATATGTACAAGTCTCAAACCGTAGTGTGTGTGTGCGAAACTAAAAATTTAACCGCGAATTTCCACCGATTGACCATTACGTTACTTATTCGAAAATTCGTTTTGATTTCAAATTCTCACGGAATGCTCTCTCAAACGAATCACTCGGAATGTGGCTATTCACTCGGTATGCGTGATATAAAGAGTAAATATAATGGACGCAAAGTCACGCACACATGTAGAAAGACGGAAATTTTAGAGTGATAGGATCTCATCAACGGAATACGATTTTAAAAATGGGAACATTGCCTCTTTTTCACGTATTCAATCTTTTCTATTATCTTTTGGTGTATTAGCTCTCCACGCGGTAATCAATTTCGCAATTTGGACTCGGTTAGGACTTTTTCGGGTTTTAAGGTGTAATTGGGTAACATGGAAATGGTCGGGAAATTCGGAATTGGAAAAGTCATTTAGGATGTCCATTTGTGCTTTTTTCCGAGCTATTGCTCATTTTTTTTCTTCTGTTTTTCACTTCTTTTCTTTTCTCACTATTTTTGTTGAGCATTCTTCTATTTTTTTCTTGCCCCTTTATATGCACTTTTCAGACTTAAATTATGATTTTTTTTCATTTTTCACAATTCCGGTATATTTGGGTTTTTCGGGTTATCAAACGAAAGGGACAATTTATTTGGCTCAAATTGGGTTACAAAAGGGGTAATTTTTCGCTACTTTTTCTAGCCAATATTTTTGGGTGACAAACGAGGGCCTACTTCATTGTCCAAAATACCAACTGCATTACCATATGCGTTTCGAGATGAATAGAAGTCTAGAGATCAATTTTGGCACGTTTTTCAAAGCAATATCACACACGTTTTTCATAATCGATCAACATGAAAGGATTGAGATCCTCGACGACGTTTTAGGCGTTGAAAAGAACCTTGAGTTAACAATTAACTCGGATTGATTTAAAAACTCGCAAAAAGTGATAGGCTCGAATCTCACCGGATTTGTTAATCTCCACACTTATTCATTAAGTCGTCAATTTTCGCCCAATTTCCATCTTTGGTCAATTTCGGCTCAGTGTATGTTGAATTTTACAACTTGAGACTTCAATTCGACTTTTAATGATTTTTTAAAAAAATATAAATTCCAATTTTTATTTATTTTGAACAAAAATATTTTTGGATTTTTCAAAATTTTATGATTTTTTTGGAAATTTCTGGGCATTTTTGAAAATTTGCGAAGTTTTAGATATACGCACTTGTGACCCCCCCTAACTTAGACTTTTGCATTGTCCTCAAGCAAAAAGGACTACAATCTAAATAAGGCAAAATAATAAGTTTGATAAATAAAACAAACAAATGGAGAAAAATGCAGTTTTTTTAGCAAACAAAACTGTGGTATAATTACAAGGAAAAGCATACAAACATGTGAACAGGAAAAAACAAATAAAAACTGCATAACCACATCAAGCTTCACTGGGCCGGGGGTTGGGAAGAACCGGACGCATCTGGGCCATAGGGATCATAGTAATAGGATGGCAGTGGCTCATTAGGATCCCCTTGGCGTCGATAAATGTTCGCTTGGAAGCGGAGTATTAAGCTCGTATCACGATGGTAATCATTCAAAAAGTTACCGAAGTTTGTCTCAAGTGCTGCCATTCGGTTTGTGAGGTCGCTTCCCGCCCACTCAAAATTAGGATCATCCTCTTCGTCCGCCGACTCTTCATCCGGACCGACATCCCCCATTTCGACGTCCGCATCGGCTGGATCTTCTTCCTCTTCTTCGCTCTCACTCGAAGTAGCCTCTTCTTCACTATCACCTCCCCGCCTTGCCCGTAGGACAGCTAGCTGTTTGGCGCTCTTTGTGCGGGTTCCCTGTCCAAAAGGACCGGGAATGCGAGTGTGATCGAGCGGTGCCGCTATGCCAGCATCTTTGAGGATAGAAGTGATCAAACGGGCATAGGGCAATGGGGCAGCACCTTTCTCATCCAAGGACGCGTTGATGATATCAGCGTATAAGGTGCGGGCCAAGTGGATGGAAGTGTGTGGGTCAAATAGATGGTAGGTCAAAGTGGCCTGCCGGGGCCGCATGGCGAAATCGTTGGACGTTTGCAATATGTTGGTGCACACAATCTGAAAAGTGAGGCGCGCCTTCTCGTTAAGGCGTCCAACGATGATAGTTTGTCCCGTCCAAGAAACATCGGGGGAAATGCGCTCCATGATCACGTCTTTGGCGATCGGAGGGACATTTCGTGGACAGATGAAGTCTTGAACGTCCGCAACATCGTACTCGGCCAACTTGGCCGTGAGAAGATCCAATGAAAATGGGATGACATTCCCATCCATGTAAGCTTGGGCCTCAAATTGGCCCATCCGAACAAGGGTTCCATAAAAGGCTCGGACCTCGGTTGCCCAAACCGCTTCATAGGGTTCGTTGAGGAATCAGCACCAA
Organism: Sambucus nigra; assembly: GCA_949130495.1. Lineage (NCBI taxonomy): Eukaryota > Viridiplantae > Streptophyta > Magnoliopsida > Dipsacales > Adoxaceae > Sambucus > Sambucus nigra. Next base: position 605,338,862 of record OX422214.1, on the reverse strand, counting down.
CCCCTAGCCATGAATAAGGCGATGACGGAGTTAGGCAGCCTGGTCCATTGGATAGCGCGCTCTATATGGAGTTTGCAATCCAACCCGAAGAACCTATGGCACCATCGCTCCTCTTGGTGGGAGCGAAACTCACCATGACCGGAGGGGTGGATGTCGGTGGAGTCATACTTGGTGGGGGAAGCGCGTTGAGCCATGAAAACAAGAGAGATTTTTGCTTGGAAAATTAGGAAGGGAGAAGTGAGGAGCTTGGTTGAACGTGTGGAGAGAGGGGAAGGTTTGGGTGTGTATTTATAGGTGAAAGGGAGGGGGTAGGGGTTGGATTTAGAGGGAAAAGGGTTGGAGGGAAAAGGGGGTGAATTTGGGAGGGAAAGGTTAGGGTTGGGAGTTGGGGAAACGAATTGGAGGGAATGAATGGGATTGGGGAGAAGGGGGTGAATCTAGGGAAGGGTAAAAAAATAGACCTGTAGAAGGCGGACCGGTCCGCGTGGGGACCGGACCGGTCTGGTCCTTTATTGTTCAGGCAAATTCGACTAGTGGATCGGTCTACCTTAAATTTAAAGGAACCGGTCCGCCCCCTAAAAATTGGAACCGGTTCGGCCTTTGAATTTTGAGATGGATTTTTCGTCGAACTGAATTTCGATCTCTCTTCTACGAAACGTTTCACTTTCGCAACATGCTCCCTATCAATTTGGATCAAAACCTCTCGAAACCAATGACCAACGCAACTGGATGCAATATTCCCGAAACATGCGAATGTTTTCTCCCGAATGTACCCTGATCTTATCGATGCTCACTACACACACGACTCTCGCTACACACACGACTCTCACCCCATACGTGTCGGGGGTGCGACGACCTCGCTGTAATAGCTCACTCTACCCCGTAAACGGGGTCCGATAACCAGATGGTGTCGACTTCTTCCACACACGCCTATAGATATGGCTTTAGGCGTTGTCCATTCAATTTGAATGTATTTCCCCCTTTTAGATCATCTATTTCAACAGCTCTATGAGGGAAAACATTCTTCACAATGAACGGGCCAGACCATCGTGACCGTAATTTGCCCGAAAGGAGAGGAAGCTGAGAGTTATAGAGAAAAATTTTTTTGCTTGGGAAGAAACTCTTTGCGTCGAATGATGTTATCTTGAGCAAGTTTCATCCTTTCATTGGAAATTTTAGCATTCTCATACGCATCATTGCGTAGTTCTTCTAACTCATTCAATTGAAGCTTGCGGGCTTCACCGGCCTTATCCATGGCATAATTTAATTGCTTAATCGCCCAATACGCCTTGTGCTCTAATTCAACGGGAATATGGTAAGGTTTTCCATATACAAAACGGAAAGGGGACATGCCGAGTTGATTTTTATATGCAGTACGATAGGCCCATAGCGAATCGTTCAATCTAAGTGACCAATCTTTTCGGGTAGGATTGATGGTCTTTTCAAGAATGTTCTTGATTTCTCAATTTGCTAGTTCGGCCTGCCCATTCGTTTGCGGGTGATAAGTCATTCCAACCTCGTGAACGACACCATACTTTCTCATTAGCTTCTCGAATGGCCTATTGCAAAAGTGCATGCTATTATCGCTGATTATCACTTTCGGTGCACCGAAACGAGAAAGTATGTGTTCCTGTAGGAATTTTATCACCACTTTGTTATCATTTGTCTTGGTAGCTATAGCTTCCACCCATTTAGAAACGTAGTCTACCACGACAAGGATGTATAGGAAACCAAAGTACGGGGGGAAAGGGCCCATGAAGTCAATACCCCAACAGTCGAAGATCTCAATAATGAGTATAGGGGTAAGAGGCATCATGTCTTGTCGGGTAATGGCCCCCATCCGTTGGCACCTATTACAAGATTTCCAAGCAGCATTCACATCCCGGAATATTGTGGGCTAATAGAGGCAACATTGCAAAATTTTAGCGGTCGTATTTTTCATCGAAAAGTGGCCTCCACAAGCTTTAGAATGACAAAACTGGATGACTTTTGGGATTTTTTCATCCGGTACACATCATCGGATGATTTGGTCGGTACAATATTTAAAAAGGAACGGATCGTCATAGAAGATCATACGCGACCAAGTAATAAACCTCTTCTTATCTTACGGTGTCCAATCGGGAGGGACGACTCCCGTGACAAGGTAATTCACTATATCCGCAAACCAGGGCAAAGAAGAGGTAGCAAAAAGTTGCTCATCCGGACAATATTCGTCTATGGGTATGGGATCACTAGGTACGTCGGACGAAAGCCGTGATAACTGGTCGGTAACGACGTTTTCTACTCCTTTCTTATCTTTAATGGAGAGATTGAACTCTTGTAGGAGTAGGATCCACCTTATGAGGCGCGGCTTGGCATCTTTCTTTGCACGTAGGTATTTCAAAGCCGCGTGGTCGGTGAAGCAAGTAATGGGAGAACCGATGAGGTATGACCGGAATTTATCAAGGACAAAGACTACCGCTAACAACTCCTTCTCCGTGGTAGAGTAGTTAAGTTGTGGTCCGGTAAGGGTCCGGCTAGCGTAGTAGATGACATGAGCTTGCTTATATTTTCTTTGGCCCAAAACAACCCCTATCGCATAATCGCTAGCATCACACATAAGTTCGAATGGTAAGGACCAATCCGGAACTTGCATGATGGGAGCGGATATAAGCATGGTTTTCATTTTTTCAAAAGAGCTTTGGCATGCTTCCGTACACTCGAATGGGGTGTCCTTCCTGAGTAGGTTGCTTAAGGGTCTAGCGATGGCGCTAAAGTCCTTAATGAACCTTCGATAAAACCCCGCGTGGACCAAGAAGGAGCGCACGTTCTTAAGCAATTTTGGTGGGGGAAGATCAGCTATGACATCTATTTTTTCCCTATCAACTTCTATTCCCTTGGATGATACTATGTGGCCAAGAACTATTCCCTCTGTGACCATGAAATGGCATTTCTCCCAATTCAGCACTAAGTTCTATTCCACGCACCGGGCAAGTACTTTTTCCAGTTTCTCTAGACAATGATCGAAAGAGGTGCCAAAAATGCTGAAATCGTCCATGAACACTTCGAGTCCTCTCTCGACCATGTCGCTAAATAGGCTCAACATGAACCTTTGAAAGGTCGCGGGTGCATTACACAAGCCGAATGGAATACGTTTGTAGGCAAACGTACCAAAAGGGCAAGTGAAGGTCGTTTTCTTCTGGTCATGTACATCTACCTCAATCTGGTTAGATCCGGAATAACCATCAAGGAAGCAATAGTAAGGGTGGCCCGCTACTCTCTCAAGCATTTGATCAATAAATAGTAAGGGGAAATGGTCTTTCCTAGTTCTCGCATTGAGTTTTCGGTAATCAATGCAAACGCGCCACCCGGTGGTAGTACGTTGGGGAACTAGCTCTCCCTTAGCATTCTCAATCACTGTCATGCCCGACTTCTTCGGGACGACTTGAATGGGGATCACCCACTTGCTATTCGAGATTGGGTAGATAATCCCAGCATCCAATAACTTGATAATCTCGGTTCTCATTACTTCTTTCATGTTGGGGTTTAGCCTTCTTTGCATTTTTCTTGAGGGTTTAACATCCTCTTCGAGATGGATTTTGTGAGTGCAAATTAAAGGACTTATCCCCTTCAAATCAGCAATGCACCAACCAAAAGCACTTTGGTGCTTCCTCAGAATTTTCAACAATTTACCCTCCTGCTTTTCTTCTAGGCTAGAGGAGACAACAACAGGAAATTCCTCATCCTCTCCTAGGTATGGATATTTAATATGGGAGGGGAGTTTCTTTAACTCGAGGGTTGGAAATTTTTTGCTGGAGGGAACCATGCGTGTATCCCTCGGTGGTAACTCCTCAAATCTCAAAACCCAATTAACATCTCTCGCATCCTCGTCCGACGCGCTCTCATCGAGTGACTCTCTCAACTCCTTAACCTCCCTCTCGAAGTCGGTGTACGTCCCCTCACTCTTGTGTCTCGCCACTAAATAGGACCCTAAGGCATCGCCACAATAATTCTCCTCAAAGTACTCTTCTACTATCTCATCTATGAAGCTCGCCGCGTGAAGATCATCTTCTTCCCCCGTATGTTGGGTTATATGGAAGATGTTGGTATCTAAGGTCATGTTCCCAAAGGTGAGTTGCATTCGCCCATTTCAAGTATTGATGATTGCGTTAGCCGTAGCTAAGAATGGGCGCCCAATGATGATGGGAACATGGTTACTCGAGTTGAAGGAGGGCTCCGTGTCCCAAATGACAAAGTCTACTGGAAAGTAGAAAGTGTCAACTTAGATGATCACGTCCTCGACTATGCCTCCTGGGATCTTCACTGTTCGATCCGCTAATTGGAGAGTGACCTTTGTGGGCTTGAGGTCGCCTAAATCAAGTTGCCTATAGATGGAATAAGGGAGGATATTGACACTTGCTCCCAAGTCAAGTAAGGCTTTTTCGATTTTGTTTTCTCTAATGATGCAGGAAATCGTGGGTGCACCGGGATCTTTGAATTTAGGTGGGAGATCATTTAGTAGAATGGAGATCACATTTTGTGCTAGAAAGACATTATTTTTACCTTCATCTTTCTCTTTTCTGTCAACAAGTCTTTGATGACTTTTGCATAAGCTGGAATTTGCTTAATGGCATCAAGGAAAGGTAAGTTCAGCTTTACTTGCTTTAGTACTTCTAGCACGTCCTCAAGTGGGTTTCCTTTATGGGAGGGAATTAACCGTTGAGGAAACGGTGCCGCGGAGGGTGGTTTCACTACTACCTCGGGCTCGCTAGCGTCTTCTTTGTCACTTTCGTTCAAGGGGACATCTTCAGCCTCTTTCGTGCCGGGCGCAATCTCCTTGTCTTTCGTTGTGTCGTGTGGGGGAGGTGATAAATCAACGACTCTCCCACTACGAAGAGTGGTCACAACTTGACATCGCTCCTGATGTTCGGTATAGGTAGAGATAACGCTAGTTTGATATTGGGGAGGTCTTTGACCTTGGGCAGGAAACTTGCCCTTCTCTTGAACACTCAACGAGGATTGTATCTTTGATAGACTTGCATTTATGTCGCTAATCAGACGATCATATTTAGCATTGGTTGCAGTCTGGCTTGTGATAAATTGATTCATGGTATCCTCGAGAGTTCTCTGCGGTGGCGGGATATAAGCTCCTTGAGGTGGTGGTGCTTGCACATGTCCTTGAATGTGTGGGGATTGTTAAAAGTGTTGTGGTGGAGGAGGGGCAACATGTGAAGTAGGGTTCATCGCAGCATGTTTTTGCCCATAGCTAAAACCAGGATGGTTTTTCCACGAAGGGTTGTAAGAATTCCCGTGCGGTGCATCAAAATTACCCTTAAAACCTCCTATACCACTAACTTGCTCTTGAACCATCACTTTGTAGGCGGGTATAGTTGGGCATTCCTCAGTTGAATGACCCGCCTCACAAATTGCACAAACCTTTTCAACGGGGTTTGGTATGGATCCAGTTAGTCCTCTTCCACATATCCCACGTAGGTCTCGCACTTCTTTCTCAAGTATATCGATTCGACTGTCCGCTATAGAACTCTTTTCTATATAAAATAGGCCGGACGCCGATGGAGTGGGGGTCACTTTACGATTTCGATTTTGAGCATTAGGGTCAGATGTATCCCAGGATTGGGTAGTCTCGGCAACATACCTCAGGTGAAGCTCAGCATCGTGGGAGTCTAAGTCGACAAAAGGACCACTACCCATGGTTTCAACGAGTTGTTTGGAATTCAGATTCAGCCCATTATAGAGAAAAGAAATGATTTGCGCTTCATCAAATCCATGATGGGGGCATGAAGTAACTAACTCTTTGAAATGCTCATAACATCGATGAAATGGCTCATTTTCAGATTGTCTGAACGCTTGAATTTGAGCCTTTATAGATATTGTTCGATGTGGTGGGAAGAATTTCTTGAGAAATCTCGATTACAACTCGTTCCTAGATGGAATCGAGCTTGGAGGTAAAGACCATAGCCAGGTCTTAGCTTTATCTTTGAGTGAGAAGGGGAAGAGTTTAAGGCGTATCACCTCTTGTGTGCAAGTCTGATCATTGAGAGTATCGCACACATCCTCAAATTCCCTATTGTGAAGATATGGTTTTTCAGAATCCATACCATGGTAATGAGGTAACATCTGGATCATCCCATTTTTGAAATGGAATTGCCCGGCATTATACGGGAGTATAATGCATCCCAGAGTGACAGTGCGCTCGGGATATAATAATTCTCTCAGCGGGCGGTATGGGGCCTCTTCCTCACTGGCAGGTGCATTACTGTGTTGTGACATATCTCTCACTTAATGACTCGGTTTTCTCACTTGGTGTGCTCGAAGTGTGCTCGGAGGTGTGTCCTAAGAAGGAAAACGGAGTGTTATTGGAGATTGAGTGTGACGGTGTGGGAGGTGAAATCCAGAACTATGGGGGCTATCGGGGTTGTACTCAACGATTGGATTTTCGTGAATGCTGGTTGGATTATTACGGGGTGTGGGAGTGAGTTTAGAATTTTGCATTAACGGCTTGTGAGAGATGATTGTGAATCTTTTTGTGTTTTTTTGAATTTTTTTACGTTTTTGGATTTTTGGAAATTTTTGGTCAAAGCTTTAGATTGACTCGATCTAATCCTAAGTCTACCTAATTCCCCGGCAACGGCGCCAAAAACTTGACGCGACTCAGAATGTGTCTCAGAAGTGCGTACTCTCTGGCTCATGTGCAAGCCGGTCGCTCAAGTAATAATTCGATATGTCGGGTATCGATCCTCAGGGAAAAAGGACAACGAAGTTATAACGACGGGAAAGATGAATGAATCCTAACTCTGACTCTAGAAATAAAGGAAAACAAATGATTTGGTTTTGAGAATTGATCATACTAAATGCAAATATGAAATTATGAGAAGATGCAATTACACTAAATTACCTAAAATATGGTTGAAAGATGATTTGAAACTTTTGAACTAAGTGATGAGGAAAACGGGACGGGAATACAATCCCCCAACCCTAGTGTATTGCAGTTATAATATTAATTGTAAATTCAACTGATTAATTAGACCCAAAATTTAGTACTCCCAAGCATTACGTATACGAGGTTAAAGTCCACGTCATACTTAATCTGAGGACGAGTAAATCGGTATCGCGATAGTGACACTCAAATTGCATTATAAACCATCCCGGTTACCGAGAGGCAAACGAGATATAAAGATCTACAATTGTCGTGTCCCTACACGATACAGTCGTAATCAATCACTAAATTTAGAGGGTTAATGTTATATATATGCAACTAACACATCAGGCTGGGTTCATGTATCCCGACCTTAGAGAATCTAGCCTAGCATGCTGAAAGTAATGAAAACAGTGTTTGATGTGCAGACAACCTTGATTAATCTAAGAAAAACTTGTGAAATGTTGTAAAAGGAAATTAAACAGATGAAATTACTTACTAATCTTACCAAAGAACTCAAAGGATTAGCTAGAATTACTGGTAATCACTGAATTATGAACAAAGCTTCAATATTGGAATTAAAAGAATAACTGTATCAAAACTAGGGTTTCTGAAAAAGAATGAAAAATTAACTAAAATTCTCTGTCCAAATAATAATAATAAAATGGGTTTTTATACCCTACAAGAATTCAGGAATTTTAGCTACACTAGGACTCTTCTTAGGAGGAGATAAGATTTCAAGATCTCGATAGCCGGACCGGTCCGGGCCTTAGGTGGACCGGTCTGCCTCCCATGCGGATCGGTTCTTTTTATTTTCTGGTGGACCACTCCGGGGCGGATCGGTTATTTTATTTTTCATCCTTCTTCGGTTTGCTTTCGATCCGAGGTCTACTAGAGTTTGCACAGCGGATCGGTCCGGGGTGAGGGCGGACCGGTCTACCTGTTTAACTTTTCCTCTCAACTTTGACTTCTCATATCTTTTGTTCTGGGACTCCGATTGAGGTGCCGTTTCTTCCTAGGTTCTCATGAGTGTGATATCTTCAACTTCTCTTTAGGTACCTCATCCGAACTCCGGGTAGAAATTACACTTTTGCCCTTTTGACTTTCCTTCTTATCTTCCTTGATTCTTCCGGTTTCCTTCTTTCGTTTCTTGACATCAAATACCTGTAAAATCACTATGAAATACCAGAAACTCGGTGTACTCGTTAGGATAAGTCAGTAGCAAGATTAAGAGATAAATTCAAATCGATTACGTTGTTCGAGGTGCTAAAAGTAACTAAATTAAGGGATAAATTAGGAAGAATTTATGCCTAATCAACCACTTATTTGATGGTTTGGATTCTACTATACTGTGAATGTTGATTTGGGTTTTGAACTATTCATTTATCCTGTTTAATTGAAAGATAAAATTTGGCACCGGTCCAATTAACTTAGGTGGTTAGTAATTAATTTTGTTTTCGACAGTGACGCTAAGAATGAACCATATAATAAACCTGTTTTAATTTGATAAAGGCCTAATCACCCGATATTTAATTAGACGGGGTGTCACAACAATTTTGTTTTTTGGATGTCGTTAGAAGCGAGATTTATCTCGTTTGAATGACATTACATTCTTGTTTGAACGACGCACCGCCTCAAAATTTGTATAAATACCTGTTTCATGTTCCAAACATTTAAGACTTTTGCCAGGTTCATTTTTGCATAACTTTTGTGAAGGTTCTTCACTTTTTATGTTACAAAAACACTGTTTAATTCACAAATGAACATCATGAATATCTAGTTTTGTGAATTCGTTTAAACCCTAGGAAGTTTTGTATCCTTGCATACACTTTTGTGGATAAGTCATCTCCATGACATACTTATGAAACCCGAGGGGATCACTGCTAAAGACAAAATCTGAGGCTGAAGAGAGTGGAGTGTGGTCTTATGATTCTTGCGATGATCATAGTTGTTCATTAGAGATTTATGAAGAATAGCACTCTATGCTTGTGGCGGTTATCAAGTAGTCTGTAAGTCATATGTCTTGTAGATTTCTAAAGTGAACAAAAGGTTTTACCCTAAATGATTTTTTCCCTAAAACCTTGTCTTTGTTGAATGGTTTGTTTGATTTATCTATTTTATCACAAAGATGCATGTTTAGGATAAAAAGGTAAATTTGAGTTAAGATAAGATTGGAATCTTTGTTCATCCTTGTCGAGCATATCTATTTTCTCATGAGCACTTATTATTTCATCCCAACAATTGGTATCAGAGCAGGTTACTTGAAGTTATTATGTTAGATCCTTGTTTAGTTCTTTTTGAGTGTTTTTGTTTTAATCTCGATGGATACCCACAACTTTAACAACTTAAATCGTTTGAATTTGAAGTTTGCTAAAAGGATTGAAATTCTTGAAAAATAAAATTCTCGTTTTAAAATTGCTATGGAACTTTTGCAAATTGTTCAAACTCAAAGAGATATCTATCGTGAGAATATTATGGACATGGATTGAGATTTCAAAATTTTAGAATTGCCCAAGAAAGCAAATGATGATAGAGTCATGGTCTTAGAAAAAGAATTAGAGGACTTTAAAAATTCTAGGGTTAATGTTTATGCCATGGAGGATAGTGTTTTGATTAATGATTTTAAGGCACGAGAGAAGACTCTTAGGGATAAGTTTTCATTTATTGAGGGGGGGGGGGGGAGATAACCTTCTATGATTTATTGAACATATGAAGAAGGAATCCCTAAAATTGGAAGCGTATAATTCTTTGCTTGAGTCTAAAATTTGAAGTAAAAAGATGATTTAAAAAACTCTAGTAGTGTTGGTAATAATGGCTCTCGCTCACATGCTTCTAATGCTGAGTGTTAAAAGCCAAGACCATTGTTTGTTTTAGAGGGTCAACCACATCGAAGGACTTAGAAAAGGTCAACCCATAGGTAACATTCCTCGAGTGTACACATGTCACATTATGGTAGGAAAGATCACCTTAGGGGTTTTTGTTTTGAGCTTGGAAGAGGTTTTAGGATGTTTAAGTCCAGTGTTTCCTTGGTTCCTGAAACCTGGCGCGTTAAGTAAACACTTATCTGGGTTACGAAATCCATTTTGCAGGAGCTAGGTGTTAGACTTGTTGATTCTCACATGCTTGCACATAATTCTTCTCTTGTTATATCTTATTAATGATTTCTTGCATGATTTTGTTTGTCATAATCTAGTTGCGCTTCATGATAGATGTTCACTAGTGTTATGGCATGTGTATCTTTTGTATTCTATTTTTCTTTTATTGAGTCATATTTGAAAATACAAAAAGATTTTATTTTGATAAATTTTTTTGAAAAAATACAAAAAGGTTTTAGTTTTTTTTGTGTATTTTAGTTTTACACACTTGGTGTGGCATATTAGCATGTTTGAATATGAGAATGCCATTTTGTGTGTACTTTAGGTAAAGATGACTTTTCTCGAATTTCTCAATTTAATTATGCACTAAATATGAGAACCAATTTTAGTTAAGCCAATTTTATCTTCTTAACCCTAAAACATGCATCTAAGTGATTAAAAGCATTAAGTAAATCAAGCATGCAGGGAAAAACATGATATCAGGAAAAATAACCTTTCGAGTGAAAACCTTTATTTCACTATAAGATGTAAGTCGCAACTTACAATAATACAACGAAATCTGTAATGAATCTTTCGCAGAAAATCCACATAGATTGCAGCCTAAACCAACAATGGACTCCCTCAATAACCCACAAGAATTGCAGTTCTTCCTCAGCAAGAAAGACCCTCAAGCATTCCCAATGACCGCAGTCGTAGTCAACAATCAGCTCCCGCAAGAACCACCAATCTAGCAGTAGATATTTCATCTCTACTAGAGAAACTTTACCAAAGTTGTGTCTTAGGTTCCAAAATGTTTCATTAAAGTATTTAGGATAAATTATTAATTGAAAAAACAAAGTGTTTGAACCCTAAATGAGAAGACTAAAAAGTCTGCAGATTGCAGTTTCGTTTTCGTCAAAAGTCTCAGGTCTACTATGGGAAAAAGGACTCATAAATCAGGTATTTATAAAAAAAGTTGAGTCGTCGAGGTCACTTGAAAGATATGTCAAGATCGTTCGAACGATAAATAATGTCCTTCGATCCGAGGAACACGCGACCTTCTAACAAGCTTAAAAAAATGAGTCAGTACATAAACTGCATCAAACGACCATCTAGTGACCTCTTCAAGCGACATCTAATGTCATTAGATGGGTCATTTAATTAACTTGGTCAATGTCATTTGAACGACATTGACTCGTTTGAACGACTGCAGCGAAAAAAATTATTTTTTAAAACTTCGCTTACAGTTCTAGGAAGAATTATTTTTACGCAATAAAATGCCTCAGGTTGATAATCCTAAAACATAAATGAAACATTAGGGGCCTTTAAACATAACCTTACCAAAATCAATCTCGCAGAGGCTTATTGTTGAAGAAACTTTGACATTTCGATCCGTCTTGTTGAGTGTGGGCAATTGAAAATTCTTCGACGGGTGTATCAGTACATGACATACGCAATGAAAAATGAACTATGTCGAATATGTCCTTACAGAATCAAATTTACTCCGCAATTTCCACGTGGCTAGGACATTTGGTTGTGACTTTAGATGCTTAGATTGATCTTAACTATGTTTATGTACTTTTTTTTAACTTTATTTGCTTTATTGATTTGACTTTGTATATACCTCCACACACACATGCACGAGCTTATTGAATTTTTCCTTCACTATGTATATTAGAGCTTGGCAAGACATTCTCTCATCAAATTTGTCATCTGCATGTTTATGTGACTATGGGGCCTATCTCCACTATATATACACATGCACACACATCACGGGGAAAATAAAAGGAAAATAACAAAAACCCATGAAAGATCGAAAGGGCGAAATGGGTGCCTAACACCTTCCCATTTCGTAACTCAGCCTCCGGACCCTTTTCGAATCATTTTGGTTTCGTATGCATCAGTATGTTTTTGGATGTTGTCCTTCGGGATGACTCCCTTTCTTTTGTCTGTTTTGATTAAAATAGACTGGCAACTCTAATCTCTCTACATTTTTACACCTCACCCAAATGACACCGGCCAAAGCGCTCCCGAGAGGGATGCGCGGGACCTAAGGATCCTCCATCGCGCAGCCCGCCTGTCGCGAGGATCGGGGATGACCACAAACATATTTGAGTGTTTGGGTTATAATTCATTTATGTCTAGTTCACACCCATTCATTCCGTCCCACACATTTAGAAACATCGATACTATGCTAGTGTGTAATGCTTATGTGTTTTATGTCATGTTTTGTGGTCGTTTATACCTATATATGTGTGTCGTATTTTTTTGATATATTTTTGATATATTATATGTGGCATTGTTTGTTGTATTTGTAAGTTTTACATTTTTTTTTTGAAAAATTTCAAAAATAGTTGGTTGTGTTTTCCTTTGAGATGATCATTACACATGCCTGATTTATATCTTTTTGTGATGATGTCTTATCTTCTACGTGTTGCTTCGTATTTCATTCCTATGTTTCTACTTCTTTGTCTATTTCAGATAAAAATAAAAGGGGGAGCAAATAATAAGTGAGAGTTTGATTTATGGGGGAGAATTTATTTATGAGTTTTATCTTATTTCAAACTCAATGCGTTACGAGGTATATTTTTTGGTCTCATGTGTGTAGGTAATTAAAGAGAAATTCAATACATATAGATGATGACAAATTGTGCGAAATGGAATAAGAAAAAGTTTGAAGACAAAGAGACTTGTGCCATTTCGTTCTAGGGTTAGGAAGAGTGTTAGGATTTTTGGCATAGGATATTTTTTTATTTTAACTTGGTGTTCGGTAATGTTTGTTTGTTTTGTACCAGAATAGCCAAAGGGGGAGATTTGTAAGAACATTTTTTTCAACATTGTTCATAGCATAGTTTTTGACTAGTTTAGCGTATCTCGTTACAAATCATCACGCACAATCAAGACAAACCAAACTTAAGCATCTCCAATTTTGAAGACTTCCCTACATCCCATCAAGGTATAAAATAATTTAGAGTTTAAATTAATTTACGGAATTATGTTTTGGGGTGTTTATTTTTTATGAAAGAAAATTTTTCGTCATCAGGTTGTGAATGTACTTACGAGTGTTGTACATACATCACGTAATCTTTTAATACGACTATAATGACAAGTCCGACAAAAGAGGGAAAGGGTTGGTGAGGGACTTTTGTTAAATGATAATACGAGTGGTTAAAATATTTAATAAATAAATTTGTTAAGAACTTGAAGACATGATGCAAGCAAACGTAGATACAAAGAAAATAATATTCTAAAATGGCATGTAAACAAAAAGTACAAAACTTGACAACTGATTATAGTTACATTACACATTGGCTTTAACAAATTCATATTTTCTTGATTCTTAAATAGACCATCATTAGAAGATCCTGGATTTTCTATATATTATATATACAATGAAATACTAGGAAAAAAAACAAAGGACAATGATTTTGCAGATAGGCGTTTTTGGATGATGCATTTGAAAGGAAGGGGAGGAGTTAGATTATAGGGAGAGGTATCCCTAGATTAGAGGGAGAGTTAGTGTGAAAACATAAATGTATGCAAAAATTCATGAAAGTAGACATCAAGTGTCGCCTACATTTACAGGGAGAGGTATCCCTAGCGGATGCATATAACTTCTTCTTTAACCATTAGAATTTTCACTCCAGTAGGCATTTATTTGTATATGTTTTGCGAACGCAGCTACTCTCTATTGAGTACAACATCAGCCATAACTGGTGCAAGTATATCTTTGTAAAACCTTTTTGACCCTTTTTTAATAAAATCTCCTTTATCCCCAAAATCAATACTTCAAGCTGTGTAATTCCCTTCATAAAATATTGGACTTGACAACTGAAATTTGCTAAAAAGAACAAATCTTGTGTTCATAGTTCACAACAGCCCCTACTTTAGCCACTAAACTCTACTGCATCATCAGTACTTAAGTAGTATATCCCTTTAGCTTTCCCTTGACCTTTCATTTCAGGCCCTTATTTATAAGCTTATTATTTACAAGCTCATTGCCAGGCTTGTGTACGAAATAACTCTTAGGTTTTCCCTCGCGATGAGAATGACATCGGTGGAATGTGGTTGGGCCCCAAAGGGCTTTGATTATGGTAGGGGACACTATCATGAGAACCCTATTAAGTGTTTCCCTTCGTGCCTCTCTTGCCTCGCTCGGCGTCTAGCCTTCACCACAGTGAAGGAGGCGAACGATACTTGCAAGGCTTTTGTTTGCTCCATAACGGTACTTTGGGTGTTCAAAAGACATCCCCTAAAGGTCTCGCTCCTTTTCTCTGCATGCACAGCTGCGAGCCTTCCTTGGATCCCTAGGGTTGACAGTGTCCCTGGGCTGTGTGATTGCCTCTGATGGTGCCCTGCGAACCCCGTGCGTCCTTCTACTGGCCCTAGAGACTATTCCAAAAGCCTCACTTCCACCTGGTTGGGCCCTCCCTTTGCTGCCACCGTCACCCATGAACTCCACCAACCCCACTAATGAAGGGTATGGGGAACCAACATTGCCTCAATGCAGATGGTTTGGTGATAAAATTACGGTGGAGATGTGATCCTTCAATTGTCCCACCTCATGGCCTATGAATTCAATCTCATCCACCAACTCGGATATGGTTGAGTTGATTCCTTAAATTAAACCTTGGCCATTTATTTTGTTTTGTTGATGAATACGATTACCACACAAGCATACTACTACAACATGAGATAACCGCACTGTGATACCAATTTGATGTAAACACATAAATACGCAGCGGAACATATACAGGAAAGTAATAGAAATTTTAAGGAAAGCCTCAATCAAAGAAATCTTACTATTGATGTTATTAAAATTAAGGTAGACCTCTTCAAATAGGCATTACAATGATAAATCCCCAAGTCTTCTACCTACTATAGGACGCTAATTACAAGGGAAATAAATAAGAGATGAATTACCTATCATTATCACTACCTAAAAAATAACTAACTTAAAAAACAACTAATTTTATTTTCTGTCTACTAAGCCCCCACGCCCACCCCCACCCCTTATTCTTCCTCCTCACCTCTCTTTTTTATGTTATTCCCTATCGACCTTGGCAACTCTTGATACCATTAACCAAAGAACTCTTAAGCCTTTGAAGTTTGTTAGTGTGTTGCCAATTAAACCACCCTTTAAAGATAATGCTTACAGTCTCCTGAAACTTCAATTTAAAATATTTGGTATTTCTTCTTTGGCAGAGATTGACGAACAGTATTAGAAACATTGTTTACCTTGCTAGCCTCAAAAGTGGAGCAATAATTATCCGATACATATAGCGCATCATCTTTTTGTGCATCTTGAATCAAGTAATTCAACAAGAAAGTGTAAAAAAAGTTAGTTACCTATATCCTCAATTCACATATAACGTTAGAAGCTATTTATGATGTATTGTCTTGCTCAACTTGAGTGTCAATGTGTATATTTATATTAAGAGATGTGTGGGAACAATGTACAAAGAAACCAATGTGGGACAAACCACAATATACAAGGTGGGACAAACCACAATATATATAGAAACATAAGACATTCTAACACTCCCCCTCAAGTTGGAGCGAAGATATCCACCAAGACCAACTTGCCAATAGATGAGTGAAGCAAAGAACGTCCAACCGCCTTGGTGAGACAATCTGCTGTCTGAGCTGATGAAGGGATAAATGAGGGACGAATGATGCCTGCAGATATTTTCTCCCGAAGGAAGTGAATATCCACCTCAATGTGTTTGGTTCTCTCATGAAGGACATAATTAGATGATAACAAAATGGTTGATTTGTTATCACACAACAAATCAGAAGGACCGTCCTCAGTATAGCCTAGCTCACCCAAAATCGATCGAAGCCATAAGAGCTCACATGTACCCTGAGCCATAGCACGGTACTCTGCCTCTGCTAAAGAACGAGAAACTACCGCTTATTTATTACTTTTCCATGATATGAGATGAGAACCATCGAAAGTACAGAAGCGAGAAGTAGAATGCCTATTAGTCCTGCATCCAACATAATCAGCATTAATGAAGCAAGAGAGACCCCTTTGGCCTCTTGAAGCATAGAAGAGACCAAGATCCGGTGAAGACTTGAGATACCTCAAGATATGATGAACAACATCAAGATGGGTGGTGCGAGAAGCATGCATGAAATGACTAACACGACTCACATCAAATGCCAAATCACGATGAGTGTTGGTCAAGTATATGAGATGACCAACCAAACGCTGATACCTAGACGACTCAGAAAGTAAATCTCCAGACTCAGCAGTGAACTTCAAATTCGAATCCATAGGAGTATAAGATGGACGACAACCAATCGTCCCTGTATCCGGTAACATATCAAGAACATACTTACTCTGAGATAAAGAAATCCCACGATGAGATCTCACGACCTCAATCCCCAAAAAATACCGAAGAGGACCCAAATCCTTGGAATAAAAAACTGCTCTAACGTCCTTCTTAACCTGGATAATCCCCTCTAAATCATCACCAGTAATAATGATATCATCAACATAGACCAAAAGGATAATGCACCGGTGATTGGGATGTCATCGAATAAAACAAGTATGATATGGCGTCTGGAAAATCCCATAGAGGTAATCACCTCACAAAAAAGGCTAAACCAATCTCGGGGGGATTGTTTCAACCCATATTTGTGAAGACGACAAACCTTGCCCTCATACTCCCCTGCAGCCCGAAAATTAGGAGGAGGATCCATATAGATAGTCTCAATAAGATCCCCATGAAGAAAGGCATTCTTAATATCCAACTGATGTAACGACCAAGAGTGAGATGCGGCAAGAGAAATAAGTACACGAACATAAGTCATCTTAGCAACCGGGGCAAAAGTCGCACCAAAATCTTTACCCGGAATCCGAGTAAAGCCATGAGCCATAAGACGAGCCTTATATCATTCAACGGATCCATCAACTAAATATTTAACACTAAACACCCATTTGCAACCAACACATTTCTCCCCTTGATGACGAGACACTAACTCCCAAGTACTATTCTTGTCCAAGGCATCCATCTGAGTTTTCATGGCAGCTACCCACTTTGGATTCTGGAGAGCCTCATGAAAAGATCGGGGAGTATAAATAGAGTCAAGACAGCCCAAAAAAGCACGGTAGGACCCTGAAAGACCATCATAAGAAAGGTGCTAAAAAATATAATGGTTAGTGCTACAAGAGTTAGCATAATTAGCAAAACGAGCCGGAGGGCGGCGATCACGAGTGGGATAACGGGACTGAAAATCAGAAATAGATGGAGGAACAATACTTGAGTCCACAAGAGGAGGAGGCAGGGGCATCCGAGGGCGACAAGCATAAACCTGTAAAGGGGGTTCCTCATGAACTGAGGAAGACACATCAAATAAATGGATGGGGCGGTCTATTGGAGAAGCCTCCTACAGAGGAGTAGGAGATGGGGTGGGGGAGTAGCAGGTATACCATAAAATGGAGTATCCTCATGAAAGGTGACATCACGAGAGTGATACATATGTCAAGAAAGTGTATCATAACATTTATAAGCTTTAGACATGGTAGGATAACCCACAAAAATACATTTAATGGCCTTATCATCAAGTTTGTGGCGAGAGGTACGCCTATCCTGAACATAACACACACACATAAAAACACGGGGTAATAGAGGGAAAAGGGGGCAGTGGGAAATATACCATGAAGAGGTGTTTTGCTATTTAAAGCTTTTCTTGGAGTGCGGTTAATAATAAATGTGGCAGTGAGCAGAGCAACGTGCCAGTAAGATTTAGGAACATTCATTCCCCATAAAATACACCGAACCATTCCCATTAAGTGACGATTCTTACGTTCCGCCACCCCATTTTGCTCCGGAGTGTAGGGGCAATAAAAGTTGGTGTAAAATTCCCTGTTGGTTGAGTTGTGAACGAAAAGCATCAAAAACATACTCCCCACCATTATCAGACGGAATGTTACGAACAGTGGTGTTAAATTGTTTTTTAATCATTTGCGTGAACTGAACAAACAAAGGTAACACCTTAGATTTATGTTTAAGTAAATATACCCATGTACACCTAGAGAAATCATCAATAAAAGTGGCATAGTACTTATGACCCGATAAAGCTATGACTGGTGAGGGTCCCCAAACATCAGAATGAATAAGATCAAACATACTAGGTGCACGACTCATATGAGAAATATAACTAGTATGAATATGTTTAGACACTTCACAAGTCTCACAGGTGAAATTATTGTCTTTACAAGTCTGGACAGAGAGGGAAAAAGTAAACATAAGTACTGAAAATTAATGTGTCCTAAATGGGCATACCACAAATGCAAAGTTTGTAAAGATACAAAAGAAACAATGGATTTAGTGGAAGCAGAGGAACTGAGACCAAAAACAAAAGTAGTAGGGGGAGGATCCCCAAAGTGGTATAGGCCATCACGCTCATAACCCTTACCAAAAATAATTTTTGAACTCAAGTCCTGTAAATAGCAATATGAGGATAAGAATATGACAGCACAATTGAAATCTTTACAGAGTTGACGAACAGAGATGAGATTAAATGAGAGGTCGGGAACATGCAACACAGAACATAAAGTGAGAGTAGGAGAGAGACAGATGTTTCCCTTGCTACGAATAGGAGCAAGATATCCATTCGCAAGACACACACTACGACACACAGGGGTAGTAGGGGAAGTGAAAAATGATGACTCACCTGTCATATGATCAGATGCTCCAAAATCCAAAACCCAAGTAGGCTAAACAGTTTTAACATGAAAAGCAGATGATGTACCTGAAGCAATAGTAGCAGTGGAAGTAGAGTGCCCAAGATAGCTCAACTATGCCTGGAGGAGATCAATCTGAGCCTGAAGATAACTATCATCCCTATAAGCACTAGTAGTAGTAGAAGCGGAAGCATTGGCAATGGCAGCAGTCCCTGGGGGGCAGTGTGTTTGGCCTTAGCCAACTTCTGTCTCAACTCTAGGTGAAGTTTGAAGCATCGGTCTCTAGAGTGACCAATAACACCACAATGATGGCAAGTCAGTCGTCCATCATGAGTACGAGAACCAGTGTGAGCTGCAAATGCCTTCTGATCAGTAGAAGAAGACTGAACCTGAGGAGCAGCCTGAGAAGTCTGAGATAATTTGAGATGACGCTCTTCTCCATCCACAATAGCAAAGGCCTTTCTAAGGGGAGGAGTAGGATATGTGTTTATGATCTGAGTACATAGAGCCTCATACTTTGATCGTAAACCCATAAGAAACTGATAAGTGTGATGACGATCCAGATGCTGCATCAGAATAGAAACGGCCTCAGGAGGAAAGTCTACGAGTATCTCAAACTGGGCCAGGTCCTCCCAACGACACAGTAGATATCCAAAGTAGTGAGAGACGGAGAGGTTGAGTGACTCCTGTGAGGCATAATCAATCTCCCGATAAAGCTAAAATACTCGGTCATCATTATGAGCATGAGAACACATTGATTAAAAGCCTTCCATAAATTGAAAACAGACTCATAGAACATAAACATAGTATAAATGCGCTCCTCCATAGAGTTGAACATCCACCCAAGAATGGTGCAACGGTCCATCTCCCATTGATTAAAAATAGCAACGTCCTTAGCATCCGGTTGGGTTTCAGTGCCCAATAACTAACTAGTCTTTCCTTTTGACCCAATAAAAAGGCGGAGATCGGGACCATGAATTAAAATTTGTTCCATTCAATAATACACTGGTAACCCGATGAGTAGGTGTATGACGGGTAGGAGTAGGACCATTCAAATCAGCCATATCTCCCGAGTATTCAAATATAATCCAACAAGTACACAAGTAGGACCAAAAAATTGGCAAGATGCTATCCAATCAAATCAACAACATAAAGAGGTATAAACCCTCACAAATAAGGCCAAAAAAATTGGCAATGAGTTTAACCAAATAAACTCAGCAACATAGAAGAGTATAAACCCTCAAAATAATCAAATAAAGGCAAATTAATAGCCTAATACATGGGAATAAAACCCAACAGCAAAATCAGGGACTAAAGAACCCCAAATTAAAAGGATATAAACCCTAGAAAAAGTAAAAAAATAGAGAGGAGTTTACCCAATTAAATCAGCAGCAATTGAACCCTCTAAAAGGAGAGGATCAAGCCTTGAGAGAGAGAGAGATAAGCACCGCTTAGTCAGCTGCCAAATACTAACTTTAGCTCTGATACCAAGAAGCTATTTATGATGTATTGGCTTGCTCAACTTGAGTGCCAATGTGTATATTTATATTAAGAGATGTGTGGGAACAATGTACAAAGAAACCAATGTGGGACAAACCACAATATACATAGAAACATAAGACATTCTAATAAACCACATATAACATTAAGGTTCAAGCAACCCTAAAGCCATCCAGCGTAGTATTAAATTATCCTTTTCAATATTAGTTTCCTTTGGAAATATTAAACAGTATGCAAATCAATGTTTCAAATTTGTGACAAGTAATTATAACTCATCCTTAAGGACGGTAAGACTCCATATGCGTCTTTGCACTAATACCATATTTGGCTTAATCAATAACCACTCATTTTAGACAATAAGAATTAATTAGCACTCCTACGACCTTTATGGCTACCAAAAGATCCCCACACATTTCCATGACACCTCTATCAATTGAGACCAAATCATCCCGCTCTATTCAGTGGTAAATTTTCTTTGGTTAAATAAGACTCAACTATCATCTCATCACAAGAAAGTCCGACCTATCGAATGAGTAACAAATGTTTGCATTGTTGAAAAAACCTCAACTCTTAGAATGGTCATATTATTTTTTCTTTTGATAAGATGAAAAATTACTAAAAGTAAAAACTAGTTTCTCAATCAACCCATTTCTCTATAATTTGGTCCTTTACATCGACAAGTACAAGTAAATATTTTTTGACAATTGAGGATTGATTTTGGTGAGATATTGCACCATCTCCTTTAAAAGCATATTGATGTCAAAACACATATCCTCTTAATAAAATGTTGCTTTAATTTTTCATTATTTTTAACCGTTTGAGCAAGGGTTATCTTCCCTTGACCATCCATTCCACTTTGTTGATGAATGATAACTCTCCTTCATTTTTTGAGTTAATTAACATGCCCACTATGTTTCCACGACTATCGAATCATCTAGATAGGATTGGGTCTCCCGAAATCTCTTGGTTCAGCAAAGGTATTCATATTTAGAGCCCAAACAGGCACAAGCCCTAACTCAATTGCCTCTTTTGTAAATTTTGTTTAGCAATAATTAATTTTTTTAATCTTTTGAGAATATTCATATGAAATGCAATTTGATTTTTAAAGAGAGAAAAGAAATCATGTACCTTGTTCATCCATGGTCTTTTCCCTGCTGCAATGCTGGTTGTGGCTTCGGAGAAGAAAAAATTGCTTGATTAAAGCAAAAGGAAAGTAGAATTTTTTATAGTTCTTTGTGCTATTAGCAGATAAACATATGTGAAGCTTTTGGCTCATCTGCTTCCTAAAACAGAGGGGCAAGCCACAACAAATTAGCTGAGTTTTTTTTTATTTATGTTGACAAAGTTTTAGTTAATTAATAATATCTTCTATGTACCACAAAGCAATCAGTAGGCAATGAAGATGACCATCTGGTACTTAATATTTCAAGTGATTATGGTTATTCTATTGGTTTAAGTGCATGTTAATTCTTATGTCATTCGGTTCCAGAATATCAAGAAACAAATCACAGCTAAACCCCTTAAATCACTCGTTTGCTGAATCAACATACAAAACATAATCAATCCCCTAAATCATCTAACAAAAGGCAACACCGAAACAGAGAATGATATAAAATTGGGAAACAAATCTAAAAAGCGATATTGAATCAAAAAAATTTCAAGAAATAAACTTAGTGAAGGAATAAATCTAGATATAATTCTAAATAAAATACAAATGTGTAACAGTACAAACACCCAGAAAAAATATTAACTCCAAGAAATTGCACGAAATTAATGGAAGAATGAATTGTAAATTACAGAGAAAGGTCAGGAAAACAATTAAAGTAATGATGTGAAATAATGAAGAAACTTAATTTTTTACTTAATATAGCTTCATTATCGCAGAAATATTGCATAAAATAATTGGTCACATAATAATAACTTCTCACTCACCCAGATCATTGCCGAACAAAATAGAGTGAAATAGCAAAAGGTAATTAATGGCATTTTTGTACTTAAAGGTACAGGTTAGAGCCTAAGTTATTCCTCCCCTTTAAATACTCCCTTGTAAGCCTCATTTGAGATAGACTTGAATTTTGAAATAGAAAGAGTATTTCTCTCTCTAAAGTGTGTGTTTAGATATTTGTAGGATCCTTTTGACGCGTAGTTTACATCAAATTAGTATCAGAGCGGGTGTCGCTCTACATTGGTGTTGGTGTATCGGTGTATTTTTATCAAAATCGTATGCTACGTGCAATGGCTCCCAAGAAATCCAAAACATAATGCGGGGATTTAAGTATTGAGCCACATGGTCAAACAACAAACCTTAGTTTACGTCGACCTCAACCAAAAATTTGAAGCCCTTCAACTCATCTCCTCCAAAATCCAAAACCCTAGCCTACCCATTCAAAACCCTAACCCTTATCTTTCCACTACCACCCATCCCCAACCCTTACCCGCTTTCCAAACCCTAACTTCCCCCTACCCAAACCTCTACTCTTCTGCCCCAAACAACCATACCCCACCCCGCAACCCTAAACCCTCCCCACCCATGCCGTCGAGCCCCCCAAACCTCCTCGATACCCCCCACCCGTCGACCACCCCATTGGTAAAAAATCCACTGCCGAACCAAACCCTAGCGAAACCCCATCCCATCCCAAAAAGTCTCGCCGACCAACCCAAACAGCCCCATACCCTTGTCGACCACCCCTACTCAAGCCTCCCTATCACCGGTAACCCCTTGACTCGTCAAAACCCCTGGCCCTTTTTCCATCAGTCGACCCACCCCAACCCCTTTCCCAACCCACCCGACATCGGACAACCCAACCCGACTCCATTTCAACCCCCGAGCCCCTTCAACCCATCTGCTGACCACTTTTTCTCCTCTACACATGATTTTTGACGCGGGTGGAAGTTTCTAGGGTTTGATTGGATGAAGAAAGAAAGAAAGAAAGAAAGAAGAAGAAAAAATAAAGATCAAGATTTGCGGGATGTGCCTTAAGTTTCAGAAATTAATTTGTCCCCCACAATTTTTTTTGGCACAATTTTTGGAATTTCCTCACGCATCCGCAATTTTTTTTAACGTTCGAGGACGAGCTTGGTTTTAAGAGGGGGAATGATGGAAATGGGCCCTTTTTATGGTTTTATTGCTTTTTATTTTATTTTTGTTATTTTCTTTTATCTTATATTAGCATTGTATTGTCCTTTTAATTTTATTTCAGTACTTAGAGGTAGGAGTAGCAAAAGGCAATTAATGACATTTTTGTAATTAAAGAATTAGCTTAGAGCATTAGCTACTCCTCCCCTTTAAATACCCCTTTGTATGCCTCATTTAAGGTAGACTTGAATTTTGAAATAGAAAAGATTATTTCAATCTCTAAAGTGTGTGTTTAGATATTTGTAGGAGCCTTTTGACGTGTAATTTACGTCAGAAGTGTTCGATTAAATTTCTGCAAACAACATAAGTTAGAAAGATTGAAGCGTCCTCCTTCGCAACCTCCAGAGAGCACCATGTTTTAAAATTTAACTAATAAAGAGTAATTTTATTTCAAGATTTGACCATGTGAAACTTCACTAAAACGAAACGAGAAACATAAAACAGTAAGATAAAATTATGTCTAAGTAACTAGGTCTAAAAATTGAATCCAACCAAACATACACACCGAAACAACACCTACAAATGAAATATCATAAACTCATGAGCAACATAACACTACTAGGAGCTGGAACAATGAACATTAACAAAACAGGTTCTCAAGGATTTGATTGAATTACAATGATAAAGAAAGCATACATGGGACCTCTCTAAAAGTAGTGATGACACATCATGGAAACTGTTTACTATTGCAATGATCTTCTTCACACTGACTTTACAACAACTCTCAATGTTGTTTCTCCTATAGAGCCTACAAAGTAGATATATTCCTTTGTACTAAGTATTTCCATGACTTCATATGGTTGATTTGGATAAACCTCTATTTTTTAAAGAGAGAAGCATGTTGACTATTGTAGTCCATTAAGTCAAGTAAATATAAGTTAAAAAAAAAGATAGATTGGGAATAAACTCTATTAATTACTATTTCATAGGTAATGACATAACACAAATCAAGTACTTCTCTCAATTAAGTAAATTATCTTCCAAAATCATGACTCTTTGGCATACCACAAGGTCAAAACTTCTACGATTCTACCTCACATTCAAAACCAGAGAGAAGTTACATAACCTTCTGAAGCATTTACAAGACTGATTGACCTAATTCATCATTACCTGTAGAATCCATCAACAAAGTGGTGGTGTATACATCAGCAGAGAATCCCTTATCAACCATTTCACGAAGAAGTAGCACTGCCCTCAATGTATCATTATTTAGAAGAAATCCTTGGACAATAACATTATAAGTGCAACCATTTGGCGTGCAACCGTTCTCTTCCATTCTTTTAAAAAAAAATCAGCTTCACATATCAACCCTTCACTGCATAATCCATTAATCATAATATTATATGCACGGACATCAGGTTGCAAACCTTTGCTAGGAAGACTATCAAAAAGCTCACTAGCAGCTCTAGAATTCCCAACCTTACACATACCATTAATGAGGGTGGTGTAAGTTACAATGTTCAGATGCAAGCCGCAATCTTCCATCTCTTAAAATAAGTTCATTTCCTTGGAAAGGCATTGATTTTTGCATAAACCATCTACAAAATAGAATATGTCATGACATTCGGTTCTTGACCACATGCTCGCATTTCATTTAAAAGATTCAGTGCGATAAGAGGTATCCCCATACGACAAAATCCACCTATAAGAGTGTTATAAGTGACGGTTTCGAGATTTAATCCTCTATTAGACATTTCATAAAAAAAACTCTGAGCATCATCCAATCCTTCGCTCTTTACAATATCCATTAATCCGTATGTTATAGCTATGAGCATTAGGTATGACACCCCTAGAAACTATCAAATCAAATACATTGTGTGCTTCATGAAATCTCCTTTGCAAACAATATCCATCCATCAAAGCATTGTACGTGACTATATTAGGCCTGACACCTCTTTGAATCATCATTTCGATTAAATCCACCGCTTCTTCAATCATGCCTTCTTTACAACGTGCATTTATTAATATATTGAAAGTTTAGGGCCATTTATTTTATGTTCCCATTCCTAGTTTTTCTTTATATGGGTTAGGTCATATTATAAGTCCCGACCTTCTACATTTTTCATTTAAGGTTTTTGCTAGGGTTGTACGCCTTGGAGGTAGGCTTTCTCCTCCTCCTATTTTATCTTTAGTTTTATATATATAACTCCTCGAGAACTTTGCTTAAAAAATCTCAATCCCTAACCTCATTATTTCAGTTAATATTAACAAAGAGAGAGAAAAAAGAGTGAACTTGGCATCAAGAACACTTGAAAGTAGTTATTTCAGATAATTTCACGACAATGGAACTTTGATCAGAACATTTTCCTTTGAGAATATCCTTACACACACACACACACACACACACACACACATATATATATATATATATATATATATATATATATATATATATATATATATATATATATATATATATATATATATATATATATATATATATTTATTTATATGTACCCCCACCCCCCGCTACCACCCCCCTTTTTAAAAAAACAAAACCCCTTTTTTCCTTTTTTAAAAGAAAAAAAAATAACTTTTAGCATGATATTTAATGCATGCATGAAATATATGCATGTTATGTAACATAAAAGGTTAAAATATCATACATATATTTTTAACATAACATTCCTATCTTATATAATAGATATTCATATAATGTATCTTCTACTTGAGAAGAGGAGATAATAATATTGCATTTTGTGTTTGTTCATATTTTGACAAGAAACATAAGTTTAGGAAGAAAAAGCCTCTCCTTTTATCCTCCCACGAGATTTGGAAAAGTACACAATGAAGAGTAAATTATATTTTTACAAATTTTTCAAGATTTAAATGAGTGAAGTTGTATTAAGCCGAAATGAGAAACATACCACATTGAGAAAAGCATGTCAGAACAATGCAAGTTTAAAACTGAGCAACACAAGACTACCACGAGTCGTTGCCCAATAAGTTTTAAAAAAACAAACCGATGAAGAAATTAATACTGAAACAACACCAATCAAGAAAGAAAAAGAAAAAGAAAAAAAAAGCAACATAAGATAAATACCCATGCAACCTAAAGTAGGCCTCATTTTTAGCACAAATGGATTAATAAAACGAGATTTTAACAAACAAACAAATGAGACAAATGATCGGCAAAGTAGTTCTCGTTTTCGACCTAATCTTATCTTCATGCAAGGATATGAATAATACCTCAAACTGACTATTAGTGTCCATTTACTAAAGTATTTTTTACTTTCAACTAGCAAGTAAAAAAGATAAATAAGGGCAAACCTAGTGCACGAGGTTCCCGCCACTACGGGGTACTGGGGGTAGATAAATAAGTGCAGACTAAATCTATTTTATATCATTTTTCATCTATAATAACATAACATAAACCAGGTACTTCATCCTCTTAAGGAAACACATTTTTTTCCAGAATTTGGACTTTTAGAGTGTTGTTGCCATACATCAAAACCCAAAGAGAAATTACATATCCTTATGAGGCATTTTCATAACGGATTGACGTAATTCATCATTACCCAGAGATTCCATCAAGAGAGTGGTTGTCGATGCATCAGTAGACAACCCCTTAGTAACCATTTCATTAAGAAACTTCATTGCCCACAATGTATCATTATTTCGAAGAAATCCTTGGATAATAACATTATAAGTGCAACCATCAGGTGGACAACCACTCTCTTCCATTCTTCCAAGCAAATAATTTGCTTCGCTTAGCATCCCTTACTTGCAAAATCCATTAATCAAAATAGTATATGTATGGATATTAGGTTGCAAACCTTTTCTAGAAAGACTATTAAATAGTTCGCTAGCAGCTTTGAGCTTCCCAGCTCGACACATACCATCAATGAATGCGGTGTAAACTACAATGTCAAGATGCGATTCGCAGTCTTCCATCTCTTGAAATATAATCATTACCCTCGAAAGGCATTGCTTTTTATATAATCCATCTAATAGAGTAGTGTACGTCACTAGATTTAGCTCTTGACCATGGGTTCACATTTCATGTAAAAGCTCTAGTGCAACAAGAGGCTTCCCCACACGACACAAGCTACTTATAAGAGTGGTGTAAGTGAAAGTGTTAGTAATTAATCCTCTATAAGACATTTCATGAAAAACCCTTTGGGCATCATCCATACTTCGTTCCCTATAATATCCATTAATTAGTATGCTATAGCTATGAACATCAGGTTCAACACCCCTAGCAACCATCAAATCAAACACCTTTTTTGCTTCATTCAATCTTCTTTGCAAATAATATTCATCCATTAACGCATTGTATGTGACTACATCAGGATTGGCACCCCATTGAATCATCCTTTCAATTAAATCCACCACTTCTTCGGCCATGCCTTGTTTACAAAGTGCATCTAGCACTATAATGTAAGTCCGTACATTTAGATTTATTTTTCGCTTCACCGGCTCATTCAACAATTCCTTAGTATCTTTCCACTGGCCCGAATTGCAAAGACCGTGGATCAATGAATTGTACATGATGACATTTGGTGTAACACCTTTACGGACTACTTCCGAAAAGAGGTCTAAAGCCTTAACTACTAGTTTGTCCTAACAAAGACTGTCAATAATAATGTTATATACCGCAACATCAACCCTCATATTCCTTTCTTCCATCCTCTTAAGCAATCCAATAGCCACACTAGTATTTCCCATTTTACACAACCCATTTATAATGGTACCACAAGTTATGCCATCGGGTTGGATCCCTTCCATCTTTATTTGATTAAACAAGTGTACAACCTCACTCATTCTATCTGCACAAATCAACCCTCTCATCAAATTAATGAACGTGATACAGTTTGGTTAGTAACCAAGTTTGAAGATTCTCCCCAAAATAGAGAAACCCACATCAACCCTATTGAGATAGCAGTGAGAGTTAATTAAAATATGAGCAGTACAAGGGTTGGCCTCAACTATTGGCAATGATTGAATTTGTTTACACAAAGAAATAACAGTAGTATAATGTTTCATCTTGATGATGGTCCATAGCAGCAGATTAAAATAGAGAATGGATGGAAAGGGTCGCATTTGAGTCATTTGATTAAGCAAATCTAGGGCATCTGGGAGGCTATTGAACCCAGATTTGCATTGATTTTTGATAAAATTTTAAAAGTGGGTTTTAGAAAGAGAAAGAGTAGAATAGTTAGAATGAGAACGGAAACAAACCCTTAATTGAGAATCAGTCGAGTTTGTAGTAGCGTTGAGAAGAACCACAACCACATATCTTAAGCTTAAGGTTTGGGAAGCTATAACAGCTCATATATTCATCGTCATCACCATTCTTGGGGAAGGAGGCTTGGGTTTATGTCTTTGAGTTGCAGCTAAAAGGTGAAGCTAAAGTGGTTTCAATTTACCCAAAGATGGTTCAGATTATACGTTGACTTTAATCTCCTCTCTGAAAAGTGAAAATGAATTAATTATGAACAAGATCATCAAATATTTTTTAATACACATTTAGTTGAATCTTTTTTATTTGTTTTAAAAATTCATTCAATCATCCATTTAACGAATATTTTCTTATTTTTAAAGGTCCGCGCTAGCAGCACTCCCGCCCCACCCTACCCCACTACCGGAGCTCTGGCGATCCTTATTGAAACTAGTTTTTTTATGTTTTTATATGGTGAGGGACTTTGTAGAACAAAATAAAAAAGTTTGGACTAAACGAGTACTTAAAAATATTCGAGGGTCTTTTTAGTATATGCCCCATTTAAAATAACGTTTATATTATATAAAATGGGGTTTATTACATCTCTTTGTGTTTGAGATACATTTTTTACAGAAATCGTTGGATAACCATTGACTTCCATTTTTTATGGATCAAAAGACCATTTTCCCCTCATATAATATACGTACCCACTATATTTTTAATATATATAAAGTTGTAGTGTCTTAAAGTTGTAGGCATAAACCACAAATTGACATGTGGCGTTATTAATGGAGGCAGCATTTTCTATCTATCAATTCCATCTACATACGCGTGTTAGGTTGAAAAAATTGATAAACCTTTCCATATCATACCCTATCAACCGTACACCCCATCCCTCCATGAAAATTCCAAAATTTAATGCAACTTGCTAACTCTCTCAATATTCTCTCTCCATTACGGTTGGATTTTCTACACTCTATATTAATTATTAATACCTTTTTTATTACCCAAATTTTTTTACCCTCGATTCCATACGCACACACACTCCTCTCATTCGTATGGTTTTCTCGCTCTCTAACTCCTTCATATCACGTTGTTCACCTTCCCACGATTAATGTCTTTTTATCTGTTATTTTTTCTTTTTGTATATATATAATTGTCATGGTAGGCAATACAAACCAAATACTCTCAAATCCACCGCATATTACCCTTTGATGATATCTGGCGGAGATTGTTATGAAGGATTTGGTGACTGGTTGGACCCACTACTCCTGTAATGGATATGCATGAGGATGGTATTAGTATTGTCAAGTCTCTTAGAGGAAAAGAGTTTCTCACAAGTCGTGCAACTGGCTTCTGACGAAAGGTACATTTTTGTAATTTTATTTATTGGTTAATATATTGCATCATATTAAATATGTGAGATAACTTCTAAACAATGTTTACGGGATGTTTTGTTTTATTTTACTATTTGTTTATTATGTGTATAAATACCTTTCGAACACACAAGGATATGATTTGGGGAATATAAAAAAAAAATTCGTATATGTTGTCAATTTTATAAAGTACCGCAAGTGCACGGGCTATTATAGAATAGAAAGTGTAAGTACGGGTCAAACCCATGAGGATTTATCAATTTTTTTCGTTAAAAATTATTGTGACTATCCAACTAGATGAAATGGTTTTGAAAATGGGATGTGGTATTAACTAAGCAAACACACATAAAAAATATAACTATGAGAGATATAAACAAATGAGCGTGAAACTAGGACGTTGGATCCATTTAACACGTTTAACTAACACTATGTAATAATTGAAATTCGTCATTTCCAATTGTATAACTCAAATTAAATCGACTCTCTTCGTATTTAATTCGAAAAAATAACACGTTATAAGTCCAAAATAAAATTTAACGTCTCTAAATTTAGACGACTAAAATCCCTATTCCCTTAAAAAGTTCACTTTTAAATTTCAAAGTATAGTCTTTAAGCATGGGCTATCAATTAATTTAATAAAAGTATAACCCATACAAAAGTACTCATACTTAAAATAAAATAAAAAAAAATTCAAACAATGCCGAGGGTTTAAAGCGCACTCTCGTGTCGTTTTAAATTAATACTGGTTTTTTTAAAAGTATTTAGCACAAATCGGGAACAAAAACGAATTTAAATCACACATGATAAATTTCACCCAGTACTAGTAAGGGAATTAAGCGAGCATAATTGTGGACATAATAAATTTGCAAGAATGAATACTAATTTGTATTAAATGAACAAACTTACAAATTGTGTGTCACAAATATACTTGACATAATTCCTCC
This sequence comes from Sambucus nigra, assembly GCA_949130495.1. Classification (NCBI taxonomy): domain Eukaryota; kingdom Viridiplantae; phylum Streptophyta; class Magnoliopsida; order Dipsacales; family Adoxaceae; genus Sambucus; species Sambucus nigra. Next base: position 605,308,060 of record OX422214.1, on the reverse strand, counting down.
CACAAAATAATTATTGGTATACTCTCAAAATAAAGAACCAAAAACTATCTCTAAAACTCTCTGTACAAAATAATGAAACCAAGAGTCCTATTTATAGGCTTAGGGGTGAGGTATTTGAGTGGGTGTAAAACACATATTTTTAATAAGTAAAAAACAATTTCACAAAATGTGAGTGGGTTGGGATTTGAAATCCATCTTTATCCTTGAAGATCTTGACCGAATCTGATAACTTTGAATGATATGGTTGATTGGATACATGTCGTGATCAGGTGCTTTTTGGATCAGTGATGTGTCATGCTGACTGGGTGAGTTGCCTGTTGACTGGGCAATGTCATGTCCTGTTGGACTGATGATTGGGCTCCTTCCTTTAAACAAACAATTAATGGGGCTGCAAGGTTTCAAACACAAGGCCCTTTATCAAACACTAATGCCAACTACCACTGAGATGGACATCCCCTTTGTTAATTTTATGCGCCCAATAGCTTTTAGCATTTAAATTTAGCTAAGTTCTTGTATTCACACTTTAGACCCCAAGATTCTCCAAAACTTCATAACTTCTTTATTTCTTTTTCGTTCTTCACCAAATTTCTGAGGTACCTGTAAAAATATAAAATAACTTATATTAATTCAAATTCAGCCCCTTAAAGTTTAAGAAATTACCAATTTAGCCTTATTTTCCTTTTAAACCCCGAAATTCATAACTTTTCCATTTTAACTCCAAATTCAACCAAATTTCAGGGAGAACTTTGTTTTGCCTAGATAAATATTTAAAAATTATTTTCAATCCATAAAGTTTATAAAATTATGATTTTACCCCAGGAGTTACTAAAATTGCATTTTTCACTCGAATTTTATTCAAACTTGTATTTTTCTTTTATTTTATGAAAAAAGATTCTAAAAGCTCATTGTTTATGATACAACGAGCCTAAAAAGGCCTAGATTTGGACATAATTCATGACAAATAATGCACTCATCAGTATACATGTTTTAACATAAAATAAGTTGCATATTTTTTTTATAGCATTATATAAGCTCATTTCACTTTTATTTAATACTAATGAAATTTAGTTTACAAAATATATGGTTTTGTTTCCGTATTTTATGTGTGTATAGATTGGCCGTTTTGTGTAAATATATATTCAGGGGGTACTTCTCAAACACTTTGTAGTTTGATTACGTAAACAATTAAAATCTTGCAAATATTATTGCAATTATGCATTCATCCGCGCATCGTGCGACCCTACATGCAGGTATATCTATACAATACACACACACACACACACACATATATATATATATACATTAAAATGTTGACTATTTATAAAATAAGTTTAAAAGACTTTTTTATAAAAAAAAATTATAATTTTTTTTTGTTTATAAATACACTTTTTAAATGTCATTTTTTAAACTAACATGTTTTTTTTAAATAACTTTATTTAAATAACTCAATTTTTAAATAACATTTTTTCAAATCATAAAAATAACTCTTTTTTAAATTAACACTTTTTTTTAAAATAATTGTTTCTTTCATACTAAAATTTCAAAAATGTATTTTTTGACCAAAAAATGTAATTCTAAAAAATAGTTAATTGAAAAAAATACTTATTTAAAAAACTAGTTATTATAAAAACAGTGATATAAAACAGGTATTTGAAAAATATAGTTATTTATAAAAAGATGTTATTAAAAAAGTTAAATGTTTTTTAAATAATCGTTTTTTTAAATACCTTTCTTAGAATGTCTTTTTAAGTAAAATATTAATTTGTAATTTTTTTAAATAAAAAACTATTTTTAAACCAAATTAATTATTTTAAACAGTTTTTAACATTTTAATAACTGTTATTAAAAATAACCGTTTAAAATAACTTTTTTTAACTAATTTAAAAATAACATTTTTGTAACTGTTTTAAAAATAATTGTTATTACAAATAACGTATTTGTAACTGTTTTAAAAATATCCTTTTTAACTATTTTAGAAAACTAAATACATGTTAATAAAATTTTAAAAAAACATTATTTAAAACTTTTTAAAATTAAAATAGGTTTTGATTGAAAAAGGTTTTTCAATTACACTAGTTTTTTTAAGAATCTGGGACAAAAAAAACACTTTATTTAACACGTTTGATAACTGGAATAAAAAATAGAATTAAAAAAATGTTATTGACCATGTTACAATTAAAAAAGTTAAACTGTGAGTTATTTTTACTTTATTTTTTTTAAATTAAAATATTTTTTAAGTAAAATTGTTAAATTAAATTGCTTTTTAATAAAAATGTTTTTAACTATTTTTTAATTAATTCTATTTTTTAATGTTTTAAATAAAAAAGTTATTGAATTGAAAAAATCTCTAAAAAGTAGTTAAGTAAAAACACAATTATTTAAAAAATTGTTGTTGGAAAAAATATTTAAAAAAGAGTTATTATGGAAAATAGTTATTAAAAATGGTTATTTAAAAACCATTATTAAATAAACAGTTATTTGCAAGAAAATTATTTACAAAAAAATTATTTAAAAAATGTTATTTTATATAATATTTAATTAAAAAACAAATTTATTTTTGTAATTTTGTATCAATAAAAAGAGAGTTTTAACTTAGTTTATAAATAAATATACATTTTAATCATTTTAAATATCGAACATGTTTCTATATATATAGTGGGTAATGATATTAAATGGGGGGAAATAGTTTTTTGAGTCATAACAACGAAAGTCAATAGTCAACTGATGGTTTTCGTTAGAAATGACACCCAAAAAGAAATTTTGTAAATTAGCGTACCCCAACCCCAAATACGAACAACTATTTTACCCCAAATTCAAAATATCCCTTACAGATCAAAATACCTTTAAACCTCTAATAACATAATACGAACCCATGCTGATCAAAATGCCACACGAACAAAATGAACCCTTCACGATTTTTATTTGAAGAAAATGGATAGCAATAGACAAACGAATTGCGATTTTGCATTATACAACCCCCGATTGAGTTTGAATCAGTTTGTTAACAATTAACCATTAAAGTAAAGTTTTTAGGATTTCATTCGGGATGAAACGGGTGATGTTTTTGGTTTTCTTTGTCATATTTCGCACGACTCAAAAATGGTTTACATGTTGGTATCATTTGGGGTTATGGCCTCAATTTTTTTTTCATATACTCGTTAGGTGTGTGACGAATGAAACAAGGAATTGGTAAATGTTTCATTTGAGAGACTTACGACGAATTTGTAAGGTTGACTCGTCATGTTTATGATGAGTTCCGACAGACTTTTCAACTATGTTGCCCCGACTCATCTAAGTTATTCGTATATGTTTAGTTATCCATGTGTGTTTAATTATTCATGTATTATTAGTTATTCATGTATGTTTAGTTATCTATTACTCAAGTTAGTTATTCATGCATGTTTAGTTATCTATATATGTTTAGTTATTTGCATATGACTCGTATGTTAGTGTAATACCATGTGTTGTTATGAGTATTTAATTTCCAATTTTGCATTTAATTATTAGTTTAGTTGGAGAAATTAATTTGGTTTCGATAAATATTAATTAACGAGTTAAGGATTAATATTTATGATTATTATTATTTACTTGCTTGTAATATGTAAATAGCAATGTGAATTAATATTTGGTCGTTTAATGAATGAAAAACGGCGATTTATTATATTTTTTCGTTAGAAGGTTAGAACGACTGATTTAAATAATTATGGGTGACGCGTACTTTACGCACGTGTCGGGTCCGATTAATGATACTCTGGTTTATTTTTAGTTTGGCGACTCAAATAACCTTTTTTAGTGCACCGTTATTCGAAATGGGTCAAAATAGTCAAGAATAGGTAACCAGGGGTTATAGTTGGGTTTCATGAGCTTTTTAGACATAGTAGGGCCCGTAGGGAGGTGTAGTTGTCTTTGTACTCTTAGGGTTGAACTTTAAAATGGGATTAAGGTGTGCTTAAGAAAATTAGTAAGACCACATATTATCGAAGACGTCGTAATCAATACTCATCACGTGCCAATTGGACTGTAGCAAAGATTACATGAAATGATTCTTGATCTATTCCCACGCAATTATTCAGAACCCCGCATATCATCAATCCGAAGAAAGAAAAACATCATTGGTAAGGATTAAAATTCTTAAAACTTTCATAATTTAATGAATTGACATATATAAATGATGTTCAATGGGCGAACTATGTTTGCAAAGTGATTGAGCTACTTGGGAAGAACATTGAAAAAAGCGTTACCGCAGATGCGAGTACATTGCTTGGGCAGCATTGTGGTAGTAATTAGGGCGGGTCGTCATATTAACACTAAGGAGCGGGGGAATAATAAGAAAATGAAGTATATAAAAGTGCAAGGGAAAAAGATGGCAATAGAGGATGAGATATCAAAAAAATAACACTGGGTGAAGGAAAAAGAAGGTTGGAGGGGATGGGAGAAAAAATAGATGATGTTTGTAATTTTGTGGTTATTTATTGTGCTAAACTTTACTACTTTTGTACTTTGGAACTTGGAAATTATTGGTTGGTGTAGGTTGGTTGTAGTGAATTTAGTTTTGAATTGTTGGTTTGTGTAAATTTGTACAAGTATGTTGGTTAATGTTTAGTGTGTTCAATATGATCAATATTACTATGTTGGTTGATTTATGAACTTTTCTTTGGATGACGCTAGGTTAATATGTTTAATGTTACTATGTTAGTATGGTAACTATGAATGTTATTATATTAGTATGTTGGTTGATCTAAACTTATTATGGATTATGAAGTTTTTGTGGATTGGTAATGGATTTCAACCTTGATTCGTGGCGTATATGCCGAAAGAGTGTACACTTTATCATCATCATATCGTAATTTAAAGTGCCCCAAAAAGTTAAAACCCCACTTTTAGGGATGACTGCCCTGAAACTAAACATTATTGAGTTTGGTTCGGCATACGGATAGTGAAACACGTTGTATTACTCATTATAAGACCCTAACCATACTTTATCAAGTTTGGTTCGACATAATGATAACGAAACAGATTATATTACACGTTACAAATACCCCAAACAAAATATAATAATGTTTGGCTCAAGATAATTATACCTAACAGTGTGATTTACACTTTTCAAGACATTTTAATTCGCAATATATGTGTCAGGTAATGGTACCTTGTTTTGGCATATATATCACGAATAAGAATAAAAGTTCCATATTGACATAATAACATTAAAAGTTCAGATCAACCAATATATTTCCATGATATTGAAATCCATTGCACATGAAACTAAAATCCACAAAATGAAATCCATTGCACATGATATTGAAATATCCACACAATGATATCCATAAATAATATATTGATATTGATATATATTTTCAACAACGTTACAAATGATACTGAAAACAAAATCAGAGTTCGTATTGACATGTCCCTCAAAATATACGTACACGTTTAGTTGCATGTGTACGAAAAGATAATATATCCCTAACTAGTTGATTTATATACATCATCACTTATTGCTACATCCTGTGGGAAAATCTTTCGAAACTCAGATATATGATCAAAAGATTTATTGATCTAAGACTTGGCTTTAGGTAAGGAACAATTATGCCATTCACTTGCAATCAGTGGTAATGGACAACCTTGCTTAAACTTCAGTACGGCAAAAGGATTACCTCATATATAAGTAATCTTCACGAACATTGGACTTTTGGGCTGTTCATGTCTCATTAGTAAAAATATAAGGCACTTTCTCGATGATATGAGGACACACACAAAGTTGTAAGCCTCGGCTATAAGGTAATCACACTCCGGCATTACCGTCCAAGACTTCAGTCCACGCGAGCTTGTGGAATCGTCTAATCGATTTAACACTCTCCAAAAAAAAAGCTCCCAAAAACAATGTACATAAAAATCATTATTATCAAGCACTTCATCCATCAAATCCGCTCTCACTCTTCTCTATCCATCACTTTTGGACCTCATACTTAAAAAACTAGACACGCATCTAAAGTTATAAATGTTATTAGCTTCCACATCGATGATATCTTCTATAAAACTTCTGTAAAAATCTTATCTCCTTCAAGTACTTCTTGCATGTGGGTGTGAACTTAGGGCACCATGGACCTAAGCGCGTTAACTCTGTAAAATTAATATTCTTTTTAGGTCTCTAAACAACACGGTGTTACTTCTTGATCGATTATCTAGTTTGTTCAAAGGCAGATGGATCCCTTTTCATTGACTTCTTGTGTTTTTGTTCACGAGTTGTTGGTCTTCAACCCTACGATTTACCCATACCTTACTTTAGCACGAATGGATTAAATAGCCTTGCAGTGGTGGGACACCTGATATCTTTCAACTTAAGTAACATATCCCTTTGCTCATATACAGTTGACCATTCCCAACTATGTTTGAATAGTATCATTTTTGGCTCATAATCAACCATATGGTACTTGGACAACTCGATTACAGTACAAAATTTGTGCCAATGACCATCCAAATCCCCTCAAAGTATAACTCGACACTATATTCGGTAGATGACCAAGTCATGAGCACAAGGTACGACATAGACATTGCACACGACATGGAGGCACAATTTAAAATCCATGCCAACATTATCACATATATTTAGTGTGACACCTCGCCTAATAAAATATCGCGTGATCATTCCTATATCAAATTAAACAAGAATCTCATCTGGTTCATTCTTAGCATCACCGTTAATTTTTTTTTAAAACTTACTAACCATATAGTATTCAAAAGACATGGTGTCAAATTTTATCTTTTTAATTAACATCACTAACAACATGCGAAAGAAAATATAATAAACCATTCACACAAGCACTGAGTCTAACAATAAAGAAAAGAATAAATATAATCCTTGTCGAGACAACCACTGGCTACAAACCAAATACAAAAATAAACCATAAGAGTAATAAACTATGTACATCAACTGACTGGAACAAATGAAATAACTATAGCGACATGCCCAAATGAAATACTAACTGCATCCTACTCTAGAAATGAAGTGACTGAAGCGGCTAAGTCAAAGTCCTGGAACATCCACATATGCCGCAGTAGTGTAATCCTGGAATAGAACAATTCTAGCGTCCCTATGGATGGACACCATAAAGGTTTTGAAAATATTTTTATAGCAAGGGTTAGAACCCAAAACATTTTGAAAATATTTAATAAGTGAATTAAATTGCAGTAAATTTAAAATGCATGAATACTCTTCATATTTAAGTTAGTGTCGCACTCCCTTGAGGACCACCTCACCCCTCAATAATGTGAACACCTGACATCCTTCTATATAACCCATCTAGTTATCTACCCCGTAACTACCCCTGTCATATAGACCCTACTTCTCCCGCTACTCTATCCCAGGTAAGTTTAAATGTATGAGTTATAAACTATTAATCACACTAACTTATTTAAATCTATCCTCAATTGATACCATATAACGTTCCCACAAGTTATATAATTAATACAATTCTCATCATGTATTTACTCGTATATAAATGAACCATGTATACTTAATATCATATTACAACATTCACACACACATCGTAGACGTAACCATCCTCTTGAGTAAGGACTCATCGGATGCTCTATAAATGCTATCATCTATGGGTATACTCATTTACCCAGAACCCTGATTCGGTGCGCTCCGAATCAGAAAAATAAAGCGCATAGGAGGCGGCCATAGTTCCCTCGGAAATGAGACTGACCCATAACCAAACGTCTTATCCCTAACCATAGATGCTACGACCTGTGGACTTTACTCTCCCTGCATTCACTAACCAGGGGAATCACCCACATCGCGCAACCTCCCATGATATCACTAGAGGGGTATCCTTTCCTATAAATATTATTCACACAAATATTTATGAATCACACAAATATATATATACTACACATCACCGCATATATATATATATATATATATAATTAATCCAGGCTACTCGTGCACTAATACCGTAACTCTAGCCTAACATTTCCAAGTCTATATACCGACTTGATATTTAAATAATTCTCACAATTATTTATTTATCACTCAAGTTGTATCACCCAACTAAAATTATCCGAACTAGCTCCTTCGGTCTTAAATTCTCATTTTATAGAACTTATTCCTCAAATCCCACATATTAACGTTAACACCCTTTTTATATTTTAATATTCCTTAATTTATTATATCACCTTATAATAAATTAACTCGACCAAATCCATGCCTAAACACTCGTAGCACTAGTCCAAATTTCACCCGAGTCAATATTCCGACTCAATTGAATCAATCATGCATTAATTAGTTTATTATCTTGGTGTTACTCAACCAATATACCCAGACTCACTCACTTGGCCCGAAAATACAATATTTAGAATTAACTATTCAAATTCTCCTTAATAAATTTTGCACACTTATTAATCCAAGGTTTTCAATTTACTCAATTTCAACCTTAATTCCCTTATGGATTATTTTCTCAATTATCCCAATACTTACTTTTATCACTTTCTGTAAACCTAATCTCCACTTTAGGCCTAATGTCCTTATTATAGAACAACAATCACAATCAATCAATATAGGCAACCTCCAATGGAATAACAACTAAAAAAATATTTCTTAAAATTTGTCCTACGAATTTGCCCAAATTTTTAAAATGACGTTTTGAGGCATTTTGGAGACGTTTTTGGAGAAATTGCAGAAAACGTGATCTTCTACGACTCAACGCGGACATAATCGCCATTTTCGAAACTAAAACATGAAAAAAATAGTTTCTAAAATGATGCTTTAATTTACCAAATTTCATAGACTTCTTCAAATTCAAGAAGTTGCTTTACAATTTAACCCTACCCATCAAAACCCACTTTAGATATCAACTAACCCTAAAACCATATCATCTTATCACACCCACTATGATATGAATAGAAAAATGCAATTAATTTAAAAGCAAGTTTAACCACTTGCCTTAGGGTTCGTAGGGTCTGAATCCGTTGATGTAGATGATGATTTTTATGAAGAACCCACACTCTTGTTCTTGATTTTTGGTTCCCATGGATTTTCCCACTTGCACCAACTTTCTCCTTCTAAAAAGGGTTTTTTAAATGTGTTATGGACGCCACACCTTCTCACTTTTGGGGTTTAATACCTCAATCCCGTTTTTAGGCTTGTGGGCTTTATGAAAATGGCCCAAACACTCTCATGTGGGCCCAAATATGCCTAAACATGCCCTAAGACCCATTTACTACCCCTGGGTACACTTTTCCAACTATTTTGACCCATCCGGACTAAACCGTGCACTCAAAATTGCCAACTGAATTAATTTATAACATTCTCCAATTTTTTTAACCTAAAAAATGCGACACAAAAATAATCTGAACAATTAAATTCCAATTTGCCAAAATTAAATAAATCCTCCAATTTTTTTTTTTCAAATCATGAATTTAATTCCTCCCGATAAAATAATTTCTTTTTTTCTCCCGAATATAATTAAATTAAAGGTCCTTGAAATTATAGGGTGTTACATTTAGCTCTTTAAGAATTAAGCTAATAGCATAATGTGAACCTTTTTCCTATGAGTTCGAGCAACCAAAGGAGATTATGCGAGTGTTTGATTTTCGATAAGGACTCCTCAAACTCTTTCTTAATTTGGATAACCTGCAACTTGAGTGTAATTGTTAATGCTGGCAAGCACCTTGTCAAAAGGTAGTTAAAAACTCTCCAAGTGTTTCTTAAGCTTACCATGCCCACCTTCATATTGGTTTGTAGTTCGTTTGTCGTAGTATTTTATCATATTGGTTTATGCATGAACGAAGGTCTCCATCAAGTTATACCATGTATAATCAATGTAATTTAGAATGTTGGGTTATGCCACCCAATCCACATGTAATAACAACCAAGATTCATTGAAATCTCTCTCTGTTGGGTATTTAACTAAATGAACCTAATCTCTTAAGAATTTTTTAGTGAATCCTCACCGTGAATCCATTTACGAGCATGATTTTTCACATTGCGGTGAACATGGAAAGTGAACACCATGCATTTAGCCTCGGGGAATAATGATGTATTGATGCATGCGTAATCCAGACCAGTGATGAAGACATAAAGGCATACAAAAGGATCGAATAGCATTTAAATCGACCAAAAGCCCACTGATAGTTATCCTATTTCTCTAACTAAAAATGCTAACACAATGTTGAACGTTCATCTGCAAGAGGTTACACCTACCATATAAAACAATGACATATTGTACCGATTTGTCTTGTAGGTGAAATCGACAATGGCAAGTAAGGAAAAACACTTTGTTAATTGAATGGAGTTCGGATGAGCCTAGAATATGTCTTGCCAATTGAAAAATCATTTATGCGATACCAATATACATAATGTTTGTCACCAATCAATTTCATTAATCGTTGTATCGCCGTTTTACCCTCCCATTATCCAACCCTTATCTTTCCCTTAGCATTGTAGATTGTTTTCATTATTGACACATTATTTACATTTTGATATTTTATTGTCATTAGAATGGCTAACTTCACCCCACTCAACGACATCTCTTCAATGATGTTTCTCTTCTCTAAAGTAAGACGCTCTACATATAGATGTCCAACTAATGTTTTGGGAAATTGGTGGTTGTGAACTCCATTTACAACCTATAATATCCACTCCCAATATCAAGTGGACCCATCATTAAGAATGGGCAATTTCACTTTCTACTCGTCGTATCTTTCTTCACATTCTTCTCTGCTAGAGTGCCTGAGTCGTTCTCACACATCTTCTTATGATGGTTTCGGTACTCCCCTCGCCTCTCCCAAACCACATGTAAACTTCCATTTTGCATCGCCGAAGATGCATAGGACTTGGTGATTAAAATTATTGTTCTAACCGACTGCGCTTGTGTTTGATCCCAGTTGACCAATGCTTGATGGGTGAGAAATACCTAAGAATATAGACATCAAATAATCATTACATTTTAATACATGATTTTTTTACATTTGAAACATTTCTAAAGGTTATGTGTAATCAAAATACATGGTCGGTGAAGAAAGTTACGATAACATCGGCTCCTAAAGAACCATCATCACCTTTATTCTCACAGTTAATATTGACTAACGCCTCGTTGAATAATACAGAGTTAAAAATTCATGAAAGCATCCTACATAAGTGTGAACATGTTTGTATTATTGAATAGTACGAAAAATATAATTGTTTCCCATTCGTTGTCATCAAGATGAATTATTCCTCTAACTCAGCATGATAATCCCAAATTATTTCATTCTGTTCGCTAGCATCATGCCGATCAAGCTTGGTGATTATTTACGATGGTTTGGAATGTTTCTACTAAATTATATATGCACGCTCGTGATAAAACTCCCGTAACAAACTATGTGTTAAAAACATTAAAGACAATGGTGCGATAGGATCACCCCGACAATTATAACTGTAATTAGGGCCCCGATACCGAATCACTGTCAATGTTACTTCTCATTCTTAATTTTTTCAATCGTTAGAAACAAACAAAAATAAAACTTTACTGGTCACCAAAAATTACTTCACACATATTATTTGGGGTAGTTGAATTTGTTTTAGTGATGTCATACCCATTGTTAACACCTTGCATTGGTTGTTGAAACATTGATGACTTCAAACTCTAGTTATTGTGTGGATACAAAAATGATGATTTTTGGTGAGGATTATATGACACCCCGCCTAATAAAATACCGGGTGGTCAGTCCTATACCAAATTAAAACAGGAATCCCAGTTGGTTCATCCTTAGCATCACTGTCGAAAACTTTTCAAAACTTACTAACCACCTAGTATTCCAAAAGCTGGTGCCAAATTTCAACTTTTTAATTAAACAAAATAGTATTTGCTAAAATAAATATAAACCATTCACACAACTGAATAAAACTCAACATAATAAATAATTAAATAATTTTCCAAATAAACCATCGTCCACCAAAGTGAAAACCAATACAAATAATCAACACCTGAATAAATACATCTGAAAACTGTACTGAGAAGTCTGTGGGGCAAGCCCTAGATAAAACTGAAACTGATACATGATTCCTACTCTAGGAATAAATGAACGATGCGTCTAATCCAAACTCCTACTGGCATCCACATATGCCGCAACTCCGTGTCCCTAGAATAGAATATCAATCCTGGCATCCCTGTAGCTGGACACCTAAAAGGTTTTGAAAATAGTTTTATAGCAAGGGTTAGAACCCAAAACATTTTGAAAATATTTAGCAAGTGAATTAACTGCAGTAATTTAAAATGCATGAATGCGCTTCATATTTAAGTTAGTGTCGCACTCCCTTGTGGACATTCTCACCCTCCACTATTGTGCACACCTAACGGTTACCTTGACCCCCACCTAGTTGTACTACCCCGTCCAACTAGTCCTAGTATAACCTCCACTTGCCATACTACTCTAACCCGAGTATAATGATTCTTGAATTATAAGTTATCTCACAATTAACTAAATTAATTCCTTCTTAAATGGTAGCATATAACCGTATCACAAGTTATATAAAGTAAATACATCACACACTGTATTATTACCCGCATATAATATTGAATATCATTATATACGTACCTTTACTAAAACATCCACACATATAACATACGCATATCCATCCCTTCGAGTATATCATCGCCGGATGATTCCCTCTAAAGTGCTATAGCCCGTATTTTTATGGCTTTTAAAATTTGGGAATTTATTGAATTTAATTGAGATATTAATTTAATATTAATCCAACATTTTATTTTAAATATTTACTAGCGTGATGAGAGTTAGTAATTATTGGTAATTTATTGAATATTGCTGGATGAGAAGAGTAATACATGAGATTGATTTTATTAAAATTGTCACGAGTGAATAAAATGGCAATTATGAAAATTTAATTCGGGACGCGCCTGGGTCGTGTCTGGACTAAATTATTATTATTATTAAAGTGAATAAATTATAAGTCATCCGTATAGTCATTTTGAGTGATCCAAAGTGTCCGGAAGGGTCGAGATAGTCAGAAAAGTGTACTCGGGGGTCTAGTTTGGATCTCAGGGCGTTTTTAGGCCTAATTGACACCCCAGGAGGGTATTTTAGACATTTGGTATTTTTGGGTAATTAAACCCACGAATTTTCTTAGTATTTATTAGCCATTTAGAGTTGTCTCTTGGGGTTAACAAACGCAAAGACTAAGCCATCCATTAGAGAAGAAGGTGAAGTGATTAGAGAAGAAGGTGAAGAGATTTGAGAAGAAGGTGAAGAGTTTTTCAAGCAATCCAAGGCCTAGAACTCACTCGATTTCACCGCCGCCACCACCAAAATGTAGATCGCACGAAGAGGAACGCATCCATATAATTTTCATCAACAAATTATATCCTTGAATCCCAGGCAAGCATCTATCTTGCTAATTTCCAAGTTAATATACCTTCCATGTCAGTCTAGGAATGAAAATCATATGTTTTAATTGAAGAATTATATGTTTTGGAAGAGAATTCATATATGTTGTAGGGAGAATCCATATAGTCTAAAATCTTGATCATATGTAGAGGATTACCCATGGATTTATTATAATATTTGGGAAGAAAATCTTGATTAAATTAGAGGGTGGGGATTATTCATGTAAAATTTGGTTTTATAAAGAGATTTGAGATTAAACCCCTTTTTGATTGATTCGTTGAGGATTTATTGATGTCATTACGTTAGAACTTGTTTATGTACATTGCTTATACACTTGGATTACTTTGATGGGAGTTTGGGATGAAATTATAGAGGTTTGGAGGGGTTAAAATGGTTGAAATCGTAGGTTGAATATTGCAGAAAACTGGGCAAGAACTGCTTGATCGATCGATCGACTCAAGAACATCGATCGATCGATCGACTCAAGAACATCGATCGATCGATGATCGATCGATCGACCCCCTTTCCTCGATCGATCGACCCCTCCTGGAAAACTGCATATTTTCCCCCTTTTTGTTTAGTCCAGTTAAAATGCTTAGGAACCTTTGATTATCATTGATAGAGTATAATGGGTTATGAAGATGACCAATAGGGTCTAAGTAGACTCAGTTGAGTGAAATTAATATGAGATGAAATTTTGGGTTAACGGGGAGTTATTTATACATTGAGAATTGTGCATACGTTTACTAAAAGATTGAGACTCGTGAAAGGTTTAGACTAGAAGGTAAGTGAGGGTATACCTATTGAAATTTATACTTAGTGAGACAGAATACTTTAAGAGATGAGAAGTAAGAACGAAGTAAATAATAAATGAGAATAAAATAGATGAATCCGTTATGATAAACAATTGAGTAAAATTTGTGTTGAGAATGGATAATAACAATTATGGGTCCTGGGCGAACCTAATTTGGAACATATGAATATTTATATGTATGACTTTGTGATTGTGCATATATTATGTATCTGTGTATGACATACCTAGCTTACTTGCTATTGATGGGAGGTTTGCGCGTGAGGGAAGTCATATCCTTATGAATCCATGGGATTTTTGATTTGTCGCTCGAGAACATAGGATTATGAAAGACTTATCGGTGAGTTGATAAGTCTGCTGACTATGGGAACATAGGTATGTGCATGACCCGTGGGTATGAGAACTATGTTCGCCTCCAATTTTTGTGTTGATATATGTGGTTCGAGGAATCTTTACCGAACCTATAGTCCCCTATATAGCGACGTGATGTATTGGGACAAGATAGCAGAGTAATGCAGCACCGCAACTGTGTCTCGGGGTGCAGTATAGTATATATATAATATATATAATATAGTGAATATATATATATATACATGTAATGATATCTACTATGTGGCTAAAGTAGAAATGTAAGATAGTTATGTATGAAAACACTTAGTTGAATTGAATTAATAAGGGACTTATCCATGTTGAATCTAAATGGATATATATATATATATATATATATATATATATATATATATGTGTGTGTGTGTGTGTGTGTGTGTTTATAACATCATTATATGTATTATAAGGTTAATACGTGGGAATAATTTAGGCTATAAAGAATGGATACATGTGAATAATCTAGTTAGTGTGGGAACTATAACTAGGATGTCCTAGAGGTACGGTAGGAGTGCACACTAGATGAGAGGTGATGATTCTCAAGAGAGTGTCGCATACTAACATGGTTGTGATATTAACCGGTAAGAATTTTAAATACTTGCTAAACTATTTTAAATTGTTTTACACTCGGGCCCTGACCCGTTTTCTGTCATTTCTTTCTATCTTGTATATATATGTATGTATTACAGGTGCCCAGCCACATGGGCGTCATGCTTAGGTTCTTTGGATTGGACGTGCTGCATTTTATGTGGGAGTTGCAGGCCCTTGCTTTAGACGACTTCGTCATTGAATCAGTTCCTACTTTAGATCTTCATAGTTAGGGCATGTGTTACCCGATTTCCTATTTCGTTCAGATCTTGTCAAGGATTTATGTTTATTTATATTTTCGGTATTCAATACTCCTTGGGAGTTAACTCTTGTCAGGATGATTTCATTTATGGTTCTTAAACTTGGTTTGGATTATATAGATGGTTTAATTCTTGTGTGTAAATTGCCATCCTTAGTATTTATGTGATTCTTAACGGTTGGGTATTAAAATGGCTTTTATATTGGTATTTAAGAAAGAAAAAATGAGACTTTACATTATTTTGACACTTAGCTTAATTATTTAGGATGTTACGGATTATTGGTGAAGTGGGAACCAAAATGTATTCAATCCACTTTAATTGGTGAATATTGTTCGTGAATGGGGACCAAAATGTATTCAATTAACTTTGATTAGTGAAGATTATTTAGTGGGTAGAGGGAGAATGATTTGGGAGCTTAGTGGATAGAGAAAGGATGGTAAAGTGCTTAGTGGGGACCAAAATAGTGTGTCAAAATTTTTATATTGTGTGGTGGCCCTTAGCAAAAACATGTTTGGAGTAAATATTGGAGTGCCCTTAGCGGCACCCCAAAATAAATAGGTGGTAACTAAGGCACCCATTAATTTAATTCATAATTAAAATCAAACTAAAATAACTTCATACCATCACAATAATTAATTTATGACTTCATAATACCACCAAATGAAAAAAAAATGTATCATTCACTTAGGGCGTCGTGTGTCCTTGCTCAACACCAGTAAAGACACGACATGAATGTGTTACGTGTGCCACATGTCTCTATGCGAGTTTATACTATATTTTAAGTTATATATGGGTTGAGTGAAGAAAAAATATTTATTTGGGTCATTTTTTTTATCAAATATAAACTTTCTCATAACTAGAGTTTTTTATATTACGTGAGACAGAGATAAAGAGGAGGTCTCTGTGTATGTGTATGTGTGTGTACAGAAAGATGCGTTAATGGGTGGTGGTGATGGTGATGTGAGGTGGTGGAGATGGTGAGGTGGGGTGGAGGGTGGTGTTGGTAAAGATGGTTGAGAGAAAATGAGAGTTCACGTGATATGAGGTGAGGTGAGGTGAGGTGAGAAAAATGAAGTGAGACCAATAAAAAATTTATTATAAAATATTTATACAATGTGGTTGTCCTTTGCAATTGTATACTACTTTTTAATTTGGTATTATGGAGGAAATTATATGGTGCTTTTAGCAGCAACAAAATATACCATGTTTATAGTACCCATGTAATCTCTTCAATATTAAGAAATAAAAATAAAATCTAATATTATTCTTAAATTCTAATGTTCAAAAAAGACATCGTAAACCCTGAAATTTGGACCAATTTAACGTTCTTACCCCTATATTTCAATTTGGCATGATAAATCCTAAAGTACGTTAACGTTAGAAATTGGATTCTCGAATCTAACACCATTAGTTTAACTTAACACCAATCCTATGTGGCAGCTTTGTGACGAATGATGTGGCAAAACCAACAATACACCCAATAATAGGGTGTCATGTGGGAAATAACATAAAAAATGGGGAAAATTACAATGAAATAAAGAAATATCTATAAAATACAAATAAATTACGAAATTTATTTAACTAAAAAAAACTAAAAAAAAATAAATTAGACAAAAATATTTTTAAAAACAAAAAAAAAGAAAAAAATATATAATAAAAGAAAAAAATGTATTTAACATTTAGAAAAGTAAAAGAACAACTATAATAACAGACACTAAAAATATTAAAAATGCTAAAATTAATCATTTTTAATGATAAATACTTGTAAATACTAAAAAATAAAAGTACTAAAAAAATAAAAAATATAATTTAGAATGCGAGGAATATTATTTAAAAATAGAAAAACATATCTCCAAAAAACAGGAAGAAAATTCAACTAAAATTCAGCACTCGATAGTGTAAAACTTAACAAAAAATTGTCCTAGATTTCTCTCAAACCCTAGTCATAATATTTTCCAAAGTACCTAGTTGACAATTATGGTCTTAGCAAAATTATAGATATAGAATACGAAATGCACTTATGGATACATAAAGATACATATCGTGTATATATTTAGCCATAAGAAGTCTTCATAGAACACAACGCAAAATGGAAGTATATATTCTATTACGCATATTAGGGTAGTCATCTTAATTGTCACAAACTGATATTACGTCAAATTTGTAGATCTGAAAACGCAAGTGGTAGTTAAAATCACTTGCCAAAATTGCATTTGGTAGAAAATTAACACATTATCACGTGTCACTTTATAAAGGAACTCTTATGACATCCCGACGGATGAAAAACTGACACGTTCTAGTAGATCAACAACTGGACTCAAATATACGAAAGCTTAATAGTTCAAAGTTAAGTGAATGCTCATAAAGTTTTATATATATAGGGAGAGGTTCAAAAGTGAACCAAAAGAATGAACTTTTTAATGAACCTACTAAGAAATTAAAAATTGATCCTTAATTTCTTGTTGTAATTGGTTCGCGCCAGCGGGGGGATTGAAAAATTATTCATTGCCGCTAGCGCAGACCAATTATAAGAAGAAATTAAGGATCAATTTTTTAATGTCTTAGTAGGTTCATTAAAAAGTTCATTCTTTTGGTTCAATTTTGAACCCCTCCCTATATATATATATATATATATATATATATATGTGTGTGTGTGTGTGTGTGTGTGTTTGTGTGTGTGTGTGTGTGTGTGTGTGTGTGTGTGTGTGTGAATTCTTAAGAAATAAGACAAGTAAAACACATAGTATATGCATAACACATTAATTAAAAAATCTTTAAATTTGTGTTTTTGGGCGAAATCTCATTCATTAATGAATGGTACGATATTTGAATTTCCATCCACTCAAATGTCGTGGCCTAACCTCTTAGAATTACATTAACACACGTATTTATAATATTAAACCATAAAGTATCATAGTTAAATATATGGAGACTTTTTTAAGAAAAAGGATCATATGAGCCTCTAAATATATTAATCAAAATTAAAATAAATAATAAGAATAACAAGAATAGATAAAAGAGACAGGTGGATGTCATCACTAGGCAAGTACGATCCCAACTAGGTTAAACACCCTAGATCACTCACAATCAACAACCCAGAAAAGAAAAATCCACACAATGTTTTATTACTCCGTAAAGGATAAATAAAAAATGGAAACTCATCTGGAAGTACATATAAATATTATTCCTAATTGAATATTGGAGGAATTTGATTAAAGCCCCTTTGCACCATCTCTACATTGTTGGGAGGAATTTGATTCCACAAGGCTCCATAGTTATATTGCAGTCCTAAATCAAGTGTACTTCGTCGTCTCAATGAAATAGATTTATTCCAAATCTTGATTCTTTATCGTATAATAAATTCAAAAATTTGGCTCACATTCAAAACTGGAGAGAAATTGAACAACTATACGAAGAATTTTCAAAATTAATTTGAATTAATTCATCATTGGTCAAAACATCCATCAACAATAAGTTATGGATGCATCGGTAAATAATCCCTTATTAACCATTTCACAAACAATTTTACTGCCCATAATTTGTCATTCTTTCAAAGGAATCCATGGACATTAACAATATAAGTACAACCACCTGGCGTACAACCACTCGCTTCCATTGTTCTAAGCAATTCATTTGCTTCTCTCATCATTCTATTCTTGTCGAATACTTTATCAAAATAGTAAATGCAATGGAATTAGATTACAAACCTTTGCTAGGAATATTGGGACGAAATAATAAGTGCTCACATGGAAATAAATATGCTCGGCAAGGATGAACAAAGATTCCAATTTTATCTTAACTTAATTAATCTTTTTATCCTAAACATGCATTTATGTGATAAAATCGACAAATCAAACCAAGCATTCAACAAAGTCAAGATTTCAGAAGAAAAAAAAAACTTTTGGGAAAAACCTTTTATTCACTTTAGAAATCTACGAGATAGTCGACTTACAAACTACTCAATAACCACCATAAGCATAAAGCGCTAATCTTCGTAAATCTATAATGAACAACTATGATCCTCGCAAGAATCATAAGATCGAAATCCTCCCTCTTCAGCCTTTGTCTTCAGCAGAGATCCCCTTGGGTTTCACAAGTCAACCATGGAGATGCCTTCTCCACAAAGGTGTATGCAAGGATACAAAAAATTTTAAGGTTTAAATAAATTCACAAAACTAGATATTTAGGATGTTTGTTTGTGAATTAAACAGTGTTTTTGTAACACAAAAAATGAAGAACTTTCGTAAAAGTTATACATAAACGAATCTGCAAAAGTCTTAAAGGTTCTGAACACGAAACATGTATTTATACAAATTTTGAGGCAACGCGTCATTCAAAAGAGAATATAATATCGTTCAAATGAGATGATGATCTCGTTTGAACGAGATACATCTCGCTTATAACGACATCCAAAAAATAAAACAGTGAGCCCTCGTTTGATCTAGACTTCTAAAGACCTTCTAACGACATTCAATCTCGTTTCTAATGACATGCAATCTCATTTGAACGATCCTAAAAGGGTGAGGGTGACACATAGGTGCAGGGAAAACAGAGATTGAGATAGCATGACCATCCCGAGGTTTCAATTTTTTTCTCCCTTTGTACAATAAATGGTTGCATGTATGAATATTAATATTTAATTTAAGCCAGAATTGTAATATATTTTGGTGTCACATAATAACACATACGTGTCTTGGTTTCATTACGATTGAATCAAAACAGAGTTCAAGAATGTGACACGTCACTATATCATAGCAAATGCATCGAATTTATGAATGGATAATAGAGCTTAATAATGCGGCACGTCACTATATCCCAAAAAATGCGAACGACTCCTCAAGAGGTCGGTCCTCAGCAGGTTCTACCTGGGTTCGTCATTAACAAAATTGAGAACTCTTTCATAAATGTAATAAAAATATAGAATGTATGTGTTTATCAATTCATGTATTTATTGTATTCTTTCTTCTGAATATATTCTGTTTAGTTTGATTGTTTTTATATGTTAATAAAGAGCAAAAAATGGATTGGTTTGAGATTGTCGATGATAGAACTTATTTAACAATTTATAAGTCATTATTTTAACAATTCCATGCCTAAAACCTCCGCCCGAACACGATTTAAAATGATATATTGTGTAAATTTTGAACCAATTTCGAATCGTATCACCCTTTCGTGTCAAAACTGTCAACCCTAATTTTGAATAATTATTTTTACTCATACAATAAAGTATAAAGCATAAAATATTTATAATTTCTATCCACTATTATCAATTTATATTATTAGGTTTATTTTAAATAAATTTTAATTATTATTTCTTTAGTCTGGGCATCACGTTTATTGTAATAATGTACCTAAAACATAAATAGTCATGTGTGCTAAAGAAATGAAAAGGATAAAGAAATGAAACGGCTAAAGACATGAGTACGCATTAATAAACAAACGTTTGTATTTCTTATGCAATAAGAAATTCCATTAGACAACAGAATTTCCATTAGACCGCATTACAGCTTCATTACTCCTCAAGTACACAACCAATCGATCACTTACCCAATCCCCCTATATAAACCACCACTATTCCTCCCAAACCTAAACCTGTCTTACACTCCACCGCTTACCTAAAAGAAAATCAATATCAAATGGGATCCACAACACAGAATGATGTCGGTTGGATCAGACGACCCTGGACACCCGAAGAAGACGAACTATTGAGGAACCTCGTGCAACTTCACGGAGTTCGGAAGTGGACGTTGATCAGCCAATCAATCCCGGGGAGACCTGTGAAATCATGTAGGTCGAGGTTGTGTAATCAGCTCTCCCCCGAGGTGAACCACCAACTCTTTAATCCCCAGGAAGATGGGATCATCATGCACGCCCAGGCCAGCTTTGGAAACAAGTGGACCAAGATTGCCAAGCTTCTTCACGGTCGAACCGATAACGCAGTCAAGAGTCACTGGAACTCGATGCTAAAATGAAAACCCATGGTGCTCAGCATGTTCGGGAGGGATGAAGAGTGGTCGGATAGCGAACAGGTGACGAAAAACATGTCTAGTAGCGATTCAGTTGATGTGAATGGGTTGAAATCGAAAATGGATCCCCCATTGATCTAACTTTGTCTCTCCGAGGGTGCTACTAAGGGATACTCTATTACTACAGTTTAAATTAGGACTAATAAATGGGTCTAGATGATATGTGGTCTAAGGTGCCTCAAAAATAATAGAGACAATGTTTTGGGATACTTTAAGTCATTTGAAGTTTAAAATATGTGCTTGCGGGAGTATATTTGCATTTTGGTTCTCCAAATTAATCATATTTTTATATCTATCTTGAATGAATTGAAATGTTCTTTTTTTAATGATTATGCTACCAAAAAAAAAAGATTGCTTGTAATGAATTTAGTTTTTGTTGTTGATGCACAATGATATTACTTTAATTTGACATATGGTTTATGATTGTTTATTTGTTAGGTTTCTTTAATTTGTTCACTTGATTTTGATTTATAGGTATACAATTGTTTTTACCTTTTCTTTTCATCTTAGTGATTGGTATTATTTGAAAGGAGGAGATAAGTAAGAATCAAAAGACAATGTTCAATTGGATCATAGAATCATAGGGAACAAGCAAAACAATCTATAGAATGGTATTTATACGACAAAAAGTACAGTTTCTATATGATGGCTTGTTATAGATGCTGCCAAATTTTAGTTTTAATGGATCATATGGTTTATGTTTGCTCATTTGACATTGTCCTATTATTGTGTTTCATTTTTTACAATTGTGATGTTGATTTATTTACTGATGTATGATTGTTATTACTTGAAAGAAAGGGGGGATATGGATATGAAAAAATATTTAATTATGATCTAGAAATATTGGGAACAAATACAACAAACTATGAAATGTTATTTAAACAAAAGAATGTAGGAGTAAAAAGTCTCCTGGTGAAAATTACTTTTGGCCATCAATTGCCCCGTCCTTAATAGACATATTTGTCTTCATTCATGTGAAACCAAGTTTTTTGTATAAACAAAAATCCTGCTCAAGTATTTGACAGTCATGTTTAGCTTTAATAATATTGAACAATGCATCTTTGGGATATCCGGTACAGTGTGCAACTACTCTGAAGTTGTTTCATCAGAAATAAATTTCACTGAATTAAAAAAAGTAGGACACGTAGTTTACTAGCTGGAAACAAAGAAACCGACCACGCAAACACACACTAAGGCTATGGCTGCAACCAACTAAACCCCAAACCTGTAATAGTCCCAACACAAATATATGAAATACATGAAGGTAACCTTAAAAAACAAACACATCATGGCGAAACAATAACTGGAATCAAAGACAACAAAAAACACGCTTATAAGCAATCACTCCAAGACAATGATGAAGAAGAGTGGAACCCTTTCAAAGAAGAGTGATGCTATAGGTACCAAACAAATCCCCCAAATCTCCCCCAAATAGCATTAGTGAGTTATACCCTGGCGGGACTCATACCACAATGTATAACACTTAATGCTATTTGGCGGAAAATTTGGGGGTCTTGTTTGGGACACAAAGTATTTCCTTTCAAAGAATGGAGATGTTGATGATGCCCATGAGAAAGCCACAAACTTGATGCTCACTCACATACATTCCTTATCTACATTCGATGCAGATACGGGGGTATAACTTTGTTTTGTTAATCATTCGTATTTAATGTAATAAAAGAGGATTAGTCAACTTTATCAAATATTGAAGTAAGTGAAGGGTCTTTTGGTTTTATAGTATTTCTTAGTTGGAGTAAGATTACTTTAATACAAATAGGAGATGATGTAAAGAGATCAAGGTTCTAAAAGGCGAGAGGCGTGATCGAGGTGTAGAGGTCAAGCCTCAAGCCTTAGTATCCTAGGCGTGCCTAAGCATAAAAAGGCGTTTTTCATTTTTTTAGTATTTTTTAAATTATTTTAAGGCTAGTAAAATAATAAAATGATACATACCTTGATAGTTGAAAATATATCCGTATGTTTGGTAGTCATCATTCAATTATCAATATGAATAATTAATACAAAATGGTTCAATATAAGAAATGTATTTTTTAGCTTTCAAATGAAACAAATAGGAAAAAAATAGTGAATGAATTTATATTGTTAAAACTTAATAGAAAATAAAAAAAATAAAATGAAATGATTTATATTTTTCAGTTCAGAGTCAGACTTAGAGCTAAAAATAGGGAAACAAATAAAAAACTGAAGTGATTAGCCTGAAAAGTGAGAAGAGGGATATATACCAATAAATCTGAAGGTTGGAGTCGGAAATGAGTGAGTCGGAGTCGAAAATGTGTCGGAGGTAAGGAGGTTATGGTCGGAAGTTTGTTGACAGTGTAAGTTTTTTTTGTACGAGAGGTGGAAAGAGACAAAGAGGTTTCGTTTTACGTTTGATTATTTTGGAGGATAAATTGATATTGTTTGTAATAAAACAAGGTCTTTATAAAATGATGTCGTTTTGCTAAATCATTAAAATATATATACATACATACATATATACATACATATATATATATATATATATATATATATATATATATATATATATATATATATATATATATATATATATATATATATATATATATATATATATATATATATATATATATATATTAAAAATACGCCTTAACACGCCTTGGAGTCGTTGATTACGCCTTAAACGTGCGTTGACCGTCTTTTACCACGCTTAAGGCATAGGCGGGGCATTTCTCCCACGCCTCACTCCTAGGCGCTCCTTTTAGAACATTGAAAGAGATTAATTGTTCTTTGGTTTCCTAATAAAATTTGATTTTATGTTTGGTAAACTTATCTCCATAGTTGTCAAATCGCAAATCGTATCGTCAATCAAAACCCTATGAATCGCGAATCGTGAATCGAATCGTATGATTCGGTAAAAAAAGTAAAAAAAACATAGTAAATAATAAATATATGTACAGAGAGCATATTAGAATATGTAACAAAGCATATTATGACCTAGAACCAATTTGAACCAATTTTAAGGCATTATTACATAGTTTAGAAGCAACATTTGCCTTTGTGGCATAATAATGTTAGTTCAAAATAAAAATGTAAATTTTTTTTATTACAGGAATATTATAATAATAAAAAAAGTTATAAAAATATAATATAAAAAATGTAACACATTATAAATAAAGATTAAAGGGGGTGTCTTACTCTTTATTCCTTGAAAAGAAATGTGAGGTTTGCAAACCCTAGTTGCCCAAATATGAAACTCTAAAAGCGTCTTTATCTTTAACAATGTGCAAGGGGATGAAGGTGGGTTTCAAACTCAAGAGTTTCGGCATAGATAATAAAAGAGGAAAAGACAAAAATTCAGAAAAGGATTACGAACTCACAACTATTCAGGTTCTGAACTCTTCGTGTCCCTCTTCCCCCCCCCCCCCCCCCCCAAAAAAAAAAAAAAAATCTATTCTTGTCTCCGTTCGCTCTTTTTTGAAAACTTAATTTTTTACTTGTACTTTTTTCTTTTAGTATTAGAAACGTGCTGGAAATGTTGAGTATAAAAGAAAAAAATAGAAAAAATAAATCCCCCTAAAACAGTTTTGCTTAACAGATGGGTAAAAAAAATGATTTAATATTTAGTATCATATGAGAAGATTTGGTTGCATCCAATTTCACGTATTTTTTTTAGTTATTAGTCTTGTTGAGTGGTGGTAAGAATTTCATGGGACATATGTCATTTTCTATGTTTATGAAGAACGGCGGTGGAGGCGGTTATGGGCAGTTATAGGACATTACAATTTAAAAGATACATGGGATGACTGACCACTAAAACTTTTGAAATGGGATTAAGGCGCAAAAATCTAAAGATACAAAGCCGACTTAAAAATAGTACCGAATCGAAAATCGCTGTGATCCATGATATTGACAAACCGAATCGCCCAATTCACACCAATTTTTTAGACCTTTGCGATTCTACCTTCGAATCTTTTTACCCCTGAATAGGGTCGGATCGTACGATTCGAATATGGAGATTTTGATAACTATGCTTTTCTTTTTTCGTTGAATCCAAATGGTGGTGTTTGCATCAACATTCTTGTATTCTAAAATTATAGAATTCATCTCGATCCAAATATTCTAAAAACAACCACTCAGATATGTTTCCACAGAACACGATATTGCAATGAACGAAGTGATTTTGCAATGAATTAACAAGTGATCCTTTCTCTCGTTTTGGTTGCAATGCATAACACACGGATTTAAATAGAGCAACCAATTAGAACTTCCTAAATCACACGTAATCACCCTCCACAAGACAGGAGAACATTTGTATTTTTGAAGGAATGTTGGCTTTTGGCAAGTGTATCATTATGTGAAGGAGATTGGAGATATTTGTTAAAAGATATCCAAGAGATGACCTCTCCTCCCAACTTCCATTCCCTAACATCCCTCACCCCCTCACAAATGTGGACTCCCTCTATCAAATTGAGCAAGGTAGTAATTTGTTCAATTCATCATCTTTAATTTTCCCTCTAAAACTTAAATTCTACACAAGTGTGCCATTTGAATTGGGAATATAAGGAGGCAATATGTTGACCCTTATTAGAGGATATCTGATATAATTTCAGAAAAATGATTCACAAACTACTAGTCTCCACCTCTCCACTCATCCTCCTAAATTTTAATAAAAGATCAGCCCAATCTTTCTGTCCCAATGGAGGAAAGATGAGAGGTCCCCATAAATGAAGTTCCAAAAACTTCTAAAAGTCCTCCTTGTAGTAGCTATATTAAACTCCCATCAACTCTCATGAAGCCCATAGTTGCTCTTGATGACAGAACATCAAAGAGTTTCTTTTTCCAAAAGGAAGCACCACACCCACTTGCCAAAGTGTCTTTTGATAGATTATTTTCTTCTCTTTTATGTATTCCCTGTTGTTTTATAGATTTGTTATCTCTTCCCATTTGATTCTGCTTTGTCAACTAATCTCATCTCAGGGCTCCTTAATACAATTTTAATGTATTTTCCCCCTTTGTTGACAAGGATGGTTAACTTAATCGTAATAGACTTTAGGAGAAGCTGAAAGAAGGCCTGCTAAAAAATTGTCGAAGAAATTGCTTGATTAAATTTATTTATTTAATTATTTTTAACTCACCCTCTGAGATATATGCCATATTTGAGCACACATAATTAAACCCTTGGCTTATATTTTAGGTACCAAAATGTCCTTCCCCCACTTCTTTTTACCCCCAAAAATTCGTAGTCATATACAATTTTCTACCACAATCCAACAATTAGTACAATGACTGGTTAAAGAAAAGGCCACCCATTTCTTGGAATTGACACATTATAGATAAAGAACTTAAAGGACATGGTTGGCAAGGATGTTGTATAGAGAGAGGAGGAGAGAAAAAGATGGCCCTAATTTACCGATCAGATTCCCGGTAGCAGTTCGACCTTGGGGACTATCCATGCAGGGGATTTGAGGAGCAGGACCCTAGAATTCTGTTACCTAATCTGTCTAACTCATTTGGGTTTCGAAATTAGAGGTGAATTGTCAGCGTAGAAGTTTTTGTTGGCCTGTTTGGTCTTGGGGTGTAATTATGTGATAATTTTTAGGTATTTCTCCTGGTTGTTTTAAGCATCCGGATGGTACTGCAAAATCATCTGCCACGAGGTCGGCCAAATTCCCTTTATAGTCCAATATGTTCTACCAAGATATATTAGTTTATTTATGACAGTCCAAATAATAAACATTTTGTTAATTTTTAATCTAAAATGTTACCTATTTATGCTTTAATTCACTGAAGTTTTTCTATTTATGATTTTTCAGTTTAAAAAGGTTAATTATTTATGATTTATACTACAAATTACAGTTTAAAATGTTACTTGTTTTACAAATATCAGTATGAAATGTTATTTCTTTTTTACAAATTACAGTTTAAAATGTCTAAATAATTCAGTTGAAAATGCTATATTTCTTACAAATTTCAGTTTAAAATGTCATTCATATTACAAATTCAAAAAATCTTATTTTTTACAAATAATTTTTTTTTTACAAATTTCAGTTTAAAATGTTACTTTTCTTACACATTTCAATTCAAAATGTTATTAATACTACAAATTTCAATTTAAAATGTTATTTTTCTTACAAATTTCAGTTTAAAATGTTCTTTATACTACAAATTTAAAAAATGTTACTTTTCTTTACAAATTTCAGTTTGAGTGTTCCCTTTTTAATAGATTTTAGTTCAAATTTAAAAAATATAAATTTCAGTTTACAGTGTTATTTATTTTACATTATGGTTCTTATGACTTTATTTGAAATGATGTAGTACTTGGTTCGGAGTGATGTTTTGAACTTATTTATTCATTTATATTTTTTTATATATTTTTCTAATTAAAAAACTGAAATAAACAAATTATGCGCGACGCGACCATGGAAACTTGACCTTGCGCAACTATGATTGAAAGCATGTCTATATCTATATCTATATCTATATATATCATAATACAAATGAGGCTCATGAAGAAAGGAAAAAATGGACCAAAAAAAGGACCGTATTTGTCAGGGTTTTGTAGGGTGACAAATGTGATATGTTTTCTTTGGGTTGCACCAGAAATCATTGCCATTGGTTTGATGTATGATAAATATATGTATATAATTATCATAACGGTACAACTACTCTCACTCCAACCATTTACTAAGACACTCCAAAATTTAATAGAATGACAAAACGACCCTTTAACACTTGCACACTCCAATCAACATGTCAAAAGTAAAACATAATTAATAAACCCTCATGAAAAAGAAAAGGTTTCTTACAGTTTTTTTCGAAAATAATTAAATCTTTTTTTTTAACTTTTAATACAGTTTTAAAGAAGAATTACTCTCTTTTTTAATGAAAGTTAAAACCTGTTAAATGTACCCCAAATAACCTAAAAATGATTTTTTTTTTTTTTAAATGGGATAAGTTTTTTTATAACACCCAATTGATTGTTTTTAATAAAGAAAACGGAAGCAAAAGAGTAATTTCATTTTATTTTATCCTATTTTTTTTTAACAGGAAAATGGTGACAATCCCAAAACAATTTTTTCTCTTATTTCCAGTTTTCTATTATAAAACTGTTTTTAAATATTGTTAATAGAAAAGCGCTAAACATTTTTAATGAAATTACTCTTTTTGCTTTCGTTTTCTATTTTAAAACCACAACAAAATGGGTGTTATAAAATTTGAATATTAAAGCAGTTTTTTTTACCCCCTTTAATAAAAACTCGGATTTTTTTCTGAAAAAAACATTTTTTTCTGAAAAAAACATTTTTTTTTACTTATTATTTGGGGTGCATTTAAGAGGTTTTAACTTTTAATAAAAAAGAGAATAATTCTTCAAATTTGAAAAAAAAAAAGCGGTTTAAAATTGTTTTCAAAAACGTTGTCTTTCTTTGTTGAATGGAATTCTTATAACACGTTATATTAGGAGTTTTAAAAGGGTGAGGATGATACATAGGTGCAGGGCAAACAGAGATAGCACGAGCATCGAGGTTTCAATTTTTTTCTCTGTTTGTACAATAAATGGTTGCATGTATGAATATTAATATTTAATTTAAGCCAGAACTGTAATATATTTTGGTGTCACATATTAACATATTGCGTTCATATACGTGTCTTAGTTTCATTACGATTGAATCAAAATATAGTTCAAGAATGTGACACGTCACTATATCATAGCAAATGCATCGAATTTAAGAATGGATAATAGAGCTCCATAATGCGGCACGTCACTATATCCCAAAAAATGCGTACGACTCCTCAAGAGGTCGGTCCTCACCAGGTTCTACCTGGGTTCGTCATTAACAAAATTGACAGTTTTTTCATAAATGTAATAAAAATATAGAATGTATGTGTTTATCAATTCATGTATTTATTGTATTCTTTCTTCTGAATATATTCTGTTTAGTTTGATTGTTTTTATATGTTAATAAAGAGCAAAAAAATGGATTGGTTTGAGATTGTCGATAATAGAACTTATTTAACAATTTATAAGTCATTATTTTGATAGTTCCATGCCTAAAACCTCCGCCCGAACATGATTAAAAATGATATATTGTGTAAATTTTGAACCAATTTCGAATTGTATTACCCTTTCGTGTCAAAACTATCAACCCTAATTTTGAATAATTATTTTTACTCATACAATAAAGTATAAAGCATAATATATTTATAATTTCTATCCACTGTTATCAATTTATATTATTAGGTTTATTTTAAATAAATTTAAAGTATTATTTCTTTAAAACGTCCTGGCATCGTGTTTATTGTAATAATGTACCTAAAACATAAATAGTCATGTGTGCTAAAATGAAAAGTCTAAACAAATGAAAAGGCTAAAGAAATGAATACGTATTAATGTGCAAAAGTTTGTATTTCTGGATGCAACGAGAAATTCCATTAGACCACCCTTACAGC
Source organism: Sambucus nigra (assembly GCA_949130495.1). Classification (NCBI taxonomy): domain Eukaryota; kingdom Viridiplantae; phylum Streptophyta; class Magnoliopsida; order Dipsacales; family Adoxaceae; genus Sambucus; species Sambucus nigra. The sequence goes on along the minus strand of OX422214.1, from coordinate 605,278,178 downwards.
TGCATTACTCCTCAAGCAACCGATGAGTTACCCAATCCCCCTATATAAACCACCACTATTCCTCCCAAACCTAAACCTGTCTCACACTCCACCGTTTTCCTACCTAAAACAAAACCAATATCAAATGGGATCCACAACACAGAATGATGTCGGTTGGATCAGACGACCCTGGACGCCCCAAGAAGACGAACTATTGAGAAACCTCGTGCAACTTCACGGAGTTAAGAAGTGGAGGCTGATCAGCCAATCAATCCCGAGGAGACCTGTGTTATCATGTAGGTCGAGGTGGTGTAATCAGCTCTCCCCCGAGGTGAACCACCAACGCTTTAGTCCCCAGGAAGATGAGATCATCAGGCATGCCCAGGCCAGCTTTGGAAACAAGTGGACCAAGATTGCCAAGCTTCTTCCCGGTCGAACCAATAGCGCAGTCAAGAATCGCTGGAACTCGATGCTAAAACGAAAACCCATGATGCTCAGCATGTTCGAGAGGGATGAAGAGATGTCGGATAGCGGACAGGTGACGAAGAACATGTCTAGTAGCGATTCAGTTGATGTGAATGGGTTGAAACCGAAAAATGGATCCCCCATTGATCTAACTCTGTCTCTCAGAGGGTGCTACTAAGGGATACTCTATTACTACAGTTTAAATTAGGACTAATAAATGGGTCTAGATGATATGTGGTCTAAGGTGTCTCAAAAATAATAGAGACAATGTTTTGGGATACTTTAAGTCATTTGAAGTTTAAAATATGTGCCTGCAGGAGTATACTTGCATTTTGGTTCTCCAAATTAATCATATTTTTATATCTATCTTGAATGAATTGAAATGTTCTTTTTTTTAATGATTATGCTACCAAAAAAAAGATTGCTTGTAATGACTTTAGTTTTTGTTGTTGATGCACAATGATATTACTTTAATTTGACATATCGTTTATGATTGTTTATTTGTTGGATTTCTTTAATTTGTTCACTTGATTTTGATTTGTAGGTATACAATTGTTTTTACTTTTTCTTTCCAGCTCAATGATTGGTATTAGTTGAAAGGAGGAGATAAGTAAGAATCAAAAGACAATGTTCAATTGGATCATAGAATCACAGGGAACAAGCAAAACAATCTATAGAATGGTATTTATACGACAGAAAGTAAACAGTTTCTATATGATGGCTTGTTATAGATGCTGCCAAATTTTAGTTTTAATGGATCATATGGTTTATGTTTGCTCGTTTGACATTGTCCTATTATTGTGTTTCATTTTTTACAATTGTGATGTTGATTTATTTACTGATGTATGATTGTTATTACTTGAAAGAAAAGGGGCGGGGTGTATGGATATGAAAAAATATTTAATTATGATCTAGAAATATTGGGAACAAATACAACAAACTATGAAATGTTATTTAAACAAAAGAATATAGGAGTAAAAAGTTTCCTGGTGAAAATTACTTTTGGCCATCAACTGCCCCGTCCTTAATAGACATATGTGTCTTCATTCATGTGAAACCAAGTTTTTTGTATAAACAAAAATCCTGCTCAAATATTTGACAGTCATGTTTAGCCTTAATAATATTGAACAATGCATCTTTGGGATATCCGGTACCAGTGTGCAACTACTCTGAAGTTGTTTCATCAGAAATAAATTTCACTGAATTAAAAAAAGTAGGACACGTAGTTTACTAGCTGGAAACAAAGAAACCGACCACGCAAACACACACTGAGGCTATGGCTGCAACCAACTAAACCCCAAACCTGTAATAGTCCCAACACAAATATATGAAATACATGAAGGTAACCTTAAAAAACAAACACATCATGGCGAAACAATAACTAGAATCAAAGACAACAAAAAACACGCTTATAAGCAATCACTCCAAGACAAGGATGAAGAAGAATGGAACCCTTTCAAAGAAGAGTGATGCTATAGGTACCAAACAAATCCTCCAAATCTCCCCCAAATAGCATTAGTGAGTTATACTCTGGCGGGACTCATACCACAATGTATAACACTTAATGCTATTGGAGGAAAAATTTGGGAGAGTTGTTTGGGACACAAAGTATTTCCCTTCAAAGAATGGAGATGTTGATGATGCCCATGAGAAAGCCACAAACTTGATGCTCACTCACATACATTCCTTATCTACGTTCGATGCAGATACGGGTGTATAACTTTGTTTTGTTAATTATTAGTATTTAATGTAATAAAAGAGGATTAGTTAACTTTATCAAATATTGAAGTAAGTGAAAGGTCTTTTGGTCTTATAGTATTTCTTAGTTGGAGTAAGATTACTTTAATACAAATAGGAGATGATGTAAAGAGATCAAGGTTCTAAAAGGCGAGAGGCATGATCGAGGTGTAGAGGTCAAGCCTCAAGCCTTAGTAGCCTAGGCGTGCCTAAGTATAAAAAGGCGTTTTTCATTTTTTTAGTATTTTTTAAATTATTTTAAGGCTAGTAAAATAATAAAATGATACATACCTTGATAGTTGAAAATATATTCGTATGTTTGGTAATCATCATTCAATTATCAATATGAATAATTAATACAAAATGGTTCAATATAAGAAATGTATTTTTCAGCTTTCAAATGAAACAAATAGGAAAAAAATAGTGAATGAATTTATATTGTTAAAACTTAATAGCAATTAAAAAAAATGAAATGATTTATATTTTTCAGTTCAGAGTCAGACTTAGAGCTAAAAATAGGGAAACAAAGAAAAAACTGAAGTGATTAGCCTGAAAAGTGAGAAGAGGGATATATAACAATAAATCTGAAGGTTGGAGTCGGAAATGAGTGAGTCGGAGTCGAAAATGTGTCGGAGGTAAGGAGGTTATGGTCGGAAGTTTGTTGACAGTGTAAGTTTTTTTTGTACGAGAGGTGGAAAGAGACAAAGAGGTTTCGTTTTACGTTTGATTATTTTGGAGGATAAATTGATCTTGTTTGTAATAAAACAAGGTCTTTATAAAATGATGTCGTTTTGCTAAATCATTAAAATATATATATATATATATATATATATATATATATATATATATATATATATATATATATATATATATATTAAAAATACGCCTTAACACGCCTTGGAGTCGTTGATTACGCCTTAAACGTGCGTTGACCGTCTTTTACCACGCTTAAGGCATAGGCGGGGCATTTCTCCCACGCCTCACTCCTAGGCGCTCCTTTTAGAACATTGAAAGAGATTAATTGTTCTTTGGTTTCCTAATAAAATTTGATTTTATGTTTGGTAAACTTATCTCCATAGTTGTCAAATCGCAAATCGTATCGTCAATCAAAACCCTATGAATCGCGAATCGTGAATCGAATCGTATGATTCGGTAAAAAAAGTAAAAAAACATAGTAAATAATAAATATATGTACAGAGAGCATATTAGAATATGTAATAAAGCATATTATGACCTAGAACCAATTTGAACCAATTTTAAGGCATTATTACATAGTTTAGAAGCAACATTTGCCTTTGTGGCATAATAATGTTAGTTCAAAATAAAAATGTAAATTTTTTTTATTACAGGAATATTATAATAATAAAAAAAGTTATAAAAATATAATATAAAAAATGTAACACATTATATATAAAGATTAAAGGGAGTGTCTTACTCTTTATTCCTTGAAAAGAAATGTCAAGAGGTTTGCAAACCCTAGTTGCCCAAATATGAAACTCTAAAAGCGTATTTATCTTTAACAATGTGCAAGGGGATGAAGGTTGGTTTCGAACTCAAGAGTTTCGGCATAGATAATAAAAGAGGAAAAGACAAAAATTCAGAAAAGGATTACGAACTCACGACTATTTAGGTTCTGAACTCTTCGTGTCCCTCTTGCCCCGCCCCCTCCCCCCCCCCCCCCCCAAAAAAAAAAAAAAAAACTATTCCTGTCTCCGTTCGCTCTTTTTTGAAAACTTTATATTTTACTTGTATTTTTTCTTTTAGTATTAGAAACTTACTGGAGATATTGAGTATAAAAGAAAAAAATAGAAAAAAAAATCCCCCTAAAACAGTTTGGCCTGACAGATGGGTAAAAAAAATATATTTAAGGAATCTTAAGTATTTAGTCTCATATGAGATGATTTGGTTGCATCCAATCTCACGTATTTTTTTTTAGTTATTGGTCTTGTTGAGTGGCGGTTAAGAATTTCATGGGACATATGTCATTTTCTAAGTTTATGAAGAATGGTGGTGGAGGCGGTTATGGACAGTTATAGAACATTACAATTTAAAAGATACATGGGATGAGTGGCCACTAAAACTTTTCAAATGGGATTAAGGCCTAAAAAGCTATAGATACAAAGCCGACTTAAAAATAGTACCGAATCGGAAATCGCTGTGATCCATGATATTGACAAACCGAATCGCCCAATTCACACCAATTTTTTAGACCTTTGCGATTCTACCTTCGAATCTTTTTACCCCTGAATCGGGTTGGATCGTATGATTCGAATATAGCGATTTTGACAACTGTGCTTTTCTTTTTTCTTTGGATCCAAATGGTGGTATTTGCATCAACATTCTTGTATTCGAAAATTATAGAATTCATCTCGATCCAAATATTCCAAAAACAAGCCACTCAGATATGTTTACGCAGAATACGATATTGCAATGAACGAAGTGATTTTGCAATGAATTAACAAGTGATCCTTGCTCTCGTTTTGGTTGCAATGCATAACACATGGATTTAAAGAGAGCAACCAATTAGAACTTCCTAAATCACAAGTAATCACCCTCCACAAGACACGAGAACATTTGTATTTTTGAAGGAATGTTGGCTTCTGGCAAGAGTATCATTATGGGAAGGAGATTGGAGATATTTGTTAAAAGATATACAAGAGATGACCTCTCCTCCTAACTTCCATTCCCTAACATCCCTCACCCCCTCATAAATGTGGACTCCCTCTATCAAATTGAGCAAGGTAGTAATTTGTTCAATTCACCATCTTTAATTTTCCCTCTAAAACTTAAATTCTACACAAGTGTGCCATTTGAATTGGGAATATAAGGAGGCAATATGTTGACCCTTATTAGAGGATATCTGATATAATTTCAGAAAAATGATTCACAAACTACTAGTCTCCACCTCTCCACTCATCCTCCTAAAAATTTAATAAAAGATCAGCCCCATCTTTCTGTCCCAATGGAGGAAAGATGAGAGGTCCCCAGAAATGAAGTTCCAAAAACTTCTAAAAGTCCTCCTTGTAGTAGCTATATTAAACTCCCATCAACTCTAATGCAGCCCATAGTTGCTCTTGATGACAGAACATCAAAGAGTTTCTTTTTCCAAAAGGAAGCGCCACACCCACTTGCCAAAGTGTCTTTTGAAAGATTATTTTTCTTCTCTTTTATGTATTCCCTGTTGTTTTATAGATTTGTTATCTCTTCCCATTTGATTCTGCTTTGTCAACTAATCTCATCTCAGGGCTCCTTAATACAATTTTAATGTATTTTCCCCTTTTGTTGACAAGGCTGGTTAACTTAATCGTATTAGACTTTAGGAGAAACTGAAAGAAGGCCTGCTAAAAAATTGTCGAAGAAATTGCTTTATTAAATTTATTTATTTAATTATTTTTAACTCACCCTCTGAGATATATGCCATATTTGAGCACCCGTAATTAAACCCTTGGCTCATATTTTAGGGACCAAAATGTCATTTCCCCACTTCTTTGTACCCCCAAAAATTCGTAGCCATATACAGTTTTCTACCACAATCCAACAATTAGTCCAATGAAGGGGCAATATGCGCTATTAAATACTGATCATGAATCATAATTTAGGAATGAATAACTGGAGCATCTACACAAATCCTTCATGCCTCCACAAGTGCTACAACTACCCATTCCTGGAATGATTCATCAAACTTGGCGTCCCTGTGGATGAAAACCTAAAATGTTTTGAATGTAGATTTGACACTGGTCAGATCCCAAAACCTTTGAAAACATTTATCATCTATATGTTACCCAGTCTAACTAGACATAATAGGTATCTAACTAACCATGACAAATTTAGCTCACTCGTACCTCCCATAGGATAGGCTACCGTCAAACCAATAATTAATATTAACCCAATATTATTATTTCACTGTTACTTAAGTTTCTCATACTTAAATTACCTTTAAATATACACTATCTATCTTTTCTACCAACGCACATAAGTAGAAACATCATACTTGTATATATTATCATCATCATGATCATCATAATCATCACCATCCTTTCCCTAATCCCATCACATGGGGTCGACCGCATGGATTCTCCTTTTCCATTCTAATCAAAAGCAGTATTTTTATTCAAGATTAAATCGTTAAGATCTCTCATAATAGTTTCCTCCCACGATAGCTTAGGGAAAATCTTCCTCTTTTAATCTCTATTTCTAATAATTGTCCTATTGTTATAGGTGAATCTATTGGTCTACGCAAAACATGTCCGTACCATCTAAGTCTACTTTCTCTTAATTTATCGTTAACGGTAGTTGCTTTTAACTTTTCTCTCACATACTGATTTTTAATATTGTCCTTTCTAGTTATTTCTATTATCCATCGAAGCATACTCATCTCACAAACATGGAGAATTTATTCATAATTGCAATAGCTCACGGATGCATATTTTTTACTTTAACCCAAGTTATAAAATAATCATAGTTTTATCCGTTCAATTCGAAGTCGTGCCCCTGAACGAATGACCTAAAATAACAACCTACACTACGCCTAGCCCATCGTTGCATGCACGTGGTTCCAGTCCGATGATGTAAGCAACCCTAACTGATAGGCCTTCCACGAACACGGGTTTGTTCACACAAATAATAAATGCATGAATATAGCACAAAATATTTCTAGGTAATTATCCTCATAACTATTGGAACTAGATTTTATTAATCTCGAAATACAATCTTGGTCTTGAAAAGTAACACATAAGTTAATTATAAAATTCACCATTTTTTCGATAATGAAAAAAATCTATTTTTAATTAAATATACCTTCACTTGGACTACCTCCCACATACTCACTTGGACCAGTAAAAATCCCCCAAATGTTTCCACGGTCTAACCCTAACCCAGCCCAAGAATCGAATGAATTCACCCTTGGAGCCAAATCGATTCGCTCCGGGCCAGAATCGATTCACTCTAGAGGCCGAATCGATTCGGTTTTGGGCAGTAACCCATATCTACTAATTTTTCTATATGGGTTTCTTCCCCAAAATATCATACTTGTTTTTAAGGCTTCATACACTTCAATTTCAAGAACCATAACTCCATTATAGTCAAGAAAATGTGTTAACACTGAAGTTAATAATTAAATTCGCCATTTTTTCAATAATGAAAAAAATCTATTTTTAATTAAATATCCCTTCATTTGGACTACCTCCCATATACTCACTTGGACTAGTAAAAATCCCCCAAATGTTTCCACAGTCTAACCCTAACCCAGCCCAGGAATCGAATGAATTCGCACTTGGAGCCAAATCGATTCGCTCCGGTCCGGAATCGATTCACCCTGGAGGCCGAATCGATTCGCTTTTGGGCAGTAACCCAGATCTACTAATTTTTCTATATGGGTTTCTTACCCAAAATTCCATACTCATTTTTAAGTCTTCATACACTTCAAATTCATGAACCATAACTCTATTATAGTCAAGAAAATGTGTTAACACCATTTTACACTCAATTTACGCAGGATAACACCCCATTAATTCAAGTAATTGGGTCTTAAATATCACAAGTTATCTAAACCCAACGAGTTCACAGCAATCATCTAAATTACTAGAATAGTAAAATCACTACATGATTTGAATTCAACCATGGACATTAATCCTATCTCATGGACTCTAATAGTAACTCCTCTAATTAAATGATAAAAATTCCAAGTTTGTCACCAAGTATTTAACTTTTAAGGCATATATAACATTAGTTTGTTCTCAACAGTCCTAGATTCAAATCCAACTATGATTCAGTAATTTACGTCTGACTTAAATTTGTGAAACTATGTTACTTTTCTAATTCGTATATTTTGCCTCCAGAATTTATATAGGGCACATTTAAGAGGTAGGTTGTTCAACTTTGGTAATTTGGGAAAATTGATTCACGTGAATTTATCTTTTTATTAATTTCATTATATATGCTAATTAGATTACACATATATAATCACATATAATTATATTTATTCCCTCTAAATTTCTTGATTTTGTTCACTGAAAAACTAACGAAAACTATTCTTTTAAAAGAATGGTTGAAAATATAAAGCATTTGATCTTATGAACCACGTCATCTGTTTTATTTGCAATATGGTATTTTTTATATCCTTTTTTTTCAAGCCCAAAACTAGAGGAGAAAATCAAATTTGGGGTTTTATAATAACCCCATTACAAAGATTCAATGATTAACTAGTCGAATATAAAAATAACTGATCTTGTCAAGCTTGAAAGCTCCTTTGACCATCTGTGGAAGATCCTTCACAGCCTTATAGGTTTTAACCCCTTTTAAATTAACTCCAACATTAGCTAATCTATGAGCAACCTGATTTGATTCTTTATAGCAATGGCTAATCAAATAATTAATATTACTAAGATCTAAAAAAATTTCTTCTGTAAGAGACTTCAATCGCCATGGAGGATTCCACTCTCTTTTGATCAATTTCACCACAAAAAGTGAATGTGACTCTATATCAACTTCTGAAAAATTCTTCTGCACGCATAACTTAATTCCAAGACTTAGACTTTTTAGCTCCATGACAGAGTTAGTTTCAAACTCTTATTCTTTTGGATAAGCAAATACCATCTCTCCTTTGTCATTGTGTAAAATACCACCCAAACCTCCTTTACCCGGGTTCCCTTTGCATGCCCCATCAATGTTCAGCTTGAGTCTTCCAATAATAGGAGCATTCCATTTAACTTTAACACAGTGAAGCATTTTTTAGCGGAAATTCAATCCAAACACCTCTGAGAAAACCTGTTGAATCTTCATATATTTTATATCCCTCTTTTGAGTTTTAGTTATAGTTATTAGTGATTGAACATCACTATTTGTATGTGAATTTTTATATACAAATAATATTTTTTTATAAGCTTGTATTTTACCTTATTTGAATTTAAATATTCATTTGGTATCTTAGGTATTTAATCAAACGTGGGAAGCTTTAGTTGTTTCCAATCTCATCCCGTGTATTTTCATTTTTAGTTGCGGGTCGTGCTGTGTGGTGGTTAAAACGTTAATGGGACATGTGTCATTTTTTTAAGAAATTAAAAAGGGCGATTGGAGGCGGTTATGAGAGGTTATGAAAATAGTAACGATTATAAATATAAATGAGATGAGCGATAATTAAAACTTTCAAAGCAGGACTAAACCTAAAAAAACATATTCATAAATGTATTTGATCCACATCTGGATAAAATCTTGTCCATTGATAGGCCTAAACAACTCTATATATTAAATCAGAGGAGTGTTTGTTCAAGGAGGGTTATTCGAAAGGGATAAAATGGGGCATCCGATGATCTCTTTGTTGTAAAGTTGTAAATTAAAAGAAAAATAGGGTCAATCGTAATTGCAATAGCTCACGGATGCATTTTTTTTACTCTAACCCAGTTTATAAAATAATCATAATTTTATCCCTTGAATTTAAGGGAGTGATAATAATTTAAACAAAATAAATGACTAGAATATATTAGTCGTGTCCTTAAGTTGTACATAGAGAATTACAAACCTCAATTGTAGTGCCAGTAAGGCTTTCTTAGGAATCCAACTTCAATACTTTGTGAACACCAAAGACTACAGTAGTTGGTACTTGTTGGTCGAGAGTGGCTTAGGTTGCGTAGGTTTAAGGCATTTAAAGGCATAGATGACATGAAAAATTTTGGCTTAAGAGTTGCATAATGGAAATAGTGTTAGGACATTCGCAGAAATCGACCAGCACACAACACCTTCAACAAAATTGACAGATTTATATATTTCATAAAAACAAGCACAAAACTGACCAACACACAACATCTTCCACAAAGAAGAAGATTAACCACAAACATATAAGAAAAAAATACATCATCAAATCAAGAAAGATGAAAACACCACACAAGATTGACAGATTTATAAGTCCATCGACCTGATAATACTTAAAGAAAAACATATGCGAATCACAGACTCGGGACTCCAAAAAAATGATATCCCGATCATACCCTTCCCGTCCAAGCTCTATCATTTCCTGGAGTGCCTTTGGTGATGTTGACGATTGCGAGATTTACGAAAAATATGGCGACCAAAATGAATAACATGATGGTACTCGAACCATGAATGAGCACATTATAGAAATGACCAATCTGACTGATAGACTTAGAGTTTTGGGCATGACAGTGGATGAGTCTTTTCTCGTCCAATTCGTCCTAAACTCCTTACCTCATGAGTATGGGCCTTTCCAAATCAATTACAACACTATAAAAGACAAGTGGAATGTAAATGATTTGCAAAGCATGTTGGTACAGGAGGAAGGAAGGCTCAAGCAACAGAATGGCCATGTGACTAAGGGACAGGTGGCAAACCTTACAGTCAAAGGAGCTGGTTTTAAGAAGAAGTTCGGCAAAGGCATTAAGAAAGATCCTGGGTCGTCTCATCAAGCTGAACCATCAACTGCTACTGTGAAGAAGGAAAAGAATGACAAGTGTCACTTCTATAAAAATAAGGGCCATTTCCAGAGGGATTGTCATAAACGAAAGGCCTGGTTCGAGAAAAAGGGTAAGCCCTTTATTTATGTTTGTTTCAAATCAAACTTTATTAACGCTCCTTCTAACACTTCGTGGATTGATTCTGGTTCTATGTGTCATGTTCCTAATTCGATGCAGGGCTTCATTTCGATCCGCAAAACAAATCCAAATGAGCATTTTCTCTACATGGGCAATAGGGCAAAGGCTAAAATAGAAACTGTTGGAGTCTTTCACCTGATTTTAAGCACTGGATTTAGATTAGATTTGCAAGAAACTTTTTATGTTCCCACAGTTTCTAGGAATTTAATTTCTGTTTCTAAACTCGCTTTAGATGGTTTTGCAATTGAATTTAAGAACAATGGTTTTGGTTTGATTAAAAATTCTAATAATGTTGGTTCTGGTTTTTTATTAGACGGTTTATATCGATTGAATCTTGAAATGAATTTTTCTGAAACCCTTGTGACCCTGCATCCTAATGTTGGTACGAAACGTACACTTAATGATGAAAAATCTGCTTATTTGTGGCATAAAAGATTAGGGCACATATCCAGGCCGAGAATTGAAAGGCTCATTAAAGATGGAATACTCCATAACCTGGATTGGGCCAATTATGATGTATGTGTGGACTGTATTAAAGGAAAACAGACCAAACATACAAAGAAAGGAGCCACAAGAAGCACCCAGCTACTTGAAATAATACATACAGACATATGTGGACCTTTTGATATTCCATCCATTGGTGGAGAAAAATACTTCATCACCTTTATAGATGATTTTTCACGTTATTGCATTTTGTACATGTTGCATGATAAATCTCAGTTTGTGAACGTTGTTGAAATATACATTAATGAGGTTGAGAGGCAACTAGGCAAAAAGGTAAAAATTATTAGGTCTGATAGAGTTGGCGAATATTATGGTAGATATGATGAGTCAGGGCAACGCCCTGGCCCATTTGCTAAACTCCTTGAAAAATTAGGTATTTGCGCCCAATACACAATGCCAGGATCACCTTGGCAGAATGGTGTAGCTGAAAGACGTAATCGTACCCTTATAGAAATGGTAAGAAGTATGATAAGTAGGACCCAATTGCCTACATTTTTGTGGACACATGCATTAAAAACCGATGTACACATCTTAAATAGGGTTCCTAGTAAGTCAGTTTCAAAAACCCCTATAGAAATTTGGAAAGGATGGAAACTCGATTTAAGATATTTACGTGTGTGGGGCTGCCCAGCGGAAGCTAGAATATATACCCCTCATGAAAAGAAATTGGATCCTAGGACATTATCTTGTCATTTCATAGGGTATCCAGAAAAGTCGAAGGGATATAGATTCTACTGTCCAAATCATACAACTAGAATCATAGAAACTGGAAATGCTAAATTCATTGAAGAAGGTGAAGTAAGTGGGAGTATAAAATAAAGGGAGGTAATCATTCAAGAAGTCAGGGTACAAATTCCTATACCCAAAGTTAATAACATACCTGTTGTTCCTAATGTAGTTGTTAAACCGGTCATTGACCCAATCAATAACAATGAACAACAAGTGAATGATCAACTAACTGAACAACCACATAATGAGACTATAACCGATGAAACTTTTGAAGCACCACAGGAAGTGGAATTAAGAAGATCTCAAAGAGAAAGGAGATCGGCAATTTCGAATGATTATGTGGTATACCTTCAAGAGATCGAATTTAACATAGGAAATATTAATGATCCAATTTCTTATGAAAAAGCTGTAAATAGTGATGATTTCGATAAATGGATTGATGCCATGAATAAAAAAATAAAATCTATGAATGACAATAAAGTTTGGGAGTTGGTGGAATTGCCAGAAGGACAAAAACGAGTTGAGTGCAAGTGGATCTTTAAGACCAAACTTGACTCAAAAGGCAATATCGAACGACATAAAGCTAGACTTGTTGCCAAAGGTTTTAATCAACGATAAGGCATTGATTATAATGAAACCTTCTCTTCAGTTTCAAAGAAGGACTCATTGAGAATCATATTAGCGTTAGTGGCTCATTATGATTTGGAGTTGCACCAAATGGATGTAAAAATAGCTTTTCTAAATGGGAGTTTAGAAGAAGAAGTCTACATGGCACAACCACAAGGCTTCATAAAGGAAGAAAAGGAAAACATGGTCTATATGTTGAAGAAGTCAATATATGGTCTAAAACAAACTTCTCGTCAATGGTACATTAAGTTTCACAATACCATTACATCCTTTGGGTTTAAGGAAAACACTGTTGATCGGTGCATATACCTGAAGATCAGTGGGAGTAAGTTTTTGTTTTTAGTACTATATGTTGGTGACTTACTTATCGCCAGCAGTGATCTTAGTTTATTAAGTGAAACCAAGAAGTACCTTTCTAAAAACCTTGAAATGAAAGATTTATGTGAGGCATCCTTCGTGATCGGGATAGAAATATCTCGGGATAGATCACGAGGAATGTTAGGATTGCCTCAGAAAGCTTACATTAACAAAGTTTTAGAAATATTTAGCATGCAAAGTTGCAATCCCATTAATGTTCCACTTCAGAAAGGGGATAAGTTCAGCTTAAGTCAATGCCCCAGAAGTGATTTAGAAAGGGAGCACATGAAAGGTATGCCTTATGCTTCGCTCGTAGGGAGCTTGTTGTATGCACAAGTCTGCACTAGACCGAATATCAGTTTTGCCGTTAGGATGCTAGGCAGAAATCAAAGCAATCCGGGGATTCACCATTGGAAAGCTACAAAGAAAGTTCTGAGGTACCTGCAAGGGACCAAGGATTACATGCTCACATATCGGAAGACTGATCACCTTGAGGTGATTGGTTATTCAGACTCATATTTGGGGGGATGTCTTGACAGTAGGAAGAGCACTTCGGGTTATGTCTTCCTTATGGCTGGAGGAGCCGTTTCATTGAAAAATGCTAAGCAAAGCGTCATTGCATCATCTATTATGGAGGCTGAGTACGTAGCTAGCTTCGAAGCTACAAATCATGGATTATGGCTGCGAAACTTTATTTCAGGACTTAGAATTATGGGGACAATATCTAAACCACTGAAAATTTATTGTGATAATGTCGCAGCAGTCTTCTTCTCGAAGAACGATAGGTATATTAAGGCTGCTAAGCATATTGAGATGAAATACATATCAGTTATAGAAGAAGTTCAGAAAGAAAGAGTGTCAATTGATCACATTAGTACGCGTGATAACATAGCAAATCCTCTTACGAAAGGACTATCTCCGAAGACCTTTATGGAACATGTCAAAGAGATGGGTCTCGATTAGTTGGATTATGATTGCTATTTTGGCTTAGTTGTTTGACACTATTACTTGAATTCAATAAAAGTGTTTCTGATTTCTATTATTTCTGTCTTTTGTGAATGCATGCATATAATTATGAATTATTGTTGACAAAAATATTTCTTATTCAAAAGGACATTATGAGGCCATTATGATACCCAATATTAAAGGCTAGTTGAATGAAACATTGGTGTTGTGGTACATGGAAGGAACCATGCTCTTGAATAGCATGGAACCGCCATAACTCGCATCCGTGAATCATTTGATTTAGCAAAATTTATCAATGATTGTGCACCTTATGATATCTAATTTAATTATACGAATTATTAAGACCAAGTGGGAGACGGTTGGAAATTAATGTTAGTGACGAAATTAATTATTTAATTTCAATTGTATTAAATTCTGAATTTCCCATTTATGTGGTTTTAATAAATGTCAGATAATTAATTAGGAATGTGATAAATAAAGATATTAAAAGATTTGGGTAAACCTTATCCGTTAGTCACATGATGGTTAGTGGCATTAGTGGGAGACTTGGAAAGAGTCCCACCACCACTAAGATTCCGATCCTCTTCCCCTTATAAATAGAGACCTCTACACTATCTAGAGTCATCTCAATACACACTGTTTCTAAGGAGGGAGAGAAAAATCGAAATTCATTTTTCTCATATTCCGGGCTATTCAAGAAAGGAGCATTCAAGTCATTTTAATCCGTTCAACAAGATGGACAAAGGTCAGTTTTTAAATCATAGTTATAAGGAATTTTCGGTTCTGTGATTGCATGAAGATAAACATCCTGAATTCATGTCAAAACTGTTATATTCATGATACAACCTTATGATTCATATTTGAATTTATGATTAACAAAACAGTATTAGTTAACAAATGTATGAAGACCTATCCCACCTATGTCACTAGATGCAAATTTTTTGGCAGAATAGCCAATTTTCATCTTACACAAACACTTCAACTCCAAATTCATTTCGTTTTATTTTTACTAAAATAAAAAAAAGGTCAAAGTCAAAATGTTCACTATAGTCGTTGACTTGTCATGCCAAAGAAATAGGTTCCTAACGAGTAACATTTTTATATGATGAAATGATCATATTCAAACCCCACCATTTATGTTAACGTGTGTCATGTTTATCCATTATTATCCATTAAGATGATGAATCATTTTAAACTCTATTATCCCATTACTCATTTAGACCCATCAATTCATTAACATTATTTAAGCTCTCATTTAGCAAATCCGCTATAACAGAATATACACTATACTATATAAACTCTTTAAAAAGCTCAACAATGTCTGTTATTTACTTTTAATTGATCTTATTAATGGATGAAGTAGGCCAACATTGAACGCAATCCATCCTATCGAGTTGGCAATGATAGGACCAAAAATTATTGAGGATTCACCATTAACCAATATTTTTTTGTCAGTTAATCCCATGTCTCCTGTATCATTTCGTCAAATCTATAGGCTAGTTAAAGGGTCAAAAACTTATTGTGCATGCCTTAGGATTACCAAAGGTAATTATTAACTTGCAAAACAACATTTACAAACATGGCTTGGAATTGGTTTAGTTATAACATCTCAGTCAGTAAGCTTGTGCAATCTATTTTTTGTTTCATTGTTATGTGTAACCAACCCGCGAGAGAGAATTATATGTATGTAGATTACCCAAAATCAACCCCCAAAAGAAGATCATTAACTATATAGCCAATAAAATGCAAGAATGTGACAACGTGTGCTCTTCATATTTTGGGTGATAATTCATTAAACAAAAATATATGTTTGAAACTAAAAATAATTATTTTAATCAATTAGTGAAACATAAAGAGTGCCAGCATAAAATATGAATATCTCGAACCACAAAAATTAGAAAAGATAAGAATCAAAGTATTTATAGATCTCAAATACAATGAAATCAAAATGCACCGACAACAAATATGGAATCCAAGTGCCCACTGATGAAGTGGTCTATAACTAGAACGTACAATAAAAAATCCTCAAATACTATAGCCTCTCACAGACCCAACCAATCCCACCACATGAAACTCAAATACTAAGCAATACGTGCTTAGCCCGAACAACAAGATTATGCTATGACAGCATTATAATAAACCTTTACAAGTTCATGATTTAAATCTGCTCCGGTGATAAACCCGAGAAATATAACTAAAAGATCACTCAAAAAAGGGTCAGACAAAGATGGCGCAAGCACCAGCAAGAGCTCCAGGGAGTGGTTTACCCTCAGAGATGTAGCACATCTTGTCGGCAAGTCCAGCCTTCTCTACAGCTGCAATTGAGTCACCTGCTCCAATAATTGTTCACTCCTTTCCCACCAAACATAACCAATTTCTTTGCTATCACCTGTCAATACACACACGCAAAATAAGCTCAATTGAATGTCCAACAAAAAAGGATCAAAAGGGGCTTATTAGTCGCATCCCCGATTTAAAGATATTTTAGTGACAACCTCATGTTTCCGTCACTTTAGTGCAGTCTCTACGTTTACAGCTTGTAAAGATTTTACAGAACACAATGTTTAAACAAATTACCGAACATTCTCATAGTATTCGCATTGTTATTTTATGGTTTTGGGTTCAATGCCTCAAAGATCTTTTAATAGGGACTGCAGGTTTTTACAAAAGCAGAGAACACAACTACAATACAGAGCTTTTACTAAGATGACAAAGATTTAGAGACCTAACGGGGTTTCCCCTCCGACCCTCCCCTAATGGGGTATATTTGAGAATGATATTTCGGGGTTTGGGGAAGAGGGTATTGAACCTATTTGGATTCATCATGGGTTCGGGTTTACTTAAAAAAAGGCCAACCCGACCTAATTATACATATTTTAGCAAACAATTTATATAGAATATATATTTAACAAGAAATGCCATCAAATAAATATATTTTAAGTTTGATTTTATCCATTAGAATTCATAAACTTCACAAACATGGTGAGGCACTTGTATATTATTTTAGATATTTACAAAACCAAATTCATCAAGTTACACATGTATAATAGGCAGTTCAGGTCAGGTTTTATAAAAGGCATATACGTTCCAGTTTCTGGGCGTGCATGTTTAACGCTATTCTTGTTAGGTTGGGTTCAGGTTTTGTAAAAGAAGCCCAAATTTGTCCCTTGCTATGATACGGTGATATGGAAAATCTTAAAAATATAGAGCTCAAAAACGACAACAACTAGCATAGACAATATGTTAATGTTGAATTAAAGGAACCATGTGTTAAGCATGATTTTATGGAACAACAGGTATATATATTTTATTCAATTATTATAATTTAACTTTTCATAAAATTATATACCAACAACACAGAAAATAAGAATACAACCATATGGCACATGACTAATAATATAAGCAAGGATCATAATTGATATCCAGTACCTCTCTTCTTGCTGTAAACTTCTCAGACTCAAGCACGCCCGTGGCTCCGTTTCAAATAATGGTTTATATAGTATCCAAAGCTTCACCGGATGTCTTAATGGAATTGGGTCAAATGTCCAATCCCATCCATCCATCTGGAATTCTATAAATAATCTGCAAAAAAATTGATCTGTGTGACTTACACGCCATGCAGAAAATTTCACTCAAAGTCAGTAAGTAAATTAATTGCATTTCTCTTTCACCTTTACTGCCTTTAAATCTAGGTAATTAGTTGAAATTATAGACAACTTGTTACATGCAGCAAAATTAAGTTTCCGTTTGATATACAGGATAAGGGATTCAGATATTTAAATATGATCTGTTGCAGCTTATGATGTGCTTTATTTATGTTAGTCGGAAAGGAATTCAAGTGATGATTTATCCCTAATTACTATTCTTACCCATTATTGTGTTGATAAGACCATTCCACCTAGGAAGTAATTATTTTATCGTATTGGGGTGGGATGGCGTTAAATCCTATTTGGCCCTTTTATCCCGCGCGCGAAACAAGGTTTATAAGTATAGGCAAGTGTTTTGAACCACCAAAATATGTTTTTAGCGGTTGTAATCTATTAAACTTGATGTGATGGAATATGTTACGTAGAATGGAATTCAAATTTGCCAGTCTCCGCATCTTATTAATTGGTGCCTCAAAACACCAAATACTGTTTTTAGTGTTTGTAATCTGATCAACCAATAGGATGATGAGACGCTCAACACCTCAAGTGTTTGTTTTAGGATCGACAAATTTAGTTTTAATAGAACGTAATCATTCCTAGTGACCATGAAAGCATGATAATGGAATGGGAGAGCCAAAAGGATACTTACCTTGTTGGCATCGACAGCAAACTTGTCAGCGATGACCATATCAGAAGGGAGCAATATAGAAACCCCTTTAGCCTTTAGACTCAGCAAGAAGTGATGTTGCAAGATCAAGCTTGCCTTCCTCCACAAGCGATGACCCAATTGGGCCTTAGGCTTTGTAAAAACAGAATATCATACCTCCACCCAACAAGAGAATGTCAACCTTCTCCAACAACACAATCACGCCAATATTAAATGGATACCTTTGACCCACCAACTATTGCAGCAAATGGCTTCTTGGGACAAATCCAAATAGGTAGTCAATATCCTGAGCACAAAAAACATGTACAGATATGTAAATGGCAATAATTTCAGTGAAAAATAAGAAAGATTCTAAAAATTCCAACTTTGGGTGTGTTTAATTGCCTAAATTTTCCTTGGAAGTTTTTTCAGATGGTAAAGCAGAAGTTCTGGACACTTGTATCATAATAGAAGGTAAAACAAATAGCTCATAAGAATCGTTTATGCAAATGCAAGTCAACCATGTTGATAGTCAAATCCTTAGAGCATCTCCAATGATGGTGTATAACTATAGGGTGAATCACATGTGTAAAATAGACTTTACACTTAATTTATACACTACTTTATTTCGTACTCTAATGCTTGCCACAATTTAACACTTCAACAATCGAATTTGGATAATTCTAGGCGGCCACGCAAAATAGACACTTTCTGTGTTAACATGTTGTACTTTCATTGACTTGTGTTTGGGCTCCAGTACTATTGGTCCCGGACACAAGCCAATGAGGGTGGGTGCCATCAGTGTGGCGCACCAAATTTGTCAATTTTGTGTATTGATGTAGAAGGACCCAACGAACCTTCATTTATTCCCTGTCAAATGCTGGGTTATAGTCCTAACTCCTTTCATAATTTTATTTTTTTTGGCTATAAATTTTATTCAACATTTACGCTGTCAAAAGACAGTACATAATTACAGATTGTTGTTAACGAACAGTCACATAGTAACTGTTAATGAACTGTCATATATACTTGTTAGCTCTTTGGAATTCAAGGTGATATAAATGAAGCACTAGGAACTTAAGTAATCATGAATAGTTTAAGAGAGAATTTGCCTGTATTAGTTACATCTATGTGTATATTTTGTGATGAATTATACATGGTATAAAGTTAATGGTATAAAGTTAATCCAACAGAGTATGCTGGCACAATTCGACTACACTATGAACCTTGTCATATCTGTATACGTATTTTAATAATATCAGTTTCTGAAAGTGATGTATACTGCACTTTTTAACTATACAAATACAAAATAACTTACATTAATTGTTAAGCATATTTTCTACTAAATTCACCTTATTTTTTTATATATCCAAACTGAGACTGCTCACATGCAAACTTAAGAATGTGCGTGTTCATCAGAACCTCTATTGAGGAGGTTTATATGAACTCCAATCTCGTGCTGCACTTATACAAATCTTTTACCACCGTTTGACACACAACATATAACAATAATCAAATCTTCTAATATATTATTATAGGGGAAATTGCAAAACTTGCAGTTTTGAGATTGAAGTGAATTTACCTTCACCTCTGTGAGTAGAGAGTCTGGCAAAGGCTTGACTTTTATGTGTCAACAGATGAACAACAGATGGCCTCACAAAAAGGATGATGATGATTTTCCAGGTAGTTACTTGACTCTGTTTGATCCAAAATAGCGTAGATTGGGGCCCACCACTCTGGCCCTACTTTTTTGAGTTCGAGTTACTTTTTTGTATCTCCAAGAGAATGAGTCCTACTTTGAGGGTTGAAATTTATCTTCATCAAATGTAAAAGGATACTCGTGTATGTCCTCGAGAAGTTCAATAACCTCAGGTCTCTTTCCGCTATTACTACTTGCACGTGATCGATTATATGACGTGGATGTCAAAAAACTGAGACTGAATTTAACCAATGAGTGTCAGCCACCAGATGTCGCGGTAGTTTCAGAACTTATTTGACTACAGAGATGCATTTAAGCTTTTTCTGAGAAGAGTTCCCCTCCATGCTACAACGACTCACAGGACAATTTACGAACACAATCCATTGATGTCCACTGCAAATTCACAAACATAACTCGATTGTCATTCCATTCAGGATTATAAGAGTTTAAAGAAAAATCTATTTCTTAGTAGCTATAGTTGTGTCACAATGATCAAAGATTATTTCCAATTAGACTTAATTTTTAGGGTAAATTAAAATAAAACTCGTTTCAAATTGGTACATTTTTTTTACAGAGCTAACAAAAAGACAATTTTATCCTTTAAAAAGTCAATCTCTCTCAAGTGATTTGTGTTAGTTTTGGTCCTCTCTCTTTAGTGGCGGTGGCATTAGTGGGTGAATGCACACGGTGGTGTGTCAATATAGGCGGTGACCGTGCTATGGTGGTTGTGTACGATTTCTCTTGGGTTCTTGGTTCTCTCTCTCTTTTGGCTGTTGCGATGTTATGTGAAAATAGCTCGTATGTGAATGCAAAGGGGCGGTAGTGGTGTGTGTAGGCAGCGGGGGGGTGTAGAACGAGGTTGTGGTGGAGTTGGGGGTTGGGGGTTGGGGGTTGGGGGTGGAGGAGGTGTATTATTTCTTTCTTTGTTTTTTGACAACGGCGAGAGGTGGCAGAGGAAGTGAAGTTGGTTGAGGTTGCTTTTTTTTCTTGGGTTTTGAATTGCAGGGTGAGTGGGGCTGCCAGTCTTATTGTTGAGGTTTATGATGGTGTGGGTGGGGATTTTTGTTGGGTTTTGCGTAGTGGTTGGGAGGTGGGGGGGGGAGGGGGTGAACTCAATTTTTTTGTCTGGGTGGTGCTTGCTAATTTAATGGTGTAAATTAAATTTATTCCTTTTTAATTTTTGAAACATATACAAGAAGGGTAATTTAGTCAAACTTAAAAAATTAGATGTCATCTTACTTGCATTTTGGGGCAGTTGGAGGTGGTGCTGGGGCCAAGCGGAGGAGGGTCGATAGATTGCAGTAAGATAGGGATAGGGTTATAGATGAAAAAGAGTATTTGTGTAAGATGAGGATAATTTTGGAAGGGGGTAAACTCATCTCATGCGAAATTTTATTTTATTTGTGTCTCGATTAAAAATCCATACATATATATATATATATATATATATATAGAGAGAGAGAGAGAGAGAGAGAGACTAATATTATATCCTAGTGGGATTTAAAAGTTTAGAAAATCATTATGCTTATTATGTTTAGGAGAATGTATTTGGAAATTATTTGTTTTTTTCATAGAATGTTCTTACTTACAGATAAAGACTAGTGATTTGGGGCAGAGAAATTCTACGGAGAATTCCGAGAGGATCTGCAAATACGTCATATATAATGCAAGGAATGTGGCAGATTGCAGGTAAGCAATAAACAAAGATTGTTTCAATAAGTATACCTGACTAAAATAAGTAATCAAGAGTGCCGATAAAATCTCTAGTGCAATTTGTAAATAAGGGTTCATTTGTAGTAGGATCCATTCTCCTCCTCTGTTGCTCAAAACCTAGACCAACCACAATTCTTGCAAAGGAAGAGTATGCACTCACCTGTTAAAAAAAAGTGCCACATCCTTTACAGGTCAAAACATGTGTTTAGATACACCTCTACCTCCATGGGAAAGATCTTAATGCCCTAGTTGCTTTGGAGTTAACTATTTTTCACCTAGCTAGAAAATATGATGAGTCTTGTTTGGTTTCTCTATTTTTATCTAAAATTATATATTATACTGCGTGAATTTTTTTTTTGAATCAAGATAGGTGAAAATACTTTAAGCCATTTTACTTGAGACCCAGGTTAAAAACAATTCACCCAAAAGCGGGGCCTAGTAGTATAAAGGCATCCAGACAGAAATCCCTCAAAGCAATAACTCAAGAAATATATGTTACCAATGGAAGCTGATGAGTTAGTTTGGTATTGGTGGCAAGGAGGAGAATTCCGAGAGGGTTTACTGATAATTCTGGATGCATTGGATCAACTTTTACCGTTGCAAGAAGTGTAATTTGTAATGATTCACATGCTCTGCATTCGAAACTAAACACATCAGAAATGAGCAATTATTTAATCACATAAAATTGACATCCTTTGATTCTTGTTGAACGTTTACATGTGTATTTGCCTAAGATTAAACAAACCAAAAAATCAAATCAAATAACATAGAAGTTCAGTGAATGCTTATGAAATGACACACTAAAGTTTTAAGAGCGTTATTGCGAAAGAGAACAGTAGTAGAATAATGGCATGGCAAAAAATACCTAATTCCTTACCACACAAGCAAGGTGGCGCTTCCCAGGATTATGGACCCCCTGGTTACTGAACTTCGCGTCTAGAACCACGATTAGTGCAAAATTGTCCTAATAAAAAATTAAAGTTACTTTTTCCATCAAAGCTGACAAGCCAACATATACCCTCCAAGATTATGCAAAACTAAGTAAAGATATTGAGCTAAGGTACCTTAACCAATCAATTCAGAACTCTTATCTTCTGAGCACTTGGAACCAAAGCATCAGTTATGAATTGTGCAGCTCTATTAAACTCAAACTGCACACCAGCATGTAGAGTTAAATTACTAAATGAACAAGACATAATTCACAGGGGAGTATTTCTTTCCCCGGATAAAAGGCTTCAACCATGCAACCAATATAAATACGTTACATTTGTAAACGTACGTACACTGCTGTTGTGTATGGCACTTTCAACAGAACCACAAGGTTTAACTTCAGCGAACGCCAATTTTTAAAACATTTCTAATTTATACATAGAAACTCTTTCATTATTTATCACATAACAGTTATTTGGTGCACTTACCTACCTCATGAAGACAAACAATGTCCGCATGGTAACCGACTATTTCCTGAAGCAAATTCTGCCTGCGGTAAGCCCAAGAAGGGCGATAACTGTATAATTCACTTGTAGAATAGGCATCGGATATGATGTTGTACGAGTGTACAATAAAAGTCCCTATTGACGAAACACAACCATCTAAATCCAAATGCCCCATCACGTCAACTCCGCTGACCAAAATCAAGCAACGTAGATTAGGAGACAGAGCTGGAATCACACGGGACGTCAATAATGTGTTGGCCTGTCCCACGGGTTGTTTCGTTTGAACATCTACCACAAAACATTAAAACTTGAGGAGAAGGCCACTATCATCATCTGTTGGGGTAGATGAGCCTACTTCGAACCAGGTTTCACCACACTCCTTTGTGTAACTGCCTGCAGGATATAAAGGTGCTGTTGCTCCTTTTGACAGTTAAGGGTTGATTGTGAACCAGCTAGGCCAGTATTTATGCTATTAAAGCGCCTAAATAAATCTTCTTCCTCGTCTCCATTTTCACTTACAGCGCTGGCTGCACGCTCATGAAGAACGCGATGGTGCTGCCATGCATCCGAAAAACATTTGGGGGAGCAACGGTAACTTCTGGCAACTGGTATATTGGCCTTAACACGTCCTAAGCACTACAATGTCGCTTGCTCCGATGGGTCTATACTACATACAGTAACTTTGTTGTCACATTGAATACAGTACCTGGAGAGCAACCCTCAAACCATTTAGTAACAGTAACAATGTGGTACTGGGCATCTTTTCCTTTTTTGTCTCAAATGTTTTCCTAGATTCAAGAGAGAGGTTCTAACCACAAGCCTAACACCTTGAATAAGATCCTGTCAATGTCGTCGAATTTAGGGATCTTTTCTCTTCTATTGCAAGGGTCCAGATCATTCCATTGGACCATTAAAACAGTGATTACAGTGAAAATGGAATATTTTTATGAAATGTGTAAAAAACATCCAATGGTTTGCATTTAAAACTAGCATAAAATTTGAAAATAGGTCTAAACGCACAAACGCGCTCACCTATGAAGCACGGACACGTAATACGTGTTTCGACACGCGACACGTGATTGACCCAAAACTAGGATACGACACGCTATGATACGTATAATATATAATATATATTTAAATATATATTAATGAAATAAAACAGATTTTCTTCATAAAATACATTATTAGAGCATTCTTAAAATGAAATTAAGAAAATGGACCATACAAAACAAAACTCGAGCACTTTGACCTTAAGAATCATAAATAAAGCACAATTACCATCACTTGAATCAAAGCTGACTCGTGGCTTCCGAGAGAGTGTTCGTGCTTCATAGGTGTCCGACACGTTGTTGGACACGTTGGCTTCCGGGAGAGTGTCCGTGCTTCATAGGCGCTCACAATGCCACTTAACTTTGCGCACAATTTTAAAGTGCGTATAGATATATGTAACTACGAGATTTGTTTATTATTTTTATCATTGGACTTTGGTTTCTCGGGATCCGAGGAGGGCTTGAATTACCCGAGGTTCGGAATTGGCTAGATGTTCCAAAGATGCATCACCTTCAGCATCTATCCATATAACCTTTGTTCCACCTTTTTTCTTTCGTCCATCCCGTGCCTACTAAGGGGAGAAGGCATAAAATATCAACAAATTTGAAAATGATTCAAAGCAGAAAAAAATGGGTATTTAAAAATAAATAAATAAATAAAATTAGCAAGATTGGGATCTCAACTGTGCTGGAATTTCTTTTAGTTTCTGCTCCCGTTGAGTATCATCAACTAGTAAAGAAATAGCATCTGGGTTGATGCACCAGCGGAGGGAGGGAGTAACTCTAATTTTTTAACATCTAGGGGTAACTCTAATTATGCAATTATCTCAAGGGGCAACGTCAAAGAAACCTTTTTCGTAAGTATTTTATTTTTTGGCTTGGGGTATAATAGATCCAAAACCAATGAGATGCAAAATCACATAAAAAGAAATGTTATGGAACCAATAAAAATTTCATTATGGAGTTAGGGCTGATAAAACAGATTTAATAAACCATAAATTACTGAAGACATAGTGTAATTAAAAAAAATCCCAAAAAACACAAGTAGAATTAACAAGTTAGTTGCCGCATAAGCATATTAAAGATTTCCGAAATTCCATGTACACAAAATTAAGGTTCATATGTGCGTCTATATATTTCCAATATAAGGTTCAGAATTTTCTAATGAATTTTGGGAAAGATGATCTCCTCGGATCATGGATCATCTCCACCAAATTTCATCAAAAAATGCATTTATTAACCCCCACCAAATACTGGAGTTTGTTCTTTACGTATGCTAAGGTATGTTGACTATATATATATATCCAATAAGGGCATGTAATATAACTAATCACGAAGAAACTAACATCCTTAGTCTGACCGAATAGATGAGCTCTATCCATAGCCTGTAAATCCAAGGTAAGATTCCAATCCTATTCGCAATATATAGCAGTGTCAACGGCTGTCAAGTTGGTACCCAGCCCACCAGCTCTTGTACTCAACAAGAACACAAAGATATCGCTCCTACAAGACAATAAATTATTTTTTGGTCACGCCACTTGCATGATTTAACTCAAATTTCTAGAAAAAGAAAAAGAGCTTTTTTTTACCTTACCCCCTGAGATAAGTCAATAATATTTAGAGGTACGCCATTTCAAGAAAAAGAAGAGAGTTTTTTTACCTTACCCCCATGAGATAATTTGATATTTAGAAATACACCCCACCCCCACTCCCCGCGCTTCTTAAAGATAATGCATTCGGTGCAAGTGGGTTGATGCACATGCAGGGAGTAACTCTAATTAATGAAAATGGAAGGGGCATCTGTGAAATATCTCGGGGAGTAAGTAAAAAAAATGAATTTCTAAGGCCCTGTTTGGTTCGGGTAAAAAAAAATCACCCAGTTAAAATGGTGAAAAGTATTTCCACAGTGGGAGTTAAGATGTTTATTCATAAAATAAACATTATAATTATGTGAGTTTGGACAAAATAGAAGAAAAAAATTAACACCGAATAGGGTAAATTACATTTCACCATTTTACTTTTCACCTGGTTAAAATATTTAGGTCATTTCACCTTTGGTCCCCGTATGTCATGCCGACTATCACTTAGGTACCAATTTCACTCTTTGAGACATTTTTACACTTTTGGGGGCACCTTTTTCTTTACAAACATGTCACAAAAGGGAAAATGGTATCCTATGTGATAATACGATAAAACTTTGGCACCCAAAGTGATGTACGACACGACAAACAAGAACCACAAGGCAAAATCACACAAAATAATTTTAGCCGGAACTAAATGGGGACTAAAGGATACTATAAGAAATCAATTAAACCCTTACCGATGCTAAAAGTCCCTGACCATATCCCAACGATCCATTATGGTGGAGGATCAATCAAACCTTAGATATTTGTATTTCTAATAATTCATATAATCCTTCAAATAATTGAGAAAGTTGGTGCCAAGAGGAAATTCCTAACCAAAAAAAATCACTGAAAAAATCTAAAAATTGAGATGGGAATGGCCTTATTCTACTGTCATAAATTTCAACATATCAAGTTTACTTGCAAGTTCAACAAAGAGATTATAAGCTCAAGCCTTGTAATTAACAAGTTAAAACAAGCCTGGACAAGATTCTGCAGAAACAGTTATTATTCATTGCAAAGTAGTGATCCAAGTAATGGGCATTATATAACAAATGCATACTTTAATAAAAAACCAATGTCCAAAAGTTGTTGAATGAAGTGATACGTATAATGACCGAAGAACTTTGGACAGCATATCAAGCCATTTTAATATTCCTTCAATTTAACCAACAAAGTAAACTCCATCCAGAAAATTATCAATCAAATGAGAAAAAAAAAAGTATTATTTTTTACTTAGGCCCAAGGTTCTAAAAAACGCGAGGCGTGAGCGAGGCGTGGAGGCCAAGCCTTAAGCCTTAGAAGCCTAGGCGGGCCTTAGGCGTAAAAAGACGTGAAAAGGCGTTTAGGCCTTTTTAAATATATTTTAATACTTTTTAACTATGACAAGGCTATTTAAAATAATAAAATGGTACATACCTTAAAAATGTCTGAATATTTGTAAATTAAAATACTATTTTTTTAAAATACAAAAATAAAAAACTCGCGTTTTTTCACACCTTACCCCTAAAAAACGCGCGTTTTTTCACGCCTTACCCCCCAAAACGTTGACCACGCCTTAATCCACGCCTAGGGCCAAAACTTGGCGCATCTAAAAAGCCCCGCGCCTTGGCGCTGCCCAGGCGCGTTTTTTAGAAGACAGCTTAGGCCTCATTTGGTTGTCTAAATATTGTAAATTGACCCATTTACAAATTGACTTATTAATTGTATTTGGTTTTATTAATGAACTAATTCATTAATTGACCCATTTTAGCTCATGTGTAAAATTTGAAATCGGAGAATTTTACAAAAAAATATAAAACGCATCGATTTGAAATAGGAGCCACAGAAAGTTCATTCCGTTGTTCTCCCTCTCCTTCCCGAACTCCCTCTCTCTCAATTCATTTTAAACATTTTTTTTTCTAATTGACCTTAACATCAAATTGAGATTATCAAACACCACCTAAAATTGAATTTAAACTCATTTCAAATTCACTAATTCACAATGAACCAATTTACATAATCAAACAACTAGCGCAACCAAACTGGGCCTTAGGAAATACAATAATTTCACATTAGGTTTAAAATTGGATCCTTGCCTCTTCAACAAGAATTTGTCGTTTAATCACACAAATTGCTTTTTATTCAACTTAAAAAAAATCCAAAGTCCAAAATTTGTAGACTCAGTTGATACGTAAAATAATTGATGAACCTCGGTCACCGCATCAATGCATTTTAAGGTCCCTCCAATTTCAATAAGAAAATTCCAATATCAAATAGGAAAAAATATTATTCTTTTAAATATTAAATTTCACATCCGTCAGCTAAAAATTAACCTCTCATGCAAACTAGAGCTTTTTTAACTCCATATCATTATAAAGAACACGTAAACGTGGTTTAAATCTGACTGTCTGTGAACCGAAAAGCTAGACAGTAGAAAAGGGAAAAAGATGAAGAAGAAATGAAAATTATCCCCTATTCGAATGCCAAAAATACGAGAAATTAATTGGTCATTAGCCACAATCTTGACTCAAGAAAATGAGCTCCCAAGAAGCCACTGAAAATGCTTTGTGAAGTTCGCTAATGTAATATTGTTCTCAAATCACTCTCATTATAAAATTTCACAAGAACGTGTTACACTATCAAGCAATTTAAGAGAGAGAGAGAAAGGAGATTGAGGTACCTCGAGAATATTCAACATTTCGGTCATTTGCGCAAACAAAAGAAGATGGTGATTTTCTGCCCGCAAGCGCTTCAATAGTATATCCATTGTTTGAAGCTTCCCAGATTCCTAAAAGAATATGTATTGACACCTCAACTTAAGCAATGTCCAACATATGCCTATTACTACTTGTAATCCTGACAATTAAAAATACAAGAGAACTTAAAGAGATGGTCATATAAATTTAAATTAGTCGATATTCATTTAGTGAGGGTGATCATGACCCTCATGCCGTATTGGTTGGAGTATTAAAAAATGAGGGCTCCACTGCCATAACTTTATGGGTTGTTTGTACTTTGGCGTCTAGTAGTTATGGGTGTAATTTTAAGTTGGGGTCCGAGGTTTTATATACTTGCACTTTGGGGTCCATTTTCACTTTTTCCGAAGTTTTTGAAAGAAAAAGGAATCATGAACAATGAAATTAGACCCTATTGTCAAAATATGGAACACTTTGGGCCCTAACCTGAAATTAACCCATAACTACGGGACCCCAAAATGCAAATATCTAATTTTTTTTCTATTTTAATGAATCAACTAATGAGTTGTGAGGGTTATGATAACCGGGTCAATAAATCTGGAACCGAGTCATATAGTGAGCATCTTTGCAGGATCAATACCTTGTATGTGAGCTGGAGGGGGCGGGTTGTGAAACAGGTAGTTCAGCATCGACCTCTTGTATCGAAGGGTGAGGAGAGCCATCGGGCATCCTAGGGCCATTACAGTCAAATGTGCGAGCAAACCTGATTAGCCTCTATACCCTTGGGTGATGTATTTCTTCAATCATTTTGTAAGCAAAATGTATGTCTGAGCAGTGGACATTAATCTACCAAACAATGTAGAAATTCCAATATTAGTCCAGCTTTCCTTGTTAGATAAGAAGAGAAGATACAAGAAATCCCCGGAACTATCATACAAGTAGCAAATACCCCCTAAAATAATAATTTTGTAAAGCATACATCCCCATAAGTGCAATAGAAGATGTTAAGCGACAATTGAAAGTGACACATAACTAGGGGTTTGCAACATTTTATAGCTCTTTTTTCCCTTTTTCTTTTTTTTTTTTTGTCTGTGTTGGGAGGGGGGGGGGGGGGGGGGGGGCGCAGTGTTGAGTAAGTGCAAGGCACGATTGCTCACAGCCACCATTGGCCTATTTGTTATAAATTATATGTTTTATGTTATTATGTGTACAAATTCTGCACATGGACATTTTCGGACCCTTCACCCGTATTTTCAACATGAGGGAGGTAATGCAATCAGAGGAAAAGTTTGGGGGATTTCTTGCATAACCCATAATTAAATTAGTAAAACCTTACACGTGGTGCTCTGGTTTTGGGGATGAAAGAGTGTTAAATGAAGAAGTCTAATGTCAGACAAAACCCTACCCTGATGTGAGAGTACTAAAGCCTCGTCCCCGGGACTAACTACAAGTCTCCTCCTAAGTAAATTCGTCTCCAACTTCGATGGCATCAATAACATTCGTGTGACTGCTCTTACTTTTTCGCTCTCAATTTGACTGCAACGGATATCATCCACGTTTTCCATAAGCAATTCTAATATCTCATCCAGATATTGTCGATCCCATCTCATAATAGAAAACAATGATCTCTCCCTAACCGATCCAGTTGCCAAAAATGCTATCTCTGCTGGTGATAAATCCATCAAATGGACAAATCCAAATGTTCCACTCTTAGCAAAAGAACCATTCGAACTACCCTTTAGTGATTGCATTGACTGACGAACATTTCCTGGGGAGAAAATGTTAAAATATTTCCCCACTGATTCTCTGCAGAGACCATGCTTTGCTGCTAAGAAAGCAATATCAGAACCTCAGAAAACTTCTTTGTAAACCAATTTTGGTATCTGCATGCAAGAGATTGAAAAGAAATATGAGCCATAACATAATAGGTTGAAATTGTATTTACATGTTCAATTGTTAAAACTCCCTCTGTCCCAAAATAAGAGTCTATAGAATTCATAAATTTTAAGAGGTGAATTAGACTTGGGTAACTCACTAATGGTTGAAATTAGACTAGACTTTAGTACTGGTTTATTAGACTTTGGTATTTTTTCAACGTAAAAGCTTCGCTATTAAAGGTGATATTCAGCGACCAGAATGTACCCAAGGATAAAAAATAACTATGGTGATATCAAAGTCAAATATCAACTGTTAGTGAGGAACCCAAATTAAAATGACCCGAAGAGAACATCGTTTTTGAATTTCAACCTCTCAACATTTTATAACGCGCACCAAATCAACATCGCCTGACGTCGAACTTCTAAGCCCCAGGTAATAATGAAATTTCACCCTATTTTATAGACGTATTTACAAACAGGATTCTTCATTCAGAAAAACCCAGTATATAAGAGAACATAATATTAAGTGTACAAAATACAAAAAACACCAGTCAGATTACATTGTATGTGATAGGACTCCGACTACCAGCATAGTATATGTGCTCCAACTCCCCAAACGGAGACGAAAGAAGTGAGTTTGGCATATCTCCAAAATAAAAGTATTAACTTCATTCATTTCTATCAAATAACTCTGGATGATCGCAAACCTGCCACTATATAGGAAAAGAAAACAATTAGGGTGTGTTTGATTACAAAATTGGAAAATGATTGAAAAATAGTTTCGTTTTATGAAAAGTTGGAAAATGCATGGAAAAGATGGCAGTGATTTAGTCTTATTTTTGGAGTTTTCCATGGAAAACGATTCTTTGGGTGGTAGAAAAAAAAATGTTTCTCATGTAAATGATAAAACTATAGAGCACTTTTCATATTAAAAACAATTGTTTTCAAAAGAATGTATTTAAAATCAAACACCACAAAAGGAAAAAAATGAACTAAAACAAGTATTTTCCATGGAAAACAAATCAACAACAATCAAACGGACCCTTATTGGTAAATGACACTAATCTCAAATTATATAAAAGTACTATCAAACTTAAATAATAATAATAACAATACTTCTTTAAAAATGGGGAAAAAATAAACGCACAACCTTTCTCATTTCTCATTAAGATGCTCACGGTTGCTATCAAACAACTCAGCAAGAGATTTCGTGCTCTTTATAGCTTGATAAAAAGCTTGCTGGCGAGAACCCAACTTGCAGTTACCATGAACTCAGTTTTACCAATCAAATCAATAACGACATCTTTTTTAACCCGACGCAGCATGAAATGCTTCAAGACCGCATGCTGTTAAAGCGGAGGGAAAAATTGATCAAATACGGCTTTATGAAGTACAAAGTAATTAGAGTCATAATTGCTGAAAAACATTGGTGTTTTTTCTCTCCTTTTTCAAGAAAAATTACTTATACCAAAAGAAATAAAACAAACATTCATAGTTCCACAAACTGCTAAAAATGTAAGAATTTCTAATATTCAAAATTATAGCAAATATAAAGCGAATTGTGAGAACAGAAAGATCACTAACAGACACTAAAAATAACAATTCATAGAATTGCATAAAATGAAATTATTGAACTTGAGTTCACCAATCTGTTAAGCTGGTGCTCATTTAAAGTTCCACCGTAGTTCGCACGATTCTCAATTCTAATAATACAAGGACAAGCATGATGAGAGAGATTTCTAAATTAATTACTACAATGTGTAATAGACAGTTAAGACGTGTCCACAGACCTACCCGCTTGAAAATCACTCGTTGAATTAGACATTACTGTCAAATAAGGTTGGGAAGATGAAATGCAGCAAGCGATTTCGACAGTTAAAACTGAGTAGTGTCTTCCATCTTATACTGTCAACCCATAACAACAGTATACGGTGAGCAAAAAAATATATACAATTAAGGACTGAATGTTCTACTTTCCTTCAGAAATTAAATCAATATAGTCGATAGTTTAAGATATCAGATATAACATAAGTAGATCTCTGGCACATTATATATAAGCAAAAGTAAATTATAGTTATCATGTGATAAATCCACAAAAAACTATGATAATCAAAAAGAATTGGCCACTAAATACACATTAAAGAACAGACAGCAATTAAATTACACAATAAGATAAGTTGTATATACATATATAAATAAGGTGTGGAACAACTTAATGGGTTTATTAACGGTCCACCTCAAAACGACGTAGTTTAAGTGTGAAAATAAGGTTGAAATTACAAGAAAAACCCTCATTTCACCTCAAAACACCCCAAAACTGTCGTTATGAGGTGCTCCATTAGTAAACCCGTCTCACTTTATATTTGAATTTTAACATTTATATTTGAACAAGTTCCTCGACTGGCTTCAAATTTTTCCATACTTCAAATTATCTCCATCTAAAAAAATTATTATTGTTGTTATTGGTAAGGAAATTTCGTCTGGCTCAATTACTAAAGTTACATCCAACAAAAAGTGTTAGTACTCCATAGGGAAGAAAGAAATCATACATTCAAATAGTGATATGATTCAAGGAATCATTAGAACCTAGAGAACAGCAGTTTCAAAGATGGAAGTCAAACCTGTTCAAACTTTTGATTGCCTGTGCTTCATCCAATACCATATATTGCCATTTCACACGCTGAAAATACTTTTCGTCGGCCACTAGGAACTGGTAATGCGAATGTGAAATTCAGTCTCCCTAGCAAGTAAATTTTAAAGTTGATCAGTGTACCGAAAGGATCAGAAAGACCATCTTTGAAATTTTATAATAATAGCAAAAGAAAGAGCGAGGAGGAGGTGACTTTTTACTTCACTTTACAACAGCTCCAACAACTCAACAAGTGAAAAATGAACGGTTTGGCAATTCTCTAAACTTAGATCACAGATGGTAACAGTAAAAGGACCTTTGGCGATTCTTTATAGACAGTTTCTTCTTGTAAGGTACTATTTTAGTCTGCTTATTCTGTCAATGAACCTAATCTTTATTCTCATAAAATGGTTATACTTTTATTGTTATCAATTGAATAAATGTGTCATTAGAACAGCAGTTTTCAGGAAACATGCCTATATCAAATGTAGCATGAGGGCAAACATCTCCCATTTGCATCGGAAATGGTTACCAAGTCCAGACCAATAATAACCACGAAACCACTTTATGACTTTACCCCAGACTAACTTTATTAAAAACCTTTTTTTTTTAATTGAATGTAAGATGGGTTACAGTGCCACTATTTCTATCTTTGCGACAATAATTAAATAAAAGGAAATGACAAATGCTAAAAGACACTTACCTACGATAAAGATGCTTTGGGTTGATGTTCTTCCTAAGGATAGTGCATTCTTGAAGGACACACCAATACGGAAGAGTTTTCAAGTCAAGGGAGAAACGGTTAATTTCATCAGCCCAGTTGTTCGATACAGAGTCAGGTGCAACCACCAGAAAAGGACCCTAAATATTTTTCTCCTGTAACCAACAGCAAAATATAGTGTCTAGTCAAAGAAGTACAGTAATAGTATAGCGGATGAAATGCAAACCCAACATAGTATAGGGGTTTACTGTTACCCCAAAAAATTTACACAGAAAATTAACTAGGTCACATACTTCCGCCACATGAGCTAGGAACGTCATGGATTGGATAGTCTTTCCCACGCCCATCTCATCAGCAAAAATGCCATTTTAACCGTGAGAGACGCATCATATTACTAAAGTCAACAGCGAGTCATATATATCTATAATACATATATGCAAGCAATGAAAAGAGAAAAATATAGCTCCTTACGGGTTTTTTCTACTTTGTAATGTGGTTTGTAATAGTAGCATTTTTTATTTCCTTTTTTCTCTTTCATTCTTGTAATTTTAAGGGCTATTCGTCCTCATTTCTGCGTACTACCTTGTTTTACCAGTAAAAATTAGTTCTTATCAATAAAAAGAAAAAGAAAAAAAAAACAATATATATATATATATATACATATATATATATATATATATATATATATTGGGATCGCACCTAATGTTATCACATTATTATGACTTAAAGAAACACTAACCTTATACGTGACTCCTTTCTCCAACACCTTCACATATTAAACCTGCAACACACCACCCCCCTGACAAGATAGACTGCCGTATTTTACCAGCCACCCCCTCTGGGATAGAGAGTTTATCCAATACAATATCGCTGATTATGAGACTGAACTTTTGGGCCGAGCTGTTAGCCGGTTGGGCTTTCAATATTGCCTGAAGAGAGTGGTACTGGGGCTTGGGCTCACCCATCATTGTTTGGGGACCGAACCTTTTATCAGCAGCCATCATTGTGGTCAATGATCCCAAATCAAGGGCGCCCGTAAGGTAAAATTCCTCCACTCGAATATCCAACTTACTCGGCAAGTTGACTGATGTTGCCAGATTTTCATAGGTTGGAAGGACGCTATAAGTGATCCCTTCCCCAATATCCAAATAAGCAGGTCCGTAAACTGATCTGCAAAAGGTTGCTACAATTTCTTAATAAAAAATTCAAAATCCAACTTCTGTAGTGGAAGGTCGAATACTATCATTCCTAATGTCACAGCATCCATATATTTTTTTGGGGAGGGGGGGCGGGCGCGGGGGGCGGTGGAGAGGAACGTTTTTCAGTACCAACAATAGTATAATTGAATTTGAATAATAAAAAGTTGCCAGACATCAGCTTTCGATTATTCGTTTAGTGTATTGCTAAAATTAAGAAACTAAAACTCCGCAATGGTTATTTGTTTTGAATAATATAAAAGTGTGGGACCCCCCTACACATTATTTTTATATTAACATTCCCACCAATAAAAAAAAGTGAGAATAAAAATGAAGGAAAATGTTTTTAAAATTTAAAAATATTCTCTTATCGTTGCCTTTAAGTGAAGCGGGGGACACTACACTATTTTGATTATTGAGAACAATGGTTAAATTTGAGTATCAAGAGACTCATATTTGCTCAACGGATAACTATTGATTATACCATGGGGGTGAGGGAGGTTTTTTAGCTTTATATTATTAACTTCAGTGACATTTAACTTCTGCTACTAGGGAATGTTTAGGAAGCCCAATTACATGGCTTGGAAAGGGAAATGGAATGCTTTATTCTAACCTTTGAAATTTTTGAATTGAACATATCCAAGTTCCAATTAATGGTATCGGGACTCCAAAACAAACCCTTAGGGAAGAAGCAAACCTTATAGCACGATATCCTGGTGCGAAATCAGTTTCATAATAGTTTCCCGATTTCTGAGGAATAACATCGGTGAGAAAATCCGACGTGGTTTCAATTTTGGGTCTCCTCTTGTACATTTGAATATGTTCCCCAAGCATTGTTCTAACCGCCCATCGGAAATGCGTGTACTTTGACTGGGCTCTTCATCCTCCTCCCTACTATAGATGTTTCACCTCTTCTTTCCCAATTCAATTCTCCATCTACTGTGAAATGATACCGTTATTGTGTTTTTCAACTTTTCCATCTACTCATAATCAATAAAACGTGTCAATGTATATACAAAAGTTCAAACTTTACTAGCTCAAATTTGACACCACCATATTAAAATTTTACTTAATAAAAAATAGTCTGACTTTGACTTGGGTACCTCATTAGTGTCGTGTGTAGATGTGGTCCCACAGTTATTTTCTAAAGTTAGTACATATTCCCTCACTGAATGTAGATGTTTCACCACTGAATGTACCAAAGTCGAAAAAATACAAGTGACGAAACATTTGCATTTATGCAAGTATCAAAGTCTTACATTTGCCAATTGGTGAGATCCCAGTTAAATAAATAAATATATATATATATAAATTGAGTCATACAATAAAGAGCCCCAAAGTAATTTTTTTTTTTTGGGGGGTGGGGGGTGGGGGGTGTATAGCCGAGTATAAATTGAATCTTTTCATAGTGACACAAACATGGTTCAAAGTATCGGCCAAGTTGACTCGGTATCGGCCGAGTCAACTCGGAATCGGAGGTTACCGATCCGATACCGAGAGACGTTTCAAAAAAAACACTGAATCGGCCGAGACAGCCGCGATATCGCCCGAGACAACCGATTCCGAGACGCCTCGCCGCGATATCGGCCGAGACAGCCGTGATATCGGCCGAAACAACCGATTCAAAAGATATTGTCATATTTTGTTTTATTTTTTTATAGAACTTTTATCTTTTACCATATTTCTTCATTGTTGAAAATATATTGTAACATTTACAGAATGGTATTACTTTTTCAAAAGTATTAACATTAATTTTTTAAAACATAAAACTCTTGTTTTAAACGACTCTACTAAAAAAATATATAAATCTTTTAAAAAGTAGTACTCTTTTTTTTTTAATGACTCTACTAAAACTCTTTTTTCAAAGAAATGTTATTTTTTTACAAAAAATATTCAAATCTTTTACAAAAAATATATAATGTACATTTATGTTTGTAAAAAATTTACATTTCTGTACAAATGTTATTTTGTTAAAAAAAATGTACATATTTGTAAAAAATGTACATATTTGTAAAAAAATATATATTTGTACGTATTTGTAAAAAAAAGTGTACATATTTGTAAAAAAAAATATATATTTTTGTTGAAAAAAATGTACATTTTTGTGAAAATGTCCTTTTGTACGTTTTTGTAAAAATGTACATTTTTGTAAAAAATGTTCTTTTGTACGTTTTTATAAAAATGTAAAAAAAATATACATATTTGTTAAAAAAATGTACATTTTTGTAAAAATGTAAAAAAATGTACATTGTTGTTACTCTGACGCGCTTCAGTATAACCAATTCTACAATGCAATGCATATTGAATGATGGGTTTGAATGTATCTCATTGCTCCATATTGTTAATCTTATTTTTTTTAAATTTTCTATATTTTTTTCAAAAATTTTTGCGCTCTCTAAATAGCGTATATTTGCGTATCGCCCGATACCGCGACCGTGTTGAAAATCGGGTGTCCGATACCGAGACTTTGAACCATGGACACAAAAGAGGGACACAATTAGGGGATACAGACATGTGTCCCCCATTCATTGAGGACATGTGAGTAAGAATAAATCCAGTCAAAACAAGTATATATCGGGTAACAGTTGTATATATTGTTTAATGTAGATGGTTAAATTATAAGCATTGCATTAATTGCGATTACAACTGCTATAAGAGGGAACGAGGATTTTTTTTTAAATGTTGTGAAATATAAACTGTTTAGTTATTAATCCAACGCTTCTCGTTCAACCGATCAGATTGTGCAACGATTGCACTCAATATTTTTTCCGCTTAAAATATCACCCAATAGATTAAAGATATGTGTCATTGTCCCCTAAACAGTTCAATGTACTGTGTCGCTTTATCATTATGCGTATAAGCTCGATGATCAAAAAATGGTTTCAAAAGGGTTTGATCCAAATGGCTCAATGACATTGTAATGAACTCAAAAGGATTGAAATTTAAAACCAAGTGAAAACACTCGAGAAATAAATTGCCTACCTTGGCTACCTCGGCTCTCATCTTAACAACAACTCCCATAATAATCAAAATATCACCTTGCTGTGGTAGTTGAAAGTTCATCAAAGGCTGCAGCACAAACAATAAAAAAAATATATAATTCACACCAAAATTTAGAATAAATAACAATAAAAATAAAAAATTCAGCATAGCCAATTCACATTATTACCAAAAACCTTAAAACTTCCAATAGCACTGATTAAACAAGCAACAAGCACACAAACACATTGGAGAAAACAAAGAGAATTCAACACAACCCAAACATTAGAACCCATTAATCATTCCAAAACTTGAGGAGAAAAATAACAACATAAAATTTTGCATCGCTAATTTAAACAAATCACAAAAAACCCTAAACTTGCACAAACTTATTAACAAAACAAGAATTATGCAAACAAAACAAAGAGAGCCTAACACAACCCAAACAATAAAACCCATAACTCATTCTAAAAAAATAAAACTCAACATATTCAATTCACATTAACTATCAAAAAAAAATTGAATTTCACAAACTTATTGACTAACCAAAAAGTACACTGAACCAAATTGTAGTAAACGATGAGAAACAAACAAAACCCAAACAATATTATAAACACATTTTACGTACCTCAAGATTAACCAAAAGCAAAACTACAAAACCCAAAATTGGAAAAAACAAATAAAACCCAATTCTGAACCAAAATCCAATGTTACATACTTCAAGATTAACCACGCAAAAAGTGCACCAGCCCAGATTCAAGCAAATACAGAAAACCCAATAACAAAAACTCAATGTTAAAAATATTATCAAAAAAAAAACTTAACTTTCACAAAGTGATTAACCAATCAACAATTACAAAAACCCAAATTGAAGGAAACAGAGAGAACCCAATTATAAACCAAAACCCAACTTTGCATACCTCAAGATTAAACAAATGCAAAAACTACACAGACCCATATCAGATACAACACATAAAACCCAATGTTGCATAATCAACAACCAACACCCTTTGAACTTTCAAAAACGAATCAATCAAGCAACTAGTATAAAAAAACAGATTGAATAAAACAAAGACAACACATATAATAAAACCCATAACTTATTCCAAATCTTGTACATACACGCACATAATAGTTAACATACCCAATTCCCACAAGTTAACACCCTAAACTTTCAGGAACTGATTAACGAAGAAAAATGTTAGCATACCCAGATTGATAAAACAAATAAAACCCAATTTATAAACATAACAATATTACATACCTCAATATTATCCAAGCAACAAGTACACAGACCCAGATGAAAACAAAGAGAACCCAATTATCACAAAAACACAAGGTTACATAAATGCAAATTTGAGTACATTTACAATCTTCGACTTAAATGGCTTCCTAAATTCAAATGGCAGATTCCAAATGCATAGATTGGGGAAGCCTAACCTTGAATATGATCCCCATGCATATACCAATGTTGAACGGCTGTTGATGAAGAAAGAAATTGAAGATCCCCGACACATACTGCAATTTAACTTAGCATTAGATACAACCTAACTACCAACGGCTTTAGTATCACCACATTAGATCCAGTTGACATAAACTATAAAATCCAGCTCACATGCCTCTGGATTATTGATTGAAGATATTTTTTTAGTATATGCAGAATGGGAACCGCAACTGCAATAGAACAACAATACCAAATTAGTTAAGTAAAGAATGTCTCGAGACGTATTAGTTGACCAACAAGAGAAACGAGAAGAAGGCAGCAACTTCATAATTATAGCACATCATACAGAAAAATTGCATCTTCATAATTAGATCATAAGTTAGCTTGTTTTGACTAACAACTACACATTTTAACAAGCAAACACACACACAAAACAAAATATACTACGGTGCATAACATATAATAAGGAAAAAATATAAAAACATAATTTAATACCTGAAAGTATGTGGACATGTGCTTAGACACCCCGCAGGCCGCAGCTATCTAAAAGGTCAGGATAGCCCTCTTCGTCCCCAAGCACGTGTTCCTATATTCTTTTTCTTCCTTTTCTCCTTTTTTTCTTCTTCTATTTTTCTTTTTTCTTTTTTCTTTTCATTCTCCGCTACAATCATTTCTGAGCATGTTGCTCCCTGGTTTCCTAAAACTATTTCCCATATAGCATGGGAGATCTAATAATTGTCCTATAAAACTTCCCCTTAATTTCAAAGGTTTACATTTATCACGTAATACGCTAGTAGCACTTTACTTGATCCAACCTTCTTACAAAATATAGGTACCATCATGACTCATATTTCCATTTCTTTGGATGACTGGTCTAAACAATGAAGATGATCACTTTAAAGTATCTCTCGACCCTGAGCTTAGCATCACTCCTATTCGTTCTTCTATTATTACGTAACTTCCACTCTAAATACACACTCCGATTTATTTCTACTTATCCAAAAAAAAATCTTATTTTTGAAGGTCTCTTTAAACTTGCAATCTATCATTATCGTGTCCTACTTTCATCCACTAAAATAATATAATTTGCAAATAACATACATCGCAACAATTCATTGATTTGTCTTGGTCAATTTTTCCATGACAAGAGAATTGAGATAGACCTACTTTAATTGCAAACTCGCTATTTTCTCATGGTGTTTCTAATCATAGTCATGGCACCATCATACAAATCATTAATCACATCATTACATGACTAATAACTTTTTATTTTAGAACCACCATATTATATCACTAGCTACTTTATCATATAGCATACGCCTTCTCCAAATCCCCATTGAAAATATTTATTTTCCTCGTTATACCATTCTATTAACTCCTCAATCGATATATTCTTCCCTTGTTGACCACCAAGTATAAACCAAAATTAATTATCTAATATTGTTGTTTCCAATCTCAGTTTCTCTGCTCACTCGCATCAAAAAATTAATTGCGCGACTTGTTAACTTGATACCACCACAGTTTGAAAGACTTTATAAATGCCATTTATTTTTATAAATAGGTACTAAAACACTTTTTTCTCCATTGCCATTATATTTTTATTAAACAATTTTGCTAGCCAAGACATTTCTTCCTCTCTAAACACTTCCAAACCTCAATAAGAATATCATTTATCCCAAATCCCCTATCCTAAATCCCTCCCCCTCCTATTTTCATATATTTTAAGAGCAACTCTAACCTCCAATACGCATTCAATGAAAAAATGTCATTTCTCTAATCTCCTAAGTTCCTCCTGTCAAATCCACTCCCATTATCCACATTTAATAACTTCTCAAAATAACATTTTCAACTTTCCTTAAGCTCTTCATTGACTATGACTCTCAAAAATTATAAATTAAAAATACACTTTAACATTATTAAACACTATTGTTTATATATCCTTAAGTTTTTGCAAGCATATAAAGATCAATTTCCCCTTTTACTTTATTAGTTTTGGATAGAGATCATAATATGTTGCTTTGTTAGTTTCTTACTAATCGCACTAACATTTCTAAAAGATTTCGTTGTCATTTGCCATGGTTTTTTAGAAATGGAGAATTTGTATTACTCAATTACCAAATGATTACGATCCATCTAACGTCAAGTTCCAAAAGAAAATTACGGACGAGCTAAGAATCCATCCAACAAAAGATTTTGTTCAATACTATCCTTTTGCAATCGGCCACAAACTATCACCACTATCAACATCTACTCTGTAACAACCCACATAACTCAACGGCCAACATTGCCAACAGCTCCATATACGAAGGCTAATGTTGATCCTGAGATCACTAGTTTACTCAAATTCACTTTTTGCCCCATTCCCTTGGAAAATAAAAGGAATGCTAGGATGAGATAATCTAATTTCTCGGTGTCCTAAGAGGAAAATAATATTAAATTGTCTACACAACAAATAAAAAGGGGATAAGTAGGTCTGCTCGCCTAAGACCTATAACCTTTAAAATCTTCCTTAGTCTCTCGTTGATGATGCCCAAAATATTAACCAATCTAAGGGAAGCCCATATCCACTTTCCCGTTTTGTACCAGAAATCTATCTTTTCCATAACAAATCATGATTATTCCAATTTACACGACCGTAAGCCTTTTCAACTTCAACCTTGTACACTAACCCCATTTTTCTTTTTTCCTTTGTACTCCTCCATCTCGTTAGCAATCAAAACCCATCTAAATTGGCCTAGCCCTTGCAAAACGCATGTGAGACTTCAGATTGTGTCCTCAACACATCCCTTAACTTAATTGATAACACGTTGACCACTACATTCTAAAGCTTGTGACCAAGCTAATTGAACTTTGACTAATTTCACTTAACATAAGCTCACCACACCATTCGCATAAAATTCACTAAAGAAATTCATAAAGTCCTCTTTCACAATGTCACAACACTCCCGGTAACAAGCTAATGTAAAACAATATGGTCCTGCGATTTTTTTCACAACCACCCCAAACAGCCCTCCTAATATCTTCCGTATCAACCGTGCACTCTAACCAATCAACCCTACTCAAACGTAATAAATTCCATTCTAATAATTCAATCCTAACATCTCTCATTTCCATTTTCAAGTACAAATTCTCATAAATCCCCAAAATTAATTCACAATATCCATCACCTCAACAATAAAATCCCTTTTCTCTTTTTCCCAATGAAACCCTTTTTTTCCACCAGTCCAACCTCTTATTAGTCGGACAGCGGCCGACCGGCAATACCGACGGCCGACCGACTGTGGGGGGTGCCGATCGGCCGGCTATTTGGGGGCGGCCGCCCGACAGACGGT
Organism: Sambucus nigra; assembly: GCA_949130495.1. Classification (NCBI taxonomy): domain Eukaryota; kingdom Viridiplantae; phylum Streptophyta; class Magnoliopsida; order Dipsacales; family Adoxaceae; genus Sambucus; species Sambucus nigra. The sequence goes on along the minus strand of OX422214.1, from coordinate 605,235,543 downwards.
TGGCCACTGACAAACCGTCGGTCGGCCGCCGCCCCACAGTCCAAAACAAGGAACCAAAAACTAAGGGCATTCGAGTTCCACAAAAGGTAACTCCAAATAACTAATGATCAACATTCCACACCACACTCTATCTTTCTTGCCAAAAACTCCAAATCAAAAGGCTCCATATAAATCCCCACATTCACCATTTACTCAAATTCACTTTTAGCCCCGCCGCCTCACATAACAAAAGGATAGCTGAGAAGAAGAAAAAAACAGTGAATCTTCCACAAAAATTACAAATGGGAGAACTCTATAACCCCATTACCAACTTTAAACCCCTCCATTGCACCGCACAAACTTGCCTTGTTCATTATTCAACTTAAAGCATCAGCAACCAGCACAGGGCCATGGGTCCCCTAGCCTAAGACGCTTGGAAGCTTTAAAATTACCCCATGGTCACCAACCGATGATAACTGAAATATTAACATCCCTAAAACAACCCCAAATCCAATTTCTTTATTGTCTAAGAAACATTTTATATCAATTACCAAATCCAAATTATTCTATTTTACATAAGGTAGGTTTTTTAGAAATCAACCTCAAACACTGCCCCCTTATTTCTCTCTCCATATGCACCATTATCTCGTTAGCAATCAAAACAAAGTCTCAAATTTAACTATTGCATCTGAGATTTTGTTCATTGACACATTAGTTTATAACATTGTGGCCAATACATTGTGAAGGCTTGTGGCCAACGTAATGGGCCCCAAGTCCTTAGTCATAACAAAATTCAAAATCTTTACGTTAGTCTCATTTAACAAACATTTATCACACCATTATCGGGAAAATTCTCTAAAAAATTTATCAATTCCTTCTTCACAACACTCCTTGTAAAATCATTTGGTCCTTAAGACTTATCCAAACAAGAACCGAACGTATAATCAAGTTCTTTTGGGGGGCATTAATTTGATCCCATTTGATGCATTTGATTTTTTCTTTCTAGTGCCACGATCTCTCTTCCTTAAGATGAATTTTCAGATCACACCCTTCTTTAATCATTAATGCCATTTGTTATCTATCTCTTTTATTTTATTTTTCGAAAGTGATTTTTTCCAATATTGCATCCCCGAAAGTATTTTTATTTGAAAATACAACCCTCCCATCATTGAGTCTAGATATCCCTAACTACTTTATAAAAAATATCCTTAAAATACTTATGCTCCAACCACATATTTTCAAATTGAAATAGTGACGGACTCTTATCTAACACCATAAGCATCCAAATAACAAGAAAATGATAATCTGTAAATCTATGCCTTAGTACTTATCTCACACCCGTAAATCCACGGGTAACAAAAATCTATCAAGTTTAAAACACATTATAAATTCTTTTATAGCAAATAAAATATGGAAAGCGTGCATACTACAAGTGACAACCTACCCTCAATATAGGTAAATAAAAAAAATAAAAAAAGAGTTAGCCGCAACTTTTGATTCTTTCTATAGTTCGATCCGAGGCAAGTGTTCGGATCACATAGCCATGGGGCGCTGAACGGACCTTTTTTATCTTATAAAAGCCTTTTTGGGCTTTGGATTGATATAAAAATGCCTAACCACATTGCAATCCACGCCCATGCACGAACTAGGGCTACATAAACCATATATCCCCTCCAATTCCTCCCAAAACTCCTCATCTTTATTTTTAATTTCCACCACCTAGATTTGTAGGTTAATCTTCTTCTTCTCAGCTACTAAGCTTCTTAATGTTTATTTCCAGGACAATTATCCAATATTGCGAGGCTAGAATCTCACTTCAAATAACCTTACACGCCATACACGTTAATCGAATTACTTTTCTAGTTATGAAAAAGTCTATTTGACTTTTGTTTGTTCCACTTTTAAAAGTTATTAAAAGTTCAACCTTTTTAAAACATATATTTACTAGTATAAGATTATAGGCTATCTAAAACAAACTTCTCACCATCATTCCTATCTCAAAACATTATCATCCAAGCACCCTCTCACATCTTCCCCTATAGATTTAATCACTTACGGATATTTCTTGAACGTTACCTATCTATTTGTTCTCAAAATTGCATAAGCACTAACAATATTGATTATATTTTCACATAATCCAAGTTTTACTAGCATTATTTTGGTTCTTATCTCCTATCAAGGTTCTTATCTACTATTAACGTTCTTATCTACTATTATTCCAACTTTGATCATATGCCTATGTTTCCTTGTATCATTAAATTGAAACATGTATTTTTTATTTCTCTAGCTTTGTCACCAACCCACTTACTTTCCTTTAAGCATATATGTTAACTTTTCCTCTCATAATGGTATCATTAAGTCCATCATGTCCATGTCTAAGTCTTTATATTCCAAGTCGTTGAACCTAAGTCTACTATCATGGTCTACCTTATTTACCCCCACACGTCCAAGAGTGATGCAAGAACTCTTGGAAAGCAAGCACAACCTATTTGCTTATATCTAATTACTCCATCAATCGATCTCTTTTTTATGAGATTAAATTAGGCAATTCAATTGTCATGCAATTGAGTGGGCCTTGTGGGAGAGTGTCGGCTATGTAGCTTGCTATCGAGTAAACCATCAAAATGGTGGATTACTCCAAGATGGCTGAAGTGGAGAAGCTTAGACATTGTTCAGTTAAGTTTGTCGATAACACTTGGCACTCCGACCACATTCAGGTGTTTTAAATGCATCCAGTTTCGCATCGAGCCACAGAGTGCCCCAAAAGGAACTGATGGAGAAATTAAGGCCAACAAGATGTGCTCACCACGCGCATATTCCATCAAAGGACGCATGACCTTAAAATTTGAGTTTGTGGTCAAACTCTTCTTTAGGATATGGTATGATGTAAATAAGAGGGTTTATGTGTAATTGCTTTTTGTCGAATAGCTCATTAAAACGTGTTCATTAAAACATGGCTCCTTAAAACATGTCATGTTTTATGGGAATCATTAGTGTAAAGATATGACTATCTTAGGCCTAATCTTAGGTATGTTCCCTTTATTCACATTGTAATAGCTATATATAAAGGTCTCCAATTGAAGAAGAATACACAGAAATCTATCTTCTACATGGTATCACTTAAATATTGATCCTCACCTTCTTCCCTTTTCTTTTTCCCGTGAATTTGTCCTCTTTCCGACATCCCTCTGTCGGCAGCAAAATACCTCCTCTCACCTCACAAACCCCCTGTCTTTTACTGTAACCTCTACGACGAGTACTGTTCATCGTCGGCATCACTACTCACCGTCAAAATCACGATTCATCGTTGGAATCACTATTCACCATCGGAGTTACTGTTCCGAAAAGAAAAATGCTCCACTTGTATCCTTCTGAAATTTAATATCCTCAGTCGGAAATCACTTTTCCAGCGAACCCCTGTCAGCAATCTTCCTCTCCCACCCTTGCAAGCTACCTTAGCCCCACCCCCACCACGGCTACAACTTTTCCTCACTACCCACAACCCAACATCTAGCATCATGGCCCAATGCCAACTCTGTCTCGCTATTGACCACTGTACTCGCAACTGCTCTTAATTGCTCACATTTACTCAATTCTCGTTACCTCAATCTCTGCATTTCGCATCTAATGAGCTCCAGATTGCTCCTTCTCCACAGAATTATCACTCCGGACTCTTGTCGACCCATCCAGCATTGCCATCTTCGGACTCTAGTAGGTATCTTGACACTGGTGCCTCTACCCACATGATTGGCAATTATGCACTTCTCCACTAACACGCACCCTACACTGGCCCCGACACAGTTCAACTTGGCAATGGCGATCAACTTTCGATTACCTATACGGGCAACATGGCACTTCCTCTTGGTACATCCTTTTTCCGTCTCAATATATATATGTCGTTCCTTCCATGCGTAAAAACTTACTCTTCATTTCGCAATTATGTCATCATAAAAAAGTTCTTTGTGCCTTTAATGCCAATCGCTTTTATATCTTTTATCTCACTAGTGGGTCCTTACTCTATCAAGGCCATTACAAAGACGGTCTTTACAAAATTCCAACCCTTCCATCTCGCCTATAAGCTCTCACTGCCTTCCACAATTCCTCCTCCCTCTGGCATCAACGACTTGGTCATCTGTCTGCCAAGGTTCTCTCTCACTTAAGCTCAAATAAACACTTATCCTCTACTTCCAAAAATAATTCTTCCTTTTGCCAAGGGTGTGCGTTGGGTAAATCCACCCAACTCCCTTTACAATCATTTAATGAAGTAAAAAGTCACTCTCCCTTTGACTTGGTTCATTATGATGTATGGAAATCCCTTGTTCTTTCTGTTTCGGGTTACAAATATTATGTGTTATTCACTGATTATTACACTCGTTATTCATGGCTCTTCTTTATAAAAAGAAAATCTGAGATCCTCATCCATTTTCAGAACTTTGTCACCTAAATTTGCACTCAATTCTCCGCCTCTCAAACAATTCTAAAGCGATGGTGGTCGAGAATATGAAAGCGGTCCCATCAAGGATCTATATTCTTCCCTTGGTATTCACCACCGCTTCTCTTGCCCTTATACTCCTGAACAAAATGGTCTCGCGGAACGCAAACATCATCACATTGTTAACCTGTACTCTTCTCTTCACCAGTCATATTCCTCTCTATCACTGGCCCGAAGTCATTTCAACCATTGTCCCTCTCATCAATCGCCTCCCTCTCCTCCTCTCCTCAAATGGTCTTCTCCTTTCTCTCGTCTTTATGGACGTTCTCCCTCATACTCTACCCTACGTGTTTTTGGCTATGCTTGTTATCCCCATTTAGGTGTCTATGTCACTAACAAACGTTTGCCCAGAAAATGTGTATTTCTAGGTTACAGCTTACAACATAAAGGACACCGGTGTATGGATCGCAAAACTAGTTGTATATATATCTCTCGACATGTTCGATTTGACAAACAAATTTTCCTCTTTTCCAAAAAACACCAATCTTCAACACCTTCCTCCTGGAAAACTGTTCCTATCATCCCTCCATCTCCAGCATTACAACCACCATTGACTCCTACACCCAACATCCCCAACCCTCATGTTCCAGAAGCTACACTAGCCCATATTCACATGGCACCTTTCCCTATTATTATCAGTGTCGACCATCCCATCACCCAATCCTTACTTCCCATACGGATACTAACCCACCACCTTCTCCCCCACCCATATCTTCCTTTCCCTTCTCCCTCTCCAGTAGACCCCCTATCACCACTTCCCAACACCCCATGATCACCAGATGTCAGGATGGCTCTCGTAAATTTCTTCAACGGATAGATAGAACTATTAGATATCCTCCTCCCGAAGCCCTTTTGGCTCATCTCCCCTCTCCCACCACAGAACCTACATGCTACTCACAAGCCTCACGCATTCCTGAATGGTATCAGGCTATGGCCAATGAGTTCAGTGCACTGCGAAAGAATGCTACCCGAGTTCTTGTTCCTCTTGCTCCTCAACATGTGATTGGCTTTTGATGAAACTTTCAGTCCCATCATTAAACCAATCACCGTTCGTACTCTACTCAGCATTCCCGTCTACACGGGTGGGTCTATCCGTTAAATTGACGTGAAAAATGCATTCTTTCATGGTGTAATAGATGACACTGTTTACATGAGCTAACCCCCCGGTTTTGCAGACCCCAATCACCCTCATCATGTTTGCCTCCTCAAGAAAGCGATCTATGGCCTTAAACAGGCTCCTCGGGCATGGTTACAGCGTCTCAGCAACTTTCTCCAACAGTTTGAACTTCAATCAAAGCCAACTCCTTGTTACCGATCAGACTCCTCAGTTATGCTTCTCCTTCTCTATGTTGATGGCATAATTCTGACAGGTAACACACCTTCCCTAGTCACATTCTTTATCACCACTTTTGGCAAAGAGTTTAGGCTCAGTGATCTTGGTCCCTTATCATACTTTATGGGTGTAGAAGCCAACTTTTCCCCAGACCATCTTCATATTTCCCAAACCAAATACACCATTGACCTTCTACCACAGTTCATTATGATAGACTGTAAGCCATGCTCCACTCCAGTTTGTCCCAAAACCCAACTATCAGCTCACACTAGAGAGTTCCGATATGATGCCACTGAGTATCGACAGCTAGTTGGCTCCCTCAAGTGCCTTACCTTCACCCGCCCTCACATAGCCTATGTTGTCCATCATATTGCTCAATTCATTAGCGTACCTAGATCGCCTCACCTCATTGCCGCCAAACAAATCCTTCGCTATCTCAAAGGATCTCCTGACTTTGGCCTTACCTTCCGTCGCTCACCCACACCTGTTGCTATCTCAGGGCTGGCTAGCCCGACTCTTGTTGCTCTACTACAGGACTTTGTGTCTTCTTGAGGTCCAATCTCATCTTTTGTACCGCCAAGAAATAACGCACTATATCCCGCTCCAGTGCTGAAGCCGAGTATTATTCTCTTGCCCATGCCTGTGCCGAGACCATTTGGATCTCCTATCTTCATACCAAACTCAAGTTCCCTCCACCCAAACCCATTACCCTGTTTTGTGACAGCCTCAGCACTACCTACATGGCCTCAAATCCCGTTTTTCATGCTCTCACTAAGCATATTGAACTTGACTACCATTTCATCCGAGAACGCCTTCTCTCCGACATTTGTCCCTTCTCCAAAGATATTCTCACCAAAGGAATCCACAAGCATCTCTTCACTCTGCTACGCTCCAACGACGTCTCTCAGGAAGAGCCGAGTTTGCGGGGGAGTGTTAAAGCTCATTAAAACATGGCTCCTTAAAACATGTTCTTTAAAATATGCCATGTTTTATGGGAATCATTAGCGTAAAGATTTGACTATCTTAGACTTAATTTTAGGCATAAATCATGTTTGTATGTTCCCGTTATTCACATTGTAAAAGCTATATATAAAAGCCTCCAACTGGAGAAGAATACACAGAATTTCAGTTAAGTTTGACGAGTATACCGTCAAAGTAGAGGATTACTCCAAGACGGCTGAAGTGGAGAAGCTTAGACATTGTTCAGTAAAGTTCGTCGATAACACTTAGCACTCCGACCACATTCAAGTGTTTTGAATGCACTAGTTTCGCATCGAGACACAAAGTGCCCCAAAAGGAACTGATGGAGATGTTAAAGCCAACAAGATGTGCTCACCACACACATATTCCATCAAAAGATGCATGACTTTCCGATTTGAGTTTGTGGTCAAACTCTTCTTTAGGATATGGTATGATGTAAATAAGAGGGTTTATGTGTAACTGTTTTTTGTCGAATTTACATATTCCCTTTCTTTTTACTAAATATTGATAATAATCTCATTTTTTAACATGAATAAAATAGGATCTTCCTTTTATATATTTTTAGTCATTTAGCCTTCGTGAGATTTCATAAAGGACTAGGTTGTCTTATAAATATAATAATAATAATAATAATAATAATAATAATAATAATAATAATAATAATAATCGTAATAATAATAATAATAACAATAATAATAATAATGATAAATCTTGACTAATATTCATATTTTAATAATGAGATTTTAGTAATGTTAGGGTTTACTTATTTTGTGCTATTAGAAGTCGTCGAGGGTGAGGGCAGAGACAATCAGGATTGGGGAGAATAGACTTCTTAAACAAATAAATAGCTTTCTAGGTCTCCAAACTTTGTACCCCTCTTCCTTGACACAATTGTGTGGGGAACTCGTGGTGATAAGCATGGTAGTGGGGGTCGTGGGGGTCGGTGAGATAGTAGTGAAGGTCGTGAAGGTGGCGGTAGAGGTCGTGGGGATAAGACTGATAGTGGCCGCCATAGTGGTCGTGGGGGTGATCGAGGAGACTGAAGGGGTGGTCGTGGAAGTCGTGGCTATGATCTCTGTAATCGTAGGCATGGGTGGGGTAATAGGTGCGAGGGTGGGAGTGATGGTAAGGGTGGGAGTGTCAACCGTGGTGGTACGTAATGGCAAACATGAGGGTGGTCGTGGTGATAGAGGTGCTATTGACGACCATGGCGGTGGTCGCATAAATCGTAGGAGGAAGTGCAGCGGTGGCGAAAATGATCGCATGTCTAGGGGTAGAGGTCGTGAGAATAAGGGTGGCAGTGGCCGACGTGGGGAGATAATGGGGGCAGTAAAGATAGGAATGAAGCTGGGGTAGGTCATCGTGGTCGTGGGGCTGGTCGTGGTGATATGGGTGAAAGTGGGGGTCGTGGTGGTAGGTAATGGCAACCGTGAGGGTCGTCGTGGTGGTAAGGTTGTAAATGATGACCATAAGGGTGGTCGTGTTACTGGCCCTAACAGTGGTCGTGGGAGTGGGGCTCGAGGTCGTGGTGGATGTGAGGTGATAGTGGCGGTCATGTGGGTGGCAGTGGTCGTGGGAATAGGCGTGGTGGTGAGAGGGGCGGTAGTGGAGTCAATGGGAACAATAAAGGATGTGGGGGCGGTCTTGATAGTAGATGGGGTCATAGCAATGGTAGTGGTAGGGATGGATGTCATACTAGTAGTAGAGGGTATAGCAATGTGAGTGGCAATAGGAGTGGCGGTGGTGATGGTGGTATCAGGGGTAATGGTGGTGGTGAGTGTGGTGAGGGACCCAGTGAGGGCGGGAGGGGTAATGACGGTCGTGGTAGTAATGGGTGTCATAGAAGTAGTAGTGACACTAGAAGTGACGGTGGTAATGTGGGCAGTGGAGGGGGTGGGGGTAATGGGTGACGCTGTGAGGGTGGGAGGGATAATAGCGGTCATGGCAGTAGTAGGGGTCATAGAAGTGGTAATGGCCCTCAAAGTGGCGGTGGTGACGGTAGTAGTGAGTGACATGGTGAGGTTTGGAGGGGTAATGGCGGTCGTGGTAGTGGGGGTCATAACAGTGGTGATGGAGCATGCAGTGAGGGTGGAAGGGATAATGGCGGTCGTGGTAGTAGTAAGGGTCATAAGAGTGGTAGTGACGGTGGGAGTAGCGGTGGTGATGGTCGTCGTAGGGGTAGTGGGTGACATGGTGAGAGTGGGAGCAGTAATGGTGGTCGTGGAAGTAGTGGGAGTCATAATAGTGGCAGTGGGAGCGGCGGTAATGATGGTGGTGGGAGTAGCGGTGGTGATGGTGGAAATGGGGATACTGTGTGATGCAGTGAGGGTGGGAGGGGTAATGGCGGAAGTGAACGTAGTGGGGGTCATAGCAAATGTAGTGGGAGTAGCGGTGGTAATGGTGCTGGTCGAGGTAATGGGGGACGTAGTGAGGGTGAGAGGGGCAATGGCGGTGATGGTAGTAGTGGGGGTCATAGCAATGGTAGCGGAGGTAGTGGGGGGGGGACGCAGTGAGGGTGGGAGGGGTAATGGCGGTCGTGGTAGTGGCAATGGCGGTGGTGGGTGTGGAAGTGAGAGTGGGAGTGCTAGAGGGGATGGTAGTGGTTGTGGGGTGGTAATGGTGATCAAAGTGGTAGTGGCAATGGGGGTGGGGGTGGGGGTGGTAGTGGTCGTGAGTGTGGTGTCGGTGGTCATAGTCAGAGAGGCTATGGGGGTCGCAGCAGTGGTAGTGGCAATCGAAATGGGGGGCGTAGTGATGGTGGTGGCCGTGACTGTTGCAGTAATGGTGGAGGTGGTGATGATGGTAGTGGGAGTAGTGGGGGTGCGAATGGGGGTCGTGGAGATCGTGGTCGCCGCAAGGGTGGAAGTGGCAATGGGGGTCGCAGGAGTAGTTGGGGTTATGGAAGTGAGAGTCGTGGTGGTGGTGGTGGTGGTGGTGGTGGTAATAGGTGCGGCAATCACAAACCTGTCTACTAACTCCATGCTCCTGAATCAAAAATTAAATCGATAGGTTATTACAATAATAAAAAAGAAGCAACAACTAAAACTTAATAATTAAATAAAAATATAGAAGATTTATCAGATTATTATAGTGAGAACATAAAAAATGATACATCAAGCGGCGCGACACTTCCATTTAATTAAAAAAGGATACATGAAGCAAAACAAAGCAACAAAATCGATGGAAGGCTTAGATTACACACAAACATCTTAAATTTTCATTCAGTATAATGTTTTTAAAAATAGGGGTAAAAATGTAATACGCATTCATAGTTACATAGGCTCGCCTTAAATCTCGAATACCGACAAGATAAGAATACAAAGCAATTGATAACTACTAGGATTGATGATACAAGTAATATATAAAAACCAAATAAAAATAAAAATAAGTTATGGGATCTAATTTTGTTATAAAATTTGATGTAGATGATGTTAGTCAAAATAAATTCACAATCAGAGGAACAAGAACTTAAAAGGGGAAAAGATAGGTGGGATTAAGCATATACCCTAAGTGAAGGGCAACAGCATCATATTCCAAGTATTAGGCCTTTTTGGCTTCCAAATAGAATGCATGCATTTTAAAATTGGACCCAAACTAGGCCTTAATTCCATTCAAAATATGATTTGATAGGATTATATTTCTAATTAAATCAGTAGTTCAATTTACTCACAAATAACCATAAACTTCGTAGTCTCCATTCAAGTGCACCAAGTCTACAAGAATACTCAAAACCAAATAAAGTCATATGACTACACTAATCAAGTTAAACTCAGTTGCATTATAAATTCAACTAAAGTACAATGCTCTGATCAATTGTTAGAAACGAAAACTCTAAGCAAATAAAACAGACACGCATATTGATGTATCACATTTACTAAATATATATTTAAGCATATAAATAAACACGTACTTTGATGTATCACATTTTTTATCCATTTTCTTCCTATTTCAATGGCATAGACAATGATTATCACATTTTGTAATTGCGATTCAGCATTTTTTTAGGATTTATAATATAGTAAAACTTGGATTTTTTGTGAAAAATGGTGTAAAAGAATGTTCTTCACTGAGATGGAGTCGAAAGGAGAAGAGTGGCCAACATCACCGAAGGATGTGCTGCAACATCTATCTTAGGGGGCAGTTAGAGCTGGCAAAGCACCGAACAATATGCCATGAGGGTATAGAGGCAGTAAAAGTGAAGTTGTACATAAAGTAATAATAGTTTTCAAATATTTACGTCTCGGGTGCAAAGGGCTTTCCAATAGGGTGGCAATTCGCGCGAACAAAGCGGGCCTTTGCGTTTCAATCCTAAAATTTTGGCTAGTCAGAAATGACAGTGGTATCAATTTCACTCGAAAACATTGGTATATTCCCTTAACTGTGTGCGCGTATGTGTATTAGCAGAAGTGTAATGACTACATACATTTGTATCACTGAGAACTGTTGACGATGTTGAATTAATTATTTTTCAGTTCTTTTAGAAATCTAGCACATTTCATAGTGCAGTTTTATGATCATCTTGGTTGAAGATGACCTAAAACTTGAAAGTATTTGTACCATGTTGGGGATGATGAGTAAATAAATATGTATGTGGATATACACCTTTGAAGTTCTTACAAAATTAGATTTACATATTAATTAATTTTGTGGAGTTGGCTATTGGATTTGGATACGTAAATATGTCAAATGATAGTTTATTAACTTAAAGTGATACTAGCCACAGGATTATGTTGCTCCCCAAATTGAACTTGTAGATTTATCACTCCAATTCAATGGGTAGGTCAAAATTTAGTAACAACTCTACATAAGCATAAATTTTTTAATGTTATTAATAAATTATATACTCCATGTATGTCTCAAGGTAGTATATAATTGTATTTATTTAATAATAATGATTACTCAATCGATATGTAACTTTTAACATCTAATTTCTAATATTAAGGTCGATTTTTGTTTTCTAAATGTATAATAAATGTTAACACCAAATATTAAGAGATAACTTCTCATTGGTTTTAAATTAAATATACTTTTTAACGTCTTTTTTGCATAAAAACACATTTTTTATGTAAATTGATATTTCATATTATTAGGATGGTTACAGTTTATTATAACTAGGTGTAAGCTCGCGCGATGCTTGATCTAGGCTATTATGAAATTCATTTCTGACACAAAATTCAAGAAATCTATAGAAATAAACCTAATTGTTCAACTTCTCAGTATATGGAACAACACATTAGTAACTCCATAGTGTATGAGAAAAACGAAACGAAAGAATTATACATATGAATAGAACTAAAGGACTAAAAGCAATAAACAGCTCAAATGAAACCAAATTTTTATTCAGTACAGTGTTTTTGATATTATAAAGTCAATTAAGCACACATAAATACTTACATACATGCATAATTACATTTCATCGGATAACATAAAAACATTGAATATAATATTGTGTTGGAATGTTTAAGATAGATAAGTGTACCATTCTTAACATATTTCCACATCCATACAATAGAAGTAAGGTTCAAAGGTTAATTAGGCACACATGTAGATAGGAAATGTGTTCGAATATAAAGGGCAAACCCAGTGCACGAGGCTCCCGCCACTGCGGAGTACTGGGGGGGGGATGTACGCAGCCTTACCCCTGCATACGCAGAGAGGCTGTTTCCGTGACTCGAACCCGTGACCTCCAGGTCACAGCGGGGGCAACCTTACCGTTGCACCCGGGTTCACCCCTATGTGTTCGAATATAATTAAAGAAAATGATTATTAGGTTTTAACCAATATCACAACTATATATCTTGGATTTGGGAAAATAATTTTTGATACTCAAAATTTTATGACACAAAAAACATACATACATACATACATGAGCACATTTCTTTGCTGATAAAGGACAATGCATAACATGAAAATCGGTATCCACTGAACCCACAACTTAATGCAGTGAACACGTTTTGTATAAAACTTCTATGTAGGCCGATCTTAATGAAACATTGCCACATATATAAGCCAAAGAAATAGACGTGCAAATATATGCATGTTCAATCAAAATTTCTTAGTAAATTGAAACTTTTGAAAGAAAATCTAAAACAGTAAATAATTACCATTCAAAGTTACATGTACCAGAAAATCTAAATCAGTAAAAAAATGCACCAAACGTAGAGAAGGCAATTGCATTAGTAAGCAAGGGCAATTTCATCTGTAAGCGAGGAATAAATGCAATGTTGTTGTGCTTAACTTGGTTTGTTTAAAATGGCATTTAAGTGGGTGAAATTTAATTCATGCACACAATAATATTCATCAACACAATGGAAAAACGATGTTTAAATCAACTAATGCTATTAAAACAAAGAACAAAACAACTCGAATGCATAGCTAAATATCCCACGAAAAGGCTTAGATTTAAGTTAGAAATGGATGAGGTGGTGGAGTATAGATTGTTGACAGTACATTCCATGGAAGCATAATATGATTGAGAACGAGAAATAGAATAACGCTTCAACTACACAAATCTTTATTTTTTCCATCCTGGTTTGTAATCTGTAATCATAGACCGTAGAAAGTAAGACCTTTTGACAATGACAGCAATATTAAATTTGTCCATAAAAATATTATACATAACTCAGGCTATAGAATTCTATAACCGGGAAACATTACTTGGGGTACAACCTTTGAGAACAAAATAAAATGAAACTACTAACATACAAATAAATAGTTTTTCTTAATCCTATTTCATCTAAATATGATAATAGGTATCCAGTATTATTTAGGGACATATATCAAATAGTCCCTCGAACATTTTTTAATACACGTTTAGTCCAAACCCTTTTATTTTGTTCCAAAAAGTCCCTCACCACATAAAAACACTCAAAAAAAGAGAAAACATTTGTAAGTATACACCATTCTACTATTATTGTCTCCCTACTCCCCCGCTTAGAAGTTGTTTCCTAATTTATTTTATACTCTAAATATTAAAATATGACATAACGTATGAATTATTTACATCAAATTGATTTTATTTCGTGTTTTAGTTATACATGGAGTTGACAATCAAATAAAACAAACAAATTAATACCAAATTGGGAGTAGTTTGAAATTAGTAGTGGCAAATGGGCGGTTATGGACGGGTCAAAAATGGATATGGATAAATTTGGGCGGGTCAAAAGCGGGTTGGACATAATAATGTGGACGGGTTTGGGCGGGTCAAACCCGGATCGGGTCGGGTTAACCCGCCTTTTTTTTTGAAAAAATAATTATTATACCATATACAAATAAATATGGTATAATAATTTTGAAAAAAAATATACAAGTAAATACTTGAATAAAAAAAATCTTTAAACTTTTTAGTAATTTGAGTTTTATTTTTGTGAGGGTCCAAAACCATTTTGACCCGGTAATGACCCGCCAACAAACCGTCTCATTGGATCGTTCAAACCATTTTGACCCACAAACACAATTAATGGGCCCCGAACACATTATTTTGGATGGATTATGGGCGGTTTCATCCTTAAGAACCCATATTGCCGGGCCTATTTGAAATACACATGTTATGTGAAATACTCAAAACTAATCTTTGATAGATCACAGCAATGAAAGATTTAAGGATAAATCACACATTTTATTGACAAAATGAATCACCTATATTCAACATATTCATACACGTAGAACCAATTATGTTATTCCCATGTAGGAAAGTAAACAAAATGAAGAAATGACAGACAGTGAAATAAGTGTAGACGAAATGGTAATGTTGAGAGTAATAACTTGGGGGTGACATTTTTTTTTCACTTTCACCTCCAAAGTTGAAAACAGAGAGAAATGGAGAATGCGATTTTGAGTAGTGACAATATAAAATAAAGCTAACCCGGTGGTGACAGAGGCGGTGGGCGGTGGTGGTGCTGTCCGCTGCTTCAGAAGGTTTTCTTTTACTGGGAATGACAAATAGCAATGGTGAATGTAATCCATGCTTTTGGTTTACGTGAAACCCTAATTGAGACTCTTCCGTTCTTATATATATCCAACCAATCTTCCAACTTCTAAATTTCCAACCAAACACACACCCAAAGCTTCAAAGCAGGGAACGTTTCGGACTAAAAATGGAAGTTTATAAACCAAAGAGGGAAACCTTGACAACAAAAAGGGAAAGCTCACACTAAAAGAGAAATGATATAAACGACCCCGTTTTATTTTCCTTCTACGCCCAACCTCTCCCTCATTTCCCTCCACTTCACCTATTTCGTTAACCTACCTCCATATTGGCCTCGATCCTTATATTTCCTATTAAGTGCCATTTATATGAAATATTTCCTAATTGATTCTATGGCAACATTTTTTCCTTAAGAGCCTTCATAATAGGGATACAAAAGTCAAAAGAATTTCTAAGTTTGCAAATTGAAAGGTCTCGAGTGGTGGATTGAAGAGAACAAATTTTGCAGAACAATTTGTAGTGGTTCTTCAAAGTTACAGAACGGATGCAAAATTTGTAAAGGGTTCTTACGAACTTCATTTATCCGTAGGAATTCTTACGAACTTCTGAAGTTCGTAGGAACTCGTATCAAATATAAATAATGAATTTTTATTACATATTTGGGTTCCTACAAACAACATTTGTTCGTTACATTTCCTTCAAACAAATGTTGTTCACATGAAGTTTGGCCTTCATTTCCTACGAACATCTATTGTTCGTTGGAATTGTGAATATAAATTTTATACTTCCTCCACTGTGAGAGTTACCTACCCATGAAAGGTAAAAACAATTTTTTAGTTTGCAAAATGCCTTTCGTCTAACATCCCCAGTCCTGATGCTCTAATAGGTCCTATTTGTACATAAAGTGAATATTCACTGTATGTTTACAAATAGGATCTATTGGAACGAAAATATTTTTTCATGGGACCTGATGGAACAAAAATAAAATGTTAGGACCTATTGAACTACATACTTATTAAACGGGACTAATTAGTAAAAAACCATATATCTAACTAGGGCTTCTCAATTTTAAACGCCTATATACCCGTTTAATAAATGGATGGTGCCTAATTTTACCCCTTCTCCAACCCGTTTATGCTAGATGACTATTTCTCTGTCTCTACCCTATCAATTTAAAAAAGCAATGTTATTTTAGCAATATTATTTTTATAATTTCATTGTTAATATATATATTGATAATTCTAGACCTCCACACGAACGAGCCCTTTAGACTCCTTCATACGAGCTAAACAGGGGGAATGCTTGTGCCAGAGTCACCCTAACACATCCCCGCTTTAAATCTGGCCGATATCCGCTGAGCGATTTCGAACTTGTGACCTTTGACCATTTCGAGTGGTGCCTTACCACTAGACCAAACCAGAATGGATGTATTGTTTATATATATACATACTGCAATGTTATTTTAACATTGTTATTTTATTAGTCATGTTTTTAAAGTAACTTTGTTTGTCTTTAGTGTAATCCTAAAATCGCATTGCACCATCACAAGTCGTATTCATGTTGTTTTAGCACTCCAATATTTAGCGATGGTTATTGGTCGACTGTGTTGGTATTTTACATATACCAATGCCATACTAATTTTCTTCATATGTTCGGTTCGGTAATTTCAGTTTTTGAAATTACTTCTCAATAGCAAAATGTGTTGTACATCGGGTGTTTTTATATATTTGGTAATTTTTGCTTTTATTTTTTGGGTATTTTTATTTTCATTTTTCTTGTTTTCGGACGACGATAATTATGGTATTTTAATTTTGGGGCAATAATTTTTGTAATTTAATTTGTGTTAAAAGAACATTGTGACTTGTTTTAAAATAACATCATGATTTGTGTATTTTATATTTCAAATATTTGTTTAATATTCTATTAAAACATTTATGATGCGATTTGTTTTAAAACTACGTTGTTATTTGTATTCAAATGATATTATCTGTTAATATAACATTGTCATTTGTTAAAATGACAAAAGGATTTGTTTTAAAACGACGCATTAATTTTGTATCTTTGTTATATGCCAATTATTCATTTAAAAATATATATATTTTAACTTTAATACATTACTAATTTTTCATTTGTACCGCTTAATCAGTTTATTAGACTTTCGTACATTTTCCGTCACTAAATGTCAACACATTACACCCACAACCATCACTATAGCTAATCGACCCAATTTCGCTAGCCCTGCACATACTTGTGATATTACACGCATGACACGTCATTATAGACAATCATCATAATTTCATTAGCCCTGTGCACACTCGTGATGCCAACGCACATCATAGTCAGTCGAGCCAATTTTCATTAGTTCTTCAGGTACTTGTGACGTAAATCTATTTTAATCCCTGTTTATTATCTTAAGCATTAATTGTAATTTCTTAATCAAGTTCTCATTATATTTAATTATCACGCTCATATTTTGTGCATGATGAATAAACCATCCCTAGTCCCACACCTAGAGATCCACAAACCATAAGTATCACCTAGGAAATGTCATTACCCAGACTAAAGGAATGACGTAACAGTATATTGTAATATTTGTACTTGAATTGAGAAACCCTAATTCTCATTTATTCCCTCTCGTAATATATAAACTCAAACATATTCAAAAGAATGATTAAACTACTCTACGAAACAAAAAAAATTGCTAAATTAACCAAGTATCCTTAAAGTTTTAGTAATTGTAAAATAAATCCTGAATATTTTAAACTACCATAACTTAATCAATACTTAACCCCTAGACCCAAACTTTATATCAAAATAACCATCTAGAATTCAACTAAGTAGAAATTATAATTTTAGCCCTTATAACATTTGAAAATTACAAAATAACCCTAAACTTCACTAAAATTACACTTTTATAAGTATATACCTTATTAACCAAGGATTAAAACCTAATTATTTGACATTTACACAAAACCCTTTATCCACCTCGACCTCCACATTAGCTAATAATGCCAAAAGTCATATGTTTGGACCATGCAAACATTTGAGGTTCAAGTAACCATGCCTTTAACCTTTCAAAACCTGAACAAATTAACCTCCCATCCTAACCAATCAAACCTCCTACTCTTGCACTATAAAAAACCAACAAACCAAGCATTCAAAGCTCACCTCTTTTAAATGTATTCAAAACTTAAAATTTTCTCTCAAATCAGGTAACCTAACATTTCATGTATATATTTCCATTCTTCATTTTTAAATGATTTATGTGTTTATATTATGCTTCCATCAATCAAACCGTAGAAACTTTACATGTAAAACAATCCTAGGTGAAGAAATGTGAAAATTTCCACCATTAAAGCCTTTAGGAACTCGAGTGCAATGATAAAAACCCACGAATTTAAACATCAGGCTTCAATTGTTAGAAGGTGTTTTTTTATTCAGAAAATCAAAACTTCGAATTCTCCTCACACAGACCACCCTAAGCCTTAAAATCAAAACTAAATTATTCCTTAACATAGCATAAACCTAACTATGTTCATAAGAATCCTTGCCATACTCATAAAAGCTACAAAATTAAAGTCAAAATTCTTGAAAACACACACAATTATGGAACTCAATATATACTGCACCTCGATCCATAAAACTCATATATTTGGATTCATTGTGAAAAATAAGGTTAAGTTTGTTTAAAAATCATCTTAAATAGTTTAGAAATGAAGTAGATATCTCAGGCCAAATATTTAAAACCCTAAAGTCAACCTTAGAGAGGTTGAAGATGAACTATTTAGCTAGAACCCTTGACCCCGCGCGTGGCCAATCAAAAAAAATTGAAATTTTTTCCAACATTTTTATTTTATTTTTCTGGTCAAAATGGAATAAGGAAAGCTTGTGTTTGGTCAAGGATACCCCAAGTTATAATAAAATAAGGTTTTAGGTTTGAAACACTTATTTTAAATTACAAATTGACCCCTCTTGACTTTTTCAACTCATAAATTTTAACCCCAAATTTTGTCTATAGGTACTTTAAAGTATTCTAAGTCCAAAGGTCATCTACATCAAAGTTCAAATTTGACTCTAAGCTCGAGATTTTAAAGTCCCAAGTTATTTATAATTAAACCCCTTAAACTTTTAAATACACCGTTTTTAGTATAAATTGACAAAAACCAACCCCAATTCCAACA
The DNA here is from genome assembly GCA_949130495.1 of Sambucus nigra. Classification (NCBI taxonomy): domain Eukaryota; kingdom Viridiplantae; phylum Streptophyta; class Magnoliopsida; order Dipsacales; family Adoxaceae; genus Sambucus; species Sambucus nigra. The sequence continues at coordinate 605,216,650 of OX422214.1, read as the reverse complement.
ATACTTATTCACCCAAACATTTGTATAAAATTAATCAAGTACCAGCTTCTCCTGATATCCTCTTTTGATCCTAAAACAGTTCAAAACATCAGTAAAGTTGGTCTTTTTACCTATTTAATAGTAAATTTTGCGTACTCGTTTAACTACTATCGATATCATTCCATGATAAATACTAAAAGAATGTTAAATTTTGGAATGTTTAAGCTAATTATTTCTGAACAAATCTTATAATTTTTTTTAATTTCATAATAAATGTTATATTGAACTTGTTGAGCAAATAGTAGGATGCATATATGGGTTTAATGCAAGGTTCTAAAAAACGTGGGCCGTGACCGAGGTGTGGAGGTCAAGCCTTAGGCGTAAAAAGACGTTCAAAGTCGTTTAGGCCTTTTTTAATATATTTAAATATTTTTAACCATAACAAGGCTACTAAAATTATACATATCTTAAATATATGTCTGAATATTTGCAAATTGGTCCAATTTAAAAAAAAAAAATTTAAAGGCGATATCGTTTCACTAAAGAATTTTTGTTTTAAAAAAAAGTGCGCCTTAAGGCTTTTACCGAGAATAAGGCATAAGAGACTTAAGACGGGGCATTTATCCCAAGACTCAAGCCTAGGTGCGCCTTTTAGAACACTGGTTTTATGGATATAAAAACTGATTTTAACAACATAAACTTATTTAGTTGGAAAAATGGGTTAAATATGTTGAATGTATGTTAAATTAAACTATGAAACATAAAAAGATATATGCTAAAATTTCATGATTACTTATCATATAAATGGCACGAACATATGTGAAGAAAGACCATAAAGATTATACCATAAGGGACTAAATGTGAAAGTAGTAAGAACGTGAAACAGTGTAACGTTAACACACGTAAAAATAAGATAGCAAGGCATACCATTTAAGTTAAATAAGTTGAATTACAAGTCTTGAAATTACAAAAGTAGTGTTTCGGTAAAACAATGTCATTTTATGTAAAAGTTGGACTTAAGAAAAAATGCAATAAACTAAGAGGACATTGCTGAAAGAGTTTGATTTAGTGTGATGAAAACTCATGTTTTGCAAATTAAAGATGGAAAGAAGAATTTTTGAAAAATGAATAAAACACAAATTTACTAGTGTTTGTGAATAGTGAAAACTACACAAAAATGTAAGAAGTGGGTATTTGAAATTTAGGGATAAAGTCTCACAAGAAATTATAAATAAAGTTATTTTCAAAGGTGAAATATCAAGTTTTAAAGTGAAAATAAAATGGACTTTTGACAAAGTGTGAAACTTGAAAATAAAGTGTTACGGTACTAGTTCATCCCGAGTATTTGGCCTCATCGACTGGTAAAAAAGGAAATAAAGGTGAAATGATTAAAGTGAATATGAAAGAAAGCAACAAAACTGGTTACAATGATGAAACAAGTAAAATACAAGCTGAGATAACCGAATGATTTAAGTAGGACCTGGAGACCTATGGTGCGACTTAATTCTTATATCCAAGACCACTGATCTGGAACATATTCAAGCATGGTGAAAGTTAGTTAAAGGCCGTATAATGCTCATGGATTGATAACCTGATTAATTAGGTGAAAATATGACTTTTAGAATGGTGCTCATTACTGTAAAAGGCAAGTTTATGAAGCAACTTGGAAAGCGAGAAAATACATTAATGGTTGAATTAAAGGGATACATGTAGTATTAAAATAAATTTTAACTATGAGTGCACTCATCTCCCGGGTTACATAGTTAAAAACTTCAAATGCATGGTTATGATACAACTTCCATGAGAATATTAAATTATATACAGGTTAATTCCATAACTTCTAAAATACATTATATATATATATATACATTATATATATATACTTGTAGATAATACTCTGTCAATATTTCTCCTATTGGGCGCACGATCATACCACACCTTTTTCCACCCCCGGGTACTTCAGGTAGAGGCAATGACAAGTATACTGTAAAAGGGAAGGAGAGTTGTTCACGCCCATAGATCTCTGATTGCTATTTTTTTCATACATAATATATTTTGAACTATGCATTTTGTTATTTTATACCTTATGTAAGGACTTTAAGTTTGGTTGTAATAATACGTGAAAAATTCAGCTTTTACTTTAATGGCTATGTATTCAATGAAATTGCAAAAAACTTTTATTTCAAGTGTTCCTAAGAATTTCATAAGCTGGACATATTCATTAATTAAATTAAGTATATTTTGTTAAACAAATCAATAAGAAAGTGTTTATTTTAAAAGGGGATTTTAAGAGGTGAATTAGACTTGGGTAACTCACTAATGGTTGAAATTAGACTAGACTTTAGTACTGGTTTATTAGACTTTGGTATTTTTTCAACGTAAAAGCTTCGCTATTAAAGGTGATATTCAGCGACCAGAATGTACCCAAGGATAAAAAATAACTATGGTGATATCAAAGTCAAATATCAACTGTTAGTGAGGAACCCAAATTAAAATGACCCGAAGAGAACATCGTTTTTGAATTTCAACCTCTCAACATTTTATAACGCGCACCAAATCAACATCGCCTGACGTCGAACTTCTAAGCCCCAGGTAATAATGAAATTTCACCCTATTTTATAGACGTATTTACAAACAGGATTCTTCATTCAGAAAAACCCAGTATATAAGAGAACATAATATTAAGTGTACAAAATACAAAAAACACCAGTCAGATTACATTGTATGTGATAGGACTCCGACTACCAGCATAGTATATGTGCTCCAACTCCCCAAACGGAGACGAAAGAAGTGAGTTTGGCATATCTCCAAAATAAAAGTATTAACTTCATTCATTTCTATCAAATAACTCTGGATGATCGCAAACCTGCCACTATATAGGAAAAGAAAACAATTAGGGTGTGTTTGATTACAAAATTGGAAAATGATTGAAAAATAGTTTCGTTTTATGAAAAGTTGGAAAATGCATGGAAAAGATGGCAGTGATTTAGTCTTATTTTTGGAGTTTTCCATGGAAAACGATTCTTTGGGTGGTAGAAAAAAAAATGTTTCTCATGTAAATGATAAAACTATAGAGCACTTTTCATATTAAAAACAATTGTTTTCAAAAGAATGTATTTAAAATCAAACACCACAAAAGGAAAAAAATGAACTAAAACAAGTATTTTCCATGGAAAACAAATCAACAACAATCAAACGGACCCTTATTGGTAAATGACACTAATCTCAAATTATATAAAAGTACTATCAAACTTAAATAATAATAATAACAATACTTCTTTAAAAATGGGGAAAAAATAAACGCACAACCTTTCTCATTTCTCATTAAGATGCTCACGGTTGCTATCAAACAACTCAGCAAGAGATTTCGTGCTCTTTATAGCTTGATAAAAAGCTTGCTGGCGAGAACCCAACTTGCAGTTACCATGAACTCAGTTTTACCAATCAAATCAATAACGACATCTTTTTTAACCCGACGCAGCATGAAATGCTTCAAGACCGCATGCTGTTAAAGCGGAGGGAAAAATTGATCAAATACGGCTTTATGAAGTACAAAGTAATTAGAGTCATAATTGCTGAAAAACATTGGTGTTTTTTCTCTCCTTTTTCAAGAAAAATTACTTATACCAAAAGAAATAAAACAAACATTCATAGTTCCACAAACTGCTAAAAATGTAAGAATTTCTAATATTCAAAATTATAGCAAATATAAAGCGAATTGTGAGAACAGAAAGATCACTAACAGACACTAAAAATAACAATTCATAGAATTGCATAAAATGAAATTATTGAACTTGAGTTCACCAATCTGTTAAGCTGGTGCTCATTTAAAGTTCCACCGTAGTTCGCACGATTCTCAATTCTAATAATACAAGGACAAGCATGATGAGAGAGATTTCTAAATTAATTACTACAATGTGTAATAGACAGTTAAGACGTGTCCACAGACCTACCCGCTTGAAAATCACTCGTTGAATTAGACATTACTGTCAAATAAGGTTGGGAAGATGAAATGCAGCAAGCGATTTCGACAGTTAAAACTGAGTAGTGTCTTCCATCTTATACTGTCAACCCATAACAACAGTATACGGTGAGCAAAAAAATATATACAATTAAGGACTGAATGTTCTACTTTCCTTCAGAAATTAAATCAATATAGTCGATAGTTTAAGATATCAGATATAACATAAGTAGATCTCTGGCACATTATATATAAGCAAAAGTAAATTATAGTTATCATGTGATAAATCCACAAAAAACTATGATAATCAAAAAGAATTGGCCACTAAATACACATTAAAGAACAGACAGCAATTAAATTACACAATAAGATAAGTTGTATATACATATATAAATAAGGTGTGGAACAACTTAATGGGTTTATTAACGGTCCACCTCAAAACGACGTAGTTTAAGTGTGAAAATAAGGTTGAAATTACAAGAAAAACCCTCATTTCACCTCAAAACACCCCAAAACTGTCGTTATGAGGTGCTCCATTAGTAAACCCGTCTCACTTTATATTTGAATTTTAACATTTATATTTGAACAAGTTCCTCGACTGGCTTCAAATTTTTCCATACTTCAAATTATCTCCATCTAAAAAAATTATTATTGTTGTTATTGGTAAGGAAATTTCGTCTGGCTCAATTACTAAAGTTACATCCAACAAAAAGTGTTAGTACTCCATAGGGAAGAAAGAAATCATACATTCAAATAGTGATATGATTCAAGGAATCATTAGAGCCTAGAGAACAGCAGTTTCAAAGATGGAAGTCAAACCTGTTCAAACTTTTGATTGCCTGTGCTTCATCCAATACCATATATTGCCATTTCACACGCTGAAAATACTTTTCGTCGGCCACTAGGAACTGGTAATGCGAATGTGAAATTCAGTCTCCCTAGCAAGTAAATTTTAAAGTTGATCAGTGTACCGAAAGGATCAGAAAGACCATCTTTGAAATTTTATAATAATAGCAAAAGAAAGAGCGAGGAGGAGGTGACTTTTTACTTCACTTTACAACAGCTCCAACAACTCAACAAGTGAAAAATGAACGGTTTGGCAATTCTCTAAACTTAGATCACAGATGGTAACAGTAAAAGGACCTTTGGCGATTCTTTATAGACAGTTTCTTCTTGTAAGGTACTATTTTAGTCTGCTTATTCTGTCAATGAACCTAATCTTTATTCTCATAAAATGGTTATACTTTTATTGTTATCAATTGAATAAATGTGTCATTAGAACAGCAGTTTTCAGGAAACATGCCTATATCAAATGTAGCATGAGGGCAAACATCTCCCATTTGCATCGGAAATGGTTACCAAGTCCAGACCAATAATAACCACGAAACCACTTTATGACTTTACCCCAGACTAACTTTATTAAAAACCTTTTTTTTTTAATTGAATGTAAGATGGGTTACAGTGCCACTATTTCTATCTTTGCGACAATAATTAAATAAAAGGAAATGACAAATGCTAAAAGACACTTACCTACGATAAAGATGCTTTGGGTTGATGTTCTTCCTAAGGATAGTGCATTCTTGAAGGACACACCAATACGGAAGAGTTTTCAAGTCAAGGGAGAAACGGTTAATTTCATCAGCCCAGTTGTTCGATACAGAGTCAGGTGCAACCACCAGAAAAGGACCCTAAATATTTTTCTCCTGTAACCAACAGCAAAATATAGTGTCTAGTCAAAGAAGTACAGTAATAGTATAGCGGATGAAATGCAAACCCAACATAGTATAGGGGTTTACTGTTACCCCAAAAAATTTACACAGAAAATTAACTAGGTCACATACTTCCGCCACATGAGCTAGGAACGTCATGGATTGGATAGTCTTTCCCACGCCCATCTCATCAGCAAAAATGCCATTTTAACCGTGAGAGACGCATCATATTACTAAAGTCAACAGCGAGTCATATATATCTATAATACATATATGCAAGCAATGAAAAGAGAAAAATATAGCTCCTTACGGGTTTTTTCTACTTTGTAATGTGGTTTGTAATAGTAGCATTTTTTATTTCCTTTTTTCTCTTTCATTCTTGTAATTTTAAGGGCTATTCGTCCTCATTTCTGCGTACTACCTTGTTTTACCAGTAAAAATTAGTTCTTATCAATAAAAAGAAAAAGAAAAAAAAACAATATATATATATATATATATATACATATATATATATATATATATATATATATTGGGATCGCACCTAATGTTATCACATTATTATGACTTAAAGAAACACTAACCTTATACGTGACTCCTTTCTCCAACACCTTCACATATTAAACCTGCAACACACCACCCCCCTGACAAGATAGACTGCCGTATTTTACCAGCCACCCCCTCTGGGATAGAGAGTTTATCCAATACAATATCGCTGATTATGAGACTGAACTTTTGGGCCGAGCTGTTAGCCGGTTGGGCTTTCAATATTGCCTGAAGAGAGTGGTACTGGGGCTTGGGCTCACCCATCATTGTTTGGGGACCGAACCTTTTATCAGCAGCCATCATTGTGGTCAATGATCCCAAATCAAGGGCGCCCGTAAGGTAAAATTCCTCCACTCGAATATCCAACTTACTCGGCAAGTTGACTGATGTTGCCAGATTTTCATAGGTTGGAAGGACGCTATAAGTGATCCCTTCCCCAATATCCAAATAAGCAGGTCCGTAAACTGATCTGCAAAAGGTTGCTACAATTTCTTAATAAAAAATTCAAAATCCAACTTCTGTAGTGGAAGGTCGAATACTATCATTCCTAATGTCACAGCATCCATATATTTTTTTGGGGAGGGGGGGCGGGCGCGGGGGGCGGTGGAGAGGAACGTTTTTCAGTACCAACAATAGTATAATTGAATTTGAATAATAAAAAGTTGCCAGACATCAGCTTTCGATTATTCGTTTAGTGTATTGCTAAAATTAAGAAACTAAAACTCCGCAATGGTTATTTGTTTTGAATAATATAAAAGTGTGGGACCCCCCTACACATTATTTTTATATTAACATTCCCACCAATAAAAAAAAGTGAGAATAAAAATGAAGGAAAATGTTTTTAAAATTTAAAAATATTCTCTTATCGTTGCCTTTAAGTGAAGCGGGGGACACTACACTATTTTGATTATTGAGAACAATGGTTAAATTTGAGTATCAAGAGACTCATATTTGCTCAACGGATAACTATTGATTATACCATGGGGGTGGGGGAGGTTTTTTAGCTTTATATTATTAACTTCAGTGACATTTAACTTCTGCTACTAGGGAATGTTTAGGAAGCCCAATTACATGGCTTGGAAAGGGAAATGGAATGCTTTATTCTAACCTTTGAAATTTTTGAATTGAACATATCCAAGTTCCAATTAATGGTATCGGGACTCCAAAACAAACCCTTAGGGAAGAAGCAAACCTTATAGCACGATATCCTGGTGCGAAATCAGTTTCATAATAGTTTCCCGATTTCTGAGGAATAACATCGGTGAGAAAATCCGACGTGGTTTCAATTTTGGGTCTCCTCTTGTACATTTGAATATGTTCCCCAAGCATTGTTCTAACCGCCCATCGGAAATGCGTGTACTTTGACTGGGCTCTTCATCCTCCTCCCTACTATAGATGTTTCACCTCTTCTTTCCCAATTCAATTCTCCATCTACTGTGAAATGATACCGTTATTGTGTTTTTCAACTTTTCCATCTACTCATAATCAATAAAACGTGTCAATGTATATACAAAAGTTCAAACTTTACTAGCTCAAATTTGACACCACCATATTAAAATTTTACTTAATAAAAAATAGTCTGACTTTGACTTGGGTACCTCATTAGTGTCGTGTGTAGATGTGGTCCCACAGTTATTTTCTAAAGTTAGTACATATTCCCTCACTGAATGTAGATGTTTCACCACTGAATGTACCAAAGTCGAAAAAATACAAGTGACGAAACATTTGCATTTATGCAAGTATCAAAGTCTTACATTTGCCAATTGGTGAGATCCCAGTTAAATAAATAAATATATATATATATAAATTGAGTCATACAATAAAGAGCCCCAAAGTAATTTTTTTTTTTTGGGGGGTGGGGGGTGGGGGGTGTATAGCCGAGTATAAATTGAATCTTTTCATAGTGACACAAACATGGTTCAAAGTATCGGCCAAGTTGACTCGGTATCGGCCGAGTCAACTCGGAATCGGAGGTTACCGATCCGATACCGAGAGACGTTTCAAAAAAAACACTGAATCGGCCGAGACAGCCGCGATATCGCCCGAGACAACCGATTCCGAGACGCCTCGCCGCGATATCGGCCGAGACAGCCGTGATATCGGCCGAAACAACCGATTCAAAAGATATTGTCATATTTTGTTTTATTTTTTTATAGAACTTTTATCTTTTACCATATTTCTTCATTGTTGAAAATATATTGTAACATTTACAGAATGGTATTACTTTTTCAAAAGTATTAACATTAATTTTTTAAAACATAAAACTCTTGTTTTAAACGACTCTACTAAAAAAATATATAAATCTTTTAAAAAGTAGTACTCTTTTTTTTTTAATGACTCTACTAAAACTCTTTTTTCAAAGAAATGTTATTTTTTTACAAAAAATATTCAAATCTTTTACAAAAAATATATAATGTACATTTATGTTTGTAAAAAATTTACATTTCTGTACAAATGTTATTTTGTTAAAAAAAATGTACATATTTGTAAAAAATGTACATATTTGTAAAAAAATATATATTTGTACGTATTTGTAAAAAAAAGTGTACATATTTGTAAAAAAAAATATATATTTTTGTTGAAAAAAATGTACATTTTTGTGAAAATGTCCTTTTGTACGTTTTTGTAAAAATGTACATTTTTGTAAAAAATGTTCTTTTGTACGTTTTTATAAAAATGTAAAAAAAATATACATATTTGTTAAAAAAATGTACATTTTTGTAAAAATGTAAAAAAATGTACATTGTTGTTACTCTGACGCGCTTCAGTATAACCAATTCTACAATGCAATGCATATTGAATGATGGGTTTGAATGTATCTCATTGCTCCATATTGTTAATCTTATTTTTTTTAAATTTTCTATATTTTTTTCAAAAATTTTTGCGCTCTCTAAATAGCGTATATTTGCGTATCGCCCGATACCGCGACCGTGTTGAAAATCGGGTGTCCGATACCGAGACTTTGAACCATGGACACAAAAGAGGGACACAATTAGGGGATACAGACATGTGTCCCCCATTCATTGAGGACATGTGAGTAAGAATAAATCCAGTCAAAACAAGTATATATCGGGTAACAGTTGTATATATTGTTTAATGTAGATGGTTAAATTATAAGCATTGCATTAATTGCGATTACAACTGCTATAAGAGGGAACGAGGATTTTTTTTTAAATGTTGTGAAATATAAACTGTTTAGTTATTAATCCAACGCTTCTCGTTCAACCGATCAGATTGTGCAACGATTGCACTCAATATTTTTTCCGCTTAAAATATCACCCAATAGATTAAAGATATGTGTCATTGTCCCCTAAACAGTTCAATGTACTGTGTCGCTTTATCATTATGCGTATAAGCTCGATGATCAAAAAATGGTTTCAAAAGGGTTTGATCCAAATGGCTCAATGACATTGTAATGAACTCAAAAGGATTGAAATTTAAAACCAAGTGAAAACACTCGAGAAATAAATTGCCTACCTTGGCTACCTCGGCTCTCATCTTAACAACAACTCCCATAATAATCAAAATATCACCTTGCTGTGGTAGTTGAAAGTTCATCAAAGGCTGCAGCACAAACAATAAAAAAAATATATAATTCACACCAAAATTTAGAATAAATAACAATAAAAATAAAAAATTCAGCATAGCCAATTCACATTATTACCAAAAACCTTAAAACTTCCAATAGCACTGATTAAACAAGCAACAAGCACACAAACACATTGGAGAAAACAAAGAGAATTCAACACAACCCAAACATTAGAACCCATTAATCATTCCAAAACTTGAGGAGAAAAATAACAACATAAAATTTTGCATCGCTAATTTAAACAAATCACAAAAAACCCTAAACTTGCACAAACTTATTAACAAAACAAGAATTATGCAAACAAAACAAAGAGAGCCTAACACAACCCAAACAATAAAACCCATAACTCATTCTAAAAAAATAAAACTCAACATATTCAATTCACATTAACTATCAAAAAAAAATTGAATTTCACAAACTTATTGACTAACCAAAAAGTACACTGAACCAAATTGTAGTAAACGATGAGAAACAAACAAAACCCAAACAATATTATAAACACATTTTACGTACCTCAAGATTAACCAAAAGCAAAACTACAAAACCCAAAATTGGAAAAAACAAATAAAACCCAATTCTGAACCAAAATCCAATGTTACATACTTCAAGATTAACCACGCAAAAAGTGCACCAGCCCAGATTCAAGCAAATACAGAAAACCCAATAACAAAAACTCAATGTTAAAAATATTATCAAAAAAAAAACTTAACTTTCACAAAGTGATTAACCAATCAACAATTACAAAAACCCAAATTGAAGGAAACAGAGAGAACCCAATTATAAACCAAAACCCAACTTTGCATACCTCAAGATTAAACAAATGCAAAAACTACACAGACCCATATCAGATACAACACATAAAACCCAATGTTGCATAATCAACAACCAACACCCTTTGAACTTTCAAAAACGAATCAATCAAGCAACTAGTATAAAAAAACAGATTGAATAAAACAAAGACAACACATATAATAAAACCCATAACTTATTCCAAATCTTGTACATACACGCACATAATAGTTAACATACCCAATTCCCACAAGTTAACACCCTAAACTTTCAGGAACTGATTAACGAAGAAAAATGTTAGCATACCCAGATTGATAAAACAAATAAAACCCAATTTATAAACATAACAATATTACATACCTCAATATTATCCAAGCAACAAGTACACAGACCCAGATGAAAACAAAGAGAACCCAATTATCACAAAAACACAAGGTTACATAAATGCAAATTTGAGTACATTTACAATCTTCGACTTAAATGGCTTCCTAAATTCAAATGGCAGATTCCAAATGCATAGATTGGGGAAGCCTAACCTTGAATATGATCCCCATGCATATACCAATGTTGAACGGCTGTTGATGAAGAAAGAAATTGAAGATCCCCGACACATACTGCAATTTAACTTAGCATTAGATACAACCTAACTACCAACGGCTTTAGTATCACCACATTAGATCCAGTTGACATAAACTATAAAATCCAGCTCACATGCCTCTGGATTATTGATTGAAGATATTTTTTTAGTATATGCAGAATGGGAACCGCAACTGCAATAGAACAACAATACCAAATTAGTTAAGTAAAGAATGTCTCGAGACGTATTAGTTGACCAACAAGAGAAACGAGAAGAAGGCAGCAACTTCATAATTATAGCACATCATACAGAAAAATTGCATCTTCATAATTAGATCATAAGTTAGCTTGTTTTGACTAACAACTACACATTTTAACAAGCAAACACACACACAAAACAAAATATACTACGGTGCATAACATATAATAAGGAAAAAATATAAAAACATAATTTAATACCTGAAAGTATGTGGACATGTGCTTAGACACCCCGCAGGCCGCAGCTATCTAAAAGGTCAGGATAGCCCTCTTCGTCCCCAAGCACGTGTTCCTATATTCTTTTTCTTCCTTTTCTCCTTTTTTTCTTCTTCTATTTTTCTTTTTTCTTTTTTCTTTTCATTCTCCGCTACAATCATTTCTGAGCATGTTGCTCCCTGGTTTCCTAAAACTATTTCCCATATAGCATGGGAGATCTAATAATTGTCCTATAAAACTTCCCCTTAATTTCAAAGGTTTACATTTATCACGTAATACGCTAGTAGCACTTTACTTGATCCAACCTTCTTACAAAATATAGGTACCATCATGACTCATATTTCCATTTCTTTGGATGACTGGTCTAAACAATGAAGATGATCACTTTAAAGTATCTCTCGACCCTGAGCTTAGCATCACTCCTATTCGTTCTTCTATTATTACGTAACTTCCACTCTAAATACACACTCCGATTTATTTCTACTTATCCAAAAAAAAATCTTATTTTTGAAGGTCTCTTTAAACTTGCAATCTATCATTATCGTGTCCTACTTTCATCCACTAAAATAATATAATTTGCAAATAACATACATCGCAACAATTCATTGATTTGTCTTGGTCAATTTTTCCATGACAAGAGAATTGAGATAGACCTACTTTAATTGCAAACTCGCTATTTTCTCATGGTGTTTCTAATCATAGTCATGGCACCATCATACAAATCATTAATCACATCATTACATGACTAATAACTTTTTATTTTAGAACCACCATATTATATCACTAGCTACTTTATCATATAGCATACGCCTTCTCCAAATCCCCATTGAAAATATTTATTTTCCTCGTTATACCATTCTATTAACTCCTCAATCGATATATTCTTCCCTTGTTGACCACCAAGTATAAACCAAAATTAATTATCTAATATTGTTGTTTCCAATCTCAGTTTCTCTGCTCACTCGCATCAAAAAATTAATTGCGCGACTTGTTAACTTGATACCACCACAGTTTGAAAGACTTTATAAATGCCATTTATTTTTATAAATAGGTACTAAAACACTTTTTTCTCCATTGCCATTATATTTTTATTAAACAATTTTGCTAGCCAAGACATTTCTTCCTCTCTAAACACTTCCAAACCTCAATAAGAATATCATTTATCCCAAATCCCCTATCCTAAATCCCTCCCCCTCCTATTTTCATATATTTTAAGAGCAACTCTAACCTCCAATACGCATTCAATGAAAAAATGTCATTTCTCTAATCTCCTAAGTTCCTCCTGTCAAATCCACTCCCATTATCCACATTTAATAACTTCTCAAAATAACATTTTCAACTTTCCTTAAGCTCTTCATTGACTATGACTCTCAAAAATTATAAATTAAAAATACACTTTAACATTATTAAACACTATTGTTTATATATCCTTAAGTTTTTGCAAGCATATAAAGATCAATTTCCCCTTTTACTTTATTAGTTTTGGATAGAGATCATAATATGTTGCTTTGTTAGTTTCTTACTAATCGCACTAACATTTCTAAAAGATTTCGTTGTCATTTGCCATGGTTTTTTAGAAATGGAGAATTTGTATTACTCAATTACCAAATGATTACGATCCATCTAACGTCAAGTTCCAAAAGAAAATTACGGACGAGCTAAGAATCCATCCAACAAAAGATTTTGTTCAATACTATCCTTTTGCAATCGGCCACAAACTATCACCACTATCAACATCTACTCTGTAACAACCCACATAACTCAACGGCCAACATTGCCAACAGCTCCATATACGAAGGCTAATGTTGATCCTGAGATCACTAGTTTACTCAAATTCACTTTTTGCCCCATTCCCTTGGAAAATAAAAGGAATGCTAGGATGAGATAATCTAATTTCTCGGTGTCCTAAGAGGAAAATAATATTAAATTGTCTACACAACAAATAAAAAGGGGATAAGTAGGTCTGCTCGCCTAAGACCTATAACCTTTAAAATCTTCCTTAGTCTCTCGTTGATGATGCCCAAAATATTAACCAATCTAAGGGAAGCCCATATCCACTTTCCCGTTTTGTACCAGAAATCTATCTTTTCCATAACAAATCATGATTATTCCAATTTACACGACCGTAAGCCTTTTCAACTTCAACCTTGTACACTAACCCCATTTTTCTTTTTTCCTTTGTACTCCTCCATCTCGTTAGCAATCAAAACCCATCTAAATTGGCCTAGCCCTTGCAAAACGCATGTGAGACTTCAGATTGTGTCCTCAACACATCCCTTAACTTAATTGATAACACGTTGACCACTACATTCTAAAGCTTGTGACCAAGCTAATTGAACTTTGACTAATTTCACTTAACATAAGCTCACCACACCATTCGCATAAAATTCACTAAAGAAATTCATAAAGTCCTCTTTCACAATGTCACAACACTCCCGGTAACAAGCTAATGTAAAACAATATGGTCCTGCGATTTTTTTCACAACCACCCCAAACAGCCCTCCTAATATCTTCCGTATCAACCGTGCACTCTAACCAATCAACCCTACTCAAACGTAATAAATTCCATTCTAATAATTCAATCCTAACATCTCTCATTTCCATTTTCAAGTACAAATTCTCATAAATCCCCAAAATTAATTCACAATATCCATCACCTCAACAATAAAATCCCTTTTCTCTTTTTCCCAATGAAACCCTTTTTTTCCACCAGTCCAACCTCTTATTAGTCGGACAGCGGCCGACCGGCAATACCGACGGCCGACCGACTGTGGGGGGTGCCGATCGGCCGGCTATTTGGGGGCGGCCGCCCGACAGACGGTTGGCCACTGACAAACCGTCGGTCGGCCGCCGCCCCACAGTCCAAAACAAGGAACCAAAAACTAAGGGCATTCGAGTTCCACAAAAGGTAACTCCAAATAACTAATGATCAACATTCCACACCACACTCTATCTTTCTTGCCAAAAACTCCAAATCAAAAGGCTCCATATAAATCCCCACATTCACCATTTACTCAAATTCACTTTTAGCCCCGCCGCCTCACATAACAAAAGGATAGCTGAGAAGAAGAAAAAAACAGTGAATCTTCCACAAAAATTACAAATGGGAGAACTCTATAACCCCATTACCAACTTTAAACCCCTCCATTGCACCGCACAAACTTGCCTTGTTCATTATTCAACTTAAAGCATCAGCAACCAGCACAGGGCCATGGGTCCCCTAGCCTAAGACGCTTGGAAGCTTTAAAATTACCCCATGGTCACCAACCGATGATAACTGAAATATTAACATCCCTAAAACAACCCCAAATCCAATTTCTTTATTGTCTAAGAAACATTTTATATCAATTACCAAATCCAAATTATTCTATTTTACATAAGGTAGGTTTTTTAGAAATCAACCTCAAACACTGCCCCCTTATTTCTCTCTCCATATGCACCATTATCTCGTTAGCAATCAAAACAAAGTCTCAAATTTAACTATTGCATCTGAGATTTTGTTCATTGACACATTAGTTTATAACATTGTGGCCAATACATTGTGAAGGCTTGTGGCCAACGTAATGGGCCCCAAGTCCTTAGTCATAACAAAATTCAAAATCTTTACGTTAGTCTCATTTAACAAACATTTATCACACCATTATCGGGAAAATTCTCTAAAAAATTTATCAATTCCTTCTTCACAACACTCCTTGTAAAATCATTTGGTCCTTAAGACTTATCCAAACAAGAACCGAACGTATAATCAAGTTCTTTTGGGGGGCATTAATTTGATCCCATTTGATGCATTTGATTTTTTCTTTCTAGTGCCACGATCTCTCTTCCTTAAGATGAATTTTCAGATCACACCCTTCTTTAATCATTAATGCCATTTGTTATCTATCTCTTTTATTTTATTTTTCGAAAGTGATTTTTTCCAATATTGCATCCCCGAAAGTATTTTTATTTGAAAATACAACCCT
Source organism: Sambucus nigra (assembly GCA_949130495.1). Classification (NCBI taxonomy): domain Eukaryota; kingdom Viridiplantae; phylum Streptophyta; class Magnoliopsida; order Dipsacales; family Adoxaceae; genus Sambucus; species Sambucus nigra. The sequence continues at coordinate 605,201,068 of OX422214.1, read as the reverse complement.
CCCATCATTGAGTCTAGATATCCCTAACTACTTTATAAAAAATATCCTTAAAATACTTATGCTCCAACCACATATTTTCAAATTGAAATAGTGACGGACTCTTATCTAACACCATAAGCATCCAAATAACAAGAAAATGATAATCTGTAAATCTATGCCTTAGTACTTATCTCACACCCGTAAATCCACGGGTAACAAAAATCTATCAAGTTTAAAACACATTATAAATTCTTTTATAGCAAATAAAATATGGAAAGCGTGCATACTACAAGTGACAACCTACCCTCAATATAGGTAAATAAAAAAAATAAAAAAAGAGTTAGCCGCAACTTTTGATTCTTTCTATAGTTCGATCCGAGGCAAGTGTTCGGATCACATAGCCATGGGGCGCTGAACGGACCTTTTTTATCTTATAAAAGCCTTTTTGGGCTTTGGATTGATATAAAAATGCCTAACCACATTGCAATCCACGCCCATGCACGAACTAGGGCTACATAAACCATATATCCCCTCCAATTCCTCCCAAAACTCCTCATCTTTATTTTTAATTTCCACCACCTAGATTTGTAGGTTAATCTTCTTCTTCTCAGCTACTAAGCTTCTTAATGTTTATTTCCAGGACAATTATCCAATATTGCGAGGCTAGAATCTCACTTCAAATAACCTTACACGCCATACACATTAATCGAATTACTTTTCTAGTTATGAAAAAGTCTATTTGACTTTTGTTTGTTCCACTTTTAAAAGTTATTAAAAGTTCAACCTTTTTAAAACATATATTTACTAGTATAAGATTATAGGCTATCTAAAACAAACTTCTCACCATCATTCCTATCTCAAAACATTATCATCCAAGCACCCTCTCACATCTTCCCCTATAGATTTAATCACTTACGGATATTTCTTGAACGTTACCTATCTATTTGTTCTCAAAATTGCATAAGCACTAACAATATTGATTATATTTTCACATAATCCAAGTTTTACTAGCATTATTTTGGTTCTTATCTCCTATCAAGGTTCTTATCTACTATTAACGTTCTTATCTACTATTATTCCAACTTTGATCATATGCCTATGTTTCCTTGTATCATTAAATTGAAACATGTATTTTTTATTTCTCTAGCTTTGTCACCAACCCACTTACTTTCCTTTAAGCATATATGTTAACTTTTCCTCTCATAATGGTATCATTAAGTCCATCATGTCCATGTCTAAGTCTTTATATTCCAAGTCGTTGAACCTAAGTCTACTATCATGGTCTACCTTATTTACCCCCACACGTCCAAGAGTGATGCAAGAACTCTTGGAAAGCAAGCACAACCTATTTGCTTATATCTAATTACTCCATCAATCGATCTCTTTTTTATGAGATTAAATTAGGCAATTCAATTGTCATGCAATTGAGTGGGCCTTGTGGGAGAGTGTCGGCTATGTAGCTTGCTATCGAGTAAACCATCAAAATGGTGGATTACTCCAAGATGGCTGAAGTGGAGAAGCTTAGACATTGTTCAGTTAAGTTTGTCGATAACACTTGGCACTCCGACCACATTCAGGTGTTTTAAATGCATCCAGTTTCGCATCGAGCCACAGAGTGCCCCAAAAGGAACTGATGGAGAAATTAAGGCCAACAAGATGTGCTCACCACGCGCATATTCCATCAAAGGACGCATGACCTTCAAATTTGAGTTTGTGGTCAAACTCTTCTTTAGGATATGGTATGATGTAAATAAGAGGGTTTATGTGTAATTGCTTTTTGTCGAATAGCTCATTAAAACGTGTTCATTAAAACATGGCTCCTTAAAACATGTCATGTTTTATGGGAATCATTAGTGTAAAGATATGACTATCTTAGGCCTAATCTTAGGTATGTTCCCTTTATTCACATTGTAATAGCTATATATAAAGGTCTCCAATTGAAGAAGAATACACAGAAATCTATCTTCTACATGGTATCACTTAAATATTGATCCTCACCTTCTTCCCTTTTCTTTTTCCCGTGAATTTGTCCTCTTTCCGACATCCCTCTGTCGGCAGCAAAATACCTCCTCTCACCTCACAAACCCCCTGTCTTTTACTGTAACCTCTACGACGAGTACTGTTCATCGTCGGCATCACTACTCACCGTCAAAATCACGATTCATCGTTGGAATCACTATTCACCATCGGAGTTACTGTTCCGAAAAGAAAAATGCTCCACTTGTATCCTTCTGAAATTTAATATCCTCAGTCGGAAATCACTTTTCCAGCGAACCCCTGTCAGCAATCTTCCTCTCCCACCCTTGCAAGCTACCTTAGCCCCACCCCCACCACGGCTACAACTTTTCCTCACTACCCACAACCCAACATCTAGCATCATGGCCCAATGCCAACTCTGTCTCGCTATTGACCACTGTACTCGCAACTGCTCTTAATTGCTCACATTTACTCAATTCTCGTTACCTCAATCTCTGCATTTCGCATCTAATGAGCTCCAGATTGCTCCTTCTCCACAGAATTATCACTCCGGACTCTTGTCGACCCATCCAGCATTGCCATCTTCGGACTCTAGTAGGTATCTTGACACTGGTGCCTCTACCCACATGATTGGCAATTATGCACTTCTCCACTAACACGCACCCTACACTGGCCCCGACACAGTTCAACTTGGCAATGGCGATCAACTTTCGATTACCTATACGGGCAACATGGCACTTCCTCTTGGTACATCCTTTTTCCGTCTCAATATATATATGTCGTTCCTTCCATGCGTAAAAACTTACTCTTCATTTCGCAATTATGTCATCATAAAAAAGTTCTTTGTGCCTTTAATGCCAATCGCTTTTATATCTTTTATCTCACTAGTGGGTCCTTACTCTATCAAGGCCATTACAAAGACGGTCTTTACAAAATTCCAACCCTTCCATCTCGCCTATAAGCTCTCACTGCCTTCCACAATTCCTCCTCCCTCTGGCATCAACGACTTGGTCATCTGTCTGCCAAGGTTCTCTCTCACTTAAGCTCAAATAAACACTTATCCTCTACTTCCAAAAATAATTCTTCCTTTTGCCAAGGGTGTGCGTTGGGTAAATCCACCCAACTCCCTTTACAATCATTTAATGAAGTAAAAAGTCACTCTCCCTTTGACTTGGTTCATTATGATGTATGGAAATCCCTTGTTCTTTCTGTTTCGGGTTACAAATATTATGTGTTATTCACTGATTATTACACTCGTTATTCATGGCTCTTCTTTATAAAAAGAAAATCTGAGATCCTCATCCATTTTCAGAACTTTGTCACCTAAATTTGCACTCAATTCTCCGCCTCTCAAACAATTCTAAAGCGATGGTGGTCGAGAATATGAAAGCGGTCCCATCAAGGATCTATATTCTTCCCTTGGTATTCACCACCGCTTCTCTTGCCCTTATACTCCTGAACAAAATGGTCTCGCGGAACGCAAACATCATCACATTGTTAACCTGTACTCTTCTCTTCACCAGTCATATTCCTCTCTATCACTGGCCCGAAGTCATTTCAACCATTGTCCCTCTCATCAATCGCCTCCCTCTCCTCCTCTCCTCAAATGGTCTTCTCCTTTCTCTCGTCTTTATGGACGTTCTCCCTCATACTCTACCCTACGTGTTTTTGGCTATGCTTGTTATCCCCATTTAGGTGTCTATGTCACTAACAAACGTTTGCCCAGAAAATGTGTATTTCTAGGTTACAGCTTACAACATAAAGGACACCGGTGTATGGATCGCAAAACTAGTTGTATATATATCTCTCGACATGTTCGATTTGACAAACAAATTTTCCTCTTTTCCAAAAAACACCAATCTTCAACACCTTCCTCCTGGAAAACTGTTCCTATCATCCCTCCATCTCCAGCATTACAACCACCATTGACTCCTACACCCAACATCCCCAACCCTCATGTTCCAGAAGCTACACTAGCCCATATTCACATGGCACCTTTCCCTATTATTATCAGTGTCGACCATCCCATCACCCAATCCTTACTTCCCATACGGATACTAACCCACCACCTTCTCCCCCACCCATATCTTCCTTTCCCTTCTCCCTCTCCAGTAGACCCCCTATCACCACTTCCCAACACCCCATGATCACCAGATGTCAGGATGGCTCTCGTAAATTTCTTCAACGGATAGATAGAACTATTAGATATCCTCCTCCCGAAGCCCTTTTGGCTCATCTCCCCTCTCCCACCACAGAACCTACATGCTACTCACAAGCCTCACGCATTCCTGAATGGTATCAGGCTATGGCCAATGAGTTCAGTGCACTGCGAAAGAATGCTACCCGAGTTCTTGTTCCTCTTGCTCCTCAACATGTGATTGGCTTTTGATGAAACTTTCAGTCCCATCATTAAACCAATCACCGTTCGTACTCTACTCAGCATTCCCGTCTACACGGGTGGGTCTATCCGTTAAATTGACGTGAAAAATGCATTCTTTCATGGTGTAATAGATGACACTGTTTACATGAGCTAACCCCCCGGTTTTGCAGACCCCAATCACCCTCATCATGTTTGCCTCCTCAAGAAAGCGATCTATGGCCTTAAACAGGCTCCTCGGGCATGGTTACAGCGTCTCAGCAACTTTCTCCAACAGTTTGAACTTCAATCAAAGCCAACTCCTTGTTACCGATCAGACTCCTCAGTTATGCTTCTCCTTCTCTATGTTGATGGCATAATTCTGACAGGTAACACACCTTCCCTAGTCACATTCTTTATCACCACTTTTGGCAAAGAGTTTAGGCTCAGTGATCTTGGTCCCTTATCATACTTTATGGGTGTAGAAGCCAACTTTTCCCCAGACCATCTTCATATTTCCCAAACCAAATACACCATTGACCTTCTACCACAGTTCATTATGATAGACTGTAAGCCATGCTCCACTCCAGTTTGTCCCAAAACCCAACTATCAGCTCACACTAGAGAGTTCCGATCTGATGCCACTGAGTATCGACAGCTAGTTGGCTCCCTCAAGTGCCTTACCTTCACCCGCCCTCACATAGCCTATGTTGTCCATCATATTGCTCAATTCATTAGCGTACCTAGATCGCCTCACCTCATTGCCGCCAAACAAATCCTTCGCTATCTCAAAGGATCTCCTGACTTTGGCCTTACCTTCCGTCGCTCACCCACACCTGTTGCTATCTCAGGGCTGGCTAGCCCGACTCTTGTTGCTCTACTACAGGACTTTGTGTCTTCTTGAGGTCCAATCTCATCTTTTGTACCGCCAAGAAATAACGCACTATATCCCGCTCCAGTGCTGAAGCCGAGTATTATTCTCTTGCCCATGCCTGTGCCGAGACCATTTGGATCTCCTATCTTCATACCAAACTCAAGTTCCCTCCACCCAAACCCATTACCCTGTTTTGTGACAGCCTCAGCACTACCTACATGGCCTCAAATCCCGTTTTTCATGCTCTCACTAAGCATATTGAACTTGACTACCATTTCATCCGAGAACGCCTTCTCTCCGACATTTGTCCCTTCTCCAAAGATATTCTCACCAAAGGAATCCACAAGCATCTCTTCACTCTGCTACGCTCCAACGACGTCTCTCAGGAAGAGCCGAGTTTGCGGGGGAGTGTTAAAGCTCATTAAAACATGGCTCCTTAAAACATGTTCTTTAAAATATGCCATGTTTTATGGGAATCATTAGCGTAAAGATTTGACTATCTTAGACTTAATTTTAGGCATAAATCATGTTTGTATGTTCCCGTTATTCACATTGTAAAAGCTATATATAAAAGCCTCCAACTGGAGAAGAATACACAGAATTTCAGTTAAGTTTGACGAGTATACCGTCAAAGTAGAGGATTACTCCAAGACGGCTGAAGTGGAGAAGCTTAGACATTGTTCAGTAAAGTTCGTCGATAACACTTAGCACTCCGACCACATTCAAGTGTTTTGAATGCACTAGTTTCGCATCGAGACACAAAGTGCCCCAAAAGGAACTGATGGAGATGTTAAAGCCAACAAGATGTGCTCACCACACACATATTCCATCAAAAGATGCATGACTTTCCGATTTGAGTTTGTGGTCAAACTCTTCTTTAGGATATGGTATGATGTAAATAAGAGGGTTTATGTGTAACTGTTTTTTGTCGAATTTACATATTCCCTTTCTTTTTACTAAATATTGATAATAATCTCATTTTTTAACATGAATAAAATAGGATCTTCCTTTTATATATTTTTAGTCATTTAGCCTTCGTGAGATTTCATAAAGGACTAGGTTGTCTTATAAATATAATAATAATAATAATAATAATAATAATAATAATAATAATAATAATAATAATAATAATAATAATAATAATCGTAATAATAATAATAATAACAATAATAATAATAATGATAAATCTTGACTAATATTCATATTTTAATAATGAGATTTTAGTAATGTTAGGGTTTACTTATTTTGTGCTATTAGAAGTCGTCGAGGGTGAGGGCAGAGACAATCAGGATTGGGGAGAATAGACTTCTTAAACAAATAAATAGCTTTCTAGGTCTCCAAACTTTGTACCCCTCTTCCTTGACACAATTGTGTGGGGAACTCGTGGTGATAAGCATGGTAGTGGGGGTCGTGGGGGTCGGTGAGATAGTAGTGAAGGTCGTGAAGGTGGCGGTAGAGGTCGTGGGGATAAGACTGATAGTGGCCGCCATAGTGGTCGTGGGGGTGATCGAGGAGACTGAAGGGGTGGTCGTGGAAGTCGTGGCTATGATCTCTGTAATCGTAGGCATGGGTGGGGTAATAGGTGCGAGGGTGGGAGTGATGGTAAGGGTGGGAGTGTCAACCGTGGTGGTACGTAATGGCAAACATGAGGGTGGTCGTGGTGATAGAGGTGCTATTGACGACCATGGCGGTGGTCGCATAAATCGTAGGAGGAAGTGCAGCGGTGGCGAAAATGATCGCATGTCTAGGGGTAGAGGTCGTGAGAATAAGGGTGGCAGTGGCCGACGTGGGGAGATAATGGGGGCAGTAAAGATAGGAATGAAGCTGGGGTAGGTCATCGTGGTCGTGGGGCTGGTCGTGGTGATATGGGTGAAAGTGGGGGTCGTGGTGGTAGGTAATGGCAACCGTGAGGGTCGTCGTGGTGGTAAGGTTGTAAATGATGACCATAAGGGTGGTCGTGTTACTGGCCCTAACAGTGGTCGTGGGAGTGGGGCTCGAGGTCGTGGTGGATGTGAGGTGATAGTGGCGGTCATGTGGGTGGCAGTGGTCGTGGGAATAGGCGTGGTGGTGAGAGGGGCGGTAGTGGAGTCAATGGGAACAATAAAGGATGTGGGGGCGGTCTTGATAGTAGATGGGGTCATAGCAATGGTAGTGGTAGGGATGGATGTCATACTAGTAGTAGAGGGTATAGCAATGTGAGTGGCAATAGGAGTGGCGGTGGTGATGGTGGTATCAGGGGTAATGGTGGTGGTGAGTGTGGTGAGGGACCCAGTGAGGGCGGGAGGGGTAATGACGGTCGTGGTAGTAATGGGTGTCATAGAAGTAGTAGTGACACTAGAAGTGACGGTGGTAATGTGGGCAGTGGAGGGGGTGGGGGTAATGGGTGACGCTGTGAGGGTGGGAGGGATAATAGCGGTCATGGCAGTAGTAGGGGTCATAGAAGTGGTAATGGCCCTCAAAGTGGCGGTGGTGACGGTAGTAGTGAGTGACATGGTGAGGTTTGGAGGGGTAATGGCGGTCGTGGTAGTGGGGGTCATAACAGTGGTGATGGAGCATGCAGTGAGGGTGGAAGGGATAATGGCGGTCGTGGTAGTAGTAAGGGTCATAAGAGTGGTAGTGACGGTGGGAGTAGCGGTGGTGATGGTCGTCGTAGGGGTAGTGGGTGACATGGTGAGAGTGGGAGCAGTAATGGTGGTCGTGGAAGTAGTGGGAGTCATAATAGTGGCAGTGGGAGCGGCGGTAATGATGGTGGTGGGAGTAGCGGTGGTGATGGTGGAAATGGGGATACTGTGTGATGCAGTGAGGGTGGGAGGGGTAATGGCGGAAGTGAACGTAGTGGGGGTCATAGCAAATGTAGTGGGAGTAGCGGTGGTAATGGTGCTGGTCGAGGTAATGGGGGACGTAGTGAGGGTGAGAGGGGCAATGGCGGTGATGGTAGTAGTGGGGGTCATAGCAATGGTAGCGGAGGTAGTGGGGGGGGGACGCAGTGAGGGTGGGAGGGGTAATGGCGGTCGTGGTAGTGGCAATGGCGGTGGTGGGTGTGGAAGTGAGAGTGGGAGTGCTAGAGGGGATGGTAGTGGTTGTGGGGTGGTAATGGTGATCAAAGTGGTAGTGGCAATGGGGGTGGGGGTGGGGGTGGTAGTGGTCGTGAGTGTGGTGTCGGTGGTCATAGTCAGAGAGGCTATGGGGGTCGCAGCAGTGGTAGTGGCAATCGAAATGGGGGGCGTAGTGATGGTGGTGGCCGTGACTGTTGCAGTAATGGTGGAGGTGGTGATGATGGTAGTGGGAGTAGTGGGGGTGCGAATGGGGGTCGTGGAGATCGTGGTCGCCGCAAGGGTGGAAGTGGCAATGGGGGTCGCAGGAGTAGTTGGGGTCATGGAAGTGAGAGTCGTGGTGGTGGTGGTGGTGGTGGTAATAGGTGCGGCAATCACAAACCTGTCTACTAACTCCATGCTCCTGAATCAAAAATTAAATCGATAGGTTATTACAATAATAAAAAAGAAGCAACAACTAAAACTTAATAATTAAATAAAAATATAGAAGATTTATCAGATTATTATAGTGAGAACATAAAAAATGATACATCAAGCGGCGCGACACTTCCATTTAATTAAAAAAGGATACATGAAGCAAAACAAAGCAACAAAATCGATGGAAGGCTTAGATTACACACAAACATCTTAAATTTTCATTCAGTATAATGTTTTTAAAAATAGGGGTAAAAATGTAATACGCATTCATAGTTACATAGGCTCGCCTTAAATCTCGAATACCGACAAGATAAGAATACAAAGCAATTGATAACTACTAGGATTGATGATACAAGTAATATATAAAAACCAAATAAAAATAAAAATAAGTTATGGGATCTAATTTTGTTATAAAATTTGATGTAGATGATGTTAGTCAAAATAAATTCACAATCAGAGGAACAAGAACTTAAAAGGGGAAAAGATAGGTGGGATTAAGCATATACCCTAAGTGAAGGGCAACAGCATCATATTCCAAGTATTAGGCCTTTTTGGCTTCCAAATAGAATGCATGCATTTTAAAATTGGACCCAAACTAGGCCTTAATTCCATTCAAAATATGATTTGATAGGATTATATTTCTAATTAAATCAGTAGTTCAATTTACTCACAAATAACCATAAACTTCGTAGTCTCCATTCAAGTGCACCAAGTCTACAAGAATACTCAAAACCAAATAAAGTCATATGACTACACTAATCAAGTTAAACTCAGTTGCATTATAAATTCAACTAAAGTACAATGCTCTGATCAATTGTTAGAAACGAAAACTCTAAGCAAATAAAACAGACACGCATATTGATGTATCACATTTACTAAATATATATTTAAGCATATAAATAAACACGTACTTTGATGTATCACATTTTTTATCCATTTTCTTCCTATTTCAATGGCATAGACAATGATTATCACATTTTGTAATTGCGATTCAGCATTTTTTTAGGATTTATAATATAGTAAAACTTGGATTTTTTGTGAAAAATGGTGTAAAAGAATGTTCTTCACTGAGATGGAGTCGAAAGGAGAAGAGTGGCCAACATCACCGAAGGATGTGCTGCAACATCTATCTTAGGGGGCAGTTAGAGCTGGCAAAGCACCGAACAATATGCCATGAGGGTATAGAGGCAGTAAAAGTGAAGTTGTACATAAAGTAATAATAGTTTTCAAATATTTACGTCTCGGGTGCAAAGGGCTTTCCAATAGGGTGGCAATTCGCGCGAACAAAGCGGGCCTTTGCGTTTCAATCCTAAAATTTTGGCTAGTCAGAAATGACAGTGGTATCAATTTCACTCGAAAACATTGGTATATTCCCTTAACTGTGTGCGCGTATGTGTATTAGCAGAAGTGTAATGACTACATACATTTGTATCACTGAGAACTGTTGACGATGTTGAATTAATTATTTTTCAGTTCTTTTAGAAATCTAGCACATTTCATAGTGCAGTTTTATGATCATCTTGGTTGAAGATGACCTAAAACTTGAAAGTATTTGTACCATGTTGGGGATGATGAGTAAATAAATATGTATGTGGATATACACCTTTGAAGTTCTTACAAAATTAGATTTACATATTAATTAATTTTGTGGAGTTGGCTATTGGATTTGGATACGTAAATATGTCAAATGATAGTTTATTAACTTAAAGTGATACTAGCCACAGGATTATGTTGCTCCCCAAATTGAACTTGTAGATTTATCACTCCAATTCAATGGGTAGGTCAAAATTTAGTAACAACTCTACATAAGCATAAATTTTTTAATGTTATTAATAAATTATATACTCCATGTATGTCTCAAGGTAGTATATAATTGTATTTATTTAATAATAATGATTACTCAATCGATATGTAACTTTTAACATCTAATTTCTAATATTAAGGTCGATTTTTGTTTTCTAAATGTATAATAAATGTTAACACCAAATATTAAGAGATAACTTCTCATTGGTTTTAAATTAAATATACTTTTTAACGTCTTTTTTGCATAAAAACACATTTTTTATGTAAATTGATATTTCATATTATTAGGATGGTTACAGTTTATTATAACTAGGTGTAAGCTCGCGCGATGCTTGATCTAGGCTATTATGAAATTCATTTCTGACACAAAATTCAAGAAATCTATAGAAATAAACCTAATTGTTCAACTTCTCAGTATATGGAACAACACATTAGTAACTCCATAGTGTATGAGAAAAACGAAACGAAAGAATTATACATATGAATAGAACTAAAGGACTAAAAGCAATAAACAGCTCAAATGAAACCAAATTTTTATTCAGTACAGTGTTTTTGATATTATAAAGTCAATTAAGCACACATAAATACTTACATACATGCATAATTACATTTCATCGGATAACATAAAAACATTGAATATAATATTGTGTTGGAATGTTTAAGATAGATAAGTGTACCATTCTTAACATATTTCCACATCCATACAATAGAAGTAAGGTTCAAAGGTTAATTAGGCACACATGTAGATAGGAAATGTGTTCGAATATAAAGGGCAAACCCAGTGCACGAGGCTCCCGCCACTGCGGAGTACTGGGGGGGGGATGTACGCAGCCTTACCCCTGCATACGCAGAGAGGCTGTTTCCGTGACTCGAACCCGTGACCTCCAGGTCACAGCGGGGGCAACCTTACCGTTGCACCCGGGTTCACCCCTATGTGTTCGAATATAATTAAAGAAAATGATTATTAGGTTTTAACCAATATCACAACTATATATCTTGGATTTGGGAAAATAATTTTTGATACTCAAAATTTTATGACACAAAAAACATACATACATACATACATGAGCACATTTCTTTGCTGATAAAGGACAATGCATAACATGAAAATCGGTATCCACTGAACCCACAACTTAATGCAGTGAACACGTTTTGTATAAAACTTCTATGTAGGCCGATCTTAATGAAACATTGCCACATATATAAGCCAAAGAAATAGACGTGCAAATATATGCATGTTCAATCAAAATTTCTTAGTAAATTGAAACTTTTGAAAGAAAATCTAAAACAGTAAATAATTACCATTCAAAGTTACATGTACCAGAAAATCTAAATCAGTAAAAAAATGCACCAAACGTAGAGAAGGCAATTGCATTAGTAAGCAAGGGCAATTTCATCTGTAAGCGAGGAATAAATGCAATGTTGTTGTGCTTAACTTGGTTTGTTTAAAATGGCATTTAAGTGGGTGAAATTTAATTCATGCACACAATAATATTCATCAACACAATGGAAAAACGATGTTTAAATCAACTAATGCTATTAAAACAAAGAACAAAACAACTCGAATGCATAGCTAAATATCCCACGAAAAGGCTTAGATTTAAGTTAGAAATGGATGAGGTGGTGGAGTATAGATTGTTGACAGTACATTCCATGGAAGCATAATATGATTGAGAACGAGAAATAGAATAACGCTTCAACTACACAAATCTTTATTTTTTCCATCCTGGTTTGTAATCTGTAATCATAGACCGTAGAAAGTAAGACCTTTTGACAATGACAGCAATATTAAATTTGTCCATAAAAATATTATACATAACTCCGGCTATAGAATTCTATAACCGGGAAACATTACTTGGGGTACAACCTTTGAGAACAAAATAAAATGAAACTACTAACATACAAATAAATAGTTTTTCTTAATCCTATTTCATCTAAATATGATAATAGGTATCCAGTATTATTTAGGGACATATATCAAATAGTCCCTCGAACATTTTTTAATACACGTTTAGTCCAAACCCTTTTATTTTGTTCCAAAAAGTCCCTCACCACATAAAAACACTCAAAAAAAGAGAAAACATTTGTAAGTATACACCATTCTACTATTATTGTCTCCCTACTCCCCCGCTTAGAAGTTGTTTCCTAATTTATTTTATACTCTAAATATTAAAATATGACATAACGTATGAATTATTTACATCAAATTGATTTTATTTCGTGTTTTAGTTATACATGGAGTTGACAATCAAATAAAACAAACAAATTAATACCAAATTGGGAGTAGTTTGAAATTAGTAGTGGCAAATGGGCGGTTATGGGCGGTTATGGACGGGTCAAAAATGGATATGGATAAATTTGGGCGGGTCAAAAGCGGGTTGGACATAATAATGTGGACGGGTTTGGGCGGGTCAAACCCGGATCGGGTCGGGTTAACCCGCCTTTTTTTTTGAAAAAATAATTATTATACCATATACAAATAAATATGGTATAATAATTTTGAAAAAAAATATACAAGTAAATACTTGAATAAAAAAAATCTTTAAACTTTTTAGTAATTTGAGTTTTATTTTTGTGAGGGTCCAAAACCATTTTGACCCGGTAATGACCCGCCAACAAACCGTCTCATTGGATCGTTCAAACCATTTTGACCCACAAACACAATTAATGGGCCCCGAACACATTATTTTGGATGGATTATGGGCGGTTTCATCCTTAAGAACCCATATTGCCGGGCCTATTTGAAATACACATGTTATGTGAAATACTCAAAACTAATCTTTGATAGATCACAGCAATGAAAGATTTAAGGATAAATCACACATTTTATTGACAAAATGAATCACCTATATTCAACATATTCATACACGTAGAACCAATTATGTTATTCCCATGTAGGAAAGTAAACAAAATGAAGAAATGACAGACAGTGAAATAAGTGTAGACGAAATGGTAATGTTGAGAGTAATAACTTGGGGGTGACATTTTTTTTTCACTTTCACCTCCAAAGTTGAAAACAGAGAGAAATGGAGAATGCGATTTTGAGTAGTGACAATATAAAATAAAGCTAACCCGGTGGTGACAGAGGCGGTGGGCGGTGGTGGTGCTGTCCGCTGCTTCAGAAGGTTTTCTTTTACTGGGAATGACAAATAGCAATGGTGAATGTAATCCATGCTTTTGGTTTACGTGAAACCCTAATTGAGACTCTTCCGTTCTTATATATATCCAACCAATCTTCCAACTTCTAAATTTCCAACCAAACACACACCCAAAGCTTCAAAGCAGGGAACGTTTCGGACTAAAAATGGAAGTTTATAAACCAAAGAGGGAAACCTTGACAACAAAAAGGGAAAGCTCACACTAAAAGAGAAATGATATAAACGACCCCGTTTTATTTTCCTTCTACGCCCAACCTCTCCCTCATTTCCCTCCACTTCACCTATTTCGTTAACCTACCTCCATATTGGCCTCGATCCTTATATTTCCTATTAAGTGCCATTTATATGAAATATTTCCTAATTGATTCTATGGCAACATTTTTTCCTTAAGAGCCTTCATAATAGGGATACAAAAGTCAAAAGAATTTCTAAGTTTGCAAATTGAAAGGTCTCGAGTGGTGGATTGAAGAGAACAAATTTTGCAGAACAATTTGTAGTGGTTCTTCAAAGTTACAGAACGGATGCAAAATTTGTAAAGGGTTCTTACGAACTTCATTTATCCGTAGGAATTCTTACGAACTTCTGAAGTTCGTAGGAACTCGTATCAAATATAAATAATGAATTTTTATTACATATTTGGGTTCCTACAAACAACATTTGTTCGTTACATTTCCTTCAAACAAATGTTGTTCACATGAAGTTTGGCCTTCATTTCCTACGAACATCTATTGTTCGTTGGAATTGTGAATATAAATTTTATACTTCCTCCACTGTGAGAGTTACCTACCCATGAAAGGTAAAAACAATTTTTTAGTTTGCAAAATGCCTTTCGTCTAACATCCCCAGTCCTGATGCTCTAATAGGTCCTATTTGTACATAAAGTGAATATTCACTGTATGTTTACAAATAGGATCTATTGGAACGAAAATATTTTTTCATGGGACCTGATGGAACAAAAATAAAATGTTAGGACCTATTGAACTACATACTTATTAAACGGGACTAATTAGTAAAAAACCATATATCTAACTAGGGCTTCTCAATTTTAAACGCCTATATACCCGTTTAATAAATGGATGGTGCCTAATTTTACCCCTTCTCCAACCCGTTTATGCTAGATGACTATTTCTCTGTCTCTACCCTATCAATTTAAAAAAGCAATGTTATTTTAGCAATATTATTTTTATAATTTCATTGTTAATATATATATTGATAATTCTAGACCTCCACACGAACGAGCCCTTTAGACTCCTTCATACGAGCTAAACAGGGGGAATGCTTGTGCCAGAGTCACCCTAACACATCCCCGCTTTAAATCTGGCCGATATCCGCTGAGCGATTTCGAACTTGTGACCTTTGACCATTTCGAGTGGTGCCTTACCACTAGACCAAACCAGAATGGATGTATTGTTTATATATATACATACTGCAATGTTATTTTAACATTGTTATTTTATTAGTCATGTTTTTAAAGTAACTTTGTTTGTCTTTAGTGTAATCCTAAAATCGCATTGCACCATCACAAGTCGTATTCATGTTGTTTTAGCACTCCAATATTTAGCGATGGTTATTGGTCGACTGTGTTGGTATTTTACATATACCAATGCCATACTAATTTTCTTCATATGTTCGGTTCGGTAATTTCAGTTTTTGAAATTACTTCTCAATAGCAAAATGTGTTGTACATCGGGTGTTTTTATATATTTGGTAATTTTTGCTTTTATTTTTTGGGTATTTTTATTTTCATTTTTCTTGTTTTCGGACGACGATAATTATGGTATTTTAATTTTGGGGCAATAATTTTTGTAATTTAATTTGTGTTAAAAGAACATTGTGACTTGTTTTAAAATAACATCATGATTTGTGTATTTTATATTTCAAATATTTGTTTAATATTCTATTAAAACATTTATGATGCGATTTGTTTTAAAACTACGTTGTTATTTGTATTCAAATGATATTATCTGTTAATATAACATTGTCATTTGTTAAAATGACAAAAGGATTTGTTTTAAAACGACGCATTAATTTTGTATCTTTGTTATATGCCAATTATTCATTTAAAAATATATATATTTTAACTTTAATACATTACTAATTTTTCATTTGTACCGCTTAATCAGTTTATTAGACTTTCGTACATTTTCCGTCACTAAATGTCAACACATTACACCCACAACCATCACTATAGCTAATCGACCCAATTTCGCTAGCCCTGCACATACTTGTGATATTACACGCATGACACGTCATTATAGACAATCATCATAATTTCATTAGCCCTGTGCACACTCGTGATGCCAACGCACATCATAGTCAGTCGAGCCAATTTTCATTAGTTCTTCAGGTACTTGTGACGTAAATCTATTTTAATCCCTGTTTATTATCTTAAGCATTAATTGTAATTTCTTAATCAAGTTCTCATTATATTTAATTATCACGCTCATATTTTGTGCATGATGAATAAACCATCCCTAGTCCCACACCTAGAGATCCACAAACCATAAGTATCACCTAGGAAATGTCATTACCCAGACTAAAGGAATGACGTAACAGTATATTGTAATATTTGTACTTGAATTGAGAAACCCTAATTCTCATTTATTCCCTCTCGTAATATATAAACTCAAACATATTCAAAAGAATGATTAAACTACTCTACGAAACAAAAAAAATTGCTAAATTAACCAAGTATCCTTAAAGTTTTAGTAATTGTAAAATAAATCCTGAATATTTTAAACTACCATAACTTAATCAATACTTAACCCCTAGACCCAAACTTTATATCAAAATAACCATCTAGAATTCAACTAAGTAGAAATTATAATTTTAGCCCTTATAACATTTGAAAATTACAAAATAACCCTAAACTTCACTAAAATTACACTTTTATAAGTATATACCTTATTAACCAAGGATTAAAACCTAATTATTTGACATTTACACAAAACCCTTTATCCACCTCGACCTCCACATTAGCTAATAATGCCAAAAGTCATATGTTTGGACCATGCAAACATTTGAGGTTCAAGTAACCATGCCTTTAACCTTTCAAAACCTGAACAAATTAACCTCCCATCCTAACCAATCAAACCTCCTACTCTTGCACTATAAAAAACCAACAAACCAAGCATTCAAAGCTCACCTCTTTTAAATGTATTCAAAACTTAAAATTTTCTCTCAAATCAGGTAACCTAACATTTCATGTATATATTTCCATTCTTCATTTTTAAATGATTTATGTGTTTATATTATGCTTCCATCAATCAAACCGTAGAAACTTTACATGTAAAACAATCCTAGGTGAAGAAATGTGAAAATTTCCACCATTAAAGCCTTTAGGAACTCGAGTGCAATGATAAAAACCCACAAATTTAAACATCAGGCTTCAATTGTTAGAAGGTGTTTTTTTATTCAGAAAATCAAAACTTCGAATTCTCCTCACACAGACCACCCTAAGCCTTAAAATCAAAACTAAATTATTCCTTAACATAGCATAAACCTAACTATGTTCATAAGAATCCTTGCCATACTCATAAAAGCTACAAAATTAAAGTCAAAATTCTTGAAAACACACACAATTATGGAACTCAATATATACTGCACCTCGATCCATAAAACTCATATATTTGGATTCATTGTGAAAAATAAGGTTAAGTTTGTTTAAAAATCATCTTAAATAGTTTAGAAATGAAGTAGATATCTCAGGCCAAATATTTAAAACCCTAAAGTCAACCTTAGAGAGGTTGAAGATGAACTATTTAGCTAGAACCCTTGACCCCGCGCGTGGCCAATCAAAAAAAATTGAAATTTTTTCCAACATTTTTATTTTATTTTTCTGGTCAAAATGGAATAAGGAAAGCTTGTGTTTGGTCAAGGATATCCCAAGTTATAATAAAATAAGGTTTTAGGTTTGAAACACTTATTTTAAATTACAAATTGACCCCTCTTGACTTTTTCAACTCATAAATTTTAACCCCAAATTTTGTCTATAGGTACTTTAAAGTATTCTAAGTCCAAAGGTCATCTACATCAAAGTTCAAATTTGACTCTAAGCTCGAGATTTTAAAGTCCCAAGTTATTTATAATTAAACCCCTTAAACTTTTAAATACACCGTTTTTAGTATAAATTGACAAAAACCAACCCCAATTCCAACAATACTTATTCACCCAAACATTTGTATAAAATTAATCAAGTACCAGCTTCTCCTGATATCCTCTTTTGATCCTAAAACAGTTCAAAACATCAGTAAAGTTGGTCTTTTTACCTATTTAATAGTAAATTTTGCGTACTCGTTTAACTACTATCGATATCATTCCATGATAAATACTAAAAGAATGTTAAATTTTGGAATGTTTAAGCTAATTATTTCTGAACAAATCTTATAATTTTTTTTAATTTCATAATAAATGTTATATTGAACTTGTTGAGCAAATAGTAGGATGCATATATGGGTTTAATGCAAGGTTCTAAAAAACGTGGGCCGTGACCGAGGTGTGGAGGTCAAGCCTTAGGCGTAAAAAGACGTTCAAAGTCGTTTAGGCCTTTTTTAATATATTTAAATATTTTTAACCATAACAAGGCTACTAAAATACTAAAATTATACATATCTTAAATATATGTCTGAATATTTGCAAATTGGTCCAATTTAAAAAAAAAAAAATTAAAGGCGATATCGTTTCACTAAAGAATTTTTGTTTTAAAAAAAAGTGCGCCTTAAGGCTTTTACCGAGAATAAGGCATAAGAGACTTAAGACGGGGCATTTATCCCAAGACTCAAGCCTAGGTGCGCCTTTTAGAACACTGGTTTTATGGATATAAAAACTGATTTTAACAACATAAACTTATTTAGTTGGAAAAATGGGTTAAATATGTTGAATGTATGTTAAATTAAACTATGAAACATAAAAAGATATATGCTAAAATTTCATGATTACTTATCATATAAATGGCACGAACATATGTGAAGAAAGACCATAAAGATTATACCATAAGGGACTAAATGTGAAAGTAGTAAGAACGTGAAACAGTGTAACGTTAACACACGTAAAAATAAGATAGCAAGGCATACCATTTAAGTTAAATAAGTTGAATTACAAGTCTTGAAATTACAAAAGTAGTGTTTCGGTAAAACAATGTCATTTTATGTAAAAGTTGGACTTAAGAAAAAATGCAATAAACTAAGAGGACATTGCTGAAAGAGTTTGATTTAGTGTGATGAAAACTCATGTTTTGCAAATTAAAGATGGAAAGAAGAATTTTTGAAAAATGAATAAAACACAAATTTACTAGTGTTTGTGAATAGTGAAAACTACAAAAAAATGTAAGAAGTGGGTATTTGAAATTTAGGGATAAAGTCTCACAAGAAATTATAAATAAAGTTATTTTCAAAGGTGAAATATCAAGTTTTAAAGTGAAAATAAAATGGACTTTTGACAAAGTGTGAAACTTGAAAATAAAGTGTTACGGTACTAGTTCATCCCGAGTATTTGGCCTCATCGACTGGTAAAAAAGGAAATAAAGGTGAAATGATTAAAGTGAATATGAAAGAAAGCAACAAAACTGGTTACAATGATGAAACAAGTAAAATACAAGCTGAGATAACCGAATGATTTAAGTAGGACCTGGAGACCTATGGTGCGACTTAATTCTTATATCCAAGACCACTGATCTGGAACATATTCAAGCATGGTGAAAGTTAGTTAAAGGCCGTATAATGCTCATGGATTGATAACCTGATTAATTAGGTGAAAATATGACTTTTAGAATGGTGCTCATTACTGTAAAAGGCAAGTTTATGAAGCAACTTGGAAAGCGAGAAAATACATTAATGGTTGAATTAAAGGGATACATGTAGTATTAAAATAAATTTTAACTATGAGTGCACTCATCTCCCGGGTTACATAGTTAAAAACTTCAAATGCATGGTTATGATACAACTTCCATGAGAATATTAAATTATATACAGGTTAATTCCATAACTTCTAAAATACATTATATATATATATATACATTATATATATATACTTGTAGATAATACTCTGTCAATATTTCTCCTATTGGGCGCACGATCATACCACACCTTTTTCCACCCCCGGGTACTTCAGGTAGAGGCAATGACAAGTATACTGTAAAAGGGAAGGAGAGTTGTTCACGCCCATAGATCTCTGATTGCTATTTTTTTCATACATAATATATTTTGAACTATGGATTTTGTTATTTTATACCTTATGTAAGGACTTTAAGTTTGGTTGTAATAATACGTGAAAAATTCAGCTTTTACTTTAATGGCTATGTATTCAATGAAATTGCAAAAAACTTTTATTTCAAGTGTTCCTAAGAATTTCATAAGCTGGACATATTCATTAATTAAATTAAGTATATTTTGTTAAACAAATCAATAAGAAAGTGTTTATTTTAAAAGGGGATTTTTGTAAATGAAATTAATGTATAAATAGGGTTTCCACATCGACACTCGAAAATGGGGCTTCACACGTCCTAAGAGCTAAACCCTAGTACGATATCAAACCTTAACCCTACACATCTTGACAATAAAGATAGGTCGTTCTGGCATATCTCCCCACCGAACCTAAAAAACCATGACACTATAGTTATGCCTCTCCAGACGCTTAGGACAGACCTCAGGACAAGTGTAAATGATCTCTGAAAGGGCACTCAAACGACAGTACGAAGTCAAACTTTTCTTGGACCCCAAAACCACCGCGACAAAATCCCCCATCAGTTACAAACCTCCTTCACCATCGATAAGGCTTCAGACATGAGTCTGTTAGGTAGGTGAGAAGCATAACACTTTTCACCTACCGCCACCTTGCACACCTAGTTGCATTAAATATCCCATCCACACTTAATGCACACAACAACTTCCTTACACCACATGCAAATACTTTAACCAACATTCCACTCATTGCTTCTCTGTGCGTATCAATATTAATAGGGAACTGGTTAAAGGGCACGTTGTAGGTTCATGTAATCAAACTTAGAGAAACTACAAAGTTATAGCATTTTCCGTAAGTGTTCACTCTTCATACCACTCCTTAACCCAATATTGAGGATATATATAATAACTCAGAGCATTTCAGTAGATATAAATTTTATTCATCTTGTTGATCCCTAAAATAGAACTCAGGAACCCTTGGAAAAGTCATTCAGTTACTTCCTTAGGCCCTCTGGATTGCTGATAAAGGATGCAAGACCTCAGATTCGCTTGACGAAAGATCAAGGGGACTTATAGATTATAACATTCATTTACATTATAATAAATAAGAATAACACCTTCGTAAAGTGGACGTAGGGCCACCTTCTATGGTACGAACCACCTTAAATCATTGCCTCGCACCTTAATACACCACTCAATTTAAAGCCTTCTATGGGGACGATAAGTTCCCTTTCTATCGAATATACTTAATCACTCTCTCACCCAAAATGGTAGCCAGTGATGGATTAGTCGTATTAGTTAGAGATATGGAAGCCTGATAAAGGTGGTCTAGGAAAAATTAGTGTCCATCTCAGCAGGCTCCCTATGCCACCTGCATTAAAAAATCTAGTGGAAAAACATCATAACATAACTGGTGTGAACCACTAGCCTAATTTGGAAGAGTGGAACGATCAAGGGGTATGCCTAGAGCTCCTTTAGTGATACGCCACCCGCATCCCTGTTAAAGATAGTATACCAATCCCTATAGACTAGTCATGAGGAGCTTCCAGGGTAGATAGACCTTATGATGGCGAGATAAAAAATATTCAAGATAGGTTGGAGATCTTCCTCACTCAGTACAAGACTCAAATTCCTAACACCATTGAGTTAGCCATAAAAAATACATTGTCTCCTTTATCTAATTATGTTAAATATTATGCTCTTCCCCCAAAATGGAAGATGTCAAACATTGAACCATTTGATGGGTCCATAGACCCCGTCGATCATTGCATACTTATAGGTCTATTATGCTCCTCCAACCGAGACGTACTATCTAGTTTTTTCCCACTACCTTTAGAGGAACGACTAGGAACGATTAGGCCAAACTCAAACTAGGGACCATTGGAAGCTTCACTGAACTGGTGATATCATTTGTCAGTCCCTTTATTGGAGATCAGAAGATGAGGAAATGTATGACCTTCCTTATTTACTTCAGGCAAAATACTAAAAAGGTCCTCCAGGAATATTCTAAGAGGTTCAATCAAAAGGATGTTACTAAGAACTGTAAGTTGTAATTGGGGATAAGGGTCACTTTGGAAGTCTCTCCCTTCGTAGCATTATCTTATATTGCTACCGCGACTACTAAGTATAGTAGATATAGTTTTCCAAGTACCGCGGCAAGTAGAGAGTGGTACTAAGCTTGGGATTCCAAGCGACGTCAACTTGAAGTTGAAGAGTCCTTGATAAGGACCCCATGTTGAAGTTAAGTCAGATGGAGGAAGTGTAATCTCATTCGGTGGAAGTACAAGGCCTAGAGATTTAGCCTAGAGAGGGGTATAGAAGTGCCCAGATGCGAAGAATGTAAGAAAATCTTTCACCCGTTGGAGTAATGTTGAAATGGCGGGAAAGGTAGTTGTCATATTTTGGTGGAACATGAAGTTTTGCCCATAGAGAAACCCGGTCGATATTTTCAACAACGAGCTTCTCTGGAATATCAGGAAGGATGAGAAAGTAGATTCTCAAATATTCACACGAGGATCGGTCGGAGGCCGACAGTGAATAAAGAGTCACAGGGTTAAGGAAACCTTGTATCGAAGTAGGTAAAAATAAGGAAGAAAGAGCCTTTTAGTGGAATGATAGGCTCACGAATAAGTGTTGTTAACACTTTCGGAGAAGTAGTGTTCATAAAATCCCATTGGTGAACATTCACCCAGGGAAGACTCATTGAACTAAGGCAGGGGAGGCCGGTAGCATGTTCTCTTTTGTTGAGAAAGTTAAGGGAACTACGCGGGTAATCGTCAGGTAGCTAGAGATGGAGAAACGGTTCTGACGTGGAATGTAGAACCACGCATTTTAATCTCGTTGATTGGAGAACAAGGTCAAGAACAGGGTGCCTAGTTGAGGCATTATGTAAGTAGTTTGGTTCGGTTAAGACTAGCTTACGGTGTGTTGAGAACCATTGGTAGTGGCCAAAGAAATTGGGAAGAATATTGGCAGGAGTTCCACCTTAGTTAAGGGTGGTGCATTTTGTATGATAAGATGGAGTAGTATGGTATTAACCTTAGATTCGGGTGTGTAAATTGAGCTTGTGGTACTATCGATATTATTATAGTGAGTGTATCTATATGACTTCCGTGGTAAGGAGGTTCTCTCTCTCTCTCTCTCTCTCTCTATATATATATATATATATATATATATATATATATATATATATATTTTTCACTTGATATCAGGCGAGTGATGATATTTTAAAAGTATATGTGTGGTATGTGCTACTCGTATTATATGTATTATACGAGTGAAAATATTCTTGGTTTGGTTGGAACGATAGCAAGCGAATAAATTGCGAGGCTATCGTAATTGTAGTTCCAGAATGGAACTAGTTGTTCTATAATATCTCACCTGGATACAGGATTGAGACTTTATAGAGATGGTTTAAGGTATGTAAGAATTTTCTTTTTATTCTATTTCATTGATTTTTCATGTATGATGTTGCCTTATCTCCACGACCAACGAAGTTAAGTAGTAATGTATAGGAGGGGTTCCTTGTTTGGATTTCTCTTTGCGAGATGCTCCACGCATGAACCTTAACAACGTTGGGAGTGGAGAGATGCTATTCTTTCTTCTTTTATTTTATTGTATTGTTAAGATGTTGGTTTTGAGGGGTTGTAGCTGAAAATCACGTGATTGAGTGATTAAAGGGCTAAGTTAAAGTGCGATATATAAGCACTATGAATAGTTCTCTCCTCTTATCGATGTGAGGGAGACCTAGATAAGGAAGTCGGATTGAGACTTATGGTTATGCCTTGATGAGAAGGCCGTTTAAGAAAAATGTGTATATTGGGATAAAGTATTTGTAAGACTTTACAGAAAGTAAATGTACGATTAGTTGAAGTTTTCAATTATTTGAAATGGTAAGACATAGAAGTAGAAGCGCATTATTAGGGTTACGAGTTAGAATTTTAGCGATCATGTGTCTTAGACCGTTATATCTTGATGGCCGACGATGCGAGGTAGTAGTGTAACGGGAGGGTTCCTTGCTTGGATTTCACTTTGCGAGACGTTTCACGTATGAAACCGAGCGAATGTCAGAAGTCGGGAAAGGTCTTGGACACTAGGGATATAATTAGGATATTACTCATTACGACTTGAATAGGATATACATCGACTTTAGGATTATTAGGACGTAAGGCCCTCAGGGCATGTGATGTTGTTTTAGGAAGGCTGTAGGGAGGTGACCACTAGTAGGTTTGTGGGTTAACTCTAAGAGGGATTAGGTCCCTAGAAACAAGAAGTATGGGATCTCGAGTAATTTGGATTGCTAGGCCAGGGTGAGGCCTCTCTTAGATAGAGCGTTACGTCGGTGACCTAACTTTAGGGGAGTCAAAAGGATGAGCTGACGTTTACTCCTGCACTCGTGTTGTTAAGATCGATAGTGGATTTGACGAACGAGTCTCTGCCAAGAACGAGAAGGATTAATACTGGAGCATTGACCCATTGTTTATGCGTCTCAAAAACTTAAACCTCGTGAGAAGTATTATCCCACGCTTGATTTAGAGTCGTAGCAGTATTATTCTCCCTAAAGAAATAGAGGCACTACTTCCTGGGTAGGAATTTTGGTCTTTTCACGAGCAATCGTTGTAATATGTTATTGTGGCGACAGAGTTGGTGTTTGGAGTTCGTAAAAGACTATCAATTGGATATTCCCTTTCGCTAAGGAAATGCGAATGGGGTAGCTGATACGCCGAGTAGAAAACCCGTCGAAGAGATTAGTGAAGGCATGGAAAGCCAAGTGGAACGAGATTAACCAAGAGGATGCTGTAGCAAGAGCATTCATGACTGTGATCGACCATTTCACCTTCTAGTGTGAAAAGAGCAGCGTGGAACGAGGAAAGGTGTATCCTTGGGCATTTTCATTGAATTGCTGGCACCGCAACGGTTATGATCCTATTTGAGAAAATTGTTGATCGTTTTACCAAATCATTGCTTTTCTGGCCAATGTGGGCGGACTATTTATGGAGGAGTACGCCCATCTCTTTATGGTGAAGTTATAGAACTATATGAGGTTCCTATCAATATAGTTATGGGCCGAGACTAGATCTTCGTGTAAGGTTTTGGTAAAGTTTCTAGAAAGAAATGGGAACCATATGGGAATGGGGTATATCCTACCACCCTAAAGGGGATGAATGAATGGAGAAAGTTAACCTAATATCGGAAGGCATACTTCGAAGGGGTGCCTTGGGCTTAAAGTAATGATGAGTTTTTATGGATTGGATTTTCGCACAATAAATTTGGTTCGTTTTTCTATAATGTATGGCACCGTGGGTGGCCTTGTGTAGCCGACTAAGTAATTCGCCTGCTCGTTGGATGGAACCAACGAACAATATATTCCTTAGACTTGGAATGGTCCATTAATATTTCTCTAATGATTGGGCTCATTGAGCCGCATACTTTCAAGGGCTACGCCGACTCGAATAGAGGTCATGTAGTATTGGAGGTAGGGAATTAGTTTTAATGAAGTATTACCTAAGAAGGGTATAATGAGATTCAGGAGGAAAGGTAACTTGTGCCGAGTTATGTAGGCATTTTTCTTTTCATCAAAGAAAGGTAGGATCGATAGTTCTTGAGGAGCGACTAGGTGCTATGTTAGAGCACGAAGAATGTAGACTAAGATCGAATAGAATAGTACACCCTTTATATGATTATAGGGTACGCCTGAATTTTGAGGCCAAAATTTCCTTATAGAGGGGGAGTATGTAACAATCCAGACTTTTGAGCGACTATTTTATATTATTTTGCCTGATGGGATAATTTTATAAAATAGAGTAAGTTGGAGTAAATATAATTTCCCGTGATATTAAGGGATAATATTTACCGTATTTTGCCTATTTACTAATATGAGAAGGTGAATAGCTTTATATTGTGTTTTATTGCGTCGTTGTGCTTTAAACGACGATTATGGCTTATGTGATACCCCGCCTAATTAAATATTGGGCGATCAATCCTTTATTAAATTAAAATCAAGGTGAACAGTTGTTCATTCTTAGCATCACTGTCGCAAAATAAAATTTCCCAATTTAATCACCCTAAATAATTAAACTAAGTGTCAAAACAAATTAAAACTTTATTTCCATTTTTATTAAATTCCAATTTGAAAACCTTTTTAATAACCAACAGTTTAAGAATCACATAGGTGCTACGGATAGCAATCAACACAAAAGAATTAATCCATATAGATTAACCAACCAAATTTCAACAACAAATGAAATCATCCTGACAGGAGTTAATACTCAAGAGTACCAATCACTACACCAAAATGGCCAAATTGTCACCTTTCAGCCGGCCACCCTTGTCAAGGTCATTGACCGTGACAAAAAACACGCGTTTTGTGTTACGGTCATTGACCTTGACACGACCGTGACAATAAATTATCAGGGTCATTGACCGTGACAAGCCCGTGACAAATTTACTTATCACGGACTTGTCACGGTCAATGACCGTGACAATTCTTTAAATAATTGTCACGGTCAATGACCTCGACAGGACCGTGACAATGTTTATAGCAAAATCCCTTTCCCCCCTTCTTTTTTCCCTCCCGCGCCGTTCCCTCCCTCTCTCTCTCTCTCTCTCTCTCTCTCTCTCTCTCTCTCTCTACTTTCAGGTTTAATTCTCTCTCTCTCTCTCTCTCTTCCATTTATATATATGTTTGTGTGTATATATATGTGTGTATGTGTGTATATATGTGCGTGTGTGTGTACATGTGTGGGGGGTGGGGTAGGGGGTGGGGCAGGGTGGGGGCAGGGTGAGGGTAGGGGTAGGGGGTAGGGGGTTAAAAATGTAAATAAATAAGTAATTTTCTATAAATTTCCAAAAATAATATCCAAAAATGTAAATGTAAATAATATCCAAAAATAATATCCAAAAATGTAAATTTGTAGTAATTGTCATCTAAAGTTGCTAAAAGCATCCGAAGTTAAAAAAGCATGAAAAATAAAATATTTTTTAAGATTTGTGGTGAATAACTAAAGTTAAAAAAAGTATTACTTTAGTCATTAAATTAATTTTTGAATTCGGCCGATGCGCGTAAATTTGTAGTAATTGTCTTATAATAAAGATCAATTAGTTTATGTTGTTGAAAATTTTGATCAAATTGGTGAGCCCTTCATATTTTAAAAATGTTGTTTTTATTCTTATAGAACAGCTTAGATAGTGTGTGTGTGTGTGTGTGTGTATGTGGTCAATACATGAATGTTGATGTAAAAAACTAGATTACTCTAATTATTCAACCACAGATAAATAAAGGAGACAAAAGATTTTAAAGTGGTTCAGCCTTATTTGAATGGCCTACATCCACTGTTATGTTATTGCTGAGTGTTTGGGAATTCTTGATTACAAGGCTATCAAGAAATTCCGGTCCCTTTGAATGAGGGTGATACAAGGTATTTATAGCCCTTAGGCTGTACATGAAAGGGTGATACATTAAATGATATACATATGAAAGGGTAACTCATTTAATGCTCTTCAAGCGTGTGCGTCAAGATGATAAGCATTCAATGAATAGTTGAACTGTTGATTATCTGGCAATCAATGCTGTGGTCGAGATGCAGCTCGAACCGCCTTAGTTGCTCATCGTCCCAGAGTTCCTCGGAGCACTGGAGTTCCTCGGAGGGCTGGTGTTCCTCGGAAGACTGGTGTTCCTCGGAGTACACCTGTTGCTCGGAGTGAGTATATTGGTCGGGCGAATGATATTCCTCGTTGCTATTGTGCCACGTAGATTGACACGTGTCTTCTTATTATTCGTCCACATCAGCATACTAATTTTGGTATTAACAGAAGCCCCTAATGTTTCATATTTCGAACTTTGAGGAGTATGGAACAGTCTTTCACGGTATATGGCAATATTAAATGACCTTCTTGGGTTTTAGGAGCCTTTTCTTCGTATTTGAATTTCCTTCCAAATTCGCAGAATCCGCCTTTTTTGCATTTTCATAAGCGCTTCGATCTTCGTGCACTTTTTATCCTTTTAGCCGCCGGTAGCGTAATAGTTTCCTTTTTGTAATCATTTCTTTCGCCGTTTCCCAAGGCAAAGTATTTAAGCTTCAGAGGTAATCCCATCGTCTTCTACCTTTTCAATTTCTGCTTTCGAGTTTTCTATAGCTTTTCTCTCTCCTGTGCATTCATCCCTTTCTTCGTGTGTTTGTCAACAGATCTCCTTTTTCCTGTAAGATTTTCTTCCTTCTTCTTCATTTCTTTTTATTCGGCATGGTTTATATTATCGAATCTCTTGAGAAATTCCGTTCTGACTTTTCTATTCCTTCTTGGGTAACTTTGGAGAGTCTTTCTGAGCGTTCAAATTATTTTAATTTGGCTGAGGGACATTGGTTCCCTAGCCTTTTTATTGCTGAATGTGGATTTTCTTTTCCACCAAACCCTTTGTGTTTAGAGTTCTGTCAGTATTTCGATGTTGTCCCTGCAAAAATAGCCCCCAACACATGGAGGATAGTTAATGGGGTGTATAGGTTAAATCAAACTCATAGAACTCGTATAGGAATTCCTGAGATTATGTATTGTTATAGATGGGCTGTTCTAGACAATGTTTTTTATTTAAAAACTAGGTTTTTGAATAGGGCCTTAGTAGTCAACCTCCCTGATGCAAACAGGGATTATTTTGAACATGGGGTAGTTATAAAAAATTGGCAACATGCCCCTTTGGTTGGAGATGCAGTATATGAGGGTCCCAAATGCCCTCCACATGGCAATGGGATAGGTTATTTTCATTTTATTTCATTTCTGAAATTATGATTTCATTATGTTTGAATAAATGCATGATTGACATTTCAATATGTTTTTGTTTGCAGTCGACAGCAAGAGAAAAACTCCCAAAGAATCAAAAATTAATATAAAGCATTTGAAACATATCTGGAATTTGCATCGAAGAGTTGCAGACGAGCACATCAGGTCTGCTTCATATTTGTTGCAGTACAGGAGCTACACATCATCCTTTACTGCTCGTCCTATGATCAGCATTAGTGAACCATTGCCAGCTTCTGAGGAATCTTCACCAGAATCTCACATTCCTCTGAATCAGAAGATGGGCAAAAGAAGAGTTCCTGCTATCTTCGAGGAGACTTCCTCTGCTGGAGATGGAAAGAGAAACAAGAATGATGTCCCAAAGGGGACAAAGAAAGTAGATGGTGCCTCTTCTGTTGCTCCTCAGAAGGCTGCCGAGAAGCCCCCAGTGGCTCCGAGCAAGAAAAATGCACCTGTGGAAGCAGTCGCCATCTCTACCACCAAAAGTTCTTTGGTTGAAACTGCTGAAGTGCCACTGAGGAGATTGAAGAAATCCTCCTCGGTCACTTTGACTGAAACCATTCCCCAGCTCCAAGCTAGTGGAGCTAGTGTCCCAACCATTATTCCCCCGAGTTTTGCAATGAGCTCGGTAAAGACTTGGACTATTCCTGAAGTCCAAGGAATTGAAGAAAACATGTCTAGGGATATGCTGACATCCCTAGCTACTCGTCACATTGCTTCAGTAAGTTTCTCTTATCCTGAATTTTTCTTTCTTCTAGTCAATATATGTATCTCGGCACTGACTTATCATTATTTTCTTTTTCAGCTGGTGAGTTTCTTTAACACCATAGTGAAGAAAGATGAAGCAATCAAGGCTTTTAGCGCCTCGTCTGGAGTAGAGGATGCTTTCCAGGGCTTGGCCCAATCTTTGAAGGAATCCCGTCAAAAATACGACGAGGATAGGGGTGAGTGGGAGAAAAAGTTGGCTGCGTCTGAAGCAGAGAAGGTACAGTTGGGAAATAAGGTGAAAGACTTTGAGAGGGAGAATAAAAAATATGCTGAGAAGCTCACAAGCTTTGGGGAGCTTGAAAATAAATTGAAATCGGCCGAGGAAGAGCTGACCCTTCTGCGAGAAGTAAATCTCCAGAAGGAGGAGGTGGAGGCCAAGTTGAAAGCCTTCGAGGATCTTCTATCCGAGAAGCTCTCCTCGGAGAAAATGAAAAGGAAAATGGCTGTAAAGAAATCTTTTCGTACCACATGGCATAAAGGATGGGACAGGGGGTAGCAGCATTGATGACCCAGGTCAAGTATGGGAGTTTGAAATACTTCCGAGATGGTTGGGTTGCTGCCCTGCAAGAATTAAAGGTGAGCGAGGACTCTGAGCTATTTCAACAACATCTGCCTGGTCCTCCCCCAGCTATTGAGGATGAAGAAGAGGATGAAGCTGCCTCCGAAGAATCTTCAATGGTGGTGGGTGATATCATCCTTACCCAGCCTGCTGACGAGGAGCTTTCATCTCGACCTGCTCCTCCTGAACAAGTTACAGTTCCTGCCGACCAACTCGTTGTTCCCACCGAGCAACCGAGCTCCTCGTCCCAGCCTCCCGAGAAAGTCTTGGGAGACAAGGAAAAGGTGTGAAGTTGTTCGGTATTCTCTTTCTGTTTTTTTCTTTTTTCTTGTACTCTGTATTCTGAACGCTGTACTCCTTTTGATGATGTAATAAAATTACCTTTTTTGTTCCTCTGCGTTGTTGATGTTCTGTCTTCTTCTTTTATTAACTCTTGCCTTCTCTTCTTTACTAGTTTGTGGCTAGAATGGAATTATTATCTGCCAATGATAGAAAGTTGATGCAGCGATGCCATGAAGAACTGTTTGAAAGGTTTGGGAATGAAGTATAAATCGATTCATGCTTGTGTGTATGACTGCATACTATACCGAAAGGAGTATGAAAATCTCGATCGTTGTCCGGTATGCGATGAACCTATATATGTCCAATCTACTAGTAAGGAAGGCACAAGCTCAAAAGTGCCTCAAAAAATATTAAAATATTTTCCCGTTGGGCCTAGATTAAAGCGATTTTTCACAGTACCATGGATTGCAGAGGCAATGACTTGGCATGCTAGGGCAGAAGTGGGGGTAATATCATGCGTGATCCTATTGATTCTACTGCCTGGTGGAGGATGAATTTTGAGTATCCCGATTTTGCTCGAGAACAACGCAACATTCGTTTGGCTATATCAACAGTTGGTTTCAATCCATTTGGAAATCTAAGCACCAATCAGAGTGTATGGCCAGTGATCCTAGCCCCACTCAACCTCCCTCCTTCACAGTGTATGAGACCTGAATTTTCGATGATGGCTTTATTGATACCTGGGCCAAAGGCACCAAGTGATGACATTGATATCTACCTGGCTCCTTTGGTAGAAGAATTAAATGAGTTGTGGGAAGAGGGTGTGCAATCATTTGACTCTTTTAGAAAAGAAGAGTTTACGCTGAAAGCTATGTTGATGTGGGCAATTCATGATTTTCCAGCTTATGGGACATTATCCGGATGTGTAGTACATGGTTATTTGGGGTGTCCTATTTGTGGAGAGGAGACTGAATCTCTTCGTCTATCCTCTAGCTTAAAAAATGTATACCATTGCCACAGGAGGTTTTTACCTCCAGCTCATAGTTTCAGATTTGAGAAAGGTTCTAATTTTTTATTGGGCGGAGTTGAACATAGGCTACCGCCGAGACAACTTTCGGGTTCAAAAATTGAAAGTAAATCTTCTGAATGTGGCCCAAATATACCAGGTAAGAATCCCAAATTTAAGAATGTCAAGCATAAGAAGACCCCAACTGGGAATGAAACTGAGATAAGAAAGGCATGGTCTCGGAGGTCAATTTTATTTGACTTGCCTTATTGGAAGAAAAACCCGGTGCGCCATGTATTGGATGTGATGCATGCAGAGAAGAACTTCACTGAACATATTGTGGGTACTTGCCTTGGGGGGAGTCATTCGAAGGTTGGAGAAAATGCACGAAAAGACCTTAAAACGTTAAAACTTAAACCATAACTATGGTTGAAAGAAGATAGTAGGGGAAGGACAATAATACCCCCTGGTGCGTTTACTTTGACGAGTGAGGAAAAGAAGGTGCTTCTAGACACAATATATAATTTGAAGGGCCCATCTACTTTTTCGTCCAACTTGCAAAGGATTGTGAATTATGTTACTCATGATTTACATAAGTGTAAGTCCCACGATTGGCATGTGATCATGCAATTGGTTCCTCTATTGTTTAAGCACTGTTTCTCCAAGCACAAGGATTTGCGTAGGGATATTATGCAAATTAGTATTACCTTCTCCCTCTTGTGTGAGAAGGTAGTGAAGAGAACACATAGTGGCCGCAAAATTGGCTGTGAACGAAGCGATTTGTGTATTAGAGAAGTACTTTCCCCCAGCATTCTTTGATATAAGTGTTCACTTGTTGGTACACCTATGCGACGAGGCACTTCTTTGTGGTCCAGTTAGATATCGATGGATGTATCCGTTTGAAAGATTGATGAAAGTTTTTAAAGATTACGTCAAGAATACGCGATATATTGCAGGATCAATTGCAGAGGAATACATCACCGTGGAGTAGGGGTGGCCGTGGGCCGGGCCTGGGCAGGCCCGGTCGGGCTCGGGCCGGGCTTGAAAAATTAAGTGTTATCCCAAGTCCGCTCGGGCCTAGATCGGGCCTTATTATGTAATCCCAAGCCCGCCCAGATTTGAAAGCTCTTTACCCAGGCCCGCCCGATCGGGCCCTATTATGTTAATTAAAAGATTTTTTTTAAAATTAAAATACCTATTTTTTTATTTAAAGACCAATTTTTTTAATTAAAAATATGTTTTAAATTCCATATATTACAAAGTCCAAATATAAAGGTTCTCACTTTACATGAAAAGACTTATAAAGGTTCTCACTTTACATGAAAAGACTTGGTATACGTTTTATATTTATAGAAGTCCCCCCCCCCACATATATATATATATATATATATATATATATATATATTTTTTCGGGCCTCGGGCCGGGCCGGGCCTCATCGGGCTTAAAAACTCATGCCCAAGCCCGCCCGAAAAAAAATCGGGCCTATAAAATTTTGCCAAGCCCGCTTTGCGGGCCTATTTACCTTACCCAAGCCCTATTTTTTTATTGGGCGGGCTTGGCGGGCCTCGGGCCTATGGCCACCCCTACCGTGGAGTCATCAATATATACTCGGGAATATATTCCTGACTCGACCGGCGTTGATAACACTGATGAATTCCTCGATGATGGTGGTAATGTGATGGAAAAACGAGTGAAATTAACGAGTTTGCAACATGAACAAGTAGCTCGTTATCTATTTGGCACACATGAATATGTCGAAGAATGGGAAAAGTAAGTTTCGAATATTATAATGTTTAACATTATTTTAGATTATTTTATACATGATTAATTTTGTAATATGCAGTAAATATGAAGCCTGTGAGAACAATAAAAGACGAAAAACAATGGTACAATCAGACAGCGAATTTAGGCTATGGTTGACACAAGAGGTAATTATAATGAAAACAGTCGTTATATAATGTTACATTACACTCAAATTTTACCACTAATATAATTAATTTATCTATATTCTCAGCTCCTAAATATGGGTGATGCGACATCAAGGCTTGCTCGTCTAGCCACTGGACCCTTGATCGTGGCACAAGGGTACAAAAAGTATCGATTGAACGGTTACATTTTCGGCGCTAAAGTGTACGAGTAAAGTACAAATGTACAGAACTCGGGAATTTCATACAAGGCTCTTACTTTCTTTCGAGCGAGCGCAAAAGATAAAAACCTCGTTGAAGCTGAAATGACTTACTATGGTGTAATCCAAAATATATTTGAATTGGATTATATAAGCTTCAAAGAGGTTGTATTTTATTGTGAATGGGTAAGAGTTGAGGATAAAAATGCTTGTAAAGTTGATCATGTCACCAATTTGATCATGGTTGACTTGTCCAAGTTGAAGAGCAACGACCACGTGAGCGATGAGCCGTTTGTTTGTGCATTTCAAAAGGTTAAGCAAGTGTTTTACTCGGAGTATATCAACAACGAGTCGTGGTCAATTGTCTAACACGCGCCAAGACGTCTAAATAGTAGTGTGGATGACTTGGCTGCTCCTACCGAATATCAATCCATTTTTTATGATAACCCGAATTTGAAACAATTTTTCAATTTGTAATAAATATTTCAATTTGTACCGAAACATCCATTTTTAATGCTTTTACTTGATCTGCACTTTATCATTTTCACTCTTGTGTAGTGTGCGTGTGTGGAGAGGAGATTAATACATAAATATTCCAACTACATCTAAGTTTTGTTTATACTAATTCATGAATATACGCTTCTTACCTTTAATAGGTGATTAGTACATAGTTATTTGGGGTGTCCTATTTGTGGAGAGGAGACTGAATCTCTTCGTCTATCCGAACACTAAGAAATGCCATAATCTAATGGAGCGATGCTCTGTGAATTCCTCCCAACCGTTATGTAGCCAAACATCACCAGTTGAAGTTTTCAATTCCACTTTCCATACCCCACCACTTGGAACTTCTAGCAAAACATGGGAGACCATTGAAAGGTGGAATTGACAACTTCAACTGCTGATTTTTGGCTACACAATGGTTGGAAGGAATTTGCAACGCATAACTCCATAGGATTATGGTATTTTTTAGTGTTTAGATATGAAGAGAATTATATTTGACACGATTGCCCGGGGTAGATTAGTTGGAAGGAGGTGCCATATGAGCTCAAGTTAGCTGTTTGAGTGACACTACAGGTAATGTATTTATATTTATATGTCAATTTCGATTTCGATTTCAATTACGATTTATATTTATCTATATTTGAGGGGCGGATACTAATTTTACTTTATTTCAATTCAGGGGACAGGGAGTGGCCCTAAGGGTAGGCCACATATGCTCTATACTTATGTGGCTATTCGGAAGAGAAGGGAAGGATAAGGAGGTGTTCCCGAGCGTCGCGGTACAAAATCTCTTTTCCATGCAAATAGTTTGTAGATTTGAGATAAAATAATGGTGATGTTGTTTCTTCTTAAATAGTTTCTTATTTGAATATATATTTGCATTATCTTTAGTTTGTTCGGATATATGATGTTTGGAACAGTTACAACATTGCTATAACAGGTACAAATATACTGCTGGGCAGTGGCAGTGGCCATACTGCCCAACAGAATTTATTTAAATTC
The DNA here is from genome assembly GCA_949130495.1 of Sambucus nigra. Lineage (NCBI taxonomy): Eukaryota > Viridiplantae > Streptophyta > Magnoliopsida > Dipsacales > Adoxaceae > Sambucus > Sambucus nigra. Next base: position 605,166,241 of record OX422214.1, on the reverse strand, counting down.
TGCCCAGAATTGTCACGGTCAATGACCGTGACACGTCCTTAACAAATCTTGTCACGGACTTGTCACGGTCATTGACCGTGACAATTTTTTTAAAAAGGGTCACGTCTTTGTCGCTGTTATAAACCGTGACAAACGTGTCACGGTCCTTGACCGCAACACGATCGTGACACAAAACGCGAGTTTTGTGTCAAGGTCAATGACCGTGACACGACCGTGACAAAAAAAGTTATCTCGCCTCGAAATGTCACGGTCATTGACCTTGACAAGTTGGATTTGTCAAGGTCAATGACCTTGACAAATGGGCAGATTTGGTGTAGTGAATGCTGAAAATAAATGAACATACATCTCTGACAAATCTACACTGAATGGGAAATGGGTGACACGTGCCCTAACTATGAAGAACTATAACAAGAACCGAATCAATTAAGAGGTCGTCTAAAATAAAGGCCTGCAACTCCCACATAAGCTACAGCGCGTCCAATCCAAAGAACCTATGCATGACGCCCCTGTGGCTGAGCACCTGTAATATATACATATATATACAATAGAGAAGAGAAAATACGAAACGGGTCATAGCCCGATTGTAAAACAGTTTAAAATTAGTTTAACAAGTATTTAAAATGCTTACCGGCTAATGCAACCAACATATTAGTGCGACGCTCCCTTGAGAAATTCTCACCTCTCTTCTAATGTGCACACCTATCGCACTAATACTCCCAATAGTTTAACTTATCTTATCTTAAGTTACTCATAAGATTTCATGACGACAATTTCAATTGTTAAGGAAGTTAATTTTACTGAACAGTAAAGTTCTCACATAAGCCTCATTTGATTATAAAGTTTCTCAGTAACGCATCATACTTTTCAAACACTTGTTCCCAAGTTAAAATAATTATTCAATTCTTACTTACCATAGTCACAGTAGGTAGTTCCCAAATTCCAAGTTTAAATATATATATATATATATTAATTAAATACTCATATAATATATATATTCTAACGGCACCCGACATGAAATTTATGGTGCGGGCATACTCTGCTATCCAGTTCCCGTATCACTCGTACTAAGGGAAATACAAGTTCGGAATCACTCTAGAACTGTATTAACACAAAACACATACAAAATTGAGGCGAAGCATAGTTCCAAGTCACTAAGAGGTCAGCACATACCCTCACGTCTCTTAGGACCGTCTGACTATCGATCTGATAGCCTGTACCAAGGATCCCTATGTTCTAGGGTACAAGTCAATATCCTCCATAAAGGTCCCATCGAGATAAGACTGTTCCAGTGCGGTAACCTCAGGGATAGCAAGGAGAGCGGCCATGATTTTCACACGTATATAGTATATGCATAAACACAGTCATATATGTATAATACTATTCCCATATCAAATTTAGGTATACTCTCACAACCCATAATTATGATATTTATCCTTATTGCGCATTACTACGTTATCACGTATAACGGTTTGTCTCTTATTCTTATTTATGGGATTAATCCAACTTACTACGTAACACTCTTAAATTCCTATCTCCCCAAGTGTAATTTTCGTAGATACTTATTCTTTTTACAACGTAACTTCCTTACGAGTCTCACCCTTCAACACATGTTCCCATTGTTCCTTAAGTATAAAACACCCCCATGAAATGTAAATCTCGTCTCACATTAAGGGTTCCATAATTTAAATAAAATCTTACTGCCTCCTTTACATCCCAAAATGTTTTAATGGAAATGTCCAAAGATTACTACTCACTTAAATTGAAATTAATTATTTAAAAAGGAAAATATAAGTCTGCCAGGAGGGGTCGATCGATCTATGGCAGGGGTTCGATCCATCGAGGCATCAATCGATCGATGCTCTTGGGTCGATCAATCGATCAAGCAGGTATGGCAAATCTGCAGAATTTTTAGTTACGGGTTTCTTCTTCCAAAATCATTCAAACCAATATTTTTTATTCCCAAACTCCCAACAATTCATCCTACAAGTTTTATATCCTTAAATAAGTGATATTCTACGTCAGACATGCAGATTTTCATCATGAATAACGAATTAAATGGGGCATAATTCATAAAATCATCAAGAACCCTAATATTTTCTTTGTTTAGTTTCTTCCCACTCTTTTACCGGATTTCATACTCTTAATTTACTATAATTTTGTGGTTCAATCTCTACATATGAATTGGGTTTCCAGAATACATCTATTTCTCATACAGCATGTGAATTCAAATCTCCAAAACAGGTTTTTATTTCACAAAAACTAGTCCTAATCAATCTTAGGCTAATATTATTGGAGCATTAACTGAAGTAGAGCAAGATAGATACTTGCTCGAGAATTCTTGGTTCAGATTTGCAGAGAGATTGGTGTGGTCGTGATCCTCGTTGCGCGATCTAACATTTGGCGGCAACGGCGGTGCAAACGGTGGAGTTCTTGGCCTAGAACTCCTTGGAAAGCCTCTCCTCTTCCCTTCTAATGGCCGTCTTAGGTTTCTAGTTGTTCTAACCCTAGAAGACAACTCCTATTATCTGATATACTCTTAGAAATTTCGTGTGTTTTCATGCCCAAAAATGTAAAATGTCTAAAACACCCTCCCGGGATGCCAATTAGGCCTAAAAATGTCCCGAGACCCAAACTAAACCCCCGGGTACACTTTTCTGACTATCTCGACCCTTACGGACACTTTGGCGCACTCAAAACGACCATACGAGTAACTTATAATTTATTCACTTTATATATTAATAATTTAGTCCTGACACGACACAGGCGCGTCCCGACTTAAATTTCCATAATTGCCATTTCATTCACCCGTGACAATTTTTATAACATAAATCTTATATATTACTTTACTCAATAAGTAATATCTAACGAATCAACAAACTTTCAATAAATACTAACTCTCGTCACGCTAGTAAATATTTAGAACAACTTTCAGGATTAAAATTAAATTAATTTATCTCAATTAAATTTAATAAACCCCTAAATTTAAAAGCCATAAAAATACGAGGTATTACATACTTCCCCCCTAATAACGGAATTTCGTCCCGAAATTCGAAAAATAAGGCCTATCTGGTAAAACACATTTTGGATACCTTAACAGTACGCATGCTACCCACATAGTAAGGCGCTCAACCACTATAGCCCCCGCCTCACAACAAGCTTGTTTAACATTCTTCATTAAAGGTACTTCACATTGTGCTCATATCCAACAACATTCTCATAAGACACGCATATACACTATTAATTCCCACTATTTTAATATCATTGGGAGGCTGCACCTCACTACATGACAACTACTCGGATTTATCTAACCACAAAACTCCCATTCTGAGAGAAACCATACGAACATTTGACCATTCTTGTTCGCCTAAAACAGTCGTGGAATTCCACCATAGTCATCGGATTATTCTCGACCGCTCCAAAATTCTGATTATCCGCTCACCTTTAAACATACGCAGAGGGAAAATAGTTAAGGTTTTTCCACACCAAAACTTCAATAAGCACCTCGTTCACGACAAACAGGTACGAGTGATTCCACGGAACTCTACCATTAGGTAATGTCCTCCCCCAATTACCGTACCGCTCCACTTGTTAGCTATAACCATTATGGAAACGAAATGTTCACCAAAATTCTAAAATCACCTTCAAGCGGCTCTATTACTTGTTAATCACTGTGCGCCTGCTCCTCGGCTATGGGTGATACCTCCTACTCGAAATGATACGTTATCTCCGTTGTTTCCTGAAATCCCATATCGAAGGTGGAATCCACAAATTTCATCCTGATTCAGAAAATAATACCATGTAGGACCACGTACCAGTGTGATCCCTTCCTTTCAAAGGAAGACTGGGGCACACTTGTTAATATTGTAAATCACCCCAAAGGAATGTCAATCACTTCCTTCTTGGGCGATTTACTTTACATGTTCGGATGAACCCTTGGTCTTACCTTGAAGATGGCAACCCATCCAAGGACTTTGCCGACTTTACCGCCCTCTCCCATTACAGGAATTGTCGATAGCCCATAAGTTCTCTGGCTGATCCTCTTATTCTAACCGATTTCTATCTATGAGTGGTGCCCGCAGAGACTACTCACTATGTCCCGCTTAACACCGACTTTCCTTGAAATGTCTCATATTAAGTGGCACTTAATACTCCCCTTCCTTCCTTGGTGTATACCGAAAGTTCCGACCCATGCACTTTTCTCCACGATGCGCACTTATGAATCTTTTATACCATACTCACATTATCACCCTTTGTATGCACAACTCGCTCTCAATATTTGACTAATTATAACTCCGTCCCCAGTGTTCTCCATATAGTTAAAGTCTACCCTTCTCGAGGAATGCTCCTTTGTAAACGTCTTCCCACGGCCTTCCAACCAGATTCGGTGTGCTACTCTGATTGCACACGTATATATGGATTTTTTTCATCCTTCACACGGTGCTTAATCCACTCTACCACTTTTACTTCGTTATGTTAGTCCCACAAACATATATTCCACACGTCTATTCCCACGTCCCTCCCACTCGGACGATTTCTAACCTCAACTAACCAGGATGTCTACACACCCTATAAACCGTGCATACTAGCGTAAGCATCACATACGCCTCACACCCAATAACCAATTCTTTATTTTCCTAGTGCTTACAACGTGATTGCAACACTTGGGTACTCTCACTCACCCTAGAAATCGAAATTCTAAATCCTCCTTATCATCGTTCTACCCCTCAACCCGTGGTGGTAAAATAAAACTTCCAATGCTTTCTTACTACGAAATCGACTCCACTGGCCTTAAATCATAATTTAACTACCAACTTAGAGATGTAATTATCTGCTCCTATTACGACCGAGGTACAAAACTCATGGACTGATGACCAAACATCTCCTTATTTCCAACCTTACGCTAAGTTTCATGCGTGGGATGTCTCGCAAAGCGAAATCCAAACAAGAAACCCCCCAATACACTACTACCTAGCATTGTCGGTTATCGAATTCCGTTAGTCCCTTTGTCCATAGCATGTACCCCTATTTTCCCGTTTCTTGGCAGAAAATTACATCTCCTCCCGAAATTATACTTAACAAAGAACATTTCGCCAATGGCACTATCGTAGAGTATTGGTGGTGATTGCATTACATAAACCTCGAATACATACAATCGGGATTCTCGGAATCCTTTTTCCTAATCAGAGGGGTATAAATCTTAACTCCCACATCTCTAAAGGATAGATATAACAATGCACCCTTCCTATCACTAACTCCTGAACGCTAAACATAATATTGATTTAAATCTTTTCGCTTGGCCGTAAACCCGATACATACTGAATCATAACAATAAAGTACCTAAACACCGGTATCGAATATCTCAAGTCCACTATCCCCTCCGAAGTCTCTAGGATAGATAATATATAAGTGCGAGTCCAACCCTCGTGCAAGTGAGGCCTCACCAGAACAAAACATATTGCACTAATGCAACCACTCCGATAGCCATGCAATAACTGCCCACTATCGTACTGACCATTTCTATAAAATTGTAATCAATACCATATTATACTCATATATCACATCACTCAAACGATTAACCTAAATAAAGTATATAACACTATTAATATACTTATTTATCCTCCGCGGATAGCACCAAGGAAAATCCCGCTACACTAGGGAAAAATATTTAGATAATAATATCGTTTGTAGTTGTACGCATTAAACTCGTCTCACATGCTAATCCAGCAATGAAAAAAATATAATGACTCACTCGTTTCACGTAAAACACGCCTCATCCTCTGAGGATAAAACTTATACTTCTACCTTGCCAATTGTCTTAATTGTACAAATGGTCTCCGGGCGTAACACGCCTGCCCAACAAAAAAAAAATACTTTAATCGTTGTCTTTTATTAGGCACCATACTCTTATTCCTTTACCCACTTCGGGAAAACCTTAATGCGTGCGATTTCACTCTCCACAAAATACCTCTACACATAATCTACTTATCACCTGTCATACCAACCATATCAGGATTGTCCTTCTCTCGGACTTTGGTAGGCTCAATTCATGTTGGCTATCCCCCGTGGTTCCCTTAGCCTTGTTGGCCTTAAAGAACATGCTACTGGCTACAATTCTCCTTACTGAATTCGCCATCGCTTTGGTAAGAATTCAGCTATTCGAATCATTTAAATGGGTCCCCTGACGTGTATCCACACCCCCTTGTGGTGCTACACTACCATTATTGTATCCAGTCTTATTCTTGACTAACTTCTTCGATTCTTTTAGCTTCCCACACAAAGAAGCATTAACATCTATATTGTCAAAGTACGACATTGATAAATTCTGAATCGACATTGAGCAGAATTTCCTTTTGGGTGTTATTAACTACTTTTACGAGCCGATTTCCCACTTGGAGTCCCCTCCCCCATTTGTATCTACATCCTCCGATACAAGTTTCGCTAATGGATTAGAATTCATATTCACAAATGGACCTCTGTCAGGTCCTCCTGTAATGAGTTCAGAACAACGTTCACTTCCTATCCTGAACATCTGATGAAGGATCATGCAGTCAAACTGTACCTAAGATTCTTCTACAGGCATAACATTTAACTTCTAAAAATGGTGGTCGACTCCCACTAATATATCTTTGTTCCGACAAGCTAAGAAAAATTTTCTCCAAACTTTCACTTTCAGTCAGCCACACTCCGTCCTATGTCTACACCTTTGGATACTTTACCTCCTTTGGCTAACACACACAATTTTCGCATTTCTAGAACCCACTGACAGTTCTCTACAACGCTTTGTCTGAAGTTTTCTCCGTCATACCACATTGAGTGAGTCTACTCTCGCATCTCCTTTGACCATAGCAGCATTTGGGAATCATAAGTTGCGCCCTAGCCGCCTTTACAGTCCTCGCTTCCCGTGCTATAATGGGGTGACCTTAACTACAGTCATCATCCCCGAATATGCTTTACAACCTCAACTGATCCTGCCTCCTGATGTCCGCTTAACGGCCCTCATCTAACATCCGTCATCGCTCGGCACACGCACACGTCCGAACGCAATTGGAATTTACTAAGATACATACGTTACAGTAGGGGGACGGAATCTCATCGTAGAAATCAACAATTCTAAACATAGGGCACTATACCAAACAAAGAAACACTAGAAGAAGAATAAGTCGCACAAATCCTAAAGGACACTAGAACCTGATGCTCTGATACCACTCGTGACACCCCGCCTAATTAAATACCGGGCGATCAATCCTTTATTAAATTAAAATCAAGGTGAACAGTTGGTTCATTCTTAGCATCACTGTCGCAAAATAAAACTTCCCAATTTAATCACCCTAAATAATTAAACTAAGTGTCAAAATAATTTAAAACTTTATATACGTTTTTATTAAATTCCAATTTGAAAACCTTTTTAATAACAACAGTTTAAGAATCACACAGGTCCTACGGATAGCAATCAACACAAAAGAATTAATCCATATAGATTAACCAACCAAATTTCAACAACAAATGAAATCATCCTGACAGGAGTTAATAATCAAGAGTACCAATGCTGAAAATAAATAAACATAAATCTCTGACAAATCTACGCTGAATGGGAAATGGGAGACACATGCTCTAACTATGAAGAACTATAACAAGAACCGAATCAATGAAGAGGTCGTCTAAAACAAAGGCCTGCAACTCCCACATAAGCTACAGCGCGTCCAATCCAAAGAACCTATGCATGACGCCCTTGTGGCTGAGCACATGTAATATATACATATATATACAATAGAGAAGAGAAAATAGGAAACGGGTTAGAGCCCGATTGTAAAATAGTTTAAAATTAGTTTAGCAATTATTTAAAATGCTTACGGGCTAATGCAACCAACATATTAATGCGGCGCTCCCTTGAGAAATTCTCACCTCTTCTAATGTGCACACCTATCGCACTAATACTCCCAACAGTTTAACTTAACTCATCTTAAGTTACTTATAAGATTTCATGCCGATAATTTCAATTGTTAAGGAAGTTAATTTTATTGAACGGTAAAGTTCTCACATAAGCCTCATTTGATTATAAAGTTTCTCAGTAACGCATCATACTTTTCAAACACTTGTTCCCAAGTTGAAATAATTATTCAATTCTTACTTACCATAGTCACAGTAGGTAGTTCCCAAATTCCAGGTTTAAATATATATATATATATATTAAATACTCATATAATATATATATTCTAACGGCACCCGACATAAAATTTATGGTGCGAGCATATTCTGCTATCCAGTCCTCGTATCACTCGTACTAAGGAAAATACAAGTTCAGAATCACTATCGAACTGTATTAACACAAAACACATACAAATTGAGGCGAAGCATAGTTCCAAGTCACTAAGAGGTCAGCACATACCCTCACGTCTCTTAGGACCGTCTGACTATCGATCCTATAGCCTGCACCAAGGCTCCCTATGTTCTAGGGTACAAGTCAATATCCCCCATAAAGGTCCCATCGAGATAAGACTGTCCCAGCGCGGTAACCTCAGGGATAGCAAGTAGCGCGGCCATGATTTTCACACGTATATAGTATATGAATAAACACAGTCATATATGTATACTACTATTCCCATATCAAATTTAGGTATACTCGCACAACCCATAATTATGATATTTATCCTTATTGCGCATTAATAGGTTATCACGTATAACGGTTTGTCTCTTATTCTTATTTATGGGATTATTCCAACTTACTACGTAACACTCTTAAATTCCTATCTCCCCAAGTGTAATTTTAGTAGATACTTATTCTTTTTACAATGTAACTTCCTTACGAGTCTCACCCTTCAACACATGTTTATATTGTTCCTTAAGTATAAAACACCCCCATGAAATGTAAATCTCGTCTCACATTAAGGGTTCCATAATTTAAATAAAATTCTACTGCCTCCTTTACATCCCAAAATATTTTAATAAAAATGTCCAAAGATTACTACTCACTTAAATTGAAATTAATTATTTAAAAAGGAAAATATAAGTCTGCCAGGAGGGGTCGATCGATCTATGGCAGGGGTTAGATCGATCGAGGCATCAATCGATCGATGCTCTTGGGTCGATCGATCGATCAAGTAGGTATGAAAAATCTGCAGAATTTCCAGTTACGGGTTTCTTCTTCCAAAATCATTCAAACCAATATTTTTGATTCCCAAACTCCCAACAATTCATACTACAAGTTTTACATCCTCAAATAAGTGATATTCTACGTCAGACATGCAGATTTTCATCATGAATAACGAATTAAATGAGGCATAATTCATAAAATCATCAAGAGCCCTAATATTTTCTTTGTTTAGTTTCTTCCCATTCTTTTACCAGATTTTATACTCTTAATTTACTGTAATTTCGTGGTTCAATCTCTACATATGAATTGGGTTTCCATAATACATCTATTACTCATACACCATGTGAATTCAAATCTCCCAAACAGGTTTTTCTTTCACAAAACTAGTCCTAATCAATCCTAGGCTAATATTATTGGAGAATTAATTGAAGTAGAGCAAGATAGATACTTGCTTGAGAATTCTTGTTTCAGATTTGTAGAGAGATTGGTGTGGTTGTGATCCTCGTTGCGCGATCTAACGTTTGACAGCGAAACGTTTGACGGCGACGGCGGTGCAAACGGTGGAGTTCTTGGCCTATAACTCATTGGAAAGCCTCTCCTCTTCCCTTCCAATGGCCGTCTTAGGTTTCTAGTTGTTCTAACCCTAGAATACAACTCCTATTATCTGATATACTCTTAGAAATTTCGTGTGTTTTCATGCCCAAAAATGTAAAATGTCTAAAACACCCTCCCGGGATGCCAATTAGGCCTAAAAATGTCCCGAAACCCAAACTAAACCCCCGGGTACACTTTTCTGACTATCTCGACCCTTACGGACACTTTGGCGCACTCAAAATGACCATACAAGTAAGTTGTAATTTATTCACTTTATATAATAATAATTTAGTCCTGAAACGACACAGGCGCGTTCCGACTTAAATTTTCATAATTGCCATTTTATTTACTCGTGACAATTTTTATAACATAAATATTATATATTACTTTACTCAATAAGTAATATCTAACGAATCAACAAACTTTCAATAATTACTAACTCTCGTCACACTAGTAAATATTTAGAACAACTTTCAAGATTAAAATTAAATTAATTTATCTCAATTAAATTTAATAAATCCCTAAATTTAAAAGCCATAAAAATACGGGGTATTACGACTTATAGATAAGTTAGAGTATAATTAATAAATTAAAATAAATTTGGAACACAAAAATATTATACGTTACTCTGAATGCCAAAATAGGGGGTGCGGTTAGTTTTGGAATAGCCGAGATAGTCGAAATAAGTGCCAAGTTGTATTTTTGAGTATCGGGCACTTTTGACAGGTTATGACTCAATTAAGTTGTTACGAGTCATTTTAATGGTGTATTTGCACTTAAAGGAAGGGAATTTATGTTTTAAGCCCGGTTAAGTCTCCCAACCCCTTTCATTTTCTCATTTCATGTTAGAAGCCAAGAGAGAGAGAGAGAGAGAAGAGAGAACTTGGGAGAAATGGGAGAAAAGAGAGAGAAATGGAAGATTGGAGCTGGAATCCGTTGCTACCGGAAGAGAATCTGAGACTACAAACTTGAGGCAAGTCTCTTACTTGCTAGATCATGATTTAATGTGATTAATTGCATGTATAGATAGTTTTTGGAGATTTAAACCATAAATGGGTTTTTGATGATTTTGGTGTTTAAACCCTAAATCTTGTAGTTTAATTTGATTTGAGGAAATTAAATTAGTTAGTTGATGTTTAGAAATGATTGGGTGGAATTACTTGTTGTTGGTGTTGATCAAAATTGAAGATTGAAGTTTTTGTGATTTTAGGGTTCATACAACCCGTAACCCAAATTGGGCAATTCTGTAGGGCCGAATCGATTCGCCCCCTAGGCGAATCGATTCGAATATGGGGAAGGACACAGGTCTGGGTAAACCGGATCGATTCGGATTGGGGCCGAATTGATTCGGCTGAGACAGAATGTTGGTTTTGCTCACCGAATCGATTAGATTTTGGGCGAATCAATTCACAATTAGGAGCGAATCGATTCGGCCCTAAGCGAATCGATTCGGATGCCCTAGTTTTGGTGAGATTTTTCTAGTTTTATTTTTACCCCTTTTCTTTTAGGTTCGAGGTTTATGAACCTTCCTTTGGGAAGTAATGAAGAGTTTTAGAGGTTTGTGTTGGGTAGACAAATGTCCTAGGCTAGCATGGGGATATTTGGGCTTATCCCAAGGGTTAGTTTATAGAGGTTAATGTTTCGTTGATATAGGAAGTTAACCAAAAATGTATAGAAGGTGAAAATGATAATGTTGAGACTTTTGGGAGACTATTATTGAGGGAAACTCACTTTGATGATGTATGGTATTAGTTTGGACTCTTGGAGACTAGTTTGAGGATAATAACACTTCGGGTCATAGGTCATTAATAAAATATGACTTAAAGAATAAGAAATGCATATTCTAAAATTAGTATTTAATCATTGAGAATAAATGATTTTTGAGAATGAACAATGTGAATGTTTTCAAATGGAAAAAGATTTTCATAAATGTTAATTTACGTAAACACACCTCTCTAAATCGCTATTATAAGGGAAGTTGCGCGCGTGGGGTGAAGTCCCCTAGCTAATGAATGCGGGGTGATTATAGTCCTCGGACATATGACCGGTTATTGTATGTTTATTTTGCGCTAATGAGGTCATTCCGGGTGTGGTTATGACTCACTCGCAGGTATATGGCCACTTCCCGACGACTCACATTTTAGGATCCCAGGTTGTCTTGTTTGATGGGCCCTGGAAGATGATAGCCATTTAGGGGCGCGCACAGTAGGGAAACCCGGACGGGCGGTCTTAGAAACGTTATATGATACGAAATATAACTATTTATTATAATGTGGGACATTATTGATGTTAAAGCATTTTATGATAATAAAATGGCTTTAAATACATTTCCTGGATGGAAGAAGGGAAATTGAGAAGTTATGATATGTAAAAGCATTTTATGATAATAAAACTTGCTTTAAATACATTTCCTGGATGGAAGAAGGGAAATAGAATTGGTAATGAAAGTTATGAGATAAAATTGAATTGGTAAACATTTTGTAAAATGAATTGCCATATATGTATTTCCTAAAGATAAAAAGGAATTGTGTATTTAGATGGTGAATAATTGAATTGATGTCTCCTTGAGTATATGTAGATGAGTTCTCCCATGCTTATATGATCATTGAGCATTAGCATTGATATTGCGCTAGGTTGTGCTTCTAAATGGAGAGGTGAGAAATTTTATGATTTAATTGCGAGGGTTAGTTACGTTCATAACTGTCATGCATTTTAGTCACATGGTAATCATATCAAACCGGGCCCTGACCCGTCTATATCTCTTTGTTTTACATGCAACTCCTTATCCGTTCAGGCGTTCTACCGCAAGGACACCCTTACTGACCTTTCTATTCCAGTTGTCCTGGAGCTATAGCATTTTGCGGATGTTGTAGGATATTTGTTATAGACGCTTCTTTCCATTGTACTATAGTTATGTTCAGTTTATTTATTCTGGCGTGTTGCCCATGCTTTGTACACATTTATTATAAGGTGATATATAAATTGTAATACTCGGTGTAACCTGTTTGTATTAGTCATCGACAGCTTATTCGGTTATCACTTTATGTATAATTGTCATTCTTTTACCCGTTGATTTTTGGTATCCACAGTTTTTGCAAGTTGGATTGTCTAAGTGTTTTTCTTTTACTTACAAAAATTTAAATTTGACAATTCGTTTTCTAAAATAATTGGTGGTTATCTCGTACTATTATTTTAACGACAGTGATGCTAAGAATGGACCATCTATGATTCCTGTGATTATTAGAGTATCGGGCTGGCCACCTCTTATTTTAGTAGGCGGGTTGTCACAGAGTTCTCGTTCAAACGAGGTCGTTCGAACCACCTGGGCCGGTCTTTGAACGAGAATTCAGGGTTCGTCCCTGTCTTCCAAAAGTTTCATTTTTCCACTTTGTTCAACACAAAATCACTTCAAAACTCATCCTAGTTCACATTCAACAACTCTAATCTATATCCCCTAGTATTTGAATACTTTCCCATCCATTTTAACATCAAATTCTTAAGATTTTAACACGAATTTCAATAATTTACTCAAATCTTCAATAAGCCCTAGTTTAACACGAACTCTATTAACGACAACATAATCCCAGATTTAATTTCATGAAATCACACATAAAACTCAGATTTAATATACCCAAAATATGGTGATTCAACTACATGCAACCCTATACTCCCAAATTAAATATTAATGCCCAATTTAGTCTCAAATTCATAGCATCCTAGTTATCTCATCAACTAATGTTAACATGAATCATATATGCTCAAGATGCTGCAAGATAAACACTTGCCTTGTTGCGAAATTTTGAGTCGCTGAATGAATTTGGTATGGGGATGATCCTTTCTTCACGATCTACGCGTTGGTGTGATTTCCGGTGGAAGAACTTGAATCCTTTGCCCAAAGCACCTATGGAGTTCTTCTTCTTCCTCTTTGGTTCTCTCTATCTCACACTTAAGTTTGGGAACTGTTAGATAACCTAATGCCCACGTTATTTCTATTTTTAATTTCCTATTTTCATCCATTTCAATTCCCAAAAATCTCAATAGACCAAAATACCCCTCCGAGGTGTCGGTTTGGCCTAACTTGCCCTGGAATCCAAATAAAACACCCGAGTAGTGTTTTCTGACTGTCTCGACCCTTCCGGACACACTGGCGCGCTCAAAACGGCCATCCGAGTTACTTAAAAATAAATTATCTTTTTAACCCAATAAAGTAATACCGACAAGACCACACGCACGTCCCAACTAAGTGTATTGCAACTGCCGTATTTTTTACTCCCGGTCATAATAATATTTTCGTATTCGTGTATTACTTTACTCGCTAAGTAATTTTCAACATAATTATCGCTAATAAATACTAACTCTCGTCATGCTAGTAATTATTACAATAAACTGGATTAATTATAAAATAAATTTCACCATTTAAGTTAATTGATCCCAAATCCACGATTAAAACAAAATCCCACAAAAATACGGGGTATTACAAGAACTATGTCATTTTATAAACATAGTAGGCTTGTGATATATTCCTTTTTTATGTTATTTATTATTATGATTGTTCTATTATATTTTAGGATGGTTAGTACACGAATTCCCTCAACTGGAACTGAAACTGAACAAACTCACAGTAAAGAAATCACGCGATGTCTTCAGGAATTAACATCTTTAGCCCAGCAACAACAAATTCCTCGCTCTGCTTTAGGGGAAATCTCAAAAAAATTCGTAGGATGAATGCCCTTAAGGAATTTTTAAGACAACGACCTCCGTCATTCCTCGAAAAGCCAAATGCGAGTGAAGCTGAGAAATTGATGCGTGAGATTGTGAACATTCTGAATGGAGAAGGTATAACTATCAATCTTCGAGTAATTCCTGCGGCTTATATGTTCGAATTTGAAGTTGATTTCTGGTGGCAAACAGTGTCATGTAACTAGAACATTGTTATTTTTACTTGGGCCCAATTTGAAGAATTATTCTTTAAAAAGTATTTTCTTGACGCTGAAGGAGATCGACGAACTATAGATTTCTTAAAATTACAACAAGTAAACATGTTTATAGCCCAGTACGAAGTCAAATTTATCAAGTTATTCTGTTACGACAACGAGCATGTGGATACTGAAATAAAAAAATGCAGGCAATTTGAAAGAGGACTACATTCAAGGATTAATAATTATGTCACTCCTTTACAAATCTACGTGTATGCTCAACTTATCGATGTTACAGCAATTACAGAACGAAACTCTTCCATCGTGGTAAGATAGTTTCTTCACGTTACTAGAACCAAGAATGTTATTAAGACCTCACTTCAATATCAACCCCAACCCTATCCAAATCCAAGTGGACAAGCTTATTCCCAGATTCGCCGTAACACTACCTGTTAACTGATTCGCAGTCATGAATGTCAAGAACTATGACATATTTGGTCACAATGTTCTAAATTAAGATCACTTCCAATCCTTTGTCAGTTAGATAATCCCTCACGAAATCCAAATTTTTGTCCTATCCAAATCCAACCTAAGTCGAATCTTGCTAAGAAAATTGTGCCAATTCCTAGTCGTGGAAAGAATTGTGATATATTGCCTACACGAAACTCCTATGAAATTATAGAAGGTACAATATTTTTTCATCGTCTTCTTGCATATATTTTATTTGATTTAGGTTCAACGCATTCATTTATCAGTCTTAAACTAGCTAAATTGTTACAATTATTACCTACATCTTTAATTGTTCCATTAGATATTGAATTACCAATGTGTGAAATCAATATACCTACACTAGGTTATAGAATTTGTAAATTTCAGCTTGGTTTAAGTACACTCTTTGTTAACATGATAATCTTAGATATTTGCGATTTTGATATTATTATCGGGATGGATCTTCTGTCAAGACATCATGCTTATATCGATTGTCATGCCAAGAAAATTTATTTTCGAAACAAATAAATTTTTTCCTTTATATTTCAAGGATCAGGTCCGTCTGAACCATCAAATTTCCAAATTCAAAATTCTTCTTCAATTACAAGAATGCTGGAACAATTTTAAGATGTTTTCCCCAAAAAATGACCAGGATTACGCCCTTCCTGAGAAATGAAATTTGGCATAAATCTTTGTCCGAATACTCTTCCTATTTCGATACCTCCATATCAAATGGCTCTTTTAGAACTTCGAGAACTCCGTACTCAACTCGGTCATCTTCTTTAAAATGATTTAATTCTTATAAGCTAACCTTCTTGGGGAGCTCTTGTGTTATTTGTCAAGAAACATGCTGGAAGTTTTAGATTATGCATAAATTATCATAAGCTAAACTAAGTAACTATTAAGAATAAGTATCCTTTACCCCGAATTGGAGATCTATTTGATCAACTTCGAGGTGCAAAGGTCTTTTTTAAAATAAACTTACAATTTGGTTACCATCAATGACGAGTAAGAGAGGAAGATATTCTAAAAACTGCTTTTCGAACTCATTATGAGCATTTTGAGTTTATCGTAATGTGTTTTGGATTAACGAATACACCCGTAACATTTATGGATCTTATGCATATAATCTTTAGACCTTTTCTTGACCAATTTGTTATCATTTTCATTGATGATATTCTTATTTATTCTCAAAACCTAATAGAGCATGCCCAGCATTTAGAAACATCATTAGAAACTCTAAAAAACCATCGGTTATATGCTAATAGGAGCCAATGCGATTTTTTGATGAACAAAATAAAATTTCTAGAACATGTGATTTTTGAAAATGGAATCTAAGTCGATCCTCCCAAAATTTCAGCCATTTTAGGATGGAGAAATCCTACTAATTTTTCTGAAATAAAGAGTTCTATAGGATTAGATGGATATTATTGTCGTTTTGTGGAAGTATTTTCTCGGATAACTATCCCCCTCTTAAAGCTAACTAGGATGAATGTGCCATTTATATGAACTGACGAATGTACTCAACAATTCAAAATTTTGAAGGACAAGTTAACTACTGCTCTTGTCCTCACCAGCCTTTCTAGTAATGTAAGCTATAATATATACACCGACACCTCAATGCAAGGGTTATAATGTATCTTAATTAGGTTTTTTTTTCTGAACATTCCGATTTTTCCGATGTCCGATTTGATATTCTTCGAATTTGAAACGTATATCAGGTTTTTCGATTTTTGATTTTTCGATTTTGATTTTTTCGAATTAAATTGGATAGGAAATTGGAACTATGTTTTAAATTTCAATTTTTCGATTTCTTCGATCCTATTTTTTGAATTTTTTGCCGATCCGATTTTTTGAAATAATTTTTTATTAATATTTTGAATATTTTTTTTACCTTACATTTTATTATCTAATAATAGTGTGAGAATCTAGGGTATATACTCTCGGCGATTAAATCTCAGCCCTCCGTTTACCCTATATATACTTAGTATTATTGAGCAGCTAGGGTTAGCAAACCTTTTAACATATCTCACCTTACCTCTCTCTATACTCTCGGCAATTCATCTCTCTCTGTACTCTTGGCGATTCACCTCTCACTCATCTCTATTCGAACAAAGGTAACACCTCAGTTATTTGGCGATTCACCTATGTTACGTTAACAAAGGTGTACGGTATACCCATTTTTATTTCTTGACCTGTTAACAGATCCGTTTCATGTTAAAAGCTAAGTGAGATGTATATATATATATATATATATATACTTTTTGAGATCTGTTATCTGTTTGTATACCTTATATATATATACGTTTCATATTAAAAGCAAAGTGAGGTGTTCTTCAAGTATATCTATTTATATATCTGTTTTGAGTAACATCACCTCTGTTTTGAGATGTTGGTTATATTAGTTGCTATTGATTTATGAAGATGTTTATATATATGAAGATGTTAAAAGCTAAGTGAGATGTTTATATATATGAAAATAACTGAGTGAGATCACCTCTCTCTCATCTCTGTTTTGAGATCCGTAAGATCACCTCTCTCTCATATAATATAGCAGATGCTTTAGAATAATATATATATATATATATATATATATATGTTTATGTCAGATGTTTATTTAACATATGCTTATTGTTTTATGCAGATTTAATATATTGTGAAAGTCAGAATCCTCACACAAGAAATTTAGCTCTACAACGTGAGGTATATTCTGTCCACTCCACTATTAATTGTATATCGTCGGCAATGCATGAAAGCACCGGAGTCACTAGTACACTCAATCCTAAAAAAAGCAAAGTAACACCAAAATTAGGTTTAGTTGGTCATCATGGAGTGTCGGGTGTGTGGGAGCATTTTGAAAAAATTATGGTTGAGGGGACAAAAAAAAATTCGGGTACTTGTAATTGCAATTATTGTAATAAACAAATTTTAGCACCTTCTACCGGGGAACAAACACATTATGGAATCACCTTAATAAGTGTAAAGAGTTTCCCGGTTATCAAGGTGATAACACAACGCAAACAATTATTTCTATGGTAGGATCTCGACCTTTTAATTGGCGATTTGATAAAGAGAGGTGTCAAAGGTCTGAACTAAATATACTATTATTGATCAACTCCCTTTCAATCATGTGAAAAAGAAGGTTTTAAAATATTTTGTGCTGCTTTGCATCCTAAATTTCATGTGATATGTAGAACCACACTCACTAAGGATTGTTTAAAGATGTACCAAGAGGAAAGGATAAAGTTAAAAATTACTTCAAATGTTTTAATACGAGGGTACGCCTCACAACTGACATGTGGACTTCATTACAAAACCTTGGGTATATGGCCTCGACTGCGCACTTTATTGATAGAGATTGGGTCCTACATAAGAAAATAATAAATTTTAGAGTCGTTCCTTATCCACATAAGGGTAAGGCGATTGCCAAGTCCGTGGAGGGTTGTTTGATGGAGTGGGGATTATAAAAGGTAACAACTATAACACTTGACAATGCTAAAAATAATGATACGTGTGTTACGGATTTGAGAAAAATGTTAAATAAAATAAATTGGTTGTTGTTAGGAGGTGAGTTATTTCATATTAGATGCTTTGTACATCTAATAAATCTTGTTGTAAGAGATGGAATCGTGGAGGTTAAAGACACAATCAAGCGCCTTAGGCGTAGTGTCAAATATGTGCAAAGTGGCCCATCACACATGCAATTGTTCAAAAAATGTGTGGTGGATGAAACGTTAGAAACAAAGAGGGCGGTGTGCTTGGATGAAAAGACGTGTTGGAACTCAACTGTGACACCCCGCCTAATTAAATACCGGGCGATCACTCCTTTATTAAATTAAATCAAGGTAAACAGTTGGTTCATTCTCAGCATCACTGTCGATAAAAATAAATTTTCAAATTTTAATTAAAGAAAAATTATTTATTTATTTTAGTTAACCACATTCAATAAGTAAGAATCACACCACATTTAAATTCTGCAACATAGTCCAATTAATTTAATACATTCGTCAATCGAATGTCAACATACGAAATCTAAAGTCATACATCCAAACTGAATAAATCCAATGGTAACAATACTGGAAATAACTGAAATACGACTGTCCCAATAACAATGAAATAATGGAAAGGGCTACACATGCCCAACTAAATGAAAGCACTAAGAGTGGATCCGAATGAACGAAGTCGTCTAATCAAGAGACCTACAGCTCCCACCTAAGCTGCAGCGCGTTCCTTCCAAGAGATCCTAAGCAAGACGCCCCTGTGGATGGGCACCTGTAATACATACATATATATACAAGAGAGAGAGAGAAAAAAACGGGTCAGAGCCCGAAAGTGTGTTTGATTTAAAATACGTTTAGCAAGTATTTAAATTGATACAGGCCAATGCAACAACATATTAGTGCGACACTCTCTTGAGAAATCCTCACCTCTCTTCTAATGTGCACACCTATCGCACTAACCTTCCCAACGATTTATCTCTTCATATAACACGCTATCTTTTCCCAATGATTTAACTTATCTTAGGTATTTCGCAGGATTCAAAATTTAACGATACAATTGTTTGAAAAGAATATTTCAATTAATAACCAAAGTTCTCATTTTAACTTTATTAGTCAATAAAGTTTTCCAGTATCATATTATACTTTCTCAAAACAAGTATTTACAATTTGAGTCATCAACCATATCCTACATATCAATTCATAGTAGGTAGTTCCAAATTTCAGAATTTCATATATATATTAACTACTCGTATAATATATATATTATAACAGCACCCTAAATAAACTATGGTGCGGGCATACTCTACTATCCAAAACCCCATATCACTCATATTTAGGGGAATACAATCGGAATCACTCTCGAATTGTATTAACACATACACAAACAAAATTGAGGCGAAGAATAGATTCCAAGTCTCTAAGAGGATGGCACATGCCTGCGTCTCTTAGGACCGTCTGAACCATCACGTCGATAGCCTGTACCAAGGACATCTATCTTCTAGGGTACGAGTCAATATCCCCCATAAAGGTCCCATCGAGATAAGACTGTCCCAACGCGGTAACCTCAGGGATAGCAAGTAGCGTGGGCATGATTTTCACATGTATATAATATATGTACACACAATCGTATAAATATACCACTTTTATCATATTAATGTAGGTTCCTCTCGTCACCCAAAATTAAAACATTTATCCTTAATTTCACATTATTAGTATTACGTATAAGGTTTCATCTCTAACCTTAACTCGAAGGGTTTTCTCACTTATTACGTGACACTCGTGGACTCTATCCTTCCAAGTAGAAAAATTCAATCGGTATACCTCTATTCACTATCGTAGCTATTCGCCGTAATCTCTCACTTGAAATACGTAGTTTCATCGTTCATTATATAATTATCCCAAAAGTAAAATTCTCGTCTTATAATAAAGTTCCCAACACTTATTCATATGTCCTACTAGTCTTTCCTATCTCCCAAAACATTTTATTAAGAATACCCAAGAATTATTTCACGATAAATTTAATTTAACTAATTAAACAAGGGAAAAAGGAGTCTGTCAGGAGGGGTCGATCGATCGAGGTCTGGGACTCGATCGATCGAACCTTCCATCGATCGAAGCTCTATGCTCGATCGATCGATCAAGCAGGTATTTTGATTTCTGCAGAATTGCAGTTACGGGTTCTACTATCTATCTTCATCCAAATCCATATTTTTCAATTCCAAACGTCCCAAAATTTCTACTACTAACATTATAACATTATGCCAGATGTTTTCAACGTAAAGCATGTGTATTTCTATCATTAAACATGGATAATCAACCCAAAATCTCATCTAATCATCAAGAACCCTAGAGTTTTCTTAATCATGGTTCTAATATGTTTTTACCAGAATTTCCTTCTAATACATCATCAAAATTTCGTGGGTTATTCTTCTAAATCACAAAAGATTTCCAAAATAAGGTTTAAGTCTTTACTACATGCAAATTCCTATCAAAATTTGGGTTTTCTTCCATATATTTCATCCCTAATCATTCCTAAACTAATATGGAAATTGCACAAATGAAAATAGCAAGACAAACACTTGCTTGGGATTTTTGGTATTCTGATTTACGGCTGATTTTGGTATGGTTGCGTTCCTCGTCTCGCGGTCTACGCGTTGGTGGTGGCGACGACGCAAACGGGTGGCTTTTTGGCCTTGAACTGCCTTGAGAGCTCTCTCCTCTCTTCTCCAATGGCCGTCACTTGTGTTTTGAGTTTCTAACCCTAGGTGACCATCCAGATATCTGATATAACCCTTGGAATTTTCGTGGGTTTAATTACCCAAAAAGGTGAAATGTCCAAAACGCCCTCCCGGGGTACCAATTAGGCCTAAAAATGCCCCGAGACCCAAACTAAACCCCCGAGTACACTTTTCTGACTATTTAGACCCTTCCGGACGCGTTGGCGCACTCAAAACGACCATACGGGCAACTTATAACATATTCACTTTTTATTTATCAAAATTTAGTCCCGACGCGACACGGGCGCGTCCCGATTCAAATTTTCAAAATTGTCATTTTATTCACTCGTGACATTCAATATAATCAATATCATATATTACTTTGCTCATTAGTAATATTCAACAAATTTCTCATAATTACTAACTCTCGTCACGTTAATAATTATAACATAATTAATTTCCGGTTTTTTATTAAATAAATCATTCACATTAACTTTAATAAATCCCCAAATTAATATAGCATAAAAATACGGGGTATTACATCAACTTACCTAATGATTAATGAGGCATTGGAGTTTGAGAGGGAATTTGATCGTTTAAACGAGGTTGATCCCAATTTTAAAATCGAGTGTAACGTGAAAGGGGATGATTTATTAGATGAGGATGATTGGAAAAAATTGAAATCTTTGCACACGTTTTTAGAGGAATTCTTTGAACTAACAAAACGTGCGTCGGGTTCTCAATATATCACTTCCACTTCTTATTTTGATGAGCTCACCTAAGTTAAGGACCTTCTCATTGAGCATTTGCATTATGATGATTTATCTTTTCGTTCCATGGCCTTTAAAATGGATGTCAAGTTTGACAAGTATTGCAATTTTGATTCTCTTAATCCGATATTAGTTGTTGCAATAGTGTTGGATCCTCATTATAAATTGTAATTTGTCGATTTTTGGTAATCCTCGTAATTGGAGAAATGTCCCAATCTTTCCGATGTTGAAAAAGCTTACAAAATGGAGGTCCTCGTTGAAAAGTTGAAAGATTTAATGCATAGACTTTATAGTTACTACAAAGCGGGGGAGAGTCCTTATTTGGTACATGGTCTTCCACCTGTAACTAGGGGTGTGCAAAAAAACCGACCGAATCGAAAACCGAACCGAAATCGAAGTTTTTTTTAGCCCGATTCGATTTGCGATTTAAGGATTTAAAAAACCAACAATGTCGGTTCGTTGGCGGTTTAAACAAAGAAAAAACCGATTTGAACCGAACCGAACCGACATCAATATTTATATTAAAAAATCCTTAAATATATTTTATTTTTATATTAAAAAACCATTAAACAACCTCCAAAACCGACCAAAACCTAAACCGACCTAAAAAAAACGACCAAAACTAAAAATCGGTTAAAATCGAACCGAAACCGAACTGAACCAAAACCGATGTGAACCGAAATCGGCGGGTTTTTTCATCGTCGGTTCGGTTTCAGTCTGATTTTTTCCAAAACCGAACCGATCGGTTCGGTTTGAATTGCGGTCCAAAATCGAACCAAATCGACCCGTGCACACCCCTACCTGTAATAACCCACGTAATTTTTGGGGTATTTTCAAAATATAGAGAAAAAATAAATGTTTGAATTTTAAAATTTTTATTAGTTAAATATGTTGGCTATGATTTTTGAAGATTAGAACTTCAAGCGGAATTGAAATCGGATTTAAAATGGATTTTTAATGGTATTTTTAATATCTTGCCTTATAGTCATTTTTAAGGGGAACTGTCAGTTTTCCGGGGTAATCGAGCAATCGACGCCTGGGCATCGATCGATCGATGCCTTTAGAAAACGTGCGCTGCAAGCAGTTTTGAGAAGTTTGTTTTGTTTCCAACTCTTTTGGTTTTGCCTTATAAAATAAGGTCGTGGCTGACCCTTTTTGGTACAACTTTTTAGTAGCAAACATGTTTTTAATTCCTCTCTTTTATACACACTTTGCCCCTTTAATTTATGCATCCAACCTTAGGTTTTTGGAGGTGTTCCTGGGGCTATTTTGAGGATGATCTTGGAGGAGTTTTTGATGATCTTTGTGGGCCATTTTGATGACTTATTCTGGGAGTTCTGGGCAGATTGTTGTTGGTTCTTTTGGTGGTTTAAGGTATGGAGTTTTACGTAATATGCTCCTTAATCTCGCGAGTTTTATTCCCTTTATTTTCTTGTGATTATTGACTCATATTTGAATGGCTAAATTCAATTGGAATCTAGAAATTATTGTTGGAATCTAATTTTGATTCTTGTGCCATTATTATTGTGTTGGGCAAGTTGTCATGAGATTTTAATATGGCACTGAGGTCGGGCACCCGTCAATATTCCTTTTTTCGAATATGCTAAAAAATGCATAGGCGCGGTACGGTGGTGAGGCCTGGTGACCCGGTTAATGCGTTGTTGATAAATTTTATTAATATAATTGCTTATGAGATTCGCATTTTATTTGAATATTTGTACTCGTATTGTTACGTTTTATTCACCGCTAATATTTGTTGAGCATATTTCCTGTCGTATTGTGTACTTCCCCATATTTTCTTTTAGTGGCAGGTTAACGTGGATTTTGGGGCGCTATGGAGATTGATTTTAGCGAGGATTATTTTGGAAAGATTTTGAATACAAGAGAGAAGATTGTATTTATTTATTTTTATGTATAGAGCATTGGAGATTTATTTTATTTTCGAGTTAGCTATTTTATGTAATTTGAGAGACTTGGTTGTATTTGTTGAGATTAGTGATTTCTCTTTTGTGATTTGAGATTTAGATGCTCTATACCTTGTTATATTGTGGATTTAGTTAGTTTTATCGACAATAACGCTCCGTTCATTCTCTCCGGGCGGGCGGGGTGTTACACAACCCCACTGGATCAAGTAAATGATTCTAATGTCATACAAAAAATAATCAAAAAACTAAAGTCAAAAGACTTGTTTAGAGGAGTTTTGAAGAGTATGTAGTGTAGTGAAGTTTCCAATGACTTGGATAGATATTTGGCCAATAGTGTTGTAGAGATTGATGATTATCATTTTAACGCTGTTGCTTGGTGGAAAGTAAAGCTTCCAACATACCGTGCACTTTCCATAATGGCCCGTGATATTTTACCTATCCGGTGACATCGGTTACATCCGAGTTCGCTTTTAGTACGGCCGATAGAGTCCTTGATCAATTTCGAAGTTCTTTGACACCTACTATTGTGGAAGCTTTATTATGCACACAAGATTGGCTTAGAAATACCATGCTTCCTATTAGTATTGAAGATACAATAGAAGTTCTAGAATCTTCTGAAGAAGGTATATCTTATTGCAATTTTGTATTACAATATTAATTTATTTAGATTCATTTTTTTCAATTTCTTATTATGTATTCATTCTCACTAATTTCTATTGTTTTGATTATAGTTGTGAACGACGATATGAAAGCATTGTCATTGGGATGAATATCAATTAATTAAAATTTGTATACTTGGTGGATGGTCATGCTTGGTCCAAGCAGCTTGGATGCTTAATTAATTGAAATCCTGAACAATGTTGGATTGTATTTGGTTGTTGTTGGACATTTTGAATTATGTTGTTGGACATTTAGACATTATATTTGGTCTTTGTTGGACATTGGGACATTTTGAATTATGCTTTAGCCCAAGCAACTTGTTGCATTTCTTATAAACAGGTCAACCTCCAATACTTATTATAACTGTTATTATAGAACAGTTATAAATTGTTATTATAAATGTTGTTGGAAATTTGCATTTCTTTGTCATTATATTAAAGACCTTGAGCACTCTAAACATGTCAACTTGCCAAGAGTAACAGTTATAACACAACCTTATTTTGGACCCTTGACAACTCCCAACTATTAAAGAGTTTATTATTTGCACCGATAGGTTTTAAACATTTGATTTCTTAACCCGATTATAACTGTTATAACTTATAATAACAATTGGAATTTTACACTAAATGACAGTTTCTAAATTTTTAAAAACAGTAAATTTTTTTAAAAAAATCTAAATTTAAAAAATTTTTTTTTTTTTCGATTTTTTTTTTTTTTCAAAATTCCAAAATTTTTCGATTTTGCCTATTTTTTCGAAAACGGCATAAAAAATTAATTTCGAAAAAAATCAGTATTGAGTTTGGAAATATATTTGTTTTTTCAAATTTTTCGAAAGGGTCATTTCCGATCCTATCCGGCTGAAACACAACCCCAGCTTTAATGAAAGATGAGAAAGTTGTAGAGTATGGCTCACGTCAACTAAAAACCCATGAATGTAATTATCCTGTCCATGATCTCGAGCTAGCGTATGTAGTTTTTGCTTTAAAAATCTGGCGTTGTTACCTTTGTGGTGAAAATTTTCAAGTTTTTTTTTATCATAAGAGTTCAAAGTACACCATCACTTCAAAAGAATTAAATTTAAGACAACGACGTTGGATGAAAATTTTGGAAGATTACCGATTTAAATTAAACTACCATCCGGGAAAAGTAAATGTGGTAGTCAATGCTTTAAGTCATAATCCAGTAGGAAGACTCCATACTTTGATTACTTACAATATTGTTGATACCATGGAGCAATATACCCTACGATTGATACCCATTTTCTCAAAATTTTCCAACGTAATTGCATGTCCAGAATTGAGAGAGAAAATCTTAGTCCAACAGTCCCAAGACCCTTTTGTCCAAAATCTTCGGGATAAAAATCACGACTTCTCATATGATAAGGAAACAAGCTTGCGATTTATAAATAAATTGTCTATACTTGATGATTTATCTCATCGAGAAGAAGTATTGTAAGAATCCCATCATTCTAAGTTTATGATTCATCTCGGAAGCTCCAAATGTACACGCCTTAAATAAGCAATATTGGTGGCAACATATGAGAAATGACATAGAGAGTTTTGTAAAGAAATGTCTTACTTGTCAACAAGTAGAGATTCAACACCAGCATCAAGGTGGACTCCTTCAACCCTTACCATTTCCCGAGTGGCAGTGAGATCATATTATCGTGGATTTTATTAATGGACTATCTTGTACGTCTTAGGGATATAATCCCGTTTGGGTAACAGTAGACCGACTTACCAAATTTTCTCATTTTTTACAAGTAAGAACCACTGATTCATTTAAAAATCTCAGTAAACTCCACATTCAAGAAATTGTCCAATTACATGGAATTCCTTTTATCCATCGTGTCAGACAAAGATTCTCAATTTGTAGGAAAGTTTTGGCAAGAGCTTCAAACCGTAATGGGCACTGAACTTTATTTAAGTACGACATTTCACCCATAAACGGATATGATATCTACACGTACAATTTAAACATTTGAAGATATGTTACGAGCTTGTACGTTAGATATGTCCGACAACTGGAATGAACAAACCCCTCATCGAGTTTTCTTATAATAACAATTATTTAAACAAGTATCAAAGTTGGCCAGTTTGAAGCTCTATTTGGAAGGTTTTGTCGTTCACATGCATATTGGATAGAATGAGGAAGTAGTAAACAAATTGGTCCCAAAATAATCCAAGATACCATTGGAAAAAAATAACAAATTCGAGAAAGATTAAAGACAGTCCAAGATTGTCAGAAAAATTATGCAGACCAGTGCCGAAAGTCCTTAGAATTTTGAGTTAAGGACCGAGTATTTTTTAAACTTTCTCCTCGTAAAGGAATTTTACGCTTTGAAAGGAAAGGAAAATTAGTCCCTAGATATATTGGACCTTTAACTATTTCTAATCATAATGGCCTTGTAGCCTCCCAATTAGAATTACCCATGGAATTATCCAATAATGTATTTCACGTGTCCCAGTTACGCTAGTATATTTCTGATCCCTCCCATTCTATCACGTGCCAAGAGATTCCTGTCCAATCAAATCATGAATTTTAACTACGTCCTACTAAAATTATGGATCGCCAAGTGAAATGTCTCAGAATTGAGGAAATCCCATTAGTCAAAGCACTTTGGAAAAATCAAAATCAGAAACAGGCTACGTGGGAACTAGAACAAGCTATGAAAGACCAATATCCAGATCTCTTCCGAGAAAAATTCGAGGACGAATTTTTTCCAGGTAGGTAGATTATAATATTCGCACTTGAATTAAGAAACCATTTTCCTAAAATATATAAACTCAAACACATCTAAAAGAAGGATTAAACTACTCTACAAAACCTACAAGATTGCTATATTAACCAAGTATGCTTGAAGTTTCAGCAATTACAAAATAGACCATGAATATTTCAAACCATGATAACTTAACTTATACTTAACCGCTAGACTCCAAATTTATATCAAATTGACCCTCTGAACTTCAATTAACTAGAAATTGTAACTTTAGCCCATATAACTTTCTAAAATTATAAAAATGCCCCTAAACTTCACCAAAATTACACCTTTAAGTCCATATAAGTACATTCCTTGTCAACTTAGGATTAAAACCCAATGATTTAACATTTACACAAACCTCATTGTCCACCTCAACCTCCAAGTAAGATAATAATGCCAAAAGTCACATATCTGAACCATGCAAATATGTGAGGTTCAAGTAACCATGACTTAAACTTTTCAAAACCTGGACAAATTAACCTCCCATTCAAACCAATAAAACCTTTTGGTCTTACACTATAAAAAGCCCACGAATAAAATTCAAAATCCACATCTTCAGTGTATTCAAATCTTGAAATTTTATCTAAAATCAGGTAACCTATCATCGCGTGTATATATTTCTATTCTTTCATTTCCAGATGATTTATGTGTTGATATTATGCTTCTATCAATCAGAACAATATAAACTTACATATAAAATAACCTATGGGTGAAGAAATATGAAGAAATCTTTAATGGTGAACTTTGATATATAGATTATAACTTGGGTTTGAATATAGGAAATGATTCATTAGGACTTTAGGAACTCGAGAGCAATGATCCAAACCCATGAATTTAAACAATTGGCTTCAATTGTTCGTAGGTGTTTTCTAATTCAAAAATTGAAAACTTCGAATTCTCCTCACATAGACCCCCCGAAGCCTTGAAATCAAAACTAAACTCTTTCTTAACATAACAGAAACCCAACCATGTTCAAGAATCCTTTCCACACTCATAAAATCTTCGAAAGTTAAGTCAAAATTCTTGAAAAACGCACAATTATGGAACTCAATATATACTGCACCTCCATCAATAAAACTCATATATTTTGATTCCTTGTGAAAAATAAGTTTGAGTTTATTTAGAAACCATTTTAAATGGTTTAGAAATGAAGGATATATCTCAGGTAAAAGATTTCAGACCCTAAAGTCAACCTTCGAAAGGTTGAAGATGAACTATTTGACAAGAAATCTTGACCACTCGTGTGAGGGCATGTGGCAAAACTAAATTTCTTGAATTTTTTTCAAATATTTTTATTTTATTTTTTTGGTCAAAGTTGTATAAGGTATGGCAGTGTTTGGTCAAGCTTAGCCAAAGTTATGAAAAATAAGGTTTTATGTTTGAAATACTTCTTCTAAATTACAAATTGACCCTTTCTGACTTCTTCAACTTATGATTTTTAACACCAAACTTTGTCTATAAGTACTTTAAAGGATTTTAAATAAAAAAGTCTTTTGCACCAAAGTCCAAATTTGACTCTAAACCTGAGATTTTAGAGTCCCAAGTTTTTTACAATTAAACCCCTTAAACTTTAAAATACATAATTTTTATTATAAATTGACCGAAACGAACCCCAATTCCAACAATACTTATTCACCCAAATATTTGTATACGTATAATGAAGTACCAGGTCCTCCTAATATCCTCTTTTGATTCTAAAGCAGTTCAAAACACGATCTAGTATGTCTTTTTACCCCTTTAATAATAAATTTTGCGTACTTATTTAACTACTATTGATATCATTCCATGACAGCCCTAATTGATTCTAAATATGTCTAGAAATTACCATACTCATATGTTATTATATCATTGATTGTTTTAATTATGATTATTGGATGAATTTACACCATTCTTATCTAATAATTGATATCATAACAATTCGTTTTAACGTTTCAGTTCACCTTGCACTTTTGTGCATTATCATTTGTTTTAAAAGCATCAATATTCATTAGGGAGTAGGGTGTCGTGTTATCCTATGAAATTTTCCGCTTGGTCTATGGTCTTAGATGATTGAGAGCCGGAGTTTAGCTACTCACGTATGAGTGCCACTTTAATTCTGTGCCTAGCCGTTATTATATAAATGTTTTGGGTTACTTATTATTTGGTTTTACTGATCGCTTACATAATTTTATACCCCTTTGTAATCTGATAAGTATGGGGTTATCAGTTTAAACTCTTTGACTTTCTTATGTAAAGATACAAATATGTAAATTTTATATACACTCTACCTCTCATCAATACATATATTTGTTATAAAATTGGTAAAGCCTGTTTAGCATATTTGTGCAAATTTCTTTTTCCTCCAAACGGCCCACGAGAAAGAGGATAATATCTTTTCCCCTTTTGAGACACACACCAGTCACCTGTTTGCATATGTGACTGTTTCGGTAGAGACTAAGCCAGATGGGAGCAATGAGTGACACTTTTCTATTTTATACTTTATATTTCGAGTTGACAATAAAATGTAAGTTACCCCTCCGGTGGTAATACACTATGTGTACCGTTTCAAAATGAATAAAGTTTTGTATTTCGCCTTAACTTTAATTCATTTCTTTATATATACTCTATTTTACATTCATACCAAAAAGTAGGGTGTGACAAGTTGGTATGAGAGCATGTTTTAAAATTTAACATATCGTCGGGTTTGCATTCTATATAGGAAAAGTATATAAGAATATAGTTATTTAATCTTTTCGTTACTTCTTTTATCATTAGAAAGTGCCAATAACAATAAATCTACCTACTAGTTCCATACCTATAAAGTGCCAAAATATAAATCATTTCCCAAAATCCCATAATTTATATGTGTGAAACCATCTCGAAAATATCGTTTCCCAACTATGATATTACTCAAATTGAATACACAAATTAAAAGTAGCAAGCTAATTACTTGCCTTAGGGTTTGTAGGGTATGGATGTGATGAAGATATTGATAGTCTTCCTTGAATTTCATTCCACTTCTTCAATACTAGAGTGTTCTTGAAATGTTCTTTAATTCCTAACTTGGACTCTTGAATTTTCTTCTTAATTCTCTTAATTCTCTCTCTAACTCTTTATATAACTCTTCTAAACCTTTGGATTTGTGAAATGACCTTTCCTTAAACCAAAACCCTTAATTTTATATGTTAAATCTTGTTTTTGGCTATTCACATACTCATAAGAAGTTCAAAAGCCACTTAAATTACTCCCGATTAATCTAAAAATCCCCTAAGACCCAAACACAACCCCCGTGTACTCAGTTTTCACTATTTTTACCTATTTCGAATCAAACGTGCTCTCAAAATCGTCACCCAAGTCACGTAAAAATAATTTCCCATCTCAACCTATTTTAATTTAATCACATATGTCTCGGTTGAGATATTATTAAATTTTGTCCCCTTTACTCACTTACGACTTAATTCAATTTTATTTACTGTAGCTCACTGGTAAATACATAATCATATAAATGTTAATTCATTCCATTTTAAATTAATATTTATTTAATTTTCCATTATTTAGTAAATTAAAGTACTCGTCACCCGCATAAATTAAATTATGTGTCACCCACATAATTTAAATATTCAATTAAATGTCTCTATAAAATGCGGGGTATTACTATTTTCCTCCCATTTTTCATGCATTTGTTTCATTAGTGCACACTTTCCCAGATATGAAAATAAGAAAATTATAGCTTTGGATTCATGGGTAAAATTCCATCCTTATGTGTTTTTAAACTACGTGGACTTTGATGCCATTTCCAGCTACGTACGAGTCCCGAGTTTTCCTCGAGATTGGAGTAATCTGTTCTTATTTTTTTCAATTTATTCATTCTAATTTATATATATATATATATATATATATATATATATATATATATATATATATATATATATATATATATATATATATATAATGCATACATTAGGTTATATATTCTTAGCAACCCAATCAGTCATGCATATTCACTTCATCATAGTGAATAGTGATCCAGTGTGTTGCTTAAATTATATTATATTTTCATATCTTTTATTTTTTCCGTTTTCACAATCCCGTCAGACATGCATATCCATTTCCTCATAGTGGATTATGATCCGACATATTTCATATAACGTAGCCTTTTCTTTTTATTGTATTTATAGCGGTCCTAACAAACATACGTATTCCATTATTTGCGATGGATTGTGATCGGGTGTGCCACTCACATTTTGACTACCTTTTATAGAATTCAAGTATACATTGTGGGTTCGCACTTCGTGTGGGTCGATTCTTTATCAGAAAATGATTATTTTCCCTTGGCGTGGTGGTCGCCCGATTCATTACAGTTCCAGTGTCTTTTTTTATCTCGATAATGTGAAGTTGTTGATTTGTTTTGATTCGAGTGTGATGCAGATTAGGCCGGTTGTGGATAATGCATCATGGTATGTGAGTGCGCCTTCTTCGGACGCACCTTTATTCTACACCAGTCTGTGTGTACGCACGGCCTTGCGTTCTTGCATATAGTTACATAGTATATGAATAATTTAGGTTACAGTAGTGATGCAGATTAGGCCGGTTGTGGCTAATGCATCATGGTATGTGAGTGCGCCTTCTTCGGACGCACCTTTATTCTACACCAGTCCGTGTGTACGCACGGCCTGGCGTTCTTGCATATAGTTACATAGTATATGAATAATTTAGGTTAACATGTTGTTAGATAGCCAGTATAACTAGTTGCGACTGGGTCGTGAGTCCAGAGGTTATGACTCGATAGCGTTATGAAAATTAGAACTTGATAAACATTAGGTGATAGTGTTGCACGTGGTTCAAAATTTTGGGAGATCTAGGAGATGATCGTCTGTATATATATGCAAGTTGTGATACCTAGGGTGACCCTAGGTCAGCATAGGGAGGGTGTAGCATATGTCGATCGGGTAGAACTAGCCTACGGGGTAAATATTTTAATGCGTGTGTCTAGTAGTGTTGATATTGCACCTACCTAGGTTGGGCATAATCCAAGACTATTTGAAGAAACGTAAGTTATGAGTCCTAATGTAGAGGTGTTAATGGGTTCATTGGTGATAGTGAGGTACTTAATGGGCATCGACCATCTCAAGGTTTTACTTTAGGTAGACATGTTTAGACATGCCTGAGATTTTGCAATAAGACCTTAGGGTTGTCGTGATTGGATTAACGCTGATGGTCAATGAAATTAAAGTCCTTGGGTTAAACCATAATGTTGAGGATACACTAGGATTTGAAAGTGGTCATTAGGTAACTAGAGTATAGGTCGTAATGAGCTAAGAATTTCGAGGACAAAATTCCCTAAGGAGGGAAGTTTGTAATACCCCGCCCTAGACATATATATTTTAATTATAATTTGATAGTTTATCCAGAGAAAATTATTGGAGGAACAAATGCATAAGAAAATATGTCAAATTGTATAAAAAGTGAAATGTCGCACGTAGGGATTAAAAAGGAAAATTTATGTTGCATGGTCCGCATGGATGAATACCCGTGTTGAATAAGTTGGTACGAGTACATTGGTAAAGTATGACATGAATTAGTCGAGTAACAAATGTGACACGAGAATGGTTAATATTATACGATAATAGTGTCGGCACACGACATAGTAAAGTGGAACTTTGCTAGATTTTGTAGGCCTCCTCGTTGGCGATAAAAATAGTTTGACCACTTATTTGGGACACACACAAAATATAAAAAATAATGTAGTGGGGCCAAATATAACACTTAATAAGAAAAAAAAGGGAAAAGAAATCGTTATGCCACGCCGGCATGAGCACAGAAGGGTAATAACACAATGTAATAAATACAACTCGTGAGCTTAACTGCTAGTGGACCTGGGGAACTAAATCTATTAAAAGGAAAATTAAGTCTAATACCTTAACATTAAAATGAAGGCTTAGGTCGTGGGTTTCCAAAGGAAGAAAGAATGGTGGGTCCCTTGGTAAAAAATAGTAGGCAGCTAAGGGGATAGCTGATCGTGTAATATATTTAGGACAAAACCTCTCCAAGTGAAGTAGTATACTGTTAGACAAATGGGATTTATAGAAAGAATGATTTAATTCAGAGGAGAAAGCAGGTCAGTCGCTCAAACTAGTTGCTCAAGCAACGGTCGCTCAAACAACTATGATGGTCGCTCAAACAACGTTCAAGACGTCAGTTCCCCTTATGTGCTGTCAGCCCTTGGATCCCTAATCCACCCATGTGTCAACTCTTAGGTTTGACTCTATGACGAAGGCAAAGTCTTTTGTTTTGTGTTTAAAGAAAGGAGACATGTGATTAACAACTCACCTTCCATTACGATGTCATCGTGGGGAATCATCAATTTAATTTAGACGATTTGGATTGGAAAAGGGAAGGATGCTATGGGTTTTTAAGGTTCAACAGTTGTATAAAAGAAAGGTATAGGTTGGGGGAAAAGAAAAATGAAAAAGGTTGTTCCTCCTCTCTTTCTCTTTCTCTGTCTCTCTCTCGAGCTCACAGCTCCCTTTCAAATGCTCATTGCCTTCCGTCGTTAGGAGTCCTAAACAAATACGTTTACACCACAAATAGTTATTTCCCATAGTAAAGAAAATAGAGCTATGAAATATATGGAGTTGTTAGTTGGGGGTTTAAAGGAGGGGTAATCATGGAGCAAGAAGATGTGCCAGTGCAAGCATTTTGAAGTGTGTAGGAAGCCTCCATGGAGGCCTGTTTGGTGGAGCTTTTGTGACTCCCTTTTACCGCCACCTTTGGAGGTGGAGGAGTCACCCATCTTCATCACCACCACCACCACCACCGCCACCTTGGAGTTTTTAGGTGGGATAAACTAACTTGGTTTAAAGTTTAATAAGTAGTATGTTTCAGCATGTTATTGCATGTATTAGATTAAATATATGTGTATAGTTTATTGGCTTGCATCCTAGTGCTGATTAAATAACCATCTTAGTATTTGTATGGAATGTTACCACAAGGACGATATGAAATAAGTCTCGAAAATTGAATATATTAATAAACATTTTTATGGAATAAAAATGTGTGAAAATGATATTCTAGTATAATTTCTAGTAAAAGAAAATAATGGATATTTTTATGGGATAAAAATGTGCGAAAATGTTATTCTAGTATATTTTCTAGTAAAAGAAAATAGTGGACATTTTAATGGAATAAAAATGTATGAAATATGCTATTTTGATGTATTTTTAGTAAAAAAGAATGATGAACATTTTTATAGAATAAATATATGTAAAGATATTGTTTTAATGTGTTTTCTAGTCAAATTAAAAATGTACATTTTTATGAATTAAAAATGGACATTTTTATGAAATAAAAATGTCAGGGATTATTATTCTTGTTTAGAATAAGAGAAAAATGCATGCTTGTTGCAAATGGTATAAATTCTAGAATGCATGTATGTTTAAACCATGTAGAAGTCCACTTTCTCATGCTTACACACTTGTAGTATTTTGATAACAAGTATGTGAACAAGTTTAAGGAAAGTTTGGATTGGGTCTAAATGTGAAATAAGACACATGGAAATTTTGGTATTTAAAGAATGGGTGAAAATGGAAGTTTATTATGCGGACGTATGATTTTATATGTTCAAGGTGTAAAAGTGTAAAGTATGACAATTGGGTAATAGTTCGGTGTTGAACATGTTTTAAAATGGCTAAAGGTGTTTTAAATATTAAGTGGGAAACTTAATAAACACTTTGAGAAATAAAACTTGTTAAACGACTAAAGTGTAAGATTTGCAAACGAAGGGGTAAATTGATAATTTACTTAAAGTATAACATTTTTATGGAGCAAAGTGTCCGAATGTCCTTACACTAATATGTATGAAAGGAACTAAGTTCTAAAGCGGGAATGAGTTTGGTATAGATCGTGTATGTGTGGACAATGGACTTAAAGAAATAAAGAAACAACTTTCCAAGTGCTAATGTCCAAACAAACGGTTAAGTACGGGGTTTTGGCTTCGACGGAATTAAAGTAAAGAAGGGGAATAATGTGGACATGTGTAAATGCTAAAAACATTAATAAAGACTCGGATGCAACCAGTACGTAAGCAAGAAGTTCCCGAAGCCCTTGGGTGAAAATCCCTAAATCACTGGCCAGGGAATATAGTGCACATAGCCTGCGGTGTGGAGCTCGTTAAAGCATGTGGTTAATGTGAATGATTCAGAGAAAAAAGGTAATGGAATATGGAACATATCAAGAAATGGGTTGCGTGGTGAAACATATGAGTACAACCTAACTTGAATGAATTAATAAGTGTTCCGGACATGGGTTAAGTGGACTAAAAATATGCAAAGTGAATAATGTCCATAAAGTGAATGAAAAGCATAATGTACAATGGTTAATGGGTGAGTTAAGCGACCTTAGAGGCTCGACCCGTAATTCACACAAGTGTGTGGATTGAATATTTTCCAAAGGTTAAATAAGTACTTTTCAACGCGGTGGTCGTGTGTGTTGAATGGGCGCCTTCAATGAAAAGACTAAAATGGGCTAGTCGTGTAAAAGGAGAAATTTCGATAAAGCCATGATTTTCTATTAAACGGGTATAATTGTTTAAGTATTTAACTGCGGGAGTCAAATGGAGGAATAATTTTAAAGTATTAACAAAAGGTCCTTTTATGAGATTAAATAAAATTAATCTGAATAAGTGACGTTTTTGCATAAATCGGTTCCAATTATTAAAGAATATATAGGTGTATATATATATAAGAAAGTTGCATGTATACGTAGTTATCACATGTTAAGTTCCTTTTCGCCGTTCGTTTCTACACTGCTTTGTATATTCCCACTAGGCATCGGCTCACACCCTCGCTTTGTCACGACAGGTTTGCAACAGTTTCGTATTTCGAGGGAGTTTAACAGGTAAGTACTTTATTTATTTTACGTTAGCAGGGTCCCACACATAGTTTATCTTGAAATTGGAATCGCATGCTAAACAAGTGAAATGTTAATTAAAATAAAACTGCACTAGAAATATTATATAGGTTATTTCATTACACTTCAGACATAACGTCCGATTCAGATTGGGTTAACTCACGAGTGATCCATAAATCCAGGTCAGGTCGTTACACCAATAATAATAACAAGAAAAACTCCTGAAAATACAGTAATTATGGGTGTCAATTTCATAGAGGACACGGCACCAGCGTGTCATGTTCGAACCAGGATGTTTTGGCACGCTAGCTAATCATGCCATGTTCATGATATAGTTTTGACACGTAATTTCCCAAATTGTAGCATTTTGGTCCAATTCCAATGCGATTAAGTAGCCCAATTTGGCTTGATTACCACCACCTCATAAAAAATAAGCGCGTGACTGTGTTGGGTAATCGGTTTGAGTATATATAAAAAATGGCATTAAAGAACATGTTTGATTCATTTATTCGCATTCAATTACCAATGCAATTAAAATTAATTAACAGTTATAATACTTACATTTACTTTTTCTCATAAAATTACCCTACTATAGAGAAATAAAATAAAATAAAAATAGAATAAAACTGGTGACCATGGTTAATGGTTTGTCCGATTACTGAAAAAGAAGTGGATATATTAATAACAAAAATGGGAATGACTAAAGTGGTTGGCCTGGATAAAATACCCATAGAGGTTTGGAGCCCTTGGAAGTATAGGGGTATAATGGTTAACACACTTATTTAATAAAATTTTAAGATAAGGAAACATGTCATATAAGTGGAAGGAAAGCACTATAATATCATTGTATAAAAATAAAAGGGGATATACAAAACTGCTGTAACTATAGAGGAATCAAACTGACGAGTCATACTATGAAATTACGGGAAAAGGCTATAGAACAAAGATTAAGAAATGAGTAAACTATTTTGGACAATCAAACCACGGAAGTTATTTACATATTAAGATAGCTAATAGAGAAATGTAGAAGTAAGAATAAAAATTTATATATGGTCTTTATAGATCTATAAAAGGCTTATGATAGAGTACCTAGGGATATAATTTGGTAGGATTTAAGGAGGAAAATAATCCCTATGATTTATATTAAAGTTATTGAAGATATGTATGATATCACAAAAAGTAGAGTAAGGACTATATGTGGAGAAACTAACGACTTTACTATTAAAGTGGATTTACATCACTGATCAACCTAAATCCTTATTTATTCATCGTAGTTTTGGATGAGATTACTAAGTACATACAAGAAGATATCCCATGGTGTATGTTGTTTATGGATGGTATAATTTTAGTAGACACTTCAAAGCAAAGCTTAGCAATGAGAGTAGATACCCCCTTTTTAATGGTCCACCCCGTGCGTGATTCTGACTTATGGTTCGCGCTTTATGGTTATTTTTTTGAAAAACCTGCCTCATATTGCCGAATGGAATCCCAAGATCTTGCCTATTGGCAGTGCATCTAGGTTCCATGCCGATCGGCACCCCCCTTGGCCATATAAATAGAGGTCATGACCTCACTTTGAAAAGCACCCTTTAACATCCCTCTCAGTAATTCAAAGAGAATTCCCTCGAATTTCAGAGTGGTTCTTTCCTAAAAAGTCTATATTCCACATTCCTTCCATCATTTTCATACTCTTTTGAGTAAAATCCCACTCACTTCCTCAAACCACCATAACTTTACCTTGAGGTCACCACATCTACAAGCAAGATCTACTTCAAGTCTTCATAAGGAGGTCCATCTCTTCCTCTTTGTCTTTAAATTCTCTTAATTTTACATTAGTTACTTCATTTTCACTTTATCATATTATTAATATTCGCTAATACTATATTTTCATAGAAAAACCTAAAAATAAGAAAAAGAGGGGTCACTTTTAAATTTCAAAAGCGGATTTCTCATCAAACTTTCTCACACTAAAATACCTTTTTCTACACACACCCATATAGTAAAGCCCTCGGTTGAATTTATGGGTTAAACCCCACCTCGTATCATTTTTGAACTATGTGGATGCTCCCGAGCTACGTAGGGGTCTTGGGTAAATCCCTCGACTCAAGTCCTCCCTCATATATTTGTTATTTTATTCTTA
This sequence comes from Sambucus nigra, assembly GCA_949130495.1. Classification (NCBI taxonomy): domain Eukaryota; kingdom Viridiplantae; phylum Streptophyta; class Magnoliopsida; order Dipsacales; family Adoxaceae; genus Sambucus; species Sambucus nigra. The sequence goes on along the minus strand of OX422214.1, from coordinate 605,127,792 downwards.
TCATATATTCATGATATATACAATTTATATGCTTGCTTGCTTGTGTCTTGTCCGATATACGCAATCTTTCCTTCATACCGATTTGTGAATCGACAAACCCTTACATCATACTTTTTATTATTATTCAGGGAACACTCCTAAACATGACCTCCCTCTTCATTTATCCATGACGTGAGCCGAGTGACTCCATCCTCCATTTATGTTATGCATGTAAACACACACATCACAGAGTTCTACAAGAGAAGATTAACACATGCCCATGAGAGATCGAGAGGGTGGGATGGGTGACTAACACCCTCACATTCCGTACTTAGTCCCCGAACCTTTGAACTGCTTGTTTTCACAAGCATCAGTACCATCCTTGATGTAGTTCTCTTGAAGCGGCAACATTTCTTTTCCTAGTTTTGTGCAAAATAGGCTGGTGACTCTATCTCTACCCACATCGACGACGGTCGAGCGAACTGACAAAGGACGTAATCCCACGCGCATGCCGAAAAAAGGAAGGGGAAGGAAGGAGGAATCCACCTCCGTATACCTCGACCCCTAGACATCGGGATGGACATAATGGAAACTCTGTTCGGGATTTCTATAAGAGCACTAGACTCTAATTTTGCATGGGCATTATTCTTTTCTATATGTGTGCATATGCACCTACCTGTATATTCTTTTTTCTCCTCTCTCTACCATTTTTTTATATATCTCACTCATGTATATGTCAATTTCCAGACACTTGTACAATTCACACCGTTGTACATACTCTCCATGTAAACTTACTTAGCTTCACTTTACACTCACATGCTTCACACACCACTTAGAATATCCATGCTTAGGCTTCACTATAACACTACCACACTTCCTACACCTGTATATATGCTCACTTACACATGTCACACATCACCTGTGGTTGATCCATGTATAGGCTCACTACCACACACTCACTTGTATATACTCCCATGTCACTCACATATATTTATGCGTAGTATAGTTTCCATTTTAGATTTATTTGTATATGCTACCCATTTAGTGTAGTATTTCATTTACTCATCATAAAAATAAAAAATGATAAAAAATACTCTATCTCTATAATATGTTAATTAAGACTCATGCATTTTTGCACACTACATCTTAAAGAGCATGGTTATTGACCAAAATTTTGTCCCGTACTGGGGGTTCACTTTGTGATGGGCGCTGGACTTGCGGGTCATAGTTAGCCTAAGCGATATGACTCTCACCTTCCATTGGCCTTGTACCTTCGACGTATATCGAATGGTTCCCCCGCATCATATCGCTTGACTGAACTCACGAAGGGAGGTATATAGAAGGGAACTCATTCACATACGTCCAGTATATCGAATGCCTTGTCCACATGTATCGATGAATGACTGCACTTATAAGAAAGAGGTATATCATGGAAGTCATGCTAAAGGGGGAAACCTTTCACTAATCCAACAATGGCATAAACCTCATATAGGTGTCAAACCAAGGACACTCATGATTATTTTATCGATTAGCATGCGAAACGTTGCTGAAATTTCAGGCCGTTATACCGCCTGAATTTTCGTGAAATTTTACCTTTTTTAAAAAAGGACCCCGTTTATAAGCCTGGAAACAGGTCCAACCATGTTTTACATATTTTTTCAAATCCCATTTTACCAGGCTCGGGTCCTGTCCGACATTTTTTCTACATATAGGAAAACCCTATACAAATGAGAACCTAATAATAACATATATAATAATCATTCTGAGATTCCTCTCCCTTTTCCCTCATTCTACAAATATACCAAAAACATTTTTCTCCTCCTTCTAAAATGCACAAAAAATTTCTCTACCCTCTTTTAAAAGTAAATTCAAACCATTTTCTCTCTCAGGTCGATCGCATACCTGATTTTGGACTGGCTCCCTATTGGCTTCAGCTTTTTGTCAAACCGCCCCGAGGCTCTGTCGGTTCTTATGCTACCTCATCCGAGTTTGGGATTTACCTTCACCAACTCTTCATGGAGAACATCGACCAAGCACCGAATGTATCCCGATCTGATGATCATCTTGGCCCAGCTCAGTGCCAAGATCGATAGCCTTTAAACCAAGGTCCATAAGATACATCATCATCAGGCCCAGATTCCCAAAGAACTCGAGGTCCTATTTCCTCATCCCATGGGTCCACCTACTCTCAATCCTGTTTGGGTCCAAAAAGAGTGTCAGCATGATCCGCACATCCCTCATGCTAATGGGCCGCCTCCAGCTCAACTCCATATCCCGAACCTTACCCAACCAAGGGCTAACGAGACAATACCCACATATCCTAAGTAAGAAGAACTAAATAAGGACAAGGAAGACCTCAAGCTTTTCTCAAAGAAGTTAGAACAATTTAAGATATTCAGGAACTACATGGACTACACCTATATGTCTCCCAATCCCAAAGCCCGACTACCAAAGAAGTTCAAGATGCCAGACATCGAGAAGTTCAGGGGAAGCGGACCCCCAATTGTTCACATTCAAATCTATCACGGAGCCATGACCCTCCTTGGTGCATCTGGAGAAATAATGGCCCGGATGCTCTAGAAGACCTTGAAAGAAAGCGCCCTTTTTTGGTTTCTCTCCCTTGAAGAATCCCGAATCCGTAGTTGGGAGGATCTCGCTTAGGAATTTATGTCACAGTATAAGTACAATGAGGATATAGAGGTTACGCAACGTGATATAGAGCTTCTTAATCAGAACACAAGGGAAATAGTTAGTAGCTTCATATGAAGGTGGAGAGAGAAAGTTGATACCATGACCAACAGACCCTCCGATGAGGAACAATTCAATATCGTGAATAAGAACTTCTTGCCTCACATACAAGAATCTATGGGAGGACAGTACTATCCACACTTCCAAGCCCTTCAAGAGGATGGTGTAGAAATTGAGGAAGGCATTACCAAAGTCGAATCTGAGCCAAAGAAAGTAACCGAACAATTCATTCCCCAAAAATATGAACAGCCTCAACCATCAATAACATCTCTCAATCTGCTACCTCTCTGGCACCATAAAGTCTCCGCACCCCTACCAAGAAAGAATACACTAAGCTCCATGCTCCCCTATCAAAGATCTACCAGTCCCTATTGAGACGAAACCTCATCAAACCCTTGGACCCTCATCAACTACCAAATCCACTCTTTAAAAATTTTAAAATCGATTTCCACCTGTCCTCCAGCCATATTAATGACCAGTGTTTCCATCTTTAAAATGTGATCCAAGGTTTAATTGATCGATGCATCATTGCTTAGCCAGCCAATCCTAAACCTAACACAACTCATAACCCATTTTCGACCCATATAAATGCCATGTTTCTATAGAGTGACCCATAATTAGATCTATCTGCCCAAATTATGCCCAGTAAAGCACTCATCATACTCGTAATCTCACCCAAACGGCTCAAAGTTTGCCCATATTTTCTCATACACCGTACCTGCTTTATCGACCAAGCTTTGTCACTCCTCACAAGGGCTTGAATTACTGTTATACCCGATCTAAAGGGAAAGATATGGAGTTACCTATTGTATTGAAACAACTCTTGGAGTTTGGTCTGAAATTGCCCACATAGATGATCGTCGATTGATGAAAATTTAATGGCTTGTTCATGAAAGCTTGGAAATGAGCTTAAGAATAATATGATTGGGTGGTACCCGTTGATGAAGTCAGTCTAGATGACGTAGTACAGATTACGACCGATGCTTTTTGATAAACATGTGAAATTTAGAGCATTGATGAGCTACTCACCACTTTGAAGCTTCGGGGACAGTTGGTCCCTTCACTCTTACACCTCCCCATTGGGAAGATTTGTATGATAAAGCCATCAAGGTTGTTGAATTCATTTACTCCTCTTAGCAAGAGGATATAGTCGCCACCGAATGGGGACTTGACTTTGATAGATCAAATGACGAGCTTAGTCAGGAAGAGATTAGTCTAATAGCTAATTTGTGCGGAATGAAATCCTTAGAAAATTTATTAAGGGAAATCAACAAGGTGTCCATTCAGCCAGAAATAAATGAAGACACAGGGTTCCTATTCTTCCCCACCTCAGCAAATCACATAACTAGATCAGGGAGACACTATGAAGATATGGATCCTTATGTGACCAAGAAAGATAAGGGAAAATAAGTTTTTGAAGAACTTCCTAAGCCAGAGATGACCATCGAAGAAAGTAAAGTCCTTGACGGCCTCAAGAAAACCCAAGACAATGTCCCCTTATAAGGGCTTTTTATGTCCTCCTAGTTGCACCAGAATGCTCTGATAAGACTCCTCACAGGTCCTACAGTCTCCCCTTCCACTACTCTTGAAGAAGCCATGAACATGGTTGGGTCCTTGACTTCTTCCAGACTCTACTCCTATTTCGAAGCAGAGATGTCAAAGATCGGCCTAGACCACAATTATTCCCTCAGCATCTCCGTTGAAGTGTTGGCAAAGAAAGTTCCACTCTCATTGGTTAATAATGGATCTTCCATCAACGTTTGGCCTCTCAAAACCTTTAATAGATTTGGGTTGAAAGTCAGTGATCTCACTCCAACTTCTGTCATTGTGGGTGCTTACGATAATACCCACCGAGAGGTAATGGGGACCATAAAACCCATAATAGGGGTTGGCCCTGTTAATCTGGTCATGAATTATAGGTTATTAACATACGTGCATGTTTTAACCTTCTCCTTGGTCGTCCATGGCTCCACAATATTCGAGGGGTACGGTTTTCTCTTCATCAGAAATTAAAATTCTTCACTAATGGCCAGGCTATCACCATCTGGGGGGATGATGACAATTCAGAAACTGCCAGCCAGTAATAGTAACCTGGTATTAGAGACACAACATGGGACGAATGACATGCTTCTCTCTAGCTTTAGAATCGACCCACTTCCCCTTACAGTAAGAGATAGTTTCAAAGATCGAGTTTCTCCGTAACACAACTCTCATGACAACATCAATGTGATTCAGATGTTCAAGAACATTAACTTTATTCCCAGAATGGGGCTACGACGATGCCAGTAAGGGATCCTATAACCCATAGTCTTGAAAGAGGCCTTTACCTATGTGGCCTGGGATACCAATCCTCACCATAAGAACTCAAATCCCACCGGTGGCCATGACTGAAAAGAATCTTGGAATAAGAGAGGACTTTTTTAAGAGTCATTTTGAATGGAAGGTTTATCAAGGATGGTGAAGACTTACCTTTCTGCGGCTTAGCCGAACCATAGTATGACCACGTTGATAAGAAGACGAAATCGGGGCTGGAAATCTTCTTTCAAGACAATAACCTTTGGGCCGCAAACTGCAAGCATAAAGTTCAACCTCTCACTGATAAAGCTGTGATAGTTATCGGGGATTATGAGGACTCATTTAACCTGCAGACACTAGGGCTAAGTCTCTGCATGATCCTTTAGGATGCCAGACCGTCAAACCCATCTACTTAGATTAGAGTTGCTGACACGCCTCTCCTCAACTGGAATATCGTGCCTGTCTAACCCGCCCAGATTCAATCTAACCTAGCTATCTACCATATCCAAATCTCTTTATCTCATGTTGTTATTCCATTTTCTAATATCAATGTAATTGGGACCTCTTTTGACAAGGTTCTCAATGTTATTTTTCCTAAGAATGAAATAAATAAAGATTTTGTGTATCTTACTATGCATTACATTAATTATCGTGATTCTAATCAAACTCTTGACAATGATGATTTTGCAAATAAATAATTCTTAACTGATCTTAATAAGGAGAATAATAACCAACATAACCATGCTTAAATTAATGATGATGAAACTGTTGTTATTAATTTGAGTTATGGTAGCCATCGACGCGAGATTAGGACAGGGTCTGCCCTTAACGAGCATTATAATGCGCAATTCTAAGACCAATTGAAGTAATTCATGGATATCTTTGCATGGTCCTACAATGACATGCCCAGTATTGACCTAGAAATAGCCCAACACGAGATCCTAGCATTCCCAAAATTCAAACTTATCAAACAGATGCTACAAAAGCTTCGCACCGAATGGTCACTGAAAGTTAAGGAAGAAGTGGTCAAGCAACTAAACGTAGGATTAATCCGCATAGTCCAATATCCTATATGGCTTGCAATATCGTCCCTATATCGAAGTCAAGAGGAACTATCGGGATTTGCATAAAGCATCCCCGAAGGAACACTACCCATTACCTTACATTGACAATATCGTGGACAACACGACTAGCCACACCCTTAAGTCATTTGTAGATGGATTTGTCGAATATAATCAGATCAATATGAACCATGACCATCAGGAGAAAACCTCCTTCATCTCCCCATGAAGAGATTTTTGCTACACTTTCATGCCATTTAGACTGAAGAATGCAGCGACTACCTATAATAGGGTTACCCAAACCATCCTCCACGAGCTTATTCACAAAGAAGTCGAAGTCTATATGGAGGATATGATCATCAAATCTAAGACTTGGGAAGGTAGTGTGATGACACGACCTAAAAGGTAAGACAAGACAAATATAACGCATAATTATCATAAAGGAATGAAAAAAATGCGTGAGATTGGTATTAAGTTAACTTTACTATAATCACAAGTTACAAAAAGTGTTAATTATAAAAGATCACTACAAACAATGAAAATTACAATTGTTTATGGTCGACGAGCAAGAAACTCTTCAATTGGTGTTCTTCAACTGTCATTGGGATCTGTTTTGTACTCGTTGTCGCTTTCATGGGATCCTAAGTAACTTTTGGTGACCTGAAGGGGAATAATATCCAAGGGAACCCATTTCTCCTCGTTGATAAAAGGAGGTTGCTTGTACGCCAGACACTCAACTTGGTATATGTACCAAAGTTGAAAATCCTTAGGAACCTTTGAAATCCCCAAGGAATTTAACCACCCATGTTTGTACGCCACACTCTTGGCCTCCTTCAGCCTGATTGGAGCATCTGACCAGCCTTCATCATAGCCAACTGACTAAGCTGCTCGAGAACCCATCCTAAATAGGTAGCGAAGCTTAGTCATATCACGATTGAGTCCCATCACCATGACTTGAGCTCTTTGGCTACTGTCTTTTATATCAGAGAGGTTCTTCCTGAGCTCATCATTCTCAGAGTGGAGAAGGGAACCCATGTTGCCAATATCCTTTGCCTCAACGAGCTGGGCCTTTAGGTCGTCAGCCTCCTCTCGTATTAGGGCTCCAACGTCCCCTATGTCCTTTAAGTCATCCTTCAACTTTACAACACGGCTGACTGGCCTTTGTAAGCATCGATAATTTTCTTAAGTGACTTGCAAACAGTTTCAAATGCACGCGCATTCCTGAGCACTTGCATGCCAACCAAGAAGGATGTTCAAATAGCCAAATAAGGACTGATCGACGTCAATAACAGACTACACAAAGTAACAAAGACAAAGAGAAAAATTAAGTAAAGATAGTCGAGTAATGTTGCAATTAAAGAGAAGTTTATTCATTAATAAACTCCAAAACAAGCAAAGGCCTTACAAATAAAAAATAGGAAAAGATATAAGAAATATAAGTCCTAGCCTAGCAATCCTAATTCTTCACTTACCCCTCAACTTATGTAGCTTTACCCTTGGATGCCCCATCCTCGGTCTGGTTGGTAAGGACACGGGTAGTAGCCACCTCTTTAACCCTTGGTGGAGACTCAGGTATGCGCTTGTTGAAGAAGTCACACTACACCAAAATGACAAAATTGTCACCTTTGAGCCGGCCACCCTTGTCAAGGTCATTGACCGTGATAAAAAACACGCGTTTTGTGTCACGGTCATTGATCTTGGCACGACCGTGATAAATAATTATAACGGTCATTGATCGTGACAATTCTTTAAATAATTATCACGGTCAAGGACCTTGATACGATCGTGACAACTTCTGCAGCAAAAACTCTTACCCCTTTTTTTTCCCTCCCGCCGTTCCCTCCCTCTCTCTCTCTACGCTTCTCTCTCTCTCTCTCTCTCTCTCTCTCTCTCTCTCTCTCTCTCTCTCTCTCTATCTCTCTCTCTACTTTCAGGTTTATTTCTCTCTCTCTCTCTTACATTTATATATATGTTTGTGTGTATATATATGTGTGTGTGTGTGTAGATGTGCGTGTGGGGGGATGGGGCAGGGGGCTATTGTGTGTGTGTGTATATATGTGGTGGGTGGGGGGCTATTGTGTGTGTGTAAGTGGTGTGTGTGTGTGCATGTGTGTGTGTATGTGGTGAGTGGCGTGTGTGTGTATTTGAATTAACCCATGAATTTGTATTTTTGTATTTGAATTAACCCATGCATTAATTTTTGTATTTGAATTAACCTTTGTCAAACAAATTGACAAATTCACGAGTTATTTATTTTTATATTTGTATTTATATGGGTTCTTGAATTTTGTACACTTTTGTTGAAACTAACTCGTGAATATATGTTTGTGTATGTTTGTTAGGTATATATGATGTTTATATGTTGAAAATAACCCAAGAATTTGTTAATATCGTGTTTTGATGATTCTATGAGATAATATATATTGTTTCAAGGTTAACTCATTGTAGATAAAAACATTCACATAGTAAAATTAAATTGAATCCATCCATAGATTCTATAATTACATCCACTAAAATATAATTAATAAATGAAACAGTTTTAGATGAAAGTAAATTAATAATTAGTGGCCATTTCATATGAAAGTATGATTGCCCCTCAGTGTAAATTAGTAAATTAACAATTCTATACGTTAATTGTTAGTTTAATTGATGAAATGAATTAATTGAGTAGATGAATTAGAAGGAGTACGGGATACACATTTGTTGTTGACATTGTTGTTAGAATATTTGGTTGGTTAGTTTTGAAAGTGGCATGACCACTGGATTATTGTCCATATGGGGGTGAAATTTTTCAACTTTTTTTTAAAATTACTTTGTATATCGAACAATATATATATATAGTATGATAATTAAATCAAAACATACTTGAAATTAAATATAGTGCGCATAGATACTAGCCTTCTAGTTCTTATGCGTACGCATTCAATAGCCCTTAGACCCGTTCGAGAGTCATTACCCCTGTAATGAGATCTCTCGAATTGTCCCGTTTGGACAGTTTGAGACTGTATAATTTATGTATATTATTCTTATTGGCTTAAAGTTGTTACTTTTGGAGGAAGTTCTGAAGTCGTATCTTAATGTTCTCTGGGTACATAATAGATTGACAAGTGTGATTGTTATTTCAATTGATCAATTGAAATAACACTCACACCTGCCAATCTATGTCGTGTGCTTGGAGAACTACGGGGATATGCTGTCAATTTTTTTTCAATTCGTAACAATGTTGACCAAGCGTAAATTCTTCTGAATTTAGCCCCTTAAGTTAGTGATTTTAATATCTCGAACAAGGTAATTGAACCAATTTTATGCCATATCGTTCCGTTGTCTGTTTCTAACAATTTTCCCAAGTTTTCGTGTATTTTTGATGAAGTTTTAAGGAATGGAATGCAAGAAAGGAGAGAAAGAAACCAGAAGAAACGAGAAGATGAAAGGAAGAAAAGTCAAAGGGTAAAAGCGTAAAGTTCTACTCAGAATTCGAACTCGACACCAAAATGGAAGTTGAAGATCATGAGTTCACAAGAGCATAGGAAGAAACGACACTCAAATCGGAGTTCTAGATCAAAATTTATGGCCAGTCAAAGTTGAAGGGAAAAAGTCAAAGTAGAAGAAAATCGGACCGATCCGATGGAAACCGGACCGATCCGAAATAACCAAGTCCAGTAGACCCCGGATGGATGGCAAAATGATAGAAGCAGGACCGATCCGGTTGCTACCGAACCGATCCGGTAGAATAAAAAAAGAACCGACCCGGTTGCTAAAAAACGGACCGATCCGAGGGTAATCCGGACCGGTCCGGTCATGTGAAATCCTGGCATTTATTGTGCAAATTTGGCGTGCATAGCTGGTGAAACTTGTGTAACAAGAAATTTGGGCTATCAATTTCGTGATAAATTTGTGCTATAAAAGCCATGCCCTACATCATTGGAGGAGGTTGAATTTTAGGTCGAATTCTAGGGTTAGCTTTTGAAAGAGAAAATCTTCTATTTCTTTGAGAGTTTTTCATAAACCCTAGTTTGTAAGAATTTATGAATTGCAATTCCGTTTCTGTTGCTGAATTCAAGTAAACTCATTTCATTCTCTTGTTTTATTATTTACAAATCATTTACAATGTCTTGTAGATCCATAATTTTGTGTATGAATTTGTTCTTTAATCAAATCATGTCTAGCTAAATTACCAAGGGTTGGGGTACATGAACTCAATCCAAGGCAAATTATTTATGTAGAAAATAGAAGATAAATTAAAATATTGATTGCATCGTGAATGAAAATCATACAAACATTGTCAATCTTTTAATCTCTCTTGCCCTAGGTACTTGAGATGTTTAAGAACGCTTTGCGAGTATAATTTATCATTCATCGCTTTATATCTATCTTTGATTTCATATGATGCGGGCTAGATCCTTTATATATGCAATGCTTAGAATTTATAAGGACTGGATTTAGTCAAGAATTTTAATTTACAATTCTAGTATTCTATACAGTAATTTGTTAAGGTTTGAGGGATTGTACCCTACCTTATTTTCTCTCATTTGTCAAATCTAAGTTCTTTGCAATTTTCAGTTTGTTTTTCTTAAGTAAAATTTTTATTTCCCTATAAATTTTCCCTATCATTAACCATCTTTTTGTATTTATTTTGAGAAATCATTTCAAGATTTAATAACTTTCCCTATTAATATTTGGCAATTTTGATCCCTGTGGATACGATCCCGACTTACCGGGTTTATTACTTGAGCGACAGGCTTGCACTTGAGCCTAGAGAAAACGCACTTTTGAGACAAATTCTTAGTCGCGTCAAGTTTTTGGCGCCGTTGCCGGGGATCAGACATTGTTATAGTTTCAAGAAAGTTATTTTAATCTACAAGTGATTTCGAAAAAAAAAAAAAATTACATTCCATCTCTTATGTGCTTTTATGCAGAATTCATCTTCCACCCAAGTTCACGAAAATCCTATAGCCGAAGCAAGTTCTGAAAGTTTCGAGTCTCCTCATTTTTGGGTTCCACCTCCTTCGCCTAATAATTCCATCACAAGTCGTTGATTGAGTCAAACCCTGAGTGAGAATTCTGAACCTTTCGGTAGCGATATGTCGGAGCATGGTAGTGTCGGTGTTAGTACTGGAGAGGATGAGATACCGTACCTTCCCATGAAGGATATTTTATTTTCGGAGCGAACTGTTACCCCTGGTTGCATTTTACTCCCGTATAATGCCGGTCAGTTCCACTTTCGGAATGGTATGATCCAAATTCTTCCTACATTTCATGGGATGGATTCTGAAAAACCATATCTCCATCTTAGAGAGTTCGAGGAAGCGTGTGAGACATTTGGTGACCAAGCTTGTCCACCAGATGTAATCCGGTTGAAGCTCTTCCCTTTTTCCTTAAAAGATAAAGCTAAAACTTGGTTATGGTCCCTACCCCCAAATTCTGTGTTATCTTTGAGAGATATGCAAGCCAAGTTTCTATCCAAATTGTTTCCACAACACAAAACCAATTCTGTTAAAGCCCAAATTCAAGCTTTTCGACAAAATGAGAATGAGGCTTTTGATAAATGATGGGAGAGATTTCAGGAGTTAGTTAGTGCGTGCCCACATCATGGTTTTGAAAAGCATCATTTGATTTCATTCTTTCATCAAGGCCTTACTTTAGCATCTAAACAACTGGTTCAAACCATGTGTGAAAGACCTTTTTGGGAATTAGATTCAAGCGATGCTGAGGCTCATCTGAAATATGTAGCAGAGACTACCCAAGCATGGGATATTTCTGATCCCAATAGTCAAAATCGAAATCGACAAGTGTCTAACTTGCCTGCTGCGTCCGGTATTTATCACTTGGACAAGGACACTTTGTTGGATCGAATATTTGACCAATTGGAGAAGAATTTCAGAGATATGCTTGAAGTGCGTTTGAGAGAAGTAGCTGGACCTGTCCAAGCCGGGAAGGAGAAAGTGTGTGCCATTTGTAATGCGGGTAATTCTACCAAAGGATGTCCTACCATCCCTGCATACAAGGCAATGTACACTGAACAGGTTGAGGCAATAGGAGGGTTTCGAGGAAATTATAATGCACAGCAAGGGAATGCATATAATGAATCATGGAGGAATAATTCTGGGTTCAATTATGGACAACCCCAAGCGGGGATGGTTCCTAATCCACATATGACTCTACCACCACCTCCTCAATTTCAGCAAGTGGCTCCTCCAATGCCAAATCCTATGTAGGTACCACCTCCTGGTCCGTATGTAGCTCCACCTAGGAGATCTCTTGAAGATAATCTCAATCAATTCATCCAATCTCAAAAAGAGAGCAATGCTAAATATGATCGAATGTTCACTGAAATTCATACTAGCATCTCTAGGTTGCAATCTGCAGTGAATACTCAAGAGAAGGGTAAACTTCCAACCCAAGGCCAAAGACCTCCTCTTCAAGGTCAACCCACGGTTAGCTCCATGTCATCAGATTTGCAAGAACAATGTCAAGCTGTAACTACTCTCCGTAGTGGCCACGTAATTGATCTACCACCAAAACTTCCAAAAGTGAAAGATGATGGAGTTGAAACCGAAATTCCCAAGGAATCTAAAACTTCCGAGTCTGAAGAGATTCCGTTAGAAATGGAATACAAAGATGAGGAAGTTGAAACTGAAATTGAAGTTAAGTTGCCCACTGCTGCTCCATTTCCTCAACGCTTAGTGCCACCCCAAAAAGGGGCTTCGCGTACAGAGGTGTTGGATGTGTTGAAGCAAGTAAAATTGAACTTGCCGTTTCTTGATGCTATCCAATAAATTCCAGCATATGCTAAGGTCATCAAAGATCTTTTGACTGTCAAAAGACGGCTTAAGGTAAAGAAGAATGTTTTCTTGGCACAAAATGTGAGCTCGGTCCTTCTCAATGATCTTCCACCAAAATTCAAGGATCCAGGTGCACCTACCATTTCGTGCGTCATAGGAGAACAAATAGTGGAAAAAGCATTGCTTGACTTAGGTGCGAGTGTAAACATTCTCCCATACTCCATCTATAAGCATCTTGATTTAGGTGATTTAAAACCTACCCGAATCACTCTACAGTTAGTTGATCGAACAGTGAAAGTGCCTCATGGGATTGTAGAAGACGTGATAGTTCAAGTGGGCACGTTCTACTTTTCTGTTGATTTTGTCATTTGGGACACTGAGCCTGCTCCCCATGCGAGAAATCATGTTCCAATAATATTGGGCCGTCCATTCTTAGCTACTGCTAATGCTTTGATCAATACACGGAATGGCCAAATGCAACTCACTTTTGGAAACATGACTCTCGAGACCAACATTTTTAATGTTGCTAACCAAATGGGTGATGAGGATGAAATTCTTGAGGTCGATCTTATTGAAGAAGTGGTGGATGAGAACATTGAGAAAATTATAGGAGGAGATGCATTGGAAGTGTGTTTAGTGCACAGTGGTGAGAACAAGAGTTCTTATACTGAGTTTGAACGTGAGGTGGAAGATTTGGAAAATTGGATACAAGAGGAAGAGAGTTTTGAGAGTTTGAGAGATGTTGACTGGATTTCTAGGTTTGAAGAATTGCCTCCGAGGGAGACAACCATGATTCCCTCTAAAAATAGATTTCCTAGTCTTGAGTTGAAGAAACTACCCTCACATGTCAAATATGCCTTTCTGGGAGAGAATGATACATTTCTTGTTGTTGTTTATTCCCGTATAGAAAAAGGGCAAGAGGGTATGTTATTGGATGTGTTGCAAAAGCATAGAAGTGCTTTTGGTTGGACTATAGCAGATTTGAAAGGTATAAGTCCATTTATTTGTACCCATAAAATCCATATCGAGGAAGAGGTGAAGCCCTCGCGTGTGATGCAAAGGCGATTAAACCCAACCATGAAAGATGTAGTAAGAGCGGAAATTATCAAATTGCTAGATGCTGGGATTATCTATCCCATTTCGGATAGTAAATGGGTGAGCCCAATTCAAGTCGTTCAAAAAAAATCTGGGATGACCGTGGTTGAAAATGCTAAGGGAGAATTGATACCTCAACGCACCACCACCGGGTGGCGTGTTTGCATTGACTACCGAAAGCTCAATGCCAGAACTCGAAAAGATCATTTTTCATTACCGTTCATCGATCAAGTGAATGAACGAGTGATGGGCCATCCTTACTATTGTTTCCTAGATGGGTATTCTGGTTATAATCAGATTGAAGTGGATGTACTTGATCAAAAAAAGACGACTTTTACATGACCGTTTGGTACGTTTGCCTATAAACGTATGCCATTTGGGTTATGTAATGCGCCAGCTACTTTTCAAAGGTGCATGCTAAGTCTCTTTAGCGACATGATTGAAAAAGGTCTTGAGGTGTTTATGGACGATTTCAGCGTTTTCGGTCCATCTTTTGACCAATGTTTAGCTAATCTTGAAAGAGTTTTATTCCGGTGTGTGGAAAAAGACTTAGTACTCAATTGGGAAAAATGCCATTTTATGGTTACCGAGGGCGTAGTTTTAGGACACATAGTCTCATCTAGGGGGATTGAGGTTGATCGAGCAAAAATTGAAGTAATAGCTGAGTTACCCCAGCCAAAATTACTTAAAGATGTGAGGTCCTTTCTAGGCCATGCTGGATTTTATAAGAGATTTATCAAAGACTTTAGCGCCATCGCTAGACCTTTGAGTAATCTTCTCATGAAAGACACTCCATTTGAGTGGAATAGAGCATGTCAAGAAGCTTTTGATAAACTTAAAAGCATGCATATTTCCGCACCTATCATGCAAGCTCCGGATTGGTCACTACCATTTGAGCTTATGTGTGATGCAAGTGATTATGTGTAACAACCCGCATAATTTTGGGCTATTTTAATTAATTTCTGGAAAATGGAGGAAAATAAAGTTTTTGATAAATTATTTTTATTGCTCAAATATGTTGGTTAATATTTTTAAAGGCGAGAATTTCAAACGGTTTCGAAAACGGAGTTAAAACGGATTTTAAAATGATTTTTAAATGTTTTTAACTCTTGGAATTCTAAGTCGGCGAACATTAAGTAATTTCCAATAGTTATTTTGACTTCCAACTCTTCATTTCTTTGCCTTATTTAAACGAGTCTTTTGGATTCCAACTCTTAATTTCTTTACATTATAAAAGGGAGTCGTGGGCAACCCTTTTAACATACTTTTGGCACAAATTTTGGCAGCAAATATATTTTCTATTCCTCTTCTTTTTATATACACATTGGCCCTTGAGATTTGTGAGTTCCAACCTTGGATTAGAGGTGTTCTTGGGGCTATTTTGTTAGAGATTCTTGGAGGAGCTTTTGTAGATCTTTTGTGTTGATCTTGAGGATGTGATTATTGGTTTCTCATCATGGTTTGAGGTATGGGGTTTTACACAATATGCTCCTTAAATCTCGCGAGTGTCATTCTCTTTGAATTCTTGTTTAATTGAACTCATATTTGAATTGTTAAATTCATTGAAATCTGGAAAATAATTGTTGAAATTATTTTGATTCATGTGGTTTCATTATATTGTTGATGAGCAAGTTGTCATGAGATTTTAATATGGCACGGATGTTGAGTACCCGCCAAAATACCTATTCCCGGGCTATGGCTTGATAAAGCATATGCGAATGGGGTGAGGCCTGGTGACCCATTGATGTGTTGTTGAGAAATTTATTGATAAATGCTATTGAGATTTGCATTTGATTTGAATATTCGTACTCGTGTCGTTACGCTTTATTCAATGCTAATCCATATTGTTGAGCATCTTTCCTGTCGTATTGTGTACTTCCCCATATTTTCTTTTAGTGACAGGTTAGTGCGGATTTTGGGGCGCTATGGAGATTTATTTTAGCGAGGATTGTTTGGGAAAGATTTGTATTTATTTATTTTGATGTATAGAGCATTGGGATTTATTTTATTTCGAGTTAGATGTTGTAATTCGAGAGATTTGTTGTATTTGAAGAGATTTGAGATTAGTGGTTTCGTTTATATTATGGGTTTATTTAGATGCTCTATACCTTGTCACTTGTGGATTTGGATTTATTTTATCGCATTAGCGCTCCGTTCGGTCTCTCCGGGCGGCCGGGGTGTTACAAATGGTATTAGAGCTTAGGTATACGACAACCCTCGGGGATTGGGTTTTGGGTTCATTGTGTGGTTAGCAATTTTTTGAGATAGAAAATTTTAGGTGATATTCGTGATAGGTTTCGAGATTAGATGTGAGGAATTTATTTTTGGGAGACATGATTTATTTTTGGAGATAGTGTAGTGGCCTGATTTTTTAGAGTTAGGCATTCGGCGAATTTCGAGGGCGAAATTCCATTGTTAGTGGGGAAGTGTAACAACCCGCATAATTTTGGGTTATTTTAATTAATTTCTGGGAAATGGAGGAAAATAAAGTTTTTGATAAAATTATTTTATTGCTCAAATATGTTGGTTATTATTTTTAAAGGCGAGAATTTCAAACGGTTTCCAAAACGGAGTTGAAACGGATTTTAAAATGATTTTTAAATGTTTCTAACTCTTGGAATTCTAAGTCGGCGAACATTAAGTAATTTTCAAGAGTTATTTTGACTTCCAACTCTTCATTTCTTTGCCTTATTTAGACGAGTCTTTTGGATTCCAACTCTTCATTTCTTTGCATTATAAAAGGGAGTCGTGGGCAACCCTTTTAACATACTTTCGGCACAAATTTTGGCAGCAAATATATTTTCTATTCCTCTTCTATTTATATATACATTGGCCCTTGATATTTGTGAGTTCCAACCTTAGATTAGAGGTGTTCTTGGGGCTATTTTGTTAGAGATTCTTGGAGGAGATTTTGTAGATCTTTTGTGTTGATCTTGAGGATGTGATTATTGGTTTCTCATCATGGTTTGAGGTATGGGGTTTTACACAATATGCTCCTTAAATCTCGCGAGTGTCATTCTCTTTGAATTCTTGTTTAATTGAACTCATATTTGAATTGTTAAATTCATTGAAATCTGGAAAATAATTGTTGAAATTATTTTGATTCATGTGGTATCATTATATTATTGATGAGCACGTTGTCATGAGATTTTAATATGGCACGGATGTTGAGTACCCGCCAAAATACCTATTCCCGGGCTATGGCTTGATAAAGCATATGCTAATGGGGTGAGGCCTGGTGACCCGTTGATGTGTTGTTGAGAAATTTATTGATAAATGCTATTGAGATTTGCATTTGATTTGAATATTCGTACTCGTGTCGTTACGCTTTATTCAATGCTAATCCATATTGTTGAGCATCTTTCCTGTCGTATTGTGTACTTTCCCATATTTTCTTTTAGTGACAGGTTAGTGCGGATTTTGGGGCGCTATGGAGATTGATTTTAGTGAGGATTGTTTTATGAAAGATTTTTATTTATTTATTTTGATGTATAGAGCATTGGGATTTATTTTATTTCGAGCTAGATGTTGTAATTCGAGAGATTTGTTGTATTTGAAGAGATTTGAGATTAGTAGTTTCGTTTATATTATGGGTTTATTTAGATGCTCTATACCTTGTCACTTGTGGATTTGGATTTATTTTATCGCATTAGCGCTCCGTTCGCTCTCTCCGGGCGGCCGGGATGTTACAAATGGTATCAGAGCTTAGGTATACGGCAACCCTCGGGGATTGGGTTTTGGGTTCATTGCGTGTTTAGCAATTTTTTGAGATAGAAAATTTTAGGTGATATTCGTGATAGGTTTCGAGATTAGATGTGAGGAATTTATTTTTGGGAGACATGATTTATTTTTGGAGATAGTGTAGTGGCCTGGTTTTTGAGAGTTAGGCATTCGGCGAATTTCGAGGGCGAAATTCCATTGAGAGTGGGGAAGTGTAACAACACGCATAATTTTGGGCTATTTTAATTAATTTCTGGAAAATGGAGGAAAATAAAGTTTTTGATAAAATTATTTTTATTGCTCAAATATGTTGGTTATTATTTTTAAAGGCGAGAATTTCAAACGGTTTCGAAAACGGATTTTAAAATGATTTTTAAATGTTTCTAACTCTTGGAATTCTAAGTTGGCGAACATTAAGTAATTTTCAAGAGTTATTTTGACTTTCAAATCTTCATTTCTTTGCCTTATTTAAAGGAGTCTTTTGGATTTCAACTTTTCATTTCTTTGTATTATAAAAGGGAGTCGTGGGCAACCCTTTTAACATACTTTTGGCACAAATTTTGGCAGCAAATATATTTTCTATTCCTCTTCTTTTTATATACACATTGACCCTTGAGATTTTTGAGTTCCAACCTTAGATTAGAGGTGTTCTTGGGGCTATTTTGTTAGAGATTCTTGGAGGAGCTTTTGTAGATCTTTTGTTTTGATCCTGAGGATGTGATTATTAGTTTCTAATCATGTTTTGAGGTATGGGGTTTTACACAATATGCTCCTTAAATCTCGCGAGTGTCATTCTCTTTGAATTCTTGTTTAATTGAACTCATGTTTGAATTGCTAAATTCATTGAAATCTGGAAAATAATTATTGAAATTATTTTGATTCATGTGGTATCATTATATTGTTGATGAGCACGTTTTCATGAGATTTTAATATGGCACGGATGTTGAGTACGCGCCAAAATACCTATTCCCGGGCTATAGCTTGATAAAGCATATGCGAATGGGGTGAGGCCTGGTGACCCATTGATGTGTTGTTGAGAAATTTATTGATAAATGCAATTGAGATTTGCATTTGATTTGAATATTCGTACTCGTGTCGTTACGCTTTATTCAATGCTAATCCATATTGTTGAGCATCTTTCTTGTCGTATTCTGTACTTCCCCATATTTTCTTTTAGTGACAGGTTAGTGCGGATTTTGGGGCGCTATGGAGATTGATTTTAGCGAGGATTTTTTGGGAAAGATTTGTATTTATTTATTTTGATGTATAGAGCATTGGGATTTATTTTATTTCGAGTTAGATGTTGTAATTCGAGAGATTTGTTGTATTTGAAGAGATTTGAGATTAGTGGTTTCGTTTATATTATGGGTTTATTTAGATGTTCTATAACTTGTCACTTGTGGATTTGGATTTATTTTATCGCATTAGCGCTCCGTTCGCTCTCTCCGGGCGGCCGGGGTGTTACAAATGGTATCAGAGCTTAGGTATACGGCAACCCTCGGGGATTGGGTTTTGGGTTCATTGCGTGGTTAGCAATTTTTTGATATAGAAAATTTTAGGTAATATTCGTGATAGGTTTCGAGATTAGATGTGAGGAATTTATTTTTGGGAGACATGATTTCTTTTTGGAGATAGTGTAGTGGCCTGATTTTTTAGAGTTAGGGATTCGGCGAATTTCGAGGGCGAAATTCCATTGTTAATGGGGAAGTGTAACAACCCGCATAATTTTGGGCTATTTTAATTAATTTCTGGAAAATGGAGGAAAATAAAGTTTTTGATAAATTTATTTTTATTGCTCAAATATCTTGGTTATTATTTTTAAAGGGGAGAATTTCAAACGGTTTCGAAAACGGAGTTAAAACGGATTTTAAAATGATTTTAAAATGTTTTTAACTCTTGGAATTCTAAGTCGGCGAACATTAAGTAATTTTCAAGAGTTATTTTGACTTCCAACTCTTCATTTCTTTGCCTTATTTAAAGGAGTCTTTTGGATTCCAACTCTTCATTTCTTTGCATTATAAAAGGGAGTCGTGGGCAACCCTTTTAACATACTTTTGGCACAAATTTTGGCAGCAAATATATTTTCTATTTCTCTTCTTTTTATATATACATCGGCCCTTGAGATTTGTGAGTTCCAACCTTAGATTAGAGGTGTTCTTGGGACTATTTTGTTAGAGATTCTTGGAGGAGCTTTTGTAGATCTTTTGTGTTGATCTTGAGGATGTGATTATTGGTTTCTCATCATGGTTTGAGGTATGGGGTTTTACACAATATGCTCCTTAAATCTCGCGAGTGTCATTCTCTTTGAATTCTTGTTTAATTGAACTCATATTTGAATTGTTAAATTCATTGAAATCTGGAAAATAATTGTTGAAATTATTTTGATTCATGTGGTATCATTATATTGTTGATGAGCAAGTTGTCATGAGATTTTAATATGGCACGGATGTTGAGTACGCGCCAAAATACCTATTCCCGGGCTATGGCTTGATAAAGCATATGCGAATAGGGTGAGGCCTGGTGACCCATTGATGTGTTGTTGAGAAATTTATTGATAAATGCTATTGAGATTTGCATTTGATTTGAATATTCGTACTCGTGTCGTTACGCTTTATTCAATGCTAATCCATATTGTTGAGCATCTTTCCTGTCGTATTGTGTACTTCCCCATATTTTCTTTTAGTGACAGGTTAGTGCGGATTTTGGGGCGCTATGGAGATTTATTTTAGCGAGGATTGTTTGGGAAATATTTGTATTTATTTATTTTGATGTATAGAGCATTGGGATTTATTTTATTTCGAGTTAGATGTTGTAATTCGAGAGATTTGTTGTATTTGAAGAGATTTGAGATTAGTGGTTTCGTTTATATTATGGGTTTATTTAGATGCTATATACCTTGTCACTTGTGGATTTGAATTTATTTCATCGCATTAGCGCTTCGTTCGTTCTCTCCGGGCGGCCGGGGTGTTACATTATGCGATTGGGGCTGTTCTTGGATAGAGGAAATATAAGAAAGCTCATGTTATTTACTATGCTAGCAAAACATTATCTGGCCCTCAGCTTAACTACTCTACTACAGAGAAAGAGTTACTAGCAGTTGTTTTTGCTCTCGACAAATTTCGCTCTTACATTTTTGGGTCGCCTATCATTTGCTTCACTGATCATTCGGCCCTTAAATATCTCTTGAGCAAGAAAGATACCAAACCCCGTCTAATCAGGTTGATCCTACTCCTACAAGAGTTTAATCTCTCAATTCAAGATAAGAAAGGAGTAGAAAACGTCGTTGTTGACCATTTGTCACACCTCTCGTCCGACGTACCTATTGATCCCTTTCCCATAGACGAGTATTTTCCGGATGTGAATCTTTTTGCTACTTCTTCTCTCCCCTGGTTTGCGGATATAGTCAATTACCTTGTCACTGGAGTTGTTCCATCTAGTTGGAATCCGCAAGAGAGAAGGAAGTTCATTACATGTTCACGCATGTTCTTTTACGATGATCCATATTTGTTTAAGTATTGTGCTGATCAAATCATCCGGAGATGTGTAGCCGATGAAGAAATCCAAGGGGTAATTCGATTATGTCATTCGGAAGCATGTGGACGTCATTTTTCCAAAAATAAAACTGCTGCGAAAATCCTTCAAAGTGGTCTTTATTGGCCCACAATCTTTCGGGATGTGAATACTTTTTGTAAATCATGCGATAGATGCCAAAGAATGGGAGTTATTACTCGCCGTGACAAGATGCCATTAACCCCAATTCTAGTATTGGAGTTGTTTGATTATTGGGGTATTGACTTCATGGGCCCCTTTCCACATTCTTTTGGTTTTCTATATATCCTCGTTGCTGTAGATTACGTCTCAAAATGGGTCGAGGCGATAACTACAAGGACGAATGACAGTAAGGTGGTGATAAAATTCATTCAAGAAAATATACTTTCTTGTTTTGGTATGCCTAAGGCCATAATCAGTGATAATGGGACTCATTTTTGCAATAGACCTATGGAAAAACTAATGCGGAAGTATGGAATTGTCCATAAAGTTGGAACAACTTATCACCCTCAATCGAATGGCCAAGCCGAGCTCGCTAATCGGGAAATCAAAAATATCTTGGAAAAGACAGTCAATCCTAATAGGAAAGACTGGTCTCTCAGATTGAATGATGCACTCTGGGCTTATAGAACCGCATATAAGAATCCCCTTGGGATGTCCCCATTTCGATTTGTGTATGGCAAACCTTGTCATCTTCCGGTTGAAATCGAACACAAAGCGTATTGGGCAATCAAAAGGGTGAACTTCAATATGGATAAAGCCGGTGAAACACGTAAACTTCAGTTGAATGAGTTGGAAGAAATACGCAATGATGCGTATGAAAGTGCTAAAATATCCAAGGAACGAATGAAATGAGCTCATGACGGAATCATTCGTAAGAAAGAGTTTCATTCGGGACAAAAAGTACTTCTCTACAACTCGAGGTTGCACTTGTTGCCCAGAAAATTGCGGTCAAGATGTTCAGGTCCGTTCATTGTGAAGGAGGTATTTATCCATGGAGCTGTTGAACTCATAGATGAGAAAGGGGGAAACACATTTAAAGTTAATGGGCATCGTCTCAATCCGTATTTGGAAGCAATTATCAAAGAAGCCGACACAATCTGGCTGTCGGACCCCATTTATGGGGATTGACTGAAAAAATGAGGTGAGGTAGTCGCACCCCCGACATGTATGGGGTGATTGTTGTACATATGAGTCTTAGGAGTTAGGAGTCGTAGGTTTGAGTCAGTCCCGGGGTTGAGAATCTGATGTGTGAGGGGTTTTAAGGTTTCGATGAGCATTGCGGGTATTTGAAGTGTAAGATGTTGGAAAATCATCATTGGAATAGAGAAAGGAGCATAAGTGGTGAAAAGAAGAAAGAGGAAAAAATTCTGAAAATTCAGCAGAACCAATCCACATCTCTTCACTCCCCCCAATCCCTTCATTTCCCCAAAAGTTCAACCCTTCATTCCCCCCCTCCCCCCCCCCCCCATTCATCCCCCCTATTATCTATTCCCTCCTATAAATACATCCATCCCCCTACCCATTTTCTTCACACCTGCCTCTCTTCTCTCTTCTATCTCATTTTCTGTCTCCCTACTCCATATCTATGGCTGCTCCCCAGAAGTATACCTCCATTGAAGTCCTTCCCGACGAAAATGGAGAATACCGTTCTCGTCGCGAAGCAAATTGGTGTTGTAGGTTTTTCAGTCCTACCCGGAAAATTCACATTGAACGTCAAGTGTTGTGGGACCAACTGCCCAATTCTGTCACAACCGTGTTCATGTCAAGGGGCTGGTGTCGATTTTTCAACGAACCTTATGAGGCAGTTTGGGAGAATGAGGTCCGTCAATTTTACGGTTCGCTTGTCCGTATCGCTGAATTTGAATCCCAAGCCTTTGTGGATTCCACACCTATTCCATTTTCACTTGACATTTTGGCACAGAAACTCGAGTCTTACGGTGTGACCACTCCGGATCAATATGATTATCCTAGTCCCGATCCCGTTCTCACCAAAGAAGTTTGCATCTCAAGAATCCAACCCGGTGCGGTTTGGAATACCGAGACATTCCCCGTTGGTCGGTTATTCGACAAGGCACGATTCACATTTCATATCGTTTGTGCCAATATATTGCAAACATCCAATGATTCAACAATGAGGCCGCGTCAAGCTACAATGATGTATCATTTGTTTGACCCTGCAACTGTTATCAATTTGACCCGCACATTTTAGACCGATATCCTCTTTGTGGCCTATGATAAAAAGGGTCGCGCACCACTTCCTTATGGTCGCCTCATTACATCCTTGCTTAAGGATGTCGGGATAGCACCACCACAAGATCTTGTCAACTTGCCTAAGCCTTTAGGACAAGAATCCCGCACTCGAAGTGAACGGCAAATTCAAGTAATCCGTGCAAGGCGCGGTGACGATTCGAGTGACGAGGAGAGTGATGAGGAGGAGGAGGTTGCTGATGAGGATGTCAATATAGAAGAAGGCGATGAGGAAGAATATGATGAAACTGATGATCCGAATTATGTTACGGCTGGTACGGGCTTGACTGAGCGCGTTCTCTCTCTTGAAACGCGTTTCGACGAATATGTGTCTTCCTACGAGAGGGACATGAGTTTGGTCTTGTACCGTCTTCAGTTGGGACCCGAGGCCCCTCTTCCTCCGTACTACTACAATCCGTATGATCCTAATGCTCCAGGACCTTCCCATCGACCCCCCTCCCCTTAGGATGCCCCTATCCCTTTTAGGATTTTAGGACTATATTTGTAATTTTTTCTTACACAATTGTTTTGTACTCTACAGTTTTAGTATGATATTTGCTTGTTTTATTTATCGCACTCTTCCTGTTGTCTTCTTTATTTCTCTCGTCCATTTGATTGAGGACAATGCAAATAACTGAGTTAGGGGGGATGGCAGGTGCGTATTCATAAAACTTCGCATATATGTGTATCTAAAAAAAAAATTTGAAAAAGCCAAAAATATTTTTGTTCAAAATAAATAAAAATTGGAATTTAAATTTTTCAAAAATATCACCTTTATTCTGTTTGAAGTCTCAAATTGTAAAATTTATAATGCACTAAGCCAAAATTGACCAAAGATGGAAATTGAAAGAAAATTGACGACTTTACGAATAAGTGTGGAGATTGATCAAACCCGGTGAGATTTCGAGCCTTTCAATTTTTTTGAGTTTTTAAATCAATCCGAGTTTATGATAAACTCAAAGTTCTTTTCAGCGTGTTAATAAGTCGTTGATGATCTCAATCCTTTGTTTTGATCGGTTATGGGAAATGTGTGAAATGTTGTCTCGAAATTCGTGCTAAATATATCTCTAAACTTAATTAATCTCGAGATGCATATGGTAATATGATTAGCAATTCGGACAATGAAGTAGGCCTTCGTTTGTTTAACCCAAAAATATTAGCCATAATAAAGTTGTGAAAAATTATCCCTTTGTAACCCAAGTTGAGCCTAATAATTTTTTTCGTTTGATAACCTGAAAAACCCAATTAGCCTGGAATTGTGAAAATTGAGAAAATTCATCAAGTAAGTCCAAATTGTGCAATAAAAAGGGGCAAGAGAAAAACCAAAAAAAACAAAAAAAATTTGCTCAACAAAAAAATAGTGAAAAAAAAATAGTAAAAGAAAGAGAAAAATGAGCAAATGCCCGAAAAAGCACAAATGGACATCATAAGAAAATTTTCCAATTCCAACATTCCCTACCATTTCCAATTTTTACCCTTTATACCTTTTTAACCCGAAAAGTCCTAACCGAGTCCGAATGGCGAAATTAATTACCGCGTGGAGAGCTAAGACATGAAAAGATACTATGGGAGATTAAATGGTGTGAAATAGAGGTGATGTTCCCGTTCCCTAATAACTGTATCCCGATGATGAGATCTTTTCACCGTATGTTTCCTTCTTTTCAATTTTGTATGCATGAATTTGTGTCCATTATATTTACTCTTTATATCATGCATACCGAGAGAAAATAGCCACAATCCGAGTGATTCGTTTGTGAGTGCATCCGTAAGAATTTGAATCAAAACGAATTTTTGGAAAGTAACGTAAGGCTCAATCGGTGGAAATTTAAGGTTTAATTTATGGCTTTGCACACACACACACTATGGTTTGAAACATTTGAATATGAATTTATGGTGATTATTTTTCGAAAAGTTTAAATTGTACAATTTTTAAGTATTTTGATTTTTTATTTGAGTCAATAAAGAATTTTGTGGGTAAATTCACTGCAAACCCTCACGAGACAAAACTCGTCCTACTAGGGTAACCTAGAGGTTTAAAGGCTTGTTGCATACGCTAAATGCAATCGCATGCCTGCGAAAGTGGAATTTTGTTTTAATAAAGGAATTTTCAAGAGTAGAATTTTAGTTAGATTCAGTTGCATTGCCCGGGACGTGCAAAGTCCTAAGTTAGGGGGATTTGACGAAGCGTAAATTCTTCTGAATTTAGCCCCTTAAGTTAGTGATTTTAATATCTCGAACAAGGTAATTGAACCAATTTTATGCCATATCGTTCCATTGTCTGTTTCTAACAATTTTCCCAAGTTTTCTTGTATTTTTGATGAAGTTTTCAAGAATGGAATGCAAGAAAGGAGAGAAAGAAACCAGAAGAAACGAGAAGATGAAAGGAAGAAAAGTCAAAGGGCAAAAGCGTAAAGTTCTACTCAAAATTCAAACTCGACACCAAAAGGGAAGTTGAAGAGCATGAGTTCACAAGAGCATAGGAAGAAACGGCACTCAAATCGGAGTTCTAAATCAAAAGTTATGGCCAGTCAAAGTTGAAGGGAAAAAGTCAAAGTAGAAGAAAATCAGACCGATCCGATGGAAACCGGACCGATCCGAAATAACCAAGTCCAGTAGACCCCGGATGGATGGCAAACCGATAGAAGCAAGACCGATCCGGTTGCTACCGAACCGATCCGGCAGAATAAAAAAAGAACCGATCCGGTTGCAGAAAATCGGACCGATCCGAGGGTAATCCGGACCGGTCCGGTCATGTGAAATCCTGGCATTTATTGTGCAGATTTGGCGTGCATAGCTGGTGAAACTTGTGCAACAAGAAATTTGGGCTATCAATTTCGTGATAAATTTGTGCTATAAAAGCCATGCCCTACATCATTGGAGGAGGTTGAATTCTAGGTCGAATTCTAGGGTTAGCTTTTGAGAGAGAAAATCTTCTATTTCTTTGAGAGTTTTTCATAAACCCTAGTTTGTAAGAATTTCTGAATTGCAATTTCGTTTCTGTTGCTGAATTCAAGTAAACTCATTTCATTCTCTTGTTTTATTATTTACAAATCATTTACAATGTCTTGTAGATCCATAATTTTGTGTATGAATTTGTTCTTTAATCAAATCATGTCTAGCTAAATTACCAAGGGTTGGGGTACATGAACTCAATCCAAGGCAAATTATTTATGTAGAAAATAGAAGATAAATTAAAATATTGATTGCATCGTGAATGCAAATCATACAAACATTGTCAATCTTTTAATCTCTCTTGCCCTAGGTACTTGAGATGTTTAAGAACGCTTTGCGAGTATAATTTATCATTCACCGCTTTATATCTATCTTTGATTTCATATGATGCGGGCTAGATCCTTCATATATGTAATGCTTAGAATTTATAAGGACTGGATTTAGTCAAGAATTTTAATTTACAATTCTAGTATTCTATACAGTAATTTGTTAAGGTTTGAGGGATTGTACCCTACCCTATTTTCTCTCATTTGTCAAATCTAAGTTCTTTGCAATTTTCAGTTTGTTTTTCTTAAGTAAAATTTTTATTTCCCTATAAATTTTCCCTCTCATTAATCATCTTTTTGTATTTATTTTGAGAAATCATTTCAAGATTTAATAACTTTACCTATTAATATTTGGCAATTTTGATCCCTGTGGATACGATCCCGCCTTACCGGGTTTATTACTTGAGCGACAGGCTTGCACTTGAGCCTAGAGAAAACCCACTTTTGAGACAAATTCTTAGTCGCGTCAAATGTGCATGAGCTGTTAAGTATATTACAGAAAAATGCGATCTTGAATGAGATAGGACCACTCACCCTTTAATAAGATAATTAAATGATGGGATAATTAGATAAAACATACTATAAATCTAAGTTTTGTTTACCTTTAATTGGTGTTTAGTTGTGGTAGCTGTAATGGGATATCCGAAATACAAATAGTGGATGGGTGAGACTAATAGAATGGGGGATGTGTTTCGCATAGGTGCTAACGAATTTGTGAAATATGTAAAGAGATGTCATAATGATGAAGAGTTTTCGTGTCCGTGTACTAAGTGTAAGAATGGTATGGTGTTTGAATATAAAATAGTTGAACTACATTTGATAAGATCGGGTATGCAAGATAGTTATCGATTTTGGAGTTTTCACGGTGAATTGAAAGTTCCTTTTGTCCCCGACCAACCTTCACAACAACCTTCAACAAGTAGAATAGATGTAGAAGGGGACGACGTAGATCATACTATGTTAGAGGATTTAGTTGATGATGCGTACGGAGTTTATGAAGCAGAGGAGAATGAGGTTACTGATGATGTAGAAGATTCAAGTGCTCGTGAAGATAACACGATAAAACTTGACGATGACTACCAAAGTTTAAAATTTAAGGCGACCCAACCGTTATACTCTGGCTGTGAGAAAGATCAAACAACTTTACATGCCATGGTTGGTTTGCACAGTTTGAAGACGCAGTACGGTTTGTCTGGCAATAGCGTGACGGGAATCCTGATCAGGGACGTTGGCCCTCACCCGGGCCGTGTCCCAGCCTTTCTTAAAATTGGATTTACGGATGAATACAAGTTAAAGTTTGGCGTCCTCGTATGCCTCAGTGAAGACTTTATCAAAATTAGCCTCCTTGGCCACAGGAAATTCCTCCACCTCATTTGTCAATCAAGATTGCTTGGCCTTCGATTGAGTATTCTCAACTTTTAACTAGTCGACCTCGATCTTCAGCGCGTTTATGACGTCGCTTATGGATTTTTTCTCATTCTCATACACCCTTTGGGCGTTAGTCATGGCTTCCTGCAATTTTCTCAGAGCCTCGCTAAACTCATAATTGATATTGGACTGGTCCAGACGACCATCCAAGAGTTAAACAAAATATGCCATAAACTGCAAATAGAGAAATAATTCAGCTGTTAAATGACTTTGTCTCATAATAGAAAAACTAGGAAAAAGGAAAGAGGAAGGGGAAATTTCTTACAAGTGATAGAGTTTCAGCAATATGAGTTAAAAGTTGCTCAAGGGAAAGCTGCTTGAGCTGCTCGCGATCAATTGAGAGCATAACCCCCCTCAAAAGGCCATAAGATAGGGAGGGATTCCTATCCACTGACATGGACTATGAATTCCTCATAAGAGGAGGAAGACCTCCTTTTTGGAAGGCTAGGGGACCAAGGGGGCCTAGTCTTTCTTACTTTTCTCCCGAATAGCCAACTATGAGTTAGTGGCCTTAGGGTCTTTAGTATCAATCCTCTCAAAGGACTTTATCTTAGGGGAGGAGGCCCCAACCTCCACGTTATTATCATCAATCAGTATAACCCTTTTTTGGGAGCCATGGAATCCTCCTCGTCAATAAGGATGGAGTCGACGTCAAGGGATTCGAAGGAATATGAGACAAATGTTTTCTCGTTCGATAGAGAAAGATCATGGATGTCGTCCACTGGGCAAGCAGTGAAGCTGCCACTAGTGTTCTTATATTCTAAAATGAATGAGGTTGAAAATGGGTGACCACCACCAACAAACAGATCCCTCACCTTCCAAGCTGTAATTAATTATGCCCTATTGATATGTGCAAGAGAAAGTTCTTTCTTCTTCGAGCGAGATGTTAAAGTCCAGCAAAGAAAAATTCCATCAGTATAGATAATTCAAAACATGGGAATCAAAGAAAAATGTACAAGGAGTAAGTTTTAACCTACGTCACCCCCAAACTGGGCGCATAAACCCAAACCCAATGTATTCTTCACCCTCAGGGAGATGCGTATGCTGCTAATTCCTGATAATAAAACCTTTATTTGAATATCCCTTATTGGAACCATAAAGGTTTACTACGATCACACTATTGGGCTTACTCCCCTTCAAGTACGCAAGACCATCGATGGTGTGAGGCCAGGAGTAACAATACTTAATCTCTTGGATACCTAAATTGGTCTCATACAGATCATTAATCATGTGCACCCCATTGGCAATACGCCAAGTATTTGGGGCACACTGAGCCGGGACTACTAAAAAAAATTCACTAAATTCTAAAAAAAGTGGATTTGGGGGAAAAGTTAGTCCTCCCTGAACTACAACTAAAGTACGGATCCAATGGCCCCCGTAAATTGTAATGGCATTTTTGGGTATGGGGGCACATTAAATTGTGACCCAAGGAGGAATGAAGTATGTTTTCCTATAATTATCTAAGTTTTTTCCATGAAGAGTGTTCACAATTTTTTTAAAAGAACAATAAGAAGAACATAAAAAGTGTGTAATGAAAGCTAGCAGAAGAGAACTACGAGGCATCAAAATCAAGAAGAAGCAGTAGAAAAACTTATAGGCTCGAAAGAGTCTTTTTGAGCAAGAAACGAAAAGTAAAATGACGGGTTCAAAGTTTGAAATAGAGCAACCTTTGAATTGCGTTCAAACAATCAAATGGAACGAGGCTCGAGAATAGATTTTAGCGGTTCATATTTTTATTAATGACCAGCGTGCCCTAGTCAGTTTCTGGCTATTTACGAAAATATTTGACTAACAGTCTCCAACAACATTTGGATCAATATTTTAGGCCTACTATAAGAACCCCATTTTCTCACGTAAAGGTTGGTCAGACACAATATGGCAAAGGTGGGGCTTGCTATGCAATCTATATCATTCTTAACATCAAACCATATAAAATATTTATTTATAAACCATGACTGAAATTAAAATTGAATTTAAATTAATATCCAAGGCAAAAATAACATTCAACATCCACATAATATAAATAAATCCCAACATACTTACAAGTTTCTCAAACTAGCAAAAAGTAAAATAAACTTCGCGCTTATGCCCATACAATAGCTCAAAGATGAAAGAAGTGAAATTTAGTAGCAACCTAATATAGAATCAATGATCGAAAGTCTGATAAGCAATGTGAGACCGCAAGGTTGAATTACCCACAATTCTGTTATTCCTGTCTAAGAGCACTTAGGGGAGAAAATATTTATAATTTGGGTCATTTACGTTTAGATACTATTAGACTTTCTTATATACCTTCTAGTCCCATCATGTTTTTCCCTTACATATAAGTCATATTCCTAATTTTTTGGAATTTTTTTTCCAATTTTACCCTTTTAAAACCAACAATCCGTAACTTCCTTGAGGAAGTTACTACACACACACACACACACACACACACACACTCACACATATATATATATATATATATATATATATACATCCGGTGGATCCAAACCCTCTTTTTTCAAAAATATCTTATATTTAAAGGTTCGCGCTAACGGCATCCAATCCTTACCACCATCGTTGGAGCTTCAACGACCTTCGCCAGAGCTCCGATTTGGGGTGGGTAAGGGTGGCATGTGGTGCCGCTGGCGCAGAACTTTGAAAATAAGAGACTTTTGAATAAATGGGCTTTGGACCCACCGAAGTATCATGGGGGGCCGCTGACGCGGACCTTAGAAAATAAGATTGGATAAATGGGATCGGGATCATCTGAAGCGCCAATTTTGGGTGAATAGGGGTGGCACAGAATTGGGGTGAATAAAGTTTAATATATATATAGTTTGTAAAAATGTCATAGATATTAAACTTTATTGTATACAACAGAAAATGAAATAGTTTTATATTTGTGATATTTTCACAAATAATAACATTTACTGTGATAATATATTTATGAAATAGTTTTATATATATAACATTTTCACAAACGGTAACATTTACTGAGTTAATATTACACAATATATATATTAAAATTTCAAAAACAGTAACATTTACTGAGTTTATATATATATATATATATATATATATATATATATATATATATATATATATATACACACACGGTAGATCCAAACCTTTTTTTTTAAAATTATTATATTTTTAAAGGTTTACGCTAACGACATTCAATCCCCACCACTACCCACCCCAAGTGTCGAAGCTTCAACGACTTTCATCAGAGCTATGATTTAGGTGGGTAGTAGTGGCATAGGGTTCCGCTGGCGTGGACCTCTGAAATTAAGAGAATATTAGATAAATGGAATTTTGATCCACTGGCGCTCCGATTTGGGTGAGTAGGGGTGACATTGGGTTAGGTTTATATCTATAATATTTTTACAAACGTTAACATTTACTGTGTTCTAACATAGTATATATATATATATATATATATATATATATATATATATATACGGTGGATCCAAACCTCTTTTTTCTGATATTGTCTTATTTTTAACGGCCCGCGCTAGCGGTATCTAATCCCGACCACCACCAACCCCAATTGTCGGAGCTCCAACAACCTTCACCAGAGTTCTGATTTGGGGTGACATGGAGTGCCGCTGGCGCGGACCTTAGGAAATAAGAGAATATTGGATAAATGGGGTTTGGATACACCGACGCTTCAGTTTGAGGTGAGTAGGGATAGCATTGGATTAGGTTTATATATGTAATATTTTCACAAATAATAAATGTTACATCGGCATCCCATGCCACCTCAAATCAGACCTCTGATGAAGGTTGTTGGAGCTCCGATAAAGGGGGTGGGTGGTAGTGGGGATTGGATGCCGCTGGCGCAGACCGTTAAAAATAAGATAATATCAGAAAAAGAGGTTTGGATATATATATATATATATATATATATATATATATATATATATATATATATATATATATATATATACTGTGTTATATGAACACAGTAAATGTTAATGCTTGTGAAAATGTTATAGATATAAACGTAACTCAATGCCACCCATACTCACCCCAAATCGGAGCTCCAGTGGATCCAAAATCCATTTATCTAATATTCTCTTAATTTCAGAGGTCCGCACCAGCGGCACCCTATGCCACTACTACCAACCCAAACCATAGCTCTGATGAAAGTCGTTGAAGCTCCGACAATGGGGGTGGGTAGTGGTGGGGATTGAATGTCGCTAGCGTAAACATTTAAAAATCTGGTAATTTTGAAAAAAATAGTGGTTTGGATCTACCATGTGTGTGTGTGTGTGTGTGTATATATATATATATATTATGTAATATTAACTCTGTAAATGTTACTGTTTGTGAAAATGTTATATATATATTGTGTAATATTAACTCAGTAAATGTTACTGCTTGTGAAAGTGTTATATATATAAAACTATTTCATAAATATATTATCACAGTAAATGTTATTGTTTGTGAAAATGTCACAAATAAAAAACTATTTCATTTTCTGGTGTATACAATAAAGTTTAATATCTATGACATTTTTACAAACTATATATAAATATATATATGCTCGTAAATTTTTAAAGTTCCGTGCCACCCCTATTCACCCCAAATTGGCGTTCCAGATGATCCCGATTCCATTGATCTAATCTTATTTTCAAAGGCCCGCGCCAGCGGCACCCCATGATACTCCGGTGGATCCAAAGCCCATTTATTCAAAAGTCTCTTATTTTCAAAGGTCCGCGCCAGCGGCACCACATGCCACCCTTACCCACCCCAAATCGGAGCTCTGACGAAGGTCGTTGAAGCTCCAACGATGGTGGTAAGGATTGGATGCCGTTAGCGCGAACCTTTAAATATAAGATATTTTTGAAAAAAGAGGGTTTGGATCCACCGGATGTATATATATATATATATATATATATCTGTGTGTGTGTGTGTGTGTGTGTGTGTGTGTGTGTGTGTAGTATTACCACAGTAAATGTTACTGTCTGTTTGTGAAATGTCACAGATATAAAACTATTTCATATTCTAGTGCATACAGTAAAGTTTACTGTTTGTGTAAATTTTTTTCTTTGGAATTTTATAGTCTTCATGGATCTTGTTTGATAGATCTCGTCGAGCAGATTTCAAAAATAGTAATTTTGCGAAAAACGGATTTGTGAATAAAAAGTTATGATCATTTAAAGATTAAAAAAAAAAGTTCAACAACTTATGTAACTTCCTCAAGGAAGTTATGGATGGTTGGTTTTAAAAGGGTAAAATTGTGAAAAAATTTCCTAAAAAGTTGGAATAGGACCTATGGGATTATTAAAAAGTCAATAAGACTTATAAGCTTGTTGACCCAATAAATGGGACCTAGATATAATTACCCCTTATAATTTTGGGTTTGTGCCTTAAAGTATGTAAGAATTGACAAATTTGCGTGACAAATATTTCTCACTCAAATAGCAAAACAAAGTTTGCTCACATTTATGGCAAATTTATGTATAGGAGGTATTATATATTGAAAAATAATTTATAGACAAATTTTTGTATCGAACACACCAAACTATAACTAAGTACGTGTTACCATTTTTCATGGCAAATAAGCAAATAAGGGAAATGAAACGAACCCAAGGGCGGACGCACAATAAGACGACCTGGGGCGGCCGCCCCAGTTCAGATTTGCCAAAAAAAAATTTAGGGTTATTTAAAGCACTTTGTAGAAGCTGATGGGGTTGGAGGAGGAGTGTGGAAATGGAGACAGTGGCGTCGCTACACAGGGCTGCGTGTGAAAATGGAGACAGGGGCGTCCCTTTCATTTCTCATTTGTTTCCATTGAAGCCTTCAACCCTTTTGTTTCATATCATCTCTTCAGCCAAGTTGAGCAACACAACATACAAGACAAGGTAACCCTTTACTTTAAACATTTCATTTCATTTCTTTCGCCCCTGATTTTTGCCCCTGTTTGTGGTTGTTTTCAAGTTAAAACTGACTTTTTTGTTTTTGTGCTGTTGAAACAAGATTATTGAATGGAAATATTACATTTTTGGAGTTGTTGATTCTTTTTTATATACACACACAAAACGTATATAAAAAATAATGATTCTATTTTTTATATACATAAAAAATACTGATTCTTTTTTTATATATACATTTCTTTTAATGTACATCTATTTAATACAAAATACCTAATTATATTATACCCAAGTTACTGATTTATACCCGAACTACAGATTTATCTTAGATTAATTAGTTAAATAAATTTATATTAGGTTTATGGTTTTTAATATTAAAAATGAATATTAATGCATGGTTTTTCTTGTTGATTTATGCCCAAGCTACTGATTTATGTTAGATTTATACCCAAATTGCTCAAATATATGTTAATTTAAATTAGTTTGATTTTTCTGTCCCTAAATTTATGAATATTTAAATTAAATTAATTTTTCAGCCCCTACGTATTAGTTTGCTCATGGTTGAGTCCAAATTTAACGGGGTTCTTTTAGGGGAGAACTTATCCATGGCAGGTTTTGTAGAGATTCAATGGGGTCTTCATCAAGCTGTTTCTCTTTCATGGCAGGGTATTGTGAATATTTTTTAAGCATTATATATTTCTTGAAATTAATTAGGTATTGTTAATAATTATTGAGAGTAGTTGTTTGGGCAGCTATAATTTGTATAAAACTCAATATAACTAAAAAATATCGTGTCGGGGGCTCCCGCTCCCGAACCCTCAGCACCATTTGAAACTTTCGCCCCACTTGACAAAAAATCCTGGATCCGCCACTGAACGAACCCTTAGTAAAAAGATGGGGAAAAATGGCGGGAGAGAGACACATGACAACACTCCACTCTTACTCACTCAGGTTATTTTATTTCTTCTCACTTTTCTCTCTCATTCTCGTTCTCTATCTCTAATATCGTTTTTAAATCATTTGATCTTATCTATCCGCTGCTAATCAAATTCTGGGTTCCATATTTAGTTTTGGTAAACTTCGTTATATGCTAATTTCCATGATTGCTAATCTCCTCAGACAAACCCTTGTTCGTTTGAACCCTAAAATACCCTGCTTTTAAGGATCAGTTTGATTAGTGTGAATTCATCAACAAGACCATCAAATTACAAACATAATCATGATTAACTTTTGGACGTGAATGCCATTAATCGTTTCGATTAGAGCCAATTCAGTTTAATTTTCTTCCTTTCTCTAATACGTTAATTTGGTGACGCTAAAAATTTATATCATATAACTAAATGCTGTAATGGACCTGCCTGGTTGAAGAGGTTATATTTTCCTAAATTATTCCAAGTAGAATGAGGCACATCCACTGCTTGTTTGAGTCTAGTATGTTAAGATGATATTAGTTATACTGGTTTTTGTTTAGTTAGATCATTTGACTTAAAATAATAATAGCAACCCTTGTAGTCCTGATCGTAAATTAGATTTCTCGTTGATGTATTTGCCACATTTCTATGAACGGTATTTGTAGGGGCCGTTTCAGTTTTTATTCCGGGCATGTAAAAGGAAACATTTACCATATGTAATGGTCCTTGATTTAAAGTTAGAGGAGATGAATTGTTTCAATGCACAATTGCTAACTAGAAGTGCAATATGATTTTAATCAAAAGATTAACTTAAATCTAAGTTGCTTAACCCATTTGTGAAGAGTCATAAGAACCATAATACCGAAGCCATCACCAAAAGGAATATAATTCTTATCATGACAAATTTTATAGATGTTATGCTCTCAAAAACTATATTTATTCGGACTATTTAAACAAAAAAGAAGGAGATGCATAAAGGGACCAGATTCACGTGGATAATAAGATAAAGATATCGGAGGTAAAACAAAATTAGCATAGCAAGAAAATGCACGGGACTTGGTTTTACAACATAAAATATACACAAAAAGATTGGAGCATTTCATATGCAAATTTAGTTTGTGTGCACGCGCTCGCGTGCGTGTGAGTTTTAGCAATTCAACTAACAATACATAGAAATTTTAAAACTCACAATTCTCAAATTTCGACAATTATAGTAATTACCATCAAAGGTCCAAACTCTCCTCATTATTTAAATTTCAAGAAGGAAAAATAATTAACTGGAACACATATATTTGAACACATATATAGAATCCCATCTTAGATATAAATATGTGCGTATAATGTTGAAACATTTTTTAGAAGCTTTTGAAAGTCAAAGTTACCTTTTGAAATTGAGACAACCCAATGTAAGAATGTAAATGGAGGTTTTTCAACTGTATTCCCTTATCCCACGTCTTAAAGATACCCTCTAGGTCAAGGGTGTGTCAATAAAAAATTACACCTTTTGGCAAGCTTTTTGAGCATTGAATTTTATGGATGAGTGAGGACTCACTAAAATTGGACTTGGCCCACATACATTCTTCGAACCGAGCTGGGCACGGGTTTGGGATTGGAGTTGGGCTCAATATGTTGCTTTGTCGCATACTTGAATTTTTTGGGCAAAAATAATGTGTCAATTATTCTGATTTTGAAATTATCAAAAACTAGATTTTTGCATAAGGTCTTTTGTGCACCGCCTCATAGAATAATGGGGTATCGTAACCTTACTATCATATCTCCTCTATCTCCCCCCCAACCCCCACCCCTAACATATGATTTTGTAATTCAATATTTTGTTTTAGCAAACTGGTCTATATCTCAACTGAAAGTGGATAAATCAAAATACGAAATGAATAATTCATTTGATCCTTCTTCTTCTTCTTCTTCTTCTTCTTCTTCTTCTCCTCATGGCAAGACCTGGTCAATTGGGCTTGAACAAAGGAAAACAATACTTTGCGAATCAGATAGTCATACAGTGCCACGAGGGGAGACCAATGCAAAAAAGATACACGAGTTTTTTTTATTTCTTACTCTCTCTCTCTCTCTCTCTCTCTCTCTCTCTCTCTATATATATATATATATATATATATATATATATATATATATATATATATATATATATTTAAATTAGATTTTCACCATTAAGAAATTTCAAAACCATTTGTCTAGTGCTAAAGAAATCATGGGATTTTAGTTTTGTATAGTCTATATCTAAATTAAAGTGTATAAAACATAATTCTACATTCTAATTTCTATTATTAAAAATCTTGTGAATCCCACTAGGCATTTTTCTCTGTTTTTACATCTTTAATAAGTTGTTCCAGTTCATTATCTAATCGATATGTAGTGTTCGAATAGTCATACAACGATCATCTCTGTTGTTGAAATCCACCTCCGTTTTTGAAATCCACCGTCAAGAGTCGAGCATTTGAGTCAATCCCTCGACTATGATGCTCAAGTGTGATTCTCACCACATTGTGCCTGGGATTTAAACTACACAACTGTTGTCGCGAATGTGCCACAGGTGGACAACACCTTTGTTGTTGAAAAATCATCACCACCAATAACAGAGCAGTGCACTAGAGCCCAAGTGTGATTTGGGTGACGTTGTGCCTAAGGATGTAAACAAAGTAATTGCTATAGAAATTATCGAGGTCAAGTTCTCAATTCAGTTTCTTGACTGGTGTCCAACTGTATTCAAGGTCAAGAGGT
The DNA here is from genome assembly GCA_949130495.1 of Sambucus nigra. Taxonomy (NCBI): domain Eukaryota; kingdom Viridiplantae; phylum Streptophyta; class Magnoliopsida; order Dipsacales; family Adoxaceae; genus Sambucus; species Sambucus nigra. Next base: position 605,090,081 of record OX422214.1, on the reverse strand, counting down.
TTGTGGTAATGATTTCAATCTCAACCAATGTGGCGATTGTCGTGGTGGTGGTGGTGGGGCTCCCGCACTGACCAAAAGTTCGATCTTATATATGCCCTCTAAATACAGAACACATTTGCTCAGCTTCCCTCCCAGAATAACCGTTGATCAGTGGTAAAGAAAATGCTACCAATAGGTTTGCTCGTCATGCCACTACACAAGTTAATGTATGCAATTTTCAATTCTCAAATTGCTTCATCAGTGTTATTTATTAATTGAAATATGAAAGTCGTATTTCATAAAAATTACGAGTAAGGGCACGGAGGGGGGAGATAGAAAGAGAGGGAGAGAGAGAGACGACATCACTAGCGTTAATACAGACGACGCTGGTGAAGATGGCATTAGGAAGTGGCTAAGTTGTCGAGATGGTGTTTTTTTTGCCACATAGGATTATGTTAAGTGATTTAATTAAAGAAGAGGAGACTGTGGGTTTGATTGCACCAATGTTTAAAATTTAGGGTTAACGTTGCAACTTTTAAATCATCATGTCTGAAAGTGAAATTCATCCGAAACTTTAGTGTTACATTTGCATTTTCTTTTGTTTGTTTACTTATTTTTACTGGGCCCTTTTAGGGATGACAATTCTTGGCACAACTCACTAGCAATTGACACGAATATTTCACATAGTTGGTATGTAGTCTTAACACGCCCCTGGCTGATCCGGTAGATATTCTCAAGTAATTTGATGAAAAAAATCTACTAGACCTATTAAGGACAATTACACCACCAACTATATGTTCCCAAAACCCTATAGGCGTTTGGTGGTGTTCTTACGTCCCGACTAGGGGGTTAGGCGATTCTCGACCATATATATATTTATGAGGTTGCTGTTTTGGTGAATTTGTGAATACACTATTTTCCAAAATTATATGGCTACTTAGACACTGTTATTGACGTAATCAGATGTTTAATGACAACTCTAAAGGCATCACACCAATTTAGAAAAAGAAATATAACTAAGCTTTTACTCTAAAGTCCGGGTTCCAAATGAGGAAGAGGAGGGGCCTATTTATAGGATAGGGAGGTGAGCACTAATTGAGCAATTGACCAACGTGGGACTTATGCCCATCTATACAATAAGCCATACTCAAGTGCTTACTTAAAGTCCATCGTCCGAATAGACTAATATAGTATGAAATGAAATAAAATTAAATGCGACATAAGATGAAAATATGATTAACTAATATATGGAGCCAAAAATAAAAGAGGATATGACCAAAATACCCTTCTGATCACATTAATTTTAATGTTAGTTGTGCCATTCGTTATATTATATTAAAAAACTGCCTAGCGCTTTTTAGAACATTGCACCAAATTGACACGACACATCTCCGAATATGCATTGTGCTACCAATTCGACATGATAAAGCTAAAGACAATATCATAGTTGCTAAATTGTGTATTGTGTGCTACTGTGTGAAATGTATAAGTAAATTAATTTATAGACAACATCTTATAATAAATAACAAAACACATTATAATGTTAAATTAATCTTAGAACACAATGATATCATCTACTAGTAAGAAGTTTGCATCGTATCGTATAGTAAGATATGTAGCGTGTATCACATGATTTTAGCAACTATGGAGTATGGACATGGCATGACCTAACACCTAAAACCCATAGTCAACCTTACCAAAATAGGCGAGTTACACGATCAATTTTATAGCACCTAATTTTTTTGTGATAATATTGGTCTCGTCTAGGGCAGCGGGTGGTATTTTTAAGGCACGTCAGTGGAAACTCTCTTCAAAAAAATGGGTAGGGTGTATGGGGTGAGGGATAGGCATGGGTGGGGTTTAAATGGGTCGGGGGTGGTGTATGGTAGGTAGAGGGGTGACGGTAATAGATGGAGAGTAGTGGGTGAAAATAATGGGGGTGGTGGTACTGAAATTGTGGTGGTGGTGGATGAAAAATGGGTTGGGGGGGTGGGGGGGAGGAGTGGGTGGGTGAGAGAGTGGTGGTAGATGGGTAGGGAAGGTTAAAACCCTAGAATTAGTTGGGTGGGATAATTCATGAGTTATTCGGGCTAAGAAGGTGGAAAAAATAGGGGTTTGGGAGGTTGCTCCACCCTGGTTGGCCGGAGTTCCGGCGGTCTGGTGACCGGAGTTGACCAAATGGGATGAAAATAGAGGGGATAGGTCGTCCGAGGGTGGGGAGATCCGAAGTCGGTTCGTTGATCGGACCACCGAAAGGGCGTGGGGGAAGGGCGCCGACTTTGTTGGAGCCGAGGAAAAAAGGGGCAGTATAGGCTCTTTTAGGGGTACTTTGGGGTCGGGTCTTTGAGGGAAGTTCTATATTGGGATGAGAAGAGGGCATATGAGAAGTTTGAGGGGATTTGGATGGAATTTTTTCGGTGACTGAAAAAGTGGCGGCAGGAGGATGGTGACCTCAGGAGGGTGGTGTGAGGTTAGTGGTGAAATATTAGTGGGTGGGTGGGTGTGTAGTTAGAGCGGTGGTGTAGTGAGTGGTAGAGTTAGAGTTAGGGTTTATGTGGGGGAAAATGAAGATGGGTCTTTGGAGTGTCTGGGTATGGGGTTAGGGCAGTGAGGGTTGCCATGTGTTGCCTCGTAAGGGAATCCATTTCTTCTCTCATTTGTTTGTACATTTGGATAAATCTCTCATCAATTGTTGTCTTTTGGGGAGCCATTAAAATGTGAAAAATGATTTAATGATTTTTTTTTGTGACACCTCACAAACAAAAATGAAATTTTTTTGTAGGACACCTCAGGCACAAATGGGGGAGAGACGCTTTGATACTAATTGACATAACTACACGTCTAATGGCAACTCTAAAGGTACCACACCAATTTAGAGAGAAATATAACTAAGCTTTTACTCCAAAGTTCGGGCTCCAAATGAGGAAGGGGAGGGGTTTATTTATAGGATAGGGAGGTGAGCACTAAATGAACAACTAACTAACGTGATTCTTATGCCCATTTATACAATAAGCCTAATACTCAAATGCTTACCTAAAACCCATCCTCTAAATAGAGAAATACGATATGAAATGAAATAAAATAAAATGCAGCATAAGATGAAAATATGATAAACTAATATATGGAGCCAGAATCACATCAGTTAAATGTTAATTGTGCTATTCATTATATTATATTAAAAAACTGCCTAGCGCTTTTTAGAACATTGCACCAAATTGACATGAAACATCTCCAAATATGCACGGTATAAATTAATTGTGCTACTAGTTCAACATGATAAAGCTAAAGACAAGATCATAGTTGTTAAATTGTGTATTGTGTGCAACGGTGTGAAACTTATAAATTAAATTAATTTATCGACGTCTTATAATAAATAACAAAACACATTATAGTGTTAAATTAATGTTAGAACGCAATGATATTATCTACCAGTAAGAAGTTTGCATAGTATTGTTCACATGATTTTAGCAACTATGGAGTATGGACATGGCATGACCTAACACCCAAGACCCATAGTGAGGCCTACCAAAATTGGCTAGTTACATGACCAATTATCATAGCACCTAGTTTTCTTGTGATATTATTGGTCGGAGTTAGTGAACATTTAAGTTTATTCTCCATTGTAAGTGCATTATCATTTTGATAAACCATTACAATTTTAATGTGATGTGAATCAAGAATTAGGGTTTATTTATAGGCATTAGTGGCATTTTTGTTATTTTTTATTCTTTCTTTTATTTTTAGTATTTCATTGTATTTTCCTTTTTTGTTGGTATTTAGAAGAAGGTAATTGGCTCTTAGGGACATAATTGTAATTAGATTCTTAGTTTAGAGGCCAAGCAACCTCCTTACTATAAATACCTATATGTAGCCTCAAATGAGTGCATTCTTTCATTTTGAGATATAGCGTTTTGAGAGAGTCTAGAGAGATTTATCTTTTCTTGCTCCTATTTGGTGTCATTTACGTCATAATGTTGGCCAATCCAATGATATTTTCTCTTTCAAAGAGTCCAATAGCTGAAATGATGTTTGTTTTGACAGGGGTCCCATTTTCTACAAAATGCAAGTATCCACCAGGAAAAACATATTTTTGGTAGGTTTCCAAGAACAATATCTATGTCACTCTTTATCTCGCCTTTGCTATACAGTGAACTTATTTTGCTACATGTTTATATTGACAACTGTCAGTCTTTAATAATCAACGGCTTTTCACAATGTCATTATGACCTTAGTCTTATTAGCTGTTAGATGATTCACAATGGTCACCCAACGAGGAAGTGCTTATGCATTATATGAACAATGGTCTAGAGTGTTTGCACGATATGGAAAATCCGGAATTTAAGAAGTCTACATGGTCAACTAGATATAGGAAAAGTAGTTATAGGGATAATGTAAATCACCATCAAAGTAAATTCCTCTTCCCATTGTTCCCTTTGTTATTTTTCATATCCATTTATTACATTTTCCAACTTAATTCCTACCATCAAATGTTTATCTTGACATACAAATAGTATCAGGTGACCCAAAAAGCCAGTTGAAAATCACCCGAGGCAATTTAACCGAAAAATATTCTAAAGAGCACCATCACGGCTTCCAACAGATTGATCTTAAAATGCTCGAAAATATTTCAGCTTAGAAGTCACGTTCAATGATCTTTTCTTCAACATTACTGTGAACAATTTAAACGTAGACCATGAGCTATCGAAACATATTCAAGTCAAATACTATAAGTTTTGATGTATTTGAAATCATCTATTTATCATCGTCTCTATATGACAATTAACAGTACTATACTAGCTTCCGGGATAATAGCTGAAACAGTTAACATTGCCGACACAATCACCTCAAGAGGTAGAAAGCTTGCACGCTCTGATTGCGTCGGCAATGTGAACTATCTCAGCTATGATTCCAATTTTTCAATTTTTAGTTTGGACCCGCCACTTTAAACTAAAAAAGAAGCATCTATTGTTTGTAATGGTCCTTGATTTTAATTTAAGGAAATGGATTGTTTCAACGCGCAAGCGTGAACTAGTAGTGCACTATGATTTTTTAAATTTAAAAATTATTGTTTGGGGCTACAAATTCCAAATTCCAAATAGTTGATTGCTTTTCTATTTGTAGATAACATGATAAAATTATATACTAGCCTTCATTGAACAAAAATAAATATACAGTAGCTATTCAACAAGAATCACATAAAATATCACAATAAATTTTATCAAATCAACAAGATAATTTTATTAAAAGCAAGAATTAGTAGACTCGATTGGATTTCAAACTTTATAATTAGTAGTTATATTAATGTAATTTACTATGATATATCATATATCATCTATGCTAAAGAGAGAGGACTTGGATTATGTGAATGTTTGTAATTTAAATAACAAACCAGCTTTATTATGTGCACATTCCTGCGCCCCCCCCCCCCCCCCCCCCCCCCAAAAATAAATAAATTGTCCTTCGAGTGTTTTCTATCTTATCCTCTCTGCCAAACACTTGAGGAATGGTAAAGGCTTTCCCCGCTCTTTATCTAATAACCGATTGAGCTCGGCATATGAATGTGTAACACCTCTTCGCTCTCCTTAAAACAACCTAAATATAAACCCAAGTATAATGTCTCTGTCCTCACAACATATGAACACTCAACTCTATGGAACAAGTTTTCCTTTGTTTGAGAATCTTACCGTCTAATTTAGGTTCTAATGGTTAATGTCTTCGAATCATTGAAGAAGCAATATGTTTTCTCCAAGAAAGACATTATATTTAGTGTAGTTTTCTATATCTAGAGAGAGGATGTGGAATTTGAGAACTGCCCTGAATGTTAATCATATTTGATTTAAAGAGCCCTATTCCACATTTTTTATATGCTAAAATTCGCCATACGTTAGTTAGAAATAAATTCCGTAGATTTCCACTTAGAGAAGCAGCAACACTATGAGCATTCTTGTAGCCTGAATTTAAAAAAATACCTATAGTGTTATAATCTACAGATCAACTTCCAAAAGGACCCTTCCCCATTTCGTTTTCACCTGTTCTTTTTCTCCACTTCTGTTTCATATTAAATTCCATAGTTGATTTAACAATTTCTAGGTTCTTTTTATTTATGTAGGTACATTGATTTTTGTACCATTGCAAGTTTCTGTAATCAATTGTTCTTATTGAAATTAAAATATGTTGTCAAATTAGTTGAGATGTTTGTATTTTATCACTTTCATGTCTAGCTTGATTGAAGTTATTTTATGACGTGAATCAGGATAGTTTCCGTCTTGGAAAATTGTACGAGGAGCTATTTGCATTTTGTTAGACTAAGAAGATCTTCTTACAATTTTACACATATTATTAAGGTCTTTATTTTTATTTTTATTTATAAATAAAATTGTTGATTTTTATTTGGACTGAACAAAATCAGTTTCTATATCAGTTGGATTCAGGGTCTTTTACATACTTACTCGTTTAAAACATTAATAACAGTTAAAAAGAGGGGCACAGAAAGTTTAGAAGGGTTCAAATAAAAGGACCCAATTTAAAATGTTACCAACCATCTTCACTGTGAACAACACCCCTCTTTCTCTCGGGAAACGCATTCAAACACTTTCCCTATCTCCTTGTTGACGGTTCCTTATCGACGGCGTCTCTCTCTACTGACGGTTCCTTAGGGTTCTTCCGATGTTGAATTTTTTTTTGTTATTTTAAATTAGGGTTTTTTAGAAGATTAATTTTAGGTTTTCATTGGGTTTATGTTATTCAGCTCATCTCATTTTGTTTTCTTCCAGATGATACACCAGTGATGTCGCCATGAGTAAAATTTGAGGTAATACAGAGTGTTAGGGACATATGTTTTTTGGAGTTTTTCCCTTGAAGGAGTTACAATAATGGTATTTTTTCACTTCCTATTAGCCACTACTGTCACAGCTATGGAATATTCAATCTATATAATTTTCTTAGTATTTTACGATTTTGATTGTTGAGTTTGGGACTTTTTGAAATTAACTGATTAACTGATTCTATATCACTACATTTTGGTCTGGGATTTTTTTCTCTGAGAGGAGTTACAGACTACAGTGTTTGATTGTCGGGTTTATTAGCTACTGATAGGTAGAATTAGATTTCATAAATCATGCAATAGCTATAATGTCCCTTTTCAGTTTGAGCTGTATTGTCCGGAATTTGAACTATTAATATTCTCTGGCTTTAATGATTTGGATAGATGTTTATTGTGGAGTGAAATAGTTCAAACACGGTTCTGGTACGAAAGTACTTTTTTGGAAGATATATTGTATGAGTTCACGTTTTAGAACCATGGTTGATGCTAATAATCGTACAGGGATTATGGTAAAAATTCATAGGAAATGTTAATTATGTTTATACATAACAATAGTTATATTGCATATTTGAGCAGTTAATGTTCATCACGTTACATATATCCTCAAAATTTAACTCATTGTATACGAACTGGTTTTGAATTGTAAGGAGCATTTATAAAAAAAAAGGAGTGGAAAACAAACAACTTCCCTACACATATGGTATGATACTTTGATGTCAAATGCTTTTGGATTTGTAAGAGGTCACTCGATCCCCATTGTACACGGTACGTTTGTCTCTCCTACTGTGTCAAATCATTTCCAACGTTACTATTGTTTTTGGATTTCATTGATATTTATAATATTCAGGGGTTACAAATTTGATAATTTTCATTGGGTTGGCACCATGATACTCTCTCTCTTTCTTGCACTCAGTTTTTGTGAAATGTTCATCTAACGGCAATGATGTGTTCAAAGAGTAGATCTTTGAATGCCTACTAGGTGTTTGAGAAAATATTCATATGGGTATATTACTTTGGTTTTTGACTCCTTTTCTTGGGATTTATGGTGAGAATATATATATGTTTTTTGTTAATTAGTTTATTTTAATGACCATGTATTTTTAGTTGAAGGGAATGTGGGTTTCGTAAACTGTAGTTGACATTTTTGTATCTTCATATGTGTTTGCCTTGGCATTCATTCAATTTATAGTCGCGCTACTTTTGTGTTTGCTTTAGGTGTTCAGGTGTTGGCTTTTCTCCAGAAAAAGTTCACGTGTCATTATGTTCGTGCCAATGGTCTAATCAATTTTAAAAATATAAGTAAAAAGAGAAGAAAGAAAACCGTTTTAATATTTTGAAAGGACAATTTGGTGTTGTGAATTGTGAGTCCCTAGTATATTGAGTTTCAGATGGATGTTTAGTTCCAAATGTAATTGAACTGAGGTTGAGGGGTATTGCATGTCAAGTGCTAAAAAAACTAAAGTTAATTTATTGTGTACATGACTTTTATATGATTTCTAAGAGAAATACGAATAGTGATTGGGAAGATAGGGTTTGCTATATATTTTTTTTAATCTTTAATGAGTGTTGGTTTTAAAAAATAGCGAACAATCATTTTTTAGTTGTTCCCATTGATAATTTGATACAAGTAATTATGGTTATATTTTTATATGGTATAATAATGTGCAGGCATATGGTAGGCATCATTTGCTAGGAGTGAATTTATTAGCGTGACACAAGGGCGTAACGTTGTGCGCCACAAACAAAAATAGATCGTAGAAAAATTTCAACCGCGGCACAGGTAATATTTTGAGGTTATATTATGCATTAATTTTATGATAAATACTTAGCTGTGATAAATTTCATAAAGTAATTATGAATATCATTAATCAAATAATTTGGTGTCATGTCAAAGTTCCCAGGACTTGGTGAAATTAATTTTTATTTCTTCTACTTCTAAAGAATTAGGTAAAGCTATTCACACGTGTGAATTATAATATAAATTTTTATTGATTTCACTTTAGGTCCAAACCAGTGCATGTGAATCATTTTCCCTCACATTTTAGTGAAGTGTATTGCTTATGCATTTTCATGTTAATAGTTAAATTTCTCGAGTTGGCACGAGTTATAAATTGATAACCTTGCCGATGTCACAGATTATACCTAGTCATTCGATAACCATAAATGATGATTACAATGATATATAAAGGCATAAAGGGTACTTGGGGGCCAAGTATTCCCAATAACAGAAGACTAGATAAGGCAAAAAAAAAAAACTAAAATGTTTAAAAACATAAAATATACCCAAGTTTGAGTTGCGCAAGATTTAATAGTTACGTCATATGGATTATAGAGCGAGAGTTGAATGGCTATAGAGTTTACAATACTTTTTTGTTGAATTAAATAGTGTTTTGTTTGGAACTTTTTTGTATACAGAGTTGGAGTTTATTTTGAGATAAATAAGCTGAAAGTTGTGTATTAGATCAATGTTTTCGAATGGTTAATTGGAATCATTGTATGAATCAAGAAACATGCTTCCAATCGATTTTGGGTTTGAATGGTTTTTATTGAAAGAGTTTGTACAAATGTATGAGTTGGTGTATATGTTTTCAATTCTCTCTTGTACAAATGTATGAGTTGGTGTATATGTTTTCAATTCTCTCTCTCTCTCTCTCTCTCCTCTGTATTTTTGCAGACCCTTCCTCACCATTCTCTGACCGCATACAATCACCAGAAGTCGCAGCCCGTGATCTCTAATTTGTTGAGGTAAGAAGGGAATTCAATCCCCATTTTTTCTTTATGTTTTGTAATATTCGTGATGTGCAATATTTTTTGAGTTCGATTTTGAAGATCTGTGGCATTTGGGGGTGTAGTCCTTCAGGGTTGTCTGTTCAAGTATTTACAGATTTCTGGTGTTTTTATCTTGTTATTTTGATCCTTAAATAATTTTGAATCTATAAGATGTCAGGATTTTGTCATTGTATTTACTTTTTATTTTATTTTAAGATGCTCACATTTTCATATTTAAATTGGATGGGATTTATATATTTCAATCTCATATTTACAGTTCTGTCGAAAAGTAGCATGTTTGTATTTCCTCAGAAATTGGTGCCCAGATTTGAAGGAATTTTGAATTTGGCTCGAGTGTTGCTGTTTGCCGTAGAGATGGTGTTGCATTTTGTACATGAATGCCATGAGATCACAACTCTTGGTTCCTTGAGTTGGATTTTTTGTCACATTCCATTGTGAATGAATAAAAACTAGGGCTTTTTTATTTAACCCCCTGTGATAATGCCGTATTCAGAATCACCCCCCCCCCCACCCAAAAGTACAAAAACTAGACTTAACCACCTATATTAATGTCATAATTAGACATAACCCCCCATAGGCTAACCCCTATTTGTTTGGACAAAAATACCCTCTCATCTTCTCCACTTCATCTTCTTCCCTAATTTCAAAAATTTCCCATTCAATCAAATTCTCTACTTTCTCATCAACAAATAAAATCATAACGCACACCTTCCAGATTCTTCTCTCCTGTCTCTCCATCTATTTATATATCATTCTCCTAAATTTTCATATCATATCAAACCATGTCACTCTATCTGGCACACAAAATTCAATGTTCAGATCATCTATTCCCTCTTTTACACAATCGCAACAAAAAACAAAGACTGAGCTTAGCACGACAACTAAGAAATTGGGAGACACGTTACTGCCGGCGTACGTTAGGAAGCAACAGCACCAGAAATTAATGGCTGCACACTGTTGTATGGGCTGAACTTATTTGAGAGTTGGGTCTCTTGCTAATTTGACAGCTTTCATGTTTTCTACTGCTCCTAATCTGCATTTAAGATGCGGGCTTCATGTTATATTAGTGAGAATTTCTTTTGTACTGAAGTTTTGATATGAGTAGAGAATAGAATTTTATAAAGCATAGCTTATAATCATATTTATGTATGCTTTTCAAATTTTGCTTCAGTTTCTCCTTCATTCTTTCAGCTTATGAACAACATTTATATGTTGTGATTTTATTGTTGATGAGAAAGTGGAGAGTTTGATTGAACGGGAAATTTTTGAAATTAGGATTCTTGATTTTCGAATTTGGGAAGAAGATAAAGTAGAGAAAAAGATGAGAGAGTATTTTTGTCCAAAGAAATAGGGGTTAGCTGTACGAGGTTATGTCTAATTATGACGTTAATACAGGGGGTTGAGTCTAGTTTTTAAACTTGGGGGGTGGGGGTTAAGTCTAAATATGTCATTATCACAGGGGGTTAAGTCAAAAAGGCCCTAAAAACTATTGGTTAAACTTTACCAATAGATTTTGATTTTTGTTGGCCATGATTTGGGATTTTCCTTTTTAATTGTAAGTGGTTTGCTGTTAATATATTAGCATGGTCTTATGTTCCTCAAACTTCATTATAATTGGGTTCTATAAACATTATTGTTTGTCTAGAGTATGTAAAATACAAACTTTTTGCAGTAACAGTTTTTACGTAATTTTATGAAATCTATATATTTATCTTTATCTTCTTTCAAGGCTTATGCGTTGAAGCAGAAATATAGTAAATACTGAAATTATCTTTCTTGCTGGATTTTTTTCATTAGGGTACTATGTTGGTCTTTATGCTACTTTCATTATCAAGGAAAACATGCGTGATATAATTTTTCTATGATAATGAACATTGGTTCCAAGTGACTAGAATAATCTAGGTATAGTACGTGCGTGCATCCTATTTGTGTATTGTTTTAAACCACCATTAAACTATATTTTATGTTTGTTTCAACGTAGCAACACTGGTGTATCTCTTTAGAGTTCTTTACAACAAATGAATCTTATAGACACCAATATTATTTAAATTCAACAATTAGTCAATAGTTATCAATTGTTGCTTTGGAACAAATTATTTGTTTACAAGATGTTGTGATTTTTCTACAAAAGTAAATACTTTACAAGATGAATTCAGAGAATGTTAACTGCTATCTTTTTTGTATTTTGATGATCTAGAAGTTCTATTTAGATGTTTATTTAGGGGATTTGATCAGGATCTTGAATATGAGGCATTTACAAGATGAAAGGCGGCTCATCACTTAGTAAAGCTAGTTAGTTTGTTTTGGCAATTAGATTGGTAGAGAATTGATCTTGCTAGAAACTGTTTTCAAAATTTCAAGGTTATACACTATCTGTATTTACATTTCATAATTCTTTTATATCAATGGTTGTCTCTAATATGTGCCCAGGTAACTGACACTCATTTTTTCATTTACTAAAACGCGTACATGAGTTCAAAGAATTTATCTAATTGTCCACTATCATATTTTGAGTACCATAGTGACAAAGAACCTTTTCATGCAAGAACCATGGATTACATTACAGTCGACTAGTTTTGCTTTAAAAGTAACCACAAAACAATTTAAAATAAACAAAAATAAGTGGTGATTAAATTGTTTTTCTACCTTTTTGTTCTTCATATGATTATCCGAGTTAAATTGGCAATTGCCTTTTATTTTCAGGGCCATTTGGAGGAGTATTCTATTGTCCTAGATGAATTTCGGTTCTGGGATTATATTGGATGGACAATCAATTCTTAAATTTTATTAATGGTAATGACAGTAAAATAGTTTAAAATTTAATTGTGGTTATTAAGTTATTCCTTTGTTGGTTCTGATTGTTCTCATGTTACCACTTGGTAACCATTACTTTATTATATATTGTAGTATGTGTTTCAACAGTAGTAATTAGAAACTTTCTCGAGTTATATGAGAATTAGTGTCCGTTGGAAATAATCTTTTTTTCTGATTTTATTCCATTTAATGTTTCTCTTAGTTGATTTAACATCTGTATAAGGTCCGTTTGGTTACGGGGTGAAATATTTTTTTCCAAAAAACACAATAAACAATCAGTTCTAAATTCTGAAATTGTCTTTCACTTACTGAAAAATCTATGTTTTTGAAACTTTAAACACAACAGAGAGACTTTATTAAATTAATATATAGCTACAAAAGAAGAGGGGGCGAAGACAAACCTCTCCAACAAAGCAACTTAAAAAATTGACTTCATTTCAATAATGAGGTCACTATAATCTTTTTTCAATTTAACCCTCTGTCAGACAATATATATATATGTGTGTGTGTGTGTGTGTGCGAGTAGGGGCGGGTACGGATGGTACACCTAGATTTTATTACATCATTAATAGGAAGAATAGCCCTTCTTAGGTGGCATTACAATTATTTAGAAAGCTGGCCTAATAATTTAGTCAGCAATACAAGTGAATACAAGAGATGAAAGGTATAAGATAGAGGCTGGCTTTCTTCTCATGCTTTGCCGAAAGAATACACATAAAAAATTCCCTTGAGTTTTCAATAGGGGGCGCGTGAGGGTGGTTTTGAATAATGTTCGCTAGGACCTTTTCCACATGTCTTCATGAATTGTTAGGGATAATAAGGCAAGCCTCTCATGTTTGGAGAAAATCAAAAGCGACGACTGATTTCCTTATCCTGATTGTATTGATCCTGTTTTATTCTTTATGAATTTAAGTAGGGGTATTCAAAGATAAGGCACACCTTATTGCTTATCTATAAATAAAAAATATGATACTCCGAGTTCTCATTCAGAGTTTCCCAAGTTTCTACACTGGAAGACGCTGCTGAAGAGATGGGTCAAGTTGTTGGACAAAGATAATCAACCATCTTTGATTATGTTCACCGGAACTATACAAACATAAGTATTAAGTTCCAAACAACAATCGTATTTTGAAATCTTCGACTGGGCCGGTTGGATGTAATATAGAGATTCGGAATTGAAGGCCATCTGACATTTGGAATGATTTTTAAAAGAATTAGAATGAATTTCATTAGATGATGTTTCCCCGGATCGTCCGGAGCAAGTAGTAAGTCCCTCATTCCTATGATACTTCCTTTATTGGAATTCGAGTATGGTGACCTTGTGTATGACTCGAGAGAAGGCGACTACTACACTATAAAGTAGCCGGGTCCCTCCTTCGAAGCAATCATTGGAAAAGAACAATAGGACATCAGACAATAAGGTGGAGAATGATATTAATATGAGAACATGGCAAGTCAAAGTGAAGATAGTTGAAAAGGAGTTGGGTTTCTAAGAAACAATGATTTTTGATTGAATATAAACTCTTCTTGACTACATAGCTAAACTCCTACGAGTAAGGACTTGCTTCGGAACTCTTTTGCTTGAAGATGCTTGTTACTAGCGGATTAAGGAGGCCTTATCAGAGAATGGAGAAGAACGTGAGAGAACTGCAAGCAGTGTCAAGGGCTTATGTTTGTTAAGAAATCGAGGGAAAAAAGATTTAAAGTAGTTTAAAACCCATAGACGAGTTAAATACAAACACGATTCTTAAAGAGAGTTGAAAGGGATCGTAAATAATATGATATTTTCTGCCTTCCCTCATGCTTCACGACTCGAAGTTCCAGAGGAAAATCTTTCTAGAATATTAATGGCCTTTTGAAAATCCCTACTTGAATGCTTCTCCCGCCCACTGGAATCGACCAATTCTGTTGATTTGGATCCAAGCCTTGAAAGTGCATCTCTACCCCGAATCTGATGTAAGCTCGTAATCACACCTTTGGGCTCAAGGCAAGGCACTTAATTCATTTTCTCTGTACGGAGCAACCACTTTCTTTTTAGAATCCTCACTTTGAAGGCATAACAAGGATTGGAATGAAAAGGTTTGGGCCCCACTGGACGTAGGGTTCGATGGGAACACAGAAGTGCATTACGTTCATAGTTTCGCTTGATAATAGGCTCATTATGGCCTTCTTTTGGGCTAGCAGGAGGGATGGAGAGACTTAAAACTAGATTAGTCGGCAAGTTTGTCCCCCCTCCCATTATTTGGTTAAATAGATTTCCTGGTCGACTCTTGATCGGAACTAAAAAATTAATATTCACAGCGTTCAAATTCACTTCGATTGGACCGAAAGCGGAAGGAATAGATTCAATGCAGTTCAGATTGGACGGGAAAGCCTCAATAAAAGATATTTCTAGCTTTGAAACAAGGGCTGAGGGCAAGAGCTAAGCTCAACTAAAAGATATGCTCGATAAGTGAGATATCGCGGCGTTTAATGCTTGTTTAGCAAGCTTTTCACCAGGTAGTTCGACAACTTAGGCTTATGCCCTGGTTAAGATAGTCGTTGATAGAGGATTGTCGTAGATTAGAGCAATCACCTTATGCCACTACCAGCACATTAAGGGGGATAAAGTCTTTTTCCTATAGGTCAAACTTTCATCACTTAGCAAGAGGAAAAACAAGACATGAGGAATAATACCATTCTTACCTGTCCTTCCTTCCCAAACCAACTAATTACTAGAGCATCTAGAGAAAAAGCTTAAACTATAAGGTTAGTTGTTGGGCTAGGATTGAGTAAGAAAGTCGATGATTCTGAACCAAACTCCCGTTTCTTCTGAAACGGCATATCCAACTTAGAAATGAGTTGAAAATGAGGCATCCAAATCCACAAACGAATCGAGATTAGATCTTCCAAATTTTGAGTCTCAAGTTGGCAAAAAACACCCCTTCCCCAATGGCTCGAGACAAGACAAGCTCGACTCATTCGTTCAATCAGCAGTGGCACTACACCAAAACGCTCTATTAGTAACAAACCAATTTTTTGATTAATAACAGTATTAGACCATTACTATTTCTTACTATAGATTACCGTTACTAAATTCTTACAAATGTTAGTAAATTTAGCTTACAATTAATAAATAGGCTACATAAGTTATATTAACACTCGTGTTTTCCCTCCCACTCAAAAAGCCCAAATTTTACTCCCTGTCATTCTTCCCTCCCAAACGAGAAGACCCGAATTGCAAGGTTTAAGGTTCGTCTCTCTCTCTCTCTCTCCATTTTCATCAACGACAAGGTTCGATCATATGTATACATATATGCAAAACACCTGATGAAACTCTCTCTCCTTCTTGATTTCAGTAACACGAATACACCCCTCAATTCATCATATGTGACATCAGGTATAAGTCGATTCACCAATAAACCCTCAATCTTATAAGTTTTGTTTACTTTGCAACAAATATCACAGTTGTTGATGCATCTTTTGTTTCTTTGTAACAAATATCAACCGGCTCGTGGGTGTTTTGAGTTTTTTTCTTTTTGAAGATGTATAATCTTTCTTTGTTAATCTTATGTTGATTGTAAAAATGAGAGAAGTTAATCAATTCTAGTTGTTTAATTCAAATCAAACAAAGTTTATGCTACTTGAGATATGTGGGTAAATATTTTCAAGTTGCTCTAGGTGTAGCGGGTGTTGGTATCACAACGTCAAATTTGGTGACATGTTTAACAGATGTATAGAAGATGAGCAACTCAATGGTGGCCAAGGCTGTGAATAGCTGGTGCAGGTTTACGTCCATGCTGCCACTACTAGTGGCGTCGCTTGTTGACTCGTATTGGGATCGATATTCCACCATTTTAGTTTCTTCAATCCTTTATGCTGGTGTAAGTCGCACTTCTTATTTGGCCAAATTTGATTTTGTTGAGCTATATGACCCATTGCAAATAATCCATTCAAATATGAACTTCATGGCATTTTTTTTCGTGTGCCTTTCTCTTAATTTATCGCAACAAAAATGTTTTCAGCGGAATAATTTGTTAGCAAGTAGTTAGCATCAATATAGGCAATCCAATCTCCTTTTAACTGGAGATGTAGGAATTTTTTTCCAAGTATAAAATATGCTTTTAGCATCAATATAGGCAAAACTACAATCTTCAATCATTTGTTGAAACTCTGAGCAGGCTGTGATAAGGAATGTTCCCCCCTCTGCATTCGTGAGCACCTAAAACACTGTTAAAGTCTTCAATAGCCATCCAAGGAACAGAGATTGAAGAATTAAGCCGGCAAATTCATTCCAAAGCTCTCTTCGAATAATATAATCCATGGAAGCATAGACAATGGAAAATGCAGAACATAAACCATCTATTGTAGCTAAGAAAGTAACATGTTGGGCTGTAGTTTTTATAATGGTAGGCCATTTATTCTTAGTAGAATAAAAAATCCATACGTTTGGTAATAAACCATCCCTAATAGTGGAAGTTAGAAAAATGAATCCCATAGAAGCTAAAATTTTCATCAAGTCTTCAGAAAACAAGATTTTTGGTTCAGAAACACATAAAATCAGGTCTGTAATGGACATACCAAGAATTGAGCATTTTTTTAGAATAAGGATTGCCGAATCCTCTAATGTTCCAATAAAACAAATTCATTTATGAGAGGATCCAGGTTCACTCCTCAAATTATAACTTATCTGAGTCTTTAGCTCCTTAGCTTTAGTTTTTAGCTTCTTCTTCTGAGAGTTTGAAAGGACAGTGATAAAACCATCCTTATCTTCAATATTCTTTCCTGTAGTCTTCTTTAAATTGTTAAGGCATGCATTGGTTACATAGTCCCATGGTTCAAAGTCTCGGTATCGGACACTCGATTTTCAACTCGGTCGCGGTATCGGGCGATACGCAAAGATACGCAATTTAGAGAGCGCGAAAAATTCCGAAAAAAATATATAAAATTTAAAAAAAATAAGATTACAATATGTACCAATCAGATATATTCAAACCATTATTTAATATGCATTACATTGTATGATTAGTTATTTTGAAGTGCGGCGGACTTGCATATTACTAAACGTACTAATTTTATTTTTAATTATTTAAAATATCTAAATAATTACGTTGTTCTAATCAGTCCACTTCATGTACCAATCAGTCCACTTCTTGTTCTAATCGAAAATCGATCAGATTATGTTGCGAAGCTTCATTTTTCTTCTCTTCCATATCTTCATTAATTTCTTGTTCCTCTTCTTCATCCATGAGTCTGACCCAAGAATCTCTGAGAAATCTGGTAAGAGTATTGGCTGAATTATAAACATTTGATATAGAACTCAAATTCGCCAAATGTTGCATCTGAATCGCGGACTCGGTCTCTTTAGTATTTAGTTCTTCATAATCTGTAGAGCTTCTTTATCCAAGATATTATTATCTGGCCTCTCCTCTTGAATATTTTCTGTGATTACAACATCAATATTAAGAGCATCAGTTGAGCAATTATCATATTGTACCTCATATTCCACTGCCATACATGGGGTATCTTCCTGTAGCTTCTCACCTTCAATATTTTTAACCTCAACATCTGCTCTCTTTTGATGGTCCCCCTTCTTGATTTTGTTCCCTCTGATCAACTTTCTCCTTGCCTTTAACTTGTTGCTTCATCAAGTATATTCCATCTAAGTGAATTCTTCTAATAATTTTGCATCCCAAGTTGAAGGCGAGAAGCAATTGTTGTATCCGCTCTAAGAGTGATTAGTCCACTTTGCATTGAAATCAACGAATGGGATATGGTACAACTGAACAATGCATCCCAAGTTGTGATCAAAGAGATAATACATATTCCCACTACAGATTATATACATGTGTCTCTGGTGAAAACAGGCTCTGGAACACCTTTCATATCAGCATTAGAGCTAAGGCCATCGAAAAATTCCATATATAATTCGGAATCTGAGGCATCATTAGCTCTCTACAGGAGATATGATGTCGGTTCAATGACCAACTAGGCAATCAGGTAAGGCACCATATGATATTCTTACTGTTTCGTTGATGTCCAAAAGCAGGGAAATAGGGAAAATATGTACTTAGTCACTAGTTTTTATCTTTAATTGAATTCATGTTTACATTTTCATAACCAATGTGTGCCAAGGTGTACATGTGGCATAATTTATGAAGTATTAGAAACTCTAATACTTTAGTTTTAGTGACATTTCTTAGTTTTAATGCCTAAATGTACATGTGGCATAATTTATAAAGTATTAGAATACTCTAATAATTTACATGTGGTAACGGGTGAGATTAAGATCATATTAGTGTTAGTGACATTTTCTTGATAAAGTCTCAAATTAATAGTCACCTTTTAAAAATAAAAATATTAATTTTACTCTAGTTAATAAGTTTCAATCTTGACCATTAAAGTTTTTTCTTAAAAAATTTAACTTCTTTCCCTTGTTTCCTTGTTTGTACTCGTCTAATTTTTGTTCCAACAACAACTCTCACTCAGGTATGAAAATGATACTTATGATCGTATTTGGGAACCATATAGCTCTTTTGGTTGGCAATCAATCAATGCACCACCTAATAGCGATATCCGAGGCAATTCAGAGTCTAATCTTCCATTGTCAGTTTTTAGAACTGCTGTTAGACATACAAATGGATCCAGAACCTTATTTTGGCGGATGGTTCCATTTGTTCCTGCATTTTGCTGAGGTTATGCAGCTTCTGTCCAACCAATCCAGAATATTCAATATTTCTCGGAATGGTAACTTAATGTATGGAACTACTGTTCCAAACTACCTCCTTTCAACTTCTCTGTATACCGTATACTCTGTGAGAATCCCTTGAGTTTTTCGATTTACATGAACGGTGGTTCCACACTGCCCCCAATTCTCAATGCTTTCGAGATTTACATGGTCAAAGAGTTCCCACAATCACCAGCTAATTAAGACGATGGTATGTATATGTGACCTTATGTAGATTTCTTTGCCTCCTGTTGGGATTAATATTCATGGGACTAGAACAAGTGAAACTTGTGATATGTTTGGCATGATGTTTATAGCAATACTCAAATTCAAAAATGTTAGTCTTTGAATTGAGTATTGCTACACATCCCAAAAATGGGGTCCGAATGCATTGATGTGCCATATATTTGTTAAGGGTACAATACATCAATGCATTTCGGGAGCCATGTTTGGGAAGTACAGCATTTTCATTTGAAATCTTAAAGGGCCCTTCACATTACAAATGTGATATAGGTTGCCAAATCTGTACAATTTGAATTTAATTAACATATACGAGTGCCTTATTGCCTATGTGAGTAGAGCACAGGAATATTTAGTTTATGGCATGCCTTGAGGTTAATTATGAAATAGCTCTGTTAATTGCAAAGTCCACTAATGAATATTATTGTAATTGGCAACCAGGAACCTCTTCTCAAGTGCGTTGAGTGGGAATATAGATTCCTCAATATCCACTCACTACAATCCTTGTTAGTAGAAACTTATCCGGGAGCGTTGAGTGGGAGCTTGTTTGATTTTATGTGAGTTAGTGTTTTCACGCTGCAATTAACTCATAATCTGATAGAACTTTTTTCGGTTCATGGCCTGCAGAAACTTATATAGACTCACGGGATCAGTTCCATCTGCTCTCCTTGAAAGAAGAAATAATGGATCTCTGTCATTGAGGTCTGCTACACTGCTCGTTCACAACCATTAACTCAAATTTTCAAGATACCAAACAGTCCTCATCACTGCCTTCGATTGGTAATATTCTTATTTTATGTATACATTATTAGTCCTCTGTTTAATTTTTTAATCTTATATTAGTTACTTTGTTATTTACTTGTCTGAAAAACAAAATTCAATACTTGACACGGATGGTTACGTGATTATCTTATTGCAGCTTCAACTTCCTATTTCTTGAGAATTATGGTGTGAGAAAATTGGAAACACTTTTCGCGGTCCTCATCGCAACCATGTCACTCTCATTTGCATGGATGTTTGTTGAAATAAATCCCAGTAGAGTAGAATTTCTTCTTGGTCAGAATATTCTTTCAAGTGTTTCTTAATTAATATATATTACTTTAGCTTTTATGAATTTAAACCACTGCATTATTGGACCTTATAGGTACTTTGATTCCAAAACTTAGCTCGAGAACAATACATGTTTCTACACTCTGCACTTTTACAACCATAAAGTAGGACGGGTCCGGGAAAGGCATTTTATGGAACTGAAGTTGCAAATAATATCGGACTCGGAAATGCTGGCCAGTATCTTCAAGACAAATACGGTGGAGAATTGCTCCCAATTTTGTATATATGGGCTATTGGGCTGTTAGCAGCTGGTCAAAGTAGTACTATCACTGGCACTTATGCTGGCCAGTTTATAATGGGAGGTTTCCTAAATTTGCGCTTGAAGAAATGTCTGAGGGCATTGATAACAAGGAGTTTTGCTATCGCCTCTCTTCTAAAGGTACGTTCATATAATCCTTTTTTGTTCTGAATCTTGACCTTAAATCCTTGTCAACTCTAATTTTTATGGGCTAATACGGCATTTGACCCCTTCTGTCTTTCTATATTGAGTTTGAGTTTGATCTCTATTATTTTCCTTTCTTGAAATTTGACACGTGAAAAAGTATCATAAATGATCATAAAGCGTCTCAAAAGATTCTCACGAAACGTCACAAGAAGTGTGTTTATGATACTTTTGGAGATCAAAATGTAATGAAGGAAAATAATGAGATTTTATAGGGTTATAGTATCACTTTACGCAACAAATATCTATATATCCCATTCTTCATTTAAAATTAAAGGGTGAAACTTACATCGATGACACGGATTAAAAAAAATACTTGCACTTAAAAAACTTACTTTTCATAATAAAACCTAGTATAAATATTTTAATTTCAAATGAATGGGTGAGATCACACTCCTTGCAATCTGCTTGCGACACTTCGAATGAGAAGGCAGCACTTCAAATGAGAAGGCAATATGCATCATAAGGTTCTATAGTTAATTAACTCAATTTGCTTGCAATCTGCTTTGTACTTGCATCATAAGGATTCATAGATAAATAACTCAATCTTATTATCACAAGGCAGTATCCATCTTTTATATATATACATATAATTAGTCTTTGTGCTTGCAATCTGCTTGAGAAGCAGGTCTCTGATTACTGGACGTGTGCATTGCACTGTGAATTTGAGAAGCAGATCTCGATATCATTCCCAATTGTGCTGGATGGTATAGTGTACACGTGCATTGCACTGTATAAATTTGGGTTATAAAAAAGAAATATTTTAGAGAGAGTAAAACTTAAAATTTTCGAAACATTAAACACCTTTGTAAAGGCAGAGTAGCTGTCAGCAGCAATGAGCTAATAACTAAAAAACTTGTACCATAATATGAGCTGGTGCAGAACATTGCTGTTAAGGCAGAGTAGCTGGAATTTACTTGAATGAATTAGAAAATGGAAAATGGAAATTGAATATTTTATATTTTGTTGTATTAGAACTGGTGCAAGCGTGATTATAGTAAACTTAATGATTGCTTTATTTATTATTAAGTTTCAGAACATTGTTGTTATTTAAGATATTAAATAAAAAGGAAAGTTAAAGGTTAAAGCATAATCACACATTTAAGTGCTAAAATTATTTGCAAGTTTAACTTTTGCCCGCTTTGGCTTTAGTTGCTGAGGCTTTAACTATTGTTAATTATTGCATATACCTCTTTTCATATCTTCAACTGATGCTGCAAAGCCAGGTTGACTTTTTTTATTTTTATTTTTTAATCATAGTTTTTAGTGGTAAGTTTTTCGATTAAAGGAAGTTTGCGGGGGACACCCCTGCCCCCTCAAATCCACAATTGTTCAGTAGCTCTACAGCTTGTGTATCACATCTATTGATTGGAAATTTGAATCTGTGATCTTATTGTAATGATCAATTATTTACGTTTGATCTTTTTTTTTTCAAATTGGAGAACGCCTCGCGAATTAATTTAATTTTTTGTTGTTTCTTTGGTTTCAGTACTCTAGACATTTCTTATATTCCCATCCAGCTCAACCATTGGGTCCGGAGGACTTGGTTTGGAGAACGGTTCGTTACTTCTATCCTTTTAACTGTACTCTTCGCTTTCACTAGTGTTTTTTGAAATTTTTTGTTATTTAAATATTAGAAAGTATTGTTAAATGAGTAACTGTGTATGCGAATTAAGATTTTTTTTGAATTTTCCATCTCTTTAGCATGTTTGTTAGGCTTCATTTTCCATGTCATCATAACTGTTTGAAACAATTGACATCTAGCCTTATTAGACTTATGATGAATGTTTACATGAGAATTAGCGTAGAACTCATCATCAGATCCACGAGTATGTCGATATTTAGCAATTTTTTTGGCGGCTTACTTCACCCTTTTTTTGACAGAGTGTTGTGCAATTTTTTTTACAGTGTTTGTGCAATTAATTTGGGTGGTGGATAATTTTTTGTACTAAAATAATTTTGTATGACTAAATGTTGATATTACAGCTAATATGATAATTTTATTTTGTTTGATAGAATGTAATTTTTGGATCTTCATCAAGTTTTCAGCGTTACGGGTTGCGGCGTTGATAGCGATGATAACAGAACGGAAGTTGATAGTCAATAACAACAGGCTTCTTTTTTTTATTTCATTTGATTGGTTATATTATAAAAACATCTAATTTCGGGATGATTGTATTAAGATGTTATATTGGATGCATTTATTAAAATTATGTAACTATCGAGGTGATTGTATTACGATGTTTTATATGTTTGGTTTAAGCTTATTTTGTAAATAAAGAGTGGAGGCTTGTATAAAATGTAAATGTTAAATATAATGCCATTGTTTATGTGAACTATTTTTGTATATGTTCTTAGGATTTAAGTAGTGTGATAAGAATAATTGAATTTGTTTAAATTCAGGATATTTGATCTTGAAAAATATATATTTTTTAAATATGTATTAATATTACTATCGGATCTTTACCGTTACAAAGTCAGACAAAAGTGTTATAAAAAAGGTGTAATAAGGTTAAAGTAGTAACACAAAAGTCCGTTACTAAATCATAATTAGTAGCGGTAAAATACTGTTGGTAAATTCAGAATTAGTAACAAAATTTTAACGCTACTATTAGTAACGGTAAAATTTTGTTACTAATTTTGTGCTCCACGTCTTTTTTCTAAAGGAAAAATTTCGTTAATAATATTTCTAGTAATGGTAAAATACCGTTACTAAAGGTGTATTTTGATGTAGTGAAAGCTAACCTAGGAGTTTGACTTTATAATAGAGGCAACAATAAAAGAGGAGAAAAGTCTAATTTAAAAATAAAAACAGAAGTATGCAATTGGCTCATAGGAAACCTCTAAATCATATGTGAAACCAAATTGAAGGTAGAGACATCATATCTACATGTGAATTCCTCTAACCTAGGTATGGAGGTACGAGATTTAATCAAATTTATAGGAATCTATTAAAGAACCTATGTTTGATAATATACCCGCCACCAATTTTCCTCCTGAAAGCAATGAGAAAATTTGATCAACATTAGGGTTTGAAATTTCCAAATCCCCTCAACATTTTCCAAGATATGCCAAGGGGACTTCTTCACATCTATTAGTCTTTATTAATATCTGGTCGTTGAAAAATTGTGAATATGGTGTTCACAAAAAAAATCCACACGTGATGTACAACTACACCCAAAATCTAAACTAATACTCTTCACGCGAAACATTTTGGCATGGTTTTTAGCCGTGCCAAAATTTAATAAGTTTAGTTATTAATCTGAAGCAATTAGGAGTTGTGCCAAAAATTGGTCAAAGCAAAACCTATTTTGACCAAAAAGGCATCCTCGATCGTTTCCCCCCCAAATTGAACTCCCTCTTCTCTATTATCTCAAAATTTTGAAATACCTATAACTCTCAAAACCCTCTCAATGTCCTATCCTCGCCCTCTCTGATTAACTCAAATGTGCTCTCTCTCTCTCTCTCACACACACACACACACACACACACACACACACACACACACACACATATATATATATATATATATATATATATATATATATATATATATATATATATATATATATATATATATATATATATATATATATATATTTATTTATTTCTATCGATCTGTGATCGGTTATGCTCACACTTAAGCCATCTTCGGCCACCGCTCTGTGATGAAATGTATATAACCATGACTTCCGCTTCTCTCTCTCTCTCTCTCTCTCTCGCATAGTTTTTTCCCAATATCCCAATCAAAATAATCAATCCCTGTATTTTGTATTGATTTTAAAAAAATCTATGTTTTTTATTTAATTTTTCTTAATTAGAAAGACTTTGTTTAGTAGGAGAGTCTATGGGAGTTTAATTTAATCAGGTATGATTATTTCCACATGGATTAGGGCTTTTGAATGAATCAAAATAATTTGATTTGAGAAAGTAGGACTATCTATCTTGTTATACATAAATGACTTAATGTGCAAATTTTGTTTTCATGTTTGACTTTTAGTTATATTGTTTTTGGATTTGCTCTAATTGGCCTTTGATTTTACCCCAATCTTATATCTTTCTTTTTTGGTTTAGGTATTAGGTAGTGTTATTAATGTATTCTTGGGATTTTTTCCCCCACATATATATTTTCTTATTGTTGGCAGTTTGGCACTACTCAGAGAGGGGTGATAGAGAAATGAGTATAGAAGGAGTCCTACCATCATGTATGCTCACCCTACAATCTTTTCCTCATTTTTTTCTTTAATATTTAATGAAGGCCCCTTTTTCAGATTTCTTCAATCATCATTTTGTTTTTTTAAGAAACTTTTGGAAGTATGCTTTTATTTTATACCTAACAAAGTCGCAATGCCTTACTTTCATGCAGTTGTAATACTAGATCATGACAAAACAATTGTTTGTTACTTATGAGTTTCGTTGCTCGACCAAATGTAAGACATAGTACCATATAGCTATCATAAAAAACACTCATTTTTGTGTGTGCGCGCGCGCGTGTGAGACCTGCACACTTAGTACATGGATATTAAACACTAAAGCGTACCCGATTCTTGGGATGGGATAAATATGGATTGGCCTAAATGTGGCAATGGGTAGATGATTGTGTAATACGCCGTAAATTACGTGAGTAGAGTAGGAAAATACGTTTTATTTAAATTACGTGAGTAGAGTAACTTAATGTGAGTTTTATTTAAATTACGTGAGTAAAGTAATTTAATATGATAAAATACGTTTTATTTAAATTACATGAGAAGAGTAATTTAATGTGATATAATGTTAATAAAGCTGAATATGACGATTAAAAATTTACTAAATGTGAAGTAGTAAATTTTGAATGTTGATATGTACGGTCTAGTGACTATATGGACGTACCGGAGTTATCTCAACCGAATGTCGCGCGTAGGACAAAAATTAAAGATGAGAGTAGAAAAATATTTAAGAGACTCAAACGATAATTTAGAGTCCACAGATGATTTCAAAAGGGTCGAATTAGTCAAAATAGTGTACCCGGGGGTACTAGTTGAGTGCCGGGTCGTTTTCGAGCTAAACCGAGACCATTCGGAGGCATTTTGGTCTCTTTACAAATATGGGTAAGTAGACCTACGAATTTTGAAACCCTAGATCAGATTATAATAGTTGAGGCTAGGGTTAGAAAGAAAGAAAATACACCATAGCCATTAGAGAAGAGAGAGAGACAATTTCCTAAGGCAAAAGAAGGAAGGAAGGGAAATTCTAAGGAGATTTCACCATAAAGTTGTTGGGAAGGAGGATTGAAGGATCAAAATCATCAACCATCATCAACAACCACGAAATCAGACCCTACAAATCATAAGGCAAGTGGTTATTTGCAAAATAAATTGAGTTATAATACCCATATTTAAGCTTTATGAAGAACATAGTTTTTATGATATTTTTGGGAGAAAAACAATTGATTATGACCCATGATTGGTAGGGATTTCATGTAGGACATTTTTGGATCTCCAAATATTCTGATATCATAGAAAACTAGATGATTAAATCGATCCAAAAATCTGGAATTATGATGAAAGATGTAAAGAATGTATTTTTAGGGTTCCTGAATACTATAAAGATTTTTAGTTGATTTGACCAAGATTTATAATGGTTTTGTTGTTTTAAATCGTTAGTAATCATCCCAGAACATGTAGGAATGATTAGAAATTGTTGGTTGCAAATATGGTGAATTATCATGAAAGATAGATAGATAAAAATGGTGAAACCCGCATGAAGAAGACGAACTGGGTCTGTCACTGCTTGATCGATCGATCGACCATATCCCCTCGATCGATCGAGCCTGGCTGGACTTTAGAAAATTTTGTGAATAAATTTCCTTTAATTACCGTCGCTTGATAGGAACCTTAGTGATGATATTTTACCTATGAGGAGACTTCATAAATATCAGTAGGTGTACCATTAGATTTCTTCATAAATGATTGAGGGGGAATTTTGGAGAAATGGACCGACGGGAGAGTGATCGATAGCCGTATGTTTGGATTGTGAGAATTTGGCTACGGAAAGGGTGAGAGTAAATTTCCGGAATAATACCAGTAGGTTAAAGTTAACTTAACTACTGAATTAAGGGAGGGGTAACTAGGGCCCTTAGAGTTGCGTGAATACTCGAATAAATACAATAGCGAAATAAATTATAATTAATGAGTACGGTGAATATAAGTAAAATATATTACGTACGGACATAATTTGATAGGTCGGGTGTGTACCCACTAAATTATACAAAAGTTTGGGTTAAGAGAATTTTACCTAATTAATTATGTTAGGGTCGATGTAACATTCCGAACTAACATAAAGTTATTATATGTTTGGGGTCAATGAAAAATGCCGAACCAAACTTTAAACTAGTGTCGCGATGAAAGAGTCCCGAACCAGAATATGTGTATATATTTATATTTTTAAATAGTTGGGGTCGATGGATCATTCCGAACCAACTCTTACTTGGGGTCGATGAATCATTCCGAACCAAGAGTCCTTTATGTGTGGTAAAAGGATATGTTAGTGATAACTGATATTAAATACATTATTTTGTGATAAAATGTATTCTATATGCATAATCTACGGATTGAAAATAGTAGATAATTGAATGAATTGTAAATATCTTAGTAATAATTTATAGCGTGATGTAATTATTACAAGAATAAGAACAACGAGCAGTAAATAAGTTACCTACGCTTATGGGTGGTATAACTAGGTGAACTAAGTGTCCTCGTTAGACATGCACTATAGAAGAGAGGTGAGGAAGTCCAAGGGAGTTGTGCGAAACTTTAATATGTGTAATCAATAACTCAATGGTGATAACTGCTTGCAAAATATTTTCAAAATGTTTTGAGTACTAACTCTTTCTATGTAAATTTTTTTAAAACCTTTTAGGTGCCCAGCCACAGGGACACCCAGCATGATTTCATTCTAGAGATTTGGGAGCTGCAGCACGTGTGGATGTTGCAGGGATTGTTTAGGCGCTTCCTCTTTTTCAGTTCTAGTGCAGGATCTTAGTTTTAACACTTTTAGTTGGGACATGTTGTCCTATCTTTACTGCTACAGTTTATTTTAGTTATGGATTTTTAGTTGTCTTTTATTGGCTGTGGTTTTCGGCAAGACTTTACCTACATTCAGTTAATTATGCAAACTGCTTTATTATTACTAGAATTGTAATGTGTTTGTATGGATTATTTATTCTGCTTAAGGAAGATAAAATTTGGCACTCGTTTAATTTCACTTAGGTGGTTAGTAAATTAAAAGGCTTTCGGCAGTGATTCTAAGAATGAACCATTTAAGAAACCTGTTTAAATTAAATTAAGGCTTGATCACCCAAGGTTTAATTAGGTGGGGTGTCACAGATTGGGTCGCATTTTGACTGGGCAGACGGTTTCCCACCTACAACCGCACTAACCTCATTGCAAATAAACTCCATAACTGCATAAAAAAATACACAGTGAGACAATAGGTCTCCTCTAAGGTAATTGTTCAATCACATAAAAACATATATAAAACCAAAAAATAAAAACTCAAATATTAAAAAAAGTAAATAAAAATAAATAAATCTCAGATCTCATTATATATATATATATATATATATATATTTACCTCACTTAACATACCAATGAATATGCCCATTTTTTTTAAAGTAGTAAAAAATTTAGTTTTTTTAAGGGTTATTTGGTTTTCCCCCCACTTTTATTTTTTGCAATACACCCCCACTTTAAAAAAAATTTCAATACACCCCCGTTCCATGAAATGGCCGTTAAAAACATTTGTCAAACTTATTTAATAGGGTTGACTCAGTTTTTTAAACATTTTTATTAATTAAAAAAAGAAAAAAAAACCTCCAAAATGAAAATAAGCATGTTTTTCTAGCCTACTCTAAAACTAAATCAAATAGCCCTCCTATACACTCCTCTCCCATTCCTAAACATTTCATTCCAACCCTATTTAGACATAAATCTGTCGACGGAGATAACACTGACCGAAATTTTTTCTTGGCGTCTAGTTTGGGTGGAGGCTTGTCGTCAGAGGTTTGCGTCGAAGGTTGATGATGGTGAACCTAGATCATCTGTTTTTCACTTATTTTGTATGCATTCTCTGAATTGATTTTGCCGATGAAGTCCATGTGTTTGTGAAGAACTTGAAATATATTTCTTCCACGCTTGTTTTTCCATTGATTTTTGCCACTGATTTCTTAAAGAAATCCTAACAGGTTTGTTTTGCCATTGATTTCTTCCACATTTTTTTGCCACTTATTTCTTGAAGAAATCTGAACAAATCTGTTTTGCCACTGATTTATTCAACATTGTTTTTGCCACTGATTTCTTGAAGAAACCCAAACACAATTTTTCATAGTTTCTCATAGTGGAAAATTCTAGTTAATATAAATTATTCATAATTTTTCACTTGTTGAAGTTTATATTTGTGATTAATCTGTTTATATTTAAATAAGCATTGATATTTGCAAGTTGGATGAAGAGGGGTATGAATGTCCTACTTTTGATTCAGACTATTCAGAACATGATGGTAATGGGGAGTATGAGGATTTTGTGAAGGATGAGGATGTGTTGAATGGTGTACCATTTAAGTAGGGAATATAGGGAATTTGTTAGGAAGACTACCGAAATTAGGGTTGATGTAGAAGAGGGGGATGAATTTGTAGAGGAAAATAAAGAGTGTAGTCTTTTTGAAGGGATGGAGTGGGCGAACCTTGAGGAATGCAGACACCACTTGAAAAAGTTTTTCATTATTAATAAGTTCGTGATAAAATATGTTAAGAAGGAAAACTATAGGATTATGGAAGCTTGTAAGGAACCTAATTGCTAATGGTTTTGTAGGATTCAGAGAACCAATGATGGGCATATAATGAAAGTAAGGAGTTAAGGCTAGAACACCCATGCTTTAATTACTCAAACTCAGTAATCCTTATGCTTACAAAGGGGTTTGTAGCCAAAGAGATTGAGTTGCAAATGAAGTTACATCACAGGTCGTATAAGCCAAAGGATATTCAAGTTAAGATATGGACAAATGTTTGAAATATAATAAAGAGAATAGGTTTAAAAATAGATTATGTTCTAAAATAGTTAAAAAAAAGTTACTTTTAAAACAATTACAAAAACATTATTTTTAATAACCGTTATCTTTAAAACTAATTATATTAAAAATAGCGTTTTAACTATAAAATAATATTTTTAAAACAATTAATTATTATAGGTGCCCTTTTTAGAAGTGTGCTTTAGGAGAAAACAATTTTTCTTTTCAAAAAATCTTTTCCAATTTTATTTACGCACCAAGTTTGTGAACCAATTTTACTTGAGCGCAATTTTATCCTGCTTAATCTTAAACATGCATCTAGCGTGATTAAAGCAAGTAAAATGATTCAAGTCCACACAACAATGCCAATGAACGAGGAAACCATA
The DNA here is from genome assembly GCA_949130495.1 of Sambucus nigra. Lineage (NCBI taxonomy): Eukaryota > Viridiplantae > Streptophyta > Magnoliopsida > Dipsacales > Adoxaceae > Sambucus > Sambucus nigra. The sequence continues at coordinate 605,059,749 of OX422214.1, read as the reverse complement.
AAGGAAAAAACCTAAGAAAACCCTTGCCAGACAATCACTATGATATGGTTTTACAAAGTACAAATAATAGACTTACTAAACGACTCTATCCCCACAAGCCTTGACGCTCTTCTATGCTTCAACCACTCCTCCACAGTGCAACGCAGAAATCCTTCCACGCCAGGTCCATAACACATTCCTCCACGTGTATCTCTCCCCCTTTTTATCTCGAACAGACAATAGGTGAAAATGACAAACAAGCGTCGTATCTAGCATAAGAATAATCAGATGAAGCATATCAAGATAAACAAATGTAGCCAGCTAATAATAATCAGAAGATACCAAATCGTAGCTAGCAAACAGTCACATGAATGAAATCATCAATATAAGCAATGATGTGCCTAAACGAATCAATGCAGTGTATGAATCAATCATGAAAAAGCAATATCGACTGCATGTAAACTGTCCAAAACAACCCATAAGTACCAAAATAATATGATATCAACATATATATGAAGAAGGTACAAGATCAGAAAGAAGACAAAAAAAATACTCTCTGGGTCGTTCGAGCGACATCGCCAGGTTATTTGAATGACTAAGGCATGTCGTTCGAACCAGGTAAGAAACGAACTGAAACAATAGCACCACGAGCGAAGCATCAAAGAAATGACCTATCTCGCGACTATACCTGAAACTTTTAATACCTTGTTACTAATGTCACGCGATCCATTCGTCGAACGACTTGGACATGTCGTTCAAAACAACAACTGGAAATACGAAACAATAGCAAAACAGACTCAAAACACAAAATATGAGTTACATGTTAACATAGTATCAAAGTACTTAAACATGGATACATAATGAATGGACGTGAACTACAAAAAATGAATCACAACCTAGACACATTGAAACGATCAAGAAGCTCTAATTGATAGCTAAATTTAATCATACTAAGTTTTAGCCATATGTGACAATTAATATATTGAGCTTAATAAACTAAACTAACAACATGCACACAAATTCAGAATTTTAACGATTCTACAACAAAAGCGTCAAGACACGACTTTTCAACATTAGGATTCGTGTTGCAAATCCGTTGTACTTTTGCACCCAAACTTCCTTAAATAATCATAATTCGTTTTCTATATCTTTTGAGGTTTTAAGTCCTCTCCTTCGAGAACTCATGATGATACGCAAATATTGTGTATTTCATCCTCCGAACCTACTCATTTTAGCCCCCTCGGGTATCTTATTCCCTATATTTATGCTCGTTAACCAGACAACCTCGGATTTCCACGTTAACATGTTTTGCAGGGGTTAATTGAGCTTTTATAGGTATATGGATGCTAAGTGTGAAGTTCGGACGCATTCCGCTCGATTTTCGTACATGACCGCACGTTCAAGGGAAATTTAGTCATTTTACAAATTGGGCACCTGGTCCAACATCTACACGGAAGTTGTATTCCTCCTCGCTAGCTTCGCATCGCCGCGAACGATGCACGATTCCGAGTCCGTATGAAGAAGTTACGACACTTTTGGCGGAAGAGAAAAGCATTGAAATCAAAAGAGGAGGAGAAGAGGAAGAAATGGCAATGCAGTAGGCCTCTTGGCTCATCCCTGCTTGATCAATTGATCGACAATTTTGGTCGATCGATCGATCCTGCTTGACAGTTGAAATTTTGCTCTTGATTGATCGATCGACCAAAGGGGTCGATCGATCAATCCCCTGTTTTCTGCAGATATTTTGCCTTTTCTTTTCTTTTCTCTTTTCTTTTCTAATGTAATTCCAACTTAGTATAAATAGACTTTTTTGATGTAATAACAGATATACACAATTTTAGGGTAGAATAGCTTAGGGTTTGGGGTTTTTTGGTTAGTTCTTCTTCATTTCTCTTTGGTTTGACACCCCATTTGGATTGTAAGTTGACTATTCATCTCCCCTACCATTTAATATAACTTATTTTCATTATTTCTTGCTTTGTAGTGTAATTTCCAAGCTTTGTTAATTAGATCATGCTTTCTTTACACGCTTTCTAGGTAATTATCGCGTTCCATATACCGCTTTCCATATTATAATAGAAATTTTCACCCAGAAAAAAGAAGTGAATAAAATGTTGGCAGGCATAATTTATTTCTTTGGTAATGAGAAATTCAATGTATAAATATTAAAGTATTTGGAATCATTAATACAAAAAAATAAGAAAATTAACTCTGATGTTTGGGTCAATTTTAATTTTGTTCCCAAAGTTTCAAAAGTTGTTAACATGAGTTTTTTCAATTGCTCAATTTTAATCCGGCATCGCAACTCTCTAAGAGAAGTTAACATAATATTGACCGATCACCCAGTAGTTATGGTATTAATTAGTTCAGTCGTGCAACATTTTATTTGGATTATATTCGTGTTTTGCTAAATTAAATTGTGTCGTGCCGTGCCATGCCATTTTTATTTAAATCGTGTTTGTATTTGGTAAAAAATTGAGATTTTATGTCATTCCATGTCATGTTGACTTTTAATTAGATTGTGTTCGTATTTGGTAAAAAAAATAAGATTTTGTGTTGTGTTCCATCACTTTATGCTATTGAAAAAAAATTATCACATTTTTTACCCTTACAAATGCGTATTTCCATCCCCTCAACAAAATATCTGGATCCACTACTTTTTGGGTCGTATTAATTTTAGTTAAGAATATAAGATTTTATGTAGTACGGTGTCATGCAACATTTTAATTTGGTCGTATTTATGTTTCACAATAAAAGAAAAATATAAATGAGTGAGTGAAGTATATACCAAATAAGTGAGTAATTTGTCAATAATTGTTTCTGAAAGTGTGAATTGTAATTTCTATTATTAAATTGTGTTTAATTATTAAAATAAACAAAAAAAATATTCGGAAACAGTGGCCAATTAAAACACGACATGACACAAGACATTTTCTTTCTCTAAGGCAAACCTGGGCTAATAAAAAAATGCAAAACGCCGAAAACATGACACAAGACGTTTTTTTAAAGGGATTTTTTTAGGGTTTATGAATTAGAGTATTTATGAGTGTTTTATATGATGATTGAATAAAAAAATGTTGTAACCCAAAAAAAAATGCTTAGACTAAAAATTCAATAAAAAGTTTCACCATATGACCTGACACGATGCAAAATCTTATTATTTACCAAACACGAACATGACGAGATTATTACGATATGACACGAAATAATATTTTTTACCTTATAGGAAAATGACCAAATTCTGAGACACAAAATCATATTTTTTTACCTTACACGAATATGACTCAATTAAAATGCGATACGACTTAAGACGAACATGAATGAATACGTGTAAATTATTTATGTGTTCCCTAAGGTATTCTGATAGTTTATATGGAGCTCTTTAAGTACTTTTGTTCCTAGTAAGCACCTAAAGTATCTATATTTTTTTAGTTTTTCCATCACATCCATTTTTGTTCCTAGATACGTTTAGTTTCTTTAGTTAATAAAAACAGGAACAACGTTAATGGAAAACAATTTTTTTTTTAAATGATAAAAATTGAGAGGAAAAAAATAACAAAAAATAGTTTTTACAAATAAAAAATGGGTGAAAATGAGAAGAAAAAATTAGTCTTTTTGTTCTTTTAATAAAATAAATTTGGATAAGAAAGGTCAAATGGCTTTGGATTAGAGGAAGATAGCAGCTGTAATTTGGGATTTTGGATGTCTTGGCATGTAAAATGGAGTGCTAGAATGTAACAGGGGTAATTCCTACATTTAATCCGTTCTACACCGATCCTAAAAAATCCAAGCAACATTAAAGAGTCAAATCCGTGACAAACTTCTAACGGGACATCTACTACACATGAATGAAACTTACTATTTCAACAATCTCAGATCACTTAGACTTCACCAACGGGTCAACATCCCTATGGTCATTTTCCATTTCTGGACGAACACAATCCGGTTATCAAGAAGGATGTTCACCCTCATCAGGTAATTCTAGTATTCCATTATGCCCAATACCATTACGTATACACCTTTCTCTCTCTCTCTTTACACTTACACATCTCTCTCTCTCTCTCTCGATTCTGCCCCTCTTACAGAATACAGGTTATATATCCTTGCACACACACAGCAATATACAATTATATTTACTTACAGAATCTATTTCTGCTCCTCCAAGAAAATCAACCCCACATTTACAGCGTCTATGTGTTGTTTTCTCAGGTAATGTTACATCCATTAACCGTTTTCGTATATTTTTCTACATGAAAATGCCAAATATGGCTAACTTTATTATGTATAACGTATCTAACTGGTGTTGTTACCCCTACTTGCTCTCTCTATCAATTGCTTCAACAATATACCTACTTTTTCCTTGAACAAGGCCATGTCCTCGACCATATCAATCTTGATGTCATAATAAAAAATATTTTAACAAAGACGCAATTGAATTATGGTTTTTTTATGAATTATCGGTTGGGGATTTCATTGACAAAGTGCATGCAATGGGTCTTTGTCGACGGGATGTTGATCCGAATCTTTGTCTAAAATGCATTACAAAAGCAACTTTCGAAATACACGGTCAAAGTCATTGCCAAAACAGTATGATTGCAAAATTACTACTTTGGCAACGACTTTGACTTTGTATTTCGAAAGTTTCTTTTGTAATGCATTTTAGACAAAGATTTGAATCAACATCCCCTCGACAAAGACCCTTTCCATGCACTTTGTCATTGAAATCTCCGACCGATAATTCATAAAAACCCATAATTCAATTGCGTCTTTGTTAAAATATTTTTTATTACGACTTCAAGATTGATATTATCAAGGACATGGCATTGTTCAAGGAAAAAGTGGCTATATTGTTGAAGCAATTGATAGAGAGAGCAAGTAGGGGTAACTCATTGAGTAAATACGCTTCTAATTCGACGTTAGGACCCAAATATATTACAATTTTTAGTGTGGTCCCATATACGCCCAATTTATCTCTGCTCGAGTGCTCAAACTAGTTCGAAGAACTACTTCACATGTCATCAAAATATTGCAGTCAATCTTCATATGGACCGATGTTCACGCAAAATTGCATTATCCATTATGGCACTGAACGTTTCTTTAATGAAACCGTCGATATTACTTCAGGTACAAGTATATTAAAATACTAGTTTTACCACCTTTCAATACAAACTCAATATAGTTTCATTTTTGAAAAAGTAATTTGAACATTCATATCCAATAACAAATCATATATGTTATAGTTTTGAGATTTCTTAAAGCACGTAAAAAATCCAAAAAAAAAAACACTTTCATACATTTAAAAAGAAGCAAACTTGGTGTACATGTGCATGTTGAACAAATTCATACATTAAAAAATAAAAGGATCATTTTTGAATTTTGAGTACACTAGTTTTTCGTATTTGCTGGTTGAGGTACGTTAGTTTATAATATTTCTGTCATTTCTGACGGAAACTGTCAGTTGAACGTTGACTTTCATTTTTATGAGTCAAAAGATCATTTTGCCCTCATTTAATATACTTATCTACTATATCTATACAAGTCAAGAGATCATTGACTTGTGTGAGGATCACAAGTGGACCTAAAAAGTGGACTTTTTAATGGACCTTAATAAAAAAAACACCTAACAACCCATTAATTTTAATCCATATGGTGTCATTGGTCCGCGCCAGCGGCAAACGACACGTGTGTGACCTGAGACCCCCTAACCCACCCCACCCCTTACTCCACAACACATGTTACCCGATAGATTTAGTTTTATTGAATCTCATTTGGTTATTATACAAGATACACATCTACTACTCATTGGTGGCTTGGAAAAAATACTTCCCATATATGATTTAAATCGACCAGATGCACCTCCAAGAGAAGTTGATAACTTTCATTGTTCAACTAGGACTGTTGCATGGCTCCACAATGATCGGACCATATTAAGCTCCGGCACTGATTCTGGTGTGTGTGTGTGTGTGTGTGTGGGGGGGGGGGGGGGGGGGGGGGGGAGGGGGGGTAAAGGGGGTCTCGTTTAAGCTATAGCGTTTAAGTAATTTTTTTTAAACTTTATTAATGTATATTTAAAAATAGGTTTTAAATAAACATATTTAAAATAATGGTTTTAAAAATGTTATTTTTAAAATAGTTAATTATCAATAAGTAAAATTGTTATTAAAACCCGTTTCAAATATAATTAACTGTTATAATAATTGTTTTAATAATAACAATTTAGTAATTGTATCAACGTGCATTTAAAACAGGTTTTAATTTAAAAAAAAAGATTTTAAATATAATTGTAAAGACAAATTTCCAAGGGAAATTTGTATTTCGTTTGTAAAGATGCTAATCGTTGTTTTCTGTTTCGCCTACTCAATACAAACAAACCTAAATTACTACTACACTTGTGGGGCAAGCACAACGGTAAGTCGGGTATCGAAAATCCACAAGGACGAGATGCTAGAATTTAATTGATTTAATATTTCAGAATAAAAGTGTAAAAGATGATTAGAAACAAAAAAGGAAAAGATCCATGAAAGGGAAAGATTAATCTAGGCGAGGGTATTGAAACTAGATTAAGAAAGCGAGTAAAACTATAGGTTGCGTCGAATATCCCTCACCTGGGTTAATTTGTGTAAAATGGTTGCATGGGTCGACGAGTTATTACAAATGCGTCTCGTTTCGACAGTTAATTAAATCAAGGGTTGTCACGCCCCTAAATCCTCATAAAAGCCTAATAAGATTTTGGCGTCAACAAATATCTCGAAAATTACGTGCGAAAGGTCGTAAGCACGGGACATACATGATATGCCCCGTCAAATCTCCTAGGCGTAATAACTAGGACAACGCACCCAAAATAAACTCCGTAAACACTATCACCAAGCCAAGCAATGCGTTAACCCAAGTGAGTTCCATTTAAACATAACCTAATTTAAATTAGCTAGAAAGCATCGTAAAAACGCGGTATTATGGGTGTCAGTATGTAATCTCCTTAGTAATATATTTTTCTTTTTGTAATGGGAAAGGAAATCAAAATGGATATAGGAAGTGGCTTGAATTCAACTTTGTACAAAAGGGCTACTATGTCATTTACCCTTTAGATGAAGCTAATAGCACCACCCATTAAGGTGTTACTATGTTTTCTTAAAACTTTTTATACACATTTAAGGGCGAGGAACTTTAGTGTCGTAAAATTGTGTATGTGAGCAAAAAATATTATTCATCGAGGAGATTGTCGGAGTCAAAATATAGGTTGCAGTGTGGCACTGTTAATATAATAGTGATAAATTAACAATGGTTTATAAAAATGGAGAATCTAGCTTTACTCCCTCTTAAATTGATTCTTTGCTTTTTTGAGGCGATATCCCAAATTAAGATTTCATTTTCTTGTTTTAAATGTAATCAACATACAAAATGATTTGTATACTGTTTTGTAATTGATTGTCTTTTCATTTAGCTTTCTAATATTGTCGCCGACAAATAATATTTTTTTAATATAGTTCCCTTACATAATTGTTTGACACTAAATATCCCTCACCTCTTAATGTATACAAAAGTTCATGTACAAGTTCAAAAATTTTATGCATATATTACTGAAATTGGATATACATTAATTGTCTCCTTATTACAAAAAAATTACCGATTAGGGACTGAAGCCTATACAAATTATTTTTTGGCTATTAAAAACTATCTCACACTTTCTAAACAAAAAACATCAATTGATCACATGCGAAACCAAGGGAGAGAGAGAGGGGAAAAAAGGTTTAAGCTTCTCGTCTCTATAATGCCAGGTGTTAACACACGGGTAGTGCAACATTATTCTGTTTTAAGATTATTGAATGACCAATATTTTGCTCTTATCAAACGTCATTATAAAACAAACCTCATTATAAAATTTGATAATTTTTTTACATTCATCTTATTAACTTCTAGGAGCTAATTACTCAATACACATAGAAAAATCAATTAATAAAAAATTGTATATTGTGATGCATGGTGATAATTCTCTAAACTCTTTATAAATTGACAATAAGGAGAAGCTAAGACCAGTATTGTCAATAAGTTGAATAGAAAATATATCTACGTTCTTATTTTCTAATTTTAGTTGTATTTACAATAAAAATATATGTTTATATTGTTACGAGATTGTCACTAAGTCAAATCTAAGAAGAAAAAAGTTACATTTTGTGATTGAATGTAATTATATTACAACAAACATTTTTTTTCCAAATGTGTACATTTCCATTATAAAAATGTATCTACATAATTTCATGGTTTGTTAACACTTTAGTCCCTCGAACTTTACACCTTTTGAAACTTCAGCCCCGAAATATACACACTGGTACAATATTGTTTAGGTGTTTTTTCTAACCTACTTCAATTGATATTTGAGAAATAGAGTTTCGACGAGTGTTGGATAGTGACTAATGGCACAATATATGTACAGATAAAGGACAAGTAAGTAAACTAAGTTATGATGTATATATTTATAATGATAAGTAGCCTTAAGGCATAAATAAGTCTTGAAAAATTGCTCAAAGCAAATTTCAATTTTCATCCCTCAGACTATATATAACAAGTATGGTGTATACCGTGTAATAAAATCGTATTCTTGTTTGTGCAGCAATGGATGACTAATCATATATACCCAAAGCAATGATTGCTGTTGACCACTTGGGAGAGATCAAGGGAGGTATTTTCTAAGGGCCACCCATCGCAATTTGTTAGGAGTACTAATATTGTTATAGTGTGCTAGTGGAATAAGGATATTCATATGCATTTGTGGATACAGAGGTTATCTTCATTCAGTTTGGTAGGAGAAGCTTTACAGTTGTGGGAATCACTATTAGAAAAACACCTTTGTATGATGATTGTAAAATTTAATTTTATGACCCTGTATATTAAAGCGTAATAATTACTACAAGTTCCCCATTATGATCCTTTTTGCATTTAAACAAAATATATTTGTAATTTTTGTGACCATCCAATTTTAAGGGTCATATTAGTATGATATTTCATGATGATATTATTTTAACCGTCATACAGTATATTTATTTTAATGACGATATCTTGTACATAGTAATATCAAATATAAATTGAAAAATTAATATTTTTTCAATAAATTTATCAATCTATTTATGACATTTTTTAATAAAAAACAAAAAATATAGCACGAGAAAAAATTGTTTGCTCATATGATCCTAAAAACATCAAAATCTTGAGACACACTATCCCCAAGATCTTTTTATGATTAAGATGATGATAACTACCTAAATAACCACACCACCCTTCTATATCTCTACCACTCTCGCTTCCCCTCTCATCCCATCGTGAATCTCCTCACACTTCTACAACAACACAACCTCGTCATTATCCCTCTTGTGATTTGGAGAATTAGTGTTACTTCTGATAATATATCAAAGATTTACAATCAAATGGAAAAGAGAAAAAGAGAGGTTAGGGTTTCATCTTGACACAAACTAGAATACAATGCAATGAAAGGAAGAAGAGAGAATATATGACCCACTACAACCACCTATTAATAAAATAAAAGGGGAAAATACTAAAGTACCCTTAATGCTAAATAAAACTCTAATATCCCCCCTCAAACTCACGATGCTGCAGCGAGAAGCATTGATAGTTTGCCAACCAAAAAATAAAAACGCTGAACTGGATGAGACTTCGTAAACAAATCAGCTATCTGTGCGGAAGAAGAAACAAAAGGCAAAGTGATGGCGCCATGCGTAAGATTATGATGAGTGATATGACAATCAATCTCGATGTGCTTAGTCCACTACACCAAAATGGCCAAATTGTCACCTTTCAGCCGGCCACCCTTGTCAAGGTAATTGATCGTGACAACAAACACGCGTTTTGTGTCACGATCATTGACCGTGAAATGACTGTGACAAAGAATTATCACGGTCATTGACCGTGACAAGTCCGTGACAAATATAGTTGTCACGATCTTGTCACGGTCAAGGACCTTGACACGACCGTGACAACTTCTGCAGCAGAAACCCTTTGCCTTTATTTTTCCCTCCCGCCGTTTCCCTCCGTTTTCCAACTCTCTCTCTCTCTCCCCCCCCTCTCTCTCTCTATGCTGTTCTCTCTCTCTCTCTCTCTACTTTCAGGTTAATTTCTCTCTCTCTCTCTCTCTCTCTCTCTCTCTCTCTCTCTTCCATTTATATATATGTTTGTGTGTATATATATGTGTGTGTGTGTGTATATATGTGCGTGTGTGGGGGGTGGGGCAGGGTAGGGGCTGTTGTATGTGTGTGTGTGTATATGGTGGGGAGGGGTGGGGGCAGGGTGGGGGTAGGGGGTGGGGCAGGGGGGGCTATTGTGTGTGTGTGTGTGTATATATGTGGTGGGTGGGGGTGGGGAGGGGGGGTGAGGCAAGGTCCCATTGTAATTCTCTTAATATCGTGTTTTGATGATTCTATGAGATAATATATTGTTTCAAGGTTAACTTATTGTAGATAAAAACATTCACATAGTAAGATTAAATTGAATCCATCCATAGATTCTATAATTACATCCACTAAAATATAATTAATAAATGAAACAGTTTTATATGAAAGTAAATTAATAATTAGTGCCCATTTTATATGAAAGTAGGATTGCCCCTCATTGTAAATTAGTAAATTAATAATTGTATACGTTAATTGTTAGTTTAATTGATGAAATGAATTAATTGAGTAGATGAGTTAGAAGGAGTACGGGATACACATTTGTTGTTGACATTGCTGTTGGATTATTTTGTTTAGTAAATGTTTGGTTGGTTAGTTTTAAAAGTGGCATGACCACTGGATTATTGTCCATATGGGGGTGGGATTTTCAACTTTTTTTGAAAATTACTTTGTATATCGAACAATATATATATAGTATGATAATTAAATGAAACATACTTGAAATTAAATATAGTGCGCATAGATACTAGCCTTCTAATTCTTATGCGTACGCATTCAATAGCCCTTAGACTCGTTCGAGAGTCATTACCCCTGTAATGAGATCTCTCAAATTGTCCCATTTGGACAGTTTGAGACTGTATAATTTCTGTATAATATTCCTAGTGGCTTAAAGTTGTTACTTTTGGAGGAAGTTCTGCAGTCGTATCTTAATGTTCTCTGGGTACATACTAGATTGATAAGTGTGTTCAATTGATCAATTGAAATAACACTCACACCTGCCAATCTATGCCGTGTACTTGGAGAACTACGGGGATATGCTATCGAATTTTTTTCAAATCGTAACAATGTGCATGAGCTGTTAAGTATATTACAGAAAAATGCGGTCTTGAATGGGATAGGGCCACTCACCCTTTAGAGGAGATGGAGGAAATATAAATTAAATGATGGGATAATTAAATGAAACATACTATAAATCTAAGTTTTGCTTTCCTTTAATAGGTGTTTAGTTGTAGTAGCTGTGACGGGATATCCGAAATACAAAAAGTGGATGGGTGAGACTAATAGAATGGGGGATGTGTTTCGCAGAGGTACTAACGAATTTGTGAAATATGCAAAGAGATGTCATAATGATGAAGAGTTTCCGTGTCCGTGTGTTAGGTGTAAGAATGGTAAGGTATTTGAGTGGAAAACATTTGAACTACATTTGTTAAGATCGGGCATGCAAGATAGTTATCGATTTTGGAGTTTTCACGGTGAATTGAAAGTTCCTTTTGTCCCCGACCAACCTTCACAACAACCTTCAACAAGTAGAATAGATGTAGAAGGGGACGACGTAGATCATAATATGTTAGAGGATTTAGTTGATGATGCGTACGAAGTTTATGAAGCGGAGGAGAATGAGGTTACTGCTGATGTAGAAGATTCAAGTGCTCGTGAAGATAACACGATAAAACTTGATGATGACTACAAAAGTTTAAAATTTAAGGCGACCCAACCGTTATACTCTGGCTGTGAGAAAGATCAAACAACTTTACATGCCATGGTTGGTTTGCACAGTTTGAAGATGCAGTACGGTTTGTCTGGCAATAGCGTGACGGGAATTCTGAAATGGGTGAAGGGCTTATTACCCAAGGTGAATACACTTCCAAATAGCTATCATGTTATGAAGAACGGTTTGAAAGGTTTGGGAATGAAGTATAAATCGATTCATGCTTGTGTGTATGACTACATACTATACCTAAAGGAGTATGAAAATCTCGATCGTTGTCCGGTATGCGATGAACCTAGATATGTCCAATCTACTAGTAAGGAAGGCACAAGCTCAAGAGTGCCTCAAAAAGTATTGAAATATTTTCCCGTTGGGCCTAGATTAAAGCGATTTTTCACAGTACCATGGATTGCAGAGGCAATGACTTGGCATGCTAGGGCAGAAGTAGGGGGTAATATCACGCGTCATCCAATTGATTCTACTGACTGGAGGAGGATGAATTTTGAGTATCCCGATTTTTCTATAGAACAATGCAACATTCGTTTGGCTATATCAACATATGGTTTCAATCCATTTGGAAATCTAAGAACCAATCAGAGTGTATGGCCAGTGATCCTAGCCCCACTCAACCTCCCTCCTTCACAGTGTATGAGACCTAAATTTTTGATAATGGCTTTGTTGATACCTGGGCCAAAGGCACCAAGTGATGATATGGAGGTCTACCTGGATCCTTTGGTAGAAGAATTAAATGAGTTGTGGGAAGAGTGTGTGCAATCATTTGACTCTTTTAGAAAAGAAGAGTTTACGCAGAAAGTTATGTTGATGTGGGAAATTCATGATTTTCCAGCTTATGGGACATTATCCGGTTGTGTAGTACATGGTTATTTGGGGTGTCCTATTTGTGGAGAGGAGACTGAATCTCTTCGTCTATCCTCTAGCTTAAAAAATGTATACCATCGCCACAGGAGGTTTTTACCCCCAGCTCATAGTTTCAGATCTGAGAAAGGTTCTAATTTTTTATTGGGCGGGGTTGAACATAGGCTACCGCCGAGACAACTTTCGGGTTCAGAAATTGAAAGTAAATCTTCTGAATATGGCCCTAATATGCCAGGTAAGAATCCCAAATTTAAGAACGTGAAGCATAGGAAGACCCCAACTGGGAATGAATTTGAGACAAGAAAGGCATGGTCTCGGAGGTTAATTTTATTTGACTTGCCTTATTGGAAGAATAACCCGGTGCGCCATGTATTGGATGTGATGCATGCAGAGAAGAACTTCGCTGAACATATTGTGGGTACTTGCCTTGGGGGGAGTCATTCGAAGGATGGAGAAAATGCACGAAAAGACCTAAAATCGTTAAAACTTAATTCACTATTATGGTTGAAAGAAGATAGTAGGGGAAGGACAATAATTCCCCCTGGTGCATTTACTTTGATGAGTGGGGAAATGAAGGTGCTTCTAGACATAATATATAATTTGAAGGGCCCATCTACTTTTTCGTCCAACTTGCAAGGGATTGTGAATTATGCTACTCATGATTTACATAAGTGTAAGTCCCACGATTGGCATGTGATCATGAAATTGGTTCCTCTATTGTTTAAGCCGGCCGCGTAGTCACGGCGCTCACGGTTTGAGTGTACGTTGTTAATTTGCAAAAATTAGACTTGAGAAAAAAAATGCCATTGAAGGGTGAAAATGTAAAATTGCAACAAAATGGTCCCGTAAGAGTCACGAGACCTCGTTCGGGACCAATGTGACTCGTAGGAGCCGATCGCGTAGTCATAGGGCTCCCGGTTTGAGAGAGTGATGTAAATTTATAGAAAATTAGACTTAAGCATAAAAACTAGCCATCGAAGGGTTTAAACGTAAAACAGACACAAAACGGTCCCGTAAGAGTCACAAAAACTTCGCACGGGACTAATGTGAATCGTAGGAACCGACCGCCTAGTCATGGGGCTACCGGTTTGAATGTAAGACGTAAATTTGCAAAAAATTAGACTTAAGCATAAAAAGATGCCATCGAAGGGTGAAAATGTAAAACAACCACAAAACGGTTCGATAAAAGTCACTAACACCTCGTACGGGACCAGTGTGACTCGTAGGAACCGACCGCGTAGTCACGGGGATCCCAGTTTGAGTGTAGCACGTAAATTTGCAAAAAATTAGACTTAAGCATAAAAACATTCAATCGAGGGGTGAAAACATAAAACAACCACAAAACGGTCCGCTTAGAGTCACGAACACCTCGTATGGGACCAATGTGACTCGTAGGAATCGATCGCGTAATCATGGGGCTCCCAATTTGAGTGTACGACATAAGTTTTTGAAAAATTAGATTGGCATAAAAACATGCCATTGAAGGGAAAAACCATAAAACAGTCACAAAACGGTCCCGTAAGAGTAACGAACACTTCGCACGGGACCAGTGTGACTCGTAGGAATCGACCGCGTATTCACGGGATTCCCAGTTTGAGTGTACGACGTAAATTTGCAAAAAATTATACTTTATCATAAAAACATTCCTTCGAAGGGTGAACAAGTAAAACAACCGCAAAACGATCCGGTAAGAGTCACAAATACCTCGCACGGGACCAATGTGACTCGTAGGAATCGATCGCGTAGTCACGGAGATCTCGGTTTCAGTGAACGACGTAAATTTGCAAAAAAATTAGACTTAAGTATCAAAACATTCCAACGAAGGGTGAAAATGCAAAACAGCCACAAAACGGTTTGGTAAGAGTCACGAACACCTCTCACGGGACTAATGTGACTCGTAGGAACCGACGACGTAGCACGGCGCTTCCGATTTGATAGTACGTAGTAAATTCGCAAAAAAATAGACTTAAGAATAAAAACATGCCATCGAAGGGTGAAACATAAAACAGCCACAAAACGGTCCCATAAGAGTCACGAACACCTCGTACTAGACCAATGTGACTCGTAGGAACCGATAGCCCAGTCACGTGACACTTGGTGTAAGTGTACGACGTAAATTTTCAAAAAATTAGACTTAAGCATAAAAACATGCCATCGAAGGGTGAAAATTTAAAACAGTAAGAAAACGGTCCCGTAAGAGTCACGAACACCTCGCACCGGATCAATGTGACTCGTAAGTACCGGTCGCATAGTCACCGGGATCCCGGTTTGAGTGTACGACATGAATTTGCAAAAAATTAGACTTAAGCATAAAAACATGCCATCGAAGGGTGGAAACGTAAAAAATCCACAAAACGGTTGGGTAAGATTCACGAACACCTCGTACGAGACCATCGTGACTCGTAAGAACCGGTCGCGTAGTCACGGCGCTCACGGTTTGAGTGTACGATGTAAATTTGCAAAAAATTAGACTTAAGCAAAAAAAATGCCATCGAAGGGTGAAAATATAAAACAACCACAAAATGGTCCCGTAAGAGTCACGAGACCTCGTTCGAGACCAATGTAACTCGTAGGAGCCGATCGCGTAGTCACGGGGCTCTCGATTTGAGAGTACGACATAAATTTGCAAAAAATAGACTTAAGCATAAAAATAAGCCATCGAAGGGTTAAAATATAAAACAGCCACGAAACGGTCCCGTAAGAGTCACAAAAACCTCGCACGGGTCCAATGTGACTTGTAGGAACCGACCGTGTAGTCACGGGGCTCCCGGTTTGAGTGTACGACGTAAATTTGCAAAATAATTTAGACTTAAGCATAAAAACATGCCATCGATGGGTGAAAATCGTAAAACAGCCCCAAAATGGCCCGGTAAGAGTCACGAACAGTTTGCATCGGACCAATGTGACTCGTAGGTACCCACCGCGTAGTCACGGGGCTCCCGATTTGTGTGTACGACGAAAATTTGTGAAAAATTAGACTGAAGCATAAAAAAAAGCCATCGAAGGGTGAAAGTATAAGACAGTCACAAAACGGTCACGTAAGAGTAACGAACACGTCGCATGGAACCAATGTGACTCCTAGGAACCAACCACGTAGTCACTGGGTTCCCGATTTGAGAGTACGACGTAAATTTCCAAAAAATTAGACTTAAGCATAAAAACATGCCATCGAAGCATGAAAACGTAATAAAACGGTCCCGTAAGAGTCACGAACATCTCGCATGGGATCAATGTGACTCGTAAGAACCGATCGCATGGTCACGGGACTCGCGGTTTGAGTGTAGTACGTAAATTTGTAAAAAATTAGACTTACACATAAAAACATTGCATCGAAGGGTGAAAATGTAAAATAGCAACAAAACAGTCCCGTAAGAGTCACGAACACCTCGCACGGCACCAATGTGACTCGTTGGAACCGACCGCGTAGTCACGGGGCTCCCGGCTTGAGTGCATGACGTAAATTTGCAAAAAAATATACTTAAGCATAAAAATATGCCATCGAAGGGTAAAAAGGAAAAATAGCCATAAAACGGTTCAGTAAGAGTCACGAACACCTCGCGTGGGACCAATGTGACTCGTAGGAACCGACCGCGTAATCACGAGACTCCCGGTTTGAGTGTACGACATAAATTTTTGAAAAATTAGACTTAGGCATAAAAACATGCCATCGAAGGGTGAAAATGTAAAACAGCCCCAAAACGGTCCCGTAAGAGTCATGAACAATTCGCACGGGACCAATATGACTCGTAGAAATCGATTGCATAGTCACGGGGATCTCGGTTTGAGTGTACGACGTAAATTTGCAAAAAATTAAACTTAAGCAAAAGAAAATCCATCGAAGGGTGAAAACGTAAAATAGCCGCAAAACGGTCAAGTAAGAGTAATGAACACCTCGCACGGGACCAATGTGACTCGTAGGAACCGACCAAGTAGTCACGGGGCTCCCGATTTGAGTGTCGACGTAAATTTCTAAAAAATTAGACTTAAGCATTAAAACATGCCATCGAAGCGTGAAAACGTAACAAAACGGTCCCGTAAGAGTCACAAACACCTCGCATGGGACCAATGTGACTCGTAAGAACCGACCGCGTAGTCACGGGGATCTCGGTTTGAGTGTAGTAAATGAATTTGCAAAAAATAGACTTACGCATAAAAATATTGCATCGAAGGGTGAAAACGTAAAACAGCCATAAAACAGTCTCGTAAGAGTTACGAACACCTCAAACGGGACCAATGTGACTCGTTGAAACCGACCGTGTAGTCACGGGGCTCCCGGTTTGAGTGTACGACGTAAATTTGCAAAAAATTAGACATATGCATAAAAATAAGCCATCGAAGGGTGAAAATGTAAAACAGTAACAAAACGATTCGGTAAGAGTCACGAGCACCTCGCACGGGACCAATGTGACTCGTAGGAACCGACCGCGTAGTCACGGGGCTCCCAGTTTCAGTGTATTACGTAAATTTGTAAAAAAGTTGACTTAAGCATAAAAACATTCCATCGAAGGTTGAAAACAGAAAACAACCACAAAATGGTCCGGTAAGAGTTGCGAACACCTCGTACGGGACCAATGTGACTTGTAGGAACTGATCGCGTAATCACGGGGCTCCCGGTTTGTGTGTACGACATAAATTTTTGAAAAATTAGACTAAGGCATAAAAACAAGCCATCGAAGGGTGAAAACATAAAACAGCTACAAAATGGTCCCGTAAGAGTCACGAACACTTCGCACGGGACCAATGTAACTCTTAGGAACCGATCGCGTAGTAGCGAGGCTCTCGGTTTGAGTGTACGACGAAAATTTGCAAAAAATTATACTTTATCATAAAAACATTCCATCGAAGGCTGAATAAGTAAAATAGCCACAAAACGATCCGGTAAGAGTCACAAACACCTCGCACGGGACCAATGTGACTCGTAGGATCTGATCGCGTGGTCACGGGGCTCCCGGTTTCAGTGAACGACGTAAATTTGCAAAAAAAATAGACTTAAATGTAAAAACATGCCATCGAAGGGTGAAAATGTAAATAGCCACACAACGGTCTGGTAAGCGTCACGAACACCTCGCAGGGACCAAGGTGACTCGTGAGAATCGATCGCGTAGCACGGTGCTCCCGATTTGAGTGTACGTAGTAAATTTGTAAAAAAATATACTTAAGCATAAAAACATGCCATCGAAGGGTGAAAACGTAAAACAGCCATAAAAGGGTCCCGCAAGAGACACGAACACCTCGTACTAGACTGATGTGACTCGTAGGAACCGACCGCCTAGTCACATGGCACTCGGTTTAAGTGTACGACGTAAATTTTTGAAAAATTAGACTTAAGCATAAAAATATGCCATCGAAGGGTTAAAATTTAAAACAGCAAGAAAACGGTCCCGTAAGAGTCACGAACACCTCGCACTGGATCAATGTGACTCGTAGGAACCGATCACGTAGTCACGGGGATCCCGATTTGAGTGTACGACATAAATTTGAAAAAAAATAGACTTAAGCATAAAAACTTGACATCGAAGTGTGGAAACGTAAAACATCCACAAAACGGTCCGGTAAGAGTCCGAACACCTCGTACGGGACCACCGTGAGTCGTAGGAACCGGTCGCGTAGTCACGGCGCTCACGGTTTGAGTGTACGATGTAAATTTACAAAAAATTAGACTAAAGCAAAAAAATGCCATCGAAGGGTGAAAATATAAAACAACCACAAAACGGTCTCGTAGGAGTCACGGGATCTCGTTCGGGACCAATGTGACTCGTAGGAGCCGATCGCGTAGTCACGGGGCTCCCGATTTTAGAGTACGATGTAAATTTGTAAAAAACTTGACTTATGGATAAAAACAAGCCATCGAAGGGTTAAAACGTAAAACAGCCACGAAACGGTCCCGTAAGAGTTACAAAAACCTAGCACGGGTCCAATGTGACTCGTTGGAACCGACCGCGTAGTCACGGCGCTCCCGATTTGAGTGTACGACGTAAATTTACAAAAAAATTAGACTTGAGCATAAAAACATGCCATCGAAGGGTGAAATTGTAAAACAGCCCCAAAATGGCCTGGTAAGAGTCACGAATAGCTCGCACCGAACCAATGTGACTCGTAGGTACCGATCGCGTAGTCACGGGGCTCCCGATTTGAGTGTACGACGTAAATTTGCGAAAAATTAGACTGAAGCATAAAAAAAGCCATCAAAGGGTGAAAACATAAAATAGCCACAAAACGGTCACGTAATAGGAACAGACACGTCGCACGAGACCGATGTGACTCGGAGGAACTGACCACGTAGTCACGGGGTTCCCGGTTTGAGTGTACAACG
Source organism: Sambucus nigra (assembly GCA_949130495.1). NCBI lineage: Eukaryota > Viridiplantae > Streptophyta > Magnoliopsida > Dipsacales > Adoxaceae > Sambucus > Sambucus nigra. Next base: position 605,040,695 of record OX422214.1, on the reverse strand, counting down.
TAAATTTCTAAAAAATTAGACTTAAGCATAAAAACATGCCATCGAAGCGTGAAAACGTAACAAAATGGTCCCGTAAGTGTCACAAACACCTCGCATGGGACCAATGTGACTCGTAAGAACCGACCGCGTAGTCACGGGGCTCTCAGTTTGAGTGTAGTACGTAAATTTGCAAAAAATTAGACTTACGCATAAAAACATTGCGTCGAAGGGTGAAAACATAAAATAGCAACAAAACGGTCCCGTATGAGTCACGAACACCTCGAACGGGACCAATGTGACGCGTTGGAACCGATCGCGTAGTCAGGGGGCTCCCGGTTTGAGTGTACGACGTAAATTTGCAAAAAAATAGACTTAAGCATAAAAATATGCCATCGAAGGGTGAAAGGGTAAAATAGCCATAAAATGATTCGATAAGAGTCACGAACACCTCGCATGGGACCAATGTGACCCGTAGGAACCGACCGCGTAATTACGAGAGTCTCGGTTAGAGTGTACGACATAAATTTTTGAAAAATTAGACTTAGGCATAAAAACATGACATCGAAGGGTGAAAATGTAAAACAGCCACAAAACGGTCCCGTAAGAGTCCCGAACACTTATCACGGGACCAATATGACTCGTAGGAACCGATCGCGTAGTCACGGGGCTCTCGATTTGAGTGTACGACGTAAATTTACAAAAAATTATACTTTACCATAAAAATAATCCATCGAAGGGTGAACATGTAAAATAACCACAAAACGATCCGGTAAGAGTCGCAAACACCTTGCACGGGACCAATGTGACATGTAGGAACCGATCGTGTTATCACGGGGCTCCCGATTTCAGTGAACGACATAAATTTGCAAAAATATTAGACTTAAGTATAAAAACACGCCATCGAAGGGTGAAAGTGTAAAACAGCCACAAAACGGTCTGGTAAGAGTCACGAACACCTCGCACGGGACCAATGTGACTCGTAGGAATCGACGCGTAGCACGGCACTCCCGATTTAAGTGTACGTAGTAAATTTGCAAAAAATTAGACTTAAGCATTAAAACGTGCCATCGAAGGGTGAAAACGTAAAACAACCACAAAACGGTCCCGTAAGAGTCACGAACACCTCGTACTGGACCAATGTGACTCGTAGGAACCGACCGCCTAGTCACATGGCTCCCGTCTTGAGTGTGCGACGTAAATTTGTAAAAAATTAGACTTAAGCATAAAAACATGCCATCGAAGGGCGAAAATGTAAAACAACAAGAAAACAGCCTCGTAAGTGTTATGAACACCTCGCACCGAATCAATGTGACTCGTAGGAACCCACCGCGTAGTCACGGGGATCTCAGTTTGAGTGTACGACGTATTTTTTTCAAACAATTAGACTTAACCATAAAAACATGCCATCGAAGGGTGGAAACGTAAAACAACCACAAAACGGTTCGATAAGACTCACGAACACCTTGTACGGGACCACAGTGACTCGTAGGAACTGGCCGCGTAGTCACGACGCTCACGGTTTGTGTGCACGATGTAAATTTGTAAAAAAGAAGACAAGTAAAAAAAATGCCATCGAAGGGTGAAAATGTAAAACATCCACAAAACGGTCCCGTAAGAATCACGAGACCTCGATCGGGACCAATGTGACTCGTAGGAGCCGATCGTATAATCACGGGGCTCCCGGTTATCCATAAAACGATCTCGTAAGAGTCACGAACACCTCGCACCGGATCAATGTGACTGGTAGGAACCGATCGCGCAGTCACGGTGATCCCGATTTGTGTGTACAACGTAAATTTGCAAAAAATTAGACTTAAGCATAAAAACATGCCATCGAAGGGTGGAAACGTAAAATAACCATAAAACGGCCCGATAAGAGTCACGAACACCTCGTACGGGACCACAGTGACTCGTAAGAACCGACCGCGTAGTCACGACGCTCACGGTTTGAGTGTACGATGTAAATTTGCAAAAAATTAGACTTAAGCCAAAAAAAGCCATCGAAGGGTGAAAATCGCCACAAAACGGTCCCGTAAGAATCACGAGACCTCGTTCGGGACCAATGTGACTCGTAGGAGCCGATCGCCTAGTCACAGGGATCCCGATTTGAGAGTACGACGTAAATTTAGAAAAATTAGACTTAAGCATAAAAACAAGTCATCGAAGGGTTAAAACGTAAAACAACCACAAAACGGTCCCGTAAGAGTCACAAAAACCTTGCACGGGACCAATACGAATCGTAGGAACCGACTGCGTAGTCATGGGGCTCCCGGTTTGAGTGTAAGGCGTAAATTTGTAAAAAATTAGACTTACGCATAAAAATATGAAATCGAAGGGTGAAAACGTAAAACAAACACAAAATGGTCATGTAAGTGTCACGAACAACTCGCACGGGACCAATGGGACACGTAGGAACCGACCACGTAGTCATGGGAATCCCGATTTGAGCGTACGACATAAATTTCCAAAAAATTATACTTAAGCATAAAAACATGCCATCGAAGTGTGAAAACGTAACAAAATGGTCCCGTAAGAGTCACGAACACCTCGCATAGGACCAATGTGACTCGTAAGAACCGTTTGCGTAATCACAGGGCTTCCGGTTTGAGTGTAGTACGTAAATTTGAAAGAAATCAGATTTATGCATAAAAACATTGCATCCAAGGGTGCAAATGTAAAACAGCCACAAAACGATCCGGTAAGAGTCACAAACACCTCGTACGGGACCAATGTGACTCGTAAGAATCAATCGTGTAGTCACGGGGCTCTCAGTTTCGGTGAACGACGTAAATTTGCAAAAAAATTATACTCGAGTATAAAAACATGCCATCGAAGGGTGAAAATGCAAAATAGCCACAAAACGGTCGGGTAAGAGTCACGAACACCTCGCACGGGACCAATGTGACTCGTATGAACCGACCGCGTAGCACGACGCTCCCGATTTGAGTGTACGTAGTAAATTTGCAAAAAAATAGACTTAAGCATAAAAACATGCCATCGAAGGGTGAAAACATAAAACAACCACAAAACAGTCCCGTAAGAGTCACGCGCACCTCGTACTGGATCAATATGACCCGTAGGAACTGACGGCCTTGTCACGTGGCTCCCGGTTTGAGTGCACGACGTAAATTTGCAAAAAATTAGACTTAAGAATAAAAACATGCCATCGAAGGGTGAAAATGTAAAACAGCAAGAAAACGGTCTCGTAAGCATCATGAACACCTCGCACCGGATCAATGTGACTCGTAGGAACCGACCGCGTAGTCACGGGGATCCCGGTTTTTGTGTACGACGTAAATTTTGAAAAAATTCGACTTAAGCATAAAAACATGCCATCGAAGGGTGGAAACATAAAACAGTCACAAAACAGTCCGGTAAGAGTCACAAACGCCTCGTACTAGACCACAATGACTCGTAGGAACCGGCCGCGTAGTCACGGCGCTCACGGTTTGAGTGTACGTTGTTAATTTGCAAAAAATTAGACTTGAGAAAAAAAATGCCATCGAAGGGTGAAAATGTAAAATAGCAACAAAATGGTCCCATAAGAGTCACGAGACCTCGTTCGGGACCAATGTGACTCGTAGGAGCCGATCGCGTAGTCATAGGGCTCCCGGTTTGAGAGTATGATGTAAATTTGTAGAAAATTAGACTTAAGCATAAAAACTAGCCATCGAAGGGTTTAAACGTAAAACAGACACAAAACGGTCCCGTAAGAGTCATAAAAACTGCGCTCGGGACTAATGTGAATCTTAGGAACCGACCGCCTAGTCACGAGGCTCCTGGTTTGAAAGTACGGCGTAAATTTGCAAAAAATTAGACTTAAGCATAAAAAGATGCCATCGAAGGGTGAAAATGTAAAACAGCCACAAAACGGTTCGATAAAAGTCACTAACACCTCGTACGGGACCAGTGTGACTCGTAGGAACCGACCGCGTAGTCACGGGGCTCCCAGTTTGAGTGTAGCACGTAAATTTGCGAAAAATTAGACTTAAGCATAAAAACATGCAATCGAGGGGTGAAAACGTAAAACAATCCCAAAACGGTCCGCTTAGAGTCACGAACACCTCGCACGGGACCAATGTGACTCGTACGAATCGATTGCGTAATCACGGGGGCTCCCAATTTGAGTGTAGGACATAAATTTTTGAAAAATTAGATTGGCATAAAAACATGCCATTGAAGGGCAAAACCATAAAACAGTCACAAAACGGTCCCGTAAGAGTCACGAACACTTCGCACGGGACCAATGTGACTCGTAGGAATCGACCGCGTATTCACGAGGTTCCCACTTTGAGTGTACGACGTAAATTTGCAAAAAATTATACTTTATCATAAAACATTCCTTCGAAGGGTGAACAAGTAAAACATCCACAAAACGATCCGGTAAGAGTCACAAATACCTCGCACGGGACCAATGTGACTCGTAGGAATCGATCGCGTAGTCACGGAGATCTCGGTTTCAGTGAACGACGTAAATTTGCAAAAAAATTAGACTTAAGTATCAAAACATTCCAACGAAGGGTGAAAATGCAAAACAGTCACAAAACGTTCTGGTAAGAGTCACGAACACGTCTCACGGGACTAATGTGACTCGTAGGAACCGACGACGTAGTACGACGCTCCCGATTTGAGAGTACGTAGTAAATTCGCAAAAAAATAGACTTAAGAATAAAAACATGCCATCGAAGGGTGAAACATAAAACTGCCACAAAACGGTCCCATAAGAGTCACGAACACCTCGTACTAGACCAATGTGGCTCGTAGGAACTGATAGCCTAGTCACGTGACACTCGGTGTAAGTGTACGACCTAAAATTTTCAAAAAATTAGACTTAAGCATAAAAACATGCCATCGAAGGGTGAAAATTTAAAACAGTAAGAAAACGGTCCCGTAAGAGTCACGAACACCTCGCACCGGATCAATGTGACTCGTAAGAACCGATCGCGTGGTCACCGGGATCCCGGTTTGAGTGTACGACATGAATTTGCAAAAAATTAGACTTAAGCATAAAAACATACCATCGAAGGGTGGAAACGTAAAAAATCCACAAAACGGTTGGGTAAGAGTCACGAACACCTCGTACGAGACCATCGTGACTCGTAAGAACCGGTCGCATAGTCACGGCGCTCACGGTTTGAGTGTACGATGTAAATTTGCAAAAAATTAGACTTAAGCAAAAAAATGCCATCGAAGGGTGAAAATATAAAACAACCACAAAATGGTCCCGTAAGAGTCACAAGACCTCGTTTGAGACCAATGTGACTCGTAGGAGCCGATCGCGTAGTCACGGGGCTCTCGATTTGAGAGTACGACATAAATTTGCAAAAAATTAGACTTAAGCATAAAAATAAGCCATCGAAGGGTTAAAACATAAAACAGCCACGAAACGGTCCCGTAAGAGTCACAAAAACCTCGCACGGGTCCAATGTGACTTGTAGGAACCGACCGTGTAGTCACGGGGCTTCCGGTTTGAGTGTACGACGTAAATTTACAAAATAATTTAGATTTAAGCGTAAAAACATGCCATCGATGGGTGAAATCGTAAAACAGCCCCAAAATGACCCGGTAAGAGTCACGAACAGCTTGCATCGGACCAATGTGACTCGTGGGTACCGACCGCGTAGTCACGGGGCTCCCGATTTGTGTGTACGATAAAAATTTGTGAAAAATTAGACTGAAGCATAAAAAAAAGCCATTGAAGGGTGAAAATATAAGACAGTCACAAAACGGTCACGTAAGAGTAACGAACACGTCGCATGGAACCAATGTGACTCCTAGGAATCAACCACGTAGTCACTGGGTTCCCGGTTTGAGAGTATGACTTAAATTTCCAAAAAATTAGACTTAAGCATAAAAACATGCCATCGAAGCATGAAAACGTAATAAAACGGTCCCGTAAGAGTCACGAATATCTCGCATGGGATCAATGTGACTCGTAAGAACCGATCGCATGGTCACGGGACTCGCGGTTTGAGTGTAGTACGTAAATTTGTAAAAAATTAGACTTACACATAAAAATATTGCATCGAAGGGTGAAAATGTAAAATAGCAACAAAACGGTCCGGTAAGAGTCACGAACACCTCGCACGGGACCAATGTGACTCGTTGGAACCGACCGCGTAGTCACGGGGCTCCCGGCTTGAGTGTATGACGTAAATTTGGAAAAAAATATACTTAAGCATAAAAACATGCCATCAAAGGGTAAAAATGTAAAACAGCCACAAAATGGTTCAATAAGAGTCACGAACACCTCGCGTGGGACCAATGTGACTCGTAGGAACCGATCGCGTAATCACGAGACTCCCGGTTTGAGTGTATGACATAAATTTTTGAAAAATTAGACTTAGGCATAAAAACATGCCATCGAATGTTGAAAATGTAAAACAACCCCAAAACGGTCCTGTAAGAGTCATGAACAATTCGCACGGGACCAATATGACTCGTAGAAATCGATTGCGTTGTCACGGGGATCTCGGTTTGAGTGTACGACGTAAATTTGCAAAAAATTATACTTTAGCATAAAAACATTCCATCGAAGGGTGAACATGTAAAATAGCCACAAAACGATCCGGTAAGAGTCACAAACACCTCGCACGGGACCAATGTGACATGTAGGAACCGATCGCGTTGTCACGGGGATCCCGGTTTCACTGAATGACATAAATTTACAAATAAATTAGACTTAAGTATAAAAACATTCCATCGAAGGGTGAAAATGTAAAACAACCACAAAACGGTCTCGTAAGAGTCACGAACATCTTGCACGGGACCAATGTGACTCGTTGGAACCGACCACGTAGCACGGCGCTCCAAATTTGAGTGTACGCGGTAAATTTGCAAAAAAATAGACTTAAGCATTAAAACATACCATCGAAGGGTGAAAACATAAAACATCCACAAAACGGTCCCGTAAGAGTCACGAACACCTCGTACTGGACTAATGTGACTCGTAGGAACCGACTGCCTACTCACGTGGCTCTCGGTTTGAGTGTATGACGTAAATTTGTAAAAAATTAGACTTAAGCATAAAAACATGTCATCGAAGGGTGAAAATGTAAAACTGCAAGAAAACAGCCTCGTAAGTGTCACGAACACCTCACACTGAATCAATGTGACTCGTAGGAATCCACCGCGTAGTCACGGGAATCTCTATTTGAGTGTACAACGTAAATTTGCAAACATTTGGACTTAAGCATAAAAACATGCCATCGAAGGGTGAAAATGTAAAATAGCCACAAAAAGGTTCGGTAAGAGTCACGAACACCTCGTACGGGACCACAGTGACTCGTAGCAACTGACCGCGTAGTCAAGGCGCTTATGGTTTGAGTGTACCATGTAAATTTGTAAAAAATAAGACAAGTAAAAAAAATGGCATCGAAGGGTGAAAATGTAACAGCCACAAAATGGTCCCGTAAGAGTCACGAACCTCGTTCGGGACCAATGTGACTCGTAGGAGCTGATCGCGTAATCACGGGGCTCCCGGTTTGGGTGTACGTCGAAAATTTACAAAAAATTAGACTCAAGCATAAAAACAAGCCATCGAAGGATTAAAACATAAAACATCCATAAAATGGTCCCGTAAGAGTCACAAAAACCTCGCACGGGTCCAATGTGACCCGTAGGAACCAACCGCGTAGTCACGGGGCTCCCGGTTTGAGTGTACGACGTAAATTAGAAAAAAATTTAGACTTAAGCATAAAATATGCCATCGAAGGATGAAAACATAAAACAGTCCCAAAACGGCCCGGTAAGAGTCACGAACACCTCGCACCGGACCAACGTGACTCATGGGAACCGACCGCGTAGTCGCGGGACTCCCGGTTTGAGTGTACGACGTAAATTTATGCAAAATACACTTAAGCACAAAAAAACCATCGAAGGCTGAAAATGTAAAATAGCGACAAAACGGTCATGTAAGACTAATGAACATCTCGCACGGGACCAATGTGACTCGTAGGAACCGACCACGTAGTCACGGGGATCCCGATTTGAGCGTACGACATAAATTTAAAAAAAATTAGACTTAAGCATAAAAACATGCCATCGAAGCATGAAAATGTAACAAAACGGTCCCGTAAGAGTCACGAATACCTCACATGGGACCAATGTGACTCGTAAGAACCGACGGTTTAGTCATGGGGCTCCCGGTTTGAGTGTAGTACGTAAATTTGCAAGAAATTAGACTTACACATAAAATCATTGCATCAAAGGCTAAAAACGTAAAATAGCCAAAAAACGGTCGTGTAAGAGTCACGAACACCTCGCACATGACCAATGTGACTCGTTGGAACCGACCGCGTAGTCACGTGACTCCCGGTTTGAGTGTACGACGTAAATTTGCAAAAAATTAGACTTAAGCATAAAAACATGCCATCGAAGGGTGAAAATGTAAAACAACCACAAAACGGTTCGGTAAGAGTCATGGACACCTCGCACGGGACCAATGTGACTCATATGAACCGACCGCGTAGTCACGGGGCTCCCAGTTTGAGTGTACCACATAAATTTGCAAAAAATTAGACTTAAGCATAAAAACATGCCATCGAAGGGTGAAAACGTAGAACAACCACAAAATAATCTGGTAAGAGTCACGAACACCACGCACGGGACCAATGTGACTCGTAGGAACCAACCGCGTAATCACGGGGCTCCTGGTTTGAGTGTACAACATAAATTCTTGAAAAATTAGACTAAGGCATAAGAACATGCCATCGAAGGGTGAAAACGTAAAACAACCACAAAATGGTCCCGTAAGAGTCACGAACACTTCGAACGGGACCAATGTGACTCGTAGGAACCGACCACATAGTCATGGGGCTCCCAGTTTAAGTGTACGACGTAAATTTACAAAAAATTAGACTTTAGCATAAAAACATTCCATCGAAGGGTGAACAAGTAAAACAACAACAAAACGGTTCGGTAAGAGTAAAAAATATCTCACACGGGACCAATGTGACTCGTAGGAACCGATTGCGTAGTCACGGGGATTCCGGTTTCAGTGAACGACGTAAATTTGCAAAAAAAATTAGACTTAAGTATAAAAACATGCCATCGAAGGATGAAAATGTAAAACAGCCAAAAAACGATCTGGTAAGAGTCACGAACACCTCGCACGGGACCAATGTGACTCGTAGGAACCAATTGTGTAGTCACGGGGCTCCCGGTTTCAGTGAACGACGTAAATTTGAAAAAAAATTATACTTGAGTATAAAAACATGCCATCTAAGGGTGAAAACGTAAAACAACCACAAAACGGTCGGGTAAGAGTCACGAACATCTCACACGGGACCAATGTGACTCGTAGGAACCCACCACGTAGCACGGCGCTCCCAATTTGAGTGTACGTAGTAAATTTGCAAAAAATTAGACTTAAGCATAGAAACATGCCATCGAAGGGTGAAAATTTAAAATAGCCACAAAACGGTCCCGTAAGAGTCACGAGCACCTCGTACTGGACCAATGTGACGCGTAGGAACCGACGGCCAAGTAACGTGGCTCCCGGTTTGAGTGTACAACCTAAATTTGCAAAAAAATAGACTTAAGAATAAACACATGCCATCGAAGGGTGAAAATGTAAAACAGGAAGAAAACGGTCTCGTAAGAGTCACGAACACCTCGCACCGGATCAATGTGACTCGTAGGAACCGACCGCATTGTCACGGGGATCCCGATTTGTGTGTACGATGTAAATTTGTAAAAAATTAAACATAAGCATAAAAACATGCCATCGAACGGTGGAAACGTAAAACAACCACAAAACAGTCCTGTAAGAGTCACAAACACCTCGTACGGGACCACAGTGACTTGTAGGAATCGACCGCGTAGTCACGACGCTCACGGTTTGAGTGTATGATGTCAATTTGCAAAAAATTAGACTTCACCAAAAAAAATGCCATCGAAGGGTGAAAATGTAAAATATCCACAAAACGGTCCCGTAAGAGCCACTAGACCTCGTTTGGGACCAATGTGACTCTTAGGAGCCGATCGCGTAGTCACAGGGCTCCCGATTTGAGAGTTCGATGTAAATTTACCGAAAATTAGACTTAATGATAAAAACTAGCCATCGAAGGGTTAAAACATAAAACAGCCACAAAATGGTACCATAAGAGTCACAAAAACCTCGCACGGGACGAATGTGAATCGTAGGAACCGACCGCCTAGTCACGGGGCTCCCGGTTTGAGTGTACGACGTAAATTTGCAAAAAATTAGACTTAAGCATAAAAACATGCCATCGAAGGGTGAAAATGTAAAACAACCACAAAACGGTTCGGTAAGAGTCACTAACACCTCGTACGGGACCAATGTTACTCGTAGGTATCGACCGCGTAATCACTGGGCTCCCAGTTTGAGTGTACCACGTAAATTTTTAAAAAATTAGACTTAAGCATAAAAACATGCAATCGAAGGGTGAAAACGTAAACAACCACAAAGCAGTCCGCTAAGAGTCATGAACACCTTACACGGGACCAATGTGACTCGTAGGAACCGACCGCGTAATCACGGGGCTCCCGATTTGAGTGTACGACATAAATTTTTGGAAATTTAGACTGGCATAAAAGCATGCCATTGAAGGGAAAAGCCATAAAATAGCCACAAAACGGTCTCGTAAGAGTCACGAACACTTCGCATGGGACTAATGTGACTCGTAGGAACCGACCACGTAGTCATGGGGTTCCCGATTTGAGTGTACAACGCAAATTTGCAAATAATTATACTTTAGCATAAAAATATTCCTTCGAAGGGTGAACAAGTAAAACAGCCGGAAAACGATCCGGTAAGAGTCACAAACACCTCGCACGGGACCAATGTGACTCGTAGGAATCGATCGCGTAGTCACGGGGATCCCGGTTTCAGTGAACGACGTAAATTTGCAAAAAAGTTAGACTTAAGTATAAAAATATTCCATCGAAGGGTGAAAATGCAAAACAGCCACAAAACGTTCTGGTAAGAGTCACTAACACCTCGTACGGAACTAATGTGACTCAGAGGAACCGACGGCGTAGCACAATGCTCCCGATTTGAGAGTACGCAGTAAATTTGCTAAAAATTAGACTTAAGAATAAAAACATGCCATCAAAGGGTGAAAACATAAAACAGCCACAAAACGGTCCCGTAAGAGTCATGAACACCTCGTACTAGACTAATGTGACTCGTAGGAACCGATTGCCTAGTCACGTGACACTCGGTTTGAGTGTACGACGTAAATTTTCAAAAAATTAGACTTAAGCATAAAAACATGCCATCGAAGGGTGAAAATTTAAAACAGCAAGAAAATGGTCCCGTAAGAGTCACGAAAACCTCGCACCGGATCAATGTGACTCGTAGAAACCGATCGCGTAGTCACCGGGAACCCGGTTTGAGTGTACGACATGAATTTGCAAAAAAATAGACTTAAGCACAAAAACATGCCATCGAAGGGTGGAAATGTAAAACATCCACAAAACGGTCCGATAAGAGTCAGGAACACCTCGTACGGGACCACCGTGACTCGTAGGAACCGATCGCGTAGTCACGGCGCTCACGGTTTGAGTGTATGATGTAAATTTGCAAAAAATTAGACTTAAGCAAAAAAAATGCCATCGAAGGGTGAAAAAATAAAACAGCCACTAAAAGGTCCCGTAAGAGTCACGAGACCTTGTTAGGGACCAATGTGACTCGTAGGAGCCGATCGCGTAGTCACGAGGCTCTCGGTTTGAGAGTACGAGGTAAATTTACAAAAATTAGACTTAAGCATAAAAACAAGCCATCGAAGGGTTAATACATAAAACAGCCACGAAACGGTCCCGTAAGAGTCCCAAAAACCTCGCACAGGTCTAATGTGACTCCTAGGAACCGACCGCGTTGTCACGAGGCTCCCGGTTTGAGTGTACGACGTAAATTTGCAAAAAAATTAGACTTAAGCATAAAAACATGCCATCGAAGGGTGAAATCGTAAAATAGCCCCAAAATGGTCCGATAAGAGTCACGAACTGCTCGCATCGGACCAATGTGACTCATAGGTACCGATCGCGTAGTCACGGGGCTCCCGGTTTGAGTGTACGACGAAAAATTGTGAAAAATTAGACTAAAGCATAAAAAAAGCCATCGAAAGGTGAAAACGTAAAACAGTCACAAAACGGTCACGTAAGAGTAACGAACACGTCGCACGGGACCAATGTGACTCCTAGGAACCAACCACGTAGTCACGGGATTCCCGGTTTGAGAGTACGACGTAAATTTCTAAAAAATTGGACTTAAGCATAAAAACATGCCATCCAAGCGTGAAAACGTAGCAAAACGGTCCCGTAAGAGTCACGAACACCTCGCATGGGACCAATGTGACTCGTAAGAACCGACCGCGTAGTCATGGGACTCCCGGTTTAAGTGTAGTACGTAAATTTGCAAAAAATTAGACTTACACATAAAAAGTTTGCATCGATGGGTGAAAACATAAAATAGCAACAAAACGGTCCCTTAAGAGTCACGAACACCTCTCACGGGACCAATGTGACTCGTTGGAACTGATCGCATAGACACGGGGCTCTCGATTTGAGTGTACGACGTAAATTTGCAAAAAAATATACTTAAGCATAAAAACATGCCATCGAAGGGTGAAAAGGTAAAACAACCACAAAACAGTTCGGTAAGAGTCACAAACACCTCGCATGGGACCAATGTGACTCGTAGGAACCGACCGCGTAATCACGGGACTCCCCGTTTGAGTGTACGACATAAATTTTTGAAAGATTAGACTTAGGCGTAAAAACATGCGATCGAAGGGTGAAAATGTAAAACAGACACAAAACAATCCCGTAAGAGTCATGAACAATTCGCACGGGACCAATATGACTCGTAGAAACCGATCGCGTATTCACGAGGATCTCGGTTTGAGTGTACGACGTAAATTTGCAAAAAATTAAACTTTAGCATAAAAACATTCCATCGAAGGGTGAACATGTAAAACAGTCACAAAACAATCCGGTAAGAGTCCCAAACACTTCGCACGGGACCAATGTGACATGTAGGAACCGATCGCGTTGTCACGGGGTTCCCGATTTCTGTGAATGACATAAATGTGCAAATAAATTAGACTTAAGAATAAAAACATGCCATCGAAGGGTGAAAATGTAAAACAACCACAAAACGGTCTGGTAAGAGTCACAAACATCTCACACGGGACCAATGTGACTCGTTGGAACCGACCACATAGCACGGCGCTCCCGATTTGAGTGTACGCGGTAAATTTGCAAAAAAATAGACTTAAGCATTAAAACATACCATCGAAGGGTGAAAACATAAAACATCCACAAAACGGTCCCGTAAGAGTCACGAACAACTCGTATGGGACCAATGTGACTCGTAGGAACCGACCGCCTAGTCATGTGGCTCACGGTTTGAGTTTATGACGTAAATTTGTAAAAAATTAGACTTAAGCGTAAAAACATGCCATCGAAGGGTGAAAATGTAAAACAGCAAGAAAACAGCCTCCTAAGTGTCACTAACACTCTGCACTGAATCAATGTGACTCGTAGGATCCCACCGCGTAGTCACGGGGATCTCGGTTTGAGTGTACGACATAAATTTGCAAACATTTGGACTTAAGCATAAAAACATGCCATCGAAGGGTGGAAACGTAAAACAACCACAAAACGCTTCGGTAAGAGTCACGAACACCTCGTACGGGACCACAGTGACTCGTAGGAACCGACCGCGTAGTCACGACGCTCACGGTTTGAGTGTACGATGTAAATTTGTAAAAAATAAGACAAGCAAAAAAAATGCCATCGAAGGGTGAAAATGTAAAACAACCACAAAACGGTCCCGTAAGAGTCACGAACCTCGTTCGGGACCAATGTGACTCGTAGGAGCTGATCGCGTAATCACGGGGCTCCCGGTTTATGAGTACGACAAAAATTTACAAAAAAATTTACTTAAGCATAAAAACAAGCCATCGAAGGGTTAAAACACAAAACATTCATAAAATGCTCCCGTAAAGGTCACAAAAACCTCGCACGGGTCCAATGTGACCCGTAGGAACCGACCGCGTAGTCACGGGGCTCCCGGTTTGAGTGTACAATGTAAATTTGAAAACAATTTAGACTTAAGCATAAAAACATGCCATCGAAGGGTGAAAATGTAAAACAGTCCCAAAACGACCCGGTAAGAGTCACGAACACATCGCACCGGAGCAACGTGACTCATAGGAACCGATCGTATAGTCACGGGGCTCCCGGTTTGAGTGTACGACGTAAATTTACGAAAAATTAGACTTAAGCATAAAAAAAGCCATCGAAGGGTAAAAATGTAAAACAACCACAAAACGGTCACGTAAGACTAACGAACACCTCGCACGGGACCAATGTGACTCGTAGGAAACGACCACGTAGTTACGGGGATCCCAATTTGAGCGTACGACATAAATTTAAAAGAAATTTGACTTAAGCATAAAAACATGCCATCGAATCGTGAAAACATAACAAAACGGTCCCGTAAGAGTCACGAACACCTCACATGGGACTAATGTGACTCGTAAGAACCGACCGCGTACTCACGGGGATCCCGGTTTGAGTGTAGTATGTAAATTTGCAAGAAATTAGACTTACGCATAAAAACATTGCATCAAATTGTGAAAATGTAAAATAGCCACAAAACGGTCCTGTAAGAGTCACGAAACCTCGCACGGGACCAATGTGACTCGTTGGAACCGACCGCGTAGTCACGGGGCTCCCGGTTTGAGTGTACGACGTAAATTTACAAAAAATTAGACTTAAGTATAAAAACATGCCATCGAAGGGTGAAAATGTAAAACAGCCACAAAACGGTTCGTTAAGAGTCACGGACACCTCGCACGGGACCAATGTAACTCGTACGAACCGACCGCGTAGTCATGGGGCTCCCAGTTTGAGTATACCACATAAATTTGCAAAAAAATAGACTTAAGCATAAAAACATGTCATCGAAGGGTGAAAACGTAAAACAACCACAAAATAATTCGGTAAGAGTCACGAACACCTCGCACGGGACCAATGTGACTCGTAGGAACCGACCGCATAATCACGGGATTCCTAGTTTGAGTGTACGACATAAATTTTTGTAAAATTAGACTAAGGCATAAGAACATGCCATCGAAGGGTGAAAACATAAAACAACCACAAAATGGTCCCGTAAGAGTCACGGACACTTCGAACGGGACCAATGTGACTCGTAGGAACCTACCGCGTAGTCATGGGGCTCCCAGTTTGAGTGTACGACGTAAATTTTCAAAAAATTATACTTTAGCATAAAAACATTCCATCGAAGGGTGAACAAGTAAAACAACCACAAAACGGTCTGGTAAGAGTAAAAAACACCTCGCACGGGACCAATGTGACTCGTAGGAACCGATTGCGTAGTCACGGGGCTCCCGATTTCAGTGAACGACGTAAATTTGCAAAAAAATTAGACTTAAGTATAAAAACATGCCATCGAAGGATGAAAATGTAAAACAGTCTAGTAAGAGTAGCGAACACCTCGCACGGGACCAATGTGACTCGTAGGAACCGACCGCGTAGCACGTCGCTTCCGGTTTGAGTGTACGTAGTAAATTTTCAAAAAATTAGACTAAAGCATAAAAACAGGCCATCGATGCATGAAAATGTAAAACAAGCACAAAACGGTCCCATAAGAGTCATGAACATCTCGTATTGGTCCAATGTGACTCATAGGACCGATTTCATAGTCACGGGGCTCTCGGTTTGAGTGTACAACATAAATTTGTAAAAAATTAGGCTTAAGCATAAAAACATGTCATCGATGGGTGAAAACGTAAACAACCACTAAATGGTCCAGTAAGAGTCACAAAAACCTCGCAGGAGACCAATGTGACTCGTAGGAACTGACCGCGTAGTCACGGCTCTCTCGGTTTGAGTGTACGACGTAAATTTGCAATAAATTTAGACTTAAGCATAGAAACATGAAATCGAAGGGTGAAAACGTAAAACAAACACAAAATGATCTCGTAAGAGTCACGAACAACTCGCACGGGACCAATGTGACTCGTAGGAACCGACCGCGTAGTCATGGGGCTCCCAGTTTGAGTGTACGACGTAAATTTGCAAAAAATTTAGACTTAAGCATAAAAACATGCCATCGAATGGTGAAAACTTAAAACAGCCACCAAACGGCCCGGTAAGAGTCACGAACACCTCGCACTGGACCAATGTGACTCGTAGGAATCGATTGCGTAGTCACGGGACTCCCGGTTTGAGTGTACGACGTAAATTTGCAAAAAAATTAGACTTAAGCATAAAAACATGCCATCGAAGGGTGATAACCTTCGTAGACTATAAATGATCACACAACTACCCAATATTAACATACCCTGATTTTTTTTTTTGCAGCCTGGCTAGTGAATGAGAAGCAGATTTGCTATTTTTTTTCCTTCAAGGTACAACTGATACATACATACATATATATATATATATATAAACTATTATAACTGTTTATATAATAGTTATATATAACTATTTATATATAAATGTTTATATATGTATAACTATAATAGTTATAAATTATTATTTTCTTTTGAAGTCGAATAGATTATAATTTATTTTTTATTTTGTGTAGAATGAAAATGGATTTGCGACACATGGTAAAGTCAATGGATACGGAGGATCGAGGTACATAGCTACTCGGATAGTTATTTAAGTTTATGTAGATGCTCGGATACTATTTTTAGATATTAAATCGGTGAAAGGGATTTAATGGTGGTTTAGCTGTGTTTTTTGCTGTTGGGTTTATTTTAATGTTAAAAACAGGTTGGATTTCATGAATAAACAAAGGAAACTCTGCCGAATTTTTCTGAAATTAAATAGTGTTTTAAATTGATTAAGTCAAACATACATGCATTTGAAGTTATAAAAACTCATTTAGTCATTTATTTCTGTATTTTGTGCAGATTGATGATGGATTTTGCTTGGAGTTAATATGTTCGTGGTGGCTTGGAGCTGGGGCTTCTTATAGTGTAGGGGAGCCATATTGTCGTCGTCATTTTAGTTTATGTGGACTTTTTTAACGTCCTTTGATGTGTTAGGATTTGTTATGTTCGTATTTGGGAGGCATTTATTTTGTACCTTTATACTTGGATTGTGATGAAATATTATTTTGTAAATCATATTTATGAGATTTGGTTGAAAATTGTGGAATTTTGTATTACTTATGATTGTATGACAAATATGCAATGTTATTTTGGATAATAAGGTTGTACGTTTGATGAAAAAAGTGCAATTTTAAAAATATTTCCAATTGCGAAAAAAATAATAGGTAATAAATAAAAATCTAGTACTTTTGGCAACACAGTGTTTTGTCACCAAAAGTTATCATCCACATCTGTCACTTTGGATATGGCAACAAATATTTGGTTGCGAAAAGATAACTTTTGGCAACACAAGAGATGTGTGGCCAAAGGTATAGCTTTTTGCAACATAAGAGCTATGTTCCCAAAAGGCTATACCTTTGGCAACACAACTCTTGTGTTTCCAAAGATATTGATTTTGGCAACACAAGACCGATGTTGCCAAAGGTATACCTTTTGGCAACACAACTCTTATGTTTCCAAAAGGTATAGCTTTTGGCAACACAACTATTTTTTTTGCTGTTGAGTGACTTTTGGCAACACAGATAATATTTTTTTATTATAAATTTGACAAATTATAAATTACTTTTGGCAACACAATTGCGTGTTGCCAAAAGTATACCTTCAGCAACACAAGCTTGTTGTGTTCCCAAAGGGTTTCCTAGACAGATAATAGGCAACAAGCTGGCAACATAGCAAAATATGTTGCCAATACCTTTTAGCAACATATTTTTAACTTTAGCAACATAATTTGTATGTTGCTAATGGTGCAAATTCTTGTAGTGTACACTGATATGCCTCTAAGGTAGGCTTTGCATAAACCAGAGAAATATGGTGTTCTAATGTACTAGGCTGTGGAATTGGGGGAGTGTGATATCATATATGAACCATGGTCTTCTCTGA
Source organism: Sambucus nigra (assembly GCA_949130495.1). NCBI lineage: Eukaryota > Viridiplantae > Streptophyta > Magnoliopsida > Dipsacales > Adoxaceae > Sambucus > Sambucus nigra. Next base: position 605,022,720 of record OX422214.1, on the reverse strand, counting down.
AAGGTCAAGCAGTGGCAGCTTTCATAGCCGATTTCACCTATTATGAGGTCCCCGAGCAATAAAGTGATCAGACAGAACAAGAATCCGGGAAAAGGTAATGTTACAAAAAAAACTCTCGAAGAACTTTCTTTAGAATAAGCGAGTGCAGACCTACCAGACTATTCTTCCCGAGCACAGGAGATGACCAGGAGGCATGGAGAAGAAAAGAGAAAAGTATTCCACTACGAGAGTTTGACAGATCAAGCATTCGACAACAACGTCCCCATATGGAACTTATATGTTGATGGGTCATCTTGTTCAACCGGTAGTGGAGCAGGTATAATAATTAACACTCCTCATGGTATTGATATTGAGTATTCTCTACATTTTCAATTACAGGCTTCAAATAATGAAGCAGAGTATGAAGCTATGATTGTAGGCCTAAGTTTAGCTCGCTTATTGAGTGCCGAGCAAGTTGTGGCACACAGGGACTCTCAGCTGGTAGTAAACCAAACACTGAGTTTATATGGAGCCAAAGGAGAATTGACAACCAGGTATTTATCCAAGGTGATTCAAGTCATTAAAAAATTTCCAGTTGTTCAGATAAACATAATTTCAAGGTTGGAAAATGCCCGAGCTGATTCCCTTGCTCTGCTAGCCTTTGCTATCATAATTGAACTTTAATGAAGTATTCCTATTGAGATTTTATCTAATAGGAGAATAGATTAAGATCTGACGATCAATTTTATTGCCATAGACATGGGGCCATCATGGATGGACCTCATCAGAGCATACATTGAAGAGGGAACTCTACCAGGAGATCAATATGTGTTAGACAAAGGTGTTTTATACAAAAGAGGACTAAAAGTCAATTTGCTACACTGTGTGCATCCATCAGAGGTCCAAAATTTAATTCAAGAGGTTCATGAAGGATCATGTGGAGCTCACATAACATGGAGAATACTTCTACAAAGAATCAGTACTCAAGGGTATTATTGGCCAACAATGCGAGCAGACTGTGCAACTTTTGCCAAGAAGTGTGATAAATTTCAGCGATTTTCCACAATTCGCAAAACTCCACATGTTGCTCTTACTCCAATCACTTCACCATGGCCATTTTCCATGCGGGGTATAGACTTGTTCGGGCCATTTCCAACCACTCGAGGAAGATTTAAGTACTTGGTGGTCGTCGTGGATTATTTTACAAAATGGGTGGAGTCAGAGCCTTTGATATATATATTCCTTATGAAAAGGTCTATCAATTCATCTGGAAAACATAAATTTTAGGTATGGGTCGCCCTACGCTTTCATTACTGACCATGGAACACAGTTTGACAATGATGAGTTCGCAAATTACTGTGCTCAATCCAATGTTCAAAAATTTCATTCTGCTCCAGGACATCCTCAGAGTAATAGACAAACTGAAGTTACGAAAAGAACCTTGCTTAATAGGTTAAAGAAAAATCTTGATGATGCTAAAGGAAATTGGATAAATGAGCTACACTCTATCTTGTAGGCATACAGAACAACACCGCAAACAACAATTGGAGAATCTCCCTATATGTTAGCATTTAGGACTGAAGTTGTCATTCCTGCTGAGATAGGCTTACCATCTCGTAGAGTTTTAAATTTTAACTCTCCCGTAAGTGACTTAATGAGAAGGTTGGATCTGGACATGCTGGAAGAAGTAAGAGAAGATGATGCCTTACGCAATGCAGCTTCTCAGTAAAGAACACCTCGCTTTTACAATAAAAGGATGAAATTGACCAATTTAAAGGAAGGAAATTGTGTGTTGAAAAAAGTGTTACAGAAAAATAACAAGCTTGAAGCCAAATGGCATGGGCCCTACCGTGTTTTAGCAGTGATCAGACCTAGAACCTATTGAATTGAAACCTTGGAAGGTGAAGAGTTCAAAAACCATGTCATGCATAGTATCTCCAAAAGTATTATCAATTATGTTGTATTCAATTTTCAACTTGCAATATTAATAAAATATTCAGTTTTCTTTCCATTTTTGTTGTTCATTTTTTTGGGAGTACTCGTGCTATGCATTACACTAGCTTAAATTTTTTTTATAAATTGTTGCTCTATTTAGAAAATTATTGCTTGGCTCTCAGTAAATATTATCCCAAAAGTTTCTCGAGAGAAGCAATAAGTTTCTCGGAGCATCCATAAACTTGATCATTGATACACGAAGTCCAAGTCAACAGAATTATAAATCCTCAAGAAACTTGGTCCACAAATATAAGGATAGAACAAGATCTTTATCCTACTGGGAAAAGTACAGGAAGAACATTGCAAAGGTTCCTTAAGAGGAACGTAAGCACATTATCTACAAACGCCTGGTCACACCACTTGTATTTAATGCAAAAATCCAATACTTGGGTGCATTAGTAAAATCTTTGGAGACACATGGGTAACTAGCTCTAAATTTAGATTTAAATCTAAGTATGCTGATATAACATCTGCACTCATTGATCATTGATACGCAACTTAAATAAAGTGTATCAATATAATTAATTATAGAGAAAGAATTAACATTCAACATGAGATAAGTTAATAAAATTTTCATTGCATTCAATTAAAGTAATTACATGATTGCATTAACAAAACAAAGTACAAAGCTTCATTATGCAGGATGTTTCCCTTCAACTTTTGAAATGGGATTCATGCCAGTAGGAGGATCATCTAAAGTATAAGGAGAGTTAATGAAGTTAAAATCCTGAAGCATTCTGGTATTGCTGCTACTAGGACGATAAAAAAGGTGACGAGGTCGGATGATCTCTAATTCATCATGAATCTCATAATCTCCCAAGTATTTTGAAATCAAGAATTGAGGAATATGATGAACATGAATCCATTTAACATCTAAATTGAAAGGAGGATTGTCAATCTCAAGCAAGCCTGAATCATACCAGCCCCACAATGAGCTATTTTGATCCACTTTCATCAGTGTCAAAGCATTGATCCAACCCCATTTGTAGCTTTCACTCTTAATTTGTTGAAGCTTATCATCAAGATGCCCTGGAGCTTCATTATACCCATCCATCCAGACTTCCCTTAGTTGCTTATGGAATTGGAAGGTTAATTTGTCAACCTGAGAATGCAGCTTCTTAAACACTCCATCCTTAGCTTGTAATTAAGAAGATTGAGTGGATAATTGTTCAGACAAGGTCTGTAGCTTCTGGGACATCTCAGTAATAGCTTGATCTTTAGCCTTTAATTGTACAGCTTGATTGGCAAGGGCCTGTTGGGTCCTAAACTTCTCTGTAGTACCTCGACCAGTACCTTTGCTAGGCTTGACTCTAGCTCGGGAAGATGAAGAAGCTGGTTTTATTTTCTTCAGAGCCTTTAACTCCTCACCCAGCCTTACAATTTCAGCCTCTAAGAAGGAATGATCCTCATCTATAGTAGCAATAACATCAATGGAAGACTTCGAAGCATCACGCTCATCCCTTAAGTTTCTTCCTCTAGAAGCTTGGAAATGTCCCTTGCTTCACCCCTCTCACGTTTCAACAAGAATTCTTATCTTCGAAAATGAGAAGCAAACTTATCCAACTTCTACTCAAAGCCCCAACCTTCACTAAGGGCCTGGAATTTATTCTCATAATCTTCATGCAAAAGTTCCCTAACTTCATTATGTTCCTCTTGCATCTCTTCAATGGTTTCAAAGTAGGCAACATTGTTGGCCACTGCACGATCAAGAAGACACTTTAGATGAACATATGCCTCTTTCGCTTGCTCGGATACCCCTTCTTCGAGCAACTGCAGTAGGTCGGCATCAGTTAAAGATAAGTGAACATCTTTAAAAAGCTCATTACACCTCTGGAGTAGCTCGGAGTCAGTAGATGAGAAGTATTCCAGTTTATCCATAGACTATTCAAAAAAAGAAAGTCATCAATCAACCAGTTTCAGAGTATTGAAAAATACAAGCAAAAGAGCAGAAATATCTCTCTTTTCATTAATAAAAAAGGGAAGTAAAAATACATCTTCAAAAAAGAAAAAAAAGTATACAATTATTGAAAAAAGAGAAACAAAAGCTGCTTGGTTTTACACCTTCTTCTTATCTGCCTCACGATTAGCTGATGAAGAAAAAGGAGTTGAGGGAGGAGGAGGATTAAATTTGGAGGGTGCAGTGGAATCAATATCCTGGTGTTGATCGGCAGACTCCACCATTATCAAAGATTCACTAGAACCCCCATAATCAACTTCCTCATCCAGATTTTGAGGAGTCCCGGGATCTTATCGAGAGAATAGCTCGGAATCCTTTGGAGTGTCGACCTCCACCAGAGCAGCAGACCAGCCATCCTTGAAGCACTTTGCTACCTCAATTTGCGAAGAAGCTACACCAAAGGCCTTATCCCAGCCTTTGTTAAAGCCAACCTATTTGGCCTTAGCTCTCTTCACCTTCTCAGCACCCAGATCCTTCTGTAGCTGGGAAAACTTGACTTTCTCAGCATCCAAGTCCTTTTACAACTTGTTAGACAGACCACGAGCAGTCTCAGTAGCTTCTTTAGCAGTTTTCATCATATCCTCTCATTTTTTTGTTCAAAAGACGATGCTTGTTGGGAATTAAGTAATGCTTTTTCAGCTCATTAAAAGCTTCTTCAAATTCACTAGAGGAAGAAGCTCTCCAAGCCTCATCTTTATCTAACATATTATCAAAGTCGACAAGGAACTGCACAAGAACAACAAAGAAAGTCAGTACAGTGAAGAACAAATCAAGAGATAGTAATTAAAGAAAGTAAAAAGAATATACGAGAGCAAGGCTTTGAGAAGCCCTGTCAGAACTCTTGGAGCGAGGTAATGCAGTAGCAGTACTCCTATGGTCTGTCAACCAACTCACGTTGGCCAGGATGAGCAGAAGAACCTTCTGCTAACTTAGAGTGTAACCCTTTCTTAATCTAATCAGGGAGCTCTCTTCAGTTTGTTTGGTGGTGGGATTCTTCCCAGTCTCATTTTTATTTTTCACCCCTGTATCAGCTCGTTTCAAAGCGGGATTGGCAGCAATATCTCCCAAAATGTTGGGAATCTTCCTTTTCCCCATCGATTCGACAAGGGGAAAATTTGAATCTAAGGAGGAAGGGAAAGGGGAAACAAGGTCACCGCTGCCAGATGCAGTGGCTAAGAAAGTGGTAGGAGGTTCTTGCTCAAGGTCAATCATAGGGAAAGGAGCAGGATGAGCAACAAAGGAAGAGATTGTGTTCTTGTACTACAACAAATAAGATGCAGAATTGACATGCTCCTCGCCAATCCTTTAATACAGTCCTCAAATAAACTTCAACTCCCTCAGGTTCACTTCACTCTCCTTAGGGCACCTTCTCTTCTGATCAACCGCAATAAGAATTTACAGAGCAATAATTAGTTTAACATTTAAACAGATATGTATGAGGCAAAGCAGTTAAATGAGAAATAACCTATCCCGTTGCCAAACGGAGGGCACCTAGGCCCTTGATACTCAGCATTTGCAATCAGAGGGGTGTGTTGCCAATTTTTTACAATAATCCCATGCTCAAAATAATCCCTATTGGAGTCTGAAAGATTAACTACTAACGCTTTATTTACAGCCCTAGTCTTTAAATAAAAAGTGGTGTCGCTAGTTACCCACTTAAAACAAAAAATTATCTCTAAAATCTCTAGACGGCTTCCATGAATTTGGTTCAACATATACACTCCATTCATAACTCTTCACATATCAAGGGCTACCCTAGCTGGGACAATGTCAAAGTATTGACAAAATTCAAGACAAAGAGGGTTAGGAGGAAAAGTAAACCCACATTCAGCAATAAAAATAGATGGAAACCAGTTACCCTCAGCAAGTGAGAAAAATCAGCGGGTAAAATAGCGTGTTCCAAAACAACCCACGATGGAATTTTAAATTCATTTCTGAACTCATCAAAAGAATCAACAGAGTAAACCATGATGAAGAATAGAAGAGAAAAAAAAGAATTCTTACAGGAATTAAGTATTCAGTAAAAACTGAAGGACAAAAATCGATCGTTCGAGGAAGATAAAGAAAGCTTGAAGACACTGTAGCCCAGAAACACTTTGAAGATTTGAGATAGAAAAATTTTCATGGATTTTTCCCCTCTTTATAAGTTGCCTCAAAAACTGAAAAGGTAATGATTAAAATGTAGCGTCGATTCAACTAGTGGCGGCTAAAAGGAAAAAAAGACGAATTTGCCAAAAAATGATTCCCTAAAGTGGTGGATAATTTCAAAAATTCCACGCGCATTATATCCCCATAATTAAACCATAAATTTTTACAAGTATGGGAGGTCGGCAACCGACCAGGCCTAAAATTGTTGCCCGAGCAACTTCAAGAGCCAAATGCTCTATACTCTTGCAAAAACTGCAAGCATAAAACATTGGGGGCTTCTGTTGATACCAAAAATTATTCATCTATATGGACCATTCATATACTGACACGTGTTATACAGTGGGGGATTAATCCTAGTGATTACGAATGGAATACCGACCAAGTTTAAGAATACCGACCAACATCGGGAATGTCGACCAACGATGACAGACAAACACCAACAGTTGTATATATTAATGATTGTAAATATGTAAATGTCTACGATATGAAGGCATTCAATCCTTTGATATTCTAGCTCTTGTAATCCCTACATACAGGGGGAGGAAGAGAGAGGCAATTGAACAATCCCAAAGCAATACACAACAGTGGACATAGGATCTTCTATCAAGCCGAACCACTTTAAAAATCTCTTGTCTCTTTATTTTCTATTTATTTGTTATCAACTAATTAACCTAGTTTAGTTTTTTGCATCAACAATTATTATTAAACCGAATTCTTTGTTTTCCCACAATTTTATAAAAATATTCATTTCCTTTACTGAAAGTATCTCATGATTTCTTTAAATAATCAATTTCCTTTTTCAACTTACCATTTTCACATTCAAGAGGGATAGTGACAATAACAAATTTCTCCTTTTTCAAAGACTTAATTTCATTCTTTAAGGATTCATTTTCTAATTTCAGATTATCAAAGTCTTTTGATATAGAATCACATTTGGCATGACTATTTTTAAGTGCAATGAACTTCTTTCCAATATCTTCATATTTTTCATATAATTCATTAAATGCATCTTGTAATTCATCATAATCATTAACAATATCATCATCAACATGATTTGCACTATGAGTAGAGTATGATTCATTATCGCTAAAGCTAGTGTTAGATTATACCTCCTCATTACTAATTGCCATGAGATAGGGAGTAATAGATTCTTCACTCCTTAATTCATCAACATTGGCATATAGGCAAGGGGTGCAAATATCTTCATTTTGTGTATCAACATCCAGCCTTTCAGTGGAGTATTTCTTTAAAATAAAGCTTGAAATACAAGGTTGACAATTTATCCATTTTCTCTTCACACAATGAAATAATTAAAAGCTACGAAAGATCAAACATTTTAGCATATAAATATAAGAATGTAAAGTGCAACATTCAAAATAAATACAGGAAAGTTTGTCATGATCTTTAACTTTATGATTGTTAAATCAAAAAAAATAATTAGAGCTCTAGCTCTGATACCAATTGTTGCCCAGATTATAATCAAGAAGGGGGGTGAATTAAGTTTTTGCAAACTTTTTGGGTCAAATTAATATTTTAGAAAAATATTCAATTTACAACACTTTATCAATTTTCAGATTAATAAATCTTTAAAGATTAAAACCAAGAATATCAAATGGATACAACCAATTAATTTAAACAAGTTAAAATGCAAATTTTAACACACCGCAAATATTAAATTAATTTTTGTATTTAATATAACTTAATATTCTGAAATTAATTAATTAATTCGGAAATAATTATTTTCACCTTAAAAATAATTTTGTTAATTTTTGGAATTAATATATTTGAAAATTTAAGTGCTGAAAAATATAAGTTAAACCAAGCACAAACAAATAAGCAAGTAAAGTGAGGAAAAATAAATGACACTGAATTTAATGTAGTTCAGCCAAAATCCGGCTTACGTCCACACACCTAGAGCAGGTCCTGTCTCCTTTGCGATTCACTATTTTTGATCCACTTGACGGTAGGATCAAACCACCAATTTACAATAGCACCACCAGCTACAAGTACAATTTCCGAAGCTAAAAACCTAGCTTCAAATATTTACACAAATGTAGTAGAGGTTTGGTGTAGTTTACACTCTTTCAAAGAATACGAATATAGGCTTGAGTGCTTCTTGGATAACGCATATAAATCAGATGATGATCTTGCACTTTTTGTATTTGTTGTTGCAGATATCATAGAGTGTTTGAACTTTGAATAATTTGATATTTCTTTTCTTGATCTTTTTTGTTGTATGTATGTCTCAAACTTGAGTATAGCTGAATGAAATTTCTGGTTGCTCTCTTTTCTGAGTGTATGAGGAGCTGAATAAAATTTTCGTTGTTCTCTGATTCTATTTTTGCATCATGCACTCTTCAACATAAACTTGGTCTTCTTTTTGTAGCTTGAAAAAAAAAATTACCGTCGGAAAAGAGTGCTTTTAACTTGTAGTAGCCTGGGTGAGCATTAAATGCTCAAGATTTTGAAAATGAAAGTAGTAACTGATGAACCATTTCTATTAGATTTTCTGCCTAAAAAAGAATGATAGACTGAGCTCATAGAGAGAGATTAGTAAATTAAAAAATATAAAATCAAAATGTCTATCAGAGATAATATGTCTTTACAAAGCGTGGATCCCTAAGCAGATAGCTGGACGTTATATAAAATATAATAAAGCTAACCGGACGTTATATAAAATATTCACAGAGCTATGGAAAACCAATGATTACACAACCGTACAAGAGGACTTACCAACTTATTTCACTACCTAGGATTTTGATAGAAAAGAATATAATATATGTAGAAATTCGTTCAATGGTTTCCACATAGACTAAAAAGATTTCTCAAGCATTAGCCCAAGGTAATACATAATGCTCAAGAAAAAATGACTTGTCATAAGTCATTATTGAAAGACAGGAGTCTTTTATCAACAAAATTGCCCACATGTTCAAGGCAAGTTCGAATAAAATTTTCAATGAAGCAAGTAACCAAATGCGAGTTCCAAGGAAATAGGTAAACTTTTAAAATAAAAACATTGCATTAGCAGCTAAAACACGCCGCTCAGGGAATGTATAAAATATAGAGGAATGTAAAGAACATTAAAATCTATTAGCCTAATATAACATGTATATATATAACGAACGGTAAAAAAGTATGAATATGTATAACTAAGAGACGTCCCCAAAAAAATATAAATGCGACATAGGTCTGTCCAAAGCATGGCATATGTATAACAGGTATAAGGACGGATGGGACAACTAAAAGAGCTGACAACATAAATTTATATAAAAGAAATAACATATTATATATAGGAAATAAAAACATGTGTAAGTTCTTCTATAGTTCAAAAGTGATGGGACAGTGTAAGTAAATAACCCAAGGTAAAGATAATAAAGAATTGACTATTGGTAATATTATAAGGGACATAATCCATATTGAACTTTAAGATATATATATAACCAAATATTTGGATACAAAATGTATTGCATAAAAAAAATTAAAAGAAAGTTCGTTAATTTTTTTTTTGAATTTAAACAAAAAAAAATTATCCTGAATGATTAGATATAAGTATATTTAGTGCAAATAATGGTGGATGATTTTGAATGTAACTAAACACGAGTTCCAAGGCTAACATGTCCAAGATATCAAAGTCTTATCAACTTTGATTTGACTAAAAGTGTACAATTATGAGATCAAAGTTCCAAGGCTAAAGGCATGTCTCAATAAACAAGTCCCTACAAATCAATATGTGTTGTCATGTTCCTATCTAATCAACGGCCACTGAAGGCTCAAAATGGTACACCAATTTTTCTCCTTGAAGACTGCATATGCACATAAATATAAACACATATAACATTCTTATATTATCCCATGATCCTATAACAGTTACCTATAATTATAATATACACAAACAAGATAAAGTGTATATATGATATACACTAACTGTTATATAATGTATAAAAGTTTTAGGTAATGATATAAACATAAGCAAGCTTCATTTTGCTCAATTGGATATATAAAAATATTATGGTATTAAATACACCTATTGTAGAGGGGGCTTGAAGGTAATTTTGAGATTAGAAGTAATTCCGCATTAGCAATAGTGTTTTGGGGATTAAGGCACCGTGGCAGCTCAGCGTGACAACTTGCATTTTAGCTTGTTGTATTAGTCATATTGTATCTTTGTCTATATTGACTGTAATCTATAACGGTTGTAATTATGTAACGAGAATAATAAAGAGTTGTAGTGTGAGGTCAAACGGTACTCGCGAGAGACCAGGCTTGGCAGGGCCTGAGAGAGATTTCATGCTCTATCGAATGACCTCACCGCGGGAACTTTAGAGGGACTTGGTTTGGAGGATTGAGAAGTGAGGCACCGTTAGGGCTCATCCCAACCATCTTAGATACACATGGTAAAACATCGAAGAACCTTGACCGTGGAACCTCGGGCGGAGCTGCTTGGAGTTCCATCGGGCGTTGAGCTATGAACCAAACAACCCTCTACTTAATGTCACATCTACTATGTGTGATGTCACTAGTCAGCTAAACAATGTCAGATCTGCACTTGAGTAAACCACCGTAGTACTTGGGGCTGTCAGGTAGTTGGTGAGCCACCTCTGCGACAACAGCCCCCTGACACACAGTGGTTAGGCAAAAGGCATGTCTTGGCATTTAATGTTTATGACGTGGAGAGAACTAGTGCATCAGACATTTAATGTTGTGACATAAAGTATGAGGGATGTCTTTCATAGTTTTTAATGACTGAATTGCCTCGGGTATGGTGTGGGGGGATATTTAAGGACCCCAACCACCCTGAGGAGAGGATGATCTTTTTTAGAGTTCAGAATTTATTGCTAGAGAGAATATACATTAAAGAGAGTTATTACAAACCAGAGAGTTTGCTCACCCACCATTGTCATTTATTAATAAGCTTTTAATACTTGATAGAGATTCTTAAGGGTGGTTGGTGTGTTTGGATGCCTGTCAAGGTGTATCTAAGGCGCTTATTTCTCTCTCCCTCTAGCTAAGTTACTTCTAAGTTCATTACAATTTTTCGAGTTATACACGAGAGACTTGTGAGTTTAAACTAAGTTTTATCTTCATTGAATTTACGTTTGCGTGTTCTATCACTAATTCAAGGTTTTAGCAATTTAACTTATCATTACTATACTTCAAAGGGGTTGCGCCTCCATTTTATCTAAAGTACCCCCTTACTCTTATTTAACTTATCATTACTTCAAAGGGGTTATTTTTTGAGGTTCAAGGAAAGATCCCTCGACGTGAGGGAGGAGGCCAAAGAATCCAAGTTATTGTAGATCTGCGCTGAGGGGCTACTTCCTGAGTACATCTACCATCTTATCAATGAGATGAGCGAGGGGACTTTTGCGGCGTTCTTAAAAGCGATGAGAAATATCTCCTTGGTGGTGCGGCCCAATCCGGTGGTGGTGCCCATGATGTTTAGGCAGCCGATGCAACCCGTGGGGGGGAGGTCTCAGCTCCTACGGGTAGGGCACACCAAGGGGGGAGATAGGGGCAAGGTACCGAAGAAGGACAATAAGAGAAAGTTTGGAAGAGACAGGGAGGACCCACCACCATTACCTTGTACAGTGGAGGAAGCTGTCAGCTGTTACAACGCGATGGTCCAAGGGGGAACGGTCTATGAGCTAAAGGACATTCCCATTGGGGAACCCAATGCGGCAACGAAGGAGGATCCAAAGTACTTCCAGGTTCATCGGAGGATCCAGCATCTAACCGAGAGCTGTTTCACACTAAGAAGAATCATCGACAAGTACGTGAAGGCAGGAACGCTGCAAATCCCTCCACAAAACGTCAACAACAATCCGCTGCCAGCATATGGGGACAATTTCATGGTGGCCTATGATGAAGAAGCGGAGAGAGGAGAAAGAGAGTCAATGACGAAGCAAGAAGAGTACGAAGAAGATCTGGAAGATTGTACGAGAGGAATGGTTAATGTAGTACTGGCTTACGATGAGGCAAGCACCAAAGACGTGGAGGATGTATATAGCGTCGAAGGTGAGGAAGCAAACCCAGTCCAATTTCGAAATCCTCGAAGTTCACCTGGTTCTTCGACCAAGTGGGGATACCAAAAGAAAGTAGGTTGGAAATAACCCAGGCAATACTTTATGTCGCGAGGAAGAACGCAGTCCCTTCGTTGAGGTGGAAGGGACCCATGGCTAGGTTGGTGAGGAGGTTTCTGTCAAAAGTAACCTTCAGTGATGCCGATAGGGCTGTAAGATTCCCTCATAACATGTCATTGTATGTGATCGCCAGCGTCAATGGAGTTAGTTTTGCAAGGGCTCTTATGGATGGAGGAGCTTCCATCAATATCATGCCAATCAACTCTTTCCACCCAGCTAATATTCCAGAAGAAAGGTTGGTCCCCATGCCTTTAGTAATTTCGGGGTATGATAATCAATCTTCCAAATCCATTGGGTACGTTAATGTTGAGATTGTTATGGGAAATCTGAGTTCCCATATCAAGTTCCACGTAATATAGAGTGTGGATGCACAACCAAGGGCTAGTTCATTCTACGTACCACCAATGCGCTAAGGCGAATATCAAGGGGACAGAAGTGACCATCAGGGCTATGAAAAGGCCCTTAGCTGTCGAGGAAACTCACTTGGTCGACGCGAAATTTTATACTGAACTGGAGGAGGATGTCCGCGTCCTAACCAGAAGAATGGAGGGAGCATGGGTTCCCTCGATCAGAGAAAGGATGGGGCCCTTGAACGAGCAGAAGAAGGAGGTTGCAAGCAACACAAGGGAAATAGCCGAAGAAGCTCACCAAGTGGTCCCTCGGCCCCAAAGCATCTCGAAGCATCTCAAAGACAGAATGAGGCCCAGAGAGGATCCGATGGAGCATGAGGTCCAACGACAAAGCGTGCTGAGCCAGTTCTCAGGAAAAAGAGTGGTCGATGCTTCTAGAGAGAAGAAGAGGAAGGCAGTCACCGCTACCAGCAAACAATGCAAGAAAGTCATTACGAAAGAAGGAAAAGTGGTGTGTCGATTGTAATGGTGTGAGCGGGCAACTGAGGAAGCTGATGATGAGGTTGACCCGATATATGAATGCTTTCTGGTGGATCAACGGGGACAATGCATGGTGATAGACAACTCCAACATACAAAAGTTCGTAGAGGATGTCGCCGAAGAACCAGACTACATGGAAGATCAGCCAAAGCCACAGGCACAAGAGTTGGAGCAATTGAACCTGGAGAAAGAAGGGGAAGATCCAAGGCCTATCTTCATCTCAAAGGATCTCGGTGAAGAGAGACGAGAGGCCTTGGTCAGATTGATTCGGGAATTCATAGACATTTTTACCTGGAAATACACAAAGATAGAAGGGCTGGACAAGGAAGTGAGTTGCCACAAGTTGAACGTAATGCCATTAGCCATTCCAGTGAAATAAGCGACGAGAACGTACAAGCCTGAGCTAGATTTGAAGATCAAGGAAGAGGTTCAACGCTTACTAATGGCAGGGTTCATCACACCGATACAGCACCCACTCTGGCTATCTAGCATTGTCCCAGTGGGAAAAAAAGATAAAAACCAAATAAGGATCTCTGTGGATTTCAATGATTTGAACAGAGCTTGTCCCAAAGATGAGTTCCCTCTGCCCTCCATCGATAGCTTGATAAATGCAACGGTTGGTCATGAGATGTATAGCTTCATGGATGGGTATGTAGGGTACAACCAGATGAAGATGGACCCCATGGATGCAGAGAAAAAAGCGTTCAAAACTCCGTTGGGCAACTTCATGTACAAGGCGATGCCGTTTGGACTCAAGAACGCTAGGGCGACCTACCAGAGAATAATGATGGCCATTTTTCATGACTTCTTCCAAAAATTTATGGAGTTATATATGGATGATTTGGTCATCAAATCGAGGAAGGAGGAGTCCCATTTGAGCGATTTGAGGAAGGTGTTCTTCCGTTGCAGGAAGTATAAATTGAGGATGAATCCACTGAAGTTTATTTTTGGAGTGACAAGTGGGAAGTTCCTAGGCTTTGTGGTTTATAGACAAGGAGTGTAGATGGATCAGGATAAATAACGGGCGATCTTGGAAATGCCATGCCCAAGAACGGCGAAGGAGCTGAACAGTTTCCTCAATAAAGTCTCCTACCTTAGGAGATTTGTGCCTGGATTGGCCGAAATAACACATCCGTTGATACAGCTGTTGCGAAGGGACACGAAGTTCAAGTGGGAGGAGATTCACCAGGAGTCTCTCGACGGGCTGAAGAAGCTTCTCATTTCACCACTGATCATGGTTCCCCCAAAGGCGGGAATACCATTGCAGCTGTACCTCATATCCACCATGACGTCCGTGGGAGCATTATTGGCACAAGAGATTGACGGGTAAGAACGGCCAGTCTACTACCTTAGCAGGATCATCCATGGACCAGAAGTCATATATAGTAGCTTGTAAAGTCATTGTTTAGCCTTAGTCTTTGTCGCAAAAAAACTTAGACATTACATGTTGTCTTTTACAATTCATATTGTAACTAGATGTGATCCTATTAAGTATTTTTTAGCAAGGACTGTACTGATTGGTAGAGAAGCTAGGTGGTTCCTCATCCTATCCGAGTATGACTTAAAGTGCATGGTTCCTCACCCAATCAAAAGTCAGGCGTGCGCTGATCTGTTGACTATTTTCCCCTCAGGAACATTTGAGCCACCCAAAGAAAGTGTTTCAGGAGACGATTTGTGGGCCAATCACCTGGACGCAACGAAGAAGGAATGTACAATGCAGTTCGATGGGTCTTTAGTGAAAAAGAAAGGAGGAGCATGGATTATTCTTTCAAAAGGAATGGAGGAGATTTGCCTTTCTTACAAGTTAGGTTTCCCTTGTTCTAACAATGAGGCTGGATATGAAGCATTGGTGTTGGGATTGCTAGAGGCTCTTCGAAGGGGGATTCGTTCACTTTGCATCAAAGGGGATTCAAACTTGGTGGTTCAGCAAGTGAATGGAGAGTACGCGTTGAAATACATGAGCGTGGCACCATACAGGACAATCATTCAGAGGCTCCTCTACCAGTTCCATCAGACCAAGATTAAGAGACAGCCCAGAACGATGAATCGTCACCCAGACACATATGCCACCATTACCTAGAAGACGGTCATGAGGAACAATACAACTATCGTCATGATCAAACGAAGAACAGTGCCTTCAATGGTACTGTCAATTCTACCAATGGAAGAGGATGCAGACTGAAGGGGAGAGATCAAAAGGCAATTGAAATCCGAGGAAGGAGCGATGGGGCTAAGAGAATTATCCCAATACTTCACAAATCAGGAGAACCTTTACTTCAGGAACGCCGGAGGATGGTTGTCGAGGTGCATCGGTTCAGAAGAAGCAGAGCAAAGATTGAAGAAAATACATGAAGAGCACTGCAAAATAACTGAGATACCCCTTTACCGAAGAATGCAGAGGGAGGGGTATTTTTAGCCAAGAATGAAATAGGACGTGACGGAGCTAAAATGGAAGTGCGGCGAATGCTAATTATTCTTCAAGGCAGTGAAATGTCATTTCGTGGAGGCTCAGGTTGATTGGAGACAACCCTATATTGACTTCATTAAAGATGGAGTTATCCCGACAGAGAAAATTGATGCGATGAGACTCCGACGAAGGGCCTTGAGATTCTACATTCAGGAGGGGCAGTTTTATCGAAGGAGATACTTTAACAGGCCTTTGCGTTGCATCACGAAGGAAGAAGCAGCTGAGGTACTCAAACAGGTGCATAATCCAGCTCATATAGGTGGGGACAAGTTATATGACTAGTTGATGAATTTGGGGGTACTATTGGCCAACGATGGAGAAAGATTCTGTTGAGTTCGTTCGAAGGTGCAAGGCTTGTCAACTTCATGAAAATATGATCCATGTCCCATCAGTGGACCTACACTCCCTGACAACGCCTTATCCTTTTCACACTTGGGCGTTTGACCTGGTGGGGGAAATACATCCTTCTTCAAGGGGGAAAATATGGATAATAGTAACAACGGAGTGTTTCACAAAGTGGGTCGAAGCGATACCACTGAGAAGGGCAACTGCGGGGGTAGTGAGCAACTTCATCAGAGAATACATCATTTGCCATTTGGGGATCCCAAAGGTTATCCTTTCAGACAATGGAACCCCTTTCATCAATTCAGAAGTAACGATGCTCACAGACAAGTACTCCATTGTCCATCATACTTCGACGGTGGCATATCCAAAGGGAAACGGTCAAGCCGAAGCAACTAATAAAACTTTGGTTAATATCTTGGCTAAAACAATGGAGGATTTACCAAGATCGTGGGATGACAAGATACCAGCTGGATTGTGGGCCTATCGAACAACTAAGAGTAAGCCCACATGGTATACACCATTCTTTCTTGTCTATGGGGCCAAGGAGATTATCCCAATGGAGTTAGAAGTCCCATATGCTCGCTACGCTTTGCGAAGTAGCATGCTCCCCTAGAATAGACATGTTCAGTTGGAAGCGTTGGACAAACATAGAGATAATGCGATGCAACACTTTCAAATGTATACGAAGCAACTCTTTAGGGCGTATGATAACTTAGTGAGACCAAGAAAGTTCGTGGAGGGAGACCTCGTATTGAAAGCAGCAGTGAAACATATCAGGGGGCTTCCTCTACCCAAGTTTGCAGCAAATTGGGAAGGACCTTTCATTGCGAAGGAAGATCATGACTAAGGTTATTTCCTAATCTCTAAGATGGAAGAAGACAAACCATTCAAAATCAATAATAAATGGTTGAAAGTATATCATGTGTAGGCAGTTATGTTTGACCACTGATGTATTTGGCTGTTGTTATTAATACACAAGTTTTTTCTATGATGGGTATGCAAGTTCTTTTTTATTATTATAACTAAAAAAGAGATGAAAGAATTACAGAACTTCACACTTCACAACCTATGTAAACAGTTGTAACACGAAGAAATGGCATAAGAAAATAAATATCTTTTTCCATTCATAAACTTTGGGGCATTACAAAATTGAGAGCTATTGCCCAAGAATTACATAAGAAGAAACAAAAAAATATATATATACAAGTTCATTGGCCTAAAAGAAACCACAGATCTGGAGAAGAGAAAAAATCTCCAGGGAGGCCCGAGGAAGCTGCTTGGCAAGACCGTTGAGCGTTGATAGAGACCTCCAACCTTATTTGCGCATGTGTACGCTCGATCAGGAGTTTCTCTCATTTCAGCTTCCTCAGACACAGAGTTTCTTCGATGTCCTCCACCTCCTTGTCAATGGCTCCAAGAAGAGGTGCTATCTCGGCCAACTTAGCTTCCTCGGTCCGCTAGTCCTCTTAATGCTTCCGTAAGAGTTCCCTCTGGTTGTCCACTCGTTGGCTCTTCAGGGTCTTTAAATGCGTGATAATCCAGTCAAAGTAAAACTCGTCATGACCCAACTCCCTCAGATAACCCAGAAACTGGTTAAGGAGGGGTCTGGTAACGTTCGAGGTTAAGGTGTTGACAATCTCAGCAACGACAATAGCCATGCCTTGAAGCCTGTAACCCATAACAGAGATGTTTGAACGCAGGCAATCCACCGTGAAGGTCTCAGGGTGATGATTTACAAGTTATTCAATGACCAGACAATGGTTGGCAAGTATCTGAGGAGAATGTTGAAGCACCATCAGGCAGAAGGCATGAGGAGATAGGTCGGGCAGAGAAAGCTCACAGCCAGATTTGCTCTCCGCAATAGCACCGATCATGGAACCTTGATCATTATGGCTCGATTCTTCTAAAGCGACAGGTTCCCGATGGGGCAAGGAAATGGGCGAAGGAACTGGTGGAGAATCCTCCCGAGCAACCTGAAATAGTTAGAGGAAATAAAGAGTTGATGAAAAAAAACTTAACAAGTGTTTTCATTGTTAAGTCACCGATATAAGTGGAGTTTATGAAAAAACCTTAACAAGTGTTTTCATTGTTAAGTCACCGATATAGGTGGAGTTTATGAAAAAAAATCTTAACAAGTGTTTTCATTGTTAAGTCACCGATATAGGTAGAGTTTATGAAAAAATCTTAACAAGTGTTTTCATTGTTAAGTCACCGATATAGGTGGAGTTTATGGAAAATCTTAACAAGTGTTTTCGTTGTTAAGTCACCGATATAGGTGGAGTTTATGAAAAAATCTTAACAGGTGATTTCGTTGTTAAGTCACTGATATAGGTGGAGTTTATGTAAAAATCTTAACAAGTGATTCCATTGTTAAGTCACCAATACAGGTGGAGTTTTGGGGAAAACCTTAACAAGTGTTTTCATTGTTAAGTCACAAACACAGATGAAGTTCGAGAAACTGAGAAATGCAGAGAGAAATTTGCGAAGTACCTCAGCAGTAGTAGAAGTGAGAATGGGAGTCACCACGGGGGCCACAATGGTAGAAACCGTTGGGGGCGGGCTCACCGCCTCAGTAGCCTCAACGGGGCCCTTGGCTGAAGAAGCCTCAACGGTAGGTAAACCTCCCTCGCTAATATAAGGAACTAAGGCCAACACAGGCGTATCATCAGAAGAAGACGTTGGACCTTCAAGAGATGCCCGAACACTGGTGGGTCCAGAATAGCTAACGGGAGGAGCAACAACATCAACCTTGGCTTTAGAAAGAAAAAGGCCACTAAGTGCAAAGGGTGGAGAGAGACTTGGAGAAAGATGCAACAACAAAGCTAAGTGTTAAAAATGACAAATTAGTACTCAAAAAGAGAGAAATACTTATAATCGTTACTTACCCCAGTTATAACACCAAAGAGGGGAATTGCGGTCAGAGGTCTTGTCAGTGCAATGGGAAGGAGAAGGTTAGCAATAAGAGACGCCACTTCCATCTACAATAGCCCAACATATCATAATGATAAGCAAAAGCAATGGGATAAATAAAAGACGTGAGACTTGACAAGAAATTTACCTCAGGGGCACTCTCTTCAACTAGAACGAGGGGCAGAGGGACCTCTTGCTCAAAGGGTAATTTAAAGGAGGCTGGAGTAGTTGCCTCTGGTTGGCTAGATATTTCAGCAGACCCAACGGTGGCAGCTCCCGTAGCAGCTTCTTTAGCCCGTTGGGAGGCCAAATGGCGAGAGTAGGTTAGGCCTATCATGGGGGAATGGGGAGGAGTGGTATCGGCTTGAGAGATACCGCGACGCCCCCCCATAAAATGACTTACAGGGGGATTGGGAGGACTAAAGGGGCTAGGCCTTTCTTCTTCAACTCCTTGTACTAAAGTTATCAAAGAAATAAGTGAATGCAGATTGCCTTAGGAAAAGGGGAACAAGAACAAAACATACACACATACCTGAGATTCGGAGGGAGAACGAGAGGGTATAAGAACTGGTGAAGGTGACGAGGAGGCACCAGCAGAAGAGGCAGGGGATGGAGGTACCTCGGTAACTCGTCTCTTCTGGGACTTAGTACCCAGTGTTTTCTTCCTTGAGATCATTGCATCACCACCTTCAGGTACCCTCGACCTCCTTCTACTTTTTATCGGTGGCTCGATGGGATCAGTCACGATTGTGGGAAAAGCAACCGAAGGAGGAACGGCGACAACGCACCGTTAAAACTCGAAATTTATTCTTACGACTTCAGCTTCAACCTGCCTCCTCAGCTCTTCAGCTATCTTTAGAGACATGGGAGGGGGAATGGAGGCAATAGGAAATGCCTCCAAGGGAGTTTGTGCTTGAACCTGGGGCCTGACCTTCTTGGCAGATGGCTTAGAAGGCCCTTCCCCCGTTGCAGCTTCGGCCGAAAGGGCAGTTGGTTTGGGAGTTGCAGCGGCCTTGGGTTTTGTGGCGACAGTTGGGATCATTGGGCAATGAGGGGGTAGCTCCTGGGGAGATTCTTTAATGGTTTTACTTAATAGAAACTCAATCCCAAATGGAACTTGGTTCAGAAGAAGGGAAAGAAAGGACTGCGGGATATTGAGGGGGGACTGAATGTACTCACAAATCATTTCTAACTGCCCTAAATGGAACTTGGTGGCAAAATAGGTGGATACGTCTCCTTTCCTAGTGGCACTAGGAAGGGTGACACGGCCGTCGATGATGGACGTCACACCAAGCACCGCGGTTGCAGTATAGAGGGTGCAGGCTTCAGCAAAAAGTGGCCCTTGGGTGGTTATGTTAAAACATAGGTCGAGGGGCCCCCTGATCGAACCTGAACTGTCTGCTACATCTGTCTGGGTTGTAGGATTCTGAGGTGTATCCCCATTCAGTGTAGGAAGGAAGAAACCCTAGGGTAAATAGAAGCACCACGGCTTGCGAGGGATCTTCTACAACTGGGATGAACTTGACCGTTGTGGCTACAGAAGGAAAGAAATCCCAAACTATGGGAAAATCCTTTCGACTTTGTTTAAAATATCTTCTACACTGTATGGCCTCATCACAAAGGAGACTAAAAGATTAAAAACTTCAATTATCTCCTTTTGACTTTGTTTTTTGTGAAAGCATAGGAGGTGTGGGGGCTTGATACCTTGGCTCACAGGCAGAGAAATAGACCTGACGGTAATGGAAGGAAAACGGGTGTAGAGGAAGCCCGTCAAAATGATGGTATTGGAAAAATTCGCCAAGTTGTAACGACCTAGTGACCGCGCCATGTCGATGTGAGTTCGATCCAACCAGGTATAGAGGGACCCCAAGGAAATGGCGGCCAGAGGAATATTGAAGCCTCTTACAAAACAAATGGAAATGTTTATAAGGTCCCTCATGGGATGATCGTTGGGTTTCCCAGTCAGGAAGAAGCGTGAAAGCAACACAAGTATGTAGGCCGGTAGTTCCATGGATGTACCTCTACCTCGGCCCGTTGCAGCATTGACATCCTTCGGGGTTGGGGCTTTGAAAAAATAGCTAATGAGGGGAGTAAATGTGGCTTTGTTCGAGGAACTAGTGCAACTGCAGCAGATTTGACCCAGCTCATCTCGATCGGCAGCCTCTTCGGTATCCATAGCCTCATCGTGATATGTGAACTTACCCATTGGCTCAAACCCAAGGAGCTCACAGATGTCCTCCAACGTAACAGTGAAATCTCCCCACGCAGTAAATAACGTGTGAGTTGTGATGTTCCATCTGAAAATTAGCACTTGGAGTGCCACGTTATGCTTGGAAAGGGTGAACTCTCCAAACAAGTAGGCTCAATGAAGCCCAACCTTTGCAAGAGCAGCAGCGTGAGAGCTATGCATATGTGTGTGACAGGCAGTGAAATGGGATGGTGACCCCCCAGGTTCTTCAAAGTAAATCTGGGAATAGGGGAAGTCACCACGGTCCAGACAAAAATGCAGAGTCCCCTCGGGTGGAAGATAGACCCACTTTGATGAATCCATTTCCTCATCACCCAGTAGTAAGGGGTCGAACTTGGATGAGAAATGACAAACCTTGCATGCATCAGAAAATTTATCACCTTCTCCAAAGATAAGAGCCCGACGATAGAAGTGTAGTTGCTCTTGACGAGTAGCATCTAGGGCAGCGGCGCTTGGCACAGCGGTAGCGCCAGAGATAACAGGTGGCGCACTGGTGGAAGGTGTAGTAGTGTTGCTGGAGGAGGCCATTGCAGACAGAATCTTGGTAAAAGAAGGGTTGGGAATGAAGGTGGAGAAGCACAACCACCGACGGTGGCGTAGAAGATGAGAGGTGGAAGAAGCTAAAAAGAGCTTGGTAAATAATGGAGTTCGCACATAATTTCTCTCTATAAGGAATACGGGAGCTTGAAGAACAAGAAGGAAAGAGAAGGGTTTTGAAATAAAAGAGACGTTTGAAGCCTTTTAAACCTAACTTTTGAGTTTCCCACCATCGCACGTGCACAACTTCCTATAATCATTTCAAATGAACACATGACACTTCGGGAAGTGTTCTGACAGTTGAAAAGACATTGCCACCTCATTTATAAAGCGACGCCTGGGGAACAAAAGTGGTTGCCTTCTTCATCAAGTTTGAGTATTCGCGCCAGAATTTTTGTCAAACATATCCAATAACTCCCAAAGGAAATAATGTCCCAACGATTCAAAAAAGCTACGATGTCTCCTCGCCATAAGTCCAAACGTTGTTTAAATGGTGACTCGGCTGTATCGGGTAGAATTTTTACTTTTTCGAACACAGCAAAGCATTACAAGGGAGAATTTCACTTACCAAGAATCAAAAGGAGTATTTGAGAAGGATAACAGGCCTTTCGGGAGAATTTCAAATAATAAAAATCTAGATCGGTTGAAGCGCAGTATAAAGGAAAAAGTGGCGATGTCCCTTCGTCAAAGCCTCAAAAAGTCGTAATGCTTCGGCTCAGGTACATCAGGGATAATTTTACTTTTCCTTGGAGATTATAACGCTATGGTTCTAACAAAGGAAAGGAGGGTAGAATTTTTTCACGCAGAGAAGGTTCATCAGTTTGAGAAGTTTCGTGCAAACATTTCTTGTTCTAACAAACCTCTCCACGAAGGGTCAAATGTAGAGGGGACTTGAAGGTAATTTTGAGATTAGAAGTAATTCCACATTAGCAACAGTATTTTGGGGATTAAGGCACCGTGGCAGCTCAGCGTGATAACTTGCATTTTAGCTTGTTGTATTAGTCATATTATATCTTAGTCTATATTGACTCTAAGCTATAACGGTTGCAATTATGTAATGAGAATAATAAAGAGTTGTTGTGTGAGGTCCAACGGTACTCGCGAGAGACCAGGCTTGGAAGGGCCCGGGAGAGCTTGGAAGGGCCTCGGTTTACACTTTAAACGATATATATATCTTGCTCATCCATAAGAAGTCCTTCACCATCCCTATTAAAACCATAATTCTCCATAGCTCCCTCGAAATTCGTCGGTTTGTCATCACACCTAGCAACCTCCTCCAACCACCCCCTAACCACTGATTGATAACTGAAAGTAATTTTTTCCCACGATTGGAGAATCGGACGGCCTCGATTTTACCTCACATCTCTATCATGACCCAATGGTTTCCTCCCCCTCATCTTCGTGGCTCTTGAATGGACTAAATCAATCCCACTATGATTATCATAATCTAATGCCATTCATGTCCTCATAGGTTTTCCTCCCTTTAAGGACTGCTGCAATTTTGATTTCCACCTCAAAGTGGATTTTGCTATCCCAGAATGTTGTGTATTCCCTTTACAATCCGAATGAGAGTAATGATAGCCAATCTTCTCAAAATTAAAGCTTTGCTTGCCTAATCCCCTATTGCCAACTTTCAAATACGAATTTTCACTCGCCAAAATGGAAGACCCCACAAATCTCCACCTATTATCGTATTCCCTTGGAAAACATACAAGTTCTTCACCTTGGTGCCCCTATACACCATAAGAGAAAATGGCATGACCCTCCTACCTCCACTCAATGTTACCACCTTGTAACCCACAGAGTCTAGCACACTCACTGACATAATGTTCACCCGAAGACCTGGAATATATCGCACGCCATACAAAGTTTTCACCGACCCATTATATGTCTTGATTTTGATTGATCCAACTCCCAAAAATTTACAAGCACTCCCATCGCCCATCAAAACAAAACCAACTTTGACCTATTTATAATAGGAACAATAATCCCTATTGGGACACATATAAATGCCTCAAATTCACTTGCATCCGCTACCATTACTGGTGTGTTTTGAACCTTCTCTTTAACTTTCCCATTCCTAACATTAATTTTGAAACGAGATGCAATGATGTGCCCAACATCATGACAGTAGAAACACTCCCAGTCCTTGTGCCCCTTTGTTTTTTACCTTGATCTTTTTGAACCTCGGCTCCCGGTTCCCCTTTGACTTGGACATTAAGTTTGAAATAAGATGCAATGATGTGCCCAATATCATGACAATAGTAACACTCGCGGTCCGTGTTCCCCTATGACTTGGACCTTGATCTTTTAAAACCTTAGTTCTTCAATCTTCCAAGAATGACTAGGCGTACGGTATCATTGTCACCCTAAACAACTTTCGTCCTATTCTTGTTGGAGATAAGTATTGATGTGACCTCATTTAGAATAATAATTTTCTTCTCGTACATCATTGTAGTTGCCAAATTATTTTACCCCTCGGGAATAAAATCCAATAAAATTTCAACCTTGTCCTCTTCCTCCATATTCACCTCCGTGTTTAATAGTTCATGGAGAAGCCAACTAATCTCATTGAGGTTGTCTTGCAATGAAGTAATCAGTCCCATACAAAATCGATAAATTCCTTTTTGAGATCAATCTGATTTGTCAAATACTTATCCAAATAAAGCTTCTCAAGATTCTTCTAAATCAACTTAGTGGAAGTTTTTGTCACAATGTTGTGTTTAATCTAATTAAACAAACACAACCAAATCATAGAATAAGACTCCCTGTGAATCTTCTTCCACTTTTGATCCTTCATTGTGTTGGGTTTTCCCTCTATGGAATAAAATAATCCCTCTTCGACATGTCTATCACCTCCACTTTCTATAGTCCAAAATTGTTCCTTCTATAAAATTTCTCCACATCAAACTTTATCTTTGACGCCATAAGCAATATAGACCCTATTTTGCAACGTAGGATGTGATACTAATTTGTTGTGTGGGATCATAATATATAGTGATTAACTAAGTCATTATGACTAGCAAACAATCACCCAAATATAACAATCTAATTAAAGAAAATAGAAAATAGATAAAGAAAAAAATACCTGGTCCAACAATTTGGCTAGGTCCCCAGGTGATCCGTGTCATTAATAGAAGAAGATTACAAATGGAAGGATAATGTGTTCATTCCTCACACACAAATAATCTCTCTTCTCACAAACAAAATAACCCTGACACAAATATTGGAAGGCGCTCATAAAGATTAATCTCCTCATAAATATTCAACCCAAATCCTCAATAGGAAATACTCAAAATTAGTTCCCAAAGCATCTAATCTTACACAAATGTAAACCCTTAATGTTCACTCACAGTGATTCACTATTTTGGAATACAAGTGGAGAATTCCTAAATCTCACTCTAAGAGCAAGAGAAATCATACTAATGACTTCTCAAAACTAGGGTTAAACCCGTCAACACGTTCTATTAATAGGTGAAACCAATTTGTGGTGAAAACCCCAAAATACCCCCAAAAAGAAAACATATTTTCACATATCTGGGCTCGTTCGCTGTAGCAAATTGCGCTAAAGAGAACCACCTTAACTGATCTCTCCATACACGCCAATAAATCTTATAAGAACTCGTGTCCAGGGACCCCCTTCGTTGTAATGAGGCTTTTTTAAAATAGGACTTACAAATGTAGTCCAAATGTTTATTGGCTTTGCCCAAAGGCATCTTCCCACCTATGGTTATAAGCCTTGTTCTTAGTTATTAAGACCTTAAAATAAATAAAAGTCGATCAACAAAAATTATGGGGTTGGATTCACTCAACAAAATCACAACAACAATCTAAGGCCATGGAGCCCCACATGACTTATTTTATTTCCGATGTATATAAATGTAACCCAAACCCTTGGAAAAGAGGACATGTGATCTTTGTTATCAAGAGTTTATTAATAGAGAGAGAGAGACCCCATGGGCATAGGCATGTTGTCGAACCATGTATATGCTGTGTTGTGTGGTTGTGATCTTACTTTCTCCTCAACTTAATTGTGTTAAAATAACTATAGAGTGATTTACCACCCACACTAGTCAATCCTCTTTTGCAACTATGATGGAAACTCTCACTGAGTTTTGTGAGATTTCTTGTCAAAAGGTGATTTTTAGCAAGTCAAAAATCTTAGTCTCTACCATTTTTGAAAAATAGGTACTATAATGACACCAACCTAAGTTTTTAGACTGAGAAAAGTATCTCCTACCATGTTTGGAGAAGAGTTTATAAATGTATAAACATCCTCACCAAGTGGATCACTGGGGATGGTACTAACATTCGTGTTTTCGAAGATTGTTGGTGTGGAAAAAGAAAGCTTAGCACCCCTAGTGATGATCGTAATGAAACCTCCATTCATGTAAATTCCCTTATAAATAGTCGGGGAGAGTGGGACTTGGATATTGTTCATAATTTATTTAGTACTAGTTCTATTAATGATATCAAGGGTACCCCTATGTCGCGTGTTTAAACTAGAAAAGATACACCCAATTGGGAATTTTCTATCAATTCTTATTACCTTACCCTTGTTGATTTAGACCTTAACACCCCTTTTAATGACATTTGAAAAACAAATCGCATAAGATGAAATTTGTTTTTTTTTATATTCCATGGTAAAATACTAACCAACCAACAAATCATTGTGAGAGGCCTTATTAGTCATGTGGGATGTGATTTTTGTACTGATTTTAAACATATTGGCCATTTTTAAGGTGCTGCCAGATGGAATATGATATTGGGTGTATTCTTACCCATCCTCATAAATGGAAAATAGTTATGTCACAACATCTCCATGTGTAGCTAGTTGCAAATATTTGGGGTAGTGGTGACCATAGTAATAATAATAACAATAATAATATTAACACTCAGTATATTATTTTTATTTCTTGAATTTGGTGCATTTGGAAGGAAAGAAATTTATAAGTTTCTTAATAGGAAACAAATGCCTTTGTACTTGATTGTTAACTCCTGTCAAATGCTTGTTATGGATATTGAAATAGCCTTTGGTCGGGTTGGTAATCAAGTACGGGGTAGAGAGGACTTACTTATTTGTTGGGTTTTCCCATCTGCAGGTGGAATGAAGAGAAATACGGATGTCAGTTGAGATATGCTTACCAACAAGGGAGATTTTAGCGGAGTTATGAGAGACGATATATGAATTTGGTGAGTCGTGTTTTTTGGAAGGGTTGTGGGTGTTGCGTGATAAATTGGAAGGAATATTTCATGGTCTTAAATTTATTCGGGAAAGCGAGTGGGAGAATGAACTCATTGAGTTGGACTCCTAAATGAAAGTCTGGATAATAAATAAAGGGGATGCAATCTACCATTCATATTCAAACATAATAGAAAACTGAATTGACCTTGTGAGATTAAGTAAAGCTAAAGTCACACATGCATTGCGTGAACGCAACAGAGTTGCGGATTGGTTTGTAAAGGAAGGGACAAAGAAACAAATGCATTTTGGTTAAACTAAATGAACCTCTAGCATAATGAATTAAGTCACAACAAGAATATGTAATTGGACTTGCTATTAGCGGGGGATCTTAATTGATATGTTGTTGTTTATTTTTCCCCGCACACAAAAAAGCAAAAACGACATATTTAGTTATATTCCAGACTAAAAATTAGGGCGACAAAGATAAACCTAATCCAAACCCATGTCTAGAGTGATCTTTGGAGCAATGCCTTCAGAATGGTATCTCCCGATGTGGATGCGAGTGTGAGAAGAAAGGAGTGTGTGTGATAGGCAATAAGGTGAGAGAGAATAAGGTTAGGGAGATGAAATAGAGGGTTTACATTACAAAGGCAAAGAGATAGTTCAAAATGTGTACCATTAAGGTGAAGGTGAAATAGAGGGTAGACATTACAAAGGCAAATAGATAGTTATAGATGTGTACCATTAAGGTGAAGGCTTTTCATTGGCTATCTAAGAAAGAGGATATAAGCTTTTCATTCAAGGGTTACTAATTGAAAGAAGAGAGATATTTGGGGATACCGTGATTTGGGATGGAATGAGATGCCTAGCTAAATTTATGATATCCACGTGTCTTAATGGGAAAGAAGGCATATATATATATATATATATAATGTTCTTGTGCGGACCA
Source organism: Sambucus nigra (assembly GCA_949130495.1). Taxonomy (NCBI): domain Eukaryota; kingdom Viridiplantae; phylum Streptophyta; class Magnoliopsida; order Dipsacales; family Adoxaceae; genus Sambucus; species Sambucus nigra. The sequence continues at coordinate 604,994,970 of OX422214.1, read as the reverse complement.
GTCCGCATTTTAAGAATACGGGTCGGACATGTGTCACCTTACGGTACGCCTAGAAATTATCGCTTAAATTATAGGCACACTCTCTCTTTTCTGGGCTCACTGTCAGGTGACACATGTCCGGTCCGCGCTCTTAAAATACGGACTGGTCCGCACAAGAGCAGGACTATATACATATATATATATATATATATATATATATATATATAGAGAGAGAGAGAGAGAGAGAGAGAGAGAGAGAGAGAGAGAGTAAAGACATATGAGACGATATAATAAAAAAAGATCGTACCGAGTGCACAAGGCTCCTGCTTAACTACAGGGTCTGGGAGATGCGTATGTCGGCCGTCCTTACCCCCATAGATGGAGAGATTGCTCACACGTCTCGAATTCGAGACCAACCGTAGTTTGGAAGAGGGCACTGGTCATCGCACCAATGCATGACTTCTATATAATCTGATATAATATGATTATATAATTTATATACCTTGTGCTTTTAGATCAATTAGAATTGTATTAATTATTAACTAAAATAAAGGTTTAGCTCAAAACTCAAAATATGAAATTAAGATTCAAATTTGTATTAGATTTTATTTCTTACTAATTGTGTTTAATTTACATTTTCATCAAAATATATTATTGAATTAGTGACGAGGGCAAATGATACTTTAAACAATTTCCATAGCCCAATGAATGTATATTAGGCTTTTTACGAACAAGTCAACGTTGGAGTTGGTCAACAGACGGAATCCGTCAAAATGGGCCCTAAACTCTAAATTTGAGAATTATGGGATACCAAACTACAAATGCCAAGAAGTGCATCACATAACAAAATAAAGGGTTATTGGTACTTTAGTACCTTAAAGTTTAGTAACCTTTGAACTTCAAACCCCAACATAAACCCTCATAGTTTTCATATTGCTGCAATTCAAACCCTACCATTAAATTGGTTAACGAAAATAGTCAAAATGAGGGTAAAAGCCTCAAAATCTCTATTCCGCCAAATTTTGGGGTTTTATGGGCCAATCTTGATACATTGGAATTTGAAGTGCAAAAGCGACTAAACTTCGGGTAATAAAGTGCAAATAATCCTTTTTATCAACTCTATTAGTATTTTAAATCTATTATCAAAAATAATTATTTTTAACTCTTAATTTTTGTACATTTAATTACTAGATATTTGTAATAGATGCAATATATGTTAAATTTTTTATTTTATAGGGCAATACATACACTTGCAGATTAAAATATTAATTCTATGTTAATTGTCAAAAAAATTGCAGTTAAAATGTGCCTAGTAATATACTTAAATCAAATCTAAAAGACATTGAATGACAATTAAAACCAATCTTATTGTCCTATCCAAAAAGCTCACACAAATTTAGTACTATTACATATAAAGTTGCAAAAATTCAAATGAAAAGTCGGTGAAATGCAACATCGGAAAATCGTAGACCATCTCCAACAAGTTTGGTTGTAAAATTAAGTTTTTTATTATTTTAAAAAAATGTGTTTGTTTTTTAGGTACATTAATAAAGGTTCGCACCTGAAGAACTATTTCCCTATATATAGACGCGCTAAATTCCAAACAAATAAAAAGAGATAAATTGAACGATATATTATACTGGAATTAAGTGAGATAACGCTTTCGACTAGAATGTTTGGAGACACGAAGAGTGTCGTTGATAAAAGGGGAAAGAACTCGTGAAATTTGATATTATTTTTTCACAACTGATACTTAATTGTGCATTAAAATATTACTTGTGTGCATTGACATACAAATTTAACTATTACACGTACAAATAAACAACTGAACATATATTGCATATATTACAAATATCTAGTAATTAAAAGTACAAAATTTAAGAGTTATAAATGATAATTAATAATAATAAATTTAAATAAATAATATAGTTAATAAAAAGGGTTATTTGCAACTTACTACCCTTAAGTTTAGTCACTTTTGCACTTCAAACCCCAATGTATCAAGACCGACACATAAAACCTCAAAATTTGACGGGAAATAGTATTTTGACGCATTTACCCTCATTTTGACTATTTTCGTTAGTCAATTCAACGACATGGTTTGAATTGCAGCAATGTGAAAACTTAGGGATTTTATGTGTCAGTTTTGATACATTAGGGTTTGAAGTGCAAAAGTGACTAAACTTGAGGGTACTGAAGTACCAATAACCCAAAAATAAATTGCAACGTCCCCCGTCCAGCCCCCACCCACCCACACAAAAAAATAGATATTTTTAAAAATTATAGGACCACGCCCCCCTCAAATTTTAATATAGAGTAAGAGCCACCCCCGACGAAAATAAAAAAAATTTACTAGCCATATTATATATGATTTGATAATCGAAAGTTAATATTTAGTAGATATTTATTTCCTGATTTACAAATGCTATGAGAATATATGTACAAAAGATATATATTTCTACCTTTTGTAACCAATTTGTATGTCTTGTATTAATAAAAATTTAGTAATTAACTAAAAAAATTGGTTAAGACTGTACTTACAATTAAGAGAGGCAAATATTATAGAAAGACGAAAAGTTGATAGAATTTCGAGAGATAAAGCTTGCTATTTGGCTTATATAGTTTGTTAAGAGATACATTTTATAAAAAGATCAAAAGGTCACTAAATTTGGAGAGACACTTGAGTGACATTGGACGAAAATATGAGAATACAAACAGACCTTTTGGGCATTTTTATCTCAATAGAAAAATAGTTTTAACACTTAAATGCACAAATGAGATGCGATTAATATTTCAGCCCCTTGGTGTGTCCAAAACACGCTTATAAATATCGCAAACCTAACAAGACCTTTCAATTTCAATTCTCTCTCATCTAACAAAGAAAAAAGAAAAAAAAATGAGTTTGGTTGTGAACGTGTTTGTGTTGATCATCATGCTAGTGAGTTTTTGGTTCACTCCAAGTCTCTAATGCAACTATTTATAAGGTTGGGGGCAATGGTGGTTGGCACTGTGAGGGAGTTGATTACAAATTATGGACTACCGATAAGAAATTTCATTATGTGATATCATTCGTGAGTCCTGTTTTTTCTCTCTAGTATTTTTGTTAATGTGAAAAAATAATCTATAATATTTATAGTTTTCAAGAAATTCCAGAAGTAAAGATTTTATCATTTCAACAAATCAAAATGTCAACAAATTCAATCAAATTGCCACGCATCAAATATACAAATCTTGATGTCGTGTAAATTATGTGAAAAAACAACACTATATGTATAAATAGGACCTGTTCATTTTAACCTAATATAATAATTAAATATTGGTATTTAGAGATGTGAATGTCCTAATAGGAAAAATTTTACGGGTCAAAATCCAAAAAATCCTTAAAATTTTATAATCTTATAAACCATCTGGTGTAGGGGTTATCTGATTCTGATGTTTCATATTTGTTTTGTTGTCTTTGTTCTTATTGATTAGTCTCGTTTATTAAGTATGTGGTCCAATAGGTCCTATGATATTATTTTTGCTCCAAAACATTCCTTGAAAAAATATTTTTGCCCGAATAGATCCTATTTGTAAACATGTAGTGAATATTCACTATATGTATAAATAGGACATGTTGGGTAAATTTTAATTTACTAGGACTAACTAAGAAATGTCTTGTATAAATATGACTTATTTGTCATGGTCCTTTTATTTGGATGTGTGTTATATAACAAGCTAAGATTGATTAAAATTTTAGGTTTCACTTTAACATAACTATTTTTTTGTAAAATAGTTGAGAGTCGATTCTTCTACCCCAAAATTTGTAATAATACTTAAGTTGGTGAAAATCCATAATTCTATTGAATGAAAATAAAGAAACGAATGATACATAAAAATATTGCATGAAAATGTTCTTTTAAGAGAAAACACTATGTTAATACAGAAAAATAAATATAAAAAAGCATGTTATATGAAGAAGGGACACTAGTATTCTATACAAAATTGTGTCCACGGATTTAAGAGGCATTAGCCTTGTTATAAATCTCATTAAAACATGTTATATGTAATTTTGTACATGACGTTTGCATTCAATTCATTATGTCCTATCAAAATTCATAAGCATCTTGTAACAACCCGCACAATTTTGGGGTATTTTCAAAATATAAAGGAAAATAAAGTTTTTGGTAAAATTATTTTTATTGCTCAAATATGTCGGATTTTATTTTTAAAGATGAGAATTTCAAACGATTTCGAAATCGGAATTAAAATGGAGTTTTAATTGAATTTTTATTATATAGAAGAGTCCTCAAAATATGAAACTCTCTAAGAGACCTCGGAGCATAAATCTCTTTAGAAAAAAAATCTTTAAAAAAATTAAACGGTTCGATCGAGCTGAATTTTTTTTCTGTAGCTTCCTCTCGTCTTCAGGTAATTCTCTGTAAAATTTCATCCAATTTCAACGGTCCGATCGTCCGAAATAAATGTTTTAGTGTTTGTGTCTGATTATAACTCTTTTCTTAATCAAACTCTTAATTCTTTATATATCAACAAATTCGTGGATGGACTTTTCAAAACACTTTTTCTCAAACTTTTCAACCAGAAGACCTCTCCAAAATTACTCCCTTTCATATACAAACCATAGCCCCAAACTTATTCAAGATTTCAACCTTAGATTAGAAGGCTTATTTGGTGTTTTCTCGAGTTTGGGCTAGAACGAGATTTGATTATTTTCGCGAGAAGAACGTGACGGTGTGATTAGAGTTTGAGGCTAAAATTATGTGATGATTTTAAGGTATGGGGTTTTAAGCTCTGATACCATTATGTAACACCCCGTGTTTTTATGTATTATTTTAATTAATTAATTGGAATTTTCGAGAAAAATAAATTTTTGAATTTAATAATTTTTATTGGCTAAATATGTTGGTTATGATTTTAGAAGAATAAAACTTCGAGCGGAATTAAAATCGGAGTTAAAACAGATTTTATATTGATTTTACAATATTTTGCCTTATAGGCATTTTTTAGGTGAACTGTCAGTTTTTGGGGGTGATCGATCGATCGACCCCGGGGGTAGATCGATCGACCCTCCCAAAAAATGTGCGTTGTAAGCTGTTTTTAGAGTTTGTGTAGGATTAGGACTCCTAATCACTATATAACCTTGTTAATCCGTAGGGGGACTTCTCATAATCACTTTTTCTCCAGTTTTTCACCAGAGAACACTTCCAAATATTTTTCCTCTCACTCATAATCATCAACCTTCAACAAAATCAAGTTTTTGTCACAAGTTTTTGAAAGCTTAATTGGGGTTTAATCAAGATCATTCAAGAACACTGTTTTGCTAATTTTTCGAGAGGAATCCAGATTTCTAATCAGATTTTCAACACGATCTTCACACGCATGAATACTCTATTCTTTTCCTTTAGTATTATGCGTTTTAAGTGTCGCCTAAATACTTAATTACATGTTTTCTTAAAAATAATTAGTAACTTAATTAGAAAAAGTGGACACTAATTACGGGGCTGTTTTTATAAAATCTTTTTAATCTGAATAATATTCATAACCCTTGGGTACGTAGGATTCATGAGTGATTTTGGATTTTATTGGTGTAGGTTGCATGTAGAAAAATCCTAGTTTTAAAATAAATTATTTTTGGGTGCGTATAACTCAATAATACATGTAGAGATAATAAAATTTGGTTTTTGATATATATATGATGAAAACTTGGTATATTTAATTTAAAATAATTAAATGAGATTATTTGGGTATTGTTGACGTTGTGATAATTAAATTAAAGATTTAATTGAATTGGACTATCATGCGTAGTTTTATATATTGATAAATTATGCTTGTTTGTGTGACTTGTTGGTATTATGATGTTGCCTTTGTGACGACGGGTTGTCGGGTATTATTGCTCTCCCTATATTTTAGAATGCCTCTAGGTATGGGACTAGTGGGCATGCCTTTTGATGATTTACGCCTTCTAGGTATGGGACTAGTGAGGGTAGATTATCACATTTTTTATCATCTTGGGGGCGGGCTGATTTTTGGTACTTTATCGTCGTTACGCTAGCCTAAGCGTGAGACTAGGTCAAAATTTAAGTTAGAAATTCATCATATACATAGGTTAGGACGTATTGATAACTTGGGGACCCTTAGTTATGGGACTAAGGGGTATTTTGAGGATCTCACATCGATTAAAAGGGTGGGGGGATTATAAATTGAGAAATTGAGAACTAATACCTAACATAATAAGATGGGTATTAAAATATATTGGCGACATAATCAATGAGGGCCGACAGTTTAAACGGTTCAGCCGGTGTTTTATGTCGTGTCGTGTGTGGAACCTTGTCAATCAGCGAGGGCCGACAGTTTAAACGGGTTAGCCGGCGTTTTGACAAGGGGATGTGTATTTTGGTGGAGAAATCACCCAAGGCGGGAGGACCGCCATAATGAATTTTGGTGAATTATCACCCGAGGCGGGAGGACCGCCATACCTAATAATTATGGAAGTAAGAACATAAATAATTGAGAAATTTGATAATTTGAGTTAATTAATAAAAAATTAACTCCGCAGGACTTGGGAATTTAAAATCATATTGGTGTGCCTTTATAAATGGGGATTTCTGCGGGTAGTTAGTGATTTATATTTATCGCGTTTAATTATCCCGTTTAATTTAAAATACTCTATTGTGATATTTATAGCATATAATGCTACTGTCTGGATTCAAGGATCCTATTTGAGGGGAGTAGTGTGTATTCTTGCTCGGGGCTTTGGTTTTGACCCACGCGTTGACTAATATTTTTCAGGATGAGAATTGGAGAAGCTGCATAAGTTTATCGGAGTTATTATTTGGAGGAGCAACTGGAGTTATTCATTTTATGGCATAGTTTAGTTAGACTTTCCTTTTCAGTTGAATTATTATGAGACTTCATTTGAGTTTTATTGGGCCATTCGGTTCCAAAGTTGTTTAGATGATTTCTGTTGGGATTATTCATATTTTTATTTAATCATTATTGGAGTATGGATTTCTTTTGGAGTTAGCATGTGATGGATCTTTTATCGCTTAGTTGTTTAATGATCATTTGAGATTAATTCAATTATGTATCTTATGGACTGGTTTATTTATGTCTCATATCTGTCTCATGCTAAGAATGGTATTTTATTTACTCACGCCCGGCTTAGTTTTGGTGGCAGCCGACGCCAGAATGAGGCGGGGTGTGACACATCTATTTTCAATTCAAATCAGAACTCTTCATTCATGTTCTTTACAAATACAGTACATGCATGTGCATTTTATTTCAATTAATTATTTTCAGTGGATCATAAATTATTGATTAATCTAAAAATGATTTATAATAACACGTTCAAAATTAACTTTTCAAAATGGATATAACTATACATCTGCTTCAAATTATGTAATAATTGTCATTGTGAACAGTTTTTCAGTACCCGCAAATGGATCACGACGTGATCCAAGTCGACACAGAAGAAAAGTATATATCATGCAACATATCGGCCCCAATCGCTGCCAACTACAAAACAGGAAACGACTCGATCACCCTTACTGAACTCAACCATCATTATTTCATTTGTGGAGGCCCTAGTCACTGCTTAGCCGGACAAAGGGTGGACATCAATGTTAATGTTCTTTCGGCAACACCATCTCCATCTGACATGTCGTCTCCTCAACTTGCGACGGCTCCATCTCCACTTGCGATACCGTCTCCTTTAGGCTTGCCATCGTTATCGTTATCGCCATCTCCATCGCCGTCGTCGTCGTCGTCTACTTTTCCCTCATCTCAAATTCCACCGGCTAGAGCGGCTTTTCCTGCACCTTCTCCAAGTGAAGCATCTACATTGTATTTTGTGAGTAGGCTTTTCGGTGAGCTTGGATTAGCTATGTTTGTTATTGCAGCTTTTGTTTCAGTCTTTTTTCCAAAATCTTTGATGTTGCCTTTATATACATATTAATGTGTATATAAAGTTCGGAGAAGGAAAACTAAGGTTCTATTTGATTGGCATAATTATTTCCAAGGAAAATAGTAATTTTAGTTCATTTTTCATTTTTGTAGTACTGGACTTCAAAAACATTCTATAAAAAAATGGCAATAAATACAAAAATTGTTCTGTAATTTTATCATTTTTCAGGGAAAATACTTATTACTCGAACCCCTAAGAATTGATTTCCCACAAAAATTCCAAAAGTAAGACCATATTGCCCCCATCGTTTTCCACTAATTTTCTAGTTGTCGTGAAAACGAACTAATTTTCAATTATTTTTTAACTTTGTTATCGAGCACACCCTAAATGAAACTTGGTGTGGGTTTTTCCTATTAAACTTAGAGGGTATTTTGGCTTACCAAGATGATTTTTTATAGTGAACTAATAGTGCATCATAAATACAAGATTGGAATCGAACCAAAGGTCGATTAGAGTAGATTCAAACAAACAAACAAAAAATATATCATGGAAAAAAATTGCAGATTAAATCATTTAGGTATAACATAACAGATAGTCATACTTTCTTAAATAAAATTACTTTATATTCATTCAAAAACCCTAATCCATATGGAAGCAATCAGATCTAATAAAATTAAACATGCATAGACTCTCTGAAAATCTGTTACTAAAGCCGTTTAATATAAAATTAAACTTTTTAAGTAACTCCGAACAGTTTTTTGAAGAAACTCTTTTCTTAAAAACCAAAACCAATTGAACACAAGATGTGTTTAACAAAAGTATGTACGAGATCTGTTCAAGATTTGATTAATCGGTTTATTAAAACAGTTTAACAACTTTAAACCCAGCACAACTAAGAATGAGATGAGGAGATGTAGAAAGATTAAGAACAAGGATTTTTTACGTGGCAAAACGTCACCCAACTGAGGAAACATCCACTGTGGTCTAGTACGAGGCGTTTGTGACTCTTACCGGACTTTTTTGTGGTTGTTTTATGTTTACACCCTTCGATGGCATGTTTTTATGCTTAAGTATACTTTTTTCCAAATTTACGTCGTACACACAAACCGGGATCCCCGTGACTACGCGGTCGGTTCCTACGAGTCACATTGATCCGGTGCGAGGTGTTCGTGACGCTTACGAGACCGTTTTCTTGTTGTTTTACATTTTCACCCTTCGATGGCATGTTTTTATTCTTAAGTCTAATTTTTCGCAAATTTACGCCGTGCACTCAAACCGGGAGCCACGTGATAAGGCCGTCGGTTCCTACGAGTCACATTAGTCCAGTACGAGGTGCGCGTGACTCTTACGGGACCGTTTTGTGGTTGTTTTACGTTTTCACCCTTCGGTGGCATGTTTTTATGCTTAAGTCTAATTTTTTTCAAATTTACTACGTACACTCAAATCGGGAGCGTCGTGCTACGCGGTCGGTTCCTACGAGTCACACTGTCTCGTGCGAGGTGTTCGTGACTCTTACCCGATCGTTTTGTGGCTATTTTGTGTTTTCACCCTTTGATGGCATGTTTTTATACTCAAGTATAATTTTTTTGCAAATTTACGTCGTTCACTGAAATCGAGAGCCCCGTGACTACACGATTGGTTCTTACAAGTCACATTGGTCCCGTGCGAGGTGTTTGTGACTCTTACCGGATCGTTTTGTGGATGCTTTACATTTTCACCCTTTGATGCAATGTTTTTATGCATAAATTTGATTTCTTTCAAATTTACGTACTACACTCAAACCGGAAGCGCTGTGATTACGCGATCGGTTCTTACGAGTCACATTGGTCCCATGCGAGGTGTTCGTGACTCTTACGGGACCATTTTGTTACGTTTTCACACTTCGATGGCATGTTTTTATGCTTAAGTATAATTTTTTGGAAATTTATGTCGTACGCTCAAATCGGGATTCCCGTGACTACGTGGTCGGTTCCTACGAGTCACATTGGTCCCGTGCGAGTTGTTCGTGACACTTACATGACCATTTTGTGTTTGTTTTACGTTTTCACCCTTCGATTTCATATCTTTATGCGTAAGTCTAATTTTTTACAAATTTACGCCTTACACTCAAACCGGGAGCCCCGTGACTACGCAGTCGGTTCCTACGATTCGTATTGGTCCCGTGCGAGGTCCCGTGCGAGGTTTTTGTGACTCTTACGCGACCGTTTTGTGGTTGTTTTACGTTTTAACCCTTCGATGACTTGTTTTTATGCTTAAGTCTAATTTTTGTAAATTTACGTCGTACTCTCAAATCGGGATCCCTGTGACTACGCGATCGGCTCCTACGAGTCACATTGGTCCCGAACGAGGTCTCGTGATTCTTATGGGACCGTTTTGTGGCGATTTTCACCCTTCGATGGATTTTTTTTTTCTTAAGTCTAACTTTTTGTAAATTTACATCGTACACTCAAACCGTGAGCACCGTGACTACGCGGTCGGTTCCTACGAGTCACTGTGGTCCCGTACGAGGTGTTCGTGACTCTTATCGAACCGTTTTGTGGTTGTTTTACATTTCCACCCTTCGATGGCATTTTTTTATGCTTAAGTCTAATTTTTTGCAAATTTACGTTGTACCCACAAATCGGGATCACCGTGACTGCATGATCGGTTCCTACGAGTCACATTGATCCGGTGCGAGGTGTTCGTGACTCTTACGAGATCATTTTATGGATAACCGGGAGCCCCGTGATTACGCGATCGGCTCCTACAAGTCACATTGGTCCCGATCGAGGTCTCGTGATTCTTACGGGACCATTTTGTGGATGTTTTACATTTTCACCCTTCGATGGCATTTTTTTTACTTGTCTTCTTTTTTACAAATTTACATCGTGCACACAAACCGTGAGTGTCATGACTACGCGGCCAGTTCCTATGAGTCACTATGGTCCCATACAAGGTGTTCGTGAGTCTTACCGAACCGTTTTGTGGTTGTTTTACGTTTCCACCCTTCGATGGCATGTTTTTATGGTTAAGTCTAATTGTTTGAAAAAAATACGTTGTACACTCAAACCGAGATCCCCGTGACTACGCGGTGGGTTCCTACGAGTCACATTGATTCGGTGCGAGGTGTTCATAACTTTTACGAGGCTGTTTTCTTGTTGTTTTACATTTTCACCCTTCGATGGCATGTTTTTATGCTGAAGTCTAATTTTTTGCAAATTTACGTCGTACACTCAAACCGGGAGCCACGTGACTAAGCAGTCGGTTCCTACGAGTCACATTGGTCCAGTACGAGGTGTTCGTGACTCTTACGGGACCGTTTTCTGGTTGTTTTACGTTTTTACCCTTCGATGGCACGTTTTAATGCTTAAGTCTAATTTCTTGCAAATTTACTACCTACACTCAAATCGGGAGCGCCGTGCTACGCGTCGATTCCTACGAGTCACATTGGTCCCGTGTGAGGTGTTCGTGACTCTTACCAGACCGTTTTGTGGCTGTTTTACATTTTCACCCTTCGATGGCATGTTTTTATACTTAAGTCTAATATTTTTGCAAATTTATGTCTTTCACTGAAATCGGGAGCCCCGTGACAACACGATCGGTTCCTACATGTCACATTGGTCCCGTACAAGGTGTTTGTGACTCTTACCGGATCGTTTTGTGGTTGTTTTACATGTTCACCTTCGATGGATTATTTTTATGGTAAAGTATAATTTTTTGTAAATTTACGTCGTACACTCAAATCGAGAGCCCCGTGACTACGCGATCGTTTCCTACGAGTCATATTGGTCCCATGCTAAGTGTTCAGGATTCTTACGGGACCGTTTTGTGGTTGTTTTACATTTTCACCCTTCGATGTCATGTTTTTATGCCTAAGTCTAATTTTTCAAAAATTTATGTCGTACACTCAAACCGAGACTCCCGTAATTACGCGGTCGGTTCCTACGGGTCACATTGGTCCCATGCGAGGTGTTCGTGACTCTTACCGAATCGTTTTATGGCTATTTTACCCTTTCACCCTTCGATGGCATGTTTTTATGCTTAAGTCTAATTTTTTGCAAATTTACGTCGTGCACTCAAACCGGGAGCCCCCTGACTACGCGATCAGTTCCAACGAGTCACATTGGTCCCGTGCGAGGTGTTCGTGACTCATACGGGACCGTTTTGTTGCTATTTTACGTTTTCACCCTTCGACGTAATGTTTTTATGCGTAAGTCCAATTTTTTGCAAATTTACGTACTACACTCAAACTGAGATCCCCGTGACTACGCGGTCGGTTCTTACGAGTCACATTGGTCCCATGCGAGGTGTTTGTGACACTTACGGGACCATTTTGTTACGTTTTCACGCTTCGATGGCATGTTTTTATGCTTAAGTCTAATTTTTTGGAAATTTACGTTGTACACTCAAACCGGGAACCCCGTGACTACGTGGTCAGTTCCTCCGAGTCACATCGGTCTCGTACGACGTGTCTGTTCCTATTACGTGACCGTTTTGTGGTTGTTTTATGTTTTCACCCTTTGATGGCTTTTTTTATGCTTCAGTCTAATTTTTCGAAAATTTACGTCGTACACTCAAATAGGGAGCCCCGTGACTACGCGATCGGTACCTACGAGTCACATTGGTTCGGTGCGAGCTATTCGTGACTCTTACCAGGCCATTTTGGGGTTGTTTTACAATTTCACCCTTCGATGGCATGTTTTTATGCTAAAGTCTATTTTTTTTGCAAATTTACGTCGTACACTCAAATCGGGAGCCCCGTGACTACGCGGTCGGTTCCAACGAGTCACATTGAACCCGTGCTAGGTTTTTGTAACTCTTACAGGACCGTTTCGTGGTTGTTTTACGTTTTAACCCTTCGATGGCTTGTTTTTATGCATAAGTCAAGTTTTTTACAAATTTACATCGTACTCTCAAATCGGGAGCCCCGTGACTACGCGATCGGATCCTACGATCCACATTGGTCCCGAATGAGATCCCGTGACTCCTACGAGACCATTTTGTGGTTGTTTTATATTTTCACCCTTCGATGGCATTTTTTTTCTTAAGTCTAATTTTTTACAAATTTGCATCGTACACTCAAACCGTGAGCGCCGTGACTACGCGACCGGTTCCTACGACTCACGGTGGTCCCGTACGAGGTGTTCGTGACTCTTACCGGACCGTTTTGTGGATGTTTTACATTTCTACACTTCGATGGCAAGTTTTTATGCTTAAGTCTAATTTTTTGCAAATTTATGTCGTACACTCAAATCGGGATCCCCGTGACTACGTGATCGGTTCTTACGAGTCACATTGATCCGGTGCGAGGTGTTTGTGACTCTTTCGGGACCGTTTTCTTGCTGTTTTAAATTTTCACCCTTCGATGGCATGTTTTTATGCTTAAGTCTAATTTTTCAAAAATTTACTTCGTACACTTAAATCGAGTGCCATGTGACTAGGCGGTCGGTTCCTACGAGTCACATCGATCTAGTACGAGGTGTTCGTGTCTCTTACGGGACCCTTTTATGGATGTTTTACGTTTTCAGCCATCGATGGCATGTTTTTATTCTTAAGTCTAATTTTTTGCGAATTTACTGCGTACTCTCAAATCGGGAGCGCCGTGCTACGCGGTCGGTTCCTACGAGTCACATTGGTCCCATGTGAGGTGTTCGTGACTCTTACCAGACCGCTTTGTGACTGTTTTTCATTTTCACCCTTCGATGTCATGTTTTTATACAAAAGTCTAATTTTTTTGTAAATTTACGTCGTTCACTGAAATCGGGAGCCCCGTGACAACATGATCGGTTCCTACGAGTCACAATGGTCCTGTGCGAGGTGTTTATGACTCTTGCCGGTTCGTTTTATAGCTTTTTCACTTGTTCACCCTTCGATGGAATGTTTTTATGCTAAAGTATAATTTTTTGCAAATTTACGTCGTACACTCAAATCGGGAGCCCCGTGACTACGCGGTCGGTTCCTACGAGTCCATTGGTCCCGTGCGAAGTGTTCGTGACTCTTAGGGACCGTTTTGTGGTTGTTTTACATTTTCGCCCTTCGATGGCATGTTTTTATACCGGTCTAATTATTCAAAAATAATGTCATACACTCAAACCGGGATTCCCTTGATTACGCGGTCGGTTCCTACGAGTCACATTGTCCCGTGCGAGGTGTTCGTGACTCTTATCGAACTGTTTTGTAGTTGTTTTCTGTTTTCACCCTTCGATGGCATGTTTTTATGCTTAAGTCTAATGTTTTGCAAATTTACGTGGTACACTCAAACTGGGAGCCCCGTGACTATGCGGTCGGTTCCTACAAATCACATTGGTCCCGTACGAGGTGTTAGTGACTCTTACCGAACCGTTTTGTGGCTGTTTTACATATTCACCCTTCCATGGCATGTTTTATAGTTTAATTCTAATTTTTTGCAAATTTAAATCTTACACTCAAACCGGGAGCCCCGTGACTAGGCAGTCGGTTCTTACGATTCACATTGGTCCCGTGCGAAGTTTTTGTGACTCTTACGGGACCGTTTTGTGGCTCTTTTACGTTTTAATCCTTTGATGGCTTGTTTTTATGCTTAAGTCTAATTTTCTGTAAATTTATATCGTACTCTCAAACCGGGAGCCCTCTGACTACACGATCGGCTCCTACGAGTCACATTGCTCCCGAACGAGGTCTCGTGACTCTTACAGGACCGTTTGTGGCTATTTTACATTTTCACCCTTCGATGGCATTTTTTTGCTCAAGTCTAATTTTTTGCAAATTTACATCGTACACTCAAACCGTGAGCGTCGTGACTACGCGATCGATTCCTACGAGTCATTGTGGTCTCGTACGAGGTGTTTGTGACTCTTACCGGACTGTTTTCTGGCTGTTTTACGTTTCCACCCTTCGATGGCATGTTTTTATGCTTACGAGACCGTTTTCTTGTTGTTTTACATTTTTAACCTTCGATGGCATGTTTTTATTTTAAGTCTAATATTTCGCAAATTTACGTCGTACACTCAAATCGGGAGCCACGTGACTAGGCCGTCGGTTCCTACGAGTCATATTGGTCCAGGACGAGGTGTTCGTGACTCTTACGAGAACGTTTTGTGGTTGTTTTACATTTTCACCCTTCGATGGCATGTTTTTATGCTTAAGTCTATTTTTTTGCAAATTTACTACGTACACTCAAATCGGGAGGGCCGTGCTACGCGGTCGGTTCCTACGAGTCACATTGGTCCCGTACGAGGTGTTCGTGACTCTTACCCAACTCTTACCCAATTGTTTTGTGGTTGTTTTACGTCTTCACCCTTCGATGGCATATTTTTATACTCAAGTATAATTTCTTTGCAAATTTACGTCGTTCACTGAAATCGAGAGCTTTGTGACTACACGATTGGTTCCTACGAGTCACATTGGTCCCATGCGAGGTGTTTGTGACCTTACTGGATCGTTTTGTGGCTGTTTTATGTTTTCACCCTTCGATGCAAAATTTTTATGCGTAAGTCTAATTTTTTGCAAAGTTACGTACTACACCCAAATCGGGAGCCCCGTGACTATGCGGTCAGTTCTTACGAGTCACATGGGTCCGATGCGAGTTATTCGTGACTCTTACGGGACCATTTTGTTACGTTTTCACGCTTCGATGGCATGTTTTTATGCCTAAGTCTAATTATTTGGAAATTTATGTCGTACACTCAAATCGGGATCCCCGTGACTACGTGGTAGATTCCTACGAGTCACATTGGTCCCGTGCGAGTTGTTCGTGACTCTTACGAGACCATTTTGTGTTTGTTTTACGTTTTCACCCTTCGATTTAATGTTTTTATGCGTAAGTCTAATTTTTTACAAATTTATGACGTACACTCAAACCGGGAGCCCCGTGACTACGGGGTCGGTTCCTACGATTCACATTGGTCCCGTGCGAGGTTTTTATGACTCTTACGGGACCGTTTTGTGGTTGTTTTACATTTTAACCCTTCGATGGCTTGTTTTTATGCTTAAGTCTAATTTTCTATTAATTTATGTCGTACTCTCAAACCGGAAGCCCCGTGATTACGCGATCGGCTCCTACGAGTCACATTGTCCCAAACGAGGTCTCGTGACTCTTACGGGACCGTTTTGTGGCTGTTTTATATTTTCACCCTTCGATGGCATTTTTTTTGCTTAAGTCTAATTTTTTGCAAATTTACATCGTACACTCAAACCGTGAGCGCCGTGACTACGCGACCGGCTCTTACGAGTCACGATGGTCCCGTACGAGGTGTTCGTGACTCTTATCGGACCGTTTTGTGGATGTTTTACATTTTCACTCTTCGGTGGCATGTTTTTATGCTTAAGTCTAATTTATTGCAAATTTATGTCGTACACTCAAACCAGGATCCCCGTGACTACGCGATCGGTTCCTACGATTCACATTGATTCGGTGCAAGGTGTTCGTGACTCTTACGGGACCATTTTCTTGCTGTTTTAAATTTTCACCCTTCGATGGCATGTTTTTATGCTTAAGTCTAATTTTTCTAAAATTTACGTCGTACACTCAAACCTTGGGCCACGTGACTAGGCGATCGGTTCCTACGAGTCACATTGGTCTAGTACGAGGTGTTCGTGACTCTTACGGGATCATTTTGTGGTTGTTTTACATTTTCACCCATCGATTGCATGTTTTTATTCTTAGGTCTAATTTTTTACGAATTTACTGTGTACTCTCAAATCGGGAGCGCCGTCCTACGCGGTCGGTTCCTACGAGTCACATTGGTCCCATGCGAGGTGTTCGTGACTCTTACCAGACTGTTTTGTGGTTGTTTTGCATTTTCACCCTTCGATGGCATGTTTTTATATTTAAGTCTAATTTTTTTGTAAATTTATGTCGTTCACTGAAACCGGGAGCCCGGTGACTATGCGATCGGTTCCTACGAGTTACATTGGTCCTGTGCGAGGTGTTTGTGACTCTTACCGGATCGTTTTGTAGCTTTTTTTGCTTGTTCACCCTTCGATGTATTGTTTTTATGCTAAAGTATAATTTTTTGAAAATTAACGTCGTACACTCAAATCGGGAGCCCCGTGACTACGCGATCGGTTCCTACGAGTCAAATTGGTCCCATGCGAAGTGTTCGTGACTCTTACGGGACCGTTTTGTGGCTGTTTTACATTTTCGCCCTTCAATGGCATGTTTTTATGCTTAAGTCTAATTTTGTGAAAATTTACGTCGTACACTCAAACTGGTAGCCTCGTGACTACATCGTCGGTTCCTACGAGTCACATTGGTCCTGTGCGACGTGTTTGTGACTCTTACGTGATCATTTTGTGGCTATTTTAAGTTTTCACCCTTCGATGGATTTTTTTCTGCTTAACTCTAATTTTTCACAAATTTACGTCGTACACTCAAACCGGGAGCCCCGTGACTACGCGGTCGGTTCCTATGAGTCACATTGGTCTGGTGCGAGGTGTTCGTGACTCTTACCGGACTGTTTTGGGGTTGTTTTACATTTTCACCCTTCGATGGCATGTTTTGATGCTGAAGTCTAAATTTTTTGCAAATTTACGTTTTACACTCAAACCGGGAGCCCCGTGACTATGGGGTCGGTTCCTATGATTCCCATTGGACCCGTGCGAGGTTTTTTTTACTCTTACGGGACCGTTTTGTGGCTATTTTACGTTTTAATCCTTCGATGACTTGTTTTTATGCATAAGTCTAATTTTTTCTAAATTTACGTCGCTCTCTCAAATCGGGAGCCCTGTGACTACGCGATCGGCTCCTACGAGTCACATTGATCCCGAACGAGGTCTCATGACTCTTACGGGACCATTTTGTGGCTATTTTACATTTTCACCCTTCGATGGCATTTTTTTTGCTTAAGTCTAATTTTTTGCAAATTTACACCGTACACTCAAACCGTGAGCGCCGTGACTACGCGGCCAGTTCTTACGAGTCACTGTGGTCCCGTACGAGGTGTATGTGACTCTTACCTAACCGTTTTGTGGTTGTTTTACATTTCCACCCTTCGATGCCATGTTTTTATGCTTAAGTCTAATTTTTTATAAATTTACGTCGTACACACAAATCGAGATCCCCCTGACTATACGATCGGTTCCTACGAGTCACATTGATTCGGTGCAATGTGTTCATGACTCTTACGAGACCGTTTTCTTACTGTTTTACATTTTCACCCTTCGATGGCTTTTTTTTATTCTTAAGCCTAATTTTTCACAAATTTACGTCGTACACTTAAACCGGGAGCCACATGACTAGGCCGTCGGTTCCTACGAGTCACATTGGTCCAGTACGAGGTGTTCGTGACTCTTACGGGATCGTTTTGTGGCTATTTTCCATTTTCACACTTCGATGGCTTGTTTTTATGCTTAAAACTAATTTTTTGCAAATTCACTACGTACACTCAAATCTGGAGCGCTGTGCAACGCGGTCGGTTCCTACTAGTCACATTGGTCCCATGCGAGGTGTTCGTGACTCTTACCCGACCATTTTGTGGTTGTTTTACGTTTTCACCCTTCAATGGCATGTTTTTATACTCAAGGATAATTTTTTTACAAATTTACGTCGTTCACTGAAATCGGGAACCCCGTGACTACACGATTGGTTCCTACGAGTCACATTGGTCCCGTGCGAGATGTTTGTGACTCTTACCGGATCGTTTTTTGGCTGTTTTACTTATTCACCCATCGATGGAATGTTTTTATGCTAAAGTATATTTTTTTGCAAATTTACGTCGTACACTCAAACCGGGAGCTCCGTGACTACGCGATCGGTTCCTATGAGTCACGTTGGTCCCGTACGAAGTGTTCGTGACTCTCACAGGATCGTTTTGTGGCTATTTTACGTTTTCACCCTTCGATGGCATTTTTTACGCCTAAGTCTAATTTTTCAAAAATTTATGTCGTACACCCAAACCGGGAGCCCCGTTATTACGCGGTCGGTTCCTACGAGTTACATTGGTCCCGTGCGAGGTGTTCGTGACTCTTACCGGACCGTTTTGTGGTTATTTTACGTTTTCACCCTTCGATGGCATGTTTTAATGCTTAAGTCTAATTTTTTGCAAATTTACGTGGTACACTCAAACTGGGATCCCCGTGACTACGCGGTCGGTTCCTACGAGTCACATTGGTCCCATACGACGTGTTCGTGACTCTTACCGAACCGTTTTGTGGCTATTTTATATTTTCACCCTTCGATGGCATGTTTTTATGCTTAAGCCTATTTTTTTGCAAACTTACGTCGTACACTCAAACCGGGAGACCCGTGACTACGCGGCCGGTTCCAACGAGTCACATTGGTCTCGTGCGAGGTATTCGTGACTCTTACGGGACCGTTTTTTGGCTGTTTTATGTTTTCAC
Source organism: Sambucus nigra (assembly GCA_949130495.1). Classification (NCBI taxonomy): domain Eukaryota; kingdom Viridiplantae; phylum Streptophyta; class Magnoliopsida; order Dipsacales; family Adoxaceae; genus Sambucus; species Sambucus nigra. The sequence continues at coordinate 604,975,790 of OX422214.1, read as the reverse complement.
CCTTCGATGCAATGTTTTTATGCGTAAGTCTAATTTTTTACAAATTTACGTACTACACTCAAATCGGCAGCCCCGTGACTATGCGGTCGGTTTTTACGAGTCACATTGGTCCCATGCGAGGTGTCTTGACTCTTACGGGACCGTTTTGTTACTTTTCACGCTTCGATGGCATGTTTTTATGCTTAAGTCTAATTTTTTTGGAAATTTACATCGTACACTCAAACTGGGATCCCCGTGACTACGTGTTCGGTTCCTACGAGTCACATTGGTCCCGTACGAGGTGTTCGTTACTCTTACGTGACCATTTTGTGGTTGTTATACGTTATCACCCTTCGATGGCTTTTTTTTCTTAAGTCTAATTTTTTAAAAATTTACTTCGTACAGTCAAACCGGGATCCCTGTGACTACGCGATCGGTTCCTACGAGTCACATTGGTTCGGTGCGAGGTGTTCGTGACTCTTACCGGGCCATTTTTGGGGTGTTTTGCGATTTCACCCTTCGATGGCATGTTTTTATTTATCCTTAAGTCTAAATTTTTTGAAACTTTACGTCGTACACTCAAATCGGGAGCCCCGTGACTATGCGGTCGGCTCCTACGAGTCACATTGATCCCGAACGAGGTCTCATGACTCTTACGGGACCATTTTGTGGCTATTTTACATTTTCACCCTTCGATGGCATTTTTTTTGCTTAAGTATAATTTTTTGCAAATTTACACCGTACACTCAAACCGTGAGCGCCGTGACTACGCGACCAGTTCTTACGAGTCACTATGGTCCCGTACGAGGTGTTTGTGACTCTTACCTAACCGTTTTGTGGTTGTTTTACATTTTCACCCTTTGATGCCATGTTTTTATGCTTAAGTCTAATTTTTTGTAAATTTACGTCGTACGCACAAACCGAGATCCCCGTGAGTACACGGTCGGTTCCTACGAGTCACATTGATTCGATGCGAGGTGTTTGTGACTCTTACGAGACCGTTTTCTTACTATTTTACATTTTCACCCTTCGATGGCATGTTTTTATGCTTAAGTCTAATTTTTAGCAAATTTACGTCGTACACTTAAACCGGGAGCCACGTGACTAGGCGGTCGGTTCCTACGAGTCATATTGGTCCAGTACGAGGTGTTCGTACTCTTATTTGACCATTTTGTGGTTGTTTTACATTTTCACCCTTCGATGGCATGTTTTTATTCTTAAGTCTAATTTATTGCAAATTTACTACGTTCACTCAAATTGGGAGCGTCGTGCTATGCGGTCGGTTCCTACGAGTCACATTGATCCCGTGCGAGGTGTTCGTGACTCTTACCAGTCCGTTTTGTGGCTGTTTTACGTTTTCGCCCTTCGGTGGCATGTTTTTATACTTAAGTCTATTTTTTTTGCAAATTTACATCGTTCACTGAAATCGGGAGCCCCGTGACTACGTGATCGGTTCCTACGAGTCACATTTGTCCCGTGCGAGGTGTTTGTTACTCTTACCAGATTGTTTTGTGGCTGTTTTACTTTTTCAGCCATCGATGGAATGTTTTTACGCTAAAGTATAATTTTTTGCACATTTACGTCGTACACTCAAACCGGGACCCCCGTGACTACGCGATCGGTTCCTACGAGTCACATTGGTGCCGTGCGAAGTGTTTGTGACTCTTATAGGATCATTTTGTGGCTATTTTACATTTTCACCCTTCGATGGCAGTTTTTTATGCCTAAGTCTAATTTTTCAAAAATTTATATCGTACACTAAAATCGGGAACCCCGTGATTACGCGGTCGGTTCCTATGAGTCACATTGGTCCCGTGCGAGGTGTTCGTGACTCTTACCAGACCTTTTTGTGGTTGTTTTATATTTTCACCCTTCGTTGGCATGTTTTTGTGCTTAAGTCTAATTTTTTGCAAATTTACATGGTACACTCAAACTGGGAACCCCGTGACTACGCGATCGGTTCCTACGAGTCATATTGGTCCCATACGAGGTGTTCGTGACTCTTACCGAACCGTTTTGTGGCTATTGTATGTTTTCACCCTTCGATGGCATGTTTTTATGCTTAAGTCTAATTTTTTATAAATTTATGCTGTACACTCAAATCGGGAGCCCCGTGACTACGCGGTCGGTTCGAACGAGTCACATTGGTCACATGGGAGGTGTTCGTGACTCTTGCATGACCGTTTTATGGTTATTTAACGTTTTCACCCTTCGATGCAATGTTCTTATGCGTAAGTCTAATTTTTTGAAAATTTACGTAATACACTCAAACCGGGAGCCCCGTGACTACGCAGTCGATTCTTAAGAGTCACATTGGTCCCATGCGAGGTGTTCGTGACTCTTACAGGACCGTTTTGTTACGTTTTCACGCTTCGATGGCATGTTTTTATGCTTAAGTCAAATTTTTCAGAAATTTACGTCGTACACTCAAATCGTGAGCCCCGTGACTACGTGGTCGGTTTCTACGAGTCACATTGGTCCCGTGTGAGGTGTTCGTTACTCTTACGGGACCGTTTTGTGGCTATTTTATGTTTTCGCTCTTCGATGGCTTTTTTTATGCTTAAGTCTAATTTTTCGCAAATTTACGTCGTACACTCAAACCGGGAGCCCTATGACTATACGGTCGGTTCATACGAGTCACATTGGTTTGATGTGAGGTGTTCGTGACTCTTACCGGGCCGTTTTGGGACTGTTTTACGTTTTCACCCTTCGATGGCATGTTTTTATGCTTATGTCTAAATTTTTTGCAAATTTACATCGTACACTCAAACCCGAATCCCCGTGACTAGGCGATTGGTTCCTACGAGTCACATTGGACCCGTGCAAGATTTTTGTGATTCTTACGGGACCGTTTTGTGGCTATTTTACGTTTTCACCGATCGATGGCTTGTTTTTATGTTTAAGTCTATTTTTTTGCAAATTTACGTCGTACTCTCAAATCGGGAGTCCCGTGACTACGCGATTGGTTCCTACTAGTCACATTGGTCCCGAACGAGATCTCGTGACTCTTACGGGACCGTTTTGTGGCTGTTTTATATTTTCACCCTTCGATGGCATTTTTTTGCTTAAGTCTAATTTTTTGCAAATTTATGTCGTACACTCAAAATGGGATCCCCGTGACTACGCGATCGGTTTCTATGAGTCACGTTTATCTGGTGCGAGGTGTTCGTGACTCTTACGGGACCGTTTTCTTGTTGTTTTATATTTTCAGCCTTCGATGGCATGTTTTTATGCTTAAGTCTAATTTTTCACAAATTTACGTCGTACACTCAACCAGGAGCCACGTGAGTAGGCGGTCGGTTCCTACGAGTCACGTTGGTTCCGTGCGAGGTGTTCGTGACTCTTACGGGACCGTTTTGTGTTTGTTTTAGGTTTTCACCCTCCGATGGTATGTTTTTATGCTTAAGTCTAATTTTTTGCAAATTTATGTCGTACACTCAAACTGGGAGCCCCATGACTATGGGAGCGGTTCCTACGAGTCACATTGGTCCCGTGAGAAGTGTTCGTGACTCTTACCAGACCGTTTTGTGAATTTTTTATGTTTCCACCATTTGATGGCATGTGTTTGACCTATTTTTTTCTTTTATCACTTTAATTCCTTTATTTATGATTGCCTTGTAGTGTTGGGTTTTTTAATTTAAGGTTCCATGGGCGCCACAATCTTGGACAAGTAGGATGCATATGATGAGCTCATGGTTAATCATGATGAACCTTTTAATTAGTATTATAACTTGAATGCAGAACTAAAGGATATTAAGGCTGACAAGGATAAGATTTCCATCGAGCTGAAAGAGAGGGATGATCAGCTAGCGTAGTAAATAGGTCAACTTATCCAGGTCGAGGAGTAGAACAAGAAGTTAAAAGAGCAGGTAGCAACTGGTGCCGCCAAACTCAAGTCTGCTGAGGAGGTCATCACGAAGGTAAATGGTAAATACGAAGACTCACTTATGCTCTAACGCGAGTTAAGGAGAAGGGAGTGAGTAAGTATAAATCCTCTAGTTATCACAATGAGGACTTGGTGGCGATCTTCATAGAAGGTTATAATGAACTTAAAAAGAGAGTCATCAAGCATTTCCTAAGATCGTCGAGACCTTCCAGGCCTGGGAAGGTGATGAGGAGGAGGCCAGAGCACTTACAGCTGAGTGTGAAACTTTCGATGAGGAGATAGATGTTGATGATGTAACTACTAAACAGGTTAAGGGAGCCAACAGGTTCGACAAATGCTCCAAATGTTGATCCATCTGCTCTCGCTGATATTCCTATGGTTGAGGCCACAATTAGTCATGCTCTTCAGGCGTGAAGTTCATTTACTTCACTTTTTTGTGACTTTTAATTTATATCCCTCTAAACAATGTACCTTTTGAAGCTTTTTAGAGCTTTTTAATGATCTGTTAAACTTTTTAATTTGGATAAAGTTCTTAATAATGATCATTCTTTCATAAGTTTATATTTTCTCTATGTGCACGTTTACTTCTGATAACTTTATATATATTTACATTTTCTTTACTGGGAAGTACTATTATTTAGTTGACTTGTTAACTGCTTCTTTTAATTAGAATGATCTTGCTAATTATTGGTTCTTATGACTGTGTGATTAGCTATAAGTTTTGAACGAACCTACGTTATCCTAACCTAAATTTTACCCATGGTTGTGCCGACTCATTAGTTGTATGAACAAATCCTAATGTCAAGATCACGCGTCATCATAATTACCAGAGTCGTTGAGTCGAGCAGGATCTATCCTTGCATTTGTGGATTGTGGTTGGATCTTATCGACCACAACATTGCCTTGGATTTACCATTCTTTGAGAAAAAATATTTTTCCTGACTTGTCCCAGACGAGGTCGTACATTATATTTTAAAGAAATCTAAGTTATTTTGGCCAAGGTTTTACCCATGCTTGTGGCGACTCATTGATCGTATAAACGGATCTTGTCATTCAGACCATGCGTCTTCATGAGTTAACAGAGTCGTCGAGTCGAATAGGATCTACCCTTATGCTAGTGAATTATGGTCAGATCTTGTCGACCACAACACTGCCTTGTATTTTCCGTTCTTTGAGAAGGCATCGTATTCACGATCTATCAAATACGAGGTCGTACATGAAATTTTGGACGAATTTGGATTGTCCATAAAATTATTCATGACTAGTTTTTGGGATTTTTCTGCCTTGGCTTGTTTGTACTCCTCTTACACATGTGGAATTACCCAAAATAACATTCAGAAAATTCAGATAGATAGGATGAGAAGCTTTTTCATTAATCATTAAGGGATGTTTATAAAGCAATGATTATGAAGCCTTACATCAGTGATTTTTTCATCGTGTGTTGTCTTCTTATTAGTGGTAATATCTTCTCACGTTCTCGAAGTTCCAAGGATTTTTGAACTGCTCACCATCTAGAGTTTCAATTATGTAGTTTCCTAGTCATACCACGACGAACACTCTGCATGGGCCATTCCTGTTAGCTTTCAAATTGTTTGTCTTCTGAATTAACTTCTTGAGTACATAGTATCTCTCCTTTAAGATGCTTGGTTTTACCTTTTTATTATAAACTCGAGCAGTTCTCTAATGGTAAGTAGTGACTCGAAATTAAGTAGTGAGTCGAAAGTGGCACATTCCCTAACTTTTTCAATTAATTCTAGATCGTAACTATTTGGTGAGTCGAAATTAAGTACTCTATGGCTGGGGAACCCAATTTCGGTGGTCACCACCGCTTTAGTACCAAATGCCAGCGTGAAAGGAATTTCACCCGTTGTTGTTCTTGGCGTGGTCATGTATGCCCACAAGACGCTCTATAGCTCATTGATCCAATTTACTTTAGCCTCATTAAATATTTTCTTTATTTAACTGAGTAATGTTTTATTTGTTATCTCCATCTGCACGTTACACTCTAAATGTACAATGCAACTTCTGGATCTTGGATCGTATACAATAGTCTTCAAAAATTTTGTTATCCCTATTTAGTGATGAATGTGTATGGAATTCCGTAGCAACATATGATTATCTTCTATATAAAGTGGAACACTTTTTGATACGACATCTCGACCAAAGGCTCAACTGATACGTCACGAATATTGCATTTTCCACCCGCTAATTTATGCATTTTTAGTCCCCCTCGGGTGTCGTAATTGCTATAATTATGCTCGTTAATCAGACAACCTCCGTTTTATGTGCTAACATGTTATTTGAGGTATTATTGAGCATTTGTAGGTATTACGGTGCTTAGTGTGAAGTTTAGGCGTGTTCCGGTAAAGTTTCGTCGCGATTCGCACGTTCAAGGGCATTTTCATAATTTCACACTTCAGAATTTTTGCCCAAAGCATTCACGAAAGTTATAGGTCTCGAGCTAAGCTTTGCGTGGACATGAACGGTGCTCGAATCGAAGTCCGAATGAAGAAAACACGAACCTTTAATCAGAAAAGAATTAAAAGAAAAATAACAATTTAATTAATTACCCTTATGTCCCTTTTCTCTTTTAATAACAATTCTAATAATTCCCTTTACGTCCCTACTTCGTTTTTTACAGTAAACACACAAATGGAGATGGCGATTTTGAATTTTTCTCGAATTTTGGCTTGAACCATGTGGAGCACGAATTGGTGCATGTGTTTTTTCAATCAACGATCCAAACGGGTTTTCACATCTCATGGCATGTTTTTTGGCTTGAACACATATGTGGAGATGGATTTTTGGTGAAAAATGGGCTTAGCCATTTTTGGCCATTAATGTAGCTGGGTCTCGGCTTATACTCATTTTCGCAGCAGGTCCTTGCCCCAATGGTTAGTCTCGATTTACATTGGATGTTGGGGCGTCGAGTTCGAGCTTGGCCATGGCTATGAGTCTTGGTTTTGCCATAGCAGCAGGTCCGATCCACAAAATAGAAGCGACTTGATTTCGTGGCTTTGCAAACATGGGCCTTTGATGTTGGCCATTGATGGCAAGGTGCATTAGCAGCAAGTGCTGCGAAGAGGGCGCGGTCGGTCGATCGACGGACAACCCGCGGTTGGCTTGTGTGAGAGACAGTAGGCTTGGTTTCCTCTCACCAATCGACCGTCCACCACCCCCGATCGATCGGTCCCCTCTTTTGAACGAAATTACCTGTTTCCTCCTCCTACTTTCCTTTTTTTCTTTTTCTTTTTCTTTTTCTTTTATTAGTAATTGTAAATATTCCTTTTTTATTTTATTTTTTCTTTTTCTTTTATTTTTAATTATAACGTACTATAAAAGGGGAGACTTGTTTTATTTGTAAGTGGATCTCATTATCTTCATTTTAATTTAGTTTAGACTTAGGGTTTGAGAGCTCATTTGGGTTTTTTTGTGGAACTTGACCCTCTCCTCTATTTTCTTCTTGGTTTGACACCCATTAATGTAAGTGGATACTATTCATTATCTTCTTCTCTCTTATTTATGCTTTGTAACCTAGATTTCCATGCTTTCCATTTATTTCCATGTCTAGTTAATTTTAGTTATTAATTTAATTAGTGTGCTTTAATTAATTAGTTTCATTTTATTTAATGTCATTTAGTATGCTTAGGGGCTAATTTAAATTAGGTTGTGTGGGATTGAACTCACCTAGGGTTGACGTGTTGCTTTGCTTTGGTGACGATTTTTCACGGGTTTATTTCGAGTGTGTTGTCCTAGTTATTACGCCTAGGAGATTTGACGGGGTATTTGTTGATGCCAAAATCTTATTAGTCTTTTATACAAATTTAGGGGTGTGACAACTCTTAATTGATGAAACGAGACGCAATCTTAATAATTTGCGAACCCATGTAACCATTTTAAACTAATTAACTCGGGTGAGGGATATTCGATGCAACATATAGTTTTTATTCTCTTTGTTAATTTAGTTTGATTTACACTCGCCTATTTTAATCTTTTCCTTTTGTCATCTTTTCTTTTTAGTTAGAAAAAAATATCTTTTACACTTTTATTTTAGAAGTATTGAACCAATTAAATTCTAGCAACTTGTCTTTGTGGATTCGATACCGGGACTAGACGTTATACTCCCTTAAAAGAGTGCAGTCAATAGTTTAGGTTTTTGTATTAAGGCGGTGAACAGAAAACAACGATCAGCTTTTTTACACGTGTTACTTTTCACCCTTAATCAAAATGGCCATTTTGATTACGGGTGAAAGTTGGCGTCGCGTCAAAACGCTAATCGTTGTACTCGTTTCACCGTATTAATACAAAAACCTAAATTATGACTGCACTTGCGATACAAGTATAATGGTAAGTCGGGTATCGAATCCACAGTGAGTGTTAGGCAAATTTAAATCGGTTTATTATTTCAGGATGAATTGTTTTAAATAAAAGGGAAAAATAAGAAGTTAAGTCTAAACAGGATTTAATAGAACGAGGGTCGGGATCATGTATCCACCATGGGCTAAACACACAAAAATATAATTTCGATTCGAAAACATTTAACCGAGCATTTTTAGTTAAACATAAACATCACACATGAAGGGATTTTATCCAACGATGCGAGATTAAATATTTAATTCAAAATGGTCACACGCGTCTTAAAATCGAATTATCGCGATAAATACTAATGTTGCGTGACAAAGAAAGTTAAACACATAATAATCCCATTTTAATGCGTGCGCTTTCAATTAAATGTAATTTTACACAAAATCCCATTGTTGGAGCTCGGCGGCCATCAATGGCGGACACACGACCCAAACCTTATTTAACTACTCAACACACATGATTAAACTAATTAAATATTTAGACAAGAAATAAATAAATACACAAATTTTAACTAGGCATGAAATAAATAAGCATGGAAATTAAATTAATACAAAGCTTGGAAATAAAAGGAAGAACAACTATATTAATTGGTTGGGATAATTAAAAGTGCACTTACAATCCACAAATGAGGAACACCCAATGTGGAGAAAGAAATGAGCTCCCAAAAACCCTCACCCTTACCTAAAACTATCTAAAAATTAATCCTTTATAAAAATAAACCAAAGCTTCCTTTTATACCAAGTGGGAAAAAGGAATGAAAGAAAAAGATAAAAGAAAATAAAAATGGGATAAGTCTCCTAATTAAGAGAGAAAGAAAAAGGAAAATTAAATAAAGAAAAAGGAAAAGGAATAGCTGGCAAAAATTTCGGAGAAACAGAGTACCGGTCGACCGGGTCCTCAGGCCGGTCGATCGCGGCAAATGGAGAAGCAACACTGAGAAAAATCCATGGTAAAACATCAAAAACCGATCGACCGCGCGTGGTGGCTGGTCGACCGGTGCTGCAGAAAAGAGCCCATGCAACCACAGTGGAAGACCCACATACCCGTGGTTGTCCCAAGCCGAGACTCACATTCATGTCCAAAAACCTCCATTAATGGCCAAAGCCATAAAACCCAAGCTCCAAAAGTGGCCCAAGAGACCCATTTGTGTGTGTGGTCCCAAATCAAGATTCAATTTCAGACGAAAGGCTTGAATTTTGGACGAAACCAAAGCCCAAGCCAAGGACAAAAATTGCCATTTTATTTCCTTCAAAAACGATTTTCGAACATGGATGTAATTAATGAATTTGTTAATAAAAGAGAAGAATGATATAAGGGGAATTAATAAAATTGTTAATGAATCTCTTTTAATTCTTTTCGATTAAAGGTTTGTGTTTCCTTCGTTCGAACTCCGATTCGCACACCGTTCATGGCCACGCGAAGTTGGCCCGAGGGCTACAACTTCTGTGAAAACTTAGGGCAAAAATCCTTAAGTGTAAAATTATCGAAATGCCCCCAAACGTGCAAATCGCGATGAAACTTAATCAGAACGCGCTCAAACTTCATACTAAGAACCGTAACACCTACAAAAGCTGAATAATACCTCAAATAACATGTTAGCATATAAAATGGAGGTTGTCTGGTTATCGAGCATAATTATAGCAATTACGGTACCCGAGGGGGCTAAAATGCCTAAGTTCGAGGGTAATAATGTGCAGGATTCGATACGTATCATCAGCTTCAACCCATTTCATGAAATAGTCACTGTGCGCTGATATCTGTTGAGCACCAAGTGATGATGCTATCCCCAAACCTGCTATAAGGGCTTTGTATTCCACCTCTATATTGGAGGCTTTGAAGTTGAATCTTATGGCATACTCCACATCAATCTCATCTGGTGTTATGATAATTAGGCCCGCCCTACTGCCATTAGCATACAATGATTCATCTATGAACAGTTGTCAAATTTTTGGCTCCCTTTCAAAGCTTCCTTCCACTAACTATCAATTTTTTACCAATTTCCTCATTTGTTAGGCACCATGTGGTCATTTTTCATGCTTGAGCAAGGTGGATGGTGTAATAACAATTTGATTGGCTGAATCGGCTTTTAGGCTATCTTTTGTATAAGTTTGCTTAGAAGGCAGGGTCTTAGAGATATCTCCCGAAGGAGTCAGATATCCTTGTTAGGTCATTGATCTCTCTTCTATGGAGGTTTGCTCGACTTATTTGTTGGTAAAGTTATATTTTGTGAAAGTTTGTTTATTTTTTCTCATCGTTGAGCTCTTTTCCATAAAAATCTTCTCGGTCTGCTGCTGGCCTAAGCTCTTTTTTGCTCTGCCAATTTTCTTCATAGGTAAATTTCTCTATAAAGTTGCCCACTAGTTGGCCTTTGATCGTCGTTCTGGGCTCATAGTGGATGTTGTATTCTCCAAGTTCTACTGCCCCAGCCATTAATCGTCCTGACTTCTTGGTCTTGTGGACATCTTGTTATACAGGGAGGTCCGTGTAAATGATAATCATTTACGGTTAGAAATATAGCTTCATTCTTTTTTACGCATCAATTAGAGCCAATGTTAACTTCTCCAGCCTAGGATACATGATTTTTGCTCCTCGGTATGCCTTGCTGGTGTAGTAGAATGGCTTTTATAATCTAGCCTCTTACCTTACCAGGGTTGAGCTGACAACTGATTTCGAAATAGCAGGCATAAGTAGAGTTTTTAGCCTTGGATTAGCATAAACAACAGTGGTATGGATCCTAAATAACTCTTTAGTTCCTAGAACGTTGTCTCGCATTCCTCGTTCCACTCAAATGTCTTTCGTAAAATTTTAAAGAATGGGAGACATTTGTCTGTAGCTGTAGACACAAAAATGTTTAGGGTAGCCACTCATCCAGCTAACCTCTAGATGTATTTCTTATTTGCAGAGGATTGTATGTTTAGCAACACTTGAATATTATATATATTCACTTATATACCTCTTTGGTTGACGATATAGCCCATGAGCTTCCCTTCTTTGACCCCGAAAACACATTTTGTAGGGTTCAACTTTATTTGATATTTTTCGAGCTCATCAAAATTCCGCCACAAGTCGCTATTGTGGTCGGCTTCTTTTTTTCTTTTTATCAGCATGTAGTCCACAAACACTTCCGTAGTTTTGCCGATCTGATCCTCAAAGACTTTGTTCACCAGCCTTTGCTACGTGGCACCAACATTTTTTAGTCGAAAAGGCATAAAATTATAATAGTACGTACCTCGAGTAGTGATGAATGAAGTCTTCTCCTTATCCTCTGACTTCATTTCTATCTGGTTGTACCCCGAATAAGCTTCTATGAGGCTGAGGAGCTCGTGACCGACCGTGGCATCGACCAGTTGGTCAATCTTGGGTAGAGGATAGTGGTCCTTTGGGCAAGCTTTATTGAGGTCGATGAAATCCATGCATATGTGTCAGTTACCATTCTTCTTTATGGATATGATAACGTTTGAAAACCCATCTGGATACTTTATATCCTTGATGAATTTTGCTCTATGTAGATTTTTCACCCTTTTTGGATCGCCGTATTTTTCTCGTGACTGAACACATGGTGTTTTTATTTTACTGACTTTGTGTCCATCATGCCAACCTAATGACAAATGAATCCTGGATATATGCTTGGCAAGTCCTCATGACTCCAGATGAAACATTCCTTCTCCTTCTCAATAACTCGACTAATGCTTTCTTGAAGACAGGATCAAGGGGCAAGTCGATTTGGGCAATCCTTTTAGGGTGCACATCGTCTAATACCACCTTTTTATTTCCTCTATTACTTTCCCTTTAACTAGTTTATCTTCATCTCGAGGATCAAGTGTCTCGAGCTGATATGTAGTAGTCAATTTTTTTTTGCTCTTCCTGCTCTGTCAACGTGTAATAACATTCACAAGCTTCCACCTGTCTCCCTTTCACCATGCCAACTTCGCAATTAGTTAGGAATTTTAGGCATTGGTGTACTTTGGATGAAACAACTTCAAACTTCTTTAATCTTACCCTTCCAAAATATGATGTTGTATGTAGAACATATATTCTCGTCTATGATGAAAAATCAGATCTTCTCTATTCAGTAGGTCAGTCATTTGCTAATCTAGACTTACAGCTCTTTCATACATAAGGGTAAAACCTTTTCCCCTAAGAATCCTATAAGTGGCTTATGATATGCCTCCAACTTTCTGTATTTGAGCCTTAAGTTTTGGAATAACTATAGAAGAGGACATCAGTTGAGTTATCATTATCCATTAATATTCTGGCCACCTTACTTTCACGCACCACCATATTGATGACTAGATGGTCATCATTTGGGTAAAGTACTCCCGAAAAATCATCTTTAAAGAAACCCACAATGAGGCGATCTTTGTTTACCTTCTGGGACGAGATATAGTGTGACCAGTTTGGTCAAGCTGTCTAATGTGGGTGCAAGATTTTACTTCATTTAGGTAAGCCTGCCTTTTTGCTAGCCAGTCTCCTCCTCCGACATCTCCTTATGTTATGAAATTATATTCGAAAGAGATCATATTAAACTCATTCACATGTTCTTTGAGTTTTAGGGCAAGTCGAGATCATCCTTCGAATCATCATCTCGACCTCTTTTCCTTTCATCAATCTTCCTACAAGGAGATTTTAATCGTCTCCTTAGTTTTTTCTTGCCCTGTCCATCGGACCGACAACAATTATCAATGCACTTCATCATTTTTTCCTTCCTAATGAGATTCTTAATCTCGTTCTTCAATTCTAGGAAGTAATCTATGTTGTGATAGTGACCTTTGTGGAACTCACAATACTTGCTCCTATCTTTCATATTCAAAGGAGATTTCAACTTTCACGACCATTTTAGGTCATTACTCCCCCGAATCTCCTCGAGGATGTGATGTACCCTTATAGTTAACAAGGTATATTTGTCGAATCTCTTCGGCCTGTCAGGTTTTCTGCTTGCTCTGGGATCTTTCTTCTTTTTAAAAACCATATCGGTGTCCTCTTCATAATGGACGGACTCCTTCGCTACCATGGCTTCTTCGATATTCATAACCTTGCTATCTTTTTCTCGTAGTTTAAACATAGTGCATGGCAGTTCTTTTGACAGTTTCTAAAAACCTTCCTAGATCTCAATCCTCTCTAAAGTGTTGTAATCGCTGTTTTTTCTTCGTAGTCCACGGCCTCTAACTTTCTGGTGTTGAAATCGGCGATGAATTCTATATTCGTCTTATTTGTGCCTCGATAAATGTTTAACAAGTGTGCGACTCATTTACCTGGTCTTGTGATGAAGTAGAAGTTGCTGACAAAGAGATCAGCTAACTATCTAAAGTTCTAGATTTTACCTCTTGGCAGCCCGTTGTACCAAATTTGAGTTGATCCAAGTGCAAAGGACCATAACCCACTATTTTGGTTTGCCGATAATAGTGAAACATTGGGCATTACCGTGGCCACAATGTCGCAGTTTGGTGTCACAATGTCTCAAGCAAGTTTCTCTATTTCTCTCTCTATATGATTGTGTAAATTATGCAATGGGTTTTAATTATTTAGGATTTAGCTATGGAGAGGGTTTTGTTTTTAATGCAATACTAGATTAATTATTTAATATATTGTGACACCCCGACTAATTAAATACCGGGTAGCTACTCCTTAATTAAATTAATACAAAATGCCAAGTTGGTTCAATTAATAGCATCACTGTCGAAAACATTTTAATAATTTCTAACCACCTAGTATTTAACAAGTAAGTTGTCAAATTTTAGATTAAATCTGATTAACATGCAATAAAAGAATTTTGAAAGAATAATATAACCATTCACCATAAATAAGCAGTAGAATAATCAACGAATAATAATAAGTCTGGAGGAAATACTCCTCACCACAATCCCAATATGGAAATAAATAAAATAAGTCTTCATCCTGAATTAAATACAAACCAAAGTCTGAATAACTGAAATATAAAATCTCTCTAAAGAAATGGGCGACATGCCCTACAATGATGAAACTGATTATGGAGTCAAGACTAGAAAAGAGGCGTCTACTGTCAAGGCCCTGTAACTTCCACAACAGCTACAGCTCGTCACCTGAATGGAAACACTATGCATGGTGTCCTTATGGCTGGGCACCTAAAAGGTTTTTACAAAAAAAATAGATTTGAAAGCAAACGGGCCAGAGCCCGAAAGTGGAGAGTATTTTAAAAATAGCAAGTGCTTTAATAACATTTAAAACAATGAATGCAAAATACATGTTAGGACGTGCTCTCACATGAAATACTCACCTCTCGTCTAACTGTGCACTCCTAACGTTCCTGTACCCATTCATGTGTTATTTGTATCTTAACTAAACCGTCATACGTTCTAACCCAACTACTCGGTTCACAACATTAATTCCCAATGTTATCACTTAAATAAAATAGCTTTACTTGAACTCAGATTCGCAATTATTAGCTATACCGTTTACTGGAGGTTATCCCTTTATTTATCTTCTCAAGGAGTTACTATAAATTATTCTCATAATTAAACATGACAATTCCTTATCATTTAACCGTATATTATACACATCATAAATATACAATATAAGCACCCCGAGGCTAAGCTTCGGTGCACACATACTCTGCTATCCATCCCGGTACATCACGTACATATGGATTACAAATTCCGAATCTCTCAGGAATTGTTAGAATAAGCACAACACACAAAAATGGAGGCGAACATAATTCAACATATCCATGGGTCACGTACATACCTACGCTCCATAGTCAGCTGACTTATTAACTCACGAATAAGTCATTCTAGTATTATGTTCTTAAGGTACCAATCTAAATCCGGGCACACAAGGATGAGATGGCCCTAAGCGAACGTAAACCTCCCGTGATAGCAAGTATGGTAGGTATGTCATACACATAAAATCATATACTAAGCATGCACACATCTTAGATATCTCAATATTAATAAAGGTATATTCTACATCCTTATACCATTATTCCAATTTTATACATTTTAAGTCTCCCGATAATATAAAATTTAAACTGGCGACACGTCTCGCGTCATAGTTTCTTATACTTAAACCTATCTCAAAGGGATTATTAAGTTTCCTATTATTCCCACATATAACATCATTATTCTTAAGGTCCTTACTTCTGCCCCAAACCTCATTTCATCAAATTATTCAAATTTACTCTTTTAACCCAAATATTATCTCACTCATCGAATTTCATTAGATTTAGAACAATTCCTCAATTTGAATTCTAATTAAGGTCCAAATTTTATAACCATACCTACTGGTCTTCCTTAAGTTTAAGGATATTCATAAAGTCACCAATAATATTTTCTAAGGGTTAACATCATTAAAATTTAACTAGGGAAAATTTTACTCTTTCTGGGAAGGTTGATCGATCGACCTTTACCTTCGATCGATCGATGGTGGTCGATCGATCGACTGATGAATGTCGATCGATCGAACACACCAGGTAGGCTACGGACTGCTTCATTTTGCAGTTTTCAAATCATCTCAAAACACCATTATAATGCATGAAACTCTAATCTAACGTTATAATATCATCATACAACCATCATAAAATATTGTTAATGTTCTAAACCCAATAATTCGTCAACTAAGGGCTTTATTTGGATCACTACTTCATCAAGAACCCTAGTTTTCTATTTCTTTCAAGAACATTAATAAATCTCTTCTTAAATCCGTTTTTAGATCATCAAGGGTTATAATTTGAATTCACAATTCGTCCAGAATATGTCTACATGCAAATCCTAACATAATTCATAGTTTTAAATCCTCAAATTCATGGGTCTAATCAATCTTCCAAGATAAATTTGATAATTACCATAAACATGGAAAAGCATAGCATTGAATCAATTGTAATTAAACCACTTGCCTTAATCGTTCTTCAGATTTGTTGTTGATTGAAGATGGTTGAATTCCTCTCTCTCTCTCTCTGCAGAATTCTCCTCTTTCTCTCTCTCTCTCTACAAGTTCTTCTCAAGATGACAATGGAGGTGGGGGTTGGTTTTTGGCAAGTTTAAGGTTTCTAAACTTCTCCCATAGCCCACTACCTAGATTGGGGTTGGAAATGGTTTAGTGGGTTAAGACTAAGTCAGATTTTTAACTCTAATTTTCGTGGGTTTTTATTACCCAATTTCCGAAATTACCAAACTACCCTTTTGGGTTGCCGGTATGGCCTAAAAATGCCCCGGGACCCAAACTAAACCCCCGGCTAGTGTTTTCTGACTATTTCGACCCTTCCGGATTCGTTGGCGCACTCAAAATGACCATACGGGTGATAAAAATAAAATTCACTTTTTAATTCAAATAATTATATTCCTGACGCGACTGTCACGCGCGTCCCAACAAAATTTCTCAAATTGCCGTATTTCAATCTCGCGACAATTTCAATAGTTTCAATGTTCATATATTGCCATATATACATATTATAATCAAATACCAACTCACATCTCGTTAGTATTTTATCCGGATTAATTCTCAATTAATTCCCATTTAATTCAATTAATCCCATAAATAAATATCACAAAAATACGGGGTATTACGTACTTCCCCCCTAATAACAGAATTTAGTCCCGAAATTCGGAACTAGAAAGTACCTGGTAAAAATAACTCTAGATAACGTTCGCGCATATCATCCTCGCGCTCCCATGTGGACTCCTCGACATTATGATGTCGCCACTGAACACGCACTAACGGAACCATCTTTGACTGCAGTTTCCGCTCACTTCGGTCCAAAATAGCGATCGACCCCTCCTCGTAGGAGCTATCAGGATGGAGATCGATGTCCTCCAAAGCAATGTGAGAATGATCCAAATCATCTCTAAGATATTTCCTTAGCGAGGAAATATGAAACACATCATGAATCTTGTGCAAATGCTCTGGTAGCCCAAGTCTATACGCAACAGACCCAATTCGCTCGATGATAGGAAATGGTCCCACATATCTCGGTGCCAACTTCCCCTTCTTCCCAAATCGCATAATCCCCTTCATAGGAGATACTCTGAGTAAAACCTGGTCCCCCACTTGGAATTCCCTGAAGAACCTCTCCGCATCAGCATAGCTCTTCTGCCGATCCTGAGCTACCGGAATGCGACTCCGTATCAATTCTATCCTCGCCGAAGTATCCTGAATCACTTCTGGCCCAAGTAATTTGTTATCCTCCACCTCCAACCAACATGCCGGGGAACGACAAGGTCTACCGTACAACGCCTCAAATGGAGCCATGCCAGTGGTGAACTGGTAGGAGTTGTTGTAAGCAAACTCCACCAGTGGAAGGTACTGCTCCCATCCACCCTCGAAATCAATGATGCACATATGCAACATGTCCTCCAACATCTGATTGGTACGCTCGGTTTGCCCATCGGTCTGCGGATGATAAGTCGTACTCAACCGTAATTTCGTGCCCATGGCCTCCTGAAAACTCTCCCAAAACCGTGAAACAAATATCTTGTCTCTGTCAGACACGATATTTAGGGGCACACCGTGAAGTCTCACTATTTCTACAATAAAGAGCTGGGCATACTGTCCCGTAGTGTAGTCGGTCCTTACGGGTAGAAAATGAGCGACTTTGGTCAACCTGTCCACAATTACCCAAATGGAGTCGTGACCTCTCTATGACGTAGGCAACCCCGTGATAAAGTCCATGGAGATGCTCTCCCACATCCACATCGCGACCTCTAATGGCTATAGAAGTCCTGCCGGTCTCTGATGATCCACTTTTACTAGCTGAAAAGTGGCGCATTTAGAAACAAACACGGCAATATCTCTCTTCATCCCGCTCCACCAATACTGACGTCTCATATCTTGGTACATATTGTCCCCATCGGGATGTACCGCGAACCGTGAGCCGTGCGACTCTTCCATCACCTCGTGTCGTAATTCCTCCCCTTCCGGAACTACCAGTCTCCCGTTGAAGCGTAATCCCCCGTCTGAACTAACGGTATAGGATTCGTCTCCTTCTTCTAATAATCGAATTATCTGCTCCTGACAGTACGAGTCATTTGCATGTGCCTTTACCACTCTCATGACAATCTGCGGTGTAACAATCATCACTGACATGAATGATCGGGCCACTGCATCCTGGTGTCCCAACTCCTTCCACTTAGCCTTCCACACCCCTGCCACCTCATCTACTGGCCTACGGCTCAACGCGTCTGCTACCACGTTAGCCTTCCCCGGGTGATATTGGATATCGAACTGATAGTCCTTCACAAACTCAAGCCACCTTCGCTGCCGCATATTCAACTCCTTCTGCGTGAATAGGTACTGTAGGGACTTGTGGTCTGTGAATAATCTAAACTTTTCCCCCAAAAGATAATGTCTCCAAATCCGAAGGGCAAAGACCACTGCCGCTAACTCCAAGTCATGGGTGGGGTAATTCTTCTCGTGAGGCTTAAGCTTAAGGGAAGCATAAGTTATGGCCTGACTCTCCTGCTGTAATACACCTCCAAGTCCTTGTAAGGATGCATCGGTGTAAACTAGATACTCAACTCCTGGTCTTGACAATGCTAACACAGGTGTTGAGGTCAACTTGTCCTTCAACTCATCAAAGGCCAACTGACAGGCATCACTCCAGATGAATGGCACACCCTTACGAGTCAGATGTGTCATGGGACCCGCTATCTTGGAGAAACCCCGAATAAACCTCCTGTAGTATCCTGCTAAGCCCAAGAAACTACAGATCTCAGTCGGTGTCGTGGGATATCCCCTCTCCCTCACCGCGGATACCTTCCCCGGATCAACAGATATTCCCCGGTCGGAAATAATATGCCCCAAAAACTGAACCTCCTTCAGACAAAACCCACACTTCTCATACTTTGCATACAGATCGTTCTGACGTAGCGTTTGCAAAACCTGCCTCAAATGCTCGGCGTGCTCCTCCTCTGTCTGGGAGTAAACCAGAATGTCATCAATGAATACAATGACGAACTGGTCCAGGAACTCTCCGAACACCCTATTCATCAAGTCCATAAACACTGCTGGAGCGTTGGTCAAACCAAAAGGCATAACCCGAAACTCGTAGGAACCATATCTCGTTAAGAAAGCAGTCTTCGAGACGTCCTCTTCCCTGATACGCAACTGATGGTATCCCGATCGCAAATCAATCTTTGAGAAGAAAGAAGCTCCTCTCAGCTGGTCGAATAAGTCATCGATTCGGGGCAACGGATACTTATTACGTATCGTGACCTTATTCAACTCCCGGTAATCCACACACAACCTCAATGATCCATCCCTCTTCTTCACGAATAACACAGGGGCACCCCACGGCGAAGTACTCCTCCGTATAAACCCCTGACCCAATAACTGCTCAATCTGATCCCGTAACTCTCTCATCTCAGCTGAATCCATACGGTAAGGTGCGCGGGCAATAGGCCGAGTGCCCGGCGTCAAGTCAATCACAAAATCTATCTCTCTACTCGGAGGTAGTCCAGGTATATCCTGAAATACATCGGCAAACTCTCGAACAACCGGAATCGAATCAAGTGGTATCACCACTTCCTTAGAGGTCTCCTCCTCTATGTAATATAAGTGAGTGGACGATCCTCCCTCAGGACGAGGCATCGCCACTAAAAACATCTCCTTCCCGGGAATGGCAAAGATAATACTCCTACTGAAACAGTCAATCATGGCTCGGTACGCAACTAGCCAATCCATACTAATAATGGCATCATACTCGGTCATATCTAATACTAGCATATCCGCGGGTAAAGTAAACCTCTCGATATCTATACCCACGCCTCTACATACAAGGGAAATCACGGAACCCCTACTCAACGGTGAGTCTACACAAGTAGCGGTGCTCTCTGCGGTGTCTAACAACCCAATGGTGCGTGCAAATCTCATAGCAATAAAACAGTGTGTAGCCCCCGTGTCAAACAAAATACGCCCCATAGTCCCCTGAATAGAGAACATACCCTCAATAGCTAGCGGATTCTATGGTGCTGCGGCCTGCTGAAGCTGATATACCCTCCCATACTGAAGCTGCCCCTGCTGAACTCGGACTGATGGAATGGGTGGTAATGCTGCCATCTGCGGTGGTGCTGGGAGGGCGGCGGGAAACATAGGCCTCTGCGGCTCGTGTCGAGCACCCTGCTGCTGTTGCTGTGGGGCCCTGCCCTTATCAGGACAATCCTGACGTTTGTGGCCAATCTTACCACAAATGAAACACTTCCCCTGGAAGTTTCCCCCTCGCTGTCCATGCTGACCACAGCCCTGGTGACCGTTACCATATCTGCCCTAGCCTTGTTGGCCCTGGTGAAACTGCTGCTGCTGACCATTTTGACCCTGCTGGCCCTGATGGCCGTTCTGACCCTGCTGGCCATTCCGGAATCCTCCCTGACCATTCCTGAAACCCCTGATCGGAATCTCTTAGAATCCCCCTGTTGGGAACCCTGATCACCCTGCCTATACTGACCCTGAGCTGATTGTGCCCCGCTGGCACCATTTCCCCCTGTCCTGCCCTGATGGCTGGACTCTCCTGTTCGCTTCCCCTCTGTCAAGTGAAAGCGGTGGTCCTGGCAATGGAGCAGTGCTGCGTTAACCACATCAGAATAAGTGGCTAACGAGAGATTCCCCAATAAGTGCTGACGGATCCTCCAAGTCAATACATCTGTAAACTTCTGAATCTTCTTCTCCTCTGTCGGTATCTCATCCGGAACAATGTTCAGAAGATTAGTGAATTTGGCCTCATACTCGGCCACAGTCCTTCCCTCCTTCTTGAGGCTCATCAACTTCCTTCTCATTTTCGTGTGAACTGCCGACGAAAAGTACGTGCTGTCAAACCGCACCCAAAACTCTTGTATCGTGAGAGTATCTCTCTCCTCTGCGGTGGTAATAGACTCCCACCACTGCAATGCATCTCCCACTAGCTTGAAAGTAGCTAGTATCTGCCTCTGAACATCGGTGCACTCATACATCCTCAAGTGCCTCTGAATATCTTTCCTCCACTGACTAGATACCACAACATCGGATCTACCTGCGAACTCCGGAGGGTGTGCTTTCTAAAAAGCATCACGAACGCGTTCCCAAGCAGACGCGAATGCTTGTGCCTGAACTGGCGCGGCTACTGGCGCCTGGGGTGGTGCCTGCTGTACAATGGCAAGAGCAGCATTTACCGCTTGGGCTACAATGGCTGCAACCTCGGGGGCATTCATGGTGCCCTGTACTGGTGTTGGCTGTGGCTCTGGCTGTGCTTCCCTAGGAACTCGTGGTGCACGTCGTGGAGGCATCTGAAATAAGAGTAAAGTCTATAAGTTCGCAGTTATAAACTTAAAATAGCTGAAGAGCGAAGCATACATAAAGGAATACAACAATCCTAAAATATAGGGCTCTACATCAAAGAAAGCTCAGCGGAAACATAATAAGCCGTACAGATCCTAAAGGACACTAGAACCTGATGCTCTGATACCACCTGTGACACCCCGACTAATTAAATACTGGGTAGCTACTCCTTTATTAAATTAATACAAAATGCCAAGTTGGTTCAGTTAATAGCATCACTGTCGAAAACATTTTAATAATTTCTAACCACCTAGTATTTAAAAAGTAAGTTGTCAAATTTTAGATTAAATCTGATTAACATGCAATAAAAGAATTTTGAAAGAATAATATAACCATTCACCATAAAGAAGCAGTAGAATAATCAACGAATAATAATAAGTCTGGAGGAAATACTCCTCACCACAATCCCAATATGGAAATAAATAAAACAAGTCTGCATCCTGAATTAAATACAAACCAAAGTCTGAATAACTAAAATATAAAATGTTTCTAAAGAAATGGGCGACATGCCCTACAATGATGAAACTGATTATGGAGTCAAGACTAGAAAAGAGGCGTCTACTGTCAAGGCCCTGTAACTTCCACAACAGCTACAGCTCGTCACCTGAATGGAAACACTATGCATGGTGTCCTTGTGGCAGGGCACCTAAAAGGTTTTTACAAAAAAAATAGATTTCAAAGAAAACGGGCCAGAGCCCGAAAGTGGAGAGTATTTTAAAAACAGTAAGTGCTTTAATAACATTTAAAACAATGAATGAAAAATACATGTTAGGACGTGCTCTCACATGAAATACTCACCTCTCGTCTAACTGTGCACTCCTAACGTTCCTGTATCCATTCATGTGTTATTTGTATCTTAACTAAACCGTCATACGTTCTAACCCAACTACTCGGTTCACAACATTAATTCCCAATGTTATCACTTAAATAAAATAGCTTTACTTGAACTCGGATTCGCAATTATTAGCAATACCGTTTACTGGAGGTTATCCCCTTATTTATCTTCTTAAGGAGTTACTATAAATTATTCTCATAATTAAACATGACAATTCCTTCTCATTTAACCGTATATTATACACATCATAAATATACAATATAAGCACCCCGAGGCTAAGCTGCGGTGCACACATACTCTGCTATCCATCCCGGTACATCACGTACATAAGGATTACAAATTCCGAATCTCTCAGGAATTGTTAGAATAAGCACAACACACAAAAATGGAGGCGAACATAATTCAACATATCCATGGGTCACGTACATACCTACGCTCCATAGTCAGCTGACTTATTAACTCACGAATAAGTCATTCTAGTATTATGTTCTTAAGGTACCAATCTAAATCCGGGCACACAAGGATGAGATGGCCCTAAGCGAACGTAAACCTCCCGTGATAGCAAGTATGGTAGGTATGTCATACACATAAAATCATATACTAAGCATGCACACATCTTAGATATCTCAATATTAATAAAGGTATATTCTACATCCTTATACCATTATTCCAATTTTATACATTTTAAGTCTCCCGATAATATAAAATTTAAACTGACGACACGTCTCGCGTCATAGTTTCTTATACTTAAAACTTATATCAAAGGGATTATTAAGTTTCCTATTATTCCCACATATAACATCATTATTCTTAAGGTCCTTACTTCTTCCCCAAACCTCATTTCATAATATTATTCAAATTTACTCTTTTAACCCAAATATTATCTCACTCATCGAATTTCATTAGATTTAGAACAATTCCTCAATTTGAATTCTAATTAAGGTCCAAATTTTATAACCAAACCTACTGGTCTTCCTTAAGTTTAAGGATATTCATAAAGTCACCAATAATATTTTCTAAGGGTTAACATCATTAAAATTTAACTAGGGAAAATTTTACTCTTTTTGGGAAGGTTGATCGATCGACCTTTACCTTCGATCGATCGATGGTGGTCGATCGATCGACTAATGAATGTCGATCGATCGAACGCACCAGGTAAGCTACGGACTGCTTCGTTTTGCAGTTTTCAAATCATCTCAAAACACCATTATAATGCATGAAACTCTAATCTAACGTTATAATATCATCATACAACCATCCTAAAACATTGTTAACGTTCTAAAACCAATCATTCATCAACTAAGGGCTTTATTTGGATCAAAACTTCATCAAGAACCCTAGTTTTCTATTTCTTTCAAGATCATTAATAAATCTCTTCTTAAATCCGTTTTTAGATCATCAAGGGTTATAATTTGAATTCATAATTCGTCCAAAATATGTCTACATGCAATTCCTAACATAATTCATAGTTTTAAATCCTCAAATTCATGGGTCTAATCAATCTTCCAAGATAAATTTGATAATTACCCTAAACATGGAAAAGCATAGCATTGAATCAATTGTAATAAAACCACTTGCCTTAATCGTTCTTCATATTTGTTGTTGATTGAAGATGGTTGAATTCCTCTCTCTCTCTCTCTGCAGAATTCTCCTCTTTCTCTCTCTCTCTCTACAAGTTCTTCTCAAGATGACAATGGAGGTGGGGGTTGGTTTTTGGCAAGTTTAAGGTTTCTAAACTTCTCCCGTAGCCCACTACCTAGATTGGTGTTGGAAATGGTTTAGTGGGTTAAGACTAAGTCAGATTTTTAACTCTAATTTTCGTGGGTTTTAATTACCCAATTTTCGAAATTACCAAACTACCCTTTTGGGTTGCCGGTATGGCCTAAAAATGCCCCGGGACCCAAACTAAACCCCTGGCTAGTGTTTTCGGACTATTTCGACCCTTCCGGATTCGTTGGCGCACTCAAAATGACCATACGGGTGATAAAAATGAAATTCACTTTTTAATTCAAATAATTATATTCCTGACGTGACTGTCACGCGCGTCCCAACAAAATTTCCCAAATTGCCGTATTTCAATCTCGCGATAATTTCAATAGTTTCAATGTTCATATATTGCCATATATACATATTATAATCAAATACCAACTCACATCTCGTTAGTATTTTATCCGGATTACTTCTCAATTAATTCTCATTTAATTCAATTAATCCCATAAATAAATATCACAAAAATACGGGGTATTACATATATATATACATAGATTATGACTTCCTTTCATATTTTCAAAATTAATGACATTTTCAAGTAGGATTTAGGGTTTGCGGCCTAAGACGGTGAAAATTAAATAAGATGGATCGGGTCAAGCATCGTTAAATTAAAAAGAGTCAGCAAAAGAACAACTAGGGCTTTTCTTTTTCTCTCTCTCAATGCTCACTAAATCAAGAGAGGGAACCTGTTTTTGCATAGTTGAATTTTTATTTGTATCAAATATTAGGCCTATATTGATGAAAGGGCATGATAGGACATTAACATTTCCCAAGTAAGACAGAGGTGGTGACATACGCTTCTTCTCGTGTGCTAAGGACTATAACCCCACTGTTCAGTTTATCGATAATGGCGAAAGATTGGGCACTTACCGTGGCCAAAATAGTGTCGTTTGGTGTCGCGATGTTTCGATCATGTTTTTCTCTTTCTCTTTCTATACGTTTGTGTAAATTATGCAACGGGTTTCATTGGTTTAGGATTTAACCGTGGAGAGGGTTTTATTTTTAATGAAATACTAGACTAGTTATTTTATATATATATTATGACTTCCTTTCATATTTTCAAAATTAATGACATTTTCAAGTAGGATTTGGGGTTTGGGGCCTAAGACGGTGCAAATTAAATAAGGTGGATTGGGCCAAGCATCGTTAAATTAAAAAGAATTAGCAAAAGAACAGCTACGGTTTTTCTTTTTCTTTCTCTCGCTACTCACAATACAAAGAGTGAGAACCTATTTTTCCTAGTTGAATTTGTAGTAGTATCAAATATGAGGTCGATATTGATGAAAGGGCATGAGAGGCCATTAACCTTTCTCAAGTACAACAGGGATGGAGACATATGTTTCTTTTCTTGTGCTAAGGATCATTACCCCACTGTTTGGTTTGCCGATAATGAAGAAAGATTGGGCACTTACTGTGGCCACAACGGCGTCATTTGGTGTTGCGACGTCTCAAGCAAGTTTCTATATATATATATGGTTTGTGTAAATTATGCAATGGGTTTCATTGATTTAGGATTTAACTATGGAGAGTGTTTATTTTAAATGAAATATTAAACTGGTTATTTTATGTATATTCCTAAATTATGACTTCCTTTCAAAATTTCAAAATTAATTACATTTTCAAGTAGGATTTAGGGTTTTGGGGCGAAGATGGTGCAAATTAAATAAGGTGGATCGGGTCAAGCATCGTTAAATTAAAAAGAGTCGGCAAAAGAAACAACTAGGGTTTTTCTTTTTTGATCTTGCTGCTCACAAAACAAAGAGAGAGATCTTGTATTTTCTTAGTTGAATCTGGAGTAGTTTCAAAGATAAGGCCAATACTGATGGAAGGGCATGAGAGGGCGTTAACCTTTCTCAAGTACAACGAAGATGGTGACCTACTCATCTTACCTCCTGCTAAGGACCATAATCCCACTATATGGTTTGTCGATAATGATGAAAGATTAGGCACTTACCGTGGCCACAACGACGCTATTTGGTGTTGCGATGTCTCAAGCAAGTTTCTCTATTTCTCTCTCCGTATGTTTGTATAAATTATGCATTGGGTTTCATTGATTTTGGATTTAACTGCGAAGAGGGTTTTATTTTTAATGAAATACTAGACTAGTTATTTTATATACATACATAGATTATGACTTCCTTTCATATTTTCAAAATTAATGACATTTTCAAGTAGACTTTGGGGTATTGGGCCTAAGACATTTCTAATTAAATAAGGTTGATCGGGTCAGGCACCGCTAAATTAAAAGGCGTCAGTAAAAGAACAGCTAGGGTTTTACCTTTTCTCTCTCTCATTGCTCACAAAACAAAGAGGGAGAACCTATTTTTTCTTAGTTGAATCTGTAGTAGTATTAAAGATGAGGTCGATATTGTTGAAAGGTAATGAGAGGCCATTATCCTTTCTCAAGTACAGCAGAGATGGTGACCTACCCTTCTTCTCTTGTGCTAAGGACCATAACCCCAATGTTTGGTTTGCTGATAATGGCTAAAGATTGGGCACTTACTGTGGCCACAAAGGCGCCATTTGGTGGTTCGATGTCTCAAGCAAGTTTCTCTCTTTCAATCTATATATGTTTGTGTAAATTATGCAATGGGTTTCGTTTGTTTAGGATTTAACTGTGGAGAGGGTTTTATTTTTAATAAAATACTAGACTAGTTATTCTATATATATACATAGATTATGACTTCCTTTCATATTTTCAAAATCAATGACATTTTCTCGAAGGCTTTGGGGTTTGGGGCCAAGATGGTGCAAATTACTTAAGGTGGATCGGGTGAAGCATCGTTGAATTCAAAAGGGTCAGCTAGGGTTTTTCTTTTTCTCTCTCCCTCGCTGCTCACAAAACAAAGAGAGAGATCTTGTTTTTACTTGGTTGAATTTGTAGTAGTATAAAAGATGAGGGCGATATTGATAAAAGGGCATGAGAGGCCATTAACCTTTCTGGTGACCTACTCTTCTTCTCTTATTTTAAGGACAATAACCCCACTGTTTGGTTTGCCGATAATGGGAAAGATTAGAAACTTACTGTGACACCCTGCCTAATTAAATATCGGGCGATCACTCCTTTATTAAATTAAATCAAGGTGAACAGTTGGTTCATTCTCAGCATCACTGTCGAAAAATAACTTTTTTCCAATTTAAACATCCTAATTAATTAAGCTAAGTGTCAAAACCATTTTTAAACATTACTTTTCAAATTTTATTAAAAAAAATAAAGATTTAATTATTAACGACATTTCAATATTAAAGAATCACACCACAATAATCCTGGAACATAATCCAATTAATTTAAACATTCAACAACTAAATCCCAACATTAAAACTTAAAGTAAAACATCCAGATTGAATAAATCCCAAAGTAACAATACTAGAAATAACTGAATCACAGTGTCCAAATAAACAACTGAATAATGGAAAGGGCGACACATGCCCCACTAGATGAATATGCTAGGAGTGGAGTCAAATAAATGAAGTGGTCTAAGCAAGAGGCCTGCAACTCCCACCTAAGCTGCAGCGCGTTCCTTCCAAAGGACCCTATGCAAGACGCCCCTGTGGCTGGGCACCTGTAATATATACATATATATACAAGAAAGAAAAAGAAATAGAAACGGGTTAGAGCCCGATAGTGTAGATGATTTAAAATTCGTTTAGCAAGTATTTAAATTGTTTACAGGCCAATGCAACAACATGTTGGTGCGGCACTCTTGAAAAATTCTCACCTCTCTTCTAATGTGCACGCCTACTCTACTAACCTTCCCAACGGATTATCTTATCTTATATCGCACTAATCTTCCCAATGGTTTAACTTATCTTAGGTTACTCGTAAGATTTTAAAACTGAACAACATAATTGTTTAAAAGGAAAATTTCATTTACTAGGAAAACTCTCATTATAAATTTATTTATTAATAAAGTTCCTCAGTATCATATTATACTTTTCAAAACAAGTATTTCCAATCTGAGACATTATACCAGTCTTACTTACCATAACACCGTAGGTAGTTCCAAATTTCAGAATTCTTATATATATTAAATACTCGAATAATATATATATTCTAACAGCACCCCACATAAAAACTATGTTGCGGGCATACTCTGCTATCCAATCCCAGTATCTCTCGCACTAAGGGAAATACAAGTTCGGAATCACTCTCGAACTGTATTAACACATACACAAACAACATTGAGGCGAAGCATAGATTCCAAGTCTATAAGAGGTCAGTACATACCCTCACGTCTCTTAGGACCGTCTGAACTATCGATTCGATAGCCTGTACCAAGGATATCTATCTTCTAGGGTACGAGTCAATATCCCCCATAAGGCACATCGAGATAAGATCGTCCCAGCGCGGTAACCTCAGGGATAGCAAGTGGCGCGGGCATGATTTTCACATGTATATAATATATGCATACACAATCATATAAATATACCACTTTTATCATATCAATTTAGGTTCATCCCATAACCCATAATCACAACATTTATTATTATTTTCCCATTATTAGTTATCACGTATAACGGTTCGTCTCTAACTTTAATTCGAACGATTTTCCCAACTTACTACGTAACCCTCATGGACTCTATACTTCCAAGTGTACAATTCAATAGGTATTCTTTTATGTTCCAATGTAACTCTCTTACGCGTCTCTCCCTTTAATACATAATTTCATCGTCCCTTATGTAATTATCCTAAAAATACAATTCTCGTCTTACATGAAAGGTCCCCAAATTATTCATATGTCCTACTAGTCTTCTATATCTCCCAAAACATTTTATTAAGGGTGTCCAAGAATTATCTCTCATTAAGTTGAATTCAACTAATTTAAAAAGGGGAAATATGAGTCTGCCAGAAGGGGTCGATCGATCGAGGTTTGGGGCTCGATCGATAGAACCTTCGATCAATCGAAGCTCTTGGCTCGATCGATCGATCAAACAGGTATGGCGAATTTTGCAGTTAACCAGTTACGGGTTCTAACACATAACTTCATCCAAATTCAGATTTTGCATTCCCAAATGCCCAAAAATTTGTACTACTAACATCATAATATCATATTATGTATTCCCTACGTAAAGCATGTAAATTTTCGTCACTAATTATGGATTAACAGGCCAAAATTCGTGTAAAACTCAAGAACCCTAGAAATCTCTTTAACATGGTTCTAGTCAATATTTTCCAGAATTTTCTTCTTCTAAAACATCAAAATTTCATGGTTTAACCCTCTACATGTTAAGGGGTTTCCAGAATAACATTTAAACTATCTCTACATGCAATTTCCTATCTCAAATTTGGGTTTTTCTTCCATAAAACTCATCCTAATCATTCCTAGACTAACATGAGTGATGCATCAACGAAATAAGCAAGATAAACGCTTGCCTGGGATTTTTGACGTTCTGGTTTGATGACGAATTTGGTGTGGTTGCGTTTCCCATCGCCCGATCTACGCGTTGGTGGTGGTGGCGGTGCAACCGGGTGAATCGTTGGCTTTGGATTGCTTGAAAAAACCTCTCCTTCCCTCTCCTATGGCCGTCACTTGTCTTTGGTTTTTCTAACCCTAGAAGGCAACCTTAGACATCTGATATATCCCTTGAATTTTCGTGGGTTTAATTATCCAAAAATGTAAAATATCCAAAATGCCCTCCCGGGGTACTAATTAAGCCTAAAAACACCCCGAGACCCAAACTAAATCCACGGGTACACTTTTTTGACTATCTCGACCCTTCCGGACGCGTTGGCGCACTCAAAATGACCATACAAGCAACTTATAAAATATTCACTTTTATTTATCAATATTTAGTCCTGACGCAATACGGGCGCGTCCCGACTCAAATTTCTAAAATTGTCATTTTATTCACTCGTGAAATTTGATATAACCAATATTATATATTACTATGCTCATTAGTAATATTCAACAAGTTTCCCATAATTACTAACTCTCATCACGTTAATAATTATAACATAATTAATTTCTGAATTTATATTAATTAATTAACTCACATTAAATTTAATAAATCCCCAAATTAATATAGCATAAAAATCCGGGGTATTACACTTACCGGGGCCAGAACGACATCGTTTGGTGTTGCAATGACTGAAGCAAGTTTCTCTCTTTCTCTCTCTCTCTATGTCTGCGTAAATTATGCAATGGGTTTCATTAATTTAGGATTTAACTGCGGAGAGGGTTTAATTTTTAATGAAATACTAGACTAGTTATTTTATATATACATAGATTATAATTTCCTTTCATATTTTCAAAATTAATGACATTTTCAAGTAGGCTTTGTGGTTTTAGGCCTAAGACGGTCCAAATAAAATAAGGTGGATCGGGTCAGCATCATTAAATTAAAAGAGTCGGCAAAAGAGCAGCTAGGGTTTTTCTTTTTCTATCTCTCGCTCCTCACAAAACAAAGAGAGAGAGACTGTTTTTGCTTTGTTGAATCGATAGTAGTATAAAAGATAATGCCTATATTGATGAAAGGTCATGAGTTACATTAACACTACTCAAGTACAACATAGATGGTGACTTACTCTTCTTCTCTTAGGCTAAGGATCATAACCCCACTGTTTGGTTTGCCGATAATGGCAAAAGATTGGGCACTTACCGTGGCCACAACGACGCCGTTTGGGGTTGTGATGTCTCAAGCAAGTTTCTCTCTTTCTCTCTCTATATGTTTGTGTAAATTATGCAATGGGTTTCGTTTATTTAGTATTTAACCGTGGAGATGGTTTTATTTTTAATCAAATACTAGACTAGTTATTTAATATATATACATGGATTCCCTTCATATTTTAAAAATTAATGACATTTTCCAGTAGGCTTTGGGGTTTTGGGCCTAAGACGGTGCATATTAAATAAGGCGGATCTGGTCAAGCATCGTTAAATTAAAAGGAGTCACCAAAGAACAGCTAGGGTTTTTCTTTTTCTCTCCCTCGCTGCTCACAAAACAAAGAGAGAGAACCTATTTTTTCTTAGTTGAATCTATAGTACTATCAAATATGAGGTTGATATTGATGAAAGGGCATGAGAGGCCATTAACATTTCTCAAGTATAACAGATATGGTGACCTACTCTTATTTTCTTATGCTAAGGACCATAACCCCACTGTTTAGTTTGATGATAATTGCGAAAGATTGGGCACTTACCGTGGCCACAACGGCGCCATTCGGTGTTGCGATATCTTAAGTAAGTTTCTCTCGTTCTCTTTCTATATGTTTGTGTAAATTATGAAATGGGTTTCATTGATTTAGGATTCGGAGATGGTTTTATTTTTAATGAGATACTAGACTAGTTATTTGATGTATATACATAGATTATGACTTCCTTTCATATTTTAAAAATTAATTACATTTTCAAGTACGCACTGGGGGGTTGTGCCTAAGACGGTGCAAATTAAATATGGCGGATCGGGTCAAGCATCGTTAAATTAAGAAGAGTCGACAAAAGAAACAAATAGGGTTTTTCTTTTTCTCTCTCGCTGCTCACAAAACAAAGAGAGAGAACCTGTATTTGCTTAGTTGAATCTGTAGCAGTATCAAAGATGAGGCCAATATTAATGAAAGGGCATGAGAGTTCATTAACCTTTCTCAAGTACAACGGAGATTGTGACATACTCTTCTTCTCTTGTTCTAAGGACCATAATTCAATTATTTGGTTTGCCGATAATGGCGAAAGATTGGGCACTTATCGTGGCCAAAACGGCACCATTTGGTGTTGCGATGTCTCAAGCAAATTTCTCCCTTTCTCTCTGTATGTTTGTGTAAATTATTCAGTTAGTTTCATTGATTTAGGATATAACTGCGGAGAGGGTTTTATTTTTAATGAAATACTAGACTAGTTATTTTATATACATACAATGATAATAACTTCCTTTCATATTTCCAAAATTAATGAAATTTTCAAGTAGGCTTTGGGGTTTGGGGGCTAAGACGGTGCAAATTAAATAAGGTTGATCGGGTCAGGCATCGTTAAATCGAAAAGCATCAGCAAAAGAACATCTAGGGGTTTTATTTTTCTCTCTCTCGCTGCTCACAAAACAAAAAGAGAGAAGCTACTTTTGCTTAGTTGAATCTTTAGTAGTATTAAAGATGAGGACGATATTGATTCAAGGGCACGAATGGCCATTAACCTTTCTCAAGTACCGCAGCGATGGTGATGTGCTCTTCTTCTCTTGTGCTAAAGACCATAAACCCACTGTTTGGTTTGCTGATAATGGCTAAGGATTGGGCACTTACTGTGCCCGCAAAGGCGTCGTTTGGTGGTGCGATGTCTCAACCAAGTTTCTCTCTTTCTCTCTCTTTATGTTTGTGTAAATTATTAAATGGGTTTCATTTATTTAGGATTTAACTATAGAGTGGGTTTTATTTTTAATTAATACTAGACTAGTTATTTTATGTATATACATAGATTATGACGTCCTTTCATATTTTCAAGATTAATGACATTTTCAAGTAGGTTTTGGGCCTAAGACAGTGCAAATTAAATAAGGTGGATCGGGTATGGCATCGTTAAATTAAAAAGAGTCAGCAAAAGAATCGCTAGGGGTTTTCTTTTTCTCTCTCTCGCTACTCACAAAATAAAGAGAAAGGTCCAGCTTTTGCTTAGTTAAAACTGTAGTAGCATAAAAATGGGGCCGATATTAATGAAAGGGCATGGGAGGCCATTCACCTTTATCAAGTACAACAGAGATGGTGACATGCTCTGACATTTTGAAGTAGGCTTTGGGGTTTGGGGCTTAAGACAGTGCAAATTAAATAAGGTGGATCGGGTCAAGCATCGTTAAATTAAAAAGAGTCATCAAAAGAACAGCTAGGGTTTTTCTTTTCTCTCTCTCTCTCTCGATGCTCACAACACAATGAGAGAGAACGTGTTTTTGCTTAGTTGAATCTATAGTAGCATCAAAGATGAGGCCGATATTGATGAAAGGGCATAAGAGGCCATTAACCTTTCTCAAGTACAATAGAAATGGTGACCAACTATTCTTTTCTTGTGATAAGGGCCATAACCCCACTGTTTGGTTTTTCGATAATGGCGAAAGATTGGGAACTTACCGGGGCCACAACGACGTCGTTTGGTGTTGCGATGTCTCAAGAAAGTTTCTCTCTTTCTCTCTCTATATGTTTGTGTAAATTATGCAATGGGTTTCATTGATTTAGGATTTAACCGTGGAGAGGGTTTTATTTTTAATGAAATACTATACTAGTTATTTTATGTATACACATAGATTATGACTTCCTTTCATATTTTCAAAATTAATGACATTTTTAAGTAGGCTTTGGGGTTTGGGGCCTAAGACGGTGCAAGTTAAATAAAGTAGATCGGGTTAAGCATCGTTAAATTAAAAAGAGTCAGCAAAAGAAACAACTAGGGTTTTTCCTTTTCTCTCTCGCTGCTCACAAAATAAAGAGAGAGATCCTATTTTTGCTTAGTTGAATTTGTAGTAGTATCAAAGATGAGGTCGATATTGATGAAAGGGCGTGAGAGGCCATTCACTTTTCTCAAGTACAACAGAGATGGTGACTTACTCTTCTTCTCTTGTACTAAGTATCATTGCCCCACTGTTTGGTTCACCGGTAATGGCGAAAGATTGGACACTTACCGTGGCCACAACGACGCGGTTTGGTGTTGTGATGTCTCAAGCAAGTTTCTCTCTTTATTTATCTAT
Organism: Sambucus nigra; assembly: GCA_949130495.1. NCBI lineage: Eukaryota > Viridiplantae > Streptophyta > Magnoliopsida > Dipsacales > Adoxaceae > Sambucus > Sambucus nigra. The sequence continues at coordinate 604,942,020 of OX422214.1, read as the reverse complement.
ATGTTTGTGTAAATTATGCAATGGGTTTCATTGATTTAGGATTTAAATGTGGAAAGGGTTTTATTTTTAATGAAATATTAGACTAGTTATTTTATGTATATACATGGATTACGACTTCCCTTCATATTTTCAAAATTAATGACATTTTGAAGTAGGCTTTGGGATTTTGAGCCTATGACGGTGAAAATTAAATAACGTGGATCGGGTCAAACATCGTTAAATTAAAAAGAGTAAGCAAAAGAACACCTAGGATTTTTCTTTTTCTCTCTCTCGTTGCTCACAAAACAAAGAGAGATCTTATTTTTGCTTTGTTGAACCTGTAGTAGTATCAAAGATGAGACCGATATTGATGAAAAGGCATGAGAGGCCATTAACCTTTCACAATTATAATAGAGATGGCAACCTACTCTTCTTCCCTTGTGCTAAGGACCATTACCCTACTGTTTGGTTTGCCGATAATGACAAAAGATTGTGCACTTACCGTGGCCACAACGACAACATTTGGTGTTGCGATGTCTAAAGCAAGTTTCTCTCTCTCTCTCCCTCTCTCTCTCTCTCTATATATATATATATATATATATATATAATCTCTGGTGCGAACTTTTCGTGAGGACTTTGTCCTTATCCCGAAAGTGGTCCCCTCGTGGTCTCAAAGACTTTTGTTATTTACTTTAGATGGTCCCCCTCTTGTCTTATACTAAAACCTTAGTTTAAGACTATATATTTAAAAGATTTGTAGTTTAGACCCAAATTGGCATCAATACCTTAAAGACTTTAGAAACTCACCAAATTCCGACCAAACTCCTAATTCTGGTATCAGAGCCATAAGACGCTCCTTTTAGACTTATACTAAAAAGACTTTAATGCCCTTGGGATTTATCCCTCGCATTTACCAAGATATTTTTGGAACCAACCCAGACTACCAACCGATACCCATAACTGATTTAGACTCTGTAGGTTGTTTAACCTCTCACATAGACGGTTGTTCATACTCTGAACACATTCCAGCCAAACACGCAGACAGTAGACAAGTTACTGCTAGTGCTATTAATATCATAATAGACCAAAATAAGTGTATACTCCTTATATTAAGATAATTAATAAAAGACACTCAAACCTAGAAACAGAGATTCAAAATATCTCTAATAGATTACTAGAAATAGATAATCAAATACCAATAGACTTAGTACATGTTTTACAAGAAATAAATATTAAGACTAATCATATAAAAGTCCTTAACAAAGGCATTTTAGAAACTAAAACTTTAATTAAAAATCAACACAGTGAGTTAATTAAACTTACCAAAGAACAAGCTAAGCTTATCCCTAGATTAGATAGTTATCTTCCTAATGGAGATAGTTAGATCAGACTGTAATGAGGTACCAAGAGACCTCTGTATTCAGACCTTATCAGACTTTTATCAAAGAATTTTAGAAAAGATAAATGATGATAGATTTTATTATAAGATAATTAAAAATGAGATTGCCAACGCTGCTAAAGCAACTAGACTTATAATTAAAAGATTAAATTTAATTTATACATCCATAGTGGCTACCCAAGACTATAACAGTAGCTCTGTTAAAGACTTGCATTTAGATTTAAAAGCTAAGACAGAAGGATTAACCACCTTCTACACAGACTTTGTTAAATTCTAACAAAATTTAGCAAATTATCTTAATAATGTGGAAAGCCATAATCTATCTAAGATGGATGGTATTATTAATGAACTTAGACTAAACATGGCCCAAGTAGAAGAAAACATGAAGAAATTATAAGCGGAATTAAGGCCGTATATAATAAACCTTCCCAAGCAGAAATAAACTCTCCTTTTATTCTAACTCATTTAGATAAAATAGAAAGGACTGTAGAATCTATAGAAGCTAGATCTGTGCAACAACAAGAAAAATATAATGAAGTAAAAGACTATATTACAAATGTTGCAAAATCCCTAGTTAATTCTTTAGCTAGACATGGTGAAGAAATTTATGAGAAAACAAGAAAAGAGAATAAGAATTTAAAGAAAAAATCCTTGGTCAGATAAAAAGACAAAAAGATTATTCAGACTTCTTAGAAAGAATTGAAAAAAGACTTGAACAAAAACAGGTTGCCACCTGTAAATTTAGAGAATCCCCTCCTATAGAAACTAGAGAAAGGAATACCATAGGTAGACGAGTCATAAATGACGGATTAGATAAGACTAGCAAGATAGTTAGATCTATCCCAAATATTGGATAGAGTAATCATATGCTCCAAAGACTTAAGGATTCATCCTCCAATGTTAGGACATAGTGGAAAGAAAGAAATTTCACCAATCCTCTCTAATGGAAAGAATGGGGTGAAGTTGACTGGAAGATTGTTGAAGATTCCATTCATAATGGACAACTTCCAGCCGTTAGATACATAGATTTGTTTAAAGAAGGTGCCACACCTAAAACTCCTAATTATAATATAACTTACCATTGTAGGAATCATGTGTTAGACAAATCTTATACCGAGATCCAAGTATTTGACTCAGAATGGCTTAGATCTAGAGGAACTGATAGGAAGTTCCAATTCCTAACCTTTGGAATCTTTCAAGCAAGAATCCAAGGATTACATAGACCTCGGAATAATGTCAACATATTATGTTGTTTAGTAGACAAAAGATGGAAAGATTTTGAGAAAGGCCTTATTGGGATAGCCCAATTAGAAATGTCAGACAATATAGGATACTTTAATGTCATTCCGGCATTTATAGTAACCGTAGACATAGTCAAATATTTTAAGTTAATCTTATATGCTAGTGGCTATGAAGACTATATTATCCCAGACGCTAATATAAATATAGAATTCCAAAGCTATGTGAAGTTCTCCCAATTTCTTTATGAAGGAGTGCAATAGGGAATTCCTAGCGGTAGACTTAATGAAGAAATCTTAGTTAGAACCAATGTTTCAGACTATAATCATACTTACAGTATTAGGAATACTCGACCTATGAAAGAAAAGGCTAAGACCCTTTGGTAATTGCCAGAATTTCAAGAAACTAAGACTATACAAAATAAACCTTTGTTTATTAATCAAGACGATATCACTGGAAATATTACCATCCAGTTTGGTCCTTTTAAGATTATCAATAAGAATATCCAGACCGAAGAAATTAGATTTAGGAATATGGGAGAAACGATAATCAATGATACTTCATAAGGAGAATGTAATAGTAAGACTAATGTTAGTTTACTAAGACAAGACCCGATAATTAGACCTAGAAGATCATTTGAACAAAAAGACTTAATTAAAGAAAAAGCTAGGATCCAAAATTTTGGACAAGAACCCTCAAAACTGGATATGAAGACAATCAAAGATAACCTTAAGAAAAGTCATTATGTTATATTTCAAGAAACATAAAGATTTAATATGATAGCCCAAGATCGCATATTAAAATTAAAAGAATCTAAGAATACGAAAGAACTTCTTAGAAACCTAAGACTAATAGAAGAATGAGAACAAAGATCAATTCCAGCTACACAAGTAGAGCCTAGTAAACAAGAGATAGGAAGTAGTACTAGGCTAGAAGATGCTCCTATAATTTTTAGTAAACCAATAGGAATAAATATTCCTATATACTCAAGCACGGTACTAAAGACTAAACCTGATTATATAAAAGATTTTCCAACTAGTGATAAGAGTTCCGCTCCTGTTAAGACTATGGAAAGTCAAGCCATAAATCCAGTAGGTATATACCTTAACTTAGACAATGTTCAAGATAGGAAGAAGGCCTTAGACGAATGGCCACTACACCAAAACTGGCGATTGGTCACGGCCAAAATCCCTGACCAAAATTGTGGGTCGCGGACTTGGGTCGTGACCATTTCGAGCGTGACCATTTTCGTGGGTCACGGCCCAAGTATGTGACCAAAAAATGGTCATGGCAGATAGTCGAGGACTTGGGCCGTGACCCATGCCGTGATGGGTCGCGGCCCTCATCCGTGACCCACAACCGTGACAAATTGGTCTCGGCCAAAGTCCGCGACTCACATCCGTGACAAAAAAAATTGGTTGCGGTCCTCATCCGTGACCCATAACCGTGACAAATTGGTCGCAACCAAAGTCCGCGACCCACGACCGTGACAAAAAAATAAAAATAAAAATTGGCCGCGGCCCTCATCCGTGATCCACAACCGTGACAAATTGGTCGTGGCCAAAGTCCGTGACCCACAATCGTGAAAAAAATAAATAAAAAAATGGTCGCAACCCAAGTCCGTGACGAAAAAAAGGAAAAAAATGGTCGTAGACTTTGGCCGCGACCATTTTTATGCGCGACGAAAAAAATAAAAATAGTCATGGACAAAGTCCATGACCATATTTAAATATAATTTTTAATTTTTTTTTTTTGTTCCAATCCTAAAATTGGGGATCCTATGAGTGCACCGTCGGTTGCTACGTGTAATGTTGGACACGTACGAGGTGTTACAAATATTTATTATTGGCAAAACAATAAAAAAAATCACAAATTTCAAATCGAGAATGTTGTTAATAAACAAATATATATATACGAACTTAAAAATATTACACGTCTTAATAATTCACAAACCAAAAAAAAAATGGGCAGAGTTTCCTCCATTTTCTTGACATTCCAAACCCTGTAAATGTAAAACCTGCTTATTATAAAGCCCACACGGCCATAAAATTGAACAATCAAATTATAAAAGCCCGTACGACCATAAAACTAAACAATAAAAGCCCACACGGCTGTAACACATAAAAAATAAAATTCTGAATGTCCACAACATATAAACAATCTTCATGTTGTAAACCATTGCCTCCTTCATTTGTTCCGAGTGCAAAAATCCTACAAATGATAGGATACATAAAAAAATATCAGTAACCAAGTAGTTTCACAAAAAAATTAATCAAGCTGAAAAATTGTATATATGAGTTAAAATTATCAACATATCAATATTTTTATGCCTAAGTCTAGAAATGTGCAAATTATCATCGTTTTCTCAAACTAGGAGTCCCGCGGCTGCGTGGTTAGTTCCTACGAGTTACATTGGTCCCATGGGAGGTGTTGGTGCCTCCCACGGGGCCGTTCGGGGGCTGTTTTGGGTTTTCCCCCACTAACGCCAAGTTTTGCCTAAGTCTAGAAATATGCAAATTATCGTTGTATTCTCAAACTGGGAGTCCCGCGACTGCGTGGTCAGTTCCTACAAGTTACATTGGCCCCGTGGGAGGTGTTGGTGCCTCCCACAGGGTCGTTCGGGGTCTGTTTTGGGTTTTCACCCTCTAACGCCATGTTTTTAAGCCTAAGTCTAGAAATATAAAAATTATCGTCGTATTCTCAAACCGGGAGACCCGTGGCTGCGGGGTCAGTTCCTACGAGTTATATTGGTCCCGTGGGAGGTGTTGGTGCCACCCACGGGGACGTTCGGGGGTTGTTTCGAGTTTTCAACCTCTAACGCCATGTTTTGCTTAAGTCTAGAAATATGAAAATTATCGTCGTATTCTCAAACCCGGAGTCTGGCGACTACGGGGTCAGTTCCTATGAGTTACATTGGTCCCGTGGGAGGTGTTAGAGCCACCCACAGGGCCGTTCGGGTGTTGTTTTGGGTTTTCACCCTCTAAGGCCATGTTTTTAAGCCTAAGTCTAGAAATATGCAAATTACTGTCGTATTCTCAAATCGGGAGTCCCGTGGCTGCTTGGTCAGTTCTTACGAGTTACATTGGTCCCGTGGGAGGTGTTGGTGCCTCCCACGGGGTCGTTCGGGGGCTATTTCGGGTTTTCACCCTCTAACGCCATATTTTTAAGCATAAGTCTAGAAATATGTAAATTACTGTCTTATTCTCAAACCGGGAGACCCGCAGCTGCGCGGTCAGTTCCTACGAGTTACATTGGTCCCGTGGGAGGTGTTGGTGTCTCCCACGGGGCCGTTCGGGGGTTGTTTCGGGTTTTCACCCTCTAACGCCATGTTTTTAAGCCTAAGTCTAGAAATATGCAAATTACCGTCATATTCTCAAACCGAGAGACCCGCAGCTGCGCGGTCAGTTCCTATGAGTTACATTAGTCCCGTGGAGGTTTTGGTGCCTCCCACGGGGCCGTTCGGAGATTATTTCGGGTTTTTACCCTCTAACGCCATATTTTGCCTATACCTAGAAATATGCAAATTATCATCATATTCTCAAATCGGGAGTGCCGCGGCTGCGCGGTCAGTTCTTATGAGTTACATTGGTCCCGTGAGAAGTGTTGGTGCCTCCCACGGGGCTGTTTCTAGTTTTCACCCTCTAAGGCCATGTTTTTAAGCCTAAGTCTAAAAATATGCAAATTACTGTCATATTCTCAAATCGGGAGTCCCGCGGCTGCGTGGTTAGTTCTTACGAGTTACATTGGTCCTGTGGGAGGTGTTGGTGCCTCCCACGGGGCCGTTCGGAGGCTGTTTCGGGTTTTCACCTTCTAACGCCATGTTTTTAAGCCTAAGTTTAGAAATATGCAAATTACTGTCGTATTCTCAAACCGGGAGACTCGCAGCTACGCGGTCAGTTCCTACGAGTTATATTGGTCCCGTGGGAGGTGTTGATGTCTCCCACGGGGCCGTTCAGGGGCTGTTTCGGGTTTTCACCCTCTAACGCCATATTTTTAAGCCTAAGCCTAGAAATATGCAAATTACCGTCATATTCTCAAACCGACAGACCCGCAGCTGCGCGATCAGTTCCTACGAGTTACATTGGTCCTGTGGGAGGTGTTGGTGCCTCCCACGGAGCCGTTCGGGGGTTGTTTCGGGTTTTCGCCCTCTAACGCCATGTGTTTGCCTATGTCTAGAAATATGCAAATTATCATCGTATTATCAAATCGGGAGTCGCGCGACTGTGCCGGTAGTTTCTATGAGTTACATTAGTCCCGTGGGAGGTGTTGGTGCCTCCCACGGGGCCGTTCGGGGGTTGTTTCAGGTTTTCACCCTCTAACGCCATGTTTTAAGCCTAAGTCTATAAATAGGCAAATTATCATCATATTCTCAAACCGGGAGTCCCGTGGATGCTCGGTCAATTCCTACGAGTTATATTGGTCCCATGGGAGGTTTTCATGTCTCCCACGGGGCCGTTCGAGGGCTGTTTCGAGTTTTCACCCTCTAACGCCATGTTTTTAAGCCCAAGTCTATAAATATGCAAATTACCATAGTATTCTCAAACCGGGAGACTCGGAGCTGCGCGGTCAGTTCCTACGAGTTACATTAGTCCCGTGGGAGGTGTTGGTGCCTCCCACGGGGCTGTTAGGGAATTATTTCGGGTTTTCACCCTCTAACGCCATGTTTTGCCTATGTCTAGAGATATGCAAATTATCATCGTATTCTCAAACCGGGAGTTCCGCGACTGCGTGGTTAGTTCCTACGAGTTACATTGGTCCCGTGAGAAGTGTTGGTGCCTCCCACGGGCCGTTCTGGGGTTGTTTCGAGTTTTCACCCTCTAACGCCATGTTTTTAAGCCTAAGTCTAGAAATATCCAAATTATCATCGTATTCTCAAACCAGGAGACCCGCGGCTGCTTAGCCAGTTCCTACGAGTTACATTGGAAAGGCCAATATACTTTACCATAAGCTTTCTCCAAATCTAATTTGAAAATAATATTATAGCCATGAGTTTTCCTTCCCAAAGATTGAATCATTTCTTGATCCATCAAAATATTATCTTAAATGATTATCCCTTTTACAAATCCACTTTGATTAGGGGGTATTATAGATGGAAAGATATTGGACAATCTATTACATACAAGTTTGGAAATGATTTTGTTTGAAAAATTACACAGGCTAATAGATCTGAAATAAACATAGGTAATTGGGTTACTGACCTTAGGAATAATCATGTCATTAATACAGGTCCAGCTTCTAGGCATGTTAACCCCTATAAAGAATGATTGAATTGCCTTGATAAAGTTCTCTTTGATAAATTTCCATAACTTTGTGTAAAAAACACCTCTAAAACCATATGATCCATGACTACTGCTGCTATTGAGATTGTTAATAGCCTTGAATATCTCCTCTTTTGTAGGAATAACTGCCCATGAAGTATTATCTTCAATTGAAATTGCCTTAGGAATGCTATCCGGGTAATTTGGTCCACCCTCAATAAAGCTGCTTTCCACAAGTTCTTGAAATGATTAATGAAAGTTTAGCTAATCCCTTCTTTAGTATCCTCCCAAACTCCATAACTGGATATATATAACATGCTAACTAGATATGTATAATATAGTGACATATTATGTCATATCCAGCATATTGCAACAGACTACACAAAATTGAAAATACCAACTTTCCCCTAAATGGATAGAAACTAAGTAGACTGCTTCATTATTTTTTTAACACCGAAATCGACCGGTCATATATGCAAAATAGAAAGTTAAACATGAGAATAAATATTGGGAAAATATGCTAAATAAAAATGATTGGCTATAGTCCTAAATTCAAATATCGTGTTTCATTTAGCTGGGCCCTTCTACCCAAACTAGCTTTGAAATGACCACTACCCGTTAGCCTCAAAGTTATCAAAAGAAGTTAATGTTGAGTTTAGAGTATTATTCCTTGGTATGTCTATCTATTCTTCATGAATTGAATTAGTTTTTGTTATGTAAGCCTAGCATCACTCTTTTTTTTTAAGACATAATTTAAAAAGAATAATAAGTTGTATGGAATGGAATGTGTTGTATTTATGGCCAAAAAAAGACCAGCTCTAGCTAATGTGACAATTCATAGGCAAGGTTCTCAAAATGAGTTGGGTAATAATTCGGTTTAAAGGAATTATGTGTGTGTGAATTATAAAAACCTCGTACTCTTTGCGGCGTACATATATATATACGCGGTCGGTTCCTACGACTCACATTGATCCCGTGCGAGATGTTCGTGACTCTTACGGGACCGTTTTGCGTTTTCATCCTTCGATGGCATATTTTTATGCTTGAGTCTAACTTTTTGCAAATTTACGTTGTACACTCAAACCGGGAGCCCCGTGACTACGCGGTCGGTTCCTACGAGTCGCATTGGTCCCGTGCGAGGTGTTCGTGACTCTTACGGGACCGTTTTGTGTTTGTTTTACATTTTCACCCTTCGATGGCATGTTTTTATGCTTAATTCTAACTTTTTTGCAAATTTATGTCGTACACTCAAATCGGGAGCGCCGTGACTACACAGTCGGTTCCTACGACTTACATTGGTCCCGTGCGAGATGTTCGTGACTCTTGCGGGATCGTTTTATGGGTGTTTTACGTTTTCACCCTTCGATGGCATCTTTTTTATTCTCAAGTCTAACTTTTTACAAATTTACATCGTCCACTCAAACCGAAATCTCGGTGACTACTCGTTCGATTACTACTATTCACATTGGTCCCGTGCGAGGTGTTCATGACTCTTACGGATGGTTTTGTGGTTGTTTTACATTTTGACTCTTCGATGGTATGCTTTTATGCTTAAGTCTAATTTTTTGTAAATTTACGTCGTACACTCCAACCGGGAGCGTCGTGACTACGTGGTCGGTTCCTACGAGTTACATTGGTCCCGTGCGAGGTGTTCGTGACTCTTACGGGAACGTTTTAAGGTTGTTTAACATTTTCACCCTTCGATGGCATGCAAGTCTAACTTTTTGCAAATTTATGTCGTACACTCAAATCGGGAGCCCCGTGACTATGTCGTCGGTTCCTATAAGTCACATTGGTCCCGTGCGAGGTGTTCATGACTCTTACCGGACCGTTTATTGGCTATTTTAGGTTTTCACCCTTCGATGGCATGTTTTTATGCTCAAGTCTAATTTTTTGTAAATTTGCGTCGTACACTCAATCCGGAAGCCCCGTTACTACGCGATCGGTTCCTACGAGTCACATTGGTCCCGTGCGAGGTGTGCGTGACTCTTACGGGACCGTTTTGTGCTTGTTGAACGTTTTCACCCTTCGATGGCATATTTTTATGCTCAAGTCTAATTTTTTTACAAATTTACGTCGTACACTCTAACCGGGAGCCCCGTGACTACGCGGTCGATTTCTATGAGTTACATTAATCCCGTGCGAGGTGTTCGTGACTCTTACGGGACCGTTTTAAGTTTGTTTTACGTTTTCACCCTTCGATGGCATGTTTTTATGCTTAAATTTATTTTTTTGCAAATTTACGTCGTACACTCAAATCGGGAGCCCCGTGACTACGTGGTCGGTTCCTACGAGTCACATTGGTCCCGTGCGAGGTGTTCGTGACTCTTACGGGACCGTTCTCTGCTTGCTTTACATTTTCACCCTTCGATGACATGTTTTTATACTCAAGTCTAACTTTGTGCAATTTTATGTTGTATTCTCAAATCGGGAGCCCCGTGACTACGCGGTCGTTTCCTATGAGTCCATTGGTCCCGTGCGAGGTTTCGTGACTCTTACGAGACCTTTTTGTGGTTTTTTTACGTTTTCACCCTTCGATTGTAAGTTTTTATGCTCAAGTCTAAATTTTTTACCAATTTACGTCGTACACTCTAACCGGGAGCCCCGTGACTACGCGGTCGGTTCCTATGAGTCAGATTGGTCCCGTGCGAGGTGTTTGTGACTCTTACCAAATCGTTATGTGTTTGTTTTACGTTTTCACCCTTCGATGGCATGTTTTTATGCTTAAGTCTAATTTTTTATAAATTTACATCGTACACTCAAACCGGGAGTCCCGTGATTACGCGGTCGGTTCCTAGGAGTTGCATTGGTCCCGTGCAAGCTGTTTGTGACTCTTACGGGACCGTTTGGTGTTTGTTTTAGGTTTTCGTCCTTCGATGGCATGTTTTTATGCTTAAGTCTAACTTTTTGCAAATTTACGTCGTACACTCAAACCGGAAGCCCCGTGACTACACGATATGTTCTTACGGGACCGTTTTGTGGGTATTTTACGTTTTCACCATTCGATGGCATGTTTTTATGCTTAAGTCTATTTTTTTGTAAATTTACGTCGTACAATCAAACCGGGAGCGCCGTGACTACACGGTTAGTTCCTACAAATTACATTGGTCTCGTGTGAGATTTTCGTGACTCTTACGGGACCGTTTTGTGGTTGTTTTACGTTTTCACCCTTCGATGGCATCTTTTTTATTCTCAAGTCTAGTTTTTTACAAATTTACGTCATACAATCAAACCGGTATTCCTATGACTACCCGGTCGGTTCCTTCGAGTCACATTGGTTCCGTGCGAGGTGTTCGTGACTCTTACCGGACCGTTTGTGGCTGTTTGTCGTTTTCACCCTTTGATGGCATGTTTTTATGCTCAAGTCTAATTTTTTAAAAATTTGTGACGTATACTCAAACCGAGAGCCCGTGACTATGCGGTCGGTTCCTACGAGTCACATTGGTCCCGCGCGACAAGTGAATAAGATGAGCGGTCTCAAATTGCAAACCCAAGAATAGCTTTCCAACCATGACTAATTTTTATTCCCATTTTCGTATCTCTCCTATTCGTCTCGGATTAATCAAGAACATCTTTAAGCTAATAAACAAATGGTTACCAATTAGTTTAATGTGAACCACTATAAAGAAATTGACACGCCTTAAATCTAGAAAGTGGCAATCTATTGGATAATGCCTTCTTTTTCTAGTGTTCACCCTAACTATTATTTGTTCAAAAGTTATGTCCCCCCCTCCCCCCCCCCACTGGAAGTGACAAGAAACAAATGCGCCAACAATACCCAAGCTATAGGGGGCACAAAAGAATTAAAATTACAGGGTTTAGACATAAATAGGATCCAAACCCAAAATAATTAAAAAATTGAATCAATGCATATTTAACCTTAAAATAAAGTTCATCATAGGTCTATCCATTACCTGGATATTTTGTTACACCCAACGCCAATCAGAACCTTCTCTATGCCAGCAACGATGCAATAATAGATTATGTTTGATAGTAGTTCAACCCCAACATTAATGTATCCTATGACAGTGAAAAAATAATGATTTTTTTGCAAACAGTTATGTTCAATTAAAAAAATGGTAGAACCAAAAAAACAAATTCAAAACTAAAGGAAGAAAACCAGAGCTTGTTCTTGCGTCACTCACTGCCCCAACTTGACTCGTGGTAAACTTGTTTGAACTGAAATTCGTTAATCCTCATTGATATTTTCTTTCACGTATATAAGGATTACTACTGAGAAAAAAAAATAAGATGCACACATATTGAGAAGATTACAATTGATTTTGATTACATATCGAAATATCAAAGTTCACAAGATAAAATGACGACACATACGTATAAGTTGAATAAAGCATACCAGATTGAAATGTTTTTCACATTTCCTCTCAATTATCTGCAACCAAAAGAGAGAAAATTATTAAAACTTATCTATCTGAACTCGTAATAGAAGCGAAAGAAAAGTTAAATTCACCATTAAACACATTCTCATACAAGTTATCCAAGACAATTACCTGAAGAACCTTGTACATACACGCTTTTGGGCCACGAGAAAAACATCCAAAGACAACTGGGCATGGTCTAAACTTTAGCTAATTTGTATACAAATGAAAAAAGAGTTATCAGTAACCTTAAAATCATTCAACGTTTGCACACAATCGACTTTAGTTTCAACAAATAAAAAATGGAAATAAGAGTGCCAAAACTATTTTAGATATTGCATTACTGTTTACGTACTAACAAAAAAAATTATACCAAAGCTGCTCTGGTAGGGAGGTCAATTATTCTGCTTTGACTGGAAAGAATCTACAAAAATGAAAAATCACACCAAATCGCCAAAATAGCTCTTGCAAAAAGATTAAGATCATCTGGAAAACTTATGAATAGCCATATTTGCTATATTTATAAAACAATAATAATTATTATGGAAAACTTAGTAATAGCCATATTTGATAATATGGGCTAATACCCTTTAATTTCATCTTCTTCCTAAAATCAATGAACAACATATTCAATATCAAAAGCATTTGTGTGTCAGTCTAGAATTATCCTAAAAAATAACGACAGGCATATAACCCCCAATAGAATGTAAAAAAAAATACTTAATTATATTTTGTCAAAACAAAAATTAACGACACACATATAACCCCCAATATAATATGATGACATGCAAATAACCCACAACAATGTCGATGTAATTTTTTTACTTATTAAAAAACCATTTAATTATATTTTGTAAAAAAAAATACAGTATTTTAGGGTTTAGTCCCATGTTCAAAGTTTTTTTACGCTCCCCTTCCATGTATTTTTTAAATTATATTTAGTCCCATAACTACTTAAAAACTCCCTCAACCGCCTCTCTTTCTCTTCACCGAGAATGACGTACAGTTCTTACAATAGAACCTACGACTAAAAAAAAATAAAAAGACAGGAGTGGATACAAATAAATCTTTAAAAGTGGGACAAAATATATGTATTTCCAAAAAAAAATACAATGTCTAGGGTTTTTAATAATTTTTATAAAAAAAATGACCCCAATACAATTTATAGGGTTTATTGACATATATACATAAATCTATGCATACACACACATATAAACATAAATATATACATACACACACACAAATAGAAATCTATACGCACACACACAGATATACACAAATATAAATCTATACGCACACACACAGATATACACAAATAGAAATCTATATATACACACACCAGTCACAAATCAACAAATCGAAATGCACACACATATACACACATACACACACATACACACACACATATCAGCCACAAATGAATAAATCGAAATGGCCAAACCTGCTACTGATTGACAAATTCTTAGAGCTGAAATCGTAAAAACCCTTAGCCGAAATCGAATAGCCAAAATCGCCCAAACTTTCTACTGATTGACAAAATCACAAATGCCCAAATACAGACTGGGGTCTGAGAAAAGCGTGTTTCCTTTTTTTAATGGCTGAAACCTAGTCACAGCTAAGAGCCGTGACCCGCCATCGCGACCCATTAGTCCCTTACCTGCTACTGATTGATGAATGGTCAAGGCCTGCAGCTGTGATCCCCATGTGCGACGAACTTCAGCCCAACAATAAAACCTGTTGCTGATTGACAAATGGTCATGGCCTATAGTCTTGACCCCTTACGCAGACCTTCAATTAAGGGATGGTCACGGCCCATAGCCGTGACCCTCAATCTGTGATGCGCGATCTTTCTTCATCAATCCTAGTGCTTGAATGAGGGATGGTCACGGCCCATAGCCGTGACCCAGACCCATAAATGGTCACGACCCTAAGTCGTGACCCTCAATGTGTGTACTCTCTTCTTCTTCATGCCATGGGTCACGGACTTGGGCCGTGACCCATCCGCGACCAAGCTTGGAGGGAGTTTTGGCACGAGTTTGGCGCCAAGATGGTCACGACCTGGTCATGACCCAAGTCTGCGACCACTGTGGTCACAGACTTGGGGCCGTGACCACTTCCAGAGCATCGATAATTTAGTGTGGTAATAAATATGGTCATGTCAAATATTGAGTGGGTCACGGCCCAAGTCCGTGACCAGCTGGTCGCAGACTTGGACCGTGACCCAAATGGCGTGACCATTCGCAGGATTTGGTGTAGTGGGCATAATCAGATGAACATGTGTTTTGGATCTAGTGAACAATGGGATGCAAGTTCATATAAATAATACGCTGAGCAATCCATTAGAGGTTTTGCAAAAGATTATTTGGATAGTTTAAGAAAGGCTACAGATGAAGACTCCTTAGCTAAGATTGAGAAGATGAAAGAAAGCTTAGAAGAAATATCAATTGAAGAATATATTTAATTGTTAACATCATAATTCATTGGAGCTGAACATCTAGCTCAAATATATGAACAAGACCTAGCAAAAACTAAGTTAGCCCTCCTTAGCATTTGTAAATTAGATAAGTTAAATGAATATAGCAATAATTATGAGCAGCTATATTACCAAACTAAAGAATTTGGAGAGACCTTAAAAGATGAATACTTTAGAAAGATACCTGCCATAGGACAAATCCTAATTAATGAATATAGGAATTGGCCAGGAGTAGCTGGAGTTAAGAACAACTCCCTTGGTGAAAGGATCAATTTCGCCAAAGACTATATCATATCTAAGAGACGTGATATAACTCAAGGAAAGTTGATAGAAGAAACTTTCAAATGAATCCCTCCAATCAAAGACGAAAGAGACATTGCTCCAATCCAATGGGGATGTGGTAGCGAATCTAAGAAATTCAAAAAGAAATTAGAATGGAAACATAGGAAGTTTAAGACTAGACCTTTAGGATTTTCGAATAAGTATAGATTTAGACCATCTACTACCTTTAGAGAAAATAACTCTAAGACTAATAAAAATAGATTTAACCAAAGAAGACATTTTAAAAAGAATACTAGTAAGTATAAGAAGGTTCCTAATTATAGGAAAGAAAAAGATGTAGCTCAATCTAAGACTGCCACCAAAGAATGTTGGACTTGCGACCAAGAAGGACACTTTGCTAAAGACTGCCCTAATAAGAAAGATAAAGAAAGTATTAAGATCATTAATACAATATTAGACTATGCAGATCAAGAAGAGTTAGATATCCTATATGCTATAGAAATATCAGACATAAAAGATGATGACAATACTAGTATCTATAGTGCATATACAGATAGTGACTCGAAAGACTATAATAGTGATACTGATGAGTACAAAGACTCTCAGGATACTTTAGACTTGTATATGATGCAAACTAATCAAGGCGATTTAGATAATGAATATATAAACTTTGAAGAAGCTTGTTATAAGTGCATATTAAGCCCCTTTTTAAAGAAAAGATGGACAATTAGTAATCCTGAGTTACTAACCTATATACCTGGATGCTACTTTGATGAAAGAAATTATTGCACATTTGAAATGAAATGTAGCAAGAAAGACTTTAGATGTGTAGAATGTTTTGAGATTATACAAATATAATTATTTATGGTTTGTGTTATTTGTCAATTACACTACCATGAAGATTGTTGGAGAACTAGATTTAGAGCAATTTATACTAGCCAGTATGACGCTCAAATAGACTTAGATATTAAAACATATTATCAAGACATTGATAAAAATATAGCCAAAAGATTGCAAGAAAATGAAGACTTCAAAGGAAAGGGAATTTTCTATGATTTAGAAGAATACCATTCTAATAGTAGTTCAGAAGATCAAATACCCTTAGATTTTATTGATAAACCTCATAAAGGAATATCTATTTTAGAAAAGAATAATTTAGGAATTTTTACTAAACCACATGCTTGTTTTGTAGAATTATTTGTTCAACACAAAGACTATCCTAAAAGCCTTTCAGCTTTTATAGATACATGATGCTCTCAGAGTATCTGCAAGGCTAATTCCTTCCCTGAAGACTATTTTTTAGAAAGTAATCAAGAAATCTATGGTAAAGTGGCTAATGGAGATACATTTACCTTATATTTCCAGACTATTCCTATTTATTTTAAATTAGGAAATCAGACCAACAAAACTGTTAATCATTGGTTTTGGATAATGGATCCTCGTCCTAGTTTCATAGGAAATATTATTTTAGGACAAGACTTTATTAGTAAATATCATCCTTATACTCAGTATAACGATAAGATATTAATTAGTGATGAAGAGGAATTTAATATTAAAGCCCCACTAATAGATCACAATACTGCCTTTGACTTTACGCAGGTTAAACCCAATTATAGACCCATAAAACATCAGAGTTCTTCAACTGAGCATGGTGGACTTAGACCTACAACCCAACAACAAGCCCTAGACATTACTAAACCTTTACAAAAAGAATGTAAGTGTCTAGACCAAAAGTGTTATAAGCAAATAGTGCTTATACAACAAGATATTTTAGATCAAGCCCAGAACACCTTATTACAGGTTCAAGCTATATCCAAACAAAAGAAAATGGATATAGAAGTAGAAAAAGAAAAGATTAAGCAACTATAAGAGCCTACTTTAGGAGAAAATCCAATTGCTAAGTAGGATAAAGACCAAAGTTATTGTGAAATTATCCCTATTAACCCAGACACCACTATTAATGGTGGAACCTATAAGAAAGGATACTCACAAGAAGATAGGGAAAATTTTTAAAAAGACATAGATGAAATTCTTAAGTTAGGCATCATTAGAGAAAGTAAAAGTAGACATAATAGCCTAGCCTTCTATGTTCAAAATGAATCTGAACGTAAAAGAGGAAAAAGACACATGGTTATAGATTATAGACAATTAAATAAGAATTGTGAATTTGATTCTTATAAGATACCAGACAAGAATAATTTGATTAATTTAATTGAAGATATAATTATATTGAGTAAGTTTTATTGTAAATCAGGCTTCTAAAAAATTAAAATGCATCCAAGTATTACTTGGACAACCTTTAGTGTGCCCCAAGGAAAATACGAATGGCTAGTAATGCCATTTGGATACTTGAATGCTCCTCAAGTGTTCCAAAGAAGAATGGACAATATATTTAGACCTTATTCATAATTTTATCTTGTTTACATAGATGATATTCTTGTAGCCAGTAAGACTGAGATAGAGCATATAGACCATCTTAAAAAGATTATTTTAGAATTAGACAAACATGGTAATGTTATTTCTGAAAGAAAAATGCAATTATTTCAGACTGAGATAGACTTTGTGGGAATGCATATTAATAAAGGAAAATTATCCTTGGCATAACACATAACTAAAAAGATTCTTGAGTTTTCAGATCAACTCAAAGATAGAAAATAATTACAATCATTTTTAGGATTGCTTAATTGTGTTGCAGACTTTATTAAAGACATTGCTTCAAAAAGACAAAGCCTAACATCCAAATTAAAAGGAACGGACAAAACTAATCATTTTTATTGAACCAAAGATGATTTTGAAGTCATAAGACAGATTAAAGATGCGGTCAAGAATATTCCTTTACTTGAACTGCCTAATATAGAAGACCAGATTATAATAGAAACAGATACCTCTAATAAACAATGGGGAGCAATATACTTTGCTATTGATCATCAGATAAAATAGACGAAACTTTGTAGATATAGTTCTGGAACTTTTACAGACCCAGAAACAAGATACACTGCCCATGAAAAAGAAGTTTTAGTCATAGTAAGGGCAATAGAAAAATATATGTTTTTTCTTAGACCTAAACATTTTACTGTGTATACTGACTCTTCCTATGCAGTAAAATTCAGAGATTTAGACTTGTCCAAATTAAGGACTAATAGACTAATTAGATGGTAACAATTGCTTAATGGTTATGACTTCTCTGTTATACATATTAAGGGAAGTAAAAATACCATTCCAGACATTATATCAAGAGAGCCAATGTTTGCTAACACTTATGATTTCATATTTTATGTTACAAACAGAAGACCTAGATAGACTGAACAAAGAAGACGTTGCAGACTATCTTAGACGCGTAAGACCAAATGCTGGTGCAACACAAAGGCAGACTCATATTCAAGACTCTCAAGAAATACCAATCTTAGAGAACTTTGATGATATCTTAGTTCCTCCAGGAAAATCTATACAAGAGATTATTGCTCAAAATAGACTCATTAAGAAAATGTATTTTCCCCAATATAGACCCGATCAAAGATACCCAGACTTGATAAAATTTAGACAAGAATTTTTAGATGACGAAAATACTCTTATAGACGCCATATGATAGAATGTGAATAATAGACTATGGATAGAGTTCAAATGAAATTTGCTAGCCATTTTCAGATTCATGAGGACTCAAAGACTTGCAGTTACCCAACTCAGTGGTACTGCTATACCCAGACCACAGACTCAAACCTATGCTCAGACTCTTGGAGAAACCTCCAAAGCTAGACCCACTGATAATTTTTGTTATCAGAAAAAGACTTTTAAGACTAAGATTGTTATACCGTTTGGTCATAATAATCTTCCATTATCAGAAGACTATAAGAAAGAATCTAATAGCATTATTGAACATTTCAATATGTTATTAGCTGAGAATAATGGAGATGCCTTAATGATGAAAGGCTTCTTTAAAGACGTTCCAAAGATTTATCTTTCTGGGAAAGTAGAGATTGCCCAGATAACCTTAGCAGACTATGGGTTCATTGGACTCATCCAAATTGAGACTATAAAAGAATTTGTTACTCTTGGAAAAATAGTCCATGAGTATGTTAAGAAGATAGAAGACTTCATTCCTCTATTTGCTAGAATCTATCAGATTGCTCCAAGTTTCTGTAGAGGAATGAGGGTTGAAGGATTTAGACTTGTTAGATTTTCCAATTATATATTTAAAGATGTTGAGATTCTATCAAAAGACGAGACTAAAGATTTAATTACTGATAGGTCCAAGCTCCAGATTGCTTAAGCTATGGAGATAATAGAAATCATAGAATTATTAACATGCGAAGACAGATGGTACACGACCTACCACAAAGAAGACCTAATAATCCAAGTCGATTAGCCATTCAATGGAAGGCTCAAGAAAGAAGCCAAGGAATTGGTAGAGATAGCTTTGCCAGCTAGCCTTAGAATTGTGGGCCTCATTGATGAATTTTTCAATAATGTCCTCCCAGGCCAGGACAAGGCAGAAGAAGACACAGACACGACAAAGAAGGGGCCCTCAGTAGTGGATGAATTATTAAAGACGGAAGACTCATTTGCTTAGACTCTGCTTTCTATAAAGCAAAAAGATTCCTGCCCCACACGGGCCACCAGACTAATAAAAAGACGAAGATATTGGTTGTTTGATTCTCTTGCATTATCACAAGATGAGAGATTTATGGGCCATGGCCATCGGACGGTCCCATTCAGACATAGACCTGCCAAAAGAAGACAAATTACTTTATGAAGAGATAAGGCTATAGACTTTAAATATTTATTTTTCTTCTTTAACCGGTTAGCTTTTTACCTCCGGTAGTAAGTCATATGTATGTTCCCTTATGCTATAAAAGGGACGTGAAGGTTATGTTGTAGATATCAGTGGTTAGACTTCCAGTATTAGATATTAGAGAGAGAGTATGCTTGTAGTGAGTAATATGAACATGAGCAAGTAAATCTCTCATAGTTAGGGGAGAGGGGAGAGTTGTATTTACCTATGAAATACAATAAAAGTATTTTCTTTTCCAGAAATATCTTATGCTAAGTTGTTATTATTTTCCAAATTGTCTTCAACTTTCTGTTCATAGAGGACTATTGTGTGGAGCCTCTGGTGTAGCACACAAGGTATTATACTAGTGAACCACCGTTAGGTGTCGATTTGTCGTGAGCCGTTAGCCAGTGGGAGTTAAGCATGAAGGAATACATGCAGTAAATGGGTTCAACGCCAAAATAGTGAATTGAGGTGCGACACATAAAGAGTGAGTTGTAGGAAGCCGAGACTGGAGAAGAATAGTAGCAAGGCTGAAGAGAAGAAGGAAGGAAGATAAAGATATTGCAGACCAGAAGGAACGTATAACTCGAACTAAACCCTTAACTATTTTTACATATTATTATTTTAAAAGAAACTTTTATGAGCCTACAAATCACGGAAGACTTTTTAGCATTTGGTAATCAAATAAATTTAGACTTGACTAGAGAAATCAAATATTGGACTCTTACAGATCCTAAAGATAAAGAACTTATAGAAACTGCTTTAACATACGCAGGTGGTACTTTCAAATATATAGACCAGGTTATTGAGTGGTTAGCAAGAGAAATACCTAGAATAGAACTATTTAGAATTGAGATCCGAGATCTCTTTAGACAAAAATTAAGATCTGAAGATTTTGTAGAAGAACTACCAAGACCTGAAAAATATCAAGAATATACTAGGATACTTGAAGATAGCATAGACGTATTAAAATTTATTAGATGAAAAAGATTACCTGAAACAAAGGTTATTTTAATTAGAGCCGGAGGAATCCGCCCTCTCATTACAAACGTAGAAACAGTTGTCCCTAGAACACACCGTAGATTTTTGTCATCTTATGGTGATAATAATTTAGACGAATTTATAGATAACGATATAATTAATATTATTAATCAAATATATAAAGAAATTAGACTGATAAACCCACGATACTGTATAAGGTATTAAGACTAGAATATTTTTCATAAAAACCTCTTCCAATTTCTAGACTCCCTGAAGAAACTATTTATATAGATAATCCTCGCTATTTAGAACTCCAATACGATAGTGACGGAAGAAGCCTGAGAAGTAGCAGTAGCCCTGAAACTTCTACACTTAGTCTAGACATCCAGATTAATTAAGCGTTAAAATAAGCTTAAAAGCCCTTAGAAATCATTTGGGTAAAAATTTATATTCGCTAAAACTTAGAAGAAGTTAAAAGACATTGCGGTCCCAAAAGGTGATCCTAAAAAGACAAAATGATCCCTAAATAATTCTTGGACGGTAGTGGTCCATAAACTAGGTCCTTATGAGAGCCGGTCTCCATGTATATATATATATATATATATGTGTGTGTGTGTGTGTGTGTGTGTGTGTGTGTGTGTGTGTGTGTGTGTGTGCGTGTGTGTGTGTGTGTGTGTGTAAATTATGCAATGGGTGTCATTGATTTAGGATTTAACTGTAGAAGGGTTTTATTTTCAATCAAAAACTATACTAGTTATTTTATATATATACATAGATTATGACTTCCTTTTATATTTTCAAAATTAATGACATTTTCAAGTAGGCTTTTTGGGCCTAAGACGGTCCAAATTAAATAAGGTTAATTAGGTCAATCATCGTTCAATTAAAAAGAGTCAACAAAAGAACAACTAGGAGTTTTCTTTTTCTCTCTCGCGCGGCTCACAAAACCAATAGAGAGAACTTGTTTTTTCATAGTTGAATCTATAGTAGTATCAAAGATGAGGTCGATATTGATGAAAGGGCATGAGAGACCATTAAACTTTCTCAAGTACAATAGAGATGGTGACCTACTCTTATTCTCTTATGCTAAGAACCATAACCCCGCTGTTTGGTTTGCCAATAATGGCGAAAGATTGGGAACTTACCATGGCTAAAATCGCGCCGTTTGGGGTTGCGAGGTCTTTAGCAAGTTTATCTCTTTCTCTCTATTTATGCTTGTGTAAATTATGCAATGGGTTTCATTAATTTTGGATTTAACTGTGGAGAGGGCATGACATTTTCAAGTAGGCTTTGGGGTTTTGGGCCGAAGATGAAGCAAGTTAAATAAGGTTGATCGGGTCAAGCATAGTTAAATTAAAAAGAGACGATAAAATAACAACTAGGGTTTTTCTTTTTCTCTCTCGTTGCTTGCAAAACAAAGAGAAAGAAACTGTTTTTGCTTAGTTAAATCTGTAGTAGTATCAAAGATGAGGTCGATATTGATGAAAGGGCATGAGAGGACATTGACCTTTCTCAAGTAAAAAATAGATGGTGCCCTACTCTTCTTCTCTTGTGCTAAGGACCATAACCCCACTATTTGGTTTGTCGATAATGGCTAAAGATTGGGCATTTATCGTGGCCACAACGACGCCGTTTGGTGTTGCGATGTTTCAAGCAAGTTTCTCTATTTCTCTCTCTAAAAGACCAATCATATGAAATTGACCTTGACCAAACCCTAGTTTTACTTACTTTTAACTTATATTTTTTTGTGTATTCAGTTTCTCCAGTGGAGGTGAAGATGGTTATGTAAGATTACCTCACTTTGACCAGGACTACTTCAACATCAAGATTTAGAATTGTAGCATCACATTGGTAATTTTTTAAAAACCTTTTCAGCCATTATAATTTGTTATAATGGGATTGTAATCCATCGGGTTTGGTTTTTATTTTTTGAAACATAGGTTTTGCAGAAGATGTTACATTATCACTTTCTATAAGAAGGTTTTTAATGGAAATGATATATCAGACCCCCATGTTTGCCAAATGATCTAATGTGGAACATTAGGGTGATTTTATATGTTAGATAGTAAAAAAAACTTAATTGTCTATTTATGTGCTTGTGAATATGATATGGTGTCTACGAAGGCGTATTTATCCGAGTTTCTCTATATGTAGAGATTCTTATTAATGTAAATAATGGACTGGCACTTGAAAAATAAATCTCAGGAGGTATGAGGAGTGCACGTGCGTTCAAATAGAGATATTATCTAATTAAACTGAGTTTTACCCAATTAAACCCTAAACATGCATCTAGGTGTGATTGAAGAAGATGTAAAATATGCAAGAACATTCAAACACACACATATGAGGAAAAATCCCCCAAAGGGGCAAAACCTTTTATTTTTCACTATAATTTGTAAAATACAATTACACGGATTACAATGAAAAATACGAGTGACACGAAAATACCCGCAGGCGTCGGTTCCGATGTTGTCAGCTATAATCTCCCTCGAGAACTCTAGGTGAGCAGCAATGAAGAAGGAAGACGGCTTCTCCACAAGGGTTGAACAAACACAAGGTTGTGTTCTTGGGTTACAAAGGATTCACAAAGATTTGTCAAAGTTGTGTGAATCAAAACATCAGTCTTGGGACTCGAAAAGGTGCAGACTTAGAGTATTTAGGACTCTTAAAATCGTCTATATAAGTCTTATAAACAAATCCCCGAAGTTGGTTTATAAAGGAAACTATGATGCGGTAAAATCTCAAACTGATATGTTCGATTTTATCAAAAGCGGATCGGTCCGACCTCGAATCTGTTCATTTTTAAAAGGGACTTCTTCGGTTTGCTTGCGATCCGGGGTTCACTGTTTTTAATGCAAAGCGGATCGGTCCGATAGGGAGGCGCATCGGTCCGAAGGTGGATCATTTCGTTTTTAAAAGGGGCGGACCGGTCCGGTTATGCAGAAACCAAATTCCAAGTTTGAAGATATTTTTTGATATTCGGATCCGTTAATATAGATTCGATCTTGAATTTCTTTATCGGTGTAACGGCGTACGACATACATAAAGATAATGGACAAAATTGACCTTACAAATCTCCCCCTATGTCTATGCCGGTACATACAAAAAAAATATCCGAATTATCAAATATCAAATTTGCCTATAAAAATCTACCCTTCCATAAACCCAAAACTGGAAAGATACAAATGAATAAGTCTTCATCGTTTGCTCTTCAAATCTTCAAAACTTCTTCTCAAAGCTTTTCTCATCAGGGTGTGCTATATATGATCATCAGTATTTGTACCTACACACATGAGATAAGGAAAAAATACTAAGTGACATGTCGAGTTTGAAATGAACTTAGATACCAATTTAAAATAGATCTCATCAATTCAAAATTCCAAACTCCCCCATAATATGATAATTCTTTCTCCCCCTTTTTATGACGTCCCCAAATAGACAAATGAGAAGAAAAACACAAACAAGCAAAGTCGGGGTGTCACAAGGGAATAAACCGCTATTTTTTGAATTTTTCAAATTTTTTCACACGAAATATAAGAAGTCACACCATAAATGAACACAAAATAACCAAGTCGATGATAGCGTAAATGAATGGTTGTGATCAAATTCGATAGGAAAATTAATGCATACAAACATGACATATGTGCACGATGAATATCGGATACTCCTAACGAATGAACTCAAAATCTTCCTTTGGTGTAAAAAGGTGGTAATATGAGACATTGACTCAATCAAATCAACAAATCAAAGCTCAAAGTGATTTTCACACCAATAACGTCCAAAACTATTTCATGCTTTTTCAGGACTTTCAAGGAAGTGCAAACCCATTTATATTCTCCAACCAAACTCCCTCAGATTTATATTTTGACTAAAGGCAATGTAAATTCTCAAACTTTGGAGAATTGATGGTGAAACCTAATGGCCCATATTTGGCATATATTGCTTTTTATTGCCTTTAATTTTTTGGGGCTCTTTTGACCTCTTTGGACCCCGAATAATAAAATTCCTCAATTTTTTAGGTCCTTTTTAACGGTGGCTAAAAATCATAAAGGCTAAAAGAACCTTCCGCAGCCCTTCCCCATTTTTAAATAAACACACGGTCTCACAAAAATGATTTTTACATGCATTCCAATATTGTCAAGTTTTATCGCATATTGTTAGTTGTATAGACAGAATTGAGATGGAAACACTCAAGCCAATATGTGATATACAAGTACAATAATCAAATATAGCCGTGCATGTATGCAATAAAGGAGACAGGAGTCAAACATGTAGAAAGATATCACTAATCACATCTCAAAGACTCCAAACAATGTAAAGCACATGGATGAAATGATGTAGCGTCTCAAATATCTATCAAATAGTCACATGAATAAATGGAATAAAATTGTGACTCGGCTATCTTAAATGCTCATCCATAAAAGGTGAAAAAAAATACAAAAATCTTTTTGTGCTTTTCTAAAATTTTTATAAAAAGAAAATCTTTTTGGATTTAAAAAAAAAACATATGATACAATCTAGCAATAGGCATCAGATGAAATGAAAAAAATGCGTCCTATGCTAGACACGGACCAACCCCTCAGTCAACTGTGCAAATCCCCAAAGACTTCCTAAGACTCTTGAATCTAAGGGCATCTAAAGGTTTCGTGAAAATATCGGCTAACTGATGGTCGGTGGGAACGAAACTCAGGGATACGATCTTCTCCTCAACTAACTGACGTATGAAGTGCTCGCTTAACCTGATATGCTTTGTACGCGAATGTTGGACGGGATTGCGGGATATGTGTATCACGCTCGTGTTATCACAGGAAATGATCATGGTGTCTTGTGAAATACCATAATCCTCCAATATTTGCTTCATCCACAAGTGATATGTGCAACAACTCCCGACGACGATGTACTCAGCCTCCGTAGTGGACAAAGAGATGGAGTTTTGCTTCTTGCTCAACCAAAACACAAGAGCAGAACCAAAATAGAAACACCCACCATAAGTGCTCCTACAACCATCTGCATCTCTGGCCCAATCGACATCGGAATAGGCGGACAAACGGTCATCGGTATCAAAGGAATATCGAATACCGTATGAGAGAGTCCCACTCACGTATTTGATAATACGTTTTAGAGAGAGTAAGTGTGACTCCTTCGAGGACGCCTGATATTGCGCATGGACTCCAACACTTAAGGTTATGTCGAGACGACTGGCAGTCAAGTAGAGAAGACTACCTATCATACTCCGATACAAGGTTTGTTATACGACCTTGCCTGAAGTGTCCTTACTAAGCTTGATAGAAGTACTCATAGGTGTACGAGCATGCTTAGCGGAGTCTAAAATAAATTTCTTCACTAGGTTTCTATTATACTTGGATTGGGAGATGAACATCCCATCCTCTAGCTGACGAACCTGGAGACCAAGGAAGAAAGTAAGCTCACCTACCATGCTCATCTCAAATTCACTTTTCATCTCCTCCTCAAAGTGGTGAGCATGCTGGGAGCATGTGGATCCAAAGACTATGTCGTCCACATAGACTGGGCAACCAAAATAACACTGTCATCTCTCCTGATGAATAACGTCATATCAACTCCCCCTCTCTTGAAGCCACGGGATAAGAGTTATGAAGTAAGCCTTTCGTACCAAGCACGAGGTGCTTGCTTCAAACCATTCAAGGCTTTCCTCGGATAATAGACATGCTCCGGGTGCTTAGGGTCTTCAAACCCTTTTGGTTGTTCCATATAAACCTCCTCCTGTAGAATGCCATTTAGGAAGGCACTCTTGGCATCCATCTGATATACTTGAAGCGCATATGACATGTGATGGCTAGTAGTAAGCGGACGAACTCAAGCCTCGCAACAGGAGCAAATGTCTCCCTAAAGTCTACACCCTCTATCTGTGTGTAGCCTTGAGCGACCAACCTAGCTTTGTTTCTAATTATGGTACCATTTTCATCCATTTTATTCTTAAAAATCCACCTTGTACCTATCACATTAGTCTCACTAGGTCGGGGGATAAGTTCCCAGACATTGTTCTTTTTAAACTGAAGCAACTCATCCTGCATGGCAGATATCCAGTGTCCATCCTTGACTGCTTCTTTGTAATTCTTGGGCTCGACTTTGGACGTGTAGCAAAGATGGCTAACAATGTTCTCTAGCTGATCACGAGTCTTGACCCCTAGAGTGGGATCACCAACAATGGCAGAAGGATCACGACTCTTGCGAACCCAAGCAGGTGTGTCCCCCAACACAGGAGTAGGGTCCATAAAGTGTGGGTGAGGTACAAGTAAATTACTGCCAGAAACATCCTCATCCTCACACTGAAGGCTAGAATCAATAAATACCGAAGGTTCGTTATCTTGCACGGTGACGTTTATTGACTCCATAACCTTAGACCTCTTCATGTTAAAAACTCGGTACGCTCTACTATTCGATGAATAGCCTAGCAAGATTCCCTCGTCGCTTTGAGAGCTAAATTTCTTAATTGCTCTCGATCCCATGGGATGAAGCATTTACTCCCCAAAATACGAAAATATGCAAGGTTGGGTTTCTTGCCAGTCCACAATTCATAAGGCGTCTTAAGTGTGTGTGGACGCAGGTAAACCCTATTCACCATGTGGCATGCAGTAGACACTGCCTCTGCCCAAAATTTCCTAGAAACCTTACAACCTAGAAGCATAAATCTAGCCATTTCCTGGATCGTCCTATTCTTTCTCTCAAGAATCCCATTTTGCTGAGGAGTCTTCATAGAAGAAAACTCATGTTTGATCCCAATGCTATCACAGTAAAGATCTACCTTTGCTTCCTTAAATTATGTGTCGTTGTCACTACGGATCCTATTAATAGTGTTTTCGTGTTGATTTTATAGGACACGACACTTGGTCGTTAAAAACTCTATAGCATCTGATTTCTCTCTCAGAAAACCTACAATCGAATATCTGGAGAAATCATCCACCATCACGAGAATATACCTCTTACCACCCAGACTCTCAGTGCGAGTCGGACCCATAAGATCCATGTGAATCAGCTCAAGTACACGGGAGATGGTAATGGAATGCAACTTCCTATGAGGACTACGAATTTGCTTTCCCAACTGACAGGGTCCACAAACCGTGGAAGTTGGATTTCCAAGTGATGGTAAGTCACGCACTAGGTCCTTTTTAGCTAAACGATTCAAATCTCTAACGTTCACGTGACCAAGACATTGATGCCACATATCCATAGGAGTGATCGTGGCACTGTTGCAGATAAGTGAGGATGTGGGCTCAGTCCCATAGCAATTATCCTTTGTCCTCACCCCTCGCACTAAAAGTTTACCGGCTTGATTATAGACATTACATGCGTCCCGGTCAAACTTTACGGCAAAGTCATCATCGCACAGCTGGCTAATGCTGAGAAGATTTGCTTTCAAACCTTTGACGTCCAAAACATTCTTTAGCTTAGGAAATCCTGGTAACTCTAATGTACCTCCTCCTACAATGCTAGACTTGCTCCCATCTCCAAAGGTGACTCTACCATCCTTATAATCCTCAAGGTGGGTAAAAAATGAGACATCATCTGTCATGTGTCTGGAGCATCCACTATCAAAATACCACTGTGAGGTATTATGTGATTTGAGAGCGACATGAACAACAAAGGCCTTTTTATCTTTCTTAGGTACCCAAGAAGTGGTAACCTTTTATTTTTCTTTGTTGTTGTTGGTTTTAGCCGGAATGTGAGAAGCATTCATTTACGGTAAAGACATTCGTCGAAATTCCTCCATCAAACTCTGTGATGTGCCAGCTAAAAACTAAACTCGCTCTCTCAGTCTGGTGAAATCATCAGTATGCTGTGGTGGAGCAGTAGTACGTCGTGTCCGACCCATACTATAGCAAAACTCCCTGAGGTGGCCTTTTCTTTTGCAATTTGTACAAAAGAACACAATCAAAGGCGAAACTTGGTTTGCTTTTCTTGGTCGAACTCTCCTTCGAGGTTTTTTATGATGGCCATAAGGAGTCGTAGTAAACTCAAGAACTGGTCCAGGTGAAATTTGGGACGTGGAGGCACCATCATAACCTATGCCCTACCTATCACCAAAACCTAAAGCGGGGCCGATGAGCATCTTTCCCATCTTCCCAGATTTGTCCTCGATTTGTACCTTGACTTCTCGTGCTTTCTTAAGATCATGAGTAAGCTGGGCTATAAGGGCTTCAAGTTTCTTCCGAGTCACCACGGAGGAATGTAGCTCACTTGTAAGACTATCCACTTGTTTAGTCAAGTCCCCTATATTTTTCTCAAAATAACTCTCTCTCTCTTAAGGTAGTGCAGGTGGAGGACTCTCTCTCTCGCTTTTCTTAAATCTTCCTCTAAAGCGGTGATCCTAAGAACTAACGTTTTGTTACGCTTTTTAGTTTTAAATGACTCAGAATAAAGCTCGGCGTAGGCGCGTTGAAGATCACTCTCGCTCTCACTTGTGTCATCCTCCCCCCCACTCACATCGATCTCACTGTCGAGGTGTCCTTGTGAAGCAGCATCCTCATTGTCGTGAGGAGCACTAGAAGTACTCACATGACTAGTCATGAATGCGGTGAAGTTACACTCATGCGGTGACTCATCTCCCGAGTGCACCAACTCGACCTCACTTTCATCGCTAAAGGTAGCATTAAGGATAGCTTTGCCCTTTTCTCTATTCAGGCGCGTGGCACACTCAAAGGCTCTATGACCCCTACCGTCTCATTCAAAGCATCTCTCACTTTCCTTTTTAGGAGGATTTTAAAATCTTTTTCATTTTTCTTTTCAAACTTTTTTTTCTAAAAAATCTTTTTATCTTTGAAATTTCCATTTTTCTTAAATTTGAGAATTTTCTTGAAATTTTTAGCAAATAGAGCCAAATCATCTAAGTCAAAATCACACTTAGAATCAGATGTTTCAATATCTCTCTTTCTAGATGACTCAACTCTCTTTATTTTCGACCCCTCACTCTTTCTCTCCTGGGCATTAAGTGCAATTCCCTTATCTTTAGACTTGACATATTTAAGAATCATATCAATTTCATACGTTTGCAAGTGTCCTACAAGTTCCTCTAATGTAAGAGTATTTAAATTACCCATAGAATTTAACACAGTGACTTTAGGGATAAAACGCTTAGGCAGTGATCTAAGAATCTTCTTAACAACTCTAGCATTAGGAATGTGTTCACCAAGATTAAAGCTAGTGTTAACAATATTAGACAATCTAGCATAAAATTCATCAAAACATTTAGATTCAAGTATGGTGCTTGTTTCAAATTGAGTTGTTAAATTTTACAGTTTAGACTCTTTCACAACATTTGTACCTTCATGGGTAAGTTACAAAACATCCCATGCCTCTTTTGACGTGGGGCACGTTATTATGCGTTTGAACTCATCAGGTGTGACAGATCCAGAAATAATACTTAAACCCTTAGAATTAAAAGATGACCATTTAAATTCTTCTTCAGTCCATGTAGTAACAGGTTTTAAATTGGTCACGTTTTCAAGAGTGAAGGAGGGAGGTGTCCAACCTCTTTCAACCAAAATCCAGACACGTTCATCAATGGCTTTTAATGCAGATCTCATGCGGGCTTTCCAATATGCATAGTTTGTTTCGTAAAAAACTGGCATTTTATTATATAACTTCTCCATTATGAACACACTCATTTTCAAAAATCAAATTTTCAGAAAATTGATATCTTAGAAAAATTTTGCGAAAAATTAGTAATACACGATAGATTAGCGTAACCTGCTCTGATACCAATTTGAGGAGTGCGCGTGCGTTCAAATAGAGATATTATCTTATTAAACTCAATTTTACCCAATTAAACCCTAAACATGCATCTAGGTGTGATTAAAGAAGATGTAAAACATGCAAGAACATTCAAACACACACATATGAGGAAAAATCCTCCAAAGGGACAAAACCTTTTATTTTTCACTATAATTTGTAAAATACAATTACACGAATTACAATGAAAAATACGAGTGACACAGAAATACCGCAGGCGTCGGTTCCGATGTCGTCGGCTAGAATCTCCCTCGGGAACTCTAGGTGAGCAGCAATGAAGAAGGAAGACGGCTTCTCCACAAGGGTTGAAGAAACACAAAGTTGTGTTCTTGGGTTACAAAGCATTCACGAAGATTTGTCAAAGTTGTGTGAATCAAAACATGAGTATTGAGACTTAAAAAGGTGAAGACTTAGAGTATTTAGGACTCTTAAAATCGTCTATATAAGTCTTACAAAATATATCCCCAAAGTTGGTTTATAAAGGAAACTCTGATCCGGTATAATCTCAAAATGATCTGTTCGATTTTATCAGAAGCGGATCGATCCGGTATGGAGGCGGATCGGTCCGACCTCAGATCGGTTCGTTTTTGAAAGGGGCTTCTTTGGTTTGCTTGAGATCCATGGTTCACTGTTTCTAATGCAAAGCGGATCGGTCCGGTATGTAGGTGCATCGGTCCGGAGGCGGATCGGTTCATTTTTAAAAGGGGCGGACCGGTCCGGTTATGTAGAAACCAAATTCCAAGTTTGAAGATGTTTTTGATATTCGGATCCGTTGATGTAGATTCGATCTTGAATTTCTTCATCAGTGTAACGGCGTACGACATACATAAAGATAATGGAAAAAAATCACCTTACAAGGTATTTTAACTTATTTTTCCCAATGGTATTATGTACTTTTCTATTTGGCAAAGTACATAAAATACTTTGATTTATCAACATTTTACAAATAATCCATTGAATGTGATAATAACCCCTTGAACAAATATCCATTGTTAAGGACTTGTATTGATGTTTCATAAAATCAGGGTGGAAGTCTTTGTAAAGAAATCCGTTCTTTTACAACATTTAAAAGAGCACTTGATTGTAAAGATGAAAAATAAAAATTTTGCTTGTAAGGGTGTGTTTGATAGCATGGATGTAAAAATGTTCTTGTAATTTTTTTCTTCTCTTCGTTATGGCAAATGTGTATGCGAAATCATCTAAAGCAAATAAAGGCTATCATATCAAACATAGCAAAAGGATAGTAAATTCCAAATATGACCTATTTTACATGGACTAGTTTTGTTTGAAAAACGTTTTCAAGCTAAGATTATACCATGTTCGTGTGTGATTGTAAAGATAGATGACGAGCATCGAAATGTGTTTGCTACGTGTGAACGTACGACTCAAGTGCAAGTTGGTCTCTCGAGTACTAAAACTCGTTAAGTTGGGGTCAAATCCTCAGGGAATAGAATACTCGCAACAAGAATAAGGACAGTTTTTAAATTCTAGTTATAGACTCGCAAAAGTAAACAAAAAGGTGATGATTTGTTAAGTGATGTGAATCACAATCCATCCAAAATATTACCGCAAACCAAACGCGGCGTTTAAAAAAATGAGTTTTTTGGGAAAGGTCCAACCAAATCCAAAAGTGTATAAAAATAGGACAACCCACAAAATTTAATAAATTTAACCCCCTACTAAAAGATCATTAAAATGACCAATATACCATTTAAGAACTCATACAAAAAAAATATCAAATCTTTAAAAGTCCATAACTTCAAATCTACAAATCCAAAATTTACAAAAGTTATATATTTGAAATCTACTTGTCGAGATCTATCAAACAACACCCATATTCGATATTTTTTGACAAAAAAATGAAAACGGATAAATTTACTATTTCACAAAAAATCTCCATTTTTTCCGGCGAAAACTCAATTTTTTCCTGAAAAAAACTTATTCTCCAACTCTGACAAGGTACCACTGATGCGAAGCAGAAAATGAAAAGAAATAGACGAAGAGAGAGAAATAAGGGAGAGGTAAACAATCCGACGATGATTCCGACGATTTCGACAGACGGTTCGAACGAAGATTTCGGTGGGTGGGGTGGTAGGTTGGTATAAATATATTTTTAACTAAAACAAATAACAATTTACATGTTTTATATACTCTTATCTCTAAAAGGACTACACAAATAAATGTTATTATACCATAAGGATTATATTTATAAACATGAAAACGAGTGTCTTATAAATCTAAATATATGGTGAATCTTGACCTTGAGCCAAATTCTCTATAAAAAAATCAATGTTTATAAGGAGTAATATTAAGAAGATTTTTTCGTGACCATGTATCAAACACATATTGAGTAGTGTTTTAAATAAATTCTTATAAATTGCAATCCAATATGCATTTGACAAAAAAATAAAATTTCTTACTTGCAAGTATGCATAAGTTTGGGCCTGGACTGGTGCGGATTAATAATAAGGCGGATCGGGTCAAGTATAGTTATCTCTTTTCAGGTTTAAAAGAGTGATCTAAACAACGACTAGGGCTTTTGTTTTTCTCTCTCGCTATTTTTGGTTAGTTGAATGTGTAGTATTATTATCAAAGATGAGGCCGATATTAATGAAAGGGCATGAGAGGCCATTAAAAGTACAACAGAGATGGTGATCTACTCTTCTTCTATTGTCCTAAGGACCATAACCCCAGTGTTTGGTTTGTCGATAATTGCAAAAGATTAGGCACTTACCGTGGCCATAACGACACCATTCGGTGTTGGGATGTCCAAACAAGTTTCTCTCTTTTCTCTCTATATGTTTGTGTAAATTATGCGATGGGTTTCTTGGATTTAGAATTTAATTGCGGAGATGGTTTTATTTTTAATGAAATACTAGACTAGTTTATGACCCGCCATACCCGTTTATTAAACGATTTAGAAATGAGTCGCTTGACCTGTATAACTCGTTTGACCCGTCCAGGCCTGTGTTTCTGCCGGATTGAATCGAAAAATGCCTCTTCGGGAAAAAAATTGATTTTTTTGGAAATAAAATAACTATTCCAATTTCCGATCCGATTTTCTTTGGAAAATTAAAAAAATTCCGAATTCGAAAAAATCAGAAAATCGACAAAAATCGAAAAAAAAACAGAAATTCGCAAAATATATTAAAAATCTAAAAATTTCGGAAATTCCAAAATTTTAAAAAAATAAATTTTCGATTTTCGATTACTCGAAATTCTCACTTTAAAGAAACAAAGAAAATGATTTAACCCAACATGTAAATACATGAGGATTTGACTCATTTTTTCATTTGTATAGAAGTTAAGAGGATACTCTCCTTTTTATATGCGTACTTTAGAACCCTCTCCCTATCCCAACCGATGTGGGATATGACAAACTTTCAAAAATTCAGGAAAATTGAAAATCAGAAAATAATTCGTAAAAGTTTGGAAAAAAACGGAAATATCGGATCGTCATAGTTTCGGAAAAATTGGGTCGAAAAATCGAAAAATTGAAAATTGAAAATTATTTTCGATTTTCAATCCGTTTTTTTCGAAAAAATCGGAGATTGATAAACTAAAATTTCATTTCAAATTCGAAAAAAATTGGATGGGAAATCAAAAAAATGAGAAGTTCGGAAAAAAGACAACCACCGTAGACCGGCATAACCCTTGAAAGAGGGGGGTGTTTTTGTATTTCCAAAGTAAAAGAATCCCAAACAAAACCATTATCTGCTCTCCACCACTTTTTAACATTTCATTCCAAATCGAAAACGAGCTTCTTCAAAACCCTAGTTCAAAACCATCACCAACCGAGCTACTTCTTCATTTGAGCTGCCAACCTGCTTCGTTTTTCATCGTCCCATCTTCGTCACTCATCTTCGTCCTCGTCCATGTTTTTCTAGGGAGAATCCGAGAGTCTCATCTCATCAGGTATTACGAAAGATCTGTTATGCTTTTTTTTATGGTATATATATATATATATATATATATATATATATATATATATGCGGAGTCATTCAGGAGCGGACTCGAAGAACGGGTCTACTAACGGACCATCCCAAACGACGTAGTTTTGGGGTGAAATTACATGAAAACCCACCTCCAAACGATGTCATTTGGGGGGTGAAATTACAAGAAAACCCTCACTTCACCCGGTTTTCATGTAATTTCACCCCAAAACTACGTCGTTTGGGGGTGGTCCGTTAGTAAATTCGTTGTTTAGGTCCGTTTCTCTCTCTCTCTCTCTCTCTCTCTATATATATATATATATATATATATATATATATATATATATATATATACACACACACACACTAGATCTGCTGCAAGGTCACACAGCTGTTACTGTTTTACCTCATTTTAAATTGAGATGTAATTTAAAAGTAATTTTTACTTAGCTGCTTAAAAAGGAAAAAATAATTCAAAACGGGTTCCCACGGGAACCCGATACCCGTTTTAAAAGGGGACGGGGAATGGTTTTTCTAACGGGGATGGGGATGGGGATGGGGAGTTAAAACCTTACCCCGAACCGACCCGTGGCCATCCCTAGTTGTAAAACATGCCCTAATGCAAATCCACTAATATACGCAACTTTTAAAAAGAGGTGATTCTCTTCAAGGCTTGCATGCCTAGCCAACAGTCCTAATTTTTGTTCAAAAGAGTTTAAAAAATTCCACATCAATGGTTTTAGTTTTTTCTCATACCCATGCACCCATGCGAGGAAAAACTGTCGACACAAAAAATAGAATTTCAATCTCTATCTTCACTTCTTGAGTAGATAGCAAAAGCGATAAAAATCCAAAGAATACGCTGGTGACCTATTATGGAATTGTCCAATAAATCCAGTAACTAGATTACTTAAATTTTAAAGAAGTCATCTTATGTTAGGACTTTGTGAAAGTGGAATACAATACAAATGGTTGTAAACTTGATCCTACCTAAAAACTTGTCAAGTTAGATATATCTAAGATGAAGAGTAAAGATAGCATGGTTGACAAGCCTTTTATTTGTGCCTTTTAAAATGTGAAAAATGCATTTTACTCAAAGTGCATAAATGACGATAATTGGTTGTTATACATGCACCAAATGGCTTGACTACTCAAGCAGACTTATTAAAGTCCTTTACAGTGTTATAGTCTTATCTTGATGACAACCCTAATTTGAAGGACCTTTTAGTTGAATTAGACAAATTGAGTTTTGAAATATTATTTTATTATTATTTAGTTAACTCTTGTATGACAACCCAATTTGTATCGTTTGTATTATAACAACCCTTGTATTTATTTCTATTATGACCTGCTACTGCTATGTTTCTCATCGTTTTTCTCCTTTTGCTTAGTTGAATCTGTAGTATTATTATCAAAGATGAGGGCATGAGAGGCCATTAACCTTTCTCAAGTACAACAGAGATGGTGACCTACTCTTCTCTTGTGCTAAGGACCGTAACCCCACTGTTTGGTTTGCTGATAATGGCGAAAGATTGGGCACTTACCGTGGCCACAACGGCACCATTTGGTGTTGTGATGTCTCAAGCAAGTTTCTCTCTTTCTCTCTCTCTCTCTATATATATGTTTGTGTAAATTATGCAATGGGTTTTTTGGATTTCGGATTTAACTATGGAGAGGGTTTTATTTTTAATGAAATACTAGACTAGATCTCCATTAAAAAAATCGATTTTTTAATGGGTTTGGGTCGGGTCAATGCTGTAGACACAGTATATAAAGGATTAGACCCATTGGGAACATTAAAAAACGTTAATCCTACCCTAACTCTTTGCTTGTAGATTATAGATTATGTTTAATACATTTTGTGATATTTCTAATATTTATAACTTTGGGTAATGAACATTTTGTAGTTATTGCTATTAACATTTGAAATAGAACTGTCAAATTGGCGGGTCGGGCTGCCCATATTTTTTTTGGGGTTTCCATTTACCAATTTCAGAAATACATAAGAAGTTATTGTATAGTACATATAAGTGTAAATATCTTGTCAGTGTGTTTAATTATCTGTATATATATGTGTAAATATATAAGAAGTTATTGTATAGTACATATAACTATCTGTATATATATGTGTGTGTGTGTGTGTGTGTATATATATGCCTACATATGTGTGAGATATGCCTACATATGTGTGAGAGAGAGATGAGAGAAGAAAAAAACAAGGGAAACAAAGAGGAGAGAGAGTAGTTGGGTTTGTGAATTGTATTGTGGAAGAGAGAGAGAGAGAGAGCTCGGTGCGGGTGCGACTGTATTGATCAGAGAGAATGTGGTATTTTAGTTTTTTTTTTAATATTATAAACCCACATGTGAAATGCATGTCCATAATTTGGTTACTTAGCGGTTGTAACAATTTGGGTCGTGTGACCCATTAACACTAACAATTCGGGTTTATTCTTTAGAACCCATTTGTTAATGGGTCGTGTATGGATTTAGGGTTTTTTGACACGAACCCAGTAGCCTATGAAGCACGGACACTCTCCCGGAAGCCACAAGTCGCGTGTCGTGTCGAATCATGTATTATGTGCGCGCTCTGACACACTGGGACATGTGATGGTGATTCTGCTTTATTTATGACTTTTAATGTTTAAGTGTATTTGAATTTTGTTTTGTACAGTCCATTTTCTTAATTTTATGTTAAAAATGCCCTAATAATATGTATATTATGGAAAATATGTGTTTCATTTCATTAATATATATATTCAAATATATTATATATTATACTTATCCTAGCGTGTCATATCCTAGTTTTTGAAGAATCACGTGTTGCGTGTCGAAACGCGTATTACGAGTCTGTGCTTCATAGCCAGTAGCGCACGAAACAAACATGACCCAATAATACCTGTTCACAGTCTAGTTATAACAAATCACAAGACAACCAAAAAAGCGCTCTTGCGTGTGCACACACACGTATATATATATATATATATATATATATATATACATGATCAGATTACATGGTTTATAAACATTCTATAGATGGGTTTTTAAACCTGTAAAAAAAATTAGCTCAAAGTATTTTTTTTTACTATTTTAAGAAAAGGGTTATATTGACAAAACACCAATTTGATAATACGATATTTGACCAGTTATTCAAATAATTGGACATAACACCAAATTCATGCAAATCGACACTTATTTCATGCAAATCGACACTTATTTCATACAAATCAGCTAAGACACATATTTCATGGAAAACTACACATATTGAATGCAAATCGATACTTTTTTCCAAATCAAAATGTTACTTTTTTTCATGAAATTGGTAATATGTCTAATTATTTGCGAAAACTGGGGTTAAGTCAAATATCGTATTATCAAGTTGGGATTTTGTTGAAAAGACCCATATAATAATCGGCGAGCATTTAAGGTCCTGATTTTGTGACTATATAGATACGTAGCTAATTTAAATTTCACGCACTAAATGATATAATTTTTGTCTGAAATTTGCGAATTTCTTAAAAAAATTCATTCCTTTAGGCCCTTCAAAAAGTGGAAGTATGGTTTGGTTCATTCTAGGCTCTAAAACTTAATTGACATAGGTGGATAACATAAAGTGAATAATTTTTTTCGTTTTTAATGAAAATTGGTAAGAGTCCTTGCACCACATGTTTTTATAAAAAAAGTCCTCCAAAAGAATATACTAAATCAATTCACCCTGTATGAGTCATTTGGAGCATCTCTCTATTGGGAGAATCTCTCTGATTCTCCTTCAAGTTTCTCTAGGACCACTAGAGTGCTAATTTTTGTGTCGGTATCGATTTTGAAAAGTTTTTGGATGTCTGTTTTTTTGGAATATAATGTGGTAGAATCGGATGATTTTACAAAGGGCAAACCCAGTGCACGAGGCTCCCGCCACTGCGGGAGGATGTCACGAGTTTTAATGTTAAAAAATGTACATATTCTTATTTGCATGTCACTTGCTAAATAGTTTATATATGGATGAATTTGTTAGAGGTATCATCCCCACCGAAATAATCGAAAAAAATCATTCATTTAACCCCTTGAAAGTTGAGGTGTGTTATTTAGATATATTACATGCGGTATTTAGATATATTCAACTCTCTCTCTCTCTCTCTCTCTCTCTCTCTCTAATATATACATATATGCGTGCGTATAAATTATAGGGAGCACAAGTGTTTAGTTGCATTTGTAAAGATTAATTTGCAATCGATCCTAGATTTATATCTTTTCTTTGTCTGTCCTAGTGTAACCAAACATGGTACACGTAGTGTTTCATTAAGGAAATGAAGAGGCATCAAAGTAGTGTATTACAATTGTAATTTTAAATGAGGAGGTTGAAGGCAATTACGGGACTAATTACAATTTTGAAAGAAGCATGGTATTTTGCTTACTGAAGCTTCAGAAATGGGACTAAAGCCTAAAAATCTATAAATAATTATATGATGGGTTTTTGATATTAGGGGATTCGTCAAGGCTGATTACTGGAAGTGCGGAGGGGATGTTCAAACTGGGACGCAACTATTTTCGTTCAATTTTGATTCTCCGCTTAAGCCGCTGATTTGTCTGTTGGTGACAAGCTTGCTGTCATCACCACTGACCCGTTCATGGGGTTGCCCTCTGCTATTCATGTTAAGCACATTGCTAGCGATCCCAGTGACCGTAAGCTATGAAGCACGGACTCGACACGTAATACGGGATACGTCTCGATTCGGGATTCGGGATACGTGATTTTTTCAAAATGTAGGATACGAATATGCTAGGATACGTTAAATATTTATTATTTTATTTTATATATATTAATGACAGACTTGATAAATGAAACTAAAGCATCAAACACCATCATATTAAAGTGCTCAAATATGATGATTGTTGTCACCAAGCAAACACTATTACAATAAAACATCATTAACATAAAAGGTTGTTCCAACAAAAACATAAGATAAAAATAAAGATAATATCCTTAGCATAAAAATAAGAAAGAGAGAAGCCTCCCGAGAGCATCCAGGCTTCATAGTATCTCAATCGCTAAGTAGACCCAATATCAACGGCATCATCATCTCCGTCAACCACATCATCAAGTTCCATAAAAAGGATTCAAATAGTGGAATGTGAAAGTTAAAAATAACACGGCTAAGAGTGAAAACAGTTAAAGAAAACAATACAGTTAAGAACAACACAAATAAAAAAAGAATGAAAACATAAAAAACAGTTAAGAAAAAAATTAGAAAAGAAAAAAATTAGTAAAAAAAAAATTAAAAAACGTATCCTAAAAACGTATCCCCAGCTTATCCTAACCATTTAAAAAAAATTAGGATACTCTAGAATTCGCGTATCCTAACGTATCCCGTATCCTATACGTGTCCAACAAAATTCGCGACCTCACGAGAGTATCCGTGCTTCATAGACCGTAAGTCAACTTTTTTAGCACCCCAAATTATTTCCATATGATTAATGTACTTTAACAGGTGCAATTTTATTCAATTTTGGATTACCTTTTTCCAGGCGCTATGAGTTTTATGTTAGTGTATTAATATGAATTAAAATGCTGAATAGATGTTAGGCCTGCTTGATTTGTGCTAGTCTTGGAAATATTTCTACCCCCCCCCCCCCCCCCCCCCCTCCCCCCCACCCACCCACACAAAAAAAAAAGTAGGAAAAAGAAAAACCCAACAAATCTGGAAAACAGAAAGAGGCTGTTAAAAGCAAGGAAGAGCACTGATACTGAACTCAACTCTTCATGCATATACATCATAATTGTACTAGGGTTTGTGTTGTAAAATTGCTTGATAACACTGACAGTAGTATTTGTTTCTTTCAGCTATGTTTTTGGTTTTCTTGTGTTGAATTGAACACCTCTAACACTGTACTAGAAAGAGTTTGGACAGGTCTAATTGAGAACTTTGAAATTTGTTAAGTACTTTTAAGATATTTTTTTGTTGGAGTAAAAGAATAGATTTAAAAATAAGGACACTGATGCTTTATTATTAGATAAGAAGGGTATATACTTTGGTATTCAATAGTTTTATGGAATAACACAGTTAAGGAGGCATATTTGGGATATTTGGGAGACTTCAGATTATCAAGGGTGATATAGACTTTTCTTTGATGAAAAATTGGATAACATTAAGATTTGTTACTTACTTGAGAACTATGTTACCAATACCATTGATTCCACTGGGATCTACGCGAATGGAATAAAATGGCTTTCAATTGTTACAAAGAAAATGCAAATCAACATCCACATACCTGCCTTGTGAGTTATGACTGTTAATATATCAACCTGCCTGTCATTTAAAACAATTGAGAACGGGCAAACCTATTCAACCCAATAAAGATCAGCTAAGCGTCATGATGTGCATTAATAGCAGGAGCGTGTTATAAACCAAAAAAAATAAATTCACGAACATAAATCAATCACCAACTCTCACAACAAGAATCAAACACACAAAAACACCCAATTTTGAACAAGAAATAACCCCAAAGTTAGGTTCCCTAACTGAATTTTATATAAAAACTTCATTCTCTGGAAAATACCAGCCGTGAGCCGTCCATGACAGGACTTTTTCTTATTTATACTAAAAATCTCTCAACCTAAACCTTGTTGGGCATGTACTTTCAATAGGAAATAAAATAATTTGAATTTTAATATGAATAGATTAAATAAAAATAAATTTGTCTTTGTTTCTGTTATGAAAAAAAGAGCTTCCTGCGCACCGTCCGCACATTGGTTCAAGTACTGTTCACATCAATTTTATACTCACAACCAGGTCTAAACACCATGGTTCATATACTGGGATGACATTTTACATATAAAGTTATTCTTGTACATGAACTTGGTTATTATGGGGTGCCATTTTGCAGAGGTGGGTGACTCCGCACTTGTGATTAAGGGCCCTCAGTGAAGAATCAACTGAGCTGTTTGGGGACCTCTGAACAAGACAATCATAAGTGGTGAAGATGCTGTCGTTCGTATCTGGGATACCGAGGTGAGTAACTGCATTATAAAAATATTCAGTTGCTTGGTTATTTGTGAAGGTAGTTCTGTAAATTTGTCAAATCAAATATCCCAAAACATTGGCTTTGAGTTATTATGTTCAGTTACTTGAGTCTTGGAAGTAACTTCAAATATAATTACTGTTTGATACTCTTTATTCACCTTCCTATTCGTTCTCAAAGTTTATATGTTTTGGGTTTGTGCTTTTCAAACTGGTAGACTGGGAAAATGCTCAAGGAGTCTGACAAGGAGACTGGTCATAAAAAGACGATTACATCACTTACGAAATCGACATACGGTTCACACTTCCTCACTGGTTCCCTAGATAAATCTGCTAAGGTATACTAACTCATTTTTTTCTTCATTTTTTGGATCCTTTATTTTCTATGCAAATATACTTGTCTTTTATCATAATCTGATCGGCCCCTCTGCATGTTTGTTAGCTCTGGGACATCAGAACATTGACGTCAAGACCTATGGGACCGAACGCCCAGTCAATGCAGTTGCAATGTCTCCTCTTCTTAATCATGTATGTAATGTGTAGTTATTATGGTTCCATTTATTCTACAATTTTCTGTGAATTTTGTGGTTGATGCATTATTCCCACAAGATTCGAACGTTTTTCTTCTGTTGTTTCCTCTGTTAAGCACTTGGCTTTTGGCTATGCAAAACTTCTATCATTGTTGACTTTTTGTAAATTGAATTTCAATATGGCCATATCTTGAAAACAATCCCCAGTAGACTCGAACAGCGTCCTTATAAGGAAGAGAAAGAGGGATAGGGGGGAAAGACTCGAACAGCGACCTTATAAGGAAGAGAGAAAGGGGGCGGGGGATAAGACTACATGATGTGATGGTCTCAGAATCCCACTGGGTCAACCCTTTGTCTCAAAGGCAGCTTTCTACCCTTTTTAAAGTTTTAATACTATCTACTATGCGAAAATTGTGGTACCTAGCCCCCCTTACTATGCTACAACATTTGAGCTTCTGGATCCAGAGAAGAGGGGAAGATGGTGCAACATTGAATCCTCTTATGTTACTTTGAATGGAATCTTAGCCTGCCTCCCTCAGCATAAGGACATTAGCGAAGTCGAGGGGTTTCCTTCTAACTAGTGTCTAAGAGTAAGCAAGCTACCTTCATTCTGAAAATTTGTGGTCGAGTCTTACATGCTCTTGATTGGGAATCTTTGCTCTTCTCTTTTGCATTTTAGTTCTCTGCATTCGTCGTCGTGTCCGTCCATATCCTAAAACTGGTCGACGTTAGCTGTAATGGTTTAATAGGAGGGGGTGGGTGGGTGGGCTAAAAAGGTTTTTCCCGATAAAGCAAACGATTTCTTCTGACAAGTTCAGACCAGATTAGTTGATCTTACAAAAGATCAATCGGGCGGGCTATTGGGAAGGGGTGATTAGCGAGAAAAGAATTGCTGAGAGATAGAATCTACTATATGGTCAGGAGCATGCTCAGGAGGAGAGTGGCCCTTCCTTGAATCCATCCAGTCAGAAAGGGAGGGATTTCTGATTAGGCTGCGTTTCGGGTGTTTAAACACTATCCCATTTCACTCTAAAATATTATCTAACCTTCCTAATGAGTAGAAATCCAATTCAGCTTTTTTTTTTCCCGCCATAAAAAGCAGCCGTGTACACCTCTTTTGAATTTTTTTGTTTGAAAAAGCACATAGTTTCTCCTCCTAAATTGACCTCTCCAGTTGGGAACACATGCGATATTTACCTAAATCAATAGGTTGTTGTGCGGATCCCACATTAGCCCAAAACATTGGTTTCTAACTATAAAAGTGAATGCTTGAGCTTGAGTGAGAAGAGCCTCCTCGCTTATCGACTTGAACCACTAACCTATAGAACGAAGCTATGGGACAAAATGAACTTAACTAAGGGCACCTAACAAGGAATAAAGGAATAGAGCCTTTGATCCTTCTATTGTAACTATTAATTGTTTTAACTATTGTATTGTAGCCTGTAGCTTTTAACCTTATCTTTTTTACGGGCTAAAAGGATTATATGACTATTTGATCTAGACTGAAAGCTTTGTTAAAGATGATTTATGATGTTGATATAAGTTATACCTTCTAACAAGTCTTAATATCCTTATGGGTCTTGGAAAAGATGTGATAATATTCACCACGGGGGGTTCTCAAGGGGATCAAACTACGGAATCTATTGGAATGGAGCCACTATTAAGGGTAAAAGATGTTTTGAGGTTCATGGGAATCTATGGAAAAGCAGTCATAACCAAACCAACTGGATCTATCATGGGGCTTCTAAGGTATATCAATTTCTCTTAGAAGTACGCAGTGTCCCGAGCATTACCAGACTTAACTTACAAAGTCGAGTCCCGGTAAATTTCGATGGGATCACAGTGCTCAGGATCAACAGTCCCCAACAGTCTGCTGGCCTTTAGAACCCTGTATTCATTTTAAATTCCAGAACTCGATTCTATTAACATATTGTTGGTGCGCTCGGGCTCAAGAAAAGCGTGTTTGCTTTAGTTATGAGGAATTTAAGGCAGTGCTCAATTTTCCCTCGTGTAACAGATGATCGCTAAGCTCAGACTTCCCAAAGGTTTCATTTTTACCCTTGTAAACACTCATTTAACTTCTGATCGGATCTCTGGAAGAAGCCAATCTTCAAGAAACCACATCAGTGGTATACTAGTAAACACATACTTAATATTAGGCTAGCGCTCCTCTTAAATTCCTGTATAGAGGTGACCCTACTTATTCACTATTTGCCAATCTAGGAAGTGTTTTACTCCAGAAAAGGACCTCCTAGAATGTCCTATAGTCTAGGCAGCCA
This sequence comes from Sambucus nigra, assembly GCA_949130495.1. Classification (NCBI taxonomy): domain Eukaryota; kingdom Viridiplantae; phylum Streptophyta; class Magnoliopsida; order Dipsacales; family Adoxaceae; genus Sambucus; species Sambucus nigra. The sequence continues at coordinate 604,897,737 of OX422214.1, read as the reverse complement.
CCTAATTATATAATAGTTGATCTTATTTTTGAAGTTTGCTTAAATGACTCCGTGTAGGTTATAAAAACAAAAGAAAAAGAAATGATAGAAAAGAAACAAACCCGTAAACCTATTGAAACCTAAACTGAATTGACAGAAAAAATGAAGTTGTTCGAAGCTCTCCCTCCCCCACCCTCTCTCTCTCAGTCGAATATTTTCTACACTCTCTCAGCCCTTTGTCTCTCTGGTATGACATTTCATATATGTATGTATATATATATATCTCATTTAGATTCCAAGTGACAGAGAACTAATGTTTGAAGTGAGTTCCTGGAGAACTTGTTACAAGTACTTGGTGTTACTTACTAGATGAACTACAGAACTTGTTACAAGTACTTGGTGTTACTTACTAGATGAACTACAGTAGTCACTTCTGATAGAATGTTTGTTGTTAGGTTAATGACTAAGAGTAATGCTTATGTAGATCAAATATTGGTTTACAAATATGCTTGCACATTCATGAACTTGAACATTAATTAGGAGTAAAAAATGATAAGCTCTGCAGGCTAATACTAGTTTTACTTATTACTAACCCTTAGCAGGACTGTAGATTTAAAAGCCTTAGAATATTTGTATCTACTCTCCATTAGTAAGAATATATTACTTAAAGTACGAGAGGTTTATAAAATTCAATAAGATGGACTCTTTTGAGGGGTTTTGATTTTCACATCACAAGAATTCATTTTGTATCATTAATACTACAGAGAATTAAGCTCAAGGTCATGTTCCATCCTATATTTGAATTTACAAGACACTGATTTTCAGGTTTATAAATCTAGTCCCTATGGTACAATAACATCTATTTGTATTGTCCCTTTAGAATTAGTAGTACACAAAACAAATAATTTTATTTGTTTTAGTTAAAGAGGTATGCCCTTACTCGTACTAATTTAAAACTCATTCCAAAAATAAACACAACTCCACGCCACCCCACCCACCGGAATCCTCCTCGGAACGCCGGAATCCTCGCTGAATTGTTTTTCTCTCCTCGTTTCTTTCTCTTAGTCTATTTCTTCCATTTTTTTAGTCCGCACCTGCGGCACCATTGCCAGCTCTGGAGAAAAAGGTTTTTTGCTGTAAAAAATGGAGCGTTCGCTGTAAAAAATGGAGTTTTCGCTGTAAAAAAGTGGAGGTTTTAGTGAAATAGTAAATTTATCGGTTTCAATTGTTTTGTCAAAAAATATTGAATGCGTGTTGTTGGATAGATCTCGACAAGTAGATTTCAAATATATAAATTTTGTGAATTTTAGATTTGTAGATTTGAAGTTATGAACTTTTAAAAATTTGATGGTTTTTTTTTTGTATGAGTTGTCAAATGGTATATTGATAATTTTTTATTGTCTTTTTAGTACAGGTACTAAACTTATAAAATTGTGTGGTGTGTCCTATTTTTACACACTTTTGGGTTGGGTCAAACCTTTTCTCAAAAGCCCCTTAATACTATAATGTTTCAGATGAATAATTAACTCTAATAAAGTCTTTCAATTGTGAAGTGAAAAAATTTGTGTACATTTCATATGTTAGGAGTATAAACTTCCTTATTATTATTTTTTTAAAGTCATATGAAGGTATAAACTTAGTTTGATCAAAATTAATAGTTCGGCGGGGTATTATATATTAGTGTGATAGTTTAAGTATTTCTTGCAAATTGCTCTAAGTTTAGAATCACTCTAGATAATCTTTTAATCTATCTTGATTCCCATTTTCAACTGTAGTATTACTTTTTCTGTATTTAAAACCTACCATTTTGCCTAGTGAAATGTAACATATTTTGTCCCATGCTCTCTTTCTCTCCCTCTCTCTCCCCGCCCCGTTCCGTATGTTGATTTCTTTTTCCTTTAAATTTGAAAGTGATCATAGTTTTTTTTTTGGCAGTGTTACTTTCAAATAATGAACCATTCATAATTTGTGTGTTCAAATACACAACAAGATGCATGACTGACACATTACCTCTAAGAACATAAAATTTATTTATGTCATGGTATATAATGATGCATTGATAATTCTATCATCTTTTACGCTCTTGTATCCTAGTATACAATCAAGATGCGAAACCCGTCGCCTTATTATAATATCTTCCACGTATAATCTATTTTTCCTTTATGATTGGTGAACTGCTGGTCCAATTGCTTGGTGTTCCCTTCACTCTTGAATGAAGTTTGTGTATCTGATTTAAAATAAAAGCCTTTGTTTTTCTATGCCGAAATTTATTTCTTTTATGTTTTACAGGTGGTGCTTGGAGGTGGTCAGGATGCATCATCTGTTACAACAACTGATCATCGTGCTGGGAAGTTCGAGGCCAAATTTTATGACAAGGTAGCCCCAAACAAAAACAAATTTAATTAATGATTTGGATATGTGTGGTTCTATGGATGTGTAAATACATCTCGATTAACCATGGACCTCCCTATTGTTTATAGATCCTTCAAGAAGAAATTGGAGGCGTGAAAGGGCTTTTTGGACCAATAAATGCTTTGGCATTCAATCCTGATGGAAAAAGGTAATGGGCTGTCACTTAGTGTTGCCTATCACATTTTAGGCTAGCTCCTCAATTTTAGAGTTTAGTCCATTTGAGATTTATAGTTTCTCCATATCTCGTTTAGATGCTATTATCATAATGTTTATCCAATGGTTTTTCTTCTTTTTGGAATCAAATTCCAGCTTTAAGTTTTGACAACTTATCCTTGCGCAATTATTATTATAGGTTTTAGGCTTTAGTCCCACTTTGAAAGTTTTAATTGTCAACCATCCCATGTATTTTTATAAATGTAATTAGTCCCATAACCTCTCATAACTGCCTTCAACTGCCCTTTATTTCCTTAGAAAATGACACATGTCCCATGATCTTTTTAACCGCCACTCAATAAGACCGACAACTAAAAATGAAAATACTTGGGATGGCATGCAATTAATCAATCCCACATGAGACTAAACAATCCCTTATTACCTAGTGATGTCAGTTTTTTGTGTTTATTGTATGCATGATGTTGTTTGACCTTCCTTGATAACAAAATGGTAAATTACAAAAATCTTCTAATACTGCTCCAACTGATTACCTCAGCACTTTAGTCTATTCTATTATGGTTTCATCCATATTTTAGTAGAATATAGTCATGTGTCTCATGCCTGTTCAATATTTTTATATGACTACAATACCTTATAATTGTTTAATTCATAAATTAAATACTGATTATTTCAATTAAAAATTAAATTAAAAGAATTACAACTTAATCCTCGTCCTCGTCCTCGTCCTCGTCCTCTCCCTCCCCATCCTCCTCCCCTTCCATCTACACCGCCCTGCCACCTCCGGCAGTCTGGCACTATAATAAAAGCAATCGCAACCACCAAACATCTAATCTTTCCGGAGAAAAAGAGGCGGCAATGAAATGGCTACTGAAATTCAAATTGTGGATAATGTATATAGAGATCTCTATATACATTATCAGACAGAAAGGGTGCAGTGGTGGCGCAAGGCGGCGAGCGAGATAGGCACACAATTGTTATGTTTGCAGACAAACTGTGAAGTGGGGTTGGGGAGAGAGAGATTGCCATGGTGTTAGTTATTCACAAATAGAAAAAGAGCACTTTTAACTTAATTAAGGATATATTTACCTTTTTTCTGTTCTGTTAACACCGGACGTAGGCGATGTGTAACACATCTAAAGTTTGGGGACAAATTGTCGGGGGAAAAGTGCAGGGGCAACCTATTGGAGAAGTAAATGAAGTGGTGAGAAAAATGTAATTTATCTCGAAATATATTTAATGCGGCAAAATGGCTTCGTATCGAAGTTTCTTTGTAGAGCATATAATCTTTCAAACAGACACTGCAAGAATTTCTATTAGGTTAGGAATACTGTCATGGTGATGGTCTTGGTTCAAAGACTCGGCCTATATTGATTTTGGCACCCAATGTCTTGAAACCATAATTGATTAACAGTATCTATATATTGACGAAAATAACTAGAGCGGGCATGATGAATCAAGTTTTTTTACTGAAACGGGCAATTCACCAAGTCAACACCAGGCCCTATTATTTTTATTTCAAATTTTTATACTCTAAAGAATGTGTAGTATCAATACTGAGTAAAAAATCCGGTCTTCTTGGAACCATGGTGGTTAACTCCTGTTACGACAAACATCTTTTGTTTAAGTTTATATGAGACTGAATATTGATCTTGTCTGTCTATCGAGATACTATTAAGATTCCTTCCAAACCAAATTATGAGAATTTTTCCATAATGCTAAGGTTTTTCTTAGGATCAAGCATAATCTATCTACTATTATAAAGAACCTGTTTGGGTGTTTCAAAGTGATACAAGAACGTCCATCTTCTGTGTTGTACAAAATGCGGAATTTTGTTTACAAGTTCCTTCATGCCCTGGGTTTACTTTCAAAGCATTTCCCATCTACCCTTTTTTTTCCGCTGTGTTTTTATTCAAGTCATTAAGCATATATGTGTTGCGTGGATTAGTTTATTTACAGTTTTAAGGTTCACCAGAATTGATAGAGGTCTTCACCCCACCCCCCACCCCCTGCGAAAAGAAAAAGAAGGTACTAGAAAGACGGAATAAACAAGATAATACATCTCTTGATTGTTACTTTCATATACATCTTTTTTCCTTCTTATTTTACTTTCTTAATTTTGTCATAAAAATTCTTTCATGCTTCAACTCATCCTGTTTTTGCTGTCACAAGTGTGCTATCAGTATTGTCTCTGTAGCATCATCTATTAGATTGTTCTGTTTCTGTTATCTAATTCTCTTTCGCCTTTTACTTTTATATTTATTTTTTCAGTACTGCCATTCAAAATCTGACCTCTGCTTGATTTTATACTAGGTTAATAGGTTAATTTAGATGTTTAGTCATAGATCCCTAGATTTGGTGAACTTTGAAATTTTTGGTTCGAACTTTTAACATACCCGTGTTTTTTAGAACTGAAAAGTATGCGGTCCTGTCTAGAAAATATCAGCGCGAGCTGTAAAATATTAGCACTAGGCAAACTAAATCTTAAAAAACATGGGTTTTTTTCACTACAATATATTAACAGTAGGGACAGAGACCACATGGGTCCATTCTTTATTAGCAAGAGTATACTTGTCATAAAAATGCTGTCCACGTCTACTCTAATCATATGAAATTGACCTTAATCAAACCCTAGTTTTTCTTAGTTTTAACTTGTATTTTTTTTGTGTATACACAGTTTCTCAAGTCGTGGTGAAGATGGGTATGTGAGATTACATCACTTTGATCAGGACTACTTCAACTTCAAGATTTAGAATTATAGCATCACATTGGCCATTTTTTTAACCTTTTCAGCCATTATAATTTGTTGTAATGGGATTGCAATCCATCGGGTTTGGTTTTTATTTATTGAAACATATGTTTTGCAGAAGATGTTACATTATCACTTTCTATAGGAAGGTTTTGAATGGAATTGATATATTAGACCCCCATTTTTGCCAAATGATCTAATTTGGAACATTAGAGCGATTTTATATGTTGGATAGAAAAGAAAACTTAATTATATACTTATATGCTTGTGAATATGATATATGGTGGTTACAAAGGCATATTTATCCGAGTTTCTCTATATGTAGAGATTCTTATTAATGTAAATTATGGACTGGCACTTGAAAAATAAATCCCATGAGGTATTTGAACTTATTTTTCCCAATGGTATTATATACTTTTCTATTTGGCAAAGTACATAAAACACTCAATTTCAAAATTTTGCAAATAATCCCTCGAATGTGACAATAATCCCTTGAACAAATATCCATGGTTGAGGACTTGTATTGATGTTTCATAGAACCAGGAAGGAAGTCTTTGTAGAAATCCATTCTTTTACAACATTTAAGAGTGATAAATATTTTGCTTGTGAGGGTCTGTTTGATAACATGGATGTGAAAATGTTCTAGTAATTTTTTTCTTCTCTTTGTTATGGCAAATGTGTATGCGAAATTATCTGAAGCAAATGAAGGCTATCATATCAAACATAGCAAAAGGATCCTTATTTTCCCCTTGATTGTAATACTCAAGTGGTTTTTCCCACCTTTACTTCTCATCCTCGTAGAGCTTATGCATGTTCACGACTTACTCAGCCTTATAACTTTTTTGATAAGGAGAGGAATACCTATATAAACTATTTAGATGCTTGGGGATGTTTTCCCCCATCTTACAAGGCTCATTCCTCCCGTCATTAACTTATGCATGCCACTCATTACCACTTTTGTAATGAGCTTCATTCCTATTCTAATTTGGCATTATGGGAGTCAGTTCACAGTGGTTATTTCACTTTAGACCCTTTAGAGGATACCTTCAAGTATCTTGAGAGTTTAGTCCAAAATGGATTAGATATTGGATATTACTCCCTTCCGCTAATTTCTTCTGCAAGTGATGCAGGCACAACCTTAGACCCACTTCACTATTTTTCTCACCTTTCCCTTCAGATTTTCTTGAGGGGACAAGCCTTGGATAATTTTCATGGGGAAATTATGACTATCCATCACTTCGAAGATGATTTTCCCATCCCTCAAGCCCAAATTTCTTTCTCCATCATGATATATCCCTATTTCATTAGAAGGTCAAGGTAATATGAGGCTGATTTTTAAGACCATGAATGTAGGATGGGTATTCAAGATAATGTTTTGCAAGGGCTAACTGTTCTTTAGAGGATTGGAACGAGTTCTCCTCTATTTACCATCTTCAAGAGAATACTCCTGAAGACAGTAACCTTGATGATCTCTCTTTAAAGGAAATAGTCCTTCATTCTGAGGTACATTATCAGGATGTTGAGGGCCTTATTCGAAGGTTGGGGGGGGGGGGGGGGGGACCAATTCTTTTTTAAAGTGTCTAGAGATCTTGCATACTTGGATGTAGAGCAAGAAGAAATTCCTTGTCTACGGAGTACTTTCCACATGCGTACTTATCCACTTGTTATTTTTCAGTTCGAAGAGGCTGATATTCCTTCTTTGTTTTGTTCTTCCATCATTTGTGATTTTTTTTTTGTCATTTATGGAAGAAAGTCTTTTATTTTGAATGCTTGTGTATGGTTTCCTTTTTACTAAACCAATTGCATTATTAGTATATGCTTTAGACTAGTATAATTATGGGATTTAACCAGTTTTATATAATTTTTGCCTAATAATAATAATAATTTCTAGCCACTTCGAACTTAGAACCAAACATAGTACATTAGTTTAAGACTTTGAAAACCCTTAAAGTATTGAAGATTAAAAGTTTATTGATACGCATGAATTTTATTGGCAGTGGACACACCAAATCTCATAACTCGTGTAAAATCATTCAAATGATGACTTTTAGTTGCCAAAATGATAATCAATTTGAATCTAGGCAACTTTTTGTGATTTTGTTTTAGCCAATGCATTTGGTTTGTCTTGTGATGATGACCATTTGATTTATGGTATATTTTATGTCATTATTTTACTAAAAACTAGTCATAAGAAAATTTTGGGATTTTATAGCCACTAAAATTGCCGCATGTCTCTCCATTTCCCTATAACTTTACTTTTTGGAGGGAAACTTTTTCAAAGCCATGTGTTATAAACCACTCAGTTCACTTTTGCACCAGAAATGAAGTTAGTAAGCTTTTTAAGCTTATTTCTTTTCCATTCTCTTTTTTTCCATCCTCTTTTCTCTCTAGCAAGCTCTCAACCCCCAAACACAGTTTCCACTTTCTTCAAAATCCTTCACTAAAAATGGCGTTCAGTTCATCAGAAGTACACAATTTTTTTTGCCTTTGAAGAGAATATTAATAGCCTTTGTTCTTATGATGTTGTTTTTTGGGGATATCCTTTTCCCCATTAAAGTTTCTAGTGGAATAGAGCTCACCCTTATTGGTCCTCATTTTCCCTAAGAACTTCCATTACAAGTGTCTGCTACTATTCAAGGTTGGAGAATACAACCTCCTTGTTCAAGCATTGTACACTCTCTAAGCACCTTCCTTATTCAAACTTAGGTTTTGGCCCAAAAGGTTGGACTACAACAAGTTAGACAAGGAAAACTAGACCAAATAGGTGCCAAGGATGGTGGATCTCAAATGCAATGATTTAAAAAAGTTTGGCATTTTCTATATTGTTAAACTCTATAAAAGAAGACATAGAGTTTTGTCAATCTTCCATTTCTAATGCCATTGATTTTTAGAACTTTTCTTTCAATAATTTCAAATTCAATTTTGGCTTCCTTCAAATTCAGGGGATTTCAACCTTAAGTCTGCTTATAACTGCATCAGGCGGGCTAGACCTTCGGCTCAGAGCTGGAAATTTATATGGTCTAATTTCTGTCCAAAAAAAAATTCCATATTTGTTTGGAAAGTCATGCATAAAGTCATTCCTACTGATGAGATTATTCAATTTATTGGTATTAAACTTGTTTCCCGTTTTAGGAACTGTGAAGAAGATGTTGAAACTCTAGAACACCTGCTGTGTAAATGTCTCATATCTCAAGAAGTTTGGAACTTTTTTGGGTCTAGACTTGGTATCAAGATGAAAATGGTCTCTTGCAGGGCTCTTCTTATGTCTTGGTGGTTGAACATGCCAAATAGAGATCATCAATCCTTCATTTTTTCAAATCTTCCAAAACTAATCATGTGGGAAATCTGGAAGGCAAGAAATCTAAAACATTTTGAGAACTATCCCGTGTCAGCTAGATCCATCACTAATAATGTAATATCAACTTTAACTGATTTATGCTCAGTTCATGTTGACGCGACTTAATATTTGTCTCAAAAGTGCGTACAATCTAGGCTCAAGTGCAAGCCTGTCGCTCAAGTAATAAACCCGGTAAGTCGGGATCGTATCCATAGGGATCGAGATTGCCAAATAGTAATAAGAAAAATTATTAAATCTTGAAATGATTTCGTAAAAGAAACGAAAAGATGATTAAAAATTGGGAAAATTTCTATTAAAAAATTAATTAAGAAAAACAAACTAAAAAGTGCAAAAGAAATTAGATCTGACAAATGGGAGAAAATAGGGTAGGGTACAATCCCTCAATCCTTAACAAATTACCGTATAGAATACTAGAATTGTAAATTAAAATTATTGACTAGATCCGGTCTTTATACATTCTAAGCATTACATATATGAGGGATCTAGCCCGCATCATATTAAATCAAAGATAGATATAAAGCGGTGAATGAATCCAGTCTTTATATATTCTAAGCATTACGTATATGAGGTTCAAGCCCGCACCATACGAAATCAAAGGTAAATATAAAGCGGTGCTTTCACGATTCAATCAATATTTTAATTTAACCTCTATTTTCTACATAAATAATTTGCCTTGGATTGAGTTCATGTACCCCAACCCTTGGGAATTTAGCTACTCATGATTTGGTTCAAGCATAAATTCACACACAAAATTATGGATCTACAAGACATGAGAAATAATTTGCAAATAATAAAAATAGAGAATGGAAAGATATTACTTGAATTCAGCAACAAAAATGGAATTGGAATCCAGAATTTCTTACAAACTAGGGTTCATGAAAACTCTTGAAGGAATATAAAATTTGCTCTCAAAATCTAACCCTAAAATTCAATCTAGCACTTCTAACCTACTCCTAACCTAGCCTCTCTCTAGCAACTCTCCTCTGAAAATGAGGTAGGGCTTGGTCTTTTATAGCACCAAGTTGCACGAATTTGGCATCAAATTTCGCTTGTGGCACAAGTTTTCCAAGAGTTGCACTGCATTAAATGCATAATTAATTACAGAAATCCGCACATCCAGACTCTTCATTATCGCGCAACTTCAAAACATCGTAACTTCTTCGCCGTAGCTCGGATTGAGGTGCCGTTTTTTCCAGTATTCTTGTAATTTAGATCTCTTCAACTTTCTAGTTGGCCCCACCTTCTGAATAAGGCTGAAAATTATGAAAATGCCCTTCAACTCTCCTTTTCTTGGTTTCTTTCACTGTTTTGAGTTCTCCTTCGCACTAACTTGCGTGAAATACCTGTAAAACACATGAGAAATACACTAAACACGAAATACTTGCCAAAAAAGGTTAGTAGCATAAATAAGAGACAAATCCAAGCTAGATACACGGCACGGGATCATAAAAATACCGAAATTAAGGGGATAAATGTGAAGAATATGTGCCTCATCACACCCCCTAACTTAGAACTTTGCGCGTCCCGAGCAATGTAAATGAAATTAGCCAAAATTCTACTCTTGAAAATTCTTTTATTAAAATAAAATTCCACTTTCGCAGGCAAGCGATTGCATTTAGCGTATGCAACAAGCCTTTAAACCCCTAGGTTACCCTAGTAGGACGAGTTTTGTCTCGTGAGGGTTTGGAGTGAATTTACCCACAAAATTCTTTATTGACTCAAATAAATATCAAAATATTTAAAAATTGTACAATTTAAAATTTTCGTAAAATAATCACTATCAACTCATATTCAACTGTCTCAAACCATAGTGTGTGTGTGCAAAGCCAAAAATTTAACCTCAAATTTCCACCGATTGAGCATTACGTTACTTTCCGAAAATTCGTTTTGATTCAAATTCTTACGGATGCACTCACAAACGAATCACTCGGATTGTGGCTATTTTCTCTCGGTATGCATGATATAAAGAGTAAATATAATGGACACAAATTCATGCATACAAAATTGAAAAGAAGGAAATTTATGGTGAAAAGATCTCATCATCGGATTACAGTTATTAGAAAACGGGAACATCACCTCTAGTTCACACCATTTAATCTCTCATATTATCTTTTCATGTCTTAGCTCTCCATGCGGTAATTAATTTCGCCATTCGGACTCAGTTAGGACTTTTTGGGTTAAAAGGTGTAAAGGGTAAAAATGAGAATAAACGGAATGTTCGGAATTGGAAAATGTCCTTATGATGTCCATTTGTGCTTTTTCGGGCATTTGCTCATTTTTCTCTTTCTCTTTTTTTTCTTTTTTTTTTCATTTTTTCTTGCTATTTTTCTTTTTTGTTGAGCATTTCTATTTTTTTCTTCTTGCCCCTTTTTATTGCACAATTTGGACTTTATTTGATGAATTTTCTCAATTTTCACAATTCCGGGCTATTTGGTTTTTCGGGTTATCAAACGAAAGGAAAATATTTTATTAGGCTCAACTTGGGTTGCAAAGGGATAATTTTTCACAACTTTTTTATGGCTAATATTTTTGGGTTAAACAAAAGAGGGCCTACTTCATTGTCCAAATTGCTAATCACATTACCATATGCATCTCGAGATTAATTAAGTTTAGAGATATATTTAGCACGTATTTCGAGACAACATTTCACACATTTCCCATAACCGATCAAAACAAAGGATTGAGATCATCAACGACTTATTAAAACGCTGAAAAGAACTTTGAGTTAATCATAAACTCGGATTGATTTAAAAACTCAAAAAGATCGAAAGGCTCGAAATCTCACCGGGTTTGATCAATCTCCACACTTATTCGTAAAGTCGTCAATTTTCTTTCAATTTCCATCTTCGGTCAATTTTGGCTTAGTGCATTTTGATTGTTAACAATTTGAGACTTTAAATAGAATAAAGGTGATATTTTTGAAAAATTTTAAATTCCAATTTTTATTTATTTTGAACAAAAATATTTTTGGCTTTTTCTTAATTTTTCATTTTTTTTTTTATTTTCTAAAAAAAACACACTTGGAAAGAACATGTGATCGAATCAATGAATCTAAACAATAAATGGGAAGAATATCCCACACCCCCTAACTTAAATGTTGAATTGTCCTCAATGCAAATCAAGAACACAACATAAAGAGAGGAAAAGAAAGATATTACCCAAATGGAGCGATCCCCGATGAGTGCGAGTCCATTGAATCTACAAAACATGTTAGAACCAAGCATAGCAAAAAGAATAACAAAAACTCTAACTCTCAAAACTAGACTATAATAAAAGAGAAAAAGAAAAAGAAAAAAAAAACTAACTATTTACAACCTAACATTTGAACACCTAATAAATCATACACTAAAAGTCGAAAAATTTGAGGGTCCACCCAAAATACAATTTGACTTTGAGGGATTAATGGTGTACCCTCATTAGGATGCATGCCTCCCAAAAAGTAAGAATTCCGTTTGAAAAACGGAAGGCATGTGCAAGGTTTAAAAAATGAACCATCACCAATTACAAAATTTAGGGGGATAATGAAGGATTTTGGTGCATAAGAGGACAAGTCCCATTGGGATCCAAGAAATATAGAATCACGTTCCAAAGATTTTTCAAGTAGTATGGGGAGAGGGGCACACAAAAAGGAACAATCCATATTAGAAAACAATTTAAGCATAGAGTGCTTGTCCTCATAAACCGGAAAATGATCATCTTGTTTCATAGCACGTGTGTTGGTCTCTAAGTCGGACGATATTTGAGTCGTATCTTCAAGTAACTCCGAAGACTCAAATGGTATGGGTGAAGGTTTGGGAAGGAGGAATGCATCAATTCTATTGTCCCACTCGCTTTCGTCCAAATGACAAATTTAGGCCCAGAAAGATTGGACTTCATCATTTAGGCTCGCATCCACCGGTCCGAACTCGCGCTCAAACTATGCTAGGCTCAACTCCTCTAGCTCTCTCTCTTGCTTGGTGTCCTCAAAAAATTTTCCCTCAAAATTTTCAATTGGATCTGGTGGAGTGACACGTCTAAGTGTGTGGCCCGTAAGATGAAGCATCTCAAAATAACATTCCCATACAAGAAGCGGATCAACATCCTTAAGACATTCATCCAATTCTTGTGATGGATTTAATGGTTCGATAATAGTGGGGACACAAGGAGACAAATGATCTTCAACCTCAAGAGGTTTTGAAATATTTATAATAGGTTGAGATTCAAAAGAACTTGGATCAATTTCAATGATTTCATTCTCAAAAGTATTAGGTGAAGCGCAAGTCTCGACCTTTTCTAAGTTGTCCAAATAATCATTCAAATCCTTGCAAGTTGCTATAATTTTCGACTCGAGAACAGCACGGTCATTAGATTGCTTTTTTAGATCAAGTAAGAGTTCTTCCAAAGTAGGCTTTCTTGGTTCTAGCACCTCAAATTCCTCATTTGGTTGAAAACTTACTTCATCTTCAAAACTATCAGAAAAAAAATCCTCACTGGGTTCAAATAATGCATCTAACTCTTTCTCCCAATAACGATTTTTTTCGCGATATTCTTTTTCAAGTCTTTCTTCTTCAAGCAATTGCTTTTGATAAATTTGGAGTTTCTCAGCACTAGGCTTGTATTTAATATAATCATCTTTAGTGATATTGATCCAATGGTCATAAGTCTTAAGTGCCTCCTCTTCCTCACTATTAGCATAACAATTAAAGCCACCAAAAGAGTTAAAATAAGACATTTCAAATTGGGCAATTCAAGAACGTGACACCCATTTTTTTTTTCAATTTTTGTTATATTTTTTTTTTTCGAAATCACTTGTAGATAAAAATAACTTTCTTAAAAATTTAACAATTTCAATCCCCGGCAATGGCGCCAAAAACTTGACGCGACTTAATATTTGTCCCAAAAGTGCGTACAATCTAGGCTCAAGTGCAAGCCTGTCGCTCAAGTAATAAACCCGGTAAGTCGGGATCGTATCCACAGGGATCGAGATTGCCAAATAGTAATAAGAAAAATTATTAAATCTTGAAATGATTTCGTAAAAGAAACGAAAAGATGATTAAAAATTGGGAAAATTTCTATTAAAAAATTAATTAAGAAAAACAAACTAAAAAGTGCAAAAGAAATTAGATCTGACAAATGGGAGAAAATAGGGTAGGGTACAATCCCTCAATCCTTAACAAATTACCGTATAGAATACTAGAATTGTAAATTAAAATTATTGACTAGATCCGGTCTTTATACATTCTAAGCATTACATATATGAGGGATCTAGCCCGCATCATATGAAATCAAAGATAGATATAAAGCGGTGAATGAATCCAGTCTTTATATATTCTAAGCATTACGTATATGAGGTTCAAGCCCGCACCATACGAAATCAAAGGTAAATATAAAGCGGTGCTTTCACGATTCAATCAATATTTTAATTTAACCTCTATTTTCTACATAAATAATTTGCCTTGGATTGAGTTCATGTACCCCAACCCTTGGGAATTTAGCTACTCATGATTTGGTTCAAGAATAAATTCACACACAAAATTATGGATCTACAAGACATGGGAAATAATTTGCAAATAATAAAAATAGAGAATGGAAAGATATTACTTGAATTCAGCAACAAAAATGGAATTGGAATCCGGAATTTCTTACAAACTAGGGTTCATGAAAACTCTTGAAGGAATAGAAAATTTGCTCTCAAAATCTAACCCTAAAATTCAATCTAGCACTTCTAACCTACTCCTAACCTAGCCTCTCTCTAGCAACTCTCCTCTGAAAATGAGGTAGGGCTTGGTCTTTTATAGCACCAAGTTGCACGAATTTGGCATCAAATTTCGCTTGTGGCACAAGTTTTCCAAGAATTGCACTGCATTAAATGCATAATTAATTACAGAAATCCGCACATCCAGACTCTTCATTATCGCGCAACTTCAAAACATCGTAACTTCTTCACCGTAGCTAGGATTGAGGTGCCGTTTTTTCCAGTATTCTTGTAATTTAGAGCTCTTCAACTTTATAGTTGGCCCCACCTTCGGACTAAGGCTGAAAAATTACGAAAATGCCCTTCAACTCTCAATTTCTTGGTTTCTTTCACTGTTTTGAGTTCTCCTTCGCACTAACTTGCGTGAAATACCTGTAAAACACATGAGAAATACACAAAACACGAAATACTTGCCAAAAAAGGTTAGTAGCATAAATAAGAGACAAATCCAAGCTAGATACACTGCACGGGATCATAAAAATACTGAAATTAAGGGGATAAATGTGAAGAATATGTGCCTAATCACATGTGTTTAAAGATAGATGTAAAGCTGATGATAGCTATGCTATATCGTGGTTCCAGATCAGAATCAAACAGGATCAATTGAAGCTTACAAAGTGCGTCTGGTCTAAACCAATTCAAGGATTGTTTAAGCTCAATGTAGATGGTGCATCCCAGGGTAATCCAGGTCCAAGTGGTATTTGAGGTGTATTAAGAGACTTAAAGGGCATTTTGTAGGGGGATTCAATAAATTCATTGGGGTTAGTACGTCTTTAATTGCTGAAGCTAATGAAATTATGGAAGGTATTAACATGTGCAGGAATCTTAAGATTAATTTGGAGCTCATTATGGTGGAATCAAATTCTAAAATCTTGGTTGAATTGATTGTAAACAAAGGTAAACCTCCATGGGCTATTCAGGACATCTGGGATAACATTCTCTCAGTCCAGTCTCTTAAGATTTCACATCGTTGGAGATAATTTAACACTGTAGATGATTCATTGGCTTCGATGGCTGCTTCTTCTCAAAACTCTGTTAATTATAGGTCCTTTTCTTCTCTCCCTGGTTTGATAAAGGGATTTCTGCAAATGGATAGAATAGGTATCCCTCATTTTAGAAAAAATTCTGTGTAATGGGGTTATTTATAAAATCCCAAATTTTCTTTCCATCAATTCTTATTTCTTTGTAAAGGGGATATTTATAAATCCCCCCATTTATTGCTTTCAAGCTAGAGTATTGGGCTCAACCTCTAGTTTTCATTATGTGCGAGCTATTGCCTATTTTTAGGCTTGGTTGAATAATATTTGTGGGGGTACCATCCCTCTTTTCCAATTCAATTTTGGAATAAAAGGTCGCACTATACTGGATGTATGATAACTGATTGTCTTTAAATATGTGGGGGATGAAGTTCATCCATTTATGTCAAAAGTTAATCTCCATTGTTCACTTCCAAAAGCCAATCCAAAGTTGCCTTATTCCACCTTTAAGAATACTCACATGCAAGGCGGTGCTCAAGTCAGTCAAAAGGATTATTTTTGCTTCCTTTTATTTTGGCTATCTTGGCATGTAGTTTGTGTCAAACCCCAAAGGGTGATTCTTGAGTATTCCTTCTTAGTAGCCCAATTTGCAAAGGGCAAAGAAGTAACATTAGCCCCTTATATTTTGGGATCTCATTATAGAACTTGTTATGGACCCATTTAATGTCAATCAATATGGGCCAATTTCTCTCTTAGAAGTGTAGCTTTATTCCCATTTTTAAGAAATTATCCATCATCCAATAAAGTCCAAGTATAGTTATTTTTGCACTTACTATCGCTCCAAACCCTCACGTAAGAGCTTCAAAGAGATTTTTAGGGTAGCTTTCTCATGTGTTTCTCAGAAGGAAGGCTTAGGGGGAGATATTGTTAATGCAATAATCATTAAGATTCATTCACTCAAATATCACATCTCATTTATGGCTTTGGCTGAGGCTGAAAAGACACTTTATCTACAGACAAAGCCCATTTTTTAGTTAAAAAGATGAAGTTTCCAAGGGTTCGCAAGACTTGGGAGGCATTCAAAGAAGGAAGTCTTCCTTTGTATCTGAGAAGGAAGAATTGGATATATAACTGTCTAGGGTAACTAGATGCAAACCTCATGGAAGAAGAATATTATCAACAGAAAATTGGCTAAATGGTAGGAGAAATGCAAGTCTCCAATAATTAAGGTGCTCAATTCGAAGCAACAGAAGCCTAAATCTAATCCCAAAATCTAGCTTATGGAAACTTTTGGACCAATTTCAGGTCTCTTATATTTAAGCATTTGTGTTAGAATGTAAATTTTCCAATGTCTTAATGAAATTATGCATTTTGTTCATTTTGCCTTGCTTCCCCAATAGTTAGATAATAAGGCTTTAAGAATATGGCATTTGTCTTTCTCATGTTAACAAACCCATTAATGTTTATTAAATTGTATGATCCTCCTTTAAATACTCTATGAATTTGTAATGCCCTTCCCATTTTGGGAACCATTTTCCATAGGCAATATCTTTCGAACCTATAGGTAGGATAGTCTTCTAAACCAAGTACCCTTACTTAAAGGTTCTTTATTTCACTTTATTATTATAGTTTCTACTTATTTTCTTCTTTTGGATTAAGATGTTGATCAAAGCTCTCGACTCATCTTCAACTTTGTTTTTCAATTCCATGTATATTGCTTGATCATCGCCTTCAATTGTTAGATTATTTTGGGCTACCACTATTAGTAAAACATCATGCCAATAAGTTAAGGCATATGGTGTTATTCCAGTACTTGACCTTTTAAAAGTCCTATAAACCCACATCACCCCTCGAAACAAATTGTGCCAATCTCTTGGATTCTTCTCAATCATTTTGCTTATATTATCTTTAATTATTTTGTTAGTGGCATCAGCTTGGCCATTTGATTGAGTATAGTATGGTATTTACTGTTTTAGGTTTATGCCTAACTTTGAAGTCAACTCTAACACCATTTCTTATTTGAATATAATTGCATTATCTGAGGTTATGGTTTCTAGAATCCCAAACCTATATACAATGTCTTGTAAGAAGTCTACTAATTCATTTTAGGTGATTGACCTAAAAGCTTTAGCCTCTAACCTATAACCTCTAACTTCTTAGTGAAGTAATCGGTTGAAACCAAAACAAAACTGTATAGCTTTGAAGATGGGGGTAAATCTTGCCAATTACATCAATTGCCTATCCTCTAAATGGCCAAGGTTAAACCCTTTATTGCAAGTCAACTACAAACATATCTTTTAAACGGGCATGTTGTTGACACTTTTGGCATCTTTTTAAAAATTCAATGCAATCCTTTAAAATGGATGGCCAATAAACCTTAATAACTATATCATCTTTGGGCCAACCTCGTGAGCTCTACAAAGTCCCTCATGGACTTATGTTATGGTTATTAATCCTTTACTTTTATTTAGGCACTCTAGGATTATCCCATCAACATCTCTTTTGAATAATAACATAGTTGGTTTCTCTCAACCTCACAACCCTATAGGTTTTAATATTTTCATCATTTAAATATTCCTTAACTAGTTTTCTCTAATCTTCCTAAACATCAATATTTTTAATTTCCACTATGTGCCAACTATTATGTAGAAAAGGCAAGAAGCCACATATAGAAATGATTTTAATTTGGCTTTGAATTCATTATAAAGTGTGAAATCTAGCAAATTTGGCAATTTATTGCCTTCTTCATTTAAAAACCTAGGAATACCAAATTTGCAAACAAATTTAATCCCACTTGGTTTTATGGAGTCAAGCCCACGTGGACACATTTATATTCACCAATTAACTATTTTATAACCAATTTGGAATCACCAAAGACTTCTATGACCAAAACATTATAGTTTTGAAGGATTTCCAATCCCATTATTATAGCCTTATATTTCACTTGATTATTCTCACATTTGTTTTCTTCCAACCTGTATCCATATTTTTTCTAATGTGTTCATGGAATTCAATAACTATCATTATGTTTAATGTAATTTCAGTCTTCAAACCATAAAACCACAACTATCATTTTTAGGCTCTTGCGAACGATGGCTTTCTCGTAAAGGAGATTGTTCCTTTCGTATCCGTTTTATGGGCACCCTCATATTTTCAATAAAAATCAACATACTCACGGGCAATGGTTCTTACATGTAAAAATCCCCCCATAGTCAACATCTATGAAGATGACAAGATTGATGGGAGAACATCTCTTTTAGCTCAAATATAACATCAAAAGTTACATTTTAAAAGAATTATCGCATACGTGTGTAGAGGCATATACAAAGTGAATTGATTAAGAAAATCAAATGTCAAACAACTTTATGCAAGCATGATTAAGAACAATATATGCATTGAAAATCATAATCAAATGTACTTGCCATATGAAAACATGGAATGAAGTGGATTTAAACACACTAAGATACCATACAAAATGTGTAAAACTAAACTACAGATAAACTAAAAATCTTTTGAGTTTTTAAACATTTTTCCAAATTATGCCAATTTTAGAAAAAACACAAAAGAAAAACAAAATCTTATTTTATTTTTTAATAAAACCCAATAAAATAAAATAAACATGTCATAACACTAGCAATAACATATCGCATAAATCACAACACTAGTGTATGATAAACATGCAATCACAATCACAATCACAATCACAATTATAATCACAATCACTCATAAGGTATAACATGGAATGAATCTTGTGAAAGCAAACGAGAATCAACCAGTCTAACATTTAGTTCCTTTATATAGTATTTCTCACCATAGTCAGCGTGGGTTATTGACGATGATCCAAGACATGTGACATGACGAGGCGCTTAGAATGGGAATGTTGAAGGAGGAATCGGTATCTATGAGGGGAATGGAGAAGGAGGAAGATTTGGAGGAGGAATCGGCATCTGTGAAGGGAAACCGGGATACATTGGGGGCTGCAGGGGCATACGACCGGTTAAAAGGGACAAAATTTGTGAAAGTTTCTCATTTACGCCTCCCAATTCATTTCAAAGCCCCATTATATCCCCTTCAATCCTAGATTGACATTCATCATTAGACGCAAAATCCTTATTAACAGAAGAAAGATTGTCCACGAGAGGTGTGGTATGTTTGAATCTTATTTTTTACATATGCGACCCCAAACCTCTCATCCTCCCTCTATGGTCCTTCCTTAAGGTCTGTGCGAGGGCATCATTGTCAATGTCGTCGAACGGGCTTAAAGCTGACTGACTACTCATAGACTCTATTGATTCTAGAGTCTTAGTCAAGTGAGGAGTGAATTTACTATTTTTGTCTTGTCTTGCATGCACGTACAAGTTGGCCCTATTCGGTAGCTATCCTTCATTTGGTCTGCCTTTTGTGTTTCTCAGCCACTCGTTCTTTAATTCTTCATAAGATTTCGAGCCAAGCCGGTGGACATCAGTTTTTTTGTCCCTATTCTGCTTATTTTTCTCCCTTTGCATTATTTTGGAGTCCTTCGCCTTATTCTCCAGAAAATCATTCTATTGACCAACTGACATCTCAACGTTCGAAGGGACTTTGTCTTTGAGCACCAAAATATTAGAGCTCGACGTTCCCTTAGGAAAATGCTTCTTCCTAAGGTTTCAACTATATGTTAGGAGTTGTTAAGCAACCCAAGAAATCCCCTTATTTTTTGAGTTTGTGGAGAATGAAAACCGTTTGCTGAGTCGCTCGTAGATGTCATCTTTAATAGTTTTATCTACAAGGTTCCAATTGTCAATTCCTCCCACTCCCACATTCATTTTTGCCAATGACAAACATTGGGCTTTAAACTGTTGAACGTGATTCTTATCCCCCGTGGGGTTATTTCCCGATAAAGACTCAACTGACCCGACAGGTTTAAGAGCATTGGGCGTGTCTGTTGGATTAATGGGAGTACCTTGCCTACTGCAACTCGGAGTAGGGGAGTGAACCGTTGGTGGAGTTTAGTATTGCTCACCAATTGGTGATGAGAATTCTCCTTGTGGTGGTATCGCGCCCTCGGTTGGAGCGTTATTTCCATTACCACCCGACATTATCTACAAAAATAATAAAAGTTCAATGTGTATCTGTAATAATAGATGCATAATTTCATAGTTCAATATGAAATTATAACTCACAAAATAAAATTTTTGACCATATATTATAATCTACCTTTTCATGGTAATACTTTAATAAAAGTTCAATGTGTCTGATCTCCATCCAGTCAGGATTTGTTTTTAAAAACCTATGGCTTTTTGCACGTGGCCAATTAGGAGGAAGCGTATCTATAATGGATGCATAGATGTCAGCGATATGAACTCAAAATCTTATCCTCTTTAGCCTATTGTCAAGATTGAGTTTGACGTGAATATGTCACGAGACATCACAGTCTTCACCAATGCTATTTGCACATAATTCTACCCATAAAGGGTGAATTTTTTTCTACCTTCTCTAACAGCATAAGAAAGGTCAGTGCTCTATCGGGATTATGTATGCGAAATATATCTTGTACAACTTCATCCCAACATTCTGGTAGGGAAAACAGAATACGATTGAACAAGTACTCTTGCTGCAAATGAACTTCACGGTTTATAAGGTAGTTACATTGTTCGATCTTCCTATTCCCATACCAATAGACTAGAGTACCCATCGAATCTGGATCATTAATGAAAGATGTACGTGTGCGGTCCAATTGCAACCTTTCCCACTCTTGTTGCCATTTATTAGCACCGTGACTCATTTTTCCTAAGAAAAATGAACAAGGGCGTGAATATGATTCTTATAAATAATGGCTCTATTGAATTATTAACTAGTTATTATGTACGAGGGTGTGAATCCCGTGCACACATACACACAGAAATACACACACACACACACACAGATATAGGAATACAAAAAATTAGGGTTACATTGGACGTTTGTGACTGTTTTACGTAAAGATATATGAATGCGATTGTGGAGTCACTTCGGGTCCAATACTCCTAAAATATACCTCACCTTTTTAGTCCTTATAGGGGCAATGATATAGTTCCTCAACTGACATAACTTGTAATTGAAGCAGAGAACGGTACGACCCAGGATTTCCTCACACAATGGTTACTTTATCGCTCATATTAATTCTTCACTTTACAATGGAATCAAACTATAGTTGCATAACAAGACTTACTTCCCCTCACTCTCCTTTACAAAATCGAACTCCAACATCTAAAATGAGTAATGGGAACACTTGTTATAGTTGTAAAAAGCCAGGGATTGGTCCAAAGACTGTCCAGACAAAACTCCAAAGAAACCAGCAGAGCCACGTATTCTCCCACGAGTGAATCCCGTATATGTGTGTGGATCTCACCGTTAATTGTTTTGAATACCTACTTTTGTCATTTAAGCAAAAAATTCCTAAAATCAATCCTAACATCAACCCTAAAATTAACCCTTACAAACATTAGACATAAAATTAACCCTTACAAACATTAGTCATAAAATTAATCCCTTACAAACATTACCCCTAAAATTAATCCCGAATTTAGCTTCAATATTAAAGGAGAGGCGTTTTTTTATATTTGAGGCCCAAACTTAAACTAACATTAATCATTTACTTTTTCTCAAATACACACACACACATACATAATACACACACATATACAGTATACTTATACAATATACACAATACACACATATACAGTATACACACATACATACAGAATACACACACGTATACATACGTACACACACATACACACACATATACACACAGAAATACACTCATACATACACACACAGAAATAAAAATGCACAAAATATTACATTTGAGATTGAGAGAGAGCTTGATATTGAGATCGAGATTGAGACGAGCTGAAATCATCGGAGAGAGGGAAAGTTTAGTTGGTTTAGAAATTTTCGAGGGAAATGAAAAGTTCGTCTGGGAAATAAGTATACGACCCTAAGCTGTGTCCACCTCTCGTGACCCCTTTAATTTTTAACACGTCAGCGTGTAAATAATACATTGGTCACGGACTAAAGTCATGACTCAATTCCTTTAATGGTCATGGCCCAAAGTTATGACCACCTCAGTGTCTCTTTTAGTTTATGGTCACGGCCTTTGACCTTGACCCCATTCGAGACCACATTTGAAGGGAAACTTGATGCCATAATGGTCACGGAATTATCACGGCTCACATCCGTGACCCACATGAGTTAGGGTATGGGTCCGTGACCACATGCAAGACGATCAATGACCACATTAAGTCATGGACTTGGTCACGCCCACTTTTGATATGGTCACGACTATGGGCCGTGACCCCAATACCGTGACCATTCGCAGGATTTGGTGTAGTGATGGGAGGTGCCTAGGCGGTAGCTAGGGTTAATTTATGGGGTAATTGTTAGTATAATTACTTTTACATATGGTAATATGTATTTATATTTTGTGTGTGACATACCTGGGTTCGTGGATCGTACTATCGGTTTTGATGTTTCGTGCGCTCAGGACCGTAGGACGCATCGACACAGGTGGGCTAGACGTTGTGTAGGTCATTTTTATAGGTACTCACCACACCAAAAATGCTATTTTATAAGTGTTTTAAACACTTACAAATCAAACAGTAACGGTTTTAAACTATTATAAAGCTGGGGGTTATAATTTGTTTGTAACTGTTCAAAACACTTACAAATTGAAATTAATAACGGTCTAATGGGTTAATATTTTCAAAGGTATGCGTGCTATAGTTAACCCATTATAAGTGTTTAAATCCGTTACTACTTGACAATTTATAAGTGTTTAAAACCGTGACTGTTTTGAATTTTATAAGTGTTTAAAACCGTTACTGTTTTGCATTTTTTAAGTGTTTAATATCGTTACTGTTTCGAATTTTATAAGTGTTTAAAACCGATATTGTTTTACATTTTATAAGTGTTTAGAACAGTTACTGTTGGAATTTTATAAGTGTTTATAACCGTTACTGTTTGGAACTTTATTAGTGTTTAAAACCGTTACAAATATTGATACAAATTAAAAAAAAAATTTGACCAGCAAGCCCTTTTTTTGTACCAAAAAGTCCCTTATTCTCTTATCTTTAATGGTCCGTGCCAGCGGCATGATAAAGCATTTTTGGCATGGTGAAGGAATTTTTGGTGCAAAGTAAAAAGGCTTGGACTATACATGTATTAAAAGAAGTTCAAGGGACTATTTGGTATATGCCCCATTCATATATTTTATAAAAGTTATAAAGTGCAAAAAATAACACAATTAAAGGCCTGTTTGGTCTATGTTTTTGCTGTTTTTTGTGTTTAAAACTTAAAACTAGTAGAATATGCATTTGACAGCCTATTTTTATAAAACTATTTGCTTAAAACTAATTGATTCGATTTAGTATCAACTCCTATTTGATTATCTCATCCTATAAAAACACTGCAACAAAATATATTATAGGTAGTATTTTGTACTTATATCTGAGAAGAAGAACCTCCTTAGAACAAAGATGAAACGTGATGAGATCAAAGATGACCCAAAAACTGGCGGCTAAGACCAAAGATCGAACCAAAATAAGTAACAAAAGATAAGTAAGCATAATACCTATAAATAAAATACGGGAAGATTAATCAGCTCCGTGGATTTAACCAAAATTAAAAAAAAAGATTGAGTGATGAAAAAAAGTAGCACGATTTTAACTTTTTAAACAAAATTAAAAGTTAAAATCAGATGAAAAAAGTCGTGAGTCTCAAGAAGAAGAAATTTTAACAGATGAAAAAAATTTCTTCACAAAATTTTTTCAGTCTCGAGTCTTGAGACCGAATTTCACCAAAAAAAAAATTCACAAAATTTCTTCTTGAAAAAAATAGATGAATACCTCTTCTGATGAAAAAAAAACTACCGATTTGATATCTGTGTTTACCTGAATAAAAAAAAACAACAAAATAAGATGAATCTAACTATTCAGGGAAGCAATCTAACTATTCAGGGATACACGTGAGTGTGAGGGTTTACTGAATACACCTGAAGCCGAAGCCCAAAGACGCCTGAGACCGAAGACCTAAACTGAGGCGAGAACGGGATACACGTGAATGGGAAAATACAATAGAGGTTCTCTAAAGTGGGAATGGAAAAATACAATAGAGGGAAAGGAAAAAAAATTAACACTTTTGAGTATTAGAAAGGGATACACGTGCCCCTCACGTGTTCTATATTAACTGATGTGTGTTATATTAATAATTTTGTATCAGTCATGAACACTTACAAATTTTGTAAGTAACTAAAATCGTTATAATTTTTGTAAGTGTCACGAACACTTATAAATCTTTTTTTCGATTAGTTATAAAATAGCCAATTTGGTGTAGTGACTACGTAGCAACGCCATGTATGAGAGGTAGGTGTAGATGCCGGGATCCTTTGTCACCGTTGGGTACGGGCCATGAACTGGTGTACTGCGTAGGGACCGCCCCACTTGCTTGTGTTTTGTTGTGTCTGTTAGGAAACTCCTACGGACTCACCGATAGAGTACGCACGAGACACTATAGGTATATGTCTTAGTGGCCCATATATAATGACATATGTGACATTAATCAAAATAAATGGAAGAATTCTCGAGACTAATATTATGAACTAAAGACGCATACCCAATATTACGTAATATGAATGATGGTAGATGTTATCTCTCTATGGGTGGTGTATTAGGGGTAAATTGAGAAGCAATTATTTGAAAGTAATTAAAGGTTGTTTCAATACGTTACATTCTTAGATGCATAGTTATGTTACCTATTGCATTACATTTTTGGTATCCATATCAGGTTATGGGTGGGTATTCAATTAGCACCGCTCCTAGATGAGGGGTGAGGTGTATTATTTATGAGAGTGGTGATTGGAACACGCACTTTGATTTAATTGTACTTTTGCACCATAAAAATAAGTAAGTTAATTCTTGAAACTCTAGGGCACTGACCCAAAAACTGCCGGCTAAGACCAAAGATCGAACCAAAATAAGTAACAAAAGATAAGTAAGCATAATACCTATAAATAAAATACGGGAAGATTAATCAGCTCCGTGGATTTAACCAAAATTAAAAAAAAAGATTGAGTGATGAAAAAAGTAGCACGATTTTAACTTTTTAAACAAAATTAAAAGTTAAAATCAGATGAAAAAAGTCGTGAGTCTCAAGAAGAAGAAATTTTAACAGATGAAAAAAATTTCTTCACAAAAATTTTTCAGTCTCGAGTCTTGAGACCGAATTTCACCAAAAAAAAAATCACAAAATTTCTTCTTCTTGAAAAAAATAGATGAATACCTCTTCTGATGAAAAAAAAACTACCGATTTGATATCTGTGTTTACCTGAAGAAAAAAAACAACAAAATAAGATGAATCTAACTATTCAGGGGAGCAATCTAACTATTCAGGGATACACGTGAGTGTGAGGGTTTACTGAATACACCTGAAGCCGAAGCCCAAAGACGCCTGAGATCGAAGACCTAAACTGAGGCGAGAACGGGATACACGTGAATGGGAAAATACAATAGAGGTTCTCTAAAGTGGGAATGGAAAAATACAATAGAGGGAAAGGAAAAAAAATTAACACTTTTGAGTATTAGAAAGGGATACACGTGCCCCTCACGTGTTCTATATTAACTGATGTGTGTTATATTAATAATTTTGTATCAGTCATGAACACTTACAAATTTTGTAAGTAACTAAAACCGTTATAATTTTTGTAAGTGTCACGAACACTTATAAATCTTTTTTTCGATTAGTTATAAAATAGCCAATTTGGTGTAGTGACTACGTAGCAACGCCATCTATGAGAGGTAGGTGTAGATGCCGGGATCCTTTGTCACCGTTGGGTACGGGCCATGAACTGGTGTACTGCGTAGGGACCGCCCCACTTGCTTGTGTTTTGTTGTGTCTGTTAGGAAACTCCTACGGACTCACCGATAGATTACGCACGAGACACTATAGGTATATGTCTTAGTGGCCCATATATAATGACATATGTGACATTAATCAAAATAAATGGAAGAATTCTCGAGACTAATATTATGTACTAAAGACGCATACCCAATATTACGTAATATGAATGATGGTAGATGTTATCTCTCTATGGGTGGTGTATTAGGGGTAAATTGAGAAGCAATTATTTGAAAGTAATTAAAGGTTGTTTCAATACGTTACATTCTTAGATGCATAGTTATGTTACCTATTGCATTACATTTTTGGTATCCATATCAGGTTATGGGTGGGTATTCAATTAGCACCGCTCCTAGATGAGGGGTGAGGTGTATTATTTATGAGAGTGGTGATTGGAACACGCACTTTGATTTAATTGTACTTTTGCACCATAAAAATAAGTAAGTTAATTCTTGAAACTCTAGGGCACTGACCCAAATTTAAATGCTTTGTCTCCCGAGGTCTCCTTTTTCTCATCAGCCTTTCTCGACTTATTGATTTTAGGTGCTACTCCACTCCACTCCAGTTCATTTATTTTATTTGGGATTATTGTATGGGCATAAGCCCGGGATTTATTTACTTCATGTCATTTTGAGATATTTACTGTTATGTTTGATCTTGATTGGGTTTTACTATTGCTGGGATATTAATTTAAACTCAATTACGGTATATTAAAATATATGCTTTATATGATATTGATGCCGAGAATGATAATAATTGACAAACAAACCCCATCTTCGGCGTATCGTGACTGGCCAACCTTTACGTGAGAAAATGGGGTTGTTACAATATCCCGAAATACATATGACCCTTTATTTTTACTATATAAAAGTTTCATTTGCGAGTAATAACACATTATACGATTATTTAGATATTCAACATCGACCCGTGACCCCTCCAATGCATTATACTCTTTATTGTTATATTTTGTTTACCCATACAAATAATTGAATTATTTTTTTTCCAAAAAATTGAGGCCCACATTTGCTTATGTAACTTATGTCAACTCTTTAGGAATACATGTGATGACTTGGCAAAAACATTTAACGCGCTTGTGTCACGTTAATTGTCACATGTATTAAGGCTATGCGACAAATTTATTCTATAATGCTAAGACATAGACTAAAAATTATTTTAAATAAGTCATGTTTTTCATGTGTCTTTTCACTATTATTTATACATCAAAATTATATATGTGTCTATAACATAATAGATATTATTTTAAAATTTATGCCACAATTTGCGGTAGTGATAGTGAAACAATTTTTTTTTATTAAAAAAGGGTAACAAGCACGTACACACATATATAATTGCAACCAATGAATAATGCATTTAAAATATTTAAAAATGATTTTTAATTAAATTACAAAATATATAAACATAAATATATGTATGCATAATAATTTGAAATGACACAAACATACTTAGAGTGGTAATATGAAGAAATATAAACGATTGAGGCAGGTGTTTAAAATTTATCCCCCCACGGTGCTTCACAAACTCAACGACAATCGTCTCTCAGGATATAACAATCTACACTAGTAGACTCCATATCCCAAGCCTCAGACGAACTAACAATGAAAAAATTGTCTTTATTTAGACACAAAATGGACTGACTCACTGAAATTAAATGCCTAAAAACTCAACCCCCAAAAATAATGTTAAACCACTTACTTATACTAAAATAAATGACAGTTAAAAGATAGTTAAAGCTGTCCAAATTTTCGCACCAGTTGGGACAAAAAATAACAAACAAGATCGATATTAAATTGGGCCAAAAATAATAAAAGACACTCATAAATTAAATAAAAGGCCCAAAAAGTTAATACATTTGCCAAGTCAACGTCCACGACCCACGTCTGTGCGGAGACGGATTGGTGGCGGTGGCACGTGTGTGGACTTGGAAGTCAATCCAAGCTCATGTAAGTTCTCCCTCCTTCAAAGAGTTGGGATACTCTAAGGGCGCGAAACTGAAAAGCCACGTTGGGTTATAATATACTAAAATAATTTCTCTTATTTTATGGTATTTGGCTTTACACAAAATACTTCAATCAAATTTCATGTTCTAGGTGGGTAGTTCGAGCAATAATATCTTATTCATTAATTTATGTTTTTTGCACAAGTGAGTATACCACGTTATACTCTTCAAGGAAGAGAGCGTGTTATTACTTTGAACCATCTAAAAAAACTTGAGGGTTTCATATTAAATTAACCCAAAAATTGATTAAAATATAATTTTTTCAACTCAATAATATAGCATATATTTCAACAATTAATGGATAACCATTACCATTGTCATTTATTAAGTCATATAACCATTATTGACAACATAGAGACTCCAACTGTGTATGTATAAGCAAAACACTTATAGTATCACCTTGGGTACGAAATATAGGAAAATATACAAAATATATTAAAGTACGAAATATAGGAAAATATACAAAATATATTAAAGGTACAAAATATATAAAGGTAAAAAATACGTACATATATGGAATATATTGATATACAAAATATATGCAATATAAAAAATATATGTATATATTAAAATATATAAATGTACGGAATATATAAATATGCGAAAAATTTACATATATGAAATATATAAATATATACGGAATATATACATATATGAAATATACGCAATATACGAAATATACATATACACTAAAATATACGTGTATACAAAAATATATAAATGTACGAAATATATAAATATACGAAAAATATTAAATATATGAAATATATACATATTTGAAATATATAAATATATACGGAATATATACATATATGAAATATATGCTATATATGAAATATACATATATACTAAAATATATAAAATATACGTATATACTAAAATATATAAATGTACGGAATATAGAAATATACGAAATATATACATATATGAAATATACGCAATATACATATATACAAAAATATATAAAATATATGATATACAAAAATATATAAATGTACAGAATATATAAATATACGAAATATATACATATATGAAATATATAAATATATACGGAATATATACATATATGAAATATACGCAATATATGAAATACACATATATACTAAAATATATAAAATATACGTATATACTAAAATATATAAATGTACGGAATATATAAACATATGAAAAATATTAAATATACGAAATATATACATATATGAAATATATAATCATATACGGAATATATACATATATGAAATATACATATATACTAAAATATATAGAATATACGAAATATATGAAATATACAAAATATATATATATTTACAAATTTATAAATTATATATATTTGTATAATTATAAAATATACTGAGTTTTAAAAAAAATTAATTTGAATGATTTGCCATCCAAAGGTGGCAAACAAAAACCTGACCCCCCCCCAAAGAATTGGTTTCCAGCGTAGGGTGTCAAATCGTGCTTAAGGCTCTTGTATATAGAAAACAAATTCCAAGTCAAATTTTCGCTATCAAACGGTCAAAAAGTTGGAAAATTTTGAAATTTTCCAACTTTTTAAAATTTGCCTTGGAATTCAAGTGTTATCAAATGGACCCTTAGTTCATTACTTTGCTCATAAAATTTCCTAATGTTATAAGCTTTATTATAAAATGCCGAACTATAACACTGTCAAATGTATTTTCAGTTAGTGGGTTTTGTCATGTCAAATTTGTGTATTAAATGATGGTGAATATATCATTTATTTCCAATTAGTTTAACATTTCAAACCCACTGACAAAAAAAAAAAAAACACAAAATAAGAGGAAAAAAATAATTGATCGGTGGCTAAAGTTGATTGATAAAGTTAGTAGGCATGAATATTATCTATTTTCATTCATATCACGAATGAAAAGATAAAGATGACAAAAATTCTCTACATATCTAATTTTATTGCAGTTTTTTTTTTGAAAAAATCATAATATTTTACCAAACAAATTGAATTTGTGGATTAATTTGTAAAATCTTTTTGCAGGTTATTTTTTGTGGATTTTAAAATATGTTATAAAATGATCGTTTTGACATCAACATAGAGTGTTGTGCGTAGAGATTAGTAACAAGAGCGACCAGTTGTCCAAAATGGAAGACTGGAGACTAGAGGCGATAAGCATGGGCTGAACAATGGATTTTTTTTTTTTTGGTCTTTGAACGTTTTGACCTGATATGAATGTAGGCCAGCCCAACTTTTAAGTTTAGCCCACTGGAGTAGGAACAGCACTACACAAGTCCAGTGCTATAAAGAGAAAAAATCTGAAGCAGTGTTAAATTCAGATTTATGCCTTTATTTTAAGTTAGGTACATTATTTTTTCTTAAATATTATATATTCCGATTTGAATTTTTTAGGTTTATTCCTATTTATGATTCTGAATTTATTTGTAGGATATAATTATATATCAATTTATTGATGATTAAGTTAAATAATATTTTCTTAAAAAGAGTGTCATTGAGTGTTTTATGTGATGATTGAATCTTTGGAATAAAGTTAAAAAGTTTGAACTTAACGCTAATTGAAAAAATTTTGAGGGACGTTTTATCGAATGACTTATAATTTTAGAGTTGTGATTATTTCTTTCTCGAGGTATTTTTATAATCGTAATCATGTAATTCTGGTAGAATTTTTTTTTTATGATAATTGTTGATTGCATGTCTATCTTGGACGAGGTCTTTGTTTGAGCATTGATTTATATTCTACAATTGGTGAATTTGAATAGTTGAAGACTCGCCGGCCCAACTTTGGTTGATTTTTTAAGTAATGATTTTTTTGCGTCTTTATATATTAGTTAGACCAAATTCCATCAAAATTTATTTTATATGGATGAATTCGAATATTGAACTAAGTTTTGTCAAGTATTTTCTTCTCCTGTTTAGTTTTATTTTTTCATTATGAAATCGTAGTTACATGTTAGCCCACCCCTTCGGGTAATCCTAGCTCTGCCCTCGACTCCAAACTCATATATTTTGGTAACATTGAATGACTCACATTATATTTGCAAAATCATTAGTCAATAGCAAAATATTGTATATAAAAGATCTGGATATCAATAATAATCTTGTCAACCATAAAAAGTTCCTTTCTCGTTTCTATTTTTTTAAAGAGGAGTGTTAGTGTGTCATACGTAGGTAACTTTAAAATTATTTTATCAGAAACATGTTATTATTATTTAAAAATAACACTAACACTAATAATAATTAAAAAATTATATTTATTTTTTGGCTACAAATTTTCTTATAATAATAACATGTGGTTTGAAAATATCTCCACACATAGCCTTTTACTTTAATTATCTTTTGTTTTACATAATTATTTTGTTGTCATATCGTTCGCTTAAGAACATCATGGGATAATATTGAGTAAATTTTAGGCAGTTCATATATTTCATGAAACTGGAGTTCCTTTTATTTGTTAATTTGTTCCCATTTTTGTTTGGTGTTATTTTCTTATTAAAATTTTATACATATAATTTTTCAAAATTTTCAAATGTTTATCATTCTTGGTTCAATTAGAGCTTTAGGGATATTAATTTATTTTCTTGGCTACGTGTGTTTCAAGTTCCTACTACCAACGGATTTTCATTTTCAATTTTCGTTTTTGATCTATAAAATTTCAATAGGATTTTAGAGTTTTGTGTTTGGTTTAGTTGTTTGTTATTGATTTTTGTTTTGGGGCATTGGATTATTGGGTTTTCACCTCAGATTCTTGGGCGAACAAAACAATGGGCATATATAAAAACCAATTTAAGGTGTGTTATTATTTATTCATAGGACAAAATCCGCATAATAATAAAGATCAGTCACTCTGTGGGTTATTGTATAAAATGAAAGCAATAGCAACACACCACTAATATTACATCCAACCTCCTTCAACACCTCAACTTGGCCATTTTCTAAAGTATAACACATCACAGTCGTTTGAAGAATTTCGCAATTGCTAAATGTTTTGCACCATACTTTGTTGAAATAATACAAACCATAAACATACTAGCAATTGAAAGGGTCAATATTGTATAATCTCCAACATAAATAAATATTTTCTAAAAAAGACAAATATTTCTAGTTCCATCCATTTAGTCCCGCAAACACCCATTTACCTAATATTCTTTTATTTTTAAAGGACCGCGCTAGCGGCAACCTCATCCCACCTCCCCACCCCCACTGTCGGAACCGGAACTCCGGAGACCCTTGCCGGAGTTCCAGCGACTATCCAATATTCTCTTATTTTAAAAAATTCGCGCTAGTGGCACCCCTTCCCCACCCCACATTCCCACCTCCGGAGCTTCGACAGCCCTCTTCGGAGCTCCGACAACCACCATCAGAGATTCGACGGAGCTCCAACAATGGGGTGAGGGAGGGGATGGGGGAAGGGGGTGGATGAAGGAGGGTAAATGGGTTTGTGTGTGTTTATGTTTTGAATGTTTTTATGTGACGAGGGACTTTTTGGAACGAAACAAAAGGTTTGCACTAATCACCTATTAATATTTATTTAATGGACTAAATGGATTAAAGCCTGAATTAAAAATAGTTATTTTACTCCCAATGAACTGGGTCTAGACCTGAACCCGATCAGAATCCGATCCGTTTACTCGAATCTGGATCATATTCTAAAATCTGATTAGCCGTTTACCCGATTACCCGATTATTAAATGGATCGAATATGGATCTAAGATAATCTGATCTGTTAAGGACCCGATCCGATTAAATATAACATATATAAATTTATATATTTATTAATATATCTCTATCCAGAGTTGCGCAAACGTTATCCAGAGTTGTTTTTAGCAGGTACTTTCTAGTTTCGAATTTCGGGACGAAATTCAGTTATTAGGGGGGAAGTATGTAATACCCCGTATTTTTGGCTATATTTATTTTTGGGATTAATTATTTAAATGAGAATTAATTGGAAATTAATCCGGATAAAATACTAGCGAGATGTGAGTTGGTATTTGACTATATTGAGTATATACGATGTTATATGAATATTGAATTATGAAATTTGTCGTGAGATTGATATACGGCAATCTGGTCATTTTATTGGGACGCGTGTGACAGTCGCGTCAGGATATAATTATTTTATTTATAAAAGTGAATTTAAATTCTATTAACCGTATGGTCGTTTTGAGTGCGCCAACGCGTCCGGAAGGGTCGAGATAGTCATAAAACACTAGCCGGGGGTTTAATTTGGGTCCCGGGGTATTTTTAGGCCATACCGGCAATATAAAGGGTATTTTGGTAATTTCGTATTTTTAGGAATTAAAAATAACGAAAATTAGAAAAGTAAATCTGATGTGGGTTTGACCCACTAAGCCACTAACCAACCCATGTTAACCCAATAGGTTACATAGGTTATTAGAATTAGGTTTCTATTACTTTCCATAAGAAAACCCTAGCCACCATAGCCATTGGAGAAGAAGCTTGGAGAAAGAGAGAGAAAGGGAATTCTGCAGAAAGAGAGAGGAAATCAACATCAAATTCAGAGACACTCAAGGCAAGTGGTTTATTATCGTTTAATTTCAGAGAATGCTCTTTCCATGTGTAAGGACACAAATTTCCAATTGAGTCCATATATAGTTTTGGCTCAATTCCGGACAAAAACATTTATTCATAGGATAGTATTTATTATAATATTCTCAAGCCTATGAAGTGTATGTTGAAGACGTAGCGGCAAAGAATTTAAGGCTTCATCAAAATGCCGGTTTGCGTGCCTCGTTTCTATGTCATCAACTAAGGTTCCATGCTCCCAAGGTATGAATGTAATAATATTTATATAGGAGCTTGGAACAATATGTATTGGGTGTTAGGTGTAATAACAAACTGCATTTTATTTTCAGAAAGAATCAAATTGAACTTTAATATAAGTATATAAAAGTTTCTGGGCCAAAATCGAATTTTTCAAACTTTCTGGTCGTTCGTTAGAAATGTCGTTCGAACGAGTTTTTTCGTTCGAACCAGATTTCGTTCGAACGAGTTTTGTCGTTCGAACCAGTTTTGTTCGAACGAGTTTTGTCGTTCGAACCAGGTTCGTTCGAACGAGTTTTGCCAACGACCCTAACTGGACAGTCGTTCGATATGTCGTTCGAACGAATGTTCGTTCTAACGAGGTATCTAACGAACTTCTAACGAGCCCAGGCTGGTCACTCGTTAGAAGTATCGTTCGAACGAGAATCACGTTCGTTCGAACGAGATTCCAGCGGGAACAGTTATTTGGCAGTTTTTTTGCAGTTTTTCCCCACTCTTCCACTTGGTTTTCAACCAACTTTTTTCATACATTATTATGTGCGGGAAACACATTTTCCAAGACAACTTTTCCATCCTAATACATCTCCTAAGAGGGAGTTTGAGAGATTATGTACAAAAGGAAAATGTTCATGTTTGAGTGTTCTTCAACTTAAAGAAAAATCTTTAAACACTTAGTTTACACCCAATTGTGTTTATCCAAGTTTCTATATTTATATCAATTGCTTGGAGTTTTTGGCACCGGTTTTCTCTACCGAATTCAAGAGACGTTTCGGGTTTACTTCTACACCCCATCACAAAGAAGACCTTTGTTGAGATTCTACCCACACGGAGAAAGGCTCCATGCTTGGGCGACGGTGACCATATAAAGTCCCATCGGTGGATTCCGAGACCGCGGTGGTGTTCCGAGGTTGTCTGCTAGGAAGAGGTTTCTACGAGGAGGAGCGTCGAGGCTTGAGAGGGATCGAGTCAGTCGTTGTAAGTCTACCTGTCTTGTAATTGTAATTCCGTATCTAGTGGACTTGTGGCTAGGGCCGTCCGAGGTTGTTTCCCGTCTTGGGTTTTTCCTCGTACATCTCGGCGTAGTGTGACATTGTTTATTTTATCTTGCATCATAATTTAGAACGCATGCTTAGAATTAATTCAAGATAAAATTTGGTTTTATTATCACACTGTATTTAATTTGGGACTTAAATTATATATTGGGTAAATTTTTTTTATTCAAGTCATGTACTAAAATTGGTTTCGCCTAACTTTGGATATAATTTGGTAATTATGACTTAGGCAAATTCTAGGACTTGAATTATGTTTTAATTTGTTTTGAGAAATTAAAACTTGTTGTTATATTTCAAAGTTAAAACCATCTCAACGCTTCCGCATTTATTTAAAAGGAAATTATATCTTAATTTGTGCCATTAGTAAATCCGGGGTCCTTCAAATTGGTATCAGAGCCAAAACGATAAATTATTTCGTTAAGATCTTTTTAATGTTTGGCTAAAATGGATTTTTCCCCATTTTCAAAATTTCCTATTTTTGATGGTTCTAACTACGCGTATTGGAAAGCGCGAATGAAATCGGCACTTAAATCTATCGATGAACGTGTTTGGATGTCTATTGTTACCGGGTACTCCCCACCAACTCATCTAATTGAAAATGAACGTGTTCCCAAACCCATCGATAGATGGACCGAAAATGAGTTTAAACTTGCAAATTTTAATTCCCGTGGTTTAAATGCCTTATTTAGCGCTGTCACACCGGATGAATTCCGACGTATTATGACGTGTGAAACCGCTAAAGAAGCTTGGGATATTTTACAATTAACTCATGAAGGAACTAGTGTCGTTAAAGCTTCAAAACTCCAAAACCTCACCACTCAATTTGAAACTATCAAAATGGATGAAAATGAAACTTTTGATAAATTTTATGCTAGACTTTCTGACATTGTTAATTCATCCTTTAACTTGGGAGAGAAAATACCTGACGACCATGTAGTAAAGAAAATTTTAAGGTCCCTACCCGATAGATTTATTCCAAAGGTGACCGTTTTAAATTCTTTACCCACTTTAGCCTCTACGAAATTAGAAGAGCTTGTAGGTGATTTACAAACCTATGAACTAGATATGTTTCCCTCTAAAAATGAAAAGAAAATCGAAAAGGGCGTTGCTTTAAAAGCCCGCAAAGAGGTTAAACAAGTAGTAGAGAGCGATAGTGATAGTGACTCGGAAGATATGGCTTTGTTTGCTCGTAAATTTAGAAAATTTCTTAAATTTAACAAAGATAAAGTTAAAAATGATTTTAAGAAATTTGAATCTTCTAAACATGATAAAAAGGAGAAGATTTCTAAAGCCGATAAGATCCCTAAACCTAGTAATGAAAATATTGATAGGGACGAGTCTAATAAATGTTTTGGTTGTGAAGGTTATGGCCATAGGGCTTATGATTGCCCCACTAAACTAAGGAAAGATGGTAAGCGACCTATTTCATATAATGCAACCCTTAGTGATAGTGATAAGGAAGAAAAGCCCGATTCCCCAACTAAGAAAAATTTTGTGGCTTTTATGGCTAGACATGTGAGTGATAATGAGAACTCATCGATTGATGACACGATTGCACATGCCACTTCCAAGGTCATTGTTCATGATTCCCTTATTTTTAATGATAGTGAGAGTGAAGAAGAGAGTGAAAATGAAGAAGAGGTTGATGTGAGTGAACTTCAAAATGCTTTTCATGAATTATATAAAGAATCTATTAATTTGAAAAGAACTAATTTGAAGTTAGAAGCTTGTTTAAGAAAGAGTGTCAAGGTCGTTGATGATAGTGCCTTAATAGAAGACCTTAGGACACATGTGAGGACTCTTCAAGAGAAGCTTGATTATGTAGAAGGCGAAAGAAATAGCCTTAGGAGTTTAATGGAATCCTTGAAAAAGGAGCTTCTTGCTTTTGAAAAGCGAAATGTTTTACTAGAATCTAACATTGTTGAATTGGAAAATAAATTAAAAGATTCTAGTATTGTCAAATTTGATTTGGAGTGTCGTTCGAAAAAACTAGATAAAATGTTAGGAACAGTCCAAATTAAAAATGACACTTGTGGTTTAGGCTTCAATCCTTGTAATGAATTTACTCATAATGCCCAAACCAATATTTTAGGAGAATCAACTAGGAATACCTTTAAAGATCAATCCTTAAGTAAATCTTTTCGACATGTTCTCACTTGTACACATTGTGGTCGATAAGGTCATCTTAGGAAATTTTGTTTAGATCTTAAACGAATTCCTAGAAAATCCCATAGTAAAGTAACCACGATAGCTAACGTTCCTACACCCCAAGATAGTACTTCTCCATTAATTTGGGTTAGGAAATCTGACTTGGTTGCCTTACAAAATAAGGATTTTGATTCTCATTTACTTTCACATCCTTCCTCCCTTGCTAAATCTAATGGATGAATGTGTTAGTGTTTGCATACTTTAGCGTTTGTACTTCATGCTATATTCATATGCTAAATGTATGCTTGTTTAGTCATTCTCTAGTCATTGCCTTATTTCCTATCACATGCTAGAAATTATGACTTGTTTATCTTTTTGTATTATATTTTGTGTTTGAATCGACTGCATAATATAAAAAGATTTTTGTTTATCATTTGTGTTTTATTTATTTCATTTAAGCTTAATGAAAAATACAAATGATTTTTGTTTGTCCTTTTGAGTAAATATTTATTTTTGATTAAAAATGTTAAAAAAAAAAACTCAAAAAGATTTTGTTTTGTGTGTATTTTTGTTTGACACACTTTATGTGGCATATATTTGTGTTTGAATCCTATCGTTTACGCTTCCATGAGACTAGAACTTTTGGTTTAGATTTTCAATCCTTAAAATGTTCTTTACCATGTTTTATATGGAGTAGTTGGATTTTGTATTGTTTAAATGGATTCTATTTCTATATGCCTCTATTCACACATGCACGAGCTCTTTTGACATCTTAATGTCACATGTTATATTTGAGCTTTTTGAGGTGTTCTCCTATCAATCTAGTCATCTACATATCTATGACCTAGGAGGACTAGTGCATGTCAAAATCCGTTGCATGTGAGATTTGTGTGGAAAATGAAAACATGATAAATTAATATATGCACGGGGAAGGGCTCCGAAAGGATGAATTAAATCCTTTGCGATAGTAAGCCACCGTTGATTGGATCTAAAAGAAATACGTGATCCAAAGGCCTAAAAACAGAATATTTGGCATTAAACAAAAAGCAATTGCCAAGGTCTATGTTTGTATGATATATTCATTCAAAACCAAAAGAATATATATGCTCATTGAGGGAGAATTGGATGGTATATCAACGGTTTGCACAATGTCCGTTTATCCTAGTTGTCTTTAATGTCATGACTCTATTTGGTTTGTAGAATCATCATCATGTTAGGCTTGTATGCATTGTGTCTGTTTGTTCATTGAGTTCAATCTTTATATTGTCACATGAGGTTATATTTAAATGTGATAAAGTTTGCAATCAAATGAGAACTCCGTGAACGTTTCTTAAGTGTTTGGGTCTAAATTTAATTGTTGCTAGTTCACACCCCTACACTTCCGTTTCCATATGACACATTTTTGCCATACGAGTGTGCAAACTTATTGTATTTTGTGTCATGTGTGTGTTTATATCTATATATATGCAAGTACTATGTTGGTCTATTTCTAATGTATATATACATGATATTTGTTTGTCTTTGCCCTGATTTTATTGCCCGTATGCTTTCATGTCTTATCACTTTAAGCTTTCACATGTTGTTTATTAGTTCTTTCTCCTTTGCCTATTCCCGAACAAAAAGGGGGAGAATGATGATAGGGGGAGAAATGGTATCTATCCCTATTATTATCGTATCTTCGTTTGGGGGAGATTTATCTTAGGGGGAGACGTCTTTCTAAGTAGGTCATGTGTTTAAAGGGAGAATTAATTTAGGGCGAGTAATTAATTAATTGCATTTAATATTTTGATATTCCCTATGCATTTGATGAGTTTGCTTAAGTATGCAGGAATTATTCTAAAGCGGCATCTTTCTATGGCAAAGCGTTTGAACCTTGGGTTGAGTCAAGATTGGGCGGGTTATGTTTTCAGTCTAGTAGAGCTTGACGGCCCTTTAGGATTTTTGTTTGGTTTTTGTCCCGGAATAGCCAAAGGGGGAGATTTGTAAGGACACAAATTTCCAATTGAGTCCATATATAGTTTTGGCTCAATTTCGGACAAAAACATTTATTCATAGGATAGTATTTATTGTAATATTCTCAAGCCTATGAAGTGTATGTTGAAGACGTAGCGGCAAAGAATTTAAAGCTTCATCAAAATGCCGGTTTGCGTGCCTCGTTTCTACGTCATCAACTAAGGTTCCATGCTCCCAAGGTATGAATGTAATTATATTTATATAGGAGCTTGGAACAATATGTATTGGGTGGTAGGTGTAATAACAAACTGCATTTTATTTTCAGAAAGAATCAAATGGAACTTTAATATAAGTATATAAAAGTTTCTGGGCCAAAATCGAATTTTTCAATCTTTCTGGTCGTTCGTTAGAAATGTCGTTCGAACGAGTTTTTTCGTTCGAACCAGATTTCGTTCGAACGAGTTTTATCGTTCGAACCAGGTTCGTTCAAACGAGTTTTGCCAACGACCCTAACTGGACAGTCGTTCGATATGTCGTTCGATATGTCGTTCGAACGAATGTTCGTTCTAACGAGGTATCTAACGAACTTCTAACGAGCCCAGGCTGGTCACTCGTTAGAAGTCTCGTTCAAACAAGAATCACGTTCGTTCGAACGAGATTCTAGCGGGAACAGTTATTTGGCAGTTTTTCCCCACTCTTCCACTTGGTTTTCAACCAACTTTTTTCATACATTATTATGTGCGGGAAACACATTTTCCAAGACAACTTTTCCATCCTAATACATCTCCTAAGAGAGAGTTTGAGAGATTATTTACAAAAGGAAAATGTTCATGTTTGAGTGTTCTTCAACTTAAAGAAAAATCTTTAAACACTTAGTTTACACCCAATTGTGTTTATCCAAGTTTCTATATTTATATCAATTGCTTGGAGTTTTTGGCACCGGTTTTCTCTACCAAATTCAAGAGACGTTTCGGGTTTACTTCTACACCCCATCACAAAGAAGACCTTTGTTGAGATTCTACCCACACGGAGAAAGGCTCCATGCTTGGGCGACGGTGACCATATAAAGTCCCATCGGTGGATTCCGAGACCGCGGTGGTGTTCCGAGGTTGTCTGCTAGGAAGAGGTTTCTACGAGGAGGAGCGTCGAGGCTTGAGAGGGATCGAGTCAGTCGTTGTAAGTCTACCTGTCTTGTAATTGTAATTCCGTATCTAGTGGACTTGTGGCTAGGGCCGTCCGAGGTTGTTTCCCGTCTTGGGTTTTTCCTCGTACATCTCGGCGTAGTGTGACATTGTTTATTTTATCTTGCATCATAATTTAGAACGCATGCTTAGAATTAATTCAAGATAAAATTTGGTTATATTATCACACTATATTTATTTGGGACTTAAATTATATATTGGGTAAATTTGGTTTATTCAAGTCATGTACTAAAATTGGTTTCGCCTAACTTTGGATATAATTTGGTAATTATGACTTAGGCAAATTCTAGGACTTGAATTATGTTTTAATTTGTTTTGAGAAATTAAAACTTGTTGTTATATTTCAAAGTTAAAACCATCTCAACGCTTCCGCATTTATTTAAAAGGAAATTATATCTTAATTTGTGCCATTAGTAAATCCGGGGTCCTTCACCATGTGTAAGAATTTAATAAAATTGATTTGTTCTTGGTGAAACATGAAAACCCATGTATTTTGGAGTTTAGAACTTGAAATCTTGAGGAGAATTGCATGTAGAATGGTAGGTAGATGATTATACTGGTGATATTAGTTATTGGATGAAATTAAAACGGATTTAATTGGGTTAATTCATGATTTAAAATTTTAGGGTTTATGTTCTTGTAAAAATTGGGGAAAAGTGATGTGATTTAATGATTTAATGATGATTGGGATGAATTAACTCCTCAAAATATGTTAGGATGTGACCTAGGTACGTTTAGGGATGATTAGAGACCTTAAACAATCGTTGGTTTGATGTGTAGATGAGTTTGGAAGAGAGAAAAATGGTGAAAAACGAAACTAAGGAAATCTGGGCTTGAAACTGGTCGTTCGTTAGAAGACCTCCCCAGGTCGTTCGAACGAGCTTCTAACGAGTTGACCAGTCGCTTCTAACGTTCGATACCTTCGTTCGAACGAGATGTCGTTAGAAGGTGCAGTTCGTTCGAACGAACTGAAATCTCGTTCGAACAGCCTCGTTCGAACGAGACTTCGAACGAGTTGACAGTTTAGGCCTTTTTGGCCTGTTTTGATTTTGGGAGTCCCGTAAACTTGTTCGAGGATAGAGATAACATTCCTTTGATGATATATTGATAGGTTTGGGACATTTGGATTATCTTGAGGAGTAAATTATATACGAGTGATTTAAATAATGGTTAATATGGGATTAAGACGTGAGTGTTTACCACGACGTGAGAATAAATTATGGCGCGTGTAATTATGGACCGAAATTATATAAGTTGTGTAAATATTAAGATTGGTACGAGAATGCGATAAGTACTACAATTAAATTACGGGATTACTAAGATGTGTGCTTACTTAGTATTGGTATATGAATTGTGTGTATGACATACCTACCATACTTGCTATCACGGGAGGTTTGCGTTCGCTTAGGGCCCTCTAATCCTTGTGTTGCCCGGATTTATACTGGTTACCTCGATGAACATAGGTCAGAGAAAGACTTATTGGGATGTTAATAGGTCCGCTGATCGTGGGAGCGTAGGTATGTGCGTGACCCATGTGATGTGACTGTGTTCGCATCCATTATTTGTGATGTTGTTATCTGTGAACTATTCCTGAGAGATTCGGAATATGTGATCCTTATGTGCGTGATGTACCGGGATGGATAGCGGAGTATGTGTGCACCGCAGCTTAGTCTCGGGGTGCTTGTATTGTATATTTATGTTGTGGAAAATATACGCTTAATAAACTGGGAACTTTCATATGGTATTGTGTGTAATTATGAAATAACATAGGGGGCTAATCTATAACGAGCTGTATTACCTTTGTATGAGGACCTGAATTTACGTTAAGCACCTACTTAACTGAGATCGTTATAATGTTAATGGAACCGAGTAATAAGGGTAGGACCTATGACAGTCTAGCTAGATATGATGTCACTTAGCTAGTGGTTTGTGTCGTTTTAGATGGGTACTTACGTTAGGAGTGCACAGTTAGATGAGATGTGAGAATATCATGCGAGTGTACGTCCTAACATGTATTTTACATTTAATGTTTTAAATGTTTTAAAGCACTTGCAGGTTTTTAAAATATCTCCACATTCGGGCTCTGACCCGTTTGCTTTCAAATCTATTTTTCTTGTAAAACCATATTAGGTGCCTAGCCACAAGGACACCATGCATAGGATACTCATTCAGGTGACGAGCTGTAGCTGTTTGTGGAAGCTACAGGGATTTGCTTGTAGACGCTT
The DNA here is from genome assembly GCA_949130495.1 of Sambucus nigra. Taxonomy (NCBI): domain Eukaryota; kingdom Viridiplantae; phylum Streptophyta; class Magnoliopsida; order Dipsacales; family Adoxaceae; genus Sambucus; species Sambucus nigra. The sequence goes on along the minus strand of OX422214.1, from coordinate 604,855,079 downwards.
CTATCATTTGGATTCCAGATTCATTATCTATCAGTTGTAGGGCATGTTGCCCATTTCTATTGGAGACATCTTTCCATTTCAGTTTTTCAGACTTTGTCATGTATTGATTCAGTATTCAGTATTTCGTTACTTATTTCAGTTGTGGGATTTGTAGTGAGGAGTTTTCCTCCAGACTTTATTTACATTATGTGATGGTTATTCTATTTACTTCATTATGGTGAATGGTGTTATTATTCTTCATTACACTTGTTGCATGTTAATCAGACTTTAATTAAAATTTGGCAACTTACTTTTTAAATACTAGGTGGTTAGTAATAATAAAATGTTTTCGACAGTGATGCTATTAACTGGACCGACTTGGCATTTTGAATTAATTTAATAAAGGAGTAGCTACCCGGTATTTAATTAGTCGGGGTGTCACACTGGATTCGAATCAGATTAAGTTCTTGCGAAACGAATTTGGATCACCCTAAATTAGGTCCGGACCTGACCCGGTGACAAGCATATTAAAAAACAACACATCCTCAAGCTGAAATATTAAAAGTGATATTGCTTTTTTCTTTAATCCAATGTCATATTTAAAAATGAAAAAATAATTAAAAAAACTCGTTTCTCAACGAATCTTCTTCTCGTTTATTGTTGGTCAAACACAAAAAATTATACTGGGAGAATCATTTGGAACAAAGATCTCACAAATTTCTTTGTTGCGAAGAGTATTGAGTTCGCCGAGATAAAAGAAATTTTTGGGTTGCCGGGGGGGATTGAGGTTAGTTCGCGAGAGCAAAAATAAAGGATATTTTTGTATAAACCCACGTTTTTAGTTTACAAATACCTATTTTATTAGATCTAAAACAATGCGTTCCAAATAATTTAACATCACCCCATAAATGGGGCTGTAGAATAAGAATACAATATGACTAATACAACAAGCTATAGTATGAGTTTCCGCGCCAAGATGCCTCGCTGAGTTGCCACGCTCGAGCTGCCTTGGTTGCTTAATCTCAAATACTATTGCCAATTAGGGAACTATCCCTAATCTCAGGATTACCGTCAACCCCCTTTTACAGATTCAGTGAACAATCTTCTTTCATCACTAAATGGTGACTTCTATGCGTGATTTAGGAGACTTTCAATGCTATCCTACTTCAATTATCCAGGCATGTGGCCTCGTGTCCAACGTATGCAACCCCAACTGATAGATTCTCCACAAGTCCGGGTATGTTTACATAAATACACACATACACAAACAAATATATATATACACATGCATAGTCAGGCTCTCCAACATACTTCACTTAACATACCTATGAATATACCCGTTTTTTATAATAGTTAAAAAATTATTTTTTTAACCAAACTCGGTATATATGATCTGCATAGTATAGAGATCATCTACAGAAAAATCATCAAAAAGATTCAGCCTAAAAGTGGATGAGATAATGGCAAAAAATTTGAACGGTCGAAAATATTTATATGTACCCACTTTTCATTTTACCCTTTTTTTATGATTTTTTATAGATAATCTCCTTACTATGAAGATCATATATACCGAGTTTGGTTATAAATACACTTTTGTACTATTTTTTAAAAATGGGTATGTTCGTAGATATGTTGCTAGAAGGTATGTTAGAGAGACCGTGTGTGTGTCACAATATATGTAAATACCAACGGGATAACGCATGCTCTAAAGCATACCCAAAACATCCCAATCCCCAATCGTCAGATAGATTATCACATCTCAAGGCATATTAATTCTTAAACCTTATCATGACCAACTTCTAATTTAATGCATCTCTAAACTATGAGTGTTTAGCAATACATTTAGATACATCATCTCGTAATATATAATTTCCTCTTATCGTTTACTTAATAATTTATTTTACGACTTATAACTTCTCAAGACCGGAATCAACCACCTAAAATACCGGAGCTAGTCACTTTCCAAATCCAATGCATATTTACACTATAAGATATCGCTCCCTCGCGCGTTGCCCAATCATATCTCAGATGGAAAAAAAATAGCCCTAAGGTTTTATCGAACCTATTTAACTATCTCGAAGATTACCTAACTCCGATCCCTCACTAAATTAGGTGTGGTAATCCTAAAGGAAAGTCCCAACTGAAAACACTAAATCCAACTTTGGTTCTCGGGCACCATTTAGTAAAAAAATCATATCAAATAAAAAAATAAAAAAATACGAAACCAGTGCCCACGCTTTCGTATTTTGATTATGCACAACCTGGACAAATTTTCAAAGTCGTTCAAATAAGAAAGGTACCTCATTCGAACGAGAAAGGTACCTCATTCGAACAAGAATAGGTACCGCGTTTGAATGAGAAAGACGTTGTACTTCATCCCTAATTATGAAAATCAACCCCAAAACTCCTCAAAGTCTCTATTAAATCCCCACTAAGGTCTCCATTCAAATCCCCATCATACCATAACCTAAAAATAATATCTAGGGGGATGAATCCTAATGGTTTCTAATCGCAAACAAGGGTTTTCTACATGATTTCAATTACTAATCAAATTAACCCCCAAATCTTTCAAGAATAATTTATAAATACTTAATCTCTTTCAATTTAAGATTTATTAAACATGGATTATATAACACCCCAACCCAGAATCATGGGCTACCCGTAGTTAACCCGGTCCAACCCGATCATTAGGTGTGAAGTGCAACTAAAAAACCTACATAATGTTGCTAATCCAATTTTATTTTAATTAACGTTTCACATATTTAGAATGTGATTCCAATTTCAAACTAAAACTATGTGACGGACCCGTGGGAAGCGTTCTCGGAGACCAAGCATACAAAGCTGCTAACGTAAAACAAAATAAAGTACTTATCTGGATAACGCTCTTAAAATACGAGCCCGAACAAACCCAATCTTCCGCAACAAATATGAGGATGTGAGTTGAATTCTCCGTGGGAAATGTACAAAATGCAGTATAGAAATGAACGGCAGAAAGAAGACTCTAACACGTACGTGCACATGCAACTACCTTAGATATAAAATATATATATACTTAATGCATGAAGCCGTTTTTATTTCAAAAAAATGTAATTTATTCTGATTGATTAACCTAACTCTCAAAAAAGATTTTTTTTTCTTTATTAACTTGATATTTATCCCTTTACTTAACACACGTGGTTAAATACTCAAAATAACTACATTTTATTTAACCGAAAACCATTTCTTTATTGAAATTACCCTTATCATTTAAACCAATCTATATTAGTATTTTCATTGAAAATCACCCTTTTGAACACACGTGAACATCGTGTTAGAAAATACTTATTTATCTTTTGAAACCTTTCGCAAACACACCTTTGTATTAATTATGGAGTAAACATTCTTAGGTTGCTTAACTTACCCATTTAACTAATATACTTTATCTTTCCTTTACTTTATGGATGTCAATTTGTGCAAATCTTGTCCATATTAGCCTTTATTAATTCATTCAAGTTAGGTTGTTCCTTTTATAGTTTCACCACACAGCCCATTTATTGACATGTTCATTATTCCTTTATCTTTTTCTTGGAATCTTCTAATAAATTGCATACTTTAAAGGGCTCCACACCGCCGACAATGCCACCATATGCTCTGTCCACTGATTTTGGGTCTTTCACCCTAGAGCTCCGAGCATACCTTAATTATCCCAATGTCATTCGTGTTCCTTTTTAATGTGTTTCAACATTTTAAAAATGTCCACATTACTTCACTCTCCCTTTTTCTTTTATCCAGTCGAAGCCAAAACCTAGGGTTTGACCCCAACATGTGTTACACTTTGAAAACCATCGTTTCATGTCCTTTACACTTTAACATTGATTTTATTCCAAAATCACCTTCCTTTAGGAACAATTTGTGTAATACCATTTCCAATATTTTTATTTCATAAAATTTTTCCACTTTACATAAAATTACTATTTTACCCTTTTTGTTACCAAACTCGTCCTTTCCTCCATTTTTGCTAGTGTTATTTCCCCAAACACCATTAAGTTACCCACACTAACTTCTTAAGTTTTTTTAGCACATTAACACCATTTTAACTTTGGATTAACATTCTTTCAAGTTGTAAACATCTTTATTCAATTTATTTCTTTTCTCATTTCATAAGTGCTAATATTTCAAAAACATTATTAAGTTATACAAACCAACTTCGCAATGTTTTAACCATTAACAGTTATTCAACACTTTTACTAACCACTTTTTCAAGTTAGACATTTCTTTATCCAAGAAACCCAATTACACTTATCACATTTGCAGTACCTTTTCACACATATTAACGGCTGAAATTTCTTTCTTCTCAAATTCATGCTTAAACCCAACAAACCTTTACTAATCTTGTTTTTATATTCATCAACAAAATACTACAAGTTAAATGCATGATAAGATGGATTTTAACTCCAAAGATCCTATTAAATGGGTTCAACATACATTTCATTCAAGAAATTCATAATACTTGCAAAATACACTTTCAAGGCATAAAAGACATTTTTATTTCTTCACACTCAACAAATCTCCAACTTTCATAAAATCTCCATTTTTGAAAGAAACTTTGGAATATTATTTCACCAAACATTTTTAGCAGGATCAAAAACATTTTATTTTATAAAATGTTTGGCATCAAATTTCTAGGATTACACCATTTCCATAAAAACTCCAATCTTTATTTAAAGAAAATTTTGAAATATTTACTCATCATTTATTTGAAATAAAATAATATTTTTTCCAATATTTTTATTCCATAAAAATATTTAACACCAAATCCACTAGAAACCCATCATTTTATTCATATGCATTATACTCTTAAATTCAAACAACAATACTACTAATACACAAAATAAAGTCTTAAACTAAGAGTAGATTTTCCCACATCAAATGGAGCTCCAACAATGGTAGGCATGAAATGTCTAAGCAGATGACAACCACCCACCTCCTAAGGTAGCCTTGGAGAGGTTTCCCAGCTTCACCAAGCTTGTCTCCATGCAAGCTCCATCAAAACCCTCTTTAAGCTTCACGCACCATTCATCTTCATATTCTCCAAAGCCCTGAACAACACCTCTAAAATTCATAACTTTGTTCATCCATGGAGAAAATGGGTTCACTGGGCTTAATATGGCGGAATACAACAAAAATATGGTGGCTACATGGTAGTTTATAGTGGTGTAATGGTGGAAAAAGGCTGAAAATGGTGGGAAAATACTCATCCCCATGCCTCTCTCTCTCTTCTTCCAACTCCAAATAACCCAATAAAATTTCAAATAAACCCTTATAAAATAATTAAAATCCCCATTTTTTCCAATCTGTGCACACCAGAATTTGACGCCTCAATGATCCAAGGGACCAAAATGTGATAACACATAAGGGGAAGCCAAAATATAAAAATCTGCGTAACCTTGCTCGAACGAGAATTGCCTCTTGTTCGAACGAGAATGTATTCTTGTTCGAATGCCATTCGAATGACTTAAATTTGTTAGGCAGACGGTCCTCGTTCGATCCCCCTTTTGAACGACTTGTGATTCTCGTTCGAATGACCATTCTACAAGTTCTCTAAATTTCTCATTTTTTTCTAAAACTTCCAACAGTTATTACGAGGACCCCAAAACAGTTAAATAAGGATATAAACCCGATTGACATGATCCAAATTCCAAGGTTCTCATATTATTTCAAATTATATGGGAAAATAATAAAATATTGGGGTGGGGTATTTCATTTTTCCCTCCTTAGGAAATTTTGTCCCTTAAATTATCGATCTGTCAATCCTCAAGATTATGGGGCTCACCAATTTCTACTTTAAATCGTAGTAATCCTTCAAGGAAAAATCATCGAAGTTCTTGTAACACCATTTTTCTGAATATTTAGAATTTAATTAATTTGGGTATTTTTAAATTACACGTGTGTAGTAATTTAATTAAAATAAAGTGTTGTATGTTTATTAAATATTATGTTTAATATTTATGAAATAAATTTACTAAGTGTGTAGTAAATAACATGCGATAATTATTATACATCATAACGAGTAATATCGATGGGACTATGTTCTATCTTAATCGGGAGTCGTGTGTAGGCTATTTATGGTTGAGAAGGGAAAGTTATGTAGAGTGACTCAGATGGAAATTTCGAGGTTATAACTAATTTCAAATGGGGCGAAATAGGCTGAATAGAGTATTCGGGTGTATTAATTGGGTCTCGGAGCATTTTTAGACCAACCCGACACCATGTAAGGGTATTTTGGTCATTTAGGAGTCTAGGGTTGGAAAAGCTCCGAAATTCTAAATGGTATACCGACCAATTTGTGATAGAGTCTAGGTTTACAATACTTGGAAGAGAAGAGAGGCCATAGGAGAGGAAAAAAAGAGGAATCTTAGGTCATTCTACATTATCTAACAACAAAATGAGACCCTTTAAAATGAAAGGCAAGTGTTTAAACTTGCATGTTCTTGGAGTCCTCATATTATCCATGTTAGAATAGGATAATAATGCATGAAAACCTAAATTTTGGGATGTGATATTGGGATTTAATTAAAGATTTGATGAGATGTCATGGTTATAATCATCTTACTATTATAATAAAACAAAATCTGGGTATTGGGTGTGAATATGATGATGAAATTCTAGGTTCTTGATGATGAACATGCAAGAAAAGTGAAACTAAGGTTTCTATGATTAAAGCGGAAGTTTGATATTGTTTAATGTGAATTAGATGATGAATTTTGAATATATTTCATTAGAAACTGTCCATATGCACATATTTAGTGATTGGGTACATTATATAGGAGTTTGGGAAGGTTTCATGGAGTTTTAATGGATTAAACATTGAAGAAAAATGTAACTGGACGAAGCTGTTATAGCAAGTGTCGATCAATCGATGGATCGATCGATCGATCAATTTTGTCAATCGATCGACCAAAGCTAAAAATGGGTTCTTTATTTAATTTAAGTAGTTTTCTCTACCAATGATTTAAGGGAACTTTAGTAATATTTTATTAACTATGTGGGGACTTATAAAATATCAGTAGACTATAGTTAAAGCTCGACTTGCTCATAATAAGGGCAAAATGAGATTCACACCGACGAGAGTTAAACGATTGTGTTATGTATCATGAATTTAAAATCGAGTTATGGGAAGCGTAGGTGATAGACCAAGGTTTATACCAATAGGTTGGTGATGTCTTAACTACTGGAATGATTTAAGGGATAACTAAGGCCCTTCGGGTAATGATAACCTAAGGTTTATACCAATAGGTTAGTGATGTTTTAACTACTGAAATTGTTTAAGGGATAACTAGGACCCTTTGGGTATTGAGTGATACTCGGAAAATAAGAAAAGAATATTAAGTGTGAAACGTTAGTATGTTGGGTATTCGAGAGATATATACTACGTACTCGATATATTTATCAGTTGTGTGGATACCTATACTGAAGATATTTATAGGTTGTGTGTATACCTATTATATGCTTTATTGTGTGTAGGAACATACCTACTGTCACACCCCAAATCCAATATCCATACCTATCATTTGTTATTGGAATAATTGGATCATAATCTTGAGCCCATTGGAAAATATACTTCATTTATCAATATTTTTCCGTACATAATGTGCATAATGAACAAAATATTATTCTTATACCATATAAAAAAAATTATATCAGAATCAAAATTAAGCGGACATACAATACTCTGATTAACTATGATCAACTCTATCCATACTAAATCAATATATACAATGTGCGAGTATATTAAAATCTTTAGTGTGACAACAATAACATCCCTATTTTTAAACCCCAACTCTCTCCAACGGTGCAACTCTCAAAGTTACCGGTCATATGGTATCCTAGCTGGCAGCGTACGAACCTGAAATTGTTAAAGTATAAACTGTAAGCATTAAGCTTAGTGAGGTACTCCTTCCCTATAATCAAATAACAATTCTATATCGAATATGTGGATATAAAATCCGAACAATCCTTCCCATTGGCAATCACAAATCCTGGATCATAAGATCCAAATAATTCTGCCCATTGGCAATAACAAATCCTGGATCATAAGATCCAAATAATTCTTCCCATTGGCAATAACAAATCCTGGATCATAAGACCCAAATAATTCTGTCCATTGGCAATAACAAATCCTCGATATTTGAATATCCAAACAAATCCTGAATACCGAAGTATTCAAACCAATCCTGGATCATGAGACCCAAACAAATCTTGGATATTTTAATATCCAAACAAATCCTGAATACCGAAGTATTCAAACCAATCCTGGATCATGAGACCCAAACAAATCCTGGATATTTTAATATCCAAACAAATCCTGAATACCGAAGTATTCAAACCAATCCTGGATCATGAGACCCAAACAAATCCTGGATATTTTAATATCCAAACAAATCCTGAATACCGAAGTATTCAAACAAATCCGCTCTTAGAGCTATATTCATATTTATATACGAAACAAATCATAAGTACACTCACCTTGATAGTTTAACTGGCTTTTCCCTTGCCTTTATCCAGTATTATCTGTACTACAACAAAGTTCTAACAACCAACATAAACAATTTATAATACTAAACTATTAGTTAGTACATAAACAATTCATAAATAGCAAATAAACGCAATAACTGCCATCTAATCGTCACACACGTCCAGAATTAATAACCACGCTCTGATACCACTAACCTATCCTCTACCTCCTCCTCTCCCTATGCCTCCAGGTGATGAGCCTCGACTAGTAGTAGCTGATTGAATCCCTCCCAATAGCATAGGACAATTCTTCTTGGTATGACCAATTTGATGACAGTGATAACACTCTACCCCCTTTAACTTGGGACAATCTGGACTGATATGGCCCTCAGCTTTGCAAAAATAGCATGTAACAGGCTTAGACTGCCTATTGTCGTTCTCCTGCTGTCTATTCTGTTTAATGCACCATTTGTTGTGTTACAACCCTAACTCACATATCTACAACTATGTAGTTTTCACCTCAAGTCAATTGTAATGTTACAAGGGTCAAAACTAGTCTTAAACGGGAACATTTCTATCGAAAACAACCAAATCTTGTGTTCGTAAATAATTCGACATTTCATGATTTATGAAAGTAGAATTATACTAACCATAATCACTTAACATTATATATAATAATAACACATTATTCATATCACATAAGATAAGTATAATTTAAATACAATTTATCATAATTATATACGGGTTGTCACAACCTCCCCCCCTTAGAAAATTTTATCCCCGAAATTTAATACGAATGACACTTACCAAATAAATGGGGATACTGTTTCTTCATGCTATCCTCCATTTCCCAAGTTTCTTCTTTAATTCCATGGCTCATCCACATAACTTTAACTAAGGGAATAACCTTATTCCTCAATACTTTCTCCTTACGATCAAGAATTTCCACCGGTTCCTCGATGTACGACAAGTCTTCTTTCAGTTCAATAGGTTGGGTTTTTAGTTGATGAGATGGATCTGCCAAATACTTACGAAGCATTGATACATGGAACACATCATGCAAACGAGATAACTCTGGAGGTAATGCCAATCTATATGCTAGGATCCCCATTCTTTCCAACACTTTATAGGGTCCAATGTATCTTGGACTTAGTTTCCCATTCTTTCCAAATCTCATAACGCCTTTCCACGGTGAAATACGTAGGAATACAAAATCCCCCTTATGAAATTCCAATGGATACTTCCTCTTATCTGCATAAAATTTCTGCCTGCTTTGTGCTATCTTTATCCGTTCCCGAATCATTTTGATTTTCTCAGTTGTCATATCTATCAATTTAGGACCCAAAACTTTCCTTTCACCCACATCATCCCAACATAATGGCGTTCTACATCTCCTCCCATATAAAGCTTCATAAGGAGCCATACCAATGGTGGACTGATAACTATTATTATACGCAAAATCCATCAATGGCAAATGGTCATCCCAACTACCTTTGAAGTCAAATACACAAGCTCGTAACATGTCTTCTAATATTTGAATCGTGCTTTCAGATTGCCCATCGGTTTGTGGATGAAAAGTCGTACTAAACTTCAAGTTAGTACCCATAGCACACTGCAAGCTATCCCAAAATTTGGATGTAAAAGTAGGGTCTCTATCTGAAATAATAGATACCGGTGCTCCATGCAATCAACACCTTGTGTTGTCAACTATGTATTCACGTTACCCTCGAGTGGAGCTGAACTTGGTTGATTTAACCTTACACCTGTTAATCCAACTAAATCAGTATTGAAACTCAATCATAAGTATTATCTTAATATAATTATGTAACTTTAAATAAGTACACAACCACAATATGATTCTACTCAAGTCATATTCCATAAAACATATGTAAAGACGAAACGATGGTATATATGTTGATAAGGTCATGAACATTCAACCCTAGAAACTACCTCGTAAGGAATTTATAACTAAACTCAAGTAAACATAAAAGTATACTTTTGAATATATATACACATGAAACACGTACTCAAAATACCCTTGGGAAGGAGTAGATACAAACATTCTTTCATGGGGTATCCAATATGGCGTCAAATCATTGTCCTCCATACTTAACCATCCCATACTCATAAATAGTACACATACAGGTGTTCAAGCTTATCAATCTGAAAACACATCGGAATATACTTTCTGTTACAAGTGACGGTGTAATATTTCAAGCTTCCTAGGGAAAGTTATGGCCATTTATTTACAACACAAGAAATCTGCCCTACAAACTCCTCTATTGTTCCTTCGACTTCCAAGAATTTTCATAGTTTTTATACAGCATAACTTTCCATGATTTTCAACACAATTTCATTAGACATACTGAATAGTACATAGTTAAAGTTTCATAATATTTGGACTTCATTTGCTATCTCAAAAGCTTGACCAAACTCAGAGCATACCGAAATGAAATATTCAAACATAAACTATATACCAACTTGCAACCATCACTAAGACCTAACCATAAGGATTTAAATTCTGATTTTTGGATATGACATATATGTATCATATGTTGAGGTGATATGGCTTATTTAAAAGTCATGAGATGTTGATATGTTATGGCTTATTTAAAAGCCAAGAGATGTTGAGATGTTATGGCTTATTTAAAAGCCAAGAGATGTTGAGATGTTATGGCTTTATAAAAGTTAGGATATATTGAGTTGCTATGCAATTCAGGAGATGTTAGTTTTTTTTTAAAACCTATGGATATGATTATTGCCTACGGGCAGGAGATGTGGGGTTTATTAACTCCGGATATGTATATGGCCTAATTTGGCACAGAGATGTATATATTGGTATGTTGAGATGTTAATATAGTGCTTTTACTATAGATAGCTGTAGTACATTCACTGAGTTTTTAAACTCATGGTTTTATATGTTTACATTTTCAGGTTTTCCAGCTGCCACTGCCAGGTCTAGGAGGTTGAATAAATAGAAGTAGGGTCTTGTTAGTTTGTTTTATACACTGTACTAGTTGTAATTAAGCTAAATGATATGTGAGTTCTGTTGAAATAATGTCTCCTTAAAACGATTGGATTTTTTTAATATTTCGTATTTTAACCTTGAAGTTGTTTCAATATGTATTACCTAAATAATATATAAATTATAATTGTGGTTTGTAAACTATTTAGTTAATTATATCCTAATGGGGTTAGGGGGTGACACCTACTCTGCCTGCTATTATAGGAGGTCAATCATAGTGGGAGATCCCACGTTGGAGATGCCACCAAGGTCTGGATGTGTTCCCCAAAACATAGAACTTAGGGTGGATCACTATTTGAGTGTAGAATAGTGAAAGTTGGCGTGAAACAACTTGACAATAAAGCAACCTTTGATTATTGAATTTTAACCAAGATAACTGAATGGGGGACCGGTTTAAACTTCTCAACTTAAATTGTTTAGTTATTCAATAACCAAATTAGAGTTCTCTAGTCTATTATTTAACCTAAGTTAAATGATAAGATTATGTACCGGTTTATAAGGTGAGTGTTATACCCCGCCTATTTTAATCACGAATGATCAATCCTTTACTAAAACAAATAGGGATCTCATTTGATTCATTCTTAGCATCACTATCAAAAACTTTTTAAATTAATAACCACCTGTGTTAAATTAAGATGGTGCCAAATTTTATCATTCATTAACATATAACGACATGCGAAAAAATAAATAATACAACTCAACCATCCACACAAGTATAAGATTTTGAATCATCACATGATAAATATATAAATAATAAATACCGAATAAACCATCGGTTCCAAAACTAAATCCAAAACATAGTTTGATAAATAAAACCGAAAGACTGTATCAACTGAAGGGGAAACATGCCGAAATGAAAAATTGAATCATAAATCTTAATGGTACTCTATTCTTACTATCATGATCCATATGAAATCAATCGTGACCTCAAAATTGCCATTTGAGTCGCTCTATATAAATCTCCTATCTCGACCTCATATAGTCTACAACGCGACTCCCGGTTGAGATATAACACAGTCACGTCGATATCACTCGCTATGACGTAAAATAATTATTTACTATTCAATTAATAATTTTATTCCATAAATATTAATCATTATCTCTCCCCGGTTAATATTTAACAAATATATAATATTTAATTAAATTAAATTACGACAGGAGTGTAATTTTAAAAAATACCCGAATTAATTAAATTACAAATACTCAGATATACGGGGTATTACAGTGAGTTTCTAATTAGCAATCCTAATAATTTTTAAATATGCGGTGATTTATTACTAGGCAAGTAATTAATGCAGTAAAAAATATGAGATGAGTATTTCTTACGTGGTAAAACTCCCTCCCCCGGGGAGATACATCACGAACCCTCTACCGTGAACCTAAAGTCCACTAATAAAAAACAAAACAACTTTTACAAGTACAAGAAAGTAACCTAACAGTGATACCTTCACTTATTTTGTCTGATTTTTTCAAGTACTCACTTTCCTACTTATATGATTCCACCATCTCCACAATTCCCTCTTGGATACAACCTCAGAATTACTCATATGCTGTTATATTTTAAACTAGTGACCTATGTGAGTGAAGTGTCCTACACTATATGACTCACACACACTAAATGTTACAAACAAAATGTAATGCAATAATAAGCCTAATACACCCTTGTTTAAGGTTTTAATAAAATTCATCTTAGACGTTTTAAAAACAATTTACGAAAAATGTTTAGTCAAACTAATTTTATCAAATACCTCATACAATACTGTCTACAAATTCAGAACCATGTGATTGAGTGTATTGTGACAGAATATAACAAAATATTTTTGTACACTAATAACCTAATGTCCAATGTAAAGACAAAAGGTATATGTGTACAAAAATTAATATATCCAAGACACGTAAGTCGAAATTAGCTTAGAATTTAACAAAAATAGAAAATATCAATTCATAACATAAACTCAAAAAATTGGTATAACATAGCCAACAATGTAAACCCTTACCGATATATAATTCGAGGTTTATTATCAATAACTACAAATCGGTCTATGTCACAAATATTCAATTCAAAGAAATAAAATCAGAAATTAAAATCAAAGAATTGAATACTGTCTTGGAATGTTCAAATAGCAAAAAGATTTTTAAACAAAAACTATATTTAAAAAAATACCATAAATCTTGTTCTTATCCAGTAGTCACAAAACCAGTGTTAAATTCATATTAAACATGCATGGATTTATATACTATGTTTGGTCCAGTACAAAAACATATATATATAAAATGACTTTGTAGACATATCAAGAAGGTTTCGGTGAATCTCTAAAGCATGCACAAGAAAAAGATAGATCTAATCCAATTATTTAATAAATTTATTTAACTGGTTAACATAGAAACGCCAAAAATTAAACCGTGTATAGCAAAAGATTAAGCCCGTGCATGATTTAACTATACAAAAATGAGATCTAACAGGATAAGACAATGAACGTTCTTTTCTATAAACAAATAGAGTACCAAAATAGATCTATACACGGGTACAATATGAGCCACAATTTTTTTTTAATCAAGAATATCGTGTTTTACTCAGATATAGATCTAAACAGAAAACATGTGTTCAGTTTAGAGATAAACCAAAACAACAAGATTTTGAAAAATTTATAATCTCAACACAAAAACAAAACGATCTACAACACTATCAGCGAGTAATAATATGATCTACACAAACAAACCAAGAAGTTTAACAAAAAAACATACCAGAAACCGAACATGCCAAAACAAGATCAAAAATTGGGTTGCGTTTCACCCATCTTTCATCAAAATCGTTTACTGATCTTTTATAAGAAACAACCAGCTGAGTGTTTGATTTAAGAGGAGAATATAGATGTGTGACACCCCGCCTACTTTAATCACAGGCGATCAGTCCTTCATCAAAACAAATAAGAATCTCATTTGGTTCATTCTAAGCATCACTGTCGAAAAACTTTTTAATTACTAATCACCTATGCCAAATTAAGTCGGTGTTAAATTTTATCTTTAATTATTAACAACCTGTAGAAATAAATTAAAATAATCAAACCATCCACACAAATATAATATTAACAATCACACGACAGATGGATAAATAAATAAGACCGAATAAACCATCGGTTCCTCAAGTACATAATCCAACCAAAATCTTAAATAAATAAAACTTAAATCTGAATACAGTCTGATAAATAATTGAATAACTAAATAGTCCGAGGGGCAACACACCCAATTGAAATACTTAAGAATCTCCTATCTAGAAATGAATGAGTTGGAGCATCTAAAGCAACTCCGGCAAGCCTCCACAAGTGCTACAGCTACGCATCCCTGGATAGAATCATCAAGCTTGGCGTCCATGTGGTTAGACACCTAAAAGGTTCTGAAAATATTTTTACACGGGTCAGAGCCCAAGAAAACAGTTAAAAACATTTTGTAAGTGTTTAAATAACAATATATCAGTTATTAAATACACATATTAGTTCAACGTACACTCCCGTTAGTTTCTTACCTCTCAACTAATGTGCACGCCTAATGTTTTCTACCTAACTATGCTACCCAACCCAACTAGACAAAGTATTCAACTCCACAAAAGCTCTAACTCCCTCGTATAACATATATGATGCTACCACAGTATCAATAATTAATATTTCTCGCGCATTATTATTGAGTCAATTATTTAAGTCTTTCTGCTTAAATTACTTTTAGATATACACACTCTATCACTCTACTACCACACACACGTAGACATATCGCACTTGTATATAGTTGTATTTATACAAGTGCGATATAATTGTATATATACAAGTGTGATATAGTTGTATGTATGCAACTATATATATATATAAGTGTGATTCAACTATATATACAATTGTGATATAGTTGTATATATACAACCATATGCATCATATCCAAAATTCTATACAACTATATCGCACTTGTATATATAACTATATCGCACTTGTATATAAAGTTGTATATATGTCAATTCAACTATATGCATCATCTCTAAACTTCTACACAACTATATTGCACTTGTATATATACAACTATATCACACTGTAAATATACAAAAGTGTGACAACTATATCGCACTTGTATATACACAAATAAATATAAAAGTACGATATAGTTGTATATATACAACTATATATACACGTTGTACATATAGTTGTTAATATATACAACTATATTAAACTTGTGATCGGAAGGAAGGGAAGGCATCCTCATCACATTCACAACGAAATTAAACTGGCTACTGATAAAGCAAGTGTTTATCTTGCATGTTTTTAATTGAGTTATAATACCCATTTAGTGTAGGGTTTCGATTATTTGATTTAAATGATCCTTTTGACGTGTAGATGTAGAGAACTCGTGAATTGGGGTAGGATTTACATGTAGAATGAATCCACTTACATAGAAAATTCGTAATCAAATGATGTATGATAATTACCATTGAAGCAAATTTGGGTAAATGCTTATATATAGATGAAGAACAAGAAAGCTAGGGTTTTCATGAAGTACGAGGATTTAATCTATTTATGATGAATTTTTGAGAGGTTTTGATAGATAAACTCGTTAAAAATTATTGGTATAACCTTAATTAATGTGGGGATAGATTGTATAGAAGTTTGGAGATGATGCATGAAGGTTATAGAGGATAAAAATGGTGAAAAAATCGCAATAGAGTGTTGGAGAAGATGACCTGACACTTTTCGAATCGATTCGTTCCAAGGGTAAATCCATTCGGTAGGTGAATCAATTTGGCCCCTTGGGCGATTCAATATGACAGAATTGTGAAATTTTTCTTTTTAAGCCCTGAAATTGTGAATAATTTATGGGAATACTTTTAGGATATTCTTAAACTATAGAGAGGGATATAATAAATTTCGTAGGCTAATGTTAGGGTCGAGGGTTACCCAACTGAGAAGAAATTGAGGCTAGGAATTATGAGGCATGATTTGGTGTTTAATGATTTCACGAGACATAGGACGGGTTACGAAAAGTATGAGTGAACCTATGATTTAGACCAGTAGTATATGAGAGTACTATCTAGTGATATTAATTAAAGGGTAGCTAGGACCCTTTGGGTAGTGAGTGACACTCGAGAATATATGAAAAGAGGTGATAATGAGTAAGTTGAGTATGTGAGAGATACATACTACGTACGGGTTGATATGATGGGTTGTGTGTATACCTAATGAATAATGTGTATATATAGGTTGTGTGAATACCTATTGATATGAATTGCTATATGTGTGAACAAACCTATGCTACCTGTTATCCGAAGGTTTTCGCGCAAAGGCGATCCCACCTTGACGATTCTAGTGAAATCTAGATGTGTGACCCGGGACATGGAACTTAAGGTGGCTCACTATATGTGTGTATTAGTGGGGTAGACATGTAGTTTGGGTACGTTAGCTATGTGTGTATCCCAAAGGCTTAGAACTATGTTCTCCTCCATTATATGTTGATTGATTTTGGATTCGAGGAGACGTGCTGAACCATTTGTCCTTTATTTGGTATGAGAGGTACATGGACATGATAGCAGAGTATGCCAGCTTCACGAGGGGACATTTCGGGGGTGCTATAATTGTATATATTATGTGTGTTAAATATATACAAGTGTTATATATCTACTTTTATGTGATAGTATAACTGATAGAGTATGTATATCTAAAAGTAATTTAAGCAGAGAGACTTAAATAATTGACTCAATAATAATATGTGAGAAATATTAATTATTGATACTTTGGTAGCATCATATATGTTCTACGAGGGAGTTAGACCTTTTGTGGAGTTGAATACTTTGTCTAGTTGGGTTGGGTAGCATAGCTAGGTAGAAAACATTAGGCGTGCACATTAGTTGAGAGGTGAGAAACTAAAGGGAGTGTATGTTGAACTAACATGTGTATTTAATAACTGATATATTGGGATTTAAACACTTACAAAATGCTTTCAACTATTTTCTTGGGCTCTGACCCGTGTAAAAATATTTTCAGAACCTTTTAGGTGTCCAACCACATGGACGCCAAGCTTGATGATTCTATCCAGGGATGCGTAGCTGTAGCACTTGTGGAGGCTTGCCGGGGTTGCTTTAGATGCTTCAACTCATTCATTTATAGATAGGAGATTCTTAAGTATTTCAATTGGGCTTGTTGCCCCTCAGACTATTTAGTTATTTAATTATTTATCAGACTGTATTCAGATTTCAGTTTTATTAATTTCAGATTGTGGTTGGATTATGTACTTTAGGAACCGATGGTTTATTCGATTTATTTATATATCTGCCATGTGATTGTTCAAGTTATATATGTGTGGATGGTTTGGTTAATTTGATTTATTTTCGCATGCTGTTAATAATGAAAGATCAAATTTGACAAAGGTTTAATTTTACATAGGTGATTAGTAATTAAAATGTTTTTCGACAGTGTTGCTAAGAATGAACCAAATAAGATTCTTGTTTGTTTAATGAAGAACTGATTACCCATGGTTAAAATTGGTGAGGTGTCACAAGATGTATATACTTATTCCTTTCTCTCTCAATCGTTCTCATTCTCCAAGGCAGAGAGATAAGAATATGGATCTGTTACCCTCTCTATCTCTCTCTCTAAATATGCTCTCGATTTTCTCTCTCTCAAAAACTGAGTTGTGGTCGAAATGAGGGTGTAAGAGAGTATATATATGACATCTTGTTCGGGTTTTTAAAATCGTGTGGCTAAGATCGATTCTTTGGGCATACTATAAAATACACGACTGAGATCATTTGAGTTTAAAACGATTTTGATTTTCTCAAAATAATGTACACGGATTAAGCTTTGGGACCATAGATTAAATAAGAACTAATGGTTAAAAAATGCATTTGTTTTTGTCTCACTAAAGAATCACAAGTCCAATGTTTAATTAAAAGGCTTTTAAAGAAACACAGATACATTTAAAAAAATATTTTAAGCCAAATTAAAAATTAGAAAAATTCATACAATGTATGAAAAATATTTGTTTTCTTCTTTTTCCAATTAATTACAAAATGTGTTATTAAATTTTAAAAGCAATTTAAAAATATAATCAATCACACACGTAGCATAAAAAATACCAAACACACATGTATAAAATGTGCACAGTGAAGTGTATGCAAGTGTTATGAAATGTGTATGTGCAAGTGCATCCTTGATCATTTTTAGGTCCTTTATACCTTTGCGCTAAGATGAGTAGGACGTTGACCTGTCTTGGATAGGATAGAGGTATGACTGATATCTAGACTCAATATTACAAAATATGCCTTTTCATAATTTGTCTAACTTAGCTTGAGAACCTTCTAGGTTCACAAGTCAAATTAGTCTAACTTATTTAAGAGCCAAGACGTGTTCTCAATCTCCCTCATTGGACATATTATGATAAAACCCTTGAGTACATCAAATGATGCACTAAGGTAAAAATATACCTAAAATCCTATACATTAAATTCTAATCTACCCAACCCAATCCTAGAAAGAAAAAATAGACCACTATACTTCAAAACCTGCAAAACGGAAAACATACCTTTCTCATAAGATCGAGTATTTAAAATCACTAACAACAACACAATTAAAAAACATAACTGAAAGACTATGTACTCTTCTCCCCCATTTTGTCACGAATGAACAATGGTAAACAACTAAATAATGATTACTAATATGCCAAAATAAAATATGTCTCATATATTAACATGGTTTAAGAAATATGATATTATCCTCCATATTTAAATCTTAAACCTTAGAGATATTATATATGTAAAATAAGGCATAAGTAGATTGACATTATTTAATTATCAAGTACAATCAACCCAATCATATTTCTTAATTTTTCAAATCGAGAGCAATCAAAGGCTTTAGTGAAAATATCAACTGATTATTTATCGGTAGGAATATGATCAATGATTACCTCTTTAGACTAAATAAGGTCTCTAATGAAATGATGGTGAATGTTGATATGCTTAGTCCTAGTACGTTGAATAGGATTCTTAGAAATATTGATAGCACTTTCATTATCACAATATAGATGAACTATAAACTCATTCACACCATAATCAGATAACATTTGTTTCATCCATATTAATTGATCACAATAAGCTCCATTAGAGATATACTCAACTTTGGATGTTCATAAGGACACATGGTTTTGCTTTTTACTAGACCAACTTACTAAATTTTGGCCAATATAGTAACAACCACCTGAAGTGGACTTACTGTCACCTGTGCATCCAGCCCAATCTGCATCTGAGTAACCAATGATATCACTTGAGGTATCATTAGTATACCAAATCCCATAATCAAGTGTGCATTTAATGTATTTTAAAAGAAGTTTAACGCACTTGTGATGTGATTCTTTGGAAGCAGATTGATACCGGGCACACACACAAACAATAAATAAAATATAAGGCTTAGTTGTGGTCAAATACAAAAGACTGCCAATTATACTTCTATACAAAGTAGGGTATATATCAACACCATGTTCATCCTTTGTTAATTTAGTGCCAGTACTCATTGGTGTGCGTGCTTTCTTAGATTTTTCCACTCCAAATTTTTTAACTATGTCTCTAGCATACTTTGATTGATATAGAAATAAACCATCATTGCGTTGTTTTATTTGTAAACCTAAAAAGAACAATACTCCCCCATGCTAGACATTTTAAATTCTCCATGCATATAATTAGAGAATAATACAACCTCTGAATGGGAAGTATAAGGAAACACAATATCATCAACATATATTTGGGTAATCATAACTTCTTGTTTTGTCTTTTTAACAAATTTGGTCTGATCTGCACCACCTCTAACAAACCCCTTGTTGACTAAGAAGCGCGTTAGTCGGTCATACCACGCTATAGGCACTTGTTTTAGGCCATAATGAGCCTTTTTAAGACAGTACATATGGTCAGGATACTTTGGGTCAGAAAAACCATTAGGTTGTTCTACATAAACTTCCTCAAATCATATACCATTTAAGAAAGCAGATTTCACATTCATTTAATATAGAGTAAACCGTAAATGGCATGCAACTACAAGAAGTAACCTAACTTATTCTAATCGCATGACAGGTGCAAATGTTTCATCACAATCGATTCCATTTATTTGAGAGTACCCCTATGCTACCAGCTTTGCTTTGTTCCTAATAACCGTCCCATGTACGTTGATTTATTTTTAAAAATCCATTTTATTACGATAACTTCAATATTTTTGGGCCTGGGGACAAGGTACCATACGTCATGATCTTTAAATTATGCTAGCTCCTCTTGCATCGCACTGATCCACTAGTGATCATTAGAGGCTTCCTTTATTGTTTTAGGCTCAATTAAGGACACAAAGCAAGCTAAGTGTGTCACTTGACGTAACTGATCCCTTGTTCGATCAGGCTCAGAAATATCACCGCATTAGTATTGGATGGGTGGTCTTTTGAAACCCATCCAGTAACAACAGCAGGTTTAATAGTTAAAGACTCGTAATTTACTATGACAGATTCAATTATATCATCCGTATTAATATTAATAGAGGCATGTGTATTTTTTTCTAACAGTGTCATCCACAACAACATTAATGGACTCCATAATAGATTTGGTACGCAAATTATACACTCTGTAAGCCCTATTATTTTATGACTATCCTAAGAAAATTTCTTTATCCCCCTTGGCCTCAAATTTAGATAATTGTTCTATATCTTTACAAATATAACATGTGCTACCAAAGGTACGAAAATATTTAACATTGGGCTTCTTATTGTACCACAATTCATATGGGAGCTCTTTAGTATTTTTTCTAAGGTATACGCTATTTATTATATGGACGAATGTGCAAACAACTTCTTCCCAAAAATAAGTTGGAAGTTCCTTAGCATGAATCATTACTCTAGCCATTTCCTGAATCGTCCTATTTTTGTGCTCTACTATGCCATTCTATTGGTGTGTTTAGGGGGCACTAAACTCATTACTATATCCATTAGTCCCATAATATTCAACTATACCTATCTCTTTAAACTATCCACCTCTATCACTACGAATGCGTGTTACTTGGGCATCCTTCTCGTTTTCAATCCAACAAATAATTTTCAAAACTTCATTAAAAGTTTCAAATTTTGTTTCATGAAAGCGACCCAAGTAAACTGCGTGTAGTTGTCTATAATAACTAGAATATATGAATTACCATTCAAACTCACAACTCTAGTTGGACCCATAAGATCCATACGTAACGGTTCTAGAGGTTTATTGGTGTTAACATCCTTAACTCTCTTGTGCGGTGACTTGGTAATCTTGCCTACTTGGCATGGCCCACAAATAGCAGTTGGACATTTTTAATAATGGGTAACCCTCTAACAAGTTATTGGGAATAAAGTCTATTCAAATTATCCAAATTTATATGACCGAGACGATTGTGCCATAAGTCTCCTTCATCCAACGTTAATAATTCACATGAAAGTTTTCCCACTGCAATATAATAGTTATCTATAGTGCGATTGCCCATAATAAAACACTCTCCTTCTTTATTTAAAATCTCACAAGAGGTTTTTGAAAATTTGACTTGGCAGTCACAATCGTAAAACTGACTAATAGATAACAAATTAACATGCAATTCTTTGAATAAAAGAACGTCTTGCACATTAGGGAGTCCCTCTTGATTCAAAATGCCTTTACTGATTATTCGCGAAGACTTACCATCCCCAAAATTCACTTTACCACCTCTGTAACGAATAACATTTTTGAGTTTGGTAATGTCCTCGATCATATGGCGCTAGCATCCACTGTCTAAGTACCAACCTTCTACTTTTGTCTCATAGCGAAAGGCTGTTAAGATTACATAAGCCAGAATAGAAGGTAGTTGGGGTATTAGATCATCAACCGTCATCCAGACTGGTAAGGTTTTAAAATTTTTATGTACCATCTGGAATAATGGCGGGGAGTTATCCTTTCCACAAAACGTTTTATTGGCCATAGATTCAAACTTGATGTAAGATTTCATAGTCCTATTATTTTTGTGGTAATAGTTTTTAAAACTGAATTTTTGATTACCACACAACCGATTAAAGTTGCAATAGATAGGTGGTTTAAATTGACAAGACCTACTACAAAAATAAGAATTGTTCCTAAAGACATCACAATTAAAGAAATACTAGTTACTACGAGTTTGTTGAGTCCTATGAATGAGATCTCTTCTACCAAACCTATAATTTTGTTTTCCTTACCAAAACTTCAAATATAAGCCTGATTAAAACTCTTACCAACACCTAATATGTTAAAGGAATTGGGAAGTTTCTGAGGGTGGCATTACTTAGGTGGTTCGTCATTCAACATATTAGGACATTTACTCTTATCCTCAGATTTAAAGACCGTTTCAGCAACACATTTACCTTTTTTAGTATTAAAATGTATGCTGCCCAATTCAGGGTAAAATGGTTCGGATGATCTCACAAACTTAACGTGCTTATTTAAGTCAGAATGTTGCAAATGATTTTCTGAGCCCAATCCATTTGTGTTAACATAAAACATTTGGACATATCATAATTTTGGGTTCGATAAGTGATGCTTTATATTTCTTTTCCAAAATAGGATTTTGTTCTTGAAGAGTCATGATTTGTTTTTTAAAATCATTATTTTCAGTCTCAAACTTTTGATTAATTTCAATACCCTCATGTGCTTTAGACACTACACCTAAAGGCCCATTTCCATTACAAAATTGCAACGTTTGCAAATAACAATAAATCATTGTATTTAATATATCACGGTACAACTTAGGTGTTGTTTGTTTTTACCTCTTAAGTCTGAATCCGAACCATTCAGACTTAAGAGGTACCAAAAAGTGTTAATTTTTTTAAATAATTAAGAAGCTAGCGACTATATTTGACTCTTAATTATTAAAAGGTATAATTATATCTGAAGTCTTAATGAGTCTAAATACATTCATTCAGAGGTACATTCAAACATAAAAATAAACAAATTTTTCAAATTCAAATTTCAGACTTCAAATTCAGTTTTCGGATTTTAGATAGCGCAACCAACCTTGGAGTGTCTATTCTACTTATTCATAACATTTTTTCTTCTCTCTCTCTATACAACGCCGCACTTGTTCATCTCTTACAATTTCCAGCCAACCAGATGACCTTAAGAAGAAGTAAGTAAGTTTGATGCCTCTACTTTTTGGGTTAAGTTTTGATGGCTCTACGATCTGCTAGATCCCCAAACAAAGTTGATATTTGTGTTCATAGTTTTGAACTGGATTTACCTAGTTATTTGGGTTACAGAGTTGATATTTGGGTTGGTATGTCAACGATATGTACATAGTTATTTGGGTTATCATCTTCACCATTGGGTTGATGATAAAACAGAGTTGATATTTGGGTTGTTTCCTCTGCGTTTCTTACGAGATGTTTGCATATATTTCTCTACACTGCCGTGTGTTTTTCAATACCTGATCTTTCCATTTTCTGATTCTGTACGCATCTTCCAACATTTTAACATTTATTTATTGGAAAATGATAGGCTGGATCTTGATTGGGACTCAAAATTGGGACTCTGACATGGTGTGCCATCATTGGTTGATTCCTTATGAACGTGGGTCCGCACCAACGGCACTAACGAATAATGACACGCCATCCCAATTTTGAGTCGCTGTAGAAAGACCCTTATTTATTATATCTTTGAGTTTTTTTCGGTCAGTATCCGTTAAACAATGGGAAAGCATTAGGCAAAATAGTGAGATGTTGCTGAACTGGCGAAATCATTTGTAAGTTTGATGCTTACACTTTTGCTCATTAAAAGCAACTAATGATGAGCAGCAGACAGATTTGATATTCATCTCCATCATTGTTCTTTCTTTTCTAGTACTGCCTTTTTTTGTGATTCTCCTTGTGGGTAAAAGACTCACTAACAAATGGGTTTTGTAAATTTGATACTGGGTTATTTTGTGATTTTTTAGATAGAGTATACACCTTGTCCTTTTGATTGTAATCCTTTTTTTAATTTTAGGGTATCATTTTATATTAGCTGTTTTCTATATTAGTTATTTTTTGACCGAATAGGATCGAGACCGAACATAGAACGCTTGAAAACAAAATTATTCCGGTTCGATCTCGGTCCATAATTTTCTAGGACCGATTAATGCAGTTTGGTCCCCAAAATACCTCAAAATTGGACCGAATCGGACCGTAAACACCCCTAGTTGTGGCATGCAAGTTTAGATTTATCTTTGTTACTCGAGTTTTTGTTATCATTTCTATTATGGGGTTTAGGTGCTTGGTTTCTTTGATTAACAAACTGCCTTATATAGGAAGGGAAATTATGCTTCATTTTCGTCGTTTAGGAGTTTATATAGGAGAGAAAGTGTTGTTTCATCTTTTTTCGTTGTTTGAGAGTTTAAAAGGAGAGAAAAGAAAAAAAAAATCTAAAAAATTTCTTTTCTTTCTCTCCAAAACTTTCCTTCCAAATCGAAAAGAAATGGAGAGAAAGGAAAGTTTTATAAAGAATGTATCTTATTTCCCTTAAAAAAATTATTTTCCTTCCAGCTTCCAAACAGTAGAAAAGAAATTATTTTATCTTCCTTCCTAAACCCTTTTTCTTTTGTTCCTTTCTTATAAATTTTCCCTTCTTTTTTCTCTCCTAATAAAACTTTCATTTACTTTCCTTGCTCTAAAACCCTCTCAATCAAGCTGTTAATTTATGGTCCCAAAGCTTGTTCCGTGTACATTATTTTGAGCCAATCAAAATCCTTTTAAACTTAAATGATCTCAGCTGTGTATTTTAGAGTATGCCCCAAGAATAAATCTTAGCCACACGATTTTAGAAACCCTAACAAGCTGCCGTATAGACCTATCAATAGGTCGTGTCGAGAGGTGCTCGTGTCATTTTTATCGTGTTCGAGTCTTATTGGGTTCGTGTCTAAACGGGTGACTTTTTTATCGTGTAAAAGAATCATATCCAAACCCGACCAGTTATGTTATTGTGTCGTGTAGGGATGGCAATGGGTCGTGTCGTGTCGGTTTCGTGTCGGGTCTAATCGAATTCGTGTCAAAATCACCTCGACCCGTTAAGCATTTCGTGTGTACCGTGTCATGTCTTTATCGGGTTCGTGTCATGTTTGGATCGTGTTCAAGTCGTGTCTTAACAAGGCGTGTCGTGTATTTACACTAAATGGCTAAACCTAAACCCGATTCGTTAAGTTGTCGCGTTTAGCGGGTCCACCCATCAAGCACCCGTATTCGTTAAGGCTTCACTCAAACCTGCTAAAAAGTCGTGTGGGTCGTATCGTGTTATCGGATCGTGTGATAATTTGCCACCCCTAGTGTCGTGTCGTGTCGTGTTCACTCGTAACCCATTAAGATAATGAATTATTTTGAATTGTATACAAGTTGAGAAATTATCTCATTTTTGAACCCAAATAGATCTATTAGATCATTGACATTACTAAATCTCTCATTTAGTAAAATTCATTATGATTAAATTAACATTATACTACATAAATTATTTATAAGTACCAAAAGTATATCTTATTTACTTAATTTAATGGGTCATAACGGGTTTTATTGGGTATTAACGGGTGAAGGGGATCAACCCTAATCCGACCCGTTAACTATCGTGTCTTATCAGGTTAGCACTGATATGACCCGAACCCATTAAGGGTCCACCCATTAACTTATAACTTCGTGTCGGCTCATGTCGTGTTATCGTGTCGTGCCTTATTTTGCCAAGTCTACTGCCATATATACTCTCTTACATCCTCATTTTTCTAGGTCTACTCAGTTTTTAAGAGAGAGAGAGAGAGAGAGAGTGACAAATTCATATTCTTATCTCTTTGCCTTAGAGATTGGGAACGATTGAGAGAGAAAGGAGTAAGTAGATACATCTATAATTCTCCTTTTAAATCATACACTGCTGGGTTTTTCTTATACAAGATCAATTAATGATTTTGACGAAAGATGGGTGAAATGCAACCCAATTTTTGATCTTGTTCTGGCATGCTCGGTTTCTGGTATGATTTTTTGTCAAACTTCTTGGTTTGTTTGTGTAAATCATACTATTACTTTTGATAGTGTAGTAGATCGTTTTATTTTTGTGTTGAGATTATAAATGTGTCGAAATCTTGTTGTTTTGGTTTATCACTGAACCGAACACATGTTTTCTATTTAGATCTATATCTAAGAAGCACACAATATTTTTGATTTAATTTTTTTCGTGGTTCCTGTTGTTCCTGTGTATAGATCTATTTCGGCACTCTATTTGTTACTGAAAACAGTGTTCGTTGTTTTATCCTGTTAGATTTCGTTTTTGTATAGTTAACTTATGCGTTAACTACGGGTTTGATCTTTTGCTATACATGATTTAATTTTTGGAGTTTCTATTTTAACCAGTTAAACAAATTTCTTAAACAGATGGATATCATCTGTCTTTTTCTTGTGCATGTTTTAGAGATTCGTTGAGACCTTTTTCATATGTCTACTAGTCACTTTATAGATCTATTTTAATACTGGATTGAACATAGTATATAAATCCAAGCATGTTTAATATTTAATTAAACATTGGATTTGTGACTACTGGATATGAACAAGATTTATGGTATTTTACTGAAAATAATTTTTTGTTTAAAAATCTTGTTGGTTTGAACATTACAAGAAAGTATTCAATTCTTTGATTTTAATTTCTTATTTTATTTTTTTGAATTTAATATTTGTGACATAGCCCTATTTGTGGTCGTTGATAATAAACCTTAGAATATATATTAGTTACTGGTTTACATTGATGACTATGTTACACTCACCCTTTGAGTTTATGTTCTAAATTGATAATTTCTATTTTTGTTAAATACTAAGCTAATTCAGACTTATTTGTCTTGGATATATTAATTTTTGGACACTTATACCTTCGATCTTTATATTGGACATTAGGCTACACCCCTGACAGGACCCGGACACGAGCGAATGAGGGTGCGACACGTCAATTGTGTCACAAAATTGCGTCAGCCTAGTATTATTGATATCTATAATGTCCCCTTCAATTGAAATTGGAATTTGAATTGGAATTCTTATACAAGATATACCACTCCTCATCCAAAATGCCTTCTTTGAATGGGGTGCTTTTTTATAAATATTAAAAAATATATTTAATTTTTTTATGTTGTTTAAATATTTTAAGAAAGTTATAAAAAGAATCAACTCAAAATATATTTTTTAAATATTATTTAAAAAGTAAATAAAAATGCGTTAGTTTTTAAGCTCCTAAAACTAAATATATTTGACCCATTTTTTTAAAATAGAAAAATTAAAACAAAATGCATTTTGAGTGTTTTTTTTCAAACCACTGAAATGTTTAAACAACACAAAAAAAAAATCAAATCGAAAATTATCTTTTTGGTATTTTAAAAAATACACCACGCAATGACCCATCAGAGATCCCTTTTTCTTGGAATTCTATGGTCCGATAAGGAAGAGTGAAAGAGGAGAGAGAAAGTGAGAATGGGGAATGAGGTATGTGTTAGATTTGGTTGTCTAAGAGTATCTCCAACACCTTAATCGAAAAGGGAAAGCAAGTGAAGCATTATAAATTATCCTTAAATATTGGAGCCTTACAAAGATGGCAAGAATACTCCCGTACCAAGGAAAGTGAAAATAAAGCTCAAATATAATATGCTCGTGCTTCACTCGCTCCCTTGAAAGGTGGCAAATGAGTTTCCATACATCACAACATTATTGAGTTTGTTAAATTTGGATTATTGAGTGGGAGTTTGTTGGGTTTTGATTATTCCATTGTAGGAGTGTTTATAAGAGATATTATTAATTTTGATCGGATCCAAATTTTCGGTTAGGGTGTTGAAGATACTCTTGGACGACCAAATTTCACACACATACCTCATTCCCCATTCTTACTTTTTGTCCCCTCTTTCACTCTTCCCTTATAGATATCGGACCATAGAATTCCAAGAAAAAGGGATCTTTGACGGGTCACTGAAAACGAGTGTTTCGAACTAGTGTATTTTTTAAAATACCAAAAAGATAATTTTTTATATGTTTTTTTTGTGTTGTTTAAACATTTCAGTTATTTGGAAAAAATAACTGAAAATGCATTTTTTTAATTTTGTTATTTAAAAAAATATGGGTAAAATATATTTCAGTTTTTGCAGCTTAAAAACCAACATTTATTTATTTATTTTTTAAATAATATTTAAAAGATATATTTTGAGTGATTTTTTTAATAACTTTCTTAAAATATTTAAACAACATACAAAAAAATTAAATATTTTTTTTTATCTTGTTTGAGAATTCCAATTTCAATTGAAGGGGACGTTATAGATATCATTAATACACAAAAGTGTGATACAATTGACGCGTCGCACCCGCATTCGCTCATATTTGGGTCTCGTCAAGGGTAGGTTAGTGAAATCAACATACAAGCGAATGAAGGTGCAACGCGTTAATTGTGTTACACTTTTGTGTAAAAGGACTCCATAGATATCCGGGGCGTCTCCAAAATTAGACGTACGTAACGTAACCAAACTTAATAAAAAGCGGTGAGAATTTGTCTGGGGTGGTGAGAGAACAATCAAATTGCAAAATTGTAAAATCCCAGACCCAATGGCTTCTGATCCAAATATTAATATAGGCTGCTTTTTTTCATAGGTTGACTCGTCTTCCGATCTCCGTGTAGAATGATAAAGGTGCAGTGGGTTTTGGTGTGTCATTGATGAAGGTGGAGTGGCTTTTGGTGTGTCATGGTCTGCTCACTCTGTTGGTGCTCTTATCATTCCTTTGTGGGCAGTGGCCAATGTTCCAAGGCACCTTCATCCAACGCTTGAGATACTTTTTTTAAAATACCAAAATATATCATTTTAAAATATTTTTTTAGGGGTACCTTGAAATGTGTAGAACCCAAAAAAAATAATTTAAA
This sequence comes from Sambucus nigra, assembly GCA_949130495.1. NCBI lineage: Eukaryota > Viridiplantae > Streptophyta > Magnoliopsida > Dipsacales > Adoxaceae > Sambucus > Sambucus nigra. The sequence goes on along the minus strand of OX422214.1, from coordinate 604,825,672 downwards.
AAAAAACGCATGGGGTGTCCCATACACTACATAAAAAAGGGTAAGTTGCAAAGAGCCTCTCAACTATTATTGCACTCGTTGCAAATACTTCAATAAACTATTAATTTTGCACGAAAAAAATTTCCCCTTTTGTGCTGATAAGAAATGTTTTTATACTTTCACATAGGAGTGTATTTGCAGATTCTATATGGCTTTTGGCCCATACAAACTATTTCATAGAGGGTGAGACACATTGACTGATTTGACTATGATGAAGTAATTTAGGAAGCTTACAGAATTCTTGAGAAAGCATTTATGTTATCTTCTAGAGTCCACTGGTCCTCAACACCTGATGCATAGTAGTCATATACCATCTTGGGTAACTTTTTCTTGACAATAGCCTCGTACTCTCTCATGTTGGTTACCTCCATTTCTATCGTTTATTCATTTTACAGATATATCTTGAATTCTCATGAAAAAAAATAAACAGAAATCAGGTTAATGTATCCTCATCCCACAAAATAAAAATAAAAAGTTAAGAATTTTCTCTCACCGAATATTGGTCCGTACGATATACTCCTGCCATTTCTTCTTTCAGCACAACATATATGCGAATGAGTATATATATAGATGTATAAGAAAGAAAGAAGAGGGAAGAAGAAAGGTTGCAAAAGAGGAAGGGCAACGGTTTTTTTTTCTCTTTTCAAAATGTTGGAAGAAGTTTTAAGGTATTTCCAATGCCCCTACCCAATGCCTGCTTATACACATGCATTGTTGAATCATGTGGGATTCCTGTAATTAAAGACGTAATGATATTTAATAAATCTACCACGCGTTAGGCTCACACAATTTGAAGCAACAATTTTTATATAGTTATATAGATTTTACATTTAAAAACCGAGTAACAGGTGAAAAACACTTTGTCTTTAATGCACAAGCAGCACAACTAGAGCCAAAGTTAGAGAATTACATGAAGTTAGTTAGGGAATCAATAATGGGGGGGGGGGGGGGGGGGGGTTGACATGTTAGACACGATTATATTAATTGGGGAAACATATTGAGCAATACGGGGACAAAAATTTACTCAAACTCACAAAGACAACACGACCTCGAATGTACACCAAACCAATTGTAAATAGGTTGCTATATGTTTCACCAATTTTAACATAGATCGATATAACAAAATAAAAGATGCGAGGTACAAATTAAGGTTGCACTTTCTCGTATACGGAAAAAGAGTTTAAACATATCAAGGACCTAATGTAATCAAAGGCTGATATCAATATTCATGTAATTGGCCAAAATTTGATGTTTTAACCTTTTAATTCGTTATATAATTGAGGCAAAACAGTAGTTTATTTTTTTCATCATTTTCGAAAAGTTTTAAGTTAAGAGTATGTTTTTTTTTTTTGGACATAAAGAGTATGTAAAGTTGTAAACACTCAAGAAACTTGTTTAAAAAAAATAAAAAGATTCGAAGAAACAATTCACTTTCCACCGTCTTAAGACCTTGTGTAGTTTTTTTATGTCCTTTTTTTTAGACATTAATACTAACTTAAAATTTTAATTTACTTCGGATTGTAGCGAAAAATAATGATTTTTTTCCAAATTATCTAACAATTTAATTTCCTGTTTGGAAACCTAAATATTTAAGAATAAAAGTGGGATTATAAACATAAGACTAAATATGGGAGCCAAATAAAGTGATTTTTCAAAATTCAAAGACCCCTCAAAAGTAGCAAGTTTCTATTACAACTTCCTCATTATTTTTTGGGTTAAGTATCAAAAAGCCCCTCAAACATTTTTTTAATACACATTTAGTCCAAGCCTTTTATTTTGTACCAAAATTCGCACGCTTGGACTAAACGTGTATTAAAAAATATTCGAGGGACTATTTGATATATGCCCTTGTTTATTTTGTAGAGACACAAATGAAGAACATTTCAATTCATTCAAGATAGATATAAAAATATGATTATGATTAATTTGGAGAACCAAAATGCAAATAACACATGTTTTAAACTTCAAAAAACTAAAGAGATCCCAAAACATTGTCTCTATTATTTTTGGAATGATAATATGTGAGACACCTTAGACCACATATCATCTAGACCCATTTATTCGTCCTAATTCAAACTGTGGAAATTGAGGATCCCCCCTCGGAGAGACAGAGTTAGATCAATGGGGGATCCATTTTTGGTTTCAACCCATTCACATCAACTGAATCGCTACTAGACATGTTTTTGGTCACCAGTCCGCTATCCGACCGCTGTTCATCCCTCCCGAACATGCTGAGCACCATGGGTTTTCGTTTTAGCATCGAGTTCCAGCGATTCTGGACTGCGAGACCGGTTCGACCGTGAAGAAGCTTGGCAATCTTGGTCCACTTGTTCCCAAAGCGGGCCTGGGCCTGGGCATGCATGATGATCCAATCTTCCTGGGGACTAAAGGGTTGGTGGTTCACCTCGGGGGAGAGCTGATTACACCACCTCGACCTACATGATTTCTCACTTCTCCCCGGGATTGATTCGCTCATCAGCGCCCACTTCCGAGCTCCGTGAAGTTGCACGAGGTTCCTCAATACTTCGTCTTCTTCAAGCGTCCAGTGTGGTCTTGTTTTATTCTGTGTTGTGGATCCCATTTGATATTGGTTTTGTTTTAGGTAGGAAAACGGTGGAGTGTTAGGAAGGTTTAGGTTTGGGAGGAATAGTGGTGGTTTATATAGGGGGATTGGGTAACGCATCGGTTGGTTGTCTATTGAGGAGTAATGCAGCTGTAAGGGCGGTTTAAGGGAATTTCTCGTTGCATCCAGAAATACAAACTTTTGCACATTAATACGTATTCATTTCTTTAGCCTTTTCATTTGTTTAGCACACATGACTATTTATGTTTTAGGTACATTATTAGCCAGGACGTTTTAAAGAAATAATACTTAAAATTTATTTAAAATAAACCTAATAATATAAATTGATAACAGTGGATAGAAATTATAAATATATTATGCTTTATACTTTATTGTATGAGTAAAAATAATTATTCAAAATTAGGGTTGACAATTTTAACACGAAAGAGTGATACGATTCAAAATTGGTTCAAAATTTACACAATATATCATTTTTAATCATGTTCGGGCGGAGGTTTTAAGCATGGAATTATCAAAATAATGACTTATAAATTGTTAAATAAGTTCTATCATCGACAATCTCAAACCAATCCATATTTTTGCTCTTTATTAACATATAAAAACAATCAAACTAAACATAATATATTCAGAAGAAAGAATACAATAAATACATGAATTGATAAACACATACATTCTATATTTTTATTACATTTATGAAAAAACTGTCAATTTTGTTAATGATGAACCCAGGTAGAACCTGGTGAGGACCGACCTCTTGAGGACTCGTACGCATTTTTTGGGATATAGTGACGTGCCACATTATGGAGCTCTATTATTAATTCTTAAATTCGATGCATTTGCTATGATATAGTGACGTGTCACATTCTTGAACTATATTTTGATTCAATCGTAATAAAACTAAGACACGTATATGAACGCAATATGTTAATATGTGACACCAAAATATATTACAGTTCTGGCTTAAATTAAATATTAATATTCATACATGCAACCATTTATTGTACAAACAGAGAAAAAAATTGAAACCTCGATGCTCGTGCTATCTCAATCTCTGTTTGCCCTGCACCTATGTATCATCCTCACCCTTTTAAAATTCCTAATATAACGTGTTATAAGAATTCCATTCAACAAAGAAAGACAACGTTTTTGAAAACAATTTTAAACCGCTTTTTTTTCAAATTTGAAGAATTATTCTCTTTTTTATTAAAAGTTAAAACCTCTTAAATGCACCCCAAATAATAAGTAAAAAAAAAAAATTTTTAGAAAAAAATCCGAGTTTTTATTAAAGGGGGTAAAAAAAACTGCTTTAATATTCAAATTTTATAACACCCATTTTATTGTGGTTTTAACATAGAAAACGAAAGCAAAAAGAGTAATTTCATTAAAAATGTTTAGCGCTTTTCTATTAACAATATTTAAAAACAGTTTTATAATAGAAAACTGGAAATAAGAGAAAAAATTGTTTTGGGATTGTCACCATTTTCCTGTTAAAAAAAATAGGATAAAATAAAATAAAATTACTCTTTTGCTTTCGTTTTCTTTATTAAAAACAATCAATTGGGTGTTATAAAAAAACTTATCCCATTTTTTAAAAAAAAATCATTTTTTAGGTTATTTGGGGTACATTTAACAGGTTTTAACTTTCATTAAAAAAGAGAGTAATTCTTCTTTAAAACTGTATTAAAAGTTTAAAAAAAAAGATTTAATTATTTTCGAAAAAAACTGTAAAAAACCTTTTCTTTTTCATGAGGGTTTATTAATTATGTTTTACTTTTGACATGTTGATTGGAGTGTGCAAGTGTTAAAGGGTCGTTTTGTCATTCTATTAAATTTTGGAGTGCCTTAGTAAATGGTTGGAGTGAGAATAGTTGTACCGTTATGATAATTATATACATATATTTATCATACATCAAACCAATGGCAATGATTTCTGGTGCAACCCAAAGAAAACATATCACATTTGTCACCCTACAAAACCCTGACAAATACGGTCCTTTTTTTGGTCCATTTTTTCCTTTCTTCATGAGCCTCATTTGTATTATGATATATATAGATATAGATATAGATATATACATGCTTTCAATCATAGTTGCGCAAGGTCAAGTTTCCATGGTCGCGTCGCGCATAATTCGTTTATTTCAGTTTTTTAATTAGAAAAACATATAAAAAATATAAATGAATAAATAAGTTCAAAACATCACTCCGAACCAAGTACTACATCATTTCAAATAAAGTCATAACAACCATAATGTAAAATAAATAACACTGTAAACTGAAATTTATATTTTTTAAATTTGAACTAAAATCCATTAAAAAGGGAACACTCAAACTGAAATTTGTAAAGAAAAGTAACATTTTTTAAATTTGTAGTATAAAGAACATTTTAAACTGAAATTTGTAAGAAAAATAACATTTTAAATTGAAATTTGTAGTATTAATAACATTTTGAATTGAAATGTGTAAGAAAAGTAACATTTTAAACTGAAATTTGTAAAAAAAAAATTATTTGTAAAAAATAAGATTTTTTGAATTTGTAATATAAATGACATTTTAAACTGAAATTTGTAAGAAATATAGCATTTTCAACTGAATTATTTAGACATTTTAAACTGTAATTTGTAAAAAAGAAATAACATTTCATACTGATATTTGTAAAACAAGTAACATTTTAAACTGTAATTTGTAGTATAAATCATAAATAATTAACCTTTTTAAACTGAAAAATCATAAATAGAAAAACTTCAGTGAATTAAAGCATAAATAGGTAACATTTTAGATTAAAAATTAACAAAATGTTTATTATTTGGACTGTCATAAATAAACTAATATATCTTGGTAGAACAGATTGGACTATAAAGGGAATTTGGCCGACCTCGTGGCAGATGATTTTGCAGTACCATCCGGATGCTTAAAATAACCAGGAGAAATACCTAAAAATTATCACATAATTACACCCCAAGACCAAACAGGCCAACAAAAACTTCTACGCTGACAATTCACCTCTAATTTCGAAACCCAAATGAGTTAGACAGATTAGGTAACAGAATTCTAGGGTCCTCCTCCTCAAATCCCCTGCATGGATAGTCCCCAAGGTCGAACTGCTACCGAGAATCTGATCGGTAAATTAGGGCCATCTCTTTCTCTCCTCCTCTCTCTATACAACATCCCTGCCAACCATGTCCTTTAAGTTCTTTATCTATAATGTGTCAATTCCAAGAAATGGGTGGCCTTTTCGTTAACCAGTCATTGTACTAATTGTTGGATTGTGGTAGAAAATTGTATATGACTACGAATTTTTGGGGGTAAAAAGAAGTGGGGGAAGGACATTTTGGTACCTAAAATATAAGCCAAGGGTTTAATTACGTGTGCTCAAATATGGCATCTATCTCAGAGGGTGAGTTAAAAATAATTAAATAAATAAATTTAATCAAGCAATTTCTTCGACAATTTTTTAGCAGGCCTTCTTTCAGCTTCTCCTAAAGTCTATTACGATTAAGTTAACCATCCTTGTCAACAAAGGGGGAAAATACATTAAAATTGTATTAAGGAGCCCTGAGATGAGATTAGTTGACAAAGCAGAATCAAATGGGAAGAGATAACAAATCTATAAAACAACATGGAATACATAAAAGAGAAGAAAATAATCTATCAAAAGACACTTTGGCAAGTGGGTGTGGCGCTTCCTTTTGGAAAAAGAAACTCTTTGATGTTCTGTCATCAAGAGCAACTATGGGCTTCATGAGAGTTGATGGGAGTTTAATATAGCTACTACAAGGAAGACTTTTAGAAGTTTTTGGAACTTCATTTCTGGGGACCTCTCATCTTTCCTCCATTGGGACAGAAAGATTGGGCTGATCTTTTATTAAAATTTAGGAGGATGAGTGGAGAGGTGGAGACTAGTAGTTTGTGAATCATTTTTCTGAAATTATATCAGATATCCTCTAATAAGGGTCAACATATTGCCTCCTTATATTCCCAATTCAAATGGCACACTTGTGTAGAATTTAAGTTTTAGAGGGAAAATTAAATATGATGAATTGAACAAATTACTACCTTGCTCAATTTGATAGAGGGAGTCCACATTTGTGAGGGGGTGAGGGATGTTAGGGAATGGAAGTTGGGAGGAGAGGTCATCTCTTGGATATCTTTTAACAAATATCTCCAATCTCCTTCCCATAATGATACACTTGCCATTCCACATTGGAGAAGTGATATACATAAAAAATAAAAAAAAATCAATCAAGTGTAATACCCCGTATTTTTATGCTATATTAATTTGGGAATTTATTAAATTTAATGTGAGTTATTTATTTAATAAAAATTCGGAAATTAATTATGTTATAATTATTAACGTGACGAGAGTTAGTAATTATGGGAAAATTGATTGAATATTACTAATGAGCAAAGTAATATATTATATTGGTTCTATTGAATGTCATGAGTGAATTAAATGACAATTTCGGAAATTTAAGTCGGAACGTGCTCGTGTCACGTCGGGACTAATTTTGTTAAATAAAAAGTGAATATTTTATAAGTTGCCCCTATGGTCGTTTTGAGTGCGCCAACGCGTCCGGTAGGGTCGAGATACTCAGAAAAGTATACCCGGGGGTGTAGTTTGGGTCTCGGGGCATTTTAGGCCTAATTAGTACCCCGGGAGGGCATTTCAGTCATTTTACATAATTGGGTAATTAAACCCACGAATTTCAGCAACCTATATCAGCCATTTAGGTTAGCTTCTAGGGTTAGAATATCCAGAAATCAAGTGACGGCCATTGGAGAAGAGAGGAGAGAGCTCCAAGGTAATTCAAGGCCAAAAAAAAGTCACCGGTTTGCACCGCCGCCACCACCACCGCGTAGATCGCGAGACGAGGAACGCAGCCATACCAAAATCAGCCGTGAATCAGAATACCAAAAATCCCAGGCAAGTGTTTAACTTTCTATTTTCGTTGGTGCAATCTTTATATTAGTTTAGGATTGATTTGTGATGAAAACTATGGAAGAAAATCCAATTTATGATAGGAGAATCCATGTAGTATTGATGTATATGTTGATTCTGGAAACCCTTGCCAAGTAGAGGAAATAAACCACGAAATTGGATGATCATAAGAAAGAAATTCTGGAGAAAGAGTTATTAGAAATTTGTTTAAGAAAATTCTAGGGCTCTTGATAATTGGACATAATTTTAGGTTGAAAATCCATGTTTAAATGATGAATATGTACATGCCTTACGTTAGAATCATCTAGTATATTGTTATAATGTTAGTAGTAGAATTCTGGGACAATTGGAACTTGAAAATATGGATTTGGTGTAATTTTGGTGATGAAATCCCGTAACTGCATTCTGCAGAATTTTTCCCAGACCTGCTTGATCGATCGATCGAGCTTGGAGCTTCGATCGATCGAAGGTTTGATCGATTGGGGCCCAAGCTTCGATCGATCGACCCCTCCTGGCAGACTCCTAATCCACCGTTTTAGGTAGGAAAACGGTGGAGTGTGAGACAGGTTTAGGTTTGGGAGGAATAGTGGTGGTTTATATAGGGGGATTGGGTAACGCATCGGTTGGTTGTCTATTGAGGAGTAATGCAGCTGTAAGGGCGGTTTAAGGGAATTTCTCGTTGCATCCAGAAATACAAACTTTTGCACATTAATACGTATTCATTTCTTTAGCCTTTTCATTTGTTTAGCACACATGACTATTTATGTTTTAGGTAATTTATTATAATAAACGCGATACCAGGACGTTTTAAAGAAATAATACTTAAAATTTATTTAAAATAAACCAAATAACATAAATTCATAATAGTGGATAGAAATTATAAATATAGTATGCTTTATACTTTACTGTATGAGTAAAAATAATTATTCAAAATTAGGGTTGACAGTTTTGACACGAAAGAGTGATACGATTCAAAATTGGTTCAAAATTTACACAATATATCATTTTTAATCATGTTCGGGTGGAGGTTTTAAGCATGGAATTATCAAAATAATGACTTATAAATTGTTAAATAAGTTCTATCATCGACAATCTCAAACCAATCCATATTTTTGCTCTTTATTAACATATAAAAACAATCAAACTATATTCAGAAGAAAGAATACAATAAATACATGAATCGATAAACACATACATTCTATATTTTTATTACATTTATGAAAGAACTGTCAATTTTGTTATTGACGAACCCAGGTAGAACTTGCTGAGGACCGACCTCTTGAGGAGTCATACGCATTTTTTGGGATATAGTGACGTGCCACATTATTGAGCTCTATTATCCATTCATAAATTCGATGCATTTGCTATGATATAGTGACGTGTCACATTCTTGAACTCTGTTTTGATTCAATCGTAATGAAACTAAAACACGTATATGAACGCAATATGTTATTATATGACACCAAAATATATTACAATTCTGGCTTAAATTAAATATTAATATTCATACCTGCAACCATTTATTGTACAAACGGAGAAAAAAATTGAAACCTCAATGCTCGTGCTATCTCAATCTCTGTTTGCCCTGCACCTATGTATCATCCTCACCCTTTTAAAATTCCTAATAAAATGTGTTCTAAGAATTCCATTCAACAAAGAAAGACAACGTTTTTGAAAACCACCACTGCATTTCAAATACATTTTTATTTAAAAATACATTTATTTTAAGACTAACCGCAAAAAAATTGTCGCTCTAAAAATATACTTAATAACTGATAAAGGCGCGATTAAAAATGATGAGCAATGTCTAAAGTAAAATAAAAAATGGGTAAATTTTAATTATGAAATATAAAAGAATAGAATAATTAAAATATCTTTGCAAGTTTACTTTGGGTTCCAAAAACTATGGCATTATATTTTTTAAGATAAATTGCACTAAAGCCTTTGAAGTTTCTCTTTTTTTTCCTTTGAAGTATCTCGGATTTAGGGATCACCCCTCAAAAAAATTATCCGACAAAGTCCCCTCCTAAACTATCAATCCGTTTCAAATTAACTCGAAAATTGAGTTCCTGCGTATTTTTAGCATAAATGGATAAAAATATCACCGAAGACACTAAATTACCTTAACACCCTTACTATTTTTAATACAATTACAAAAAAAGGATAAAGATAGGTGAATCCACTTTCCTACCCATTTCCCATACCCGCGTGCATGAAAGTGTTATACCTTGTTGTTGTGGGTCCCGCCAAGGCCAAATGTATAATTTTTTGTTGCCATATTTTATTAGGCGGACATAATAGTAGGTAGAAAATTGGGTAAGTGTACTGATACCCTTACACAAAAAAAAACTCATTTTCCTTTCTTAAACCCAATTTCCACATTTGCACCCCCTCTACCAACCAAGTCCCACCACAAACTTAAACAATTTCTAACCACAAACCACTATTTCCACCACTGCCATGAACCTCCACGACCATTGGAGAAGTGATATACATAAAAAATAAAAAAAAAATCAATCAAGCACCTCCATCATCGCAAGCCACCCCTACAACCCAGCAAGGGAACTTTCAACACCCAAGTACATATCAATACCGATGTTATGCCGGGGGGATATACCAAGTGTTTTCAAGTAAAAAATTCTCCTTATCTCAAGCAAAAATTTGGTCCATGGATGTTGGGTTCATGACTGTTTGATATGTAAGTGCTATAAGTTAATGGATTTTATGTAGGTAAATACTAAATGGGTTTAGAGGATTGGGATAACCAAGAGTCTTGCAATGTACAATATACATTTGTCGGGCAAGCTTAAAAAAATAGGGGAGTAGAAGAGTCTTTCTTCTATGCAACCCCTATGATAGCTTTGCATCATTAATGCCTATTTATATCTCTAATCTACCATATTAGAGGTATATAATAGATTCATGCTACTATACCTTTTAGAATTATTTAAATAATGTATTTTTTACAATTTCAAAATTTTATAACATTTTGGAATTCTAAAAATTATGTCTTTTCAAATTTTTTAAATTTGAATCTGTTTATTTAACACATATCAATTAGTTTCTCACAGGTATACTATAATCATGTGTTAAATCAATAAATAATTTTTTAAAATTCTAAGCTTTTGGGATTCTAGACTTATAAAATTCTAGATTGTACACCTTTTGCTATTCAAGAATTTAGAATTATGTAATTTTATGGCTTTTGAAATTTAATGATAAAATATGCATAAGTATTCATATTAATTTATTAAATGAATGCAATTGCATTATTAAAGTTAGGTATCACCACAGTAATACTTATTATTACTCATTCCAAATTAGCCATTTATTACCATTATAATATTTAAATCTGTTTATTTAACATATATCAATTAGTTGTCCACAGGTATACTATAATCATATGTTGATTAAACATAAATACCTATAATTGAATTTAAATAATCATGCACGATAAAAATAAACACTTGTGTAGAATATTATGCTTAATATTTATGGTGAATCACTTAAAAATAATGATCCCAAAATAGGGCACAATTTTAGGCACGATACAAAAAAATTATCCAAAATTAACCTAAAGCGAAAACGATATGCCTTGTTCATGTGAAAATTATGAATTCTAGTCATAAACAGTGTCATCTCATTCATGTTTTTACTCTTTTTTTTTTGTATTATCATGTTTAATTTCGTGTTAAAAATATGAAGTCAAGCACAAACACGACCTCTTAAGTAAAATTTACTTTTGATTTGAGAGGATATACATTCAGATAGAAACAAAAATTCAAAATAAATTACTACAAAATTTGCAGACAAATATTAGCCAAACTCAACGTGAATAAACACATTTTTATCTTTGAGCTCATAATGACGGTCCCAAAAGACCCAAACCCTTCAAAATCAACATAGACTACATTCTCCCACCGAGAGTAACACATATGAAGCACCAAAGATTCATTAAGAACTATATATATTTTTTTTATACAATTAAAAAAATCCATGAACAAAAAATCAATTAAAACTATTTAGAGTAGTGTAGTACAAAATCTGACAAACTTAACCAATGACAAAAAAGTGTAAGAAATTAAAAACTATTCAATACTTTCAAGAGTCGTATTTTCAACACATACATAGCTCAAGGACTAATCCAAATCTTTCTTAAATGACGTTATGTTTTTTTAAGAAAAAAACAAATAGTTGGATTTAACTTATTAACTAAAAAATTGATTTTTTTTTTAATATAGAAAAATACTTGTTTGTAATTTTTTAACAAATTGTATTGTTTATAAAATGATTACTATTTTGCAAAAAAAGTAAAAAATGAATTATTTAATTTTTTCAGAAATCGGACTTTAACTTATCGTAAAAAAAACAAATAGCTGGATATACTTACTTAAAAAGGCCTATTTTGTAAACGTTTAAAAATGATTTGTCATTTATAAATAAAGAGACTTTTTTTAATATTAAAAAAAACTGCTTGTAACTTTTTTTTAACATTGAATATGCAAAACTTTCATACTAAAACCCACTTCTACTGTTGATTCAGTTCCTACAAATTCCACAAAGCCTCTATTTTCTTCCATTTATCTGATCTCTACACAAAATAGAAAGATTTTCCACGGTAGAGGAGAGAGGTGAGATGCGAGTCTATGAGTTGACTAATAAGTTGAAAATGAAAATGGCTACTTGATCTGAACTCACCAATGTAAATGAGGAAAAGAACTGAAAAATATTCTTAAAAGTAGTACATATTGCGACTTAACCTAAGCTCATTATGAACTCTTGGATGATCATGAAGATACTTGATGGCCATTATAGAAGTGGTGGAAAAAATTTCATAGCCACATAGTATAAAAATACAAATTAGCCGGCTCCGTATAAAAACCATACACAACTACAATAGTATAAAAACCATACACAACTACAACGAACATTTCTTTTGTTTTTTAGCAGAATTTGGGAGTACAAAGAATGTCGTGCAAGTGGAATCTTATGAGAAGACCCAAAGTGATATTATCACTCAGTCCAAGGTTATCTTATGTGGAGGTGTTAATAAGAACCAAGCGGATGGGCATAATATTAGCATGGGATCTAAGGTATCAGATCTGCAACCAGCGGACAAAGTTAGACACCCCACAAAGGTCTCAGGTGCGACTTGTATTTATAACGGTGTGAGAGAGGAAATGATGGGGCTAATGAGAAATGAATTGTTGGGAAACGGGAAAATGTGAAGACAACGAGAGGGGAAAGGACATGTCGAGAGAAATAAGAGATTGAAAGATAATAGATTATTTTTAATTGGAGTGAGTTGCATTAATGATCATTAAAACCTCTAATCTATCGTTTTCGAGGTATATAATAGATTAATGAGAAACTCTTTATTTTTTTAAAAAAATTTATGTGCCATAATTCTGTAACGCGTTATCAGTACACTATCATTCAAAGTACTTTTTCTCATTTGACAAGAGAAACTTATAAGTGCGCATACTTTATTGCTTGAATGAGGTAATTTGGGGTTTTGTAGAGGGAGAAATCACAATTTTACTACAGGGTGTTTAATCTGTTAGCATATCAATCTGCCAGAATGTTTGAATTTTGACGTTACTTTAAACTTAGCCATTTTAATTTTACTTAGAATTAGATTGTTTGTCATATATGTATGGAAAGGTCTAAGTCTTACCTTTCCAATGAGATTTGAATTAGGTTATTTGAAGTTCTGTAGAGGGAGAAATCACAATTTTACTACAGGGTGTTTAATCTGCCAGAAAATTTACAATTCGATTCGGTTGCTTAGAAAATGGCAATTTTGTTAGTTTAGGTGTAATAATTGAAACAAATTATTGAAACCATAACTTGAGTAGTTTGGGATTATCAATCGATCGATGAAAGATAATTTTTGGAGAATTTTGGGATTTGGTTATTGGGTAAATTTCGGGGAGTTCCGATTGAATTTTTTATGCCCTAAATGTGAGAGAGAGTTTAGTGGAGTGGTTTAAAGAGATTTTATTGCATAGGGGTGAGTGGGTAATTAATTTCGAGTTAGAAATCGTGAGAGAGATGATTGACAATAAATTTGAAATATCGAATTGTTGAGTTAAATTCAGGAATAAATGAACAGACTAGTTGGGTTAAGTCCGGGTGTTTTATCGGAGTGATGTTACTTGATAAAGTTGAATGATCATACGACGGGCCGGTAGGTAAGTAGAGGCATTTTGGCAGGGTGATGCTATTGTATTTTAATTAAAGGATGAGAATTTAATTAAGTAAGAGTCGTGAGATAGACTCAAGATTTGAGCATTAGCGTCGGGTGATAGGTACGAGTTAGCTAGGTTTTGTGAATATATATATACTAGTGTATGCCCGTGCCTGAAGGCACGCCAAATTTTTTTCAAAGTACGTAAGCGCAAAACAACAAAATTTTTCTAAAGTACGTAATCACAAACGATGAAAAATTCTAAAGTACGTAATTACAATACGGCAAAACTTTCGTTTCCCAATAAAACAAAGTGTAATTTTAAAACAATTGGCCATAATTTTCTCTATTTATAGGACTATCTATCCTGTTTAATAAATAACAAATAGTCCAACGTTTAAATAGTCTAAATTCTTTGAACAAATTCACATATAACATGAAATATACAATATTCACGAGCAGAATTCACATTGTGCCTCAAATAAACAAAGTATCATGTACGTCGTTGATGGGAGCATATGTCATATTTAGTTCTCAACAAATAAACAGTTTTTTACAGTTATATGAGGTCGTGTGACGTGTTCATAAGTAGTGTTATCATGTATTATCGTTTTAGTCGTGTTTTAACTCATGTAAAAATAGGGTGTCAAAATTGTTAACTTGTGTTTTAGTCGTGTAATTAAAAGTTAAATTGGTTGTCTAAATTTTTAATCGTGTTAGTCATTTCGTGTTTTGTTTGTCCCAAAAATCATGTATGATGAAAACTCATGTATATAGCACCGAAAAACCATGTATGATGAAAACTCATGTATATAGCACATTTTGTTGACATGTATAATAAAACAGGTCCGCCACACAACATAAGTTATTTTATTTAAACTAAAAAACTAATCCGACCAACATTTATATTTTTATCGACTTCATTTTTTGTTTAAAAAAATCGTGTTGTGCCTCTTTTAATTCGGTCGTGTTCGATGATATTTGGGAAAGCTAACATAATGACAATAAAATATTGCTCGACCCAATTTAATTTCAATACAAATAAGTTAAATTATAAAAAAAATGACAAAATTTCTTTAGTTATGAATAGAACCATACATCGTATTTAATTCGTAACAGATAAATAATTTTTTAAACAACCTATGGTACGAACCAATTAGTTTAAAAATTGGACAAATTTTAAATCTTCTATAATTAAGTAAGAGTTTTTTACACCAAATAATGAGGCAAAATAAAATATATCAAATGAAAAGTTACATAATAGGTATAAAAGGGCATATGGGTGAACAATCTAAGTAGCCACTGAGATGGCAAACCATAGACATAACAATGTGTGAGTACTTCGTGTTTGTAACATATAAAGAAGATATGCTAGTGAAGAAGATACGTGTGTGAAAAATGATAAAATGAGAGTTGGTGTGGTATTGCATCCTATGATTATTGAGGTGCAAGATTTCACCACCCAAGTGTTGAATAAACAGTCCTCCATGAAATCTAAGCTTGGGGTAGGGCAAATGCAACACAACTAAAGAGTGAAGGCAGCAACTTGATGGTATGAGGAGTAAGGGAGATAAATAAGAAGAGCATCCCAAGTATGGTTTTAATAGGAAGAGGGGCTAACAACAATGAGTAATGAACAGGGGAAGATCCTAATACCAAATTAGGGTTTGGTCATCGAGCTAGTCTATCCTTTTATGAACTATCCGGTAGAAGTGTCAAGGCAGCTCATCATACCAAGAGTTGATAAGAATAATCACCAAACAATAGTAGATACAATTGAGCGGGTGCAAATTTTGGACCATTTGATACGGAGAAGAGTGTTTCCAATCCAATCCATCCAAATGGTAAGGCAGAACTTAGCACTAAACTTAGACCACTCATATCCAAAAAAATCTCTAAGCCAAACCAAAATCACATCTTCTCTGAATGAAGTAGGTGAAACATGATAGTACGGAACTTGCAAAAAATAGTTACGCCTGCAATGCATAAGCCAGAATGAAAAAACCTAAAAAATGCCATAAGAAATATACTTCAAACATTGAATTCCAAGCTTAAGAAAATAATCAACAACATAATTTCTAATATGATCTACAATATGAATAAGCACAACCCACCGTTGAAATATAAAAAGTGGAATTTAAATTATTGCACCATATCTTATTACATACAGTTTCCCCTGAATTTACCTCCCCACCATCGTTGACATATAAAAATAGGAAATTCTAAATTCATTAAGAATACATTTTTCAGGCCCAATAAATTAAATAATGACAAAAACATAGTAAAAGAACTTATTTAGTAGAAATAGTAGCATGCTTTGGGTAGTTGAATTCATGTAGCTTCAATGTCATAAATGGGGAACACTTCCAATAATTGGTAAACCATCCAAAATCTAACAACCTCAAGTAAAAAAAATTACATCCAAAAGCCTGCAACATTAGAGAAAAAGATAGTAATTTCACTGTTATTCAATTAGGGCCCATTTGGTTGCGTAAATTATTTAATTTTATAAATTGATCAATTTGAAATGAATAGATTGTCGATGTATTAATTTTAAATGGGTTTAAATCTAATTTGTGGTGTGTTTGGAAAAGAAAAATGGAGTTATTTACTTTTGATGTGTGTGTGTGTGTGTGGAGAGAGAGAGGGAGAGAGTAGTATGGTGAGAGGTATTCTATGGGAGTGGTGCATTTAAAATTCATGTTATAATTAGAAATTGTGCAATTTCAAGCTTTTGGTGAAATGAACTAATTTAAGTTTTTGTGAATCAACATGAATTGGTTCATTTTTGAATTTGTCCATTCTTGTAACCAAACACTAATAATAAAGCAATTCATGAATGAGTTAATTTATAATAGGCTAATTTATAATTTTGGGGACAACCAAACAGGCCCTTAGTCACTGAAAAAATATAAATATACTTGGAGCAGCACATTCACTCGTGAATGGGTTTTCTAGTGAGGCACCCAACAATGCAATAAAAATGTGAGAAATGCATCGAGTTATTAAAGCCTTAGTTCTCATGGATGTCGTTGAAGCTGCATCAGATATTGTTGGAAACCTTTATTTGCAACTGAAGTCTATCAAAAATAGATCAAGGAAACACCCCATACACTTAAGTAAGTCAAATATAGATTTAAATTTACCTTGATTCTTCCATAAATGAAACATGGACTTTAAAAATGGTAATCAGTCACAATTTATCTAAATTTAAGTTGGTAACAAAATAGTGAGTTCAAATACAATTATAGTAAGCTCGCGAACAGTTTATACAAAGGGAAATATCCTGAGTTCAAATGCAATTTCTCATACATACATAAATAACACAAAAAAAGAAGATCAAACCCCCAAATAAAAATCCAACTCATAATTAATCCATAAACCTTTTCGATTTTTCACCCAGAGATTTAACCTCCAAACTGAAACAAAAATTAAATTCATAGCAGACCCAATTTGAACACTAAAATAACTTAATGAGATAAACTAAAATTTGAAGTTAAACACAAAAGCAAACGCTTATATTTAAATAACAAATGAAAACCTGATTTCTACCTGGTGTTTTGAAATGAAAAATATAAGCATAATATTATGCTTTTGAAACCCTTATATTTAATTAAAATCAAATATAGTGAGATCTGACAATGAGTATACCTTCTGTTGTGGGATTGGTAAAACAAAATATAATCACCATATTAGAGTTTTATAATTTTCTGATTTTGATCCTTGAAATATATTCGATAGGAAACCCAAAAATTAGAGACATCTAAACTTGGCGGTGCTCGGAGACCGAAATCGAAGAGTGAGAGGGCATTACGTGAGAAGAAATGGGTCGTTTAATATAAGAAAAAGCATGATGTGAATGAAGCTTCTAATTATAAAACCCCATAAGTGTGTGTGTGTGTGTGTGTGTGTGTGTGTGTGAGAGAGAGAGAGAGAGAGAGATTACCTGTCGAATGATAGTTTCTGGAGGAGGAAGATATTGAGGCGGTGAGTGGATCTCAAGTGGGCTTGTGATTTGGGAGAGAACGACGGAGGCTTTGAAAGTGAGGTAGCAAGTGGGTCTGAAAAGTGAAAAGTAAAAATGGGCACGATAAAAGAGAGATATTTGAGGGACTCGAGGTAGAGAAATTTATGAAAGAGTGAGTTTAATGGGCCAAAGGTAGGTGAGAAAGGAAGAGGTTATGAGAGACAGGTTATGCGCCTAAGTAATCGCCTAGGTATGTGTACGAGGGAGTTAGTGAGATATGGGACTTGGGGGAGGCTCGAGGCTCGTGGCTGTTTGCAGAGTTTAGATAAAATGGTCTGTTCAAAATTTGAAATTTGAAAAAAGTTGTGTCTCGTGGGAAAGAGAAGAACGTAAGAAATTTGGAAGGCGTGTGATTTCTCCCCCCATTTGTCGTGTCATAAGCCTCGCTAATTACATGACATAATATCACGCCATTAGATCATATTAGGAGAACAAATCACAACCGTTAGATCGTTGGAACTATTCAAACACCCTTCTCCCATATATATATTGAAAACACCTAACTAAGTCATTTAACACGAGTTAAAGCAGTTTAGTAGGTTCTGAATCTATTTCTTGAATAAACTCTTTTATAAAACAAACCAGAAAGAACACTAGATGTGTCTAAAAGTTATTGAACGAGTTATTTTAGATATTAGAAAATAAGTTTTGAAAAAC
This sequence comes from Sambucus nigra, assembly GCA_949130495.1. Taxonomy (NCBI): domain Eukaryota; kingdom Viridiplantae; phylum Streptophyta; class Magnoliopsida; order Dipsacales; family Adoxaceae; genus Sambucus; species Sambucus nigra. The sequence goes on along the minus strand of OX422214.1, from coordinate 604,807,239 downwards.
AAAATTAATTTTAGTTATAGCAGCAGTAGAGAATTAATAAACAAGCACAGTGCACAAGGATTTTAACGTGGTAAAACCCCACACAAATGGAGAAACATCCACGAATGTCTCTACACCTACAAAATAAAATAAAAATCCACTAGAATGAGTTTAGGTTACAAGAAAGCAACGAATATTAAACACAAAATACATACCTAAATCTAAGTTAAGAAGTTAAACCAACTCCATTGAGTAACTCCAACTGTTTAAGGCTTTGATTTGGTTCCTTCTCGTTCTTCAGCTTGTTTCCTTAAACTCATTCTTTATGTCGACTCTCAAGTTGAAATCTCTCAACTAACACACCGATTTAAGTGTTGTAGTGTGATATACACATGCATGTACTCACACACTCTTATACAAATAGTTCCTATGAATTGCAAATATCTCTAAGTATGAAATGCAAAATTTCACACTACTAAAAATGGATTTGATCTTTAATACTTTGAAATTTTCAGATTTGTTTTCTTGAGAGTCTTTAAAAAGGAAAGACCCTATGAATATTATTTATACACAAGTTTTTCAAAATGAAAAACTCAGATCTGTAACGTTACAACTCCTTTTTCAGTTTTCTAAAACAGATAAGAGATTTGAACAATTTTAAACCAGATTTAACAGGAGAGGTTGATTTCTAACCTAAAGAAATCATGGCTTAACAAATTACTCTGTATCACCTTAAATCAGTCCAATAAGTTTTTATATGAAGAAACGAGTTCTGGTTTAAGTGATGGTGTTAAAAAGAGAGAGAACAACTAAATAGGGGTTGGAATAGAATAACAGAAAACCCTTTAACTCTCAAATTCTGAAAACTATTTTCTTGAAAAATTTTACAAGAGTCTTATTTGGATTTCTCAATCTCTCTCTCTCTCTCTTCTCTCAAAGCCTTAGGTTTCCAAAGATTGTAATTTAAGGGACGAAGGCTCCTATTTATAACAACGATGGAAGGATCTAGAGGCAGGTCCCAAATCAATGGATGAGATTTGATCGAAAGTTTGAATTCAAATCTTACGGCTGTTAATGCACCACAATTAAACAAACGTTAATTGGTTCAAATGGATGGTATTAGGATCAAGCTTAAACGCATGCAGACCATTGATAAGGATTGGTACAACACTGATAAATGAATCTCAGGCATGTGAGGTAAACAAACACAAATCTAGCCGCTCTAACTGCAACACGTATATGGATTAGATTACTCAAAGAATGCGTGTTTTTTATGTTTACTAAATCTCATTTGCACCACAATATTCTCTGCCACTTTTGGATTCTACCCAACCCATATTATAGGAAGTTTTGAATATACAAATTCAGCCCCAAACATTTTACAAACCCTAAAATTACTTTTAGAAAATGATTTTTAAATGTTTTAAAAAATTCTTGAAAATTCAAATTAAATGTAGAAAAATGTTTTTAATTCAATTTTAACACACACAAACACACCTTATAAACATAGTATGAAACTCAAAATATGCAATTTTAGAGTGTTGTGTGTTGGATTTGTACATGTAGTACCATCTCCTTATTGATGTAGCTTTATCTTTGAAGATTATGACAAGGCAATGAGGTTTAGGAAAAAAATAAGGATGACACGACGTTTGTCTCTATTTCCAAACTAGATAAGCTCCCATATATTAGACTCAAGTAAGTCACGTACATAGTGTGCTTTATATATATATATATATATATATATATATATATATATATATATATATATATATACGAGTGCAAATAATATATGTGTGCATGATATTTATGAGGAAGCATACCTACGCGGCCCGCTATCACGGGAGGTCACGCGCATTGGACGATCCCACCTTGGCAATTCCAGCGAGGTCCGGATGTGTTCCCCATAGCATAGAACTTTAGGACGATCACTATTTGAGTGTGCGATAGTATTACCGGTCATTTGGGTGCGTTAGGTATGTACGTAGCCCAAGGGCTTAGAACTATGTTCACCTCCATTGTATGTTTATTTAATTTATGGTTTGAGGGTGATTCCGCACCGATAGTCAAGGATTTGGTATGTGAGGTACATGGACTCAATAGTAGAGTATGCATGCACGCTTACTCAGACAACAACCTCCACCAAAGTCAAACGTAAAGATTTATATTTTCTCTGCTTTTTAATCTCGATTTCAGATCCATAAGCTTGCTCGTATACTTCGAAAAGGAAGATAACTTATTCAATCTGTATTTATTTCGTGAGTTCTTTGCAATCTTTTCTACTGAAGATCTGCGAACACAATCTCTTTTTCTCAGTGAACAAGAAAAAAGCATTTTTTTGTCAGAAATTTCTCTTCCAGTCATTTGTTTCCTATCTTTATTATCTTAGTTTGGTTTTGTAATTTGTCACCAAGCAAAGTTTCCTTGATTTCTTTGGACATTTCGATTCCCCCATCATCTATTCCCCTACTATAACAAAAATAGCCCCTTCTCTACAATTCTAGCATTTCATCACCTCAACCGTGAAACTACCTATCGAGGATTATGTTCATTCTCAATGACGTTTGGTAATAACTCTTAGTCCTAAATATTTTCATTGTCCGTGCTCCTGCACACTCTTAGTCACACGACATGCACACTTAACCAACAAACCGGTCACTTAGGATAGGACCCTCTGTCCCCCTCTTTATTGTTGCTAGTGGAGTTACTTTTGTAAGATTTATGAGCTCTTTGAAGATTTTCACCCTTCTTTTAAGATAAACATAGTTTTCTATACTTCGTTCAGCATACTATTTAACAGTAAATAGCCATTCATCCCATTGGCCTTCTCTTAACGGGAGGATGAACTGTATAAGGTGTCTTTATATCATTTAGGGGCGGCATTTTTTACATGAGAACACGATTTACTGAGACAACTCCATTATGACAAGACACGGTGACCATTAACGAAAATGCCCATTTTAGACTTATAAGTGCTTGAAACAAGCATTTGAACTCAAAGCAACACAATTCAATTATGACATCAGTAACCCAAATTGCCAATTAGGACATATTTATGGAAGCTAGAACCAACAAAGACAAAGATCACATAGAAACAAAAAAATGGAAGAAACATTTCGGGCCTGTTTAGTTGTAGAAAACAATATTGTTTTCCAAGATAATTTTCTAAAAACTTTCACGAAAATGAAAAATTGAAAATTTTTCATGTTTCCTTCCAATTTTCAAAATTTCATTTATCTAGACTCTTGAATTTTTGGATATTACGCTTTGGCTCCCAAAATTTATTAAAAAAAATACATTTTACACCTAAATTTGTAGAATAAATGACATGTCCAAAATTTTATTTATATTACATTTTGGCCCTTAAAATTTTTGCAATTTACATTTTGTCGCCTAAACTTTTTGTAAACTAGAGTTTTCCCACTAGACTCTTTGTAAGTTACATTGTGGCGCTCAAACTTATTTAAAATTATAATTTGACTTTCAAATATTTACAAATTCCATTTAGAAAATAATGCTTTATTTCAACAAATGAACACATTTCCCTCGATCTTTAAGTTTTCACTTGAAAATGAAAACTAGAAACAGAAATGAAAAAGGGAAATAAAAAAAATAGTTTTCTACAACTAAATAGGCCCTTACCTCCTTCCATGTTTATTCGAAATAATCCCCCATGAATATGCTCCAATTAACATGCCTGCAAAAACTACACTGGTTATTAAGCTCTTTTGTTGAGAAGAAAGACCCCATGCAGTTTGCACTACTAGTCCTACAAAGGAGAGAAGCATCGTTTTCATAGCTTCTGAAACCCAACCCATCCCAGCATAAGCAAGCACAAGAATTTGGAATTTTCCAAACCCCATGGCCACAAGGGCGTCGTCCACCGTATAGGTTTTGCTCTCATCTTCCATCTACAAAACCAGAAGAACATGACTTCATCATATGTAGTTTATAAAAAAATATATGCAACATTGCTTAATAACATTACTAGCCATCTGTGTACACAAATAAGATTACAATAGCAAAGAAATAATTAATAGATAATGTGAATTTCTGGATACACTCACAAAAGCTTGATCTCAACCCACTTTTAGTACATACATTACTTTTAGGATGAGAGTAAGTGGGGGTGAGGTGAAAAGGTATGGTTGGTGCATTCGAAATTTCCCTAGTTATTCTTAGATGAACTAAATGATAAATAAAAACTTAACACTAATAAATAATAGTAATTATCATAATTAATCATCTAAGCATAATAATCTAACCATGCTCATCAATTCCAATTATATGATAGATAAATTCCTTTAGAATTTAGTAATCTTAAATATTATTGAAGTAAACTAATGTTATATCAAAACATAACACAAATCTTCCGGTTGAAATCTAATTTGATTCATAAGAACGATTATTAGTTTTGGGCAGAGTGAGTAGTAGAGATACAGGATTGATACAAATTAAAAAGTGGTAATTACATACAAATCAACTCAAAAAATCTTTTTTCCAATTATTTGGGGTCGGCTACATAAATCTTAATTTTTTCATTTCGTTCTCTTTGCCGCAATATTTCGGGTAAACTACACGATAACATTGTTGAAATATAAACTTGTTTATATTTATCAACCAAATTCTTAAAAGCTTCCTAAGTTAGGTAAGGCGTGTTTAATTATTTTAGTGAATTCATTATGGTTAAATAGTTAGTTGCAAATTGTGTGGCTTATGAGCATGTGTATAAATTTAATTTGAACCACGTTGGGTGGTAACATTTGATTTCCTTCATGTATAAATACCCATCATCCTTGAGTTCTTAGCATCATCAAATTACAAGGAAGATAATAAGCAAAGCTTATTAGTTGTAGTTCTCAGAAGTTAAGAGTGTTTTCTTCTTTGTAATAGTATTTTGAGTGTTAAATACAAGATAGTTATGTTATTGTATTTGAATGCTTATTTTCAACAAAGTGGAATTTCAACTTTTGGAAATTTGTTTCAAAGCATAAACTATAACATATCAAATCGAAGCTCTCGACGAGACAAATTCGACGCCTCTAAATCAACCCCGATCGAAGGTCTGACGTGCCGCTAGACTAGACGATGCTGCAGCAATTGTGGATGACTGCAGGCCTCTACTAGACGCATCTATCCTTACTTTCTGGATAGAATTTCATTTTAGTTATTTATTCAAGACATGCCTTCCCCTTATTGGACAATCTATACTTTATGCAGACTTTATTTTATTTCAGCGTCGGTCGGATTATTGCATTGGTATTTACCAAGAGTTTTCAATTAATTTATTTACTTCATCCCATTACTATTTATGTCATTCGTGTGGTGAATGTGCATTTAAATTATTATAATGGTTTGTTGTACGATGGAAAGTTTTATTAAGGCAAGTTAATAAGTTTGAATTTGACATCGGGCTTAACAAGTTATTAGTAATTAATTTAGTTTTCGACAGTGATGCTAAAAATGAGTCAATCTGAGATTCCTGTTTTATTTTGGTAGAGGGCTGGCCACCCGTTATTTAAATAGGTTGGGTGTCACATAAAGCTACACAAGAATCAAGATGCATTCGTTATAGATTATTTGTTCCCCATAAAATGGTCATTTTCGTACATGAAGATACTCTTGTTTTTCGTGTCCCAAAAGGATGAGGCATTAAGGAGAGAGTTGTGTGCTTTGAGTGAATCCCAAACCAATAAAAGCACATGTATTTAGATTTTAAACTATCTCTATAATGGTAACATGTCAAACCATGTCTTGACACATGGTGCTGTCAAAGCATACAAACTTTTCTCCTTAACAACAGAATGCATATGGTGTTAGCCATCAATTACGACACATAGTGTCGTCAAAGCATACAATCTTTTCTCTTCTTCGCACATATATTGGCAAGTTTGTCTTGGTCGATATCTACTCGCCACTCGCCAGCTTGAGGGGGAGTGTTGTAATGTGTATGTTATTATGTAATTAACCATAAAGGTAATTTGGTCCCCCAAAATGTTTTTCCTCTTTAGTATAAATATAATAAGCCCCTTAACTTGTAAGGGGCCATATTGAATTCTAACATTCTAGTGTGATAAAGGTTTAGGAGATATAATACTAAGATTTGGAGTGTCATATTGAGTTTAAAAGGTTTTGAGTTACACCCTAAATTTTCAAATAATTTGCGGTACACTCTTCGTTTGACACTATATCAGGATCTTTTGCTCACCCTAAATTTTGAATTAATTTGCAGTACATGAAAGTTAAAAGTGTATTGTATGACCTTTAGACCCATTTATATTGTCACATTCATCCCCCCCCCCCCCCCCCCCCCCCCCCCCACCCCCCACCCCCACCCAAAAAAAAAAAGTAAAATAATAATTAATTAATTAAAAAAACTCATTTTTTTGTCACAAAACATCATAAATACTAAAAATGTCACCCGAGATTTTTATATAGCAATATTAAAAGTGAATTTATGAATAAGTGCTGAAGTTTAAGAGCAAAATTATAAGGGTCAAACTGAGTATAGGAAAATAAATGTTGATCACTCTACAAATAACCGTATTTCTATAAATACTTCATAAATAATGGAAGTACATGTGAGACTAAGCAAGTTATAAATCTTTTAATCTTCTCAATTCTTCTTCACAGTATGCAGCATGAATGTCCGTGTGAGATTTTTTGTTGATTGTAGTTTTCCTTTCTTCTTCTATGTTCTCTGTGAGCTACTGATCCACTTCCATATGTACCCCTATTTTTTCTCACTTGTATACGTATGTATGCATCTTGTTGTGTTTGTGATAATATATGTTTTTTTTTCTTTTGTGATGCAGTGTAGGGAGATAAAGGTAATTTACAATTCTGACTAGACACAACCTGAATATCCAAAATGGTTTTTAATTAAAAAAAAGTTGTACGTTTTTTATTCAAAGTTAGTCAACAGTTAACTTTAAAACTTGATCCTAGGATCACCTTAATATCAAATTCTTATAGTTCATATTATGACCCTATTAACGTTGTACCCATGGGCTTGACAACTAGAAAAGATGAGAGGATTTTTCGCGAATCTGATTCATTCATTATATGCGCTACAATTTTACTTCTTCTAGTTTAAGAGATCGTTTGGATTGCTATATGGAACAGTTAACAATTGTTCAAAGTGAATTCGCTTGCTTACGTCTGGACCCGTATACAAGTGCCAAATTTATTAGTTGGCAGCATAGTTATTAATGTGCTTTACTTTATCTGTGTTGTGTTTCTCTTATTAATAATAATTACTACATTGAGGACTCTAGCTAGTACTAGTATAAGGCTTTTGTCCTCAACGTAATAAATGGCAGCATAGAGAACCCAAAGGTAGGGGTGTTCAAAAAACCGACTGGACCGACGGACCGAACCGAACCGAGCCGAACCGACCCTTTTTTTCGGTCTTTTTTCTTAATCGGTCCGGTCTCGGTTTATTTTTTGGTGGACCGACCTAGTCGGTCCGGTCCACGGTTTACAGTTTCAAAAACCCTGTTAGGACCGATCCGGACCGACTGTGTATAAAATAATATATTTTTACATATATATGTGTATATATAAGATAAATAAATAGTAAAAGTATATATTTCAATATTTGAATAGTTTAAATTATAGTTTAATCCAATAGTAGGTTTGTTTTAATCGCAAATTTTGATATTTTTTAGTTTTTAATGTTTGAAAAAAATAGACTCGGGTATATTTGTACTATTATAAATGATGTAATTCATTAATGTGAGAACCGACGGGTTAGACCGGACCGACCCTATAAAACCGACTAGGGTCGGTTAACCAACATTATCGGTCCGGTCTCGGTCCATTTTTTTAGAGGACCGACCAAGTCGGTCCGGTCCAAAAAAAACCTTAAAACCGAACCGGACCGGACCGCGAACACCCCTACCCAAAGGTTACTACAATGAGGACTACATTGACGTTTATTTAATGATATATGACGTCACAAGTGCATTAGTTGGTGTTTTAAATGATAATCAGTGGACCCTAAGTACTAACAAATTCAGTTGTAACATATTAGTCAACCAAATTGAGTCGGAGTCAACCGACCTAGAATTAGGGTGTGTTTGGGGAATTCCAATTTCATTCCTTGGAATTGGGATTCGAAAAAAAATTCAATTCAAAATTTTTAAAATTTGAACTGGAAAATTTTCAATTCGAAGGCATGAAATTGGGGTTCCCAAACGCACCCTTACTCTTTCTTCCCCGTCTAATATGTGAAAAAGAAACTTCACACGTTGGGTATACTTTGTGCAAATTAAAGTCATAAATTGCTAAGAGCAATCTTCTCGACATAGTTAGCCAGAATAAGGAGTTGTTTCATTGTCGATTTGAACACGAGTGCCAACAACTGTATCCTCACAATTTATGGTGGATAATAACCATGTGGATGGAGCAAGGTAATGTGGCTTCTGCAAGTAACTCAAAAACAGTGTGAGGCAATTGGTGATATTAGATATACTTCCGATCCTAATTTTGGCGAAAAGATATGTTTGGATTCTAGTGAGGACAGTGAAGAGGAATGCGTTTAACCTCCTAATCTTAGTATTGGGGGCTTATTTGAAAAAGAAAATATTTATCGAAGAAGAGATCTCATTTCATTTTAAGTTTATCTAAAAAAAGAGCTATTAACCACAAAGCGTAGGACATCCTTCTTCTTGCAAGCTCCAAGACATTCCGACCTTGCCAAAGAAGAAATTGAAAAAGTCAATGAAAATTCAAGACATCAAATTGTGCAAGGCATCAGTTCATCTTATAAGATCCATCTCTTTAGGAGCTTTGTTTTTGGGTTTTCTTAGGAAGGGTGAAATCTCGAAGAATTTATTCTCACTCAGAGAAAAGATTATTGGTTAGTAGAAATGAAATAGAAAAAGAGATGGTTTGGGAGATTGGTAAAAGGCGATATTCCTATCGAGTATGAACCTTGGCTATTCAAACCCTACGTGGAAATCATTAACACTTGGCTGGTGATTTGAAAAGTTAGAGGTTTGTGGATGAATGGTAATTGTAGTTCTGATAAATTGGATACATTCATTCCGTCCACACATAAAAGGTGAGGGTGAGGCTTGCTTCTAAATGTCATTTGATGTGAGGAGGGAAATACTTAATCATTACAACATATATTTTCAGAAGGAAAGGTGTCCACCCAGGTTTGGGATTACTTTATGAAGATTTGTGGTATCATAAGATCTCCTAAAATTCTTCATCTCAGATTAAATAAGTGGTTGTGATTAACACCAAAGCAGATCGTATTAAAACATTGCTGATGATTATTCCTGTTTGTATATGTTGGCAATTGTAGCAGGTTAGAAACAAAAGCAGATTTGAAGGGGTTTTAATCTCCATCGAGAGTCTATTAATGTCACTAAGCCGCACATAAAGAAATTTTTAATCTTTATAACAAAAATCAGAATAATAATGTTGTTGAGTCCCAAATTATCTACGATTTGAACCTTACAATACCTAAGAAAGTTGTGCATAAAGTTATCATCACCAGGTGGATGAAATCAATTGAAGGATGGATTAAATTGAATTGTGATGTAGCTGCCAGGCATAATCCAGGGCTCAGTGAATGGGGTATTTAAAGCTAGAAATTCCCTCTTTATATTGGGGTATGGTGACTTTGGTGGGTGGGGTACAAACTTGAAGGTTGAAGTTAATGCTTTGCTTAAAGATGGTCAAATTGCTATGTGCCTATTGAATCTGATTCCATGCCTCTAGTTAACATCATGGATGATACAAGTTCTCATCGGGAATTAATATATATAATCTCGGACATCAGGAGGATTCTCAAGAACACGTATTAAAAAATTCAACACAACTAATAGAGAAAACAGTAGATCCACAAATGGCACGATTATATGGATGTTAGCAACTGTACAAGCATGTGCCTTTCCAATTTTATAGAATTACCAAATATAGTAAAGAATAGGAAGTAACATGTCGGGTTAGAGGTAAAGGTATATCCTCCCCTTGTAGCCACCAGGGAGGGCCTCCCCCCCCCCCCCCCCCCCCCCCCCCCCCCCTTAATCCTCTATTTTAATAAAATTTCTGGGGTTCCATCCCCATTTCTCAAAAAATAAAAAAATAGTATGGAATTTTAAATAAATCAAACTAAAGGATAAAAATCAAACTCAATTTATTACCCCGAGATATTCAAGTCAAAAGTGATCATTTTTGGTAATACAACATAACACAGATGTGGACACACATAAAAAATGCATATGTTCATATCATCACAAGACTAATACCACACTACAAGAATATATAATAGAAGATAAAAAAGAGTGTACCAAATGGACAACTAATTCGAAAATACTCTGAAAATTCAGCCAAAGTACATAAATAATCGTCCAGCCAAAGATGCCACCAATTTCCAGATTTTGTTAAAAACGGAACAAATGTACCCCAACCACAAAAATGATAAAATTCAATTAACACAGTGGTAAATAAATAGGCTTATGAGTTATGCTTAATACACTTGTCATAGACAGATTCGTATCTTTAATAAGATGGTTACTTAAAGCAAAATCCTGTTAATGAAAACTAACATGATAGAAGAAAGTGGAATGATGTAAAAAATTATCTTTCTGAATTCCAAATAAAATATTCTAGGAAGCCTAACCCAAAATCATCTTATTGAATTCAAAATAAAATGTTCTAGGAAGACTAACCGAAAAACTATTACTGCACAATCCAATGGCAACAGATTTTAATGGACCTAATAATGTAATACACACACACACACAGGGATATATATATATATATATATATATATATAGAGAGAGAGAGAGAGAGAGAGAGAGAGAAATTGGCGCTTTACTGTACTTGACTGTGATAAAATAAGCCATACAAAATGAGAAATAAAGGAAGAAATCAGCACATAGTATATATATGACGCCTGTGACATTTTATTAAATAAAGTTCTTTTCTAATGGTATATATATGACGCCTGTGATCGCCTAGACCAACTGCATATATAACTAACTGGAAAACCCAATTTTGTTGCACTGATATCAAAGGCTCTCTCTCCATTCAAATTATTTTTCCTTTTGAAATACGAAAAATCCAAGATCACCAAAATGTTGTAAGCTCCGCCGGAGATAGTCACAAAAATACTCTCACGATTACCAATCAAATCCCTTCGGCGTTTCAGGTACGTATTCAAATCATGGTGTTCTTTAATCGATAGTCCATATTCCAATCTAATCATATTTAATTTATTGCGCATATTTGGATTAACATTTATGAATACAAGATATTTTCATTTTATATATAGGCTTACACTGTTGAGTAGGAGTAATCGGCTACTCCATTGGACAACGCTTCCAATTAACATCTAAAATTAACTAAACAATATTAAACTAATCTTAAGTAAAAGCAACCAAGAAAGTATCAATGCGTAAATCAAAGTCGTGGTTAGCCATGACATCACCAACAAAATTGACCGCTCGAAACCAATGAATAAAATAAATATGCCTATTAAAAGCCCCACTAGCCAAAATATCACCAATCACCTATGAATCCGACTTCAAGATGATATGGCTCGTCCTTTCGTCGATTGCAATTTCTATACCAAACAAATCTCCCGTGTTCATCTCTCATCCCTCCACTTGGACGTTAATTCCCCTTGTGCAACAATCCATCTTGTTTAAACAATTCTATCATTTACTCCACACTACTAACCAAGAAAAAGGAACTTTTTGCATGCAAAGCTTTAGATCAAAATCTGCTGTAATTTGAGTTTTCTCTGCATTCAATGTAGTTTTAAAATTATGACTACTAAATGCATCAGTAAGAGACTTAGACTTTTGATATTCTTTAAAACAAACCTATGTTCCTTGCTATCCAAATTTACTAACAAACAAAATCATATATAATAATTAGAGTTTGCATAATTTACCTTAAAAACACTTTGAACCACAACGAAAAAAAAGTGAAGCTTAAATAATAAAATTCCAAATAAACAATCAATGTGTTAGGAAAGATCTGCGATACTCCAGTTGGTATATGACCAATAGCAAAAAAACGATTAAACCTTTCCTCGTTATACTTACAACAGTAGCATCCAAAACACATCCTTATTCCAATAGTTTTAAAGGCTTCATTGTACGAAGCCTGCATTTGAACAGTTTCTAGAAGAAATATTGATTTTCTTTGGCAATAAAGAAGGATTTTTCAGAGAGATGTGGTCGTGCTTTCTAACCACTTTCCAAGCTGTGGAAAGATAAAAATTTCCATCATTAGAATGTGCCCGAATCAATTTGCCTTCCATCTCTTGGATAATAACCTCCATCATATTCTGCCATATGTGAGATGACCTTGAGAGATTTGTAGCTTGAACATTAGTATTTAAAATGCCCAGTAAAATTATGGCATTGTCACCATTCTAAACAGAAGACTACCTGTTTTTACCTCTTCCATGATAGATACCTTTTGCATTGGAATGGTACCATTTGCAGGTACACATCTGAAAGCATTAATTTGGCCAGCAAGTTTTCCTATAGAAATGCCACACCAGGATGCACATTAGGAGGTCCATCATTAATTTTTCTAAACTTGGTCTCTGATAAACATTTCGCATTGCTTATTAAGAGAGCGATATTCAAGTTTATGTTGGTTTGAATACTGACTTGCACTGTGAAAGAACTGAAACTTTAACCCATATATTTCTGGAAAATTGTAATGTTGGTCTGTCTGCCTTGGTATAAAAACACAAGATATTAGACAAACAACTTTCTCGAAAAAACAATTGTATATAGAGATGTCCTTTGTTTAAAATACCTATTAATTTCATAAAGCTACACAGGATATATCCCGTGACGCCAATTCTCAAAAGAAAGACAAAAAAACATCTTTTGTATAATTTAATGGAAATTCTTCCAATAAAGCTAGACTAACATTGAGGGAATCACAATACATGCTATGTATATTGATATTTCCTATAAATTACTCACTTTCATCCTCTCTTTGCCCCCTTGCCCCCCCCCCCCCCCCCACCCCCCCCACCCCCAACCCACACACACACATACCAAAAAAGAGGTCATTAGACCAAAATGTAAAATGGTTTGTAACTGTTGCAAATCTTTGTGACAAATGTAGATGTCGCAAAGTGATTTGTAAAGCTGAGAAAATGTTACAAATTGCATTTATAGGGTGCCATATTCCCCTTGAGTTTGATTATTTTTCCTTCAATTTTGTGCTACAAACTTAATGTTGGAGATGTTGTCGTTGAATATGACTAGGAATTAAGGCGATTTTGAGTCAGGATTATGAGTTTTGATTGAGACCTACACTGCATTAAGATGGTTTGAATGCATGAGCGGGTGTTGGGCCGATTGAGTATCCAAGGTTGGCGATGGAGAAGACTGGTGAGCTCTTGTTGGATACTATTACGGTGTACGAGTTTTGCACTCTTTATTCCAATGGTAATAATAGATCTTAATGCTCTTTATGGAGGAGTTCAGTTAAATATTGTAAAAACTGGTATATTTTGATGTTGTGACATTTGAGGGCATTTGCAATTCATCAGTAAGCTATGTTACAATCAGCCACTTTGTGAAATTATAGAGTGTTACTTTCTGACAAACCTAAGATACATAGAGGGATGATATAATTACTTTAGCAAGGGGCAAGACCATCTGGTTTTCTTACAGACTTTTAGCACAATTTAATACACCACCACCAAATGATTGACACAGTTTTTTTAAGCATTTATACCGAATAAATGAATTGACTCAGTTCTTTAAAATAGAACTACATTTGATTGCAAAAAATGTGCCAATTCTTGGGCTATTTTTTGTCTCTTGGAGGACCTGAAGCTTTGTAACCATGGGAGCCTTTGGGCTTTTTGTATATATCACTTTTCATTGTGAAATTGTGATTGCCATTTTTTTAATTATTGTTACTTGCCTCTAGTAACTCACTTCCTGATAATTAAAAAGAGAACAATATCACATGTGGAAAATTCTAAAACTGAGATTCGATCCAACATAACCTTAATCCGTTATTATTAGATAATTAATCTCTGTAATATGTGGGTGGTCATTATTTTAATTCATTATTTAGAAGCTTTCTTGTGGATTAGATCATATTTCATTTTAAATGAAAGAGTTTGTCGGTCATGGGATATGCATTTATGTTATGTTTTTTTTAAATATGTACCATTGTTAATGAACCATCGAGGGGTCATCTAGATTTCAGATCTACTGTTTCAGCCCCCGAGGACCACCATCACCTCAGCTACGGCGAAGGTTGGGTTAAAATATCACCACCTCCTGCAAAGTTTCTGGTACTTTCTATTGATTTCGAAGGCATGGAGTATAAGCACGAGCCACCGGAAGGGCTGGAACTTAAAGGTAAACCAGCCTCCAAACCTTACCCTCGCCATCATTTAAATTTCGATGAATTATTATCTTTGGAAAGCCTTACCCTCACCGTCATTTAAATTTCAATGAATTATTATCTTTGGAAAGCCCCCGTGACTTCCTCACACCCAATGAACCCATTTATACCTATGGAACAAGAAATGTGTTTTATTTGTTGCAAATGGGGTCACGTTATATTGGAATGCCCTCAACGAGTTCCACTCCACCCCACCCCAAAGCCATTCCAGATCATCCCCAAGGTCCCAACACGCAGCCCGCCAACCGAAGAGCCCCTCTCCACTTGGTCACGTGGATGTGTCATCTGAGGAATATGAAGATAATGAGTCCAAACTAGAACTGGTCCACCCTGATCACTTGAGCTGCGTTCTCTGATTATTAGAAAATTCTTTACATGGAGATATTCAGGTTGATGTACCCACTTTCATCGACCACCTTGACCTAAACGCATTCGTGGACTGGTTGGACTCTATAGAGAAAGGTGTTCGAATACTAGGGAATGACGAACGTTAAGTGTGTGAGGCTTGTCGCCCTCAAACTCCAAGGGTTGGTCAAAGTATGGTGTAATGATCTTGTTCAATCTTGGGAGCAACAAGACCTTGGTAATAATATGAATTCATGAGAAATTATTCGTTACATGATGATGAACCCTAGAAAGATACCAGTCATTAAGTTAATAAAAAGTAGCAACGATAATTATTCAATTATAAACCCTGAATTAAGGTTTTCCCAATAAGGGTAACAAAAGGGTTTCATCTTACAAAATTAGGTTTCATTTATCAAAGAACTAACAATTAAAATCATAAAATTTCTTAAAACATTTAATAGAATTAATAATTGTAGGACATGTAACATGGGCCTCATAGTTCTTGAAGGTTACTTTATGTCCAGATTAGTTCTGACTATCGCGACCTCTGCACAAGATCCGACCCTCTACCCTGTCACCGACCCTCTACGAATCGTACTAATCAATTTCGACATGGAAATTCAGCCCAGAACCCAAGAAATCCACCGGAATTTCAAGAACCAACGATGATCAAATCAAGAACCACCGGTAATTCAAGAAGACCTTAATCACAACCAAGATTCATGGCCTACAACTTCCACCCAATCCAAGATCATTTCTAATGCAAACCCTAGCCAAATTCAACAAAAAAAATTGATTCCAAACCCTATTTACCCCCATACTCTAACCCTAATAGACATTCATATTCAACCCCGACAACCTCCCACCATATCACAAACCCGAATCAAACTTTCCCACCACCCAGACCTCTTCAACTTCAACACACTAATCCCTTATCATTTTTTGAAAATTACAATTCATCCCCAAATCTATCAAGACCCTACGATTTAATCCCTCCCCCACCCGAAGAATACCTTTCTTCCAAATTATCGTGGGATGCTACCAAATACGGTCTCGATATGAATGCATGTGCCGATTTCAACAAGGTAAGTTGTACCAACATCAAGAAACTACAAAGTCTTCTAGATTCTTGGGCCGTGGAGAATTAATATCTATCTCAAAAGCTTCACACATTCGAGTATAGTGCTTACTCCATCAGGGAGTATGAGATGTACCGTCAACACCTAAATGGGTGTCGAGCCGAGTATCTTGAGATGGAAACGGCACGTGAACAATGGGTCTGTGCGCGAGCGAGATATTTGGTCCAATATTTCGAGTACTTGTCCACCAGTGTACCTCCTACTACATCCGATATCATTCCCGCGCACACCGATGATGCTATCTCTTCGATTATGCTTTACGAGGATGTCTCCGAGGTTGTTGAGACCCCGACAATGCTTGATAATGACTACATGGTCCTTCCTTGTGACTTTATTCCCATATTCGAGGAGGATGGGTGGATCACTCGTACTCGATATGGGGATTTGGAGGCATTTGAGATTGTGAACTTCATTCCTATCTTTGGATAGAAGATGATGGGTACATTCTATGTGATCTTTTCGATTTATTTGTTGAAGACGGTTGGGAGACTCGCACTCACTATCACGAGGTAAAATATTAGATTTGACGGATTTCTTTCCAATTTTTTATCACGAGGATGAGTTTTGTGATGATGGTTCGATAGTTGTTTCCTTTGAGGAGTATACATTGCGTGAGGTGATCACAATTGGTGTGGAATTTGTGGACTCCTTTTAGGATACTTATGAGGAGCGCTCCCCAACTCATTTACATGTTTTGATGCTACGGAGTCTCATCACGAGGAATTTGGATGAAATCTGACATCAATGGCCCTCTCCGCGTCGATCTTGTATTAGCTCTTCATTTGGACGGAGAGACCACATTCCTATTCATCGGCCATGGCGTAAATTTGTGGTTTCTCTTCGAGGATATTTTGCAAGTCGTTATGCGTGACGCTTAAAGGACGACTTCCCTCTCAAGTAGGGGAGCCCGCGAATGATGCCCTAGCACACACTTTCTTTGCTCGGGACGAGCTCTCTCAAGTAGGGGAGAATGATGCAACAGCATAGGGCCCTATTCGTCATTTTTGCATTTCTTATTAATTTCTTGTTATTTTTACCCTTTTTGTACCTTTAGTATAAATAGCTAGAAGGTCTTCATTTGGATCACTTTTGCCTAATTGAGAACGAGAGACTAGGGAGAGAAATAAGAATCCCTTGAATATTTTCTATGTCGTTGTTGTTGTTGTTGTGTAGATAATAATTCTTTTACGCTTCCGCACCCTAGATTATATCATTATAGTCTCAACTCGTAGGTTGTCTCTGTCTCCTTCCTCCCCATGTTCCCAAGGTATTTTTTCAAAGAGTGACTTCAATTTTCATACAGATTTGCTTGGATTTTAAAAAAGTGTATCAACTTGTATGTTCTTCAGTTCATTGTTTTGATTGTATTTGGGTTTTTATTTAGGGAGGGAACGTATTTTTTTTATATTTGAGTTTTAAACTGCCAAGCAAGAATGTTACGATTCATTTACAAATGTTTTGAGTTTTAATTTTAATTTGAATCTGAATTTTCAAATTTTTTTTCGAAGCAAAGCAAACGCCGATGACAAATCTAATTTGAAACATTCATGTCCAATTCTTTAATATGCTTAGATCCAAATCTATTAATTTTCTATTCTATACAAAATGGATTTAAATAATAAATAGGAAAAACTTACATAATAACAGTGGACCAACAGTCCATTACAACACAATGACATGAGAGAGAACGGAAAAGGGAAAAAAATTGATAAGAAAATAAAAAATATAATAAAATAAAGGGCTTTTTTTATGTAACCCCCAGTTTATATACCGTGTTTAACATAACCCCCAATTTAATAATCTCTTAGACAACCTCCAAATTTTTAACACCGTTAAATATAATCAAAACTCTAACTTCTCATCCAACACTAAACCCACCACCACCTCCTCCATTGATTCTAAGAGGTTTAAACCCCAATGGCCATGTGAGAGACAAAAACTTAATAAAAAAATCTTCTTGTTATATAAGGGATGGTGTCTTTTCTAAAATTTATTTTGTTTCATGGCTATGAATTATTATCGGTTCAGATTTTTCGAGAAGGGAAGTGGGTACTCCATAGACGGGTTTTTGGCTAAGGGGAGGAGAAATGTTTGAGTTCTTTTTTTTAAGGCGTCTGGGAGTTCAAGGAGATTTTATAAAAGAAGGCCAACAAATCAAGGGGTCTTTCATAAAATGAAGCCAGAGGTTCCAATTAAATCCAGCAACAATGTGAAGAGGAGAGATGTAGTAGAGGATGTAAAAGTAGGAACTGAAATTGCAAAGCCTTATGGGCATGTGGCTACTGTTACGTCGTGGACGGAATCTGGTGTTAAAGTTATTGTTAAATATGAGAATGAGTCAACGAATTGGATACATGTTGATGCTTCTTCTTGCATTCAACAGGTCGAGTATCTCCTTAGGGCTTTGGTAAGGCGTGTTTATGTAACTGAGAAGAAGCCACTGGGGGTGGAAGTGCTTGCCTAATGGGTTAAAGAAAGATGGAAAGCCATTGGTGGTTTCTCTTTTTAGTTTTATTTTTTTCAGAACTATAGGCAACGAGGGTGTTGGAAGAGAAACGTTGGTTGTTTAGAGGGGGGGAGGTAAGGGTGGAAAGTGGCATCCGTTAGGTGGATGCTCCATGATGGATAGTATTTGTGGTGGTCTGTGGGTGAGGGTGGTAGGGTTGCCAATGCACTTGTGGGGGAAGGAGGTGTTCAAAGGTATAGGAGAGAATTGTGGTGGGTTCATCAGCGTTGATGAGGCGATTGAGGAGAAAAGAGATCTCCCCCGAGCAAGGATCTTGGTAGGGGGTGAGAACATGAAGGAAACAGTCCGGATAGAAGTTGGGGAGTGGTTCTTTGAGGTTCCGTTGTGGTGGGGTCTATGGGATGGTGCAGATACATTGTCGATCTACTCCCGGTTAGAGATTAGGAGATGAGAAGAGGTATGGTGAGGCCCACGCACTAGGACTGGATGTTTCGAAGGGACCCTCTTCTTGGGCCCACCATTAGTTCGGTAGATCGAAAGGTGGAAGGTAGTGTAGCCGGGTTATGCTGTCCAAATGAGAAAGGTGAGGGTCGGGTAAATTTTACAAATAGTGGCTTTGTTATAAAATTGAAAAAAATGATGTAAATATGGGTGGGGTAATAATGTGAATAAAAAGTAGAAGGGGCTTAACTGTAATATCCCTTAGTTTTACTCTATCTTTTGTTATTTTTGTTAGTTGGATTTTGTTGTTAGTCTAGTAGCTTCTAGGAGATTCCATTAGTTAGTGTTGTCATGGATAATTTGTCATGACAACTCATGCTTAGGTAGCACCTTCTAAAATCCTCTCTTTAGATCTATAAATGTAATCATTCCTTATTGGGAGGAGATATCTTTAGCTTGTTAATAAAATTTAGATTTGTGCATCAAATTTGTATTAGAGCGGGATTAGCCCCTTGGTGTGTGTGTCCTCACATTGCATTTTTCCATTAATGGCTCCCAATAAAAGAAATAAAAACTCCAACTCTCAAGATCAAATGGCGGCCATCAATGGAACCCTGGCCCTAATCTTGCAAATATTGGAGGGTTTCTCTTCTTCTCCATGAATAACCCCTCCAATTGAAACCCTAGCCCCAATGTTCAGCCTATAAACCAAATCTTTCGCTGACCAACAAAAACCCTTAAAAGAAAAGAAACGGTATGAGAAAACCTTCGGATTCAAAACCCAAGCGGGCCCTAGTACTCTAGCGAACAATATGAGAGAGAGAGAGAGAGAAGAAGAAGAATAAACTAAAATCGAACAAACAGGTGCGATCAACTTACCTCACTACAGAATCTTCTCTGGCAGACCTTCCATTGCTCCGACAAGTTGACGGCGGGGGAGGCATTGACCTAGGGTTTCGTCTCCCTAGGGTGGTTTTTGACCGAGGAGGACACTTTTTCAGAGTTCTGTCCATTTTGGGCTGAAATTCTGTCCATTTGGGGGCAGTTCCAAATATTGCCAATATTATTTTTGGGTCCCAAATTTTATCTTCTTCACGATTGTGCATATTTTGGAAATTTCTCGCATCTCCAATCGTGAAGTTCGTGGACAAACTTTTTTAAAGGAGGGGGGAGAATGATGTAGATATGGTAGAGGTAATAATGTGGAAAAAAAAATACATGGGGCTTAGTGATAATATCTCTTAGTTTTACTCTTTTGTTTTGTTGTTTTTGTTAGTTAGATTTTGTAGATAGTCTAGGAGCTTTTAGAAGGTTCCATTAGTTAGTGTTGTCATGGATGAGTTGTCATGAAAACTCATGACAACTCATATCATGGCACCTGATACGAAACCCCCAAGAATTTACAGAAGTTGTAATCGTCCGTGAATTATGAGCGTAGAAATGGAAGCAAAGGGGTTAGGGGAATTGTAAGATCATTATAATGAGGTTGTGAATTGTTTCGTGGAATGTGAGGGTTCTCAATGACCCTGAAAAAAGAGGGGTGAGCAGTGGTGCTCAATGACCATCAAAAAAGAGGGGTGACAAGGGAGGTGGGTATATTATTGTTTTATTGATTCTTGTGGTCTCTCTAGAAGGGTGTTGATTATGTGGGATTCTAGGGTAGTGGAGAAGGTGGATAGTCTTCATGGTATCCACCCGTTGTCTTGTTTGTTTAGATGTAGGAAGGACTGTTTTATTTGAGTGAAGAGTTTAGTAGAATAGATAGTGAAATAGGGTAGATAGTATTTATTGGAGGCAAGGAAGAGCGTAAGGAACTTTTATTAAAAATAAATAAATAAATTTCGACATGAAAAGTGAGAGTGGTAAGAAAAAACAAGTTCATCAATATAGAGGTATATAAAGAGGTGGGGAGAATACATATATTGAGGTTGTTGAATCAGGGATTGCTTGGGAGACCATAAACTTTCGAACAAACTATGCCTTCTAGTTGAATTGTTTGCCTTTGATTGGACACTTGGGTTCCTTTGCAACTTTATCGGAGAACTAGGTTGATGTTGGGAAGAACTATTGGATGAATATCCTACTAACCTGTCAGAGCTGAGTTTCAGTAAAGGGAGTTTAGATGAGAATTTGAGTAATAATAAAGTACAATGAATAGAGAGTGAAATAGAGTAAATGGTATTATATATATATATATATATATATATATATATATATATATATATATATATATATATATACCCTTTGGCATGAAAAATGGGAGCATGGTAAAGATTCTTTAAAGAAAAAACAAGTCCATCAATAGAGAAAAGGGAAATAGATTAGGGAGATTTTATTACCCTTTTTATTGAAAAAGAAACCTTAATAAGAAACATGAAGAAAGTGTAAGATTTTTTTAGTAAAAACATAGCTCATAAAAATAAGAGGAAATATACTAAGAAAAGAAGAGGGTAAAAAATCATTAAAAAATGGAAGAACTCCACCACGTGCAAATGTAATTTTCCAAGCTCCTCGTCATTCCTCACTGCCACTAGCACAGGCGAATTATTATGTTCTTCCTGTGGCCCGAGCAACAATTCCCAACCAACTCCTGCACCTATTACAATTACATGATTGGTTCACTACACAAAATGAAGTTTTTTACTACTCGTTGGGCATAGCGACCTATTCTGCAGACCTAGTAGCCTATTTCTTCCTTGGACTGGTTCAATCCTCCTTTCTTAATTTTTTTTTTAGTAAAAGTTAATAATTAAAAGTGGGTTGCCCCATCCCGAATTCGTGCTAAATTGTGATTTTTAACAAACTACCTAGTGTTTACAGGAGAAATATCCTTTTCTGGTAGCGTGCAGCCCACAAACAAAAATTTGGCTAACATATTTTCCAAGCCAACCAACAAAAATGGGGTTAACATATTTTCCAAGCCTATCAGTTGGGTGAAGAAAAAACAATTTATTATACTTCAATTCCTTTTAGATAATTTTGCGAAAAAATTTCAAATGCAAATGCACACAAATGGTTCAATGAGTTGTATTCTTTTTAAATCACAAAAATGGTTTGTTGAGTGAAATTTAGGGATGTATCAGTACCATTAAGCATGGGCCTATAGAAGGAAATGTAGGGTGCATTCCTCGTTTTCCTTGACTTTATTGATGGTCTCCACATATTGAGTAAGAAACCGACAGCCCTAAAAGACACTTGAATACAACATATACACATTAAGATAACATAAAACAAAAAAAATCCAGAATGAATAACATGGATGACGATTATACAAAGAAGCACAATAATAGCTTATAAGACTCACCTGAAACACAGTCCTCTCACCCACAATTGCTCAGTGTATAAACTTGATGTTCTCTTGAATGATGTTTCCCTGTGCAAACTGATCGAGGGCGAAAAGTAGCGCGTGTAAAGACGCTAATCGTTGTTTTCGTTTCGCCAACTCAATACAAAAACCTAAGTTACTACTACACTTGCGAGGCAAGCACAGCGGTAAGTCGGGTATCGAGAATCCACAGGGACAAGTTGTTAGAATTTATAAGGTTTAATATTCCGAAATAAAAGTGTAAAAGATGATTACAAAGTAAAAGGAAAGATGCATAAAGGGAAATGATTAACTAGGCAATGGTATTGAAACTAGATTATGAAAGCGAGTAGGACTATAGGTTGCGTCGAATATCCCTCACCCGAGTTAATTAGTATAAAATGGTTACATGGGTCGACGAGTTATTACAAATGCGTCTCGTTTCGACAGTTAATTAAATCAAGGGTTGTTATGCCCTAAATCGTCATAAAAGCCTAATAAGATTTTGGCGTCAACAAATATCCCGGAAATTACGCGCGAAAGGTCGTAAGCACGGGACATACATGATATGCCCCGTCAAATCTCCTAGGCGTAATAACTAGGACAACACACTCGAAATAGACCCGTAAACACCATCACCAAAGCAAAGCAACGCGTCAACTCGAGTGAGTTCAATTCAAACACAACCTAATTTAAATTACCTAGAAAGCATGTTAAAAACGCGATAAATGGAAAGCGGTAAATAAACGCGGTAAATCTATACTAGAAAGCGTGTAAATCAAAGCATGTAAATAAAGCAAGAAAACCTAAATTAGAAAGCTTGTAAATTAACTAGAAAGCAAGAAATGAAGAAATACAAACTATATTAATGGAAGAGGATGATGAATAGTCAACTTACACAACAAATGGGGTGTCAAACCAAGTATAAATGAAGGAGAACTCTCCAAAACCCTCAAACCCTAATCTAAACTAACCTAAAATCGTGTATATCTCATATTAAAACCAAAAATGGGTTTATATAGTGAGTGGGAAAAGATAAGAAAAAAAGGAAAGAAAGAGGAAAGAGCCCAAAATATCTGGCACTACCGGTCGACCAGTCGCAGGGGCGCGGTCGACCGGCCCCTTAAGCCAAAGTATACTGTCTCCTTCCCACGGAAAAAGTTGAAACCGCGGTCGACTGGTCCATTGTACGCGGTCGACCGGTACTCTGTTTTCAGGCTGCATTTGGTCCATGATGAGGGGGAAAAGGTCCATTACGGAAACGAGCCTAGCTTCTTCGTCCGAACTCCAAACGACGCACCGTTTGCGGCCACACGATGCTAACTCAATGAACTACGCATCCGTGGAATTTCCAAGAGCTGAATAAGAAATGTGAATTGACTAAAATGCCCTTGAAGTAGCGTCCAGCAACGAATCCTCACTTTTAGCATTCCAATACCTACAAAAGCACAAATAACCCCTGCAAAACATGTATCTATCCAACTCCAAGGTTGTCTGGTTAATGAGCATAATTATAGGCATTTAGGACCGTAAAATCGCTAGAATGCATAAGGATAACGGGCGAAAATATACAATATTCGATACGAATCACAAACGCCATTTAGTAAATGTCAGTGCCACTGAGTGGTGTTGGTGGTCCAACTGCACTAATACCTGCACTAGAAAAAAAACTCACTCTTATCGATATACTCAATTGAGACATAAAAATCCCCTACAATTTCATGACAGAACAGATGCATTAGTGAAAATGCAAAAGTAATTACATACATTGATCTGAAGAACACTTAACTATCCCCCAAAGAAAGAATTTATGAATGACTAACATAAAGGTAAAAACACATGCTATGGATTTGTACATAGCTGAACATTAAATAACTTTGTTGTTTAGAGAAGATATAAGTCCCAACCTATGAAATCACGTCACCTTAAGGCTAGGGGTGGCAATTTTGGCAACGACACGAAATTGGCCCGACATGAAATATTTAGGTCATGTTTATGTTCATATTTTTAACACGAAGTCATGTCGAATCGTGTTTGAATTTTAACACGAAATTGACCCAAATAGACACGACATATGACACGAATAGACATGCTTATGGCACAAATTAAGCACGCGTACCATATATGTCCTACACTCTTAATGAAAAGATCTAGTGTTTATTTTTCAATGATATGTGACACATGTCACGTATCCAGCCCCCACACCACATCAAAACAAAATATCAAGCCAAAGCCATTCTATTCTCCACTAAAAAACCCTAGCAACCTCTCTCTCTCTCTCTCCCTCCGTTTCTATACAAGAAAAGAAGACCATGAATCCAAATAAGAAGAACAAAGTTTCTTTGGGTGTTGCGAAACCAACTATGATAGAAATCGAGCCAGGTGTTGATGAATATGATAAGGTTAGTTGATTATTTTTCCCAACTATTACTTTTTTTACAAATATGATGTTGACGAAGGCCTGTGCATATTTTTATTGTTCTGATATTGGTTCGGTTAATATGATGATATTGGTTCGGTTAGTAGGACAAAGGCCTGTACTTTATTTCGACCCAACACATGATATTGGTTCAGTTATTGGTTCATTTTTTTAGTAGATTTTGTTCTGATCGGTTAGCTTTTGTTAAAGAAAACACATGATCGGTTAGCTGTTGTTAAAGAGAAAAATTAATATTCGTTTCTTTGTTAGCAGTTTTTTTCTTTTGTTAGTAGATTTTGTTCTGATCTGTTTCATCTGATATTGGTTCTCTTAATTTTTTTTCTTTAAACGAAGTTTATTAATTTTTTTACTATTTTTTCTGTTAATATGCTAATTTGGTGCAGTCTCTTAATTTTTCTTATAAACAAACGAAACATGTCAAACGTGTCGTGTTTTAGGCGGGTCATTTTCGTGGTAACGAAAAAAAACACGACTTCGTGTCGTGTTCATATTGTAAAAAAGTTTTTCCTATGAGGTCGAAGCACGACCCAAATACACGAATTGCCACCCCTACTTAAGGCTAAGCAAATAAATATGAGAAAAGAGGTTCAGGTAAGTCACCAAAAAATGTGCAAAATAATGAGAAACCACATGATGCAATAAAACTACTAACAAAGAGGTACAACTAAAATTAATTGCAGGTTGCACTCTTAAGGCCCTAATTAATAGTTTTTAAACAAATGAATTCAGTATGTGCAACATAAAAAATGGGAGAGCATAGTGTGGTGATATATAAATTTAGATGGAAGAACAACCTCAGGAAGTTTAATTGAGGGCATTACGATAACTTTTCGTCAGCGAAAAGAGTTTTGTCATCAGATTCACGTCAGTGAAAACATTGACATTTGAAGACACTAAGATCGACAAAGCCAAAGCTTACAAGGTAAATGCATATTTTATTGATCCATTATAACAACCAACTATAGTTCGGAGCTAATTTATACATACATTATACAAATATGTATGTGAATGACAACCATTTGTAGACCAAGACAGTTAAATATGAAACAAATAATTTATTAACATAAGTGTTTGATTTTCTAACTTTGAAGGAGGAATGTTTTATTGCAATGCCAATTCAAATAAGTCAAAACTCATTTTCATTTTGAAAACATAAAGTTGACATGTATCTGGTTTTATATACGAGAGAACAAAATAGTTAAGATATGTAATACCCCGTATTTTTATGCTATATTTAATTTGGGGATTTATTAAATTTAATGTGATGATTTATTTAATAAAAATCCAAAAATTAATTATGTTATAATTATTAACGTGACTAGAGTTAGTAATTATAAGAAACTTATTGAATATTACTAATGAGCATAGTAATATATTATATTGGTTATATTTAATGTCATAGGTGTATTAAATGACTATTTCGGAAATTTAAGTCGGGACGTGCCCGTGTCACGTCGGGACTAATTATGTTAATTAAAAAGTGAATATTTTATAAGTTGTCCGTATGGTCGTTTTGAGTGCGCCAACGCGTCCGGAAGGGTCGAGATAGTCAGAAAAGTGTACCCGGGGGTTTGGTTCGGGCCTCGGGGTGTTTTTAGGCCTAATTAGTGACCCGGGAGGGCATTTTGGTCATTTTACAAAATAGGGTAATTAAATTCACGAATTTCAGCCATCCTTAGCAGCCATTTAAGTCAGCCTTTTAGGGTTAGAACATTCAGAACCCTAGAACGGCCATTGGAGAAGAGAGGAGAGAACTCTCAAGGTGATTCAAGGCCCAAAACACCACCGATTTCACCGCCGTCACCACCAACGCGTAGATCGCGAGGAGGAGAACGCAACCACACCAATATCAGCAGGAAAGCAGACCTCTGAAATCCTAGGCAAGTGTTTAACTTGCATATTTTCGTTAGTGCAATAATCATATTAGTGTAGGAATGATTAGGAGTATAATCAATGGAAGAAAACCCCAATTTTGATAGGGATTTGCATGTAGAAATCATTATAACCTTATTCTGGAAATTAATATGTGAAGTAGATGATTAACGCACGAATTTGTAATGACTTGTTAGAAGGAAATTCTGGAGAAAACGGATCAGAACAAAAGTTAAGAAAACTTAGGGTTCTTGATGATTAGATGAGATTTTAGGTTGCTTAATCATGTTTAACGATGGTTATATGCATGCTTAACGTTAGAAACATCTAGAAATATATTACCATGATTGTGGTATAAGTTTTGGACGATTAGTGTTGGAAATTATGGATTTGAATGAAGAATATTAGTCAAACCCGTAACTGCACTTCTGCAGAAATCGAAATACCTGTTTGATCGATCGATCGAACCTAGAGCGTCGATCGATCGAAGGTTCGATCGATCGAGCCCCAGACGTCGATCGATCGACCCCTCCTGGCAAAATCTTTTTCCCCTTGTTTAATTAGTTGAATTAATTTACCGTGGAATATTTTTTGGGCATTATAAATAAAATGTTTTGGGATATAGAAGAGACCAGTAGGACATATGATTAAGTGTTGAGAACTTTATTATGAAATGATAATTGGGTTTAAGGGATAATTAATTAAGGAACGACGAACTGCGTATTTCAAGTGAGAGATTACAACGAATACCTACGATAGTGAATAGACGTCTACCTACTGAATTTGTTACTTGGATGGATAAAATCCACGAGTGCCACGTAATTAGTGAGAAAACCCTCCGAGTTAAGGTTAGAGACGAAACCTTATACGAAATCTTAAAAATGTAAAATTAAGGATAAATGTTGTAATTATGGGTAAGGAGAGTGACCTATATTAACATGATGAAATTGGTATATTTATATGATTGTGTGTACATAAATTATATACATGTGAAAAACGTACCCGCGCTACTTGCTATCCCTGAGGTTACCGCGCTGGGACGATCTTATCCTGTGTTGCTTTATGGGGGATATTGATTCGTACCCCCGAAGATAGAGACCCTAGGTACGGGCTATCAGATTGATAGTCGGACGGTCCTAAGAGACGTGTGGGTATGTACTGACCTCTTGGACTTGGAATCTATGCTTCGCCTCAACGTTGTTTTGTATATGTTCATACAGTTCGAGAGTGATTCCGAACTTGTATTTCCCTTTGTGTGAGCGATACGGGGATTGGATAGCAGAGTATGCCCGCACCATAGTTTAGTTGGGGTGTCATTATATATATATATATATTATACGAGTAGATAATATATATATGAGGTTATAAACTTTAAACTGCCTACTGTGATTTGTTAAGTAGAACATGGTTGTTGACTCAAAATTATTAAATACTTGTGTTGTGAAAGTATGAGAAGACACTAGGAAACTTTATTATTTAATGAAGCTAAAACGAGAGGAGTGCTACATATTGAAAGTAATTTTTTTTAAAACATTGTCATCGTTCGATGTTGAAAACTTATGAGTAAGTTAAGATGAACTAGACTAATTGGGGAGGTTAGTACGATAGGCGTGCACATTAGAAGAGAGGTAAGAATTTCTCAAGAGAGTGTCGAACTAATATGATTTGCATTGGCCTGTATCAATTTAAATACTTGCTTAACGTATTTTTAAAATCAAACACACTTTCGGGCCCTGACCCGTTTCTTTTTCTCTCTCTCTCTCTCTCTTTTGTATATATATGTATATTTTCACGTGCCCAGCCACAGGGGCGTCTTGCTTAGGATCCTTTGAGAAGAACGAGCTGCAGCTTAGGTGGGAGTTGCAGGTCACTTGAGTAGACTGCTTTTGTTATTGACTCCACTCCTACTACTCTCATTTATTGGGCACGTGTCGCCCTTTTCATCATTTCATTTATTGTTGGGATTTTTATATTTCAGTTATTCCTGTATTGTTTTACGGGATTTATTCAGGATGGTTTATGATTTTTAGTTTATTATGTTGACATTCGATTGACGAATGTATGGTTTTATTTTAGTTCATCGCGGTGTGATTCTATATCGTAGAAATGTTGTTTTGTATATAAATCTTTTCTTTAATTAAAATTTGGAAGTTTGTATGAAAAATGTTTTTGACACTTAGCTTAATTATTTAGGGTGTTAAATTGAAAAAAAAAAAAATTATCGACAGTGATGCTGAGAATGAACCAACTGTTTACCTTGATTTAATTTAATAAAGGAGTGATCGCCCGGTATTTAATTAGGGGGGTGTCACAGGTGGTATCAGAGCATCAGGTTCTAGTGTCCATAGGATCTGTACGGCTTATTTCGCTTTCAGCGTAACTTTATTTCTATAGAGCCCTATTTTTAGGATTGTTGTATTCTTGCTTTTACGTTTAAGTCTTCAGCTATTTGAGATGTGATAATAACTGTAGACTAATAAACTCTTTCACGTTTCAGATGCCTCCGAGACGTGCTCCGAAAGATAGGCGTGCCCAAGCCGAGCAGCCAGCAGCTCCGGCACCAGGCACAATGAATGCGAATGAGGTAGCCGCCATCGTTGCTCAGGCGGTAAATGCCGCGATAGCGGTGATTCAGCAGGCTCCACCACAGGTCCAGGCAGTGGCGCCAGTACCGGCACAGCTTCCATCTGCATGGGAGAGGGTTCGGGATGCTTTTCAGAAAGCACATCCCCCTGAGTTTTCTGGTAGCTCCGATATTGTTACTGTCAGCCAATGGAAGAAAGACATCCAGCAGCATCTTCGCATGTATGAGTGCACCGAGGTACAAAAGCAGTTATTGGCTTATTTTAAGCTGGTGGGAGCCGCATTACAGTGGTGGGAGTCCACTACTACTTTGGAGGAGAGGGACACGATCCCTATTCAGATGTTCTGGGAGCAGTTTGACCGCAAGTATTTTCCACCTGCAGTGCAGACTGAGATGAGGCGGAAACTACTAAATCTGAAGCAAGATAATCTTACTGTAACAGAGTATGAGGAGGAGTTCACGAGACTTCTCACCATTGTGCCAGATGAGGCACCTACTAAGGGCAAGAAGATTTTGTTGTTTGTCGACGGGTTGGCTTGGAGGATCCGTCTGCACCTTATTGGGAACTTGTCCCTGAGTACGTTCACTGATGTACTCAATGCAGCGTTACTACATTACCAGGATCACCGCTTCCATCTTCAGGGGAGCAAGAGAGCAGGAGAGTCCAGCCAGCAGGGCAGGACCGGGGGTAACGGTGCCGGTGGGGCACCATCTCATGGGCAGACTCGTCAGCACGAGTAGAGTTCTCATCAGGGGGACCCTGCTAAGCGATTCCGTTCAGGTGATCCCAGGCAGGGAAATGGGGGTTATAGGCAGGGCCAGCCTAATCAGCAGGGTCAGCACCGACAGCAGGGTCAGCAACAGGGCCAGCAGGGCCAACAGCGTGCACATCAGGGCCAACAGGGCCAATGGCGTGGAGGTAACGGCCAGCAGGGTCGTGGTCAGCAGGGACAGAGGGGAGGTAATTTCAGAGGCCGGTGTTTTGTGTGCGGCAAGCACGGCCATAAGCGTCAGGATTTCCCAGAGGGCGATAGGGCCCCACAGCAGCAGGGAGCCCGTAATGAGCCGCAGAGACCACTCTTCCCACCTGCCCTTCCAGCTCCAGCCCAAGCGCCAGCCCTACCAGCCATTCCAGCAGCTCCAGTGCAGCAGGGGCAATTACAGCATGGACGTGTCTATAACGTCCACCAGGCAGCAGCTCCACAGGCACCACCCGCGATTGAGGGTATGTTTCCTATCCATGGTACTATGGGTAAAGTTTTGTTTGATACGGGGGCAACGCATTGTTTTATAGCTACGCATTTTGCGAAGTCCTTAGAGCTGTTAGCCACAGCAGAGAGCACCGTGATGTGTGTCGACTCACCACTGGGGAGTGGGTCACTTATATTCTTTATATACCGGGGAGTAGGGGTAGAGATTGGTAGCTTGGTATTGCCTGCAGACATGCTAGTCTTAGACATGCACGAGCATGACGTGATTATTGGTATGGATTGGCTCGCATCTTATAGAGCCATGATTGATTGCTTCGGTGGGAGCATTGCTTTTGCCATTCCGGGGCAAGAGATGTTTGTAGTAGCGATGCCTCGCCCAGAGGGAGGTTCGACCGCTCATTTATATTACATTGAGGAGGATACCTCTAAGGAGGTTATGATTCCTTTGGATTCGATCCCAGTTGTTAAGGAGTATTCCGATGTGTTTCAGGAGATACCAGACCTACCGCCCAGTCGTGAGATAGACTTCATTATAGATTTATTGCCGGATACGAGACCTATAGCACGTGCACCGTACCGTATGGCTCTGGCAGAGATGCGAGAGCTACGAGATCAGATTGAGCAGCTATTAGGTCAGGGCTTCATTCGTAGGAGTACCTCACCTTGGGGCGCTCCAGTCTTATTTGTAAAGAAGAGAGATGGTTCACTGAGATTGTGCGTGGACTACCGGGAGTTGAACAAGGTCACGATACGGAATAAGTATCCGTTGCCTCTAATCGATGATCTATTCGACCAGTTGAGGGGAGAAACTTTCTTTTCGAAGATAGATCTGAGGTCGGGGTACCATCAGTTACGAATTAGAGAGCAGGATGTTTCAAAGACTGCCTTCTTGTCGAGATATGGGTCCTATGAATTCAGAGTGATGCCGTTCGGACTCACAAATGCCCCAGCCGTTTTTATGGACTTGATGAACCGAGTATTCAGAGAGTTCTTGGATCAGTTCGTCATTGTCTTCATAGATGATATTTTGATATATTCACACTCCGAGGAGGAGCATGCCGAACACTTGAGGCAGGTTTTTCAGACTCTACGAGAGCATCAGTTATATGCTAAGTACGAGAAGTGTGGATTCTGGTTACGAGAGGTACAATTCTTGGGCCATGTTGTTTCTGAACAAGGGATAGCAGTTGACCCGAGCACAGTGTCAGCGGTGAGGGAGTGGGGGCAGCCCACGACACCGACGGAAGTGCGTAGTTTCTTGGGGCTAGCCTGATACTACATGAGGTTCATTCGGGGATTCTCTAAAATAGCGGGCCCATTGACGAATCTGACTCGCAAGGGGGTACCATATGCCTGGGATGACGCTTGTCAGTTGGCTTTTGACGAGCTGAAGGACAAGCTTACTTCGGCACCAGTCCTTGCTTTGCCGAAGCCGGGTGTAGAGTACCTGGTTTACACAGATGCGTCCTTACGAGGACTTGGGGGAGTACTTCAGCAGGAGGAGAAGGCTATAGCTTTTGCTTCCCGCAAGCTTAATCCTCATGAGAAGAATTACCCCACCCACGACCTGGAGTTAGCTGCAGTTGTCTTTGCATTGAGAATTTGGAGGCACTATTTATTGGGCGAGAAATTCCGTTTGTTCACAGACCATAAGTCACTGCAGTATCTGTTCACTCAGCGAGAGCTGAATATGCGTCAGCGCAGATGGTTAGAGTTTGTGAAAGATTACCAGTTCGACATACAGTACCATCCGGGGAAGGCCAACGTAGTTGCTGATGCGTTGAGCCGTAGACCGGTAGACGATGTAGCCGACGTTTGGAAAGCAAAGTGGAAGGATTTGGGTCACCAAGACGCAGTAGCCCGTTCGTTCATATCTGTCATGTCAGTCACACCCGAGATTATTACAAGGGTGATACAGGCACAGACCACAGACCCGTTTTGTCAAGAGCAGATTGTACGACTTCTAGCCGAGGGTGCTGAGTCCTATTCTGTTATTTCGGATGGAGGGTTGCGGTTTAATGGGAGATTAGTGGTTCCAGAAGGAGCGGAGCTACGTCATGAAGTGATGACTCATTCTCATGGGTCCCGATTTGAAGTACATCCGGGAGGCGATAAGATGTACCAGGACATGAGACGACAGTACTAGTGGAGTGGGATGAAAAGGGACATCGCTGAATTTGTGTCCAAGTGTTCTACTTGCCAACTGGTGAAGGTGGACCATCAGAAACCGTCGGGATTACTTCAGCCGTTGGAAATACCCGCGTGGAAGTGGGAAAGTATTTCCATGGATTTCATTACCGGGTTGCCTACATCACAAAGGGGCCACGATTCTATCTGGGTGATTGTAGACCGATTGACCAAGGTGGCTCATTTTCTGCCAGTGAGGACAGATTATACCACGGGTCAGTATGCCCAGTTGTTCATCGCTGAGATTGTCAGATTGCATGGGGTGCCCCTGAATATTGTGTCAGATAGAGACAAGATTTTTGTGTCACGTTTCTGGGAAAGCTTTCAGGAGGCTATGGGTACAGAGTTGAGACTGAGTTCAGCTTACCACCCACAGACAGATGGACAGACAGAGCGTACTAATCAGATGTTGGAAGATATGCTACGCATGTGTGTTCTCGATTTAGGAGGAGGTTGGGAGCCACACCTTCCACTGGTAGAGTTTGCTTATAATAACTCCTATCAGTTTACGATTGGCATGGCTCCATTTGAGGCTTTGTACGGCAGGCCTTGTCGTTCTCCAACTTGTTGGCTCGAGGTGGGGGACAACAAGTTATTAGGGCCAGAAGTGATTCAGGAGACCTCCGCGAGGATTGAGATAATCAGGAGTCGTATTCGGGTAGCCCAAGACAGGCAGAAGAGCTACGCCGATGCGAAACGGTTCTTCCGTGAGTTTAATGTGGGAGATCAAGTGTTGTTGCGTATATCTCCTATGAAAGGAGTGATGAGGTTCGGGAAGAAGGGGAAGTTGGCTCCGAGGTACGTAGGACCATTTCCCATCATCGAGAGAATTGGGCCAGTAGCATACAGGTTGGGATTTCCAGAACATTTACATCGCATCCACGATGTATTTCACATCTCGTCCTTGAGACGATACCTTCGAGATGATATGGCCCATACTCACATCGCGATAGACGAGATCGATTTACAGCCTGATAGCTCTTACGAGGAGAGACCGGTGGCTATCCTAGATTATAGTGAGAGGAGATTGAGGTCGAAAGTAGTTCCACTTGTGCGAGTCCAGTGGGAGCATCATAATGTGGAGGAATCCACTTGGGAGCGTGAGGCAGATATGCGCGAGAGATATCCAGAGTTGTTTGTACCAGGTATGCCTTATTTTCCGAATTTCGAGACGAAATTTCGTTATTAGGGGGGAAGTATGTAATACCCCGTATTTTTATGCTATATTTAATTTGGGGATTCATTAAATTTAATGTGATGATTTATTTAATAAAAATCCAGAAATTAATTATGTTATAATTATTAACGTGACTAGAGTTAGTAATTATAAGAAACTTGTTGAATATTACTAATGAGCATAGTAATATATTATATTGGTTATATTGAATGTCATAGGTATATTAAATGACTATTTCAGAAATTTAAGTCGGGACGTGCCCGTGTCACGTCGGGACGTGCCCGTGTCACGTCGGGACTAATTATGTTAATTAAAATGTGAATATTTTATAAGTTGTCCGTATGGTCATTTTGAGTGCGCCAACGCGTCCGGAAGGGTCGAGATAGTCAGAAAAGTGTACCCGGGGGTTTGGTTCGGGCCTCGGGGTGTTTTTAGGCCTAATTAGTGACCCGGGAGGGCATTTTGGTCATTTTACAAAATAGGGTAATTAAACCCACGAATTTCAGCCATCCTTAGCAGCCATTTAAGTCAGCCTTTTAGGGTTAGAACATTCAGAACCCTAGAACGGCCATTGGAGAAGAGAGGAGAGTGCTCTCAAGGTGATTCAAGGCCCAAAACACCACCGATTTCACCGCCGTCACCACCAACGCGTAGATCGCGAGGAGGAGAACGCAACCACACCAATATCAGGAGGAAAGCAGACCTCTGAAATCCCAGGCAAGTGTTTAACTTGCATATTTTCGTTAGTGCAATAATCATATTAGTGTAGGAATGATTAGGAGTATAATCAATGGAAGAAAACCCCAATTTTGATAGGGATTTGCATGTAGAAATCATTATAACCTTATTCTGGAAATTAATATGTGAAGTAGATGATTAACGCACGAATTTGTAATGACTTGTTAGAAGGAAATTCTGGAGAAAACGGATCAGAACAAAAGTTAAGAAAACTTAGGGTTCTTGATGATTAGATGAGATTTTAGGTTGCTTAATCATGTTTAACGATGGTTATATGCATGCTTAACGTTAGAAACATCTAGAAATATATTACCATGATTGTGGTATAAGTTTTGGACGATTAGTGTTGGAAATTATGGATTTGAATGAAGAATATTAGTCAAACCCGTAACTGCACTTCTGCAGAAATCGAAATACCTGTTTGATCGATCGATCGAACCTAGAGCATCGATCGATCGAAGGTTCGATCGATCGAGCCCCAGACGTCGATCGATCGACCCCTCCTGGCAAAATCTTTTTCCCCTTGTTTAATTAGTTGAATTAATTTACCGTGGAATATTTTTTGGGCATTATAAATAAAATGTTTTGGGATATAGAAGAGACCAGTATGACATATGATTAAGTGTTGAGAACTTTATTATGAAATGATAATTGGGTTTAAGGGATAATTAATTAAGGAACGACGAACTGCGTATTTCAAGTGAGAGATTACAACGAATACCTACGATAGTGAATAGACGTCTACCTACTGAATTTGTTACTTGGATGGATAAAATCCACGAGTGTCACGTAATTAGTGAGAAAACCCTCCGAGTTAAGGTTAGAGACGAAACCTTATACGAAATCTTAAAAATGTAAAATTAAGGATAAATGTTGTAATTATGGGTAAGGAGAGTGACCTATATTAACATGATGAAATTGGTATATTTATATGATTGTGTGTACATATATTATATACATGTGAAAAACGTACCCGCGCTACTTGCTATCCCTGAGGTTACCGCGCTGGGACGATCTTATCCTGTGTTGCTTTATGGGGGATATTGATTCGTACCCTAGAAGATAGAGATCCTAGGTACGGGCTATCAGATTGATAGTCGGACGGTCCTAAGAGACGTGTGGGTATGTACTGACCTCTTGGACTTGGAATCTATGCTTCGCCTCAACGTTGTTTTGTATATGTTAATACAGTTCGAGAGTGATTCCGAACTTGTATTTCCCTTTGTGTGAGCGATACGGGGATTGGATAGCAGAGTATGCCCGCACCATAGTTTAGTTGGGGTGTCATTATATATATATATATATTATACGAGTAGATAATATATATATGAGGTTATAAACTTTAAACTTCCTACTGTGATTTGTTAAGTAGAACATGGTTGTTGACTCAAAATTATTAAATACTTGTGTTGTGAAAGTATGAGAAGACACTAGAAAACTTTATTATTTAATGAAGCTAAAACGAGAGGAGTGCTACATATTGAAAGTAATTTTTTTTAAAACATTGTCATCGTTCGATGTTGAAAACTTATGAGTAAGTTAAGATGAACTAGACTAATTGGGGAGGTTAGTACGATAGGCGTGCACATTAGAAGAGAGGTGAGAATTTCTCAAGAGAGTGTCGAACTAATATGATTTGCATTGGCCTGTATCAATTTAAATACTTGCTTAACGTATTTTTAAAATCAAACACACTTTCGGGCCCTGACCCGTTTCTTTTTCTCTCTCTCTCTCTCTCTTTTGTATATATATGTATATTTTCAGGTGCCC